>CM039672.1:454173262-455455471 GCA_022496015.1 Hordeum marinum | reverse complement strand
CGGCAACCGGCAGGAACCATAGGGTTGTCTTTAATTATTGTATGACCTGCGTGTCAATCATTAAGCGCTATGTAATGCTTTACTTTATCGCTAAACGGTAGCAATAGTAGTAGAAGCATGGTGGGCGCGACAACCCCGATGGAGACACATTGATGGAGATCAAGATGATGGAGATCATGGTGTCATGCCGGTGACGATGGGGATCATGCTGGTGCTTTCATGATGGAGATCAAAAGCACAAGTTCATGGCCATATCATGTCACTTATGATTTGCATGTGATGTTAATCCTTTTATGCACCTTGTTTTGCTTAGGATGACAGTAGCATTATAAGGTGATACCTCACTTAATTTCAAGATAAATTGTATTCTCCCCGAGTGTGCACCGTTGCGAAAGTTCGTCGTGTCGACACACCACAAGATGATCCGGTGTGATAGACTCTACGTTCACATACAACGGGTGCAAGCCAGTGTTGCACATGTAGAACACTCGGATTAAACTTGACGAGCCTAGCATGCACAGACATGGCCTCGGAACACAAGAGACCGAAAGGTCGAACATGAGTCATATAGTAGATATGATCAACATGATGATGTTCACCATTGAAACCACCTCAACTCACGTGATGATCGGACTTCAGTTGGTGAATTTGGATCATGTATCACTCGAATGACCAGAGGGATGTCAATTTGAGTGGGAGTTCTTAAGTAATATGATTAATTGAACTCATTATCATGAACATAGTCAGTAGTGTCTTTGCAAATTATGTTGTAGATTACTAGCTCGCATTGTAGCTCCCTTGTATTTTTATATGTTCCTAGAGAAATAGAGTTGAAATATGATGGTAGCAATATTGCGGACTGGGTCCGTGATCTGAGGATTGTCCTCATTGCTGCACAGAAGGCTTATGTCCTTAATGCGCCGCTCGGTGCGCTAACCCCTCTAGCGTCGTCTGTAGATGTTGTGAACATTTGACAGGCACGTTCTGATGACTACTTGATAGTTTAGTGCGTCATGCATTACGGCTTAGAATTGAGGCTCCGAAACGTTTTGAACATCACGGAACATATGAGATGTTCTAAGAGCTGAAATTAGGATCTCAGGCTCGTGCCCGTGTTGCGAGATATGAGATCTCCAAAAAAGATTCTTGCCTGCAAGATGAAAGAGAATAGCTCAATCGTTGAGCATGTGCTCAGATTGTCTGGGTGCTACAATCGCTTGAATCAAGTGGGAGTTGATCTTCCAGATAAGATAGTGATTGATATAGTTCTCCAAGTCACTGTCACAAAGCTACTAGAACTTGGTGATGAACTATAAAATGCCAGGGATAGAAATAATGATCCCTGAGCTGTTCGCGATGTTTGACACCACGAAGGTAGAAATCAAGAAGGAGCATCAAGTGTTGATGGTTAGTAAAACCACTAGTTTCGAGAAGGGCAAGGGCAAGGAGGGAAACTTCATGGATGGCAAGTCAGTTGCTGCTCCAGTGAAGCAACCCAAAGTTAAACCCAAACCCGAGACTAAGTGCTTCTATTATGAGGTGAGCGGTCCCTGAAGCGGAACAACCCTAGATACTTGGTAGATAAGAAGGCTGGCAACATCGACACAAGTATATTTGATATACTTGTTATATATGTGTACCTTGCTAGTACTCCTAATAACACCTGGGTATTGGATACCGGTTCGGTTGCTAAATGTTAGTAACTCGAAGTAAAAGCTACGGAATAAACGGAGACTATCTAAGGGTGAGGTGACGATGTGTGTTGGAAATGTTTCGAAGGTTGATGTGATCAACATCGCACACTCTCTCTACCTTCGGGATTAGTGACGAACCTAAATTAATGTTATTTGGTGTTTTGCGTTGAGCATGAACATGATTAGATCGTGTTTATTGCACCACGGTTATTCATTTAAGTTAGAGAATAATGGTTATTCTATTTACTTGAATAATACCTTCAATGGTCATGCACCCAGTGAGAATGGTTTGTTGAATCTTGATCGTAGTAATACACATGTTCATAACAATGATGCCAAAAGATACAAAGTTAATAATGATAGTACCACATACTTGTGGCACTGACGCTAAATGTCATATTGGTATAAAGCGCATGAAGAAACTCCATGCTAATGGATCTTTGGACTCATTCGATTTTGAATCGGTTGAGACATGCGGACCATGCCTCTTGGATAAGATGACTAAAACCCCGTTTTCCGGTTTAATGAAGCGGGCAAGTGATTTATTGGAAATGATACATGAGTGATGTATGCAATCCAATGAGTCTTGTAGCGTGCGGTGGATATCGTTATTTTCTTACCTTCACTGATGATTTAAGTAGATATAGTGTATGTTTACTTAATGAAACACAAAGTCTGAATCGGTTGAAAAGTTCAAGCAAATTCAGAGTAAAGTTTAAAAATCATCGTGACAAGAAGATAAAAAATGTCTGCGATATGATCATGGAGGTAAATGTCTGAGTTACGAGTTGGGCATACAACTTTAGACAATGTGAAAGTCGTTTCACAACTCACGCCACCTGGAACACCATAGTGTGATGGTGTGTCTGAATGTCATAGTCGTGCTCTATTGGATATGGTGCGTGTTATGATGTCTCTTATCATTTTGTTAGTATAATTTTGGGGTTATTCATTAGAGATAACTTCATTCACTTTAAAATAGGGCACCATCTAAATCCTTTGAGATGACACCGTGTGAATTATGGTTTGATAGAAACCTAAGTTGTCATTTCTTAATGTTTGGGGCTGCGACGCTTGTGTGGAAGATGCTTTCACCTAATGAGCTCGAACCCAGAGCGGACAAATGCATCTTCATAGAACAACCTAAGAACAGTTAGGTGAACCTTCGATCTCAGATCCAGGCATAAAATGTTTGTTGCTAAAACTGGGTCCTTTCTCGAGAAAAAGTTTCTCTCGAAAGAATTGAGTGGGAGGAAGATAGAACTTGATGAGGTTGTTGAACCTTTGTTTATACCAGAGAGTAGCGCAGTGCAGGAAGATGTTTCTGTGAAGCCTACGTTAGTTGACAAGGAAGTTAATGATGATGATCATGAAGCTTCGGATCAAGTTACTATCGAACCTCGTAGGTCGACAAGGATGCGTACAGCTCCTAAGTGGTACGACAACCTTGTCTTGAAGGTAATGTTGTTGGACAACGATGAACCTATGAGCTATGGAGAAGCGATGATGGGCCTGGATTCTGACAGATGGTTAGAGTCCATGAAATCCGAGAAAGGATCCATGTATGAAAACCAAGTATAGACTTTGGTAGACTTGCTCGTTGGACGGAAGGTCATTGAGTGCAAATGGATCTTTAAAATGAAGACAGACGTTGATGGTAAATGTCACCATTTGTAAAAGCTCGACTTGTTGCAAAGATGTGTGTGACAAGTTCAAGGAGTTGACTGCGATGGGACTTTCTCACTCGTAGCGATGCTAAAGTCTGTTGGAATTATGTTAGCAGTTGCTGCATTTTTCAATTATGAAATCTGGCAGATGGATGTCAAAACATCGTTTCCTTAACGGTTTACTTGAGGAAAGGTTGTATGATACAACCAGGAGGTTTTGTCAGTCCTAAGGATGCTAAAAGGTGTTCAAGCTTTAGTGA
This sequence comes from Hordeum marinum, assembly GCA_022496015.1. Taxonomy (NCBI): domain Eukaryota; kingdom Viridiplantae; phylum Streptophyta; class Magnoliopsida; order Poales; family Poaceae; genus Hordeum; species Hordeum marinum. The sequence continues at coordinate 455,451,850 of CM039672.1, read as the reverse complement.
TCCTTCTATAAACTGAAGCAAGCATCTCGGAGTTGGAATATACACTTTGATGAGGTGATCAAAGTTTTTTAGTTTATACAAAGTTTACAAGAAACTTGTGTTTACAATAAAGTGAGTGGGAGCACTATAGAATTTTTGATAAGTATATGTGGATGACATATTGTTGATCGGAAATAATGTAGAATTTCTGGAAAGCATAAACGGTTGTTTGGAAAGTGATTTTCAAAGGAAGACCTGGATAAAGCTACCTAATTGTTGAGCATCGAGATCTATAGAGATAGATCAATATGCTTGATGAGACTTTCAATGAGTACATACCTTGACAATATTTTGAAAGAGTTCAAAATGGATCAGTCAGAGAAATAGTTCTCACCTGATTTGTAAGGTGTGAAGTTGAGTGAGACTCAAAGCTCGACCACGGCAGAAGAAAGAGAAAGGACGAACGTCGTCCCCTATGCCTTAGCCATAGGCTCTGTATAGTATGCCATGCTATGTGCCGCACCTGTGTGTGCCTTGCCATGAGTCCATCAAGGGGTACAAGAGTAATCCAGGAGTGGATCAGTGGACAGCGGTCAAGATTATCCTTAGTAACAAAAAGACTAAGGACATGTTTCTCGATTATGGAGGTAATAAAGAGTTCGTCGTAAAGGGTTACGTTGACGCAAGCTTTAACACCAATCCGAATGACTCGCGATAGCAGTCTGGATACGTATATTGGAGCAGCCATTTGGAATAGTACCAAGTGGAGTGTGGTAGCAGTGTTTACAATTTGACATAGAGATTTGCAAAGTACACACGGATCTGAATGTCGTAGACCCGTTGACTATAAGACCTCTCTCACATGCAAAGCATGATCGAGCCCCAGAACTCATTGGGTGTTATATTCATAACAATGCGAATCAGATGGTGATGTGAACTAGATTATTGACTCTAGTGCAAGTGGGAGACTATTGGAAATATCCCTAGAGGCAATAATAAATTAGTTATTATCATATTTCCTTATTCATGATAATCATTTATTATCCATGCTATAATTGTATTGATCGGAGACTTAGATGCATGTGTGGATACATAGACAAAACCATGTCCCTAGTATGCCTCTAACAGACTAGCTCGTCGATCAAAAGATGGTTAAGGTTTCCTAGCCATGAACATGAGATGCCATTTGATAACGGGATCACATCATTAGAAGAATGATGTGATGGACAAGACCCAAACTACAAACGTAGCATATGATCGTGTCAATTTATTGCTATTGTTTTCTGCATGTCAAGTATCTGTTCCTATGACCATGAGATCATGCAACTCATGGACATCGAAGGAGTGCCTTGTGTGTATCAAACGTCGCAACGTAACTAGGTGACTATAAAGGTGCTCTACAGGTATCTTCGAGGGTGTATGTTGAGTTGGCATGGATCAAGACTGGGATTTGTTACTCCGTGTGACGGAGGAGAGGTATCGCAGGGCCCACTCTGTAATGCAACATCACAACAAAGCCTTGCAAGCAATGTGACTAATTGTTAGCCACGGGATCTTGTATTGCGGAACGAGTAAAGAGACTTGCCGGTAACGAGATTGAACTAGGTATGGAGATACCGACGATCGAATCTCAGGCAAGTAACATACCGAAGAACAAAGGGAACATCATACGAGATTAACTGATCCTTGACACAGAGGTTCGACCGATAAAGATCTTCGTAGAATAAGTAGGAACCAATATGGTCGTCCAGGACCCGCTATTGGTTATTGTCCGTAGAGGTGTCTCGTTCATGTCTACATAGTTCTCGAACCCGCAGGGTCTGCACGCTTAAGGTTTGGTGACGTTTCGATAGTATAGAGTTATGTACGGTGGTGACCGAAGGTTGTTCGGAGTCCCGGATGAGATCCCGGACGTCACGAGGAGCTCCAGAATGGTCCGGAGGTAAAGATTCATATATAGGAAGTCCTATTTTGGTCACTGGAAAAGTTTCGGGCTTATCGGTAGTGTACCGGGAGTGCCGGTAGTGTACCGGGAGACCATCGGGAGGGGTATTTCGACCCAAGAGGCTACATGGGCTGTGGGAGAGTGAATACCATCCCTTAGTGGGCTGGTGGAAGTCCCACACAAGGCCCATGCGGCTGAGAGAGAAAATCCAAAGAGAAAAGGTGGAAAAAAGGCAAAATAGGGAGGAATCCTAGTCCTACTAGGATTGGAGGAGGAGTCCTCCTCTCCTCCTTGATTTGGTAGACCCAAAAGCTGGCCCCTTGAGGGCCAAGTCTCCTCCTCTCTTCCTCGTATATATACTAGAGGTTTTAGGGTTTTTAGCACCTAATTTTCAGCCACGTGCTACCCGTTCCACTAGTGCATAGTTTCTCCTCTAGATCGGTTTTCTGCAGTGCTTAGGCGAAGCCCTACCGGAATTAGCTCCACCACCATTTGCCGGAGCGCCGTTGCGCTGCTGAAGAACTCTTCTACCTCTCCGCTCCCTCTTGCTGGATCAAGAAAGCGGAGATCGTCATCAAGTTGTACGTGTGCTGAACGCGGAGGTGCTGTCCGTTCGGCGCTAGATCGGAAGGACCGCGATCAAGATCGCGAGGCTGTTCGTGATGAGGTCGCGGGACGGATCATGATGAGTTCGCGGGACAGATCGTGATTGGATCGCGGGACGGACCGTGATGAGATCACGGGACGCTCGGCGATTTGGATCGCGAAGACGTTCGACTACACCAACCGCGTTTCTTAACGCTTCCCGCTTAGCGATCTACACGGGTATGTAGATCCACTCTCGCTCTCGTAGATGCTCATCACCATGGATAGATGTTGCGTCTGCATAGGAAAATTTTTGTTTCCCGTGCAACGTTCCCCAACAGAAATAGTTCCAAGAGAAACTAGAAGTGTTTAAGGGTTACCAGGAGGGTTTCAGAGAATACCGGGTAATGCCGAGTAATGATATGTAGGTGGGCATCGTTTTCAGATCTAGTATAAATATGAGAGGGCTCCAGTAATTATCGGGATCCCTCTAGGATTTATTTAGGGGCTATGAACTAATAGAGTTTTATGAAGTTCTCGTAGAGGAGAGTTAATGGACCGTGTGGGCCTAATAAGGAGGTGGTGCCCCCTAGCTTGTTGGGCAAGCTTCGTGGGAGCTAATTGGAGTGGGGGAGGGACTCCTATCTTTAGGCTGGCGTGCCAAGGGGGGGCCTTCTAAAGTCGGCCCCCCTCCTCCCCTCCACCTATATATATGTGAGGATCCGCCCCATCTAGATACACAGGTCCCTTTCTTCCGAGTGCCCCCTCTCTAGTTTTCTCTTCTAATTTTTGATATAGACTTGAACTAGTTCTAGTTCTCTCTAGTCTCATAATAGACAAGCCTCGTGAGGTTCTCTTCTCAGTCCTCTAGTTCTACGGCGATGCTAATCTCTGAAGGAGAAGTGCTACCGGATCATGAAGCTTGTACCCATGGAATAAGTAGAGAGATCGTGCTTTCGATATTTTTTCGAGGGATCTTTTATCGCATGGTTCGACGGACTTCAAGAACTATCTACACTAACTCTATTTTCGTATGCAGGATCCATAGTGACCCTGGGATCTTTATATTAGGTCAAAAACGATTTGTTACTTTGTTTCCCAACACCATGATGGTGTTCAATGTGTTTCAGGTTATAGAGGAAGCAGGAGGTATACATATAGCTTGGGACCATGAAGAATCGAGAGAGGGTCGTGTGGCAAGGCTTTGGCGCGAGGATACCACTTGTGGGTCTTAACAACAACAAGGTGGTAGATGGAAAAAGGCGATGTTGCATTAGCCATACTCTGCCTCCTGGCAGAGGCCGGACACAATAGCGGTCATCTAGGCTAGGCTAGTTACTAGGCTGGCCAAAAAGGAGAGAGAGATATAGTTTTTTTGTTCAATGGACATATGATTGGTCCCACGTGTAAATGACACTTGGAGACACGGGAAAATGTCCAATAACATTTCATCAATGATCCAACCCTTTGAGTAGACGAAAATGACACAAATGGGTATTTCTATAACACCACATAATGGAATAGGGGCAAATTTGAGCACACTCGGAAATAAGGGGTAAATGTGAATAGTGGGTTCGAGATAGGGGCATAAAAATGTGAATGACCCTTTTTGAAAATACAAGCATCTTCACTATCCTTGATGAAATTAAATCTTTGACCATTTGATCGAAACGAAGATTCCAACTCCATTATCCTTGCTTTAGTTCATTGTTCGATCTCTGAAGTTTGCATACTTACTAGCAACCTTTGGATCGACACACACCGTTGGAACGTATCATATTTCCATTTCAAGGAAATCCTTTTGACGTCCATTTGCATTCTCATAATTGAAATGCATAGTAATTGCTAGTATACCTTAACTAGCATTAAGCATTGCTACAGTGAGACAATCTTGTTGTAGTCAACTCCTTGAACTTGTCATAAACTCTTTGCAGGAAGTTGAGCTTTATGGACAAAATATTTATATCAGCATTGTTTCATAGATCCATTTATATTCTTTAAGCCTCTGATGAGTACAAATTATGTCATGATTTAAACCTTATTGTGCAAATGCAATAGGCCATGTTGGATTTTATCATGCATGCGGGACTTTTATTTGTTTTTACCAGGATGTTGTTTTTGGATGCGTTTGGGAGTTTAAGGAAATAAGTCAAGACATGGCGATGTAATCACATCAATTAATGTAATATTCAATTGATATATAAAAGAATAGAGTATATGGGAGAAGAAAGGTGTTGTGAGGATGAAATTAGAGCGTTCGTATCACCTACCGTCACCACTGCTCGGACAACTACTTTGCCCCCGTGTGATCGGATGGGAAGTTGACGTCCAGAGACACCAAAAACTCCTCTAGAACATAAAACCCTAGCCTCAAGAAGGCATCCATAGGGGGATCGGCATGGAGGAGATCTCCATAATCATCACCTCGTGCAAGCAGATGGCGACATCCCTCATCTTCACCATCGTCCTGATCAGTCCAATTTTTGTGATATGCATGCGTGAACTTGGTGGCCAACGATCCCAACGATATTCTTCTACACTGATGATCCCAACGATTTGGAGTAAGGAAAGTCATCCTGACGCCAGGGCAGGACACAAGCAATCATTTGCATCGGTGACCGCCCATTCGACTACTCTGACGATGGTAAACCATTGATTGCTAATGCTTTCATGTTGCTCATAATTTGTAGGATGAGTCGAGTGAATAAACTGAGTATTTCAAATTGGGAGATCGAGCACATGCTTTGGATAACCAAATGGGATGATAGAGCGTACCTGGTGGAGACGCACAATAAACCCCATGACGGGTGGGCATATGAGAAGCATCTGGAGTGGTTTGCAAGGTGTTACTGGCTGAAACTAAAGCCTGGTTGGACCCCTGAGGATTGTAGGGAGTTGGTAGTGGATGATGAGAATGAAGATGAGCAAGGTTATGTTGCCTTCAATGTGGCAGTGAGAGAGAACTTTGGTACACAACTTGACTACACACATGTACACAACCAAGTGTTATGTTACTAAATCAGAACCTACTTTCATGCCACTTATCTATCCGTGAAATATAATTATCATGGAGTTTATGAATCGAGGGCACAGAGTTACTAAGAGGCACAATGATCCACCTCCTCGAAAGAAAGCATGGCAGTGAAACTATCATGATGGACTTTACTAGTGTTGTCCTCAACTTTGGTTGTTTTGAGTTTGTATTGTCATGAACTTTGGACTTGTGATCATGAACTTGGTTACCATGTAATATCCGTCGTGGACATGATTATCATGTGATGTGACATTTTTCATGGATTTAGTTATCTTTGTGTGCTAAGGGAAAATTGTTATCCCATATGTTATGTGCTTGTGAAAATTATGTGGTTGTGCATGTGCGCTAAGGTTATGCATTATGTAGCTATGACTATTTGTGGATGTTGACAAAGTTTGAACTTGCAATAGACACTAGGGGAAATGACATGTCTCCTGATGTTTTGGAGCCTATACAACTCCATGGCGTTTTAGCTCATGGCAGAAACGCCCAAGCACCACAACAATTTTCCGTAGGGAAGAAACAACCATGACCGCGGTATTTTCTGCGTGCCAGGTCGTCTAGTCAGCGGTATTTTCTGGGTTCCAAAAAGCGTTCGATAGTGAAAAACTTACATAGTTAGTGCTAAACTTCATTGGGAAGGTCAAAACATGATTTTGGGCTCTAGTGAAGTGTATATAAGATTTTTGGCAAAAGGGCACACTTTCTTGCAACTATCTACTCCATGTACTGTATACAAGTTTCGAGCTTGCTACTTCACGTGGCATCATGACCCCTTTAGCCGCGAAGGGAATGAGACATTGCCTATCTATGTTTGCCGATGATGTCACGATCTTCGCCAAGCCAAATACCCAAGACATCCATGCATGATCATCGCTACTGCAAATCTTTGGTGGAGCGTAAGGGATGCATGTGAACCTGAACAAGAGTGTGACATACCCTATACGCTACCCCGGACACTTGGGGGAGTTTTGTGTAGGGCTCGGCTTCCCAAGCGGCACCTTCCCTTACAAATAACTTGGTCTGCCACTCACCATACGCAAGCAGTCGGCGGCCCAGCTCTCGGGTTTGGTGGATCAATTGGCGACTGCCTTGCCCAAATGGAAGGCAACCTCCATGTCGAAGAGTGGACGGATCCTCTTAATAAAAGCGGAACTTTTTGCCATGTCACTTCACGCCATGCTTTCTCTCGACATCCCACACAAAACAATTGCGGCGATTAACAAAATTTGTAGAGGCTTCCTCTGGTGTGCAAAGGCGGAGGCGAATGGTGGCAACTGGTCTATCCCATGGAACCTGGTGTACGCACCTATGTAGGAGGGAGGGTTAGGCATCCCTGACCTCGTATGGCTCAACATTGCCATGCAATCATGATGACCGTGGCTCCAGCGATCGGATCCATCCAGACCTTGGGCAGAGTTTGCCATCCTCGTGCCAAAATAATCGATACAACTATACAGAGCTTCCGCACTCTCCGATGTGGGCGATGGAAGGAACACGAGGTTTTGGGAGGATAGATGGCTGTAGGGATACCGGATCCAGGAGTTGGCGCCGAACCTCTATGGTCAAGTTAGAAAGAGGATTCGAGAGACTCGAACCGTACAACAGGCGCTAACGGAGTCCACGTGGGCTAGAGATATTGGGCCAGAGCTCACCCCAACGTTGATCCATGAATACCTGGCCCTTTGGATGATGATCACACATGAGCCTCTACAGGAGGGGAGCCAGGACTCCATCGGATAGGCCTGGGAGATGGACGGTCGTTTCTCGATGAAATCATCTTACGCGGCAAGTTTTTAGGGTCGAGAAGTGGTTTCCACCACGGCATTCACTTGGAAATCTAAGGCCCCCCCTGAGATGTCGATTCTTCATGTGGCTTGCGCTTCGGAACAGGTGCTGGACCTCGGACCGTCTGGCGACGAGGGGTCTAGACCACCAAGAGGCTTGCCCATTTTGTGATCAAGAAAAGGAGACGATAGACCATTTACTACTGGACTGTGTGTTCACACGGGGGGGCTGGACGACCATATGTATCGGCCTGAGCAAACAAGAGTGGATCCCAACAAGGGGAGAGAAGCTTCAAGAGTGGTGTCAAAGCAAGACCGGCAATGGGCGCAACGGAAGGGACATTAGAGCTATCCTCATTCTTGTGATGTGGGAGATATGGAAGCATCGGAACGCGATCGTTTTCGAAGGATTGACACCTTCGGTGAACAATGTAATAAATAGGATACTAGAGAAAGGTTGTTATGTGGGAGATATGGAAGCATCGGAATGCGATCGTTTTCGAAGGATTGACACCTTCGGTGAACAATGTAATGAATAGGATACTAGAGGAAGGTCGGGTATGGAAGCAGGCCGGGCTGATAAAAGGAGATGTAACCTCCTTCATAGATGCGTTGTCAAAGGAGATGTAACCCCCTTCATAAGTTAGACTTACGGGCATAACCGGTTAGAGCAACTCCAATGGGGAGACCCATTTTGTTCGCCTGCATCCGTTTGGCTCGGCACGGGCAAAAGTGGAGGCACAACGCGCCGACCCAAATCCAAATCGCGTCCGTGCCGATGCATTTTCGGCCCAAAATTGCGGCCAATATGCATCGGCGCGGACGCCATGCCCGCCTTCTCGGTGTCCGCCGCGTCCCCACCTGGCGGGCGTCCAACCACCCAGCGACCAGTTTGGTCAGTTTAATTTATGACGACTGCCCGTCTCGGTCCCACGCGTTAGTGACGATGGTCGTCCTTTTTAAGCCGACCGTATGGGGGGCGTCCTCATCCGCTTCCAAAAAAGCTCCCGTCCCCATCTCGCTCCCCCGTCGGCAGCAACCCTAGCCACCCCAGTCAACCCAGATGGGGTTCTTCTCTGATGCTGGTAGTAGCAAAGCCAAGGGCAAGGCCCCTGCCATCCCTTTCCTCCTGAGCTCCTCCCGCCTCTGCCGACGCTAACTCGTCGGTCGAGGCAGCGCGTCAACATGCCAGTGCACCAGGCGGAGTGGCACTGGCAGAACCTCGTGCCTCTTTCGTACCCGGACGTCACCCTGCCGCACGACTGGCATCTGGATCCGGAGAGGATCCCAGTACCGGCGGCGCCGCGGTCGGCTCGGACGCCAAGGCAGCGCAACGACGCCGCATACGCCTTCGACTCGCCCAACTGGGCTCGATGGTTCGCCTCCGAGCACGAGGAGGCCAGGCAGCATGGCGGTTGCAAAGTCGGCCGCAGGTCGCAGCCGACCCCCCTCGTCGTCCGCGATGAGGACCAGGAGGCGGAGGCCGCCTACCAGGCGGCCATGGCGGCCGTCCTTTGGGAGAGCAAGGAGGAGCGTCAAAGGAAGGAGGAGGAGGCGGCGTACCAGGAGGCCATGGCCCTCTCTGCGACGGGTGACTACGTCGTGCCGCCGGTGGACTATCGTCGGCCTTTCGTTGACGGCTTTAATGTTTAATTAATGTCGGTTTAATTTTCAAAATGTGTTTTTTTGCGCGCCGGCAAAATGGGTAGGTCCAGCGTTGGGCGCACGCGCCGACCCAAACGTGGAAGCGGACGTTAATGTCCGCCGGGCAGACCCAAACGAACAAAAAGCGAACAAATCAGCCATCCGTTTGGGTCTCTGCATGGTGGTTGCTCTTAGGGTGAAGGTGTTATCATGTAATGTAATATGTAAAACCAACGCTGAGGGGCTCTTTTCCCCACTCCTTCTTTTTAATATATAGTACGCACACCCGTGCGTATTCGAGAAAAAAGAAAAAAAATGTATACAGATTATATTGCAAAAGGCATATTTTCTTGCAATCGTCTACTCCATGCAGTGGAGACAAGATTTTTTTGCAAAAGGCACGATCTATGGCAATCGTCTACTCCGTGTAGTGGAGTCTCTCAGAATTGAACAAATCAAATCCACTTGTAGCATGAGACAATCTTGCCAATAGTACAGGGCATTGTTGCAGAACAGCAGCAGCCTATTTTACTACTCACTTCATTTCTAAATATAAGTCTTTTTAAAAGATTCTACTAGAAGACTACATACGAAACAAAATGAATGAATCTACACTCTAAAGTGTGTTCATGTATATCCGTATGTAGTTCTCTAGTGAAACATCTTAAAAGACTTACATTTAGGAACGGAGGGAGTAGTACGGTTGCTACGGAGTCAAAAGAGCGGAGCAGACCAGCCTGCGGCTCATTTTCATTGAGTGGCTAAAACCGAGCTCCACAGAGTGGAGAGATTCAGAACAGGGTCTTAATAATAATGCACACAGCGGAATTCCACTGCATATGGACCCCCCAAGCCAATAAGCAAGCAAGGAACCTGAAGGCAACTTGGATAAACGAACTATTTATGTTTCAAAAAATATGACAGTACTAATGATCCATGGTAGTATACACAGCAGCAGACAACGCAGTATTGTCCACTGTGGCCACGAGTGACCAATCGCAGTTCTAATGCAGCTGTCCTAGTGACCTGGTCTAACGTAGCACCCGGGGCAGACTCTCCATGCGACTCAAGTACTTGTTCCTGTGTATCCCCCTGAGCGCGCTGCAAAGGAGTTTCTGGAAGTAGAACAGCAGCATTATGTTCAGCGCCTTGACTCCGTACTGAATTTGCTGGTTTTTGACTGACTCGTCCACCCCGTGCCTCCCAACATTTCTGTAGTACTTCATTACTTCTTCTGGGGGCTTTGTTCCAGGTAGGTTGTACTTCTTCTTTTTCTTCTTCTTCGCTGAAGGCTTGGAAGGCTTGGAATTGGAAGGCTTGGAACATGACGAAGCTTGGCAAACATTTGGCAGCTGCCCCTGTTTACTCAAAACAGTACTGGTTGAAGATGATGTCAGTGGAGTCTTGCCCTTGTTTGATGGCTGTCCCTGTTTACAGACTGCAGATGCTGCCATCGGAGCCTTGTTCTTGACTGATGGCTCTTTACTCATTGGGGCTCTGGTAGAGTTTGACGATGGCATGCCTGCGCTTGACTGAACTTGTTGACAGGAAAGCTTCTCCCTCGACATGGGTTGCCTGCAGCCTCCGTTATTTCTCGAATGTTGGGAGGAGAGCTGCCAAATTTCATTGATTAGGCAAAGGGGAAATACAGAAAGAGCCAAGAGGCCCAAGGGGAAGCCAATAAAAAGAAAGAACAGGAAAAGGCAACCCACACCACACGCTGGAAAAGGAGAAATAAAGAAAGGCAGTCTCAGTTACTCACTGGAGCAGAGTTCGTCTGGGGTGGATTCCTCCCACTGTTGCTGACTGCTGGATGATGTGGAGCAACAGAGACAGGGACACTGCCGTTGATAGGATGTACCGTTGCTGTGCTTGCTTGACTTGGAGCAACTCGCGACCTTCCTCTCCTGACTTCCCGCTCCCGTAGCAGTTGCTCAAATGATCATTGCTGTCGATATCGGTCTCCCAATCATCTGGAAAATCAAGATTATTAATTATGTCCCCATAAGCTTGTTTATCTAACTTCTTAATGAATTTTAACAAGAAATCATGCGTGTTGCCAAAATAGTCAATTTTAAAACATATGTGTATTAGTGTGGGGTGCACAATAATGAGATCAAAGTTCTTTGCCCCATCAGCCCTAAAAAGTTCTAGAAAATCCTTCGTTTCACCCAAAATATCACAATCGGCAAAAATGGTTTTCTCAATTAATTGGCCTAACCACATGACGTTTTGATTCATATACCCCTCTGTCAATTCCACGAATGATGCAAATTGAGTAATTTTTGGAGTATCTCCATCCACTATAATTATGTGATTTTTATCAAAATTGCGGAGACAAATGTTTGCACTAAACATGTCTTTGAAAATTTGAAGCAAGCCAATCAAAAGCCGTATCATATCCTTGGAGAGTAAAGGGCAAACAGTGAGAATCTTTTCTCCTAAAACAGGAGCAAACTCATTTTTATTAATCTTAGATAGATAAGCAACTAAAGAGGATTTATTTCGCTTCATGATCACTCCATGAACATTACAGAAATCATAATCAATATGATTTCTAATTCTATTAAGGGCAACCGAAAGGTTATAAGAACTCATCTTTTTGTAAATGTAGTCGTGGAGTATCCAAGGAGCCTCTTATAATAGTCCTAGTACTACCTGCAAACAATGAAACAAAGAACAATTCAGTCAAATATATCTCTAGGCATAAATGGAGATAAAATCTTTTAAGGGAGCATCAACACATATTGATAAAGAATTATCTTGTAAATTGCTATTGCAACCTGCAAGTAACCCTACTAGTAATATAGGCTGCCGCTGTTCTGCAACAGTGCCCTGTACTATTGGATTTTAGTCTGTTTCATGCTACAAGTGAACTTGATTGTTCAACTAGCAAGGGTACCTGCCCTTACAACATATCTTGTATAGACAGTAACAAACTAAGCAATGTGCAAAAAATCATTACTGCTGCGCAAATACATGTACTACCAGTGCTACATTGGTTTTAGTCTGTTTCATGCTACAAGTAAACTTGTCTTGTTCAATTTTCAGAGACTGTACTGAATGGTGTACATGATCTCAAGAAACTGTGTACTTTTGCAAAAAAGAAATCCTACATACAATGCAGCACAGACCAGGGCAGGGATACAATGCAGCACAGACCAGGGCATACAATGCAGCACAAACCAGGGCAGTGTGCAAGACCAGGGCAGTGTGCAAGACATCACTCTGTGCAAAGTCATATACTGATGCTACGCAGGGCAGGGATGCTCCTGCACCCACCCAACAGAGTTCTTGTACGGACCTTGTAGCTTCCCCCGAGAGAGGAGAGATGAATGGTCAATTTGCTACACGGAATGTCAGTTTTCCCTCCCATCTCTACCCGCAGCAAGAAAAAAAATCAACAAGTAAAGCATGGAAATCAATCCAGCAAGAAGAAGAGGAAGGAGGCGGGGCGGGGGGAGGGGGAGGGGGGGGGGCCACGGGACGATTTTACCTGCAAGATCCGGGGAAAGAGTCGCCCGACTAGTTCACTGCTGAGATCTCGCCGGAGAAGCGCCAGAAAGAGCTCGCCGCGCGATTGGATGCTCGTCCTCCGCTCTGTCCCCTCCGCCGTCTAATCCAAGAAGCGTCAAGAACAGATCCGAGTGCAGGTAAAGGAGAGAGGGGGAGGGGAAGGTGCACCTGATGATCAGACCGGAGGGGAGCTTCGGCGGCGGCCTCTTGGCCCGGCGTCGGCGGCGTCGGCGTCGTCGGCTTCTTGGCTCCGCAGCGGCGGCAGCGTCGCGTCGACCTGAAGCCGGTAGCCGTAGCAGTCAGGAACGAGGCCGCGAAAATTCCTGTTCCTCGACTTATAAAGGGGCCCTTACATAGGCCGGCCCATGTTCGGCCTTTTTAGCGTTGCCTCAGTGGAAATCCTGGCCCGATTGGATTCTCCACAAAAAAAAAAGGTGCTGGTCTTGCAGCTTCGCCCGCCCTCCTGGACTTCTTTCAGTTCAGTTCAGTTCAGTTCTGGCGACTGGCCGTCCCTCTCCGAAAGCAATTCCTGAAAGTAGCACAAGTCGTATCACATGACACCCAAGAAAACAAGCGCCCAATACCTCACATCCAACCAATTCCATTCTGTGCATCTCCCAGGGATGAAATAAAATGCTAGTTATTAAATAAGAAAATAGAGATCGTCTTAGTGACTAGGTTACCATGGGACACAACTGTGGCAGGTAAATGCTGGTTAAATGAGAAGATAGAGATGGTCTTAGGGACTAGGTTACCATAGCAATACGAGCATAGGTGTCATCATTCACAGATGACACATAGATAACACATGAGAAGTGGTCATCTATGAGTATGAGGTTACTTACATCTATCAGCTCCTTACGAGCATCTTGCGGCTCATCGTTGCTCTTCTGATCCTTGACAACAGTCTGGCCGTGTGACTCCATTTCATCATACATATCTTGCAGCTCCTCACTAAGTTGATCTATCTTCTTTGATTCAGACTATTCATCACCTGGCATATGCTTCATTACTTCCAGTTTGCACTGCAGCTGTTTCTTTGAACTCAGGCTTCTGCTTTGACATTCAATTGTTGTTTTAACTTGAGAATCTTATCTAGAGCGGACTGTTTCTTCCTCTGCATTTTACACACATAAATTAGCTTCCTCAAATAACAAAACTCAAATGAAACAGCACTCAAGAGACAAACCTTGTGTTTTTTCACAAGCTTCAGCACATTTTCCTCGGCACTCTGTTGCTCCAACGCTGCCATCTTAAGATGCTTTGTTTTAATTTGTGTTCTGTGTTCACACCACAACAGCATAAAGTAAGTTATATGCATAGTACCAAGGGGCAAGGTACCTACTCTTGTTCAAGATCACACACCTTTTTCTTTCAGAGTTACTTTGAGCAGCTAGCTCATCAAGCTTCTTGGATTTTAGTCCAGTTCCTGCATTTTGGATGGAGAGAGAGAAACAGAGAGAGGTTAAACAGCTAAAAGTTCTAACTATGCTAAGAGGAAACAAATGCACATATGCTGGCAATTAGAACATAGCAGCACATATAAGTAGTGCAAGATCAAGAGATCAATACAAACCTTCATTGTAGAGTGGAGGAGCTGCTCCTTTTGCTCCATCATATTGCCAATTGATGCACTTGTATCCTTGTACTTGCATCCAGGTGCTTCAGTCGATTTCCACTCTGGCCAACCTGGCGCCCATTCTTCCATTGAGTAGGCACGTTGACCAGGACACCCATCCAGGGCCACACGAACTGATCGTCTAAGTTTTCAAGAGGTTTAGGCTTCAATTCCATTAGCTGTGACATGAGAAGCACATACTATAATTCATAGTTATCATCCAAAAAAACAGCATTTCCATGAGTACCCGTAGTCATCTGGATGAACAATGGCACATCTGATTTCAACACCTAGGGCTCATCATGCTACTAGAACCAAGAGAATAGCAAATTAACACAACATCATGAACTAAACGAACTCATCATCCATGCATCTGTCCTAATAGCTAGCACGAACATATCGATAGAGTTAGGCCCCCAAATACCAATAGGACAGTGCATGCCCCCAAATAGGCAGACATAGAAAGCTATCTAATCTAGCTCATTTCAAGAAAATGCTGTCTTGCAGAATAACAATACCAACAGAACAATCCACATGCAGAACAACTAGTGAAAGAATAGGCGGTGGAAATTCACATGTATCAGTTTGTAGTTGTACTCTAGGAACTTTCTAATAAATGTCCACAGGCAGTAAAAATGACATGAGAAGCACATACTATAATCTATAGTAAATGTCCAAAAACAGCATTTCCATTAGTCCCCGTAGTCATCTGCATGAACAATGGCACAACTAACTCGACACCTAGGGCCAATCGCTAGTACCCAATTAACACAGCATCTGGCCCAAGAGCTAGGAAGAACATACCAACAGAGCTAAGGCCCAAAATACCAACAGAACGATCGATGCACGGCGGAGTATCCTCAGTCATTTGCATGAACAAACTGAGTACTTACTTCAACACCTCAACTCCTCAAGCTAAGCATGCTAGTAGAACCAAGACAAGAGCCAGTTAACACAGCATCATGAACCAAATCAACCCACGGTTCATGCGTCTAGCTGTGACCAGGGTTCGCATATGACCTGGGGCCTCTACATTTGCCTCACACAAAGCTAAGCCCCTAAAGAATATCATCTCTAAGACTCTAACAAACGTCACACTCACACAGCCACACAAAGTGATATGAGAAGCACACACTAAAAGATCTGGCGAGTCCTCCAAGAGGCAACATTCCATGGGTGCCAGTGGGCAGTGGTCAATTTCCCTTGCGTGAACAAAGGGACTGCCAACATCCAAGGCATGAAAGGTTGGAGCTATTCGTGGTCGGGAATGGCCAATTTAACACTGCGTCATGAACCAAATTAACCGGCCATCCATGGCCCTGCCCTGGCACGCACAGGCAGGGGCATCTGGGCACACATCCGACGGGGAGATTGGGGGCTCGCGTGATTACATACCTTGGGAGGGGAGGCGGTGGGCGTTGATTCCGGCGGAGGTCCGTGCCGGCGTCGTACACCGGCGGCCGGTCGCGGCGAGGACGGCCTCGCACGCGCGGCTCCGGCGAGCCGGGGAAGCGGCGGGCCGGCGTAGGAGGTCCGTGCTGGCGGCGCGCGGGGCGCGGCGAGGTTCTCCGCCGTGCGGTCACGGTGGGGACGGAGACGACGATCGCCGCGGCGCCTCCTTTTTCATTCCATTCCGTGAGGTTTGGGTTGGGTCCGCGCGCTGGTGGGGGTGTGTGGCTGCAGCGGAGCTGGGTTCAACGATTTGACAGGACGAGAGGATCTCGGCCGCTAAATCGGCGTCAATATTCGTACGGATCCATGATCGCCCTCAGCAACGTACTGTCAGGCACACCTGCACACCGTTGTGCTGAGAAAAAAACCTTGGAGTCACGATAATCAGAACCCGGTTTGGTATCCTCAAAAAAAAATCCCAGTTTGGTCATTAACACATTAAAAAAGCGGTTTGGTTTTGTTAGGCGGTGAAAAAATTCTTTCCGGAAAATAAGAGAATAATATTAGCATATTTTCCTATTAATAAAAGTGGATAAAACTAGAACTCAACTGTTTCAGTACATAACTAAAAATGGGGTTGGAGGAAGAAGAAAATGGTTGGGCTTTCAGATCTTGGTCGAATGGTGGTGGAGGGCGATTTAACTGCTCCTCGGATTTGTATGCCCTTAATAGGTTGACCGATTTGTATGCCCTTAATTGTTTCTCCTATTGTTAGTGGCGTAGGCTGGCCCATTTTTATGCCATTGTTCTTAGAATCGTTTGTTGTCATTATTTTCAACAACGGGTGGCGATCGAGACACACAACTCGACTAACCACCCAACTTTTATTTGAAAAAAAACACCCAAAAATCATCTTAAATCTAATTAATATCGAGAAAAACAAAAGGCAATGTAATGAATAGACAACTGGACATAGATGTACCGTAAATAATATTTTTACGTTGAAAAGATTACTAGTGTTCTTCTTCCTCCAGTTCTGTGCCGCTCGTTAGAAAGTGAAAATTACACGCAGCGGTAGTCACACGTCCCTTGAGACAACCTATAAATTGTTGAAGAAGCATTTCCTGGAGCATCACGCCACATATAACTGGCTTGCGATCCATCATCACCAGTTTAGAGGGGTGAAGAAACCTAGCAAGCCAAAAAAAGAACACTAAAAGAGATGTCGAAGTCATCACACCAATAGCTCTTCTTGAAAGGCACACGAACCGGAGAACCAACAAATCTTTTTCTAAGGGGGGCACAAACAAATCTGGGGACACAAAATCTCACAGGCCCTTCGTCTGCAGCGGATCGGACCATCGAAGCAAAAAGAGACCGAAAAGACCATATTTCAATATGACATCGTCCACCACATCATCAATATAGTGGGAAAAAGAAAAACCTAAGAAAAATAAAACAATACAGTTGATTTCCAGTCGTCTCGCCGCTATACAAGAAAGAGGAGGGCGGTTGTGATGGCGTCTAGGGTTGAAAAAGAAATTGAGATTAACCACCAAACATAATAAAAAAAAACAATCACCAGCAGCGAGCAAGATTGGTTGGCTAATTTAATTTTAAAACCAAGAATCAACAACAATAAAACGATCGGCTTACCACGTGAAATATGTGGTGAGCAATCCGAACAATAAAAAAAAACAATCGCCCTAAAAGAAACTTAATGAAACGATCAACTCTTACTCGAAAATCAGAGTGCACCACAGCTGGCACGTCTACTAGCTAGTGCAGCAAGCGCGCATGCATGTGCGGCTGCGGGAGTTAATACGCACGTGCGAACCGAGACCAAACCATACAAGGCAAAGAGAAGAAGAAGCGGGCATTATCAGGCTATCAGCTGCGAAGGAAAGCAGCGCACGTTAATCCGCGCGTGACACGTCATCGCCATGCCCGCTTCGGGAGCTCCCGGCCGGCGCCTTTCCGAGTTAGGCGTGCCGAAAGTGCCGCACACACGCTCACGTCGCCGCCTGGCCCGGCTCCGACTATATATGCGAGACCTCAGGCGTGTTACACCGCCGGCCACCGGAGGGGACCATGCAGTGCGCGGCGGACGGCGGCGGCGCGGAGCCGGCGGTGAGGAAGGGGCCCTGGACCATGGAGGAGGACCTCGTCCTCGCCAACTACGTCGCCGCCAACGGCGAGGGCGCGTGGAACAGCCTCGCCCGCGCCGCCGGTACGTACGCCGTCGATACGATCGATATTCGATCGTCCATCATCCCGGCCGTGCATGCATGCATGGCGGTGCGCGTGACGCGTGAGTACATCTTCTGTGTGCAGGGCTGAACCGCACTGGGAAGAGCTGCCGGCTGCGGTGGCTGAACTACCTGCGCCCCGACGTGCGGCGGGGCAACATCACGCCGGAGGAGCACCTGCTCATCCTGGAGCTGCAGGCGAGGTGGGGCAACCGGTGGTCCAAGATCGCCAGGCACCTCCCCGGCCGGACGGACAACGAGATCAAGAACTTCTGGAGGACCAAGATACAGAAGAAGCGCAGCGCCGGCACCACCGCCAGCGACAACACCGGGTGCCAGCTTCCGAGCTCGGCCTCGGCGGCGGTGACCGAGTCCCAGAGCAGCAGCAGCAACTCCGTGGACCGGGCGGGCGCCATGTCGCACTACGACGTCGTCACGGCGGCGACGCAGCCAGGCGGCTGGGGTGACCACCAGCTGGGCTATGCAGTACAAGGAGGAGGTGGTGGAGCGCGTGCCGGTGGCATGGACGGCGGCGTCCGGCCAGACTCTGTGAGCCGTGCGGGCGCCATGCCGCACTACGACGTCGTCGTGTCAGCGAGGCACCCAAGCAGCTGGGGTGATCATCAGCTGGGCTACGCCGTACAAGAAGGAGGTGGTGGCGCGTGTACCGGTGGCATGGACTGCGGCGTGCCGCCAGAGTTTTTGCAGGCGGCGGCGGTGGCCGGCGACAACTTGTGGGGCCTCGAGGAGTTCTGGCCTACGGTGCCGTCGCTCCACGGCGACTGCTGATAGCTACGGAAGCTCTTGTGCCGCGTGCCGCGTGTATAGATAGATGTCGATCTGTCGGTGTCACGTGCGCGAGTAGGGAGTTGGATTCGTTTGCTAGAACAAAGCGTTGCGGCTTCACTACAATTTCAGCTGCATTCTTACGGCGACTAATTTATACTGTGCATGAGTAATCAACTTAGCCATTTCACTGAAATTTCACTTGAGTTCGTCCCAGGCTGAAACTAAATTGATTTTGCTGGGCAAATCTACTAAATCCTATCTGTCTTTGGGATGAATTCAGACGTACTAGTACAGTAAGTGTCGAAGGTCGAAAACTCAATTCTTGCAATGTACATTAGAGCCGTCGATGTTGCTTTGAGATTCACACTCCTTATCTATACATCGATATATATATTTCCTGCATTGCTCTGTATTCGATCTAGTTTGTACACTCTGTAATTAATCTTTGGTTGGAGCCACAATTTAGTATATGAACTAGTTCCAATCTTTGCAAAGTTGTACGAAAATGTCAGAAATTATTTTACAAATTTTGATTTCAATTTTTTATGAAGTACTCCTACATATTTTAATTCAGTTTGAAATGCATTCCACTTAATATTTAGTAATTTACTATTTTCACAGCATTGAAATTTAAATTTAAAATCATTTATTATTTCAGAAAAAACATTTTTATTCACATCTTCTATTCTTAAGAAGTTGATCCCATTCTTTCAACATGCAAAGTATCCACCTCAACGTCCTCACTAAACCACATATTTAAGTCTTTTCTTTTGTTAAGCCATGCATATTAAGTATGTCATATAAACAAGCCATGCATTTAACTTATAAATTATAATTATTTTTGTATTACTTTATGCATGTAATTGTCACATCATGCTTGTATGTTAGTCATCATTTGCATATTTTACTTGAAATGACATTTTTAAGCATAATTAAAAAGAATTCTTTATACACTTTATTATTATTATTATTTTCAAAAGCTGGCCAAACGGACCGGGCCTGGCATGACGGCCCACGAGCATGTCGACATGGCACGTGACGGGACTGGCCCAAGCCCCTTTAATCGGGTTGTGCCAGGGACGCGGCACGCCTGGGGCCGTGCCTGGGCCTGAAGGCTGGACACATGGACCGACACAGCACGAACCGTTTACATTTTCTATTTTTTATTTAGATTATATATATAGACCAATGAGCCAAAATCGGCCCAAAAACAGCCTACAAGACTAACAAACTAGCGGGCCAGCGGGCCTGACGTGCCCACGGGGCTGGCCCACATACCTCCCAGGGCGTGCCTTGGCTGGAGGAACCAGCACGCGGGCCGATACGGCCCGGCCCGACTAATAATCGTGCCATGGCGAGCCGGGTCGTGCCAGGCACGATTATGCCGGGCCGGGCCGATTCGTTTGGCCAGCTCTATCCTCAACGTCCTCACTAAACCACGTATTTAAGTCTTTTCTTTCTTTAAGCCATGCATTTTAAGTATGTCATATAAGCAAGCCATGCACTTAACTTATAAATTATTTTTTTATTAGTCTATGCATGTAATTGTCACATCATGCATCTTTCTTAGTCATCTTTTACATTTTTATTTGAAAGGACATTTTTAACCATAATTCAATAATAAATACTTTATACACTTTATTATTAATATTTTTCCAGCATATATATATTATTAGATTTAGTTGTTTTTAGCAACTATTATGTATTTTTGAGCAAAGTTACCGCAGGAACGTGCGGGGCATCATGTTGTTTAAAAAAATAGAGTAACTATCATTGTCTGAAAAAAGTGTTTTAATATAGTTCATAAATATTCACTAAAAATTAATTATTCTCTTAATATTTCGACCAATGAAATAAATTCCCATATAAGTACAACAAATATTCCAAATACTGAAAAATGCATTTAGATTATTTAAAAAAAATAACTGAAATCCATCTACAAAACTTCATGTCTTCCAATTTTTTGGATTTTGTGGGGGGAAAGTACTATATTGCTTTTGTGCATGAATCTCGCAACATAAATTTGGAAGCTCACAGCCTCGCTAAGTTCGCCATCAAACACAATAAGCGTCTATGCCGCGTCTATCTCGCAAAGGGCGCTCGCTCGCCTATGCCGCGTCCGAATTTTACTGTGCCGCTAAAAAAAAAAGCGTGGTAGAAAAGAGATCGAGATGGGCCTCCCCTCTTGCCGCGCCTCCCTCCTATTTCGTGATTCTCCTCCCGCCACCACCCCGTCCTTCCTTTTCAGCTCTCCCCACCCGCCTCCTCTCAACGCGCAGGGACGGAGAGATCTTTGTGGCGGTTGGGCGCCGTGGACCTCGTGCACGGAGGCGAGGCAGAGGGTGGCGACGGCGGCAGGCGGCAGTTCGAGGGGCGGGGAGGTCGGGGATGGATGGGTCCGACAGCCCCCGTCCGGATGCGAGGCGGTGGGCGCTCGGGGTCGCCGGCCGGAGCGGATCGACTGCGGCGGCGGCCATGGTTTCCTGGCGGAGCTCCGCGTGAACAGAAAGGCGGCGCGGGCGGACATGGCGGCGGCGGCTTCCGGCTAGAGAGAGGAGGCGGAACGAGCTTCGGCTTCTGACGGCGGAGCTTCGACATGGCGGAGCTTTCGGCTTCCGACGAACAAACCCACATAGGCGAGTCGGTCAGCGGCCACGCTCCTTGTGCCCTGGCAGGAACGCGGAGAGCAGCAGCCCGCAGCCTTGCCATCCATCCATAGGTCCGTGGTCAAGGTCCGACCGTCCAAGGCATGCAGTTCCTGTAATTTTTTGCATCTCAATTTCCCCCCTTGTCTATTTTCTGCCATGATGAATTGATATGAGGATGTTTGACTTGATTGATCGCTTACTTGTTGTACGACATTGCAGTCATGTAGATTTTGCTGATGTGGCATTGCTTGAATTTGGGTTAGTGGATAGCTGAAGCGGCGTGGGATTTCTTCTAATTTACACCAAGAGGACCAAGATTGAAGAATTCAGGTGTTCTTTCTCCTTTTTTTTGTAACCATGTTGCCAAAAAAGCATTCTTGAAGGGTTGTGAGAAAAGAGAAAAAAGAGAGACCTGTAGATAAATTCATTGGATCTCAAAAGGATGGTACGGATAAATTTGTCTTTAGAAATGCCGCTGCCGAGTATCTACATGTATTGGCTGTTCATAGTGTTGAAGAACAACAATTTGATGAAAATGTTGTCATTAGGACTCTACAAATTTGATGGCCATGAGAATGCTTTTAATAATCAAAATCCAAAAGAGGATGAACACAAATCTTCTACTCCCTCTGTTCACTTTTGTAAGACGTTTAGGACAGCTGAAATTGAACTATTTTAGGTGTTGTCTTAAATGTCTAGAAGGTCTTACAAAAGTGAACGGAGGGAGTACTTTATATATTTATGAACACTTTTTTTTGTCTATTATAGCATATGGCCCCATTATATGATGTTCGCACAAGGGCCTCTCGATTGCTACGGCCGTCCCTGGAGGCGGACGGGGCGCGGGACGGCTAGCTGCTTGTTTGTTTTTATGCCGCACCGAGGTGTGCTCTTGTCATGTTTTATTCAACTATTTTTTATATACATTTTCGATTGCTCAAAATTGTTTGAGGTGACCTCAGCGTTTGTTGGTTGACCCCTTTGTTCATCATCGTTGGTTTCACGTTAGTTTGTTATGTCGAGTTCAGGTATGGCCCTTCATACTATATTACACCTCTGCCTCTGTCAAGCACCACAGATCCAATAAGGTGATCTCCTTCCTCTGTTCTTTTAACATCCTCTCTGACATAACCAGCCTTTAATACTAAACAGAACTACAATCATTTTGGTGTTTCTTGTTTATATAATGACCTAATGCTGAAATAGAAAGGGATAGATCCAGACAATATTCCATAGATGCAACATTTCAGGGGGTCAAAATTGTTTGTCTAAAATTGGCTGCCCCTTTTATCTTGCTATATATATGGTGCTTGATGTGTCAAATCCGGCCTAAAATGTTTCTTATTTTCTGCTATTTGACTCTTCAAATGTTTGGGAACATTGTATATTCAGATGACTCAATGTGAAAATTTGAACTACTGCCAGGATCTAAGGTTTCCCGCTACTTTGATAATTCAACGATATACATGCTAATCTAGGTTATTTTCTGTTCAGTTATAACTTGTTTTAATTAATCCTGCGAATGAACGGAATCACAAATATGGTAGATACATGTGCCACCATATCTCTATTTTACCATCTTAATTCTGCTTCAGATCATGTGTGCATTTTCTTTTTAACAGAACACCAATGATAACAATTCCATGTAATAGATCCAGTTGGAACTCCAAACAATCTATAGATTATATTCCATCACATTTGCCATGCAGAGAAGCAACGGTGCTATAAGAAACTCAAAGCACTCAGGTCCGTGGTAAGAAACAACCTTTTTCCATCTCTTTTCATGCTACTATGTTCATATCTTGACACCGACAACTTCTCTCTAAAGGTACATACGCACCTCTGACGGACTACTCTACTTCGGAGAACTTGTTACAGCATGGCTGATGTTCATTTGTTGTGTTGACTTGCATCTCCTTTTCTCAGTCCAATGGTCCGCAGCTACATGTCACCTGTTTGTAGATGAATATAGTATCTACAATCAAGTAGTGACAAATCTTTAAGTTTGCTTCTCCACATGATTTTGCAGCACTGGTATTAAAATGCGAGATGAATACTCGTTGTGCGTTAATTTCTGCTATATGTCAATGTACTCATGCTGTCTTTCCAGGTTTCCGACGCTAAAATTAGATTTACTGTGTTTGCCAATTGAAAGTTCACATGTACTTCAATTATTGTTGTATCATCTAGGCTGCCTGTCTTCTTGCTAAACTAACCCTATTGCCATACAGTCATGTTAACAAATATGGCAGTTTGATTAGCGCGCACAATCCCACCTCAAGAGGCGCCCCAACCAATAGTTTCTTTAGATATGGGTCGCCATTTGAGGCTGGGTATGCCCTATGATCCCTTTGTGTACACGCAAACATTGTGTGTGTGTGTTTTCTGATAAATGTAAATACTGTGGTTGATCAATAAACTTAGAAAACAGCAATCGTGCCTGAGCTGTCGTTCCGTGCATTGGTCAGTCAGGGCGTATCGCGTTGTTACCGGTTGGGCGCTCGGAATTATTCTGCAATTTCTGCACCTGTACTCACCGTAACCTGACTTGTGCAACACCGCAGGTAATCAGTCACATATGTCGAGCTCCAAGCGGCTTGCATTTCACGTCGATAAGACGATGTCTAGAACAGCCAGTACAGATCGTAATGCACTCCCTCGAGAGAAAAATGCATACCATATCTAATCAAAATTCTGAAACGAAACATCAGAATTCAGAATTCAGGTACGCATCGTAGTGGAGATAGAAAAAACAGAGTATATAAAGCACGCAGGATCTTGCAACTGGCCGGATACAATTACACAAGAGAAATGTATTGTCGACAAGGAAAATTTTGGTAAAATTATGGAATTCCTAGTAGTAGCAATGTAGCAGCAAGGTCAGGCGACGGTGACCTTGGCGCCGACGGCCTCCAGCTGCTTCTTGGCGTCCTCGGCCTCGTCCTTGCCGACGGCCTCCTTGAGCTTCTTGGGGAGGCCCTCGATGAGGTCCTTGGCGTCCTTGAGCGCCAGGTTGGTCAGCGCGCGCACCACCTTGATGGTCGCGATGCGGGCGCTGCTCGGCACCTCCTCGATCACCACGTCGAACTCCGTCTGCTCCGCGGGCGCCTCCGCCTCGGCCGCCGGCCCGGCCGGAGCGGCCACGGCGGCGGCGGGCGCGAACGCTGCCGCCGACACGCCCAGGCGCTCCTGCAGGTGGTCCACCAGCCCGCGCGCCTCCTCCAGGGTCAGCCCCGCGATGGCGTCCCCCAGCTCCTGCACCTTCGGGGAGGCCACCGCCGTGGAGGTGCACGCGACGGCCACGGAGCGGCGGCGGGGGTGGATGGGGAAGAATGAGTGTGGTCGGGGCAGGGAGGTGGCGGCGGGCTTGGCGTGCAGGAGGGTGAAGGCCGAGGAGAGAGCGGTGGAAGCCATGGCGACGGCGCCGAGCGTTGCTTGGATGCTCTGCTCTGCTCTCTCGGGCTCGCTCGGAGGTGGCGAAGAAAGAGGCGCGCGAGGATAAGATAAGAAGACGTGTCACGTATAGGAAACGAATGTGACGTGCGTTAGCCACGACAGTTGCACATCTCTGACGGTCGGATCAGCGATGGACGGTGGTCAGAACCCAAAGGAAAAGTCGCGACTGTGGTTTTCCTGCTACAGCCTCTGCTTGGTTTCTTGGGGTCTCGTATCCTCAAGAATCCATTCATTCATTCATGCAGAGAGAATCGATTCATGCAAAAAGAAGAAGATGGCATCCAAAAAAGAATCTTGCAAGGGTAACTTGCGAGACTGCAACCAATCGAGATCATATTATTCCCTTGGAAGGAATACGGTGAGCGGCAAACAACGTTGGATTGGATGGATCCTTTGCTTTGCCATGGATGCCGGGAAGGAACAGCATAAATTGCAGAGCTCGCAAGCTCCAATCCTCCCCTACCTTGTACACTAGACCAAACCCAGCCCTCAAGCTCACTCCAAGCATATCAAACCCTTGCCGCCAGCCGCAACAAATTACAAGTACGTGCGCGGCAGATCATCCTCACGGCCTCACCATAACTCCACCGATCACCACCGCGAAGCAAGGGAGCATCAGCAGGCAGCAGCGATGGCGACGTCTGGCGAGGGGACGGGCATCATCATCCACGCGCGCCCGATGCACGACGCGGCGACGGCCGGCACCGGTGGCGGCGGCGGGTCGTACACGGCGGTGTTCGTGGTGCTGGGCGTGATCGCGGCGCTGATCGTCATCTCCTGCCTCGTCGGGCAGGTGTGCACCAAGAGGCACCTGCGCCCGCGCCCGCGCAGGGACCGCGTCGCCTACTACGACGACGACCTCGAGGGCGGCGGCTACGGGCACGGCCACGGCGTCGCCAAGATGGAGGCCGCCGCGCCGGCCACGGTGACCGCTGTGGTGCCCACCGGGGCGTCCGTGGAGATGCGGCAGGTGGCTTGACGGGGCGGTCGCCGGCGGTGCACGAGCGCGAAGCGGTGGCATGACATGATTTCGTTGCGGCGCATGTGTGTATAGCTTGTCGTACGTGGTTATGTTCATGTGTACTCCCGTGTGAATACAACCTGTGTCCATAGCCATGACTGTAAACATGAAATTTGTTGTGATTGTGATTATATTACAGGAGGCGACTAACTGTTAACTATTGGAGATGTGCAATGGTTGATAAAAAAAAAGTCTCATTTTACTATCTTAAATTTAAAGATGACAACAAAAACATATGTATAACGAATATCTTGTAGCTTTATCTTTGAAATAAATGAACCGGCTTAAAACTACACTAGACGCACCTACAGAAGCCACGCGTCCCATGGCCTCCACACCATGTTGTCCATTTCCTCATCTTCTTCCTCCATTCTACCCTTTTCTCTAGAGTTTTTTAGACCCAAACTTTCCAACGGTGCTGCCCACCCATCCCTTTCATTCTTCGATATCCCCTCCTCATCGGCGATGCCCACTGTTGGAAATATGCCCCAGAGGCAATAAATAAAGTGTTTATTATTATATTTCCTTGTTCATGATAATAGTTTATTATTCATGTTATAATTGTATTGATTGGAAACACATTGCATGTGTGGATAAATAGACAACACTTTGTCCCTAGTATGCCTCTAGTGAACTAGCTCGTTGATCAAAGATGGTCAAGGTTTCCTAGCCATTGACATGTGATGTCAATTGATAACGGGATCACATCATTAGGAGAATGATGTGATGGACAAGACCCAAACTACAAACGTAGCATATGATCGTGTAAGTTTATTGCTACTGTTTTCTGCATGTCAAGTATATGTTCCTATGACCATGAGATCATATAACTCACGGACACCGGAAGAGTGCCTTGTGTGTATCAAACGTCGCAACGTAACAGGGTGACTATAAAGGTGCACTACATGTATCTCCGAAGGTGTCTGTTGAGTTGGCATGGATCAAGACTAGGATTTGTTACTCCGTGTGATGGAGAGGTATCTCAGGGCCCACTCGGTAATAGAACATCACAATAAGCCTTGCAAGCAATATGACTAAGTGTTAGTCACGGGATCTTGTATTACGGAACGAATAAAGAGACTTGCCGGTAACGAGGTTGGACTAGGTATGGAGATACCGACGATCAAATCTCGGGCAAGTAACATACCGAAGAACAAAGGGAACATCATACGGGATTAACTGAATCCTTGACATAGAGGTTCGACCGATAAAGATCTTCGTAGAATATGTAGGAACTAATATGGACATCCAGGTCCCGCTATTGTTTATTGACCGTAGAGGTGTCTCGGTCATGTCTACATAGTTCTCGAACCCACAGGGTCTGCACACTTAAGGTTTGGTGACGTTTCGGTAGTATAGAGTTATGTATGGTGGTGACCGAAGGTTGTTCAAAGTCCCGGATGTCACGACGAGCTCCGAAATGGTCCAGAGGTAAAGATTGATATATAGGAAGTCCTATTTTGGTCACCGGAAAAGTTTTGGGCTCATCGGTAGTGTACCGGGAGTGCCGGGAGTGTACCGGGAGAGCATCGGGAAGGGTATTTCGACCCAAGAGGCTACATGGGTTGTGGGATAGTGAATACCAGCCCTTAGTGGTCTGGTGGAAGTCTCACATAAGGCCCATGTGGCTGGGAGAGAAAACCCAAAGAGAAAAAGGTGGAAAAAGGGCAAAATAGGGAGGAATCCTAGTCCTACTAGGATTGGAGGAGGAGTCCTCCTCTCCTCCTTGATTCGGCCGAACCAAGGGCTGGTCCCTTGAGGTCCAAGCCTCCTCCTCTCTTCCTCCTATATATACTGGAGGTTTTAGAGTTTTTGGCACTTGATTTTCAGCCACGTGCTACCCGTTCCTCCAGTGCATAGTTTCTCCTCTAGATCGGATTTCTGCAGTGCTTAGGCGAAGCCCTACCGGAATAGCTCCACCACCATCGCCGGAGCGTCGTCACGCTGCCGGAGAACTCTTCTACCTCTCCTCTCCCTCTTGCTAGATCAAGAAGGCGGAGATCGTCATCAAGCTGTACGTGTGCTGAACGCGGAGGTGTCGTCCGTTCGATGCTTGATCGGGACGGATCGTGATTGGATCACGGGACGCTCGGCGATTTGGATCGCGAAGACGTTTGAATACAGCAACCGCGTTTCTTAACGCTTCCCGCTTAGCAATCTATAAGGGTATGTAGATCCACTCTCCCTCTCGTAGATGCTCATCACCATGGATAGATCTTGCGTGTGCATAGGAAATTTTTTGTTTCCCTTGCAATGTTCCCCAACAGTGGCATCATGAGCTAGGTCTATGTGTAGATGAGATCTCGAGTAGAACACAAAGAGTTTGTGGGCGTTGATGCTTAGATTGCTTCCTCCCTTGGTCGTGTTTTGGTTCAGCGGTATTGTGGGATGAAGCGGCCCGGACCAACATTACTCGTACGCTTACGAGAGACCAATTCCCTCAACTGCAACTTGTTGCATAGATGGCTAGTGGGTGTCAGTTTCTCTCACTTTAGTTGGATCGGATTCGACAAAGGTGGTCCTTGATAAGGTTGAAAAGCAACTAATGTATCACCGTTGTGGTTTATGCGTAGGTGAGAATTGTTCTTGCTAGATACCCGTAGCAGCCACGTAAAACATGCAACAACAATTAGAGGACGTCTAACTTGTTTTTGCAGGGTATGTTGTGATGTGATATGGCCAATTAAATGATGTGATATATGTGATGTATGATATGATCATGTATTGTATAGAATATCACAACTTGCATGTCGATGAGTACGGCAACCGGAAGGAGCCATAGGGTTGTCTTTAATTATTGTATGACCTGCGTGTCAATCATTAAGCGCTATGTAATGCTTTACTTTATCGCTAAATGATAGCAATAGTAGTAGAAGCATGATGGGCGCGACAACCCCGATGGCGACACGTTGATGGAGATCAAGATGATGGAGATCATGGTGTCGTGCCGGTGACGATGGAGATCATGCCGGTGCTTTCAAGATGGAGATCAAAAGCACAAGTTCATGGCCATATCATGTCACTTATGATTTGCATGTGATGTTAATCCTTTTATGCACCTTGTTTTGCTTAGGACAACGGTAGCATTATAAGGTGATCCCTCACTTAAATTTCAAGATGAATTGTGTTCTCCCCGAGTGTGCACCATTGCGAAAGTTCATCGTGTCTAGACACCACGTGATGATCGGGTGTGATAGACTCTACGTTCACATACAATGGGTGCAAGCCAGTGTTGCACATGCAGAACACTCGGGTTAAACTTGACGAGCCTAGCATGTACAGACATGGCCTCGGAACACAAGAGACCGAAAGGTCGAACATGAGTCATATAGTAGATATGATCAACATGATGATGTTCACCGTTGAAACCACCTCAACTCACGTGATGATCGGACTTGAGTTGGTGAATTTGGATCATGTGACACTCAGATGACCTGAGGGATGTCAATTTGAGTGGGAGCTTTAGTAATTTGATTAACTAAACTCATTATCTTGAATAATAGTCTAAGTAACCTTTGGATATTTATGTTGTAGATCAATGGCTCGCGCAGTAGCACCCCTGAATTGTAATGCGTTCCTAGAGAAAGCTAAGTTAAAAGATGATGGAAGTTACATTGTTGACTGGGCCCGTAATCTGAGGATTATCTTCACGGCTTCCGAGAAATCATATATCCTTGATGTACCGCTTGGTGACCAACCAGAAGACATGTCATCCGAAGACGTTAAGAACGCTTGGGAGGCACGTTCTGGAGATTACTCAATAGTTCAGTGTGCAGTATTGTATGGCTTAGAACCGGGACTTCAAAGACGTTTTGAACGTCATGGATCATATGAGATGTTCCAGGAGTTGAAGTTTATCTTTCAGAAGAATGCTCGGATCGAGAGGTATAAGACCTCCGATAAGTTCTATGCTTGCAAAATGGAGGAGAACGGGTCTATCAGTGAGAATATACTCAGAATGTCTGGGTATTCAAATTGTCTAGCAGAGTTCGGAATTGCCCTTCCGCTAGAGGCGATCACTGACAGAGTTCTTCAATCACTGCCACCTAGTTACAAGAGCTTTGTGATGAACTATAACATGCACGAGATGAACAAGTCAGTCGCCGAGCTGTTTGCGATGCTAAAAGTCGCTGAGTCTGAAATCCAGAAAGAACATCAAGTGTTGATGGTCAATAAAACCACTAGTTTCAAGAAGAAGGGCAAGGGCAAGGGCAAGAAGGGTAAAACCAAGAAGGATGGCAAAGAAGTTGCTACTCCTGTAAAGAAGCCCAAGCATGGACCTAAGCTAGAAACTGAGTGCTTTCATTGCAAGGGAACTGGTCACTGGAAGCGGAACTACCCCAAGTACCTGGCTAACAAGAAGGAGGCCAACGACAAACAAGGTATATATGATATACATGTTATTGATGTGTACCTTACTAGCTCTCGTTGTAGTGTCTGGGTATTTGATACCGGTTCGGTTGCTCACATTTGCAACTCAAAACAGAAACTACGGAATAGATGAAGGCTGGCAAAGGATGAAGTGACGATGCGCGTGGGAAATGGTTCCAAGGTTGATGTGATCGTCGTCGGCACGCTCTCTCTTCGATTACCATTGGAATTAGTGATGAACCCGAATAATTGTTATTTAGTGCGTGCGTTAAGCATGAACATTATATCCGGATCTTGTTTATTGCGAGACGGTTACTCATTTAAATTAGAGAATAAAGATTGTTCTATTTATATGAGTAATATCTTTTATGGTCATGCACCCAATGTGAGGGGTTTATTCATATTGAATCTTGATAGTAATGACACACATGTTCATAACATTGATGCCAAAAGATATAGAGTTGATAATGATAGTACCACTTTCTTGTGGCACTGCCGTTTAGGTCATATTGGTGTAAAACGCATGAGGAAGCTCCATGCTGATGGACTTTTGGAGTCACTTGATTTTGAATCACTTGACACATGTGAACCATGCCTCATGGGCAAGATGACTAAAACGCCGTTTTCTGGAACAATGGAATGGGCGAGTGACTTATTGGAAATCATACATAGTGATGTGTGCGGTCCAATGAATGTTACAGCGCGTGGTGGATATCGTTATTTTCTCACCTTCACTGATGACTTAAGTAGATATGGGTATATTTACTTAATGAAACACAAGTCTGAAACGTTTGAAAAGTTCAAGCAATTTCAGAGTGAAGTTGAGAATCATCGTAACAAGAAGATTAAATTCCTGCGATCTGATCGAGGAGGTGAATATCTGAGTTATGAGTTTGGCAGTCACTTAAGACAGTGTGGAATTGTTTCACAGTTGACACCGCCTGGAACACCATAGCGTAATGGTGTGTCCGAACGTCGTAATCGAACCTTATTAGATATGATGTGTTCTATGATGTCTCTTGCTGATTTGCCACTATCATTTTGGGGTTATGCATTAGAGACAGTTGCATTCACTTTAAATAGGGCACCATCGAAATCCGTTGAGACGACGCCATATGAACTATGGTTTGGCAAGAGGCCGAAGTTGTCGTTTCTTAAAGTTTGGGGATGTGATGCTTATGTCAAAAAGCTTCAGCCTGAAAAGCTGGAACTCAAAGCAGAGAAATGCGTCTTCATAGGATACCCGAAAGAGACAGTCGGGTATACCTTCTATCTCAGATCCGAAGGCAAAGTGTTTGTCGCTAAGAACGGAACATTTGTTGAGAAAGAGTTTCTCTCGAAAGAATTGAGTGGGAGGAAAATAGAGCTTTATGAGGTTATTGTGTGGGAGACGTAGTAGTAAATCAAAATTTTCCTACGTTCACCAAGATCTATCTATGGAGAAACCAGCAACGAGAGGGGAGAGATTGCATCTTCATACCTTTGAAGATCGCTAAGCGGAAGCGTTACAAGAACGCGGTTGATGGAGTCGTACTCGCAGCGATTCAGATCGCGGTAGATCCGATCAAGTGCCGAACGGACGGCACCTCCGCGTTCAACACACGTGCAGCCCGGTGACGTCTCCAACACCTTGATCCAGCAAGGAGGAAGGAGAGGTTGGGGAAGGGCTCCAACAGCAGCACGACGGCGTGGTGGTGGTGGAGTAGCAAGGTATTCCGACAGGGCTTCGCCTAAGCGCTGCGGAGGAGGAAGAAGAGAGGTAGGGCTTCGCCGTGAGAGAGAGAGATCAAATCCTGTCTCAAAACATCCAAAACCTCAAGTATATATAGGAGGAGGGACGTGGAGGGCTGGCTTGGCCTCTACTCCAAAGAGGAGATGGCCGGCCGACTTAAAGGGAGAGTCCACCTCCCACAAGGGAGGTGGATCTCCTCCTTTTAAATCCTTTTTGCCTTATCTCCTTATCTCCAGCCACATGGGCCTTTAGCAAAAGTCTTGCCCAGCCCAATAAGGGCTGGCACACTTTATCTAACAGCCCATGTGGTCCTTTGGTCGTCACACCCCTCCCGGGGGTCCTCCGGCACCCTCCCGGCACTCCCGGTACACTACCGATGAGCCCAAAAACTTTCCGGTGACCAAAACTGGACTTCCTATATATCAATCTTTACCTCCGGACCATTCCGGAGCTCCTCGTGACGTCCGGGATCTCATCCGGGACTCCGAACAACCTTCGGTAATCACGTATACCATTTCCCTATAACCCTAGCGTCATCGAACCTTAAGTGTGTAGACCCTACGGGTTCGGGAGACACGTAGACATGACCGAGACACCTCTCCGGTCAATAACCAACAGCGGGATCTGGATACCCATGTTGGCTCCCACGTACTCCACGATGATCTCATCGGATGAACCACGATGTCAAGGATTCAATCAATCCCGTATACAATTCCCTTTGTCTATCGGTATGATACTTGCCCGAGATTCGATCGTCGGTATCCCCATACCTTGTTCAATCTCGTTACTGGCAAGTCTCTTTACTCGTTCCGCAATACATCATCCCGTGACTAACTCCTTAGTCACATTGAGCTCATTATGATGATGTCTTACCGAGTGGGCCCAGAGATACCTCTCCGTCACACGGAGTGACAAATCCCAGTCTCGATTCGTGCCAACCCAACAGACACTTTCGGAGATACCCGTAGCGTACCTTTATAGCCACCCAGTTACGTTGTGACGTTTGGCACACCCAAAGTATTCCTACGGTATCCGGGAGTTACACAATCTCATGGTCTAAGGAAATGACACTTGACATTGAAAAGCTTTAGCAAACGAACTACACGATCTTTGTGCTATGCTTAGGATTGGGTCTTGTCCATCACATCATTCTCCTAATGATGTGATCCCGTTATCAATGACATCCAATGTCCATGGCCATGAAACCGTGACCATCTATTAATCAACGAGCTAGCCAACTAGAGGCTTACTAGGGACATGTTGTGGTCTATGTATTCACACATGTATTATGGTTTCCGGTTAACACAATTATAGCATGAACAATAGACAATTATCATGAACAAGGAAATACAATAATAACCATTTTATTATTGCCTCTAGGGCATATTTCCAACAGTCTCCCACTTGCACTAGAGTCAATAATCTAGTTCACATCACCATGTGATTAACACTTACATCACCATGTGATCATATCATCATGTGATTAACACCCAATAAGTTCCGGGGTTTGTTCATGTTCTGCTCGTGAAAGAGGTTTTTAGTCAATGGGTCTGCGACATTCAGATCCGTGTGTACCTTGCAAACTTTCCATGTCATATTTGTAGATACTACTCCCACGCTCCACTTGGAGCTATTCCAAATGGCTGCTCCACTATACGTAGCCAGATTTCTACTAAGAATCATCCGGATTGGAGTTAAAGCTTGCATCATCGTAACCCTTTACGATGAACTCTTTATCACCTCCATAATCGAGAAATATTTCCTTAGTTTTCAAGTTACTAAGGATAACTTTGACCATTGTCCAGTGATCCACTCTTGGATTACTCTTGTACCCCTTGACAGACTCATGGCAAGGCACACACAGGTGCGGTACACAGCATGGCATACTATATAGAGCCTATGGCTAAAGCATAGGAGATGACACTCATCTTTTCTTTATCTTCTGCCGTGGTCGGGTATTGAGTCTTACTCAATTTCACACCTTACAATACAGTCAAGAACTCCTTCTTTGACCCATCTATTTTGAACTCCTTCAAAAACTTGTCAAGGTATGTCTTCGTCGAAAAAACTTATCAAGCGAATTGATCTATCCCTATAGATCTTGATGCTCAATAAAATAGTAGCTTTATCTGGGTCTTCCTTTGAAAAAAAAAACTCTTTTCAAACAACCCTTCATGCTCTTCCAGAAATTCTACATCATTTCCGATCAATAATATGTCAACTACATATTCTTATAAGAAATTCTATAGTGCTCCCACTCACTTTCTTGCAAATACAAGTTTCTCATAAACTTTGTATAAACTTAAACACTTTGATCACCTCATCAAAGCATATATTCCAACTCCGAGATTCTTGCTCCAGTCCATAGAAGGATCGCTGGAGTTTGCATATTATTAGCATCCTTAGGATTGACAAAACCTTCTGGTTGTATCACATACAACTCTTCCTCACAGAAACCATTACGGAAACCTTGTTTTGTCATCCATCTGCCAGATTTCATAATCGAAAAATGCAGCAACTGCTAACAAAATTTTAATAGACTTTTAGCATCGCTACAGATGAGACAATCTCATCGCAGTCAACTCCTTGAACTTGGCGGAAACTTCTTTGCGACAAGTCGAGCTTTATAAACAGTGACATTTCACTATTAGCGTCTATGTTTATTTCAAAGGTCCATTTGTACTCAATGACCCGCCATTCAACAGGCAAGTCTACCAAAGTCCATACTTGGTTTTCATACATGGATCCTTTCTCGGATTTCATGGCTCCTAGCCATTTGTTGGAATCCGGGCCCACCATCGCTTCTCCATAGTTCGTAGGTTCATCGCTGTCCAACAACATGATTTCCAAGACAGGGTTGTCGTACTACTCAGGAGCAGTACGCGTCCTTGTCGACCTATGAGGTTCGATAGTGACTTGATCCGAAGCTTCATGATCATCATCATTAACTTCCTTTTCAACTGAGTAGGCTCTACAGAAACATCTTTCTGTGTTGCGCTATTCTCTGGATGAAACAAAGGTTCAAC
This sequence comes from Hordeum marinum, assembly GCA_022496015.1. Taxonomy (NCBI): domain Eukaryota; kingdom Viridiplantae; phylum Streptophyta; class Magnoliopsida; order Poales; family Poaceae; genus Hordeum; species Hordeum marinum. The sequence goes on along the minus strand of CM039672.1, from coordinate 455,417,058 downwards.
AACCTTATCAAGTTCTATCTTCCTCCCACTCAATTCTTTCGAGAGAAACTCTTTCTCAAGAAAGGACCCGTTCTTAGCTACAAATACATTTTGCGCTTGGATCTGAGATAGAAGGTATACCCAATGTCTCATTAGGGTATTCTATGAAGATGCATTTGTCTACTTTGGGTTCGAGCTCGCTAGGTGAAAAACCCATTTTCACATAAGCGTCGCAGCCCCAAACATTAAGAAATGACAGCTTAGGCTTCTATCAAACCATAATTCTCACGGTGTCATCTCAACAGACTTAGATGGTGCCCTGTTAAAGTGAATGGATTTGTCTTTAATGCATAACCCCATAACGATAGTGGTAAAACGATAAGAGACATCATAGTACTCACTATATCCAATAGAGCACGACTACGACGTTCGAACACACCATCACACTATGGTGTTCCAGGAGGCGTGAGCTGTGAAACAATTTCCACATTGTCTAAAATTGCATACCAAACTCGTAACTTAGATATTCACCTCCATGATCATATCATGGACATTTATCTTCTTGTCACGATGATCTTTAACTTCACTCTGAAACTCCTTGAACCTTTCAAACATTTCAGATTCGTGTTTCATTAAGTAAATATCCCCATATTTACTCAAATCATCAGTGAAGGTAAAGAAAAACAACGATATCCACTGTGTGTTTCAACACTCATTGGACCACATACATCAACATGTATTATTTCCAATAAGCCACTTGCCCGCTCCATCATATTGGATGACGGGGTCTCAGTCATCTTGCCCAAGAGGCATGGCTCGCATGTCTCAACCGATTCGAAATCGAGTGAGTCAAAAATCCATCATCATGGAGTTTCTTCATGCGATTTATACCAACATGACATTTAGCGGCAGTGCCACAAGCATGTGGTACTATCATTATTAACTTTGTATCTTTTGGTACCAATGTTATGAATATGTGTACTACTACGATCATGATTCGATAAACCATTTCGAGTGGGTGCATGACCATTGAAGGCATTATCCATGTAAACAGAATAACCATTATTCTCTAACTTATATGAATAACCGTATCGCACTAATCATGATCTAATCACGTTTATGCTCAACGCAAACACCAAATAACATTTATTTAGGTTTATCACAAATCCTGAAGGTAGAGAGAGCGTGCGATGGTGATCACATCAATCTTGGAAATACTTCCAACACACATCGTCACCTTTCACCTAGCTAGTCTCCATTTACTCCGTAGCTTTTATTTCGAGTTGCTAACACTTAGCAACCGAACCGGTATCTAATACCCAGGTGCTACTAGGAGTACCAGCAAGGTACACATCACTAACACGTATATCAAATATACTTCCATTGACATTACCAGCCTTCTTATCTACCAATCATCTAGGGTTTTTCCGCTTCAGCGAACGTTCTCCTCATAACAGAAGCACTTAGTCTCGGGTTCGGGCTCAACCTTGGGTTTCTTCACTAGAGCAACAACTGGCTTGCCATTCCTGAAGTTTTTCCCTTCTTGCCCTTGCCCCTTTTGAAACTAGTGGTTTTCACTTAACCATCAACACTTGATGCTCCTTATTGATTTCTACCTTCGTGGTGTCAAACATCACGAACAACTCAGGGATCATCTTATCCATCCCTGGCATGTTATAGTTCATCACGAAGCTCTAGTAGCTTGGTGGCAGTGACTTGGAGAACTGCATTAATCACTATCTCATCTGGAAGATTAACTCCCACTTGATTCAAGTGATTGTAGCACCCAGACAATCTGAGAACACGCTCACCGATTAAGCTATTCTCCTTTATCTTGCAGGCAAAGAATCTTGTTGGAGGTCTTCATACCTCTCAACATAGGCACGAGCTTGAGATCACAATCTCAGCTCCTAGAACATCTCATATGTTCTGTGACGTTCAAAACATTTTGAAGCCTCAATTCTAAGCCGTAATGCATGACGCACTGAACTATCACGTAGTCATCAAAAAGTGCCTGTCATATGTTCACAACATCTACAGACAACGCTTGAGGGAGTGATGCAGTTAGCGGTACATCAAAAACATAAGCTTTCTGTGCAGCAATGAGGACAATCCTCAGATCACGGACCCAGTCCGCATTATTGCTACCATCAACTTTCAACTTACTTTTCTCTAGGATTGTATCAATAAAACTGGGGAGCTACAGCGCGAGCTATCTACGACATAATTTGCAAGGACATTTTTAGACTAAGTTCATGATAATTAAGTTCATTTAATCAAATTATTAATGAACTCCCACTTAGATAGACATCTCTCTAGTCTTCCAAGTGATACATGATCCATGTCAACTAGCCCGTGTCCGATCATCACGTGAGACGGACTAGTCATCCATGGTGAACATCTCTATGTTGATCGTATCTTCTATACGACTCATGTTCGACCTTTCGGTCTTCCGTGTTCCGAGGCCATGTCTGTACATGCTAGGCTCGTCAAGTCAACCTAAGTGTTTTGCATGTGTAAATCTGGCTTACACCCGTTGTATGCGAACGTTAGAACCTATCACACCCGATCATCACGTGGTGCTTCGGAACGACGATCCTTAGCAATGGTGCACAGTTAGGGTGAACACCTTTCTTGAAATTTTATTGAGAGATCATCTTATTTACTACCGTCGTTCTATGCAAATAAGATGTAAACATGATAAACATCACATGCAATCAATATAGTGACATGATATGGCCAATATCATTTTGCTCCTATGATCTCCATCTTCGGGGCACCATGATCATCACTGTCACCGGCACGACACCATGATCTCCATCATCATGATCTCCATCATTGTGTCTTCATGAAGTTGTCTCGCCAACTATTACTTCTACTACTATGGCTAACGCTTAGCAATAAAGTAAAGTAATTACATGGCGTTTATGATTGACACGCAGGTCATACAATAAATAAGACAACTCCTATGGCTCCTGCCGGTTGTCATAATCATCGACATGCAAGTCGTGAATCCTATTACAAGAACATGATCAATTCATACATCACAATGCATCACATCACATCCTTTGGCCATATCACATCACAAGGCACATGCTGCAAAAACAAGTTAGACGTCCTCTAATTTGTAGTTGCAAGTTTTTACGTGGCTGCTATAGGTTACTAGCAAGAACGTTTCTTACCTACGTCAACACCACAACGTGATTTGCCAATTGCTATTTACCCTTCATAAGGACCCTTTTCATCGAATCCGATCCGACTAAGGTAGGAAAGACAGACACCCGCTAGCCACCTTATGCATCTAGTGCATGTCAGGCGGTGGAACCGGTCTCACGTAAGCGTACGTGTAAAGTTGGTCCAGGCCGCTTCATCCCACAATACCGCCGAATCAAGATAAGACTAGTAGCGGCAAGCAAATTAACAAACTCGACGCCCACAACTGCTTTGTGTTCTACTCGTGCATAGATTCTACGCATAGACCTAGCTCATGATGCCACTGTGGGAGACGTAGTAGTAAATCAAAATTTTCCTACGTTCACCAAGATCTATCTATGGAGAAACCAGCAACGAGAGGGGAGAGATTGCATCTTCATACCTTTGAAGATCGCTAAGCGGAAGCGTTACAAGAACGCGGTTGATGGAGTCGTACTCGCAGCGATTCAGATCGCGGTAGATCCGATCAAGTGCCGAACGGACGGCACCTCCGCGTTCAACACACGTGCAGCCCGGTGACGTCTCCAACACCTTGATCCAGCAAGGAGGAAGGAGAGGTTGGGGAAGGGCTCCAACAGCAGCACGACGGCGTGGTGGTGGTGGAGTAGCAAGGTATTCCGACAGGGCTTCGCCTAAGCGCTGCGGAGGAGGAAGAAGAGAGGTAGGGCTTCGCCGTGAGAGAGAGAGATCAAATCCTGTCTCAAAACATCCAAAACCTCAAGTATATATAGGAGGAGGGACGTGGAGGGCTGGCTTGGCCTCTACTCCAAAGAGGAGATGGCCGGCCGACTTAAAGGGAGAGTCCACCTCCCACAAGGGAGGTGGATCTCCTCCTTTTAAATCCTTTTTGCCTTATCTCCTTATCTCCAGCCACATGGGCCTTTAGCAAAAGTCTTGCCCAGCCCAATAAGGGCTGGCACACTTTATCTAACAGCCCATGTGGTCCTTTGGTCGTCACACCCCTCCCGGGGGTCCTCCGGCACCCTCCCGGCACTCCCGGTACACTACCGATGAGCCCGAAAACTTTCCGGTGACCAAAACTGGACTTCCTATATATCAATCTTTACCTCCGGACCATTCCGGAGCTCCTCGTGACGTCCGGGATCTCATCCGGGACTCCGAACAACCTTCGGTAATCACGTATACCATTTCCCTATAACCCTAGCGTCATCGAACCTTAAGTGTGTAGACCCTACGGGTTCGGGAGACACGTAGACATGACCGAGACACCTCTCCGGTCAATAACCAACAGCGGGATCTGGATACCCATGTTGGCTCCCACGTACTCCACGATGATCTCATCGGATGAACCACGATGTCAAGGATTCAATCAATCCCGTATACAATTCCCTTTGTCTATCGGTATGATACTTGCCCGAGATTCGATCGTCGGTATCCCCATACCTTGTTCAATCTCGTTACTGGCAAGTCTCTTTACTCGTTCCGCAATACATCATCCCGTGACTAACTCCTTAGTCACATTGAGCTCATTATGATGATGTCTTACCGAGTGGGCCCAGAGATACCTCTCCGTCACACGGAGTGACAAATCCCAGTCTCGATTCGTGCCAACCCAACAGACACTTTCGGAGATACCCGTAGCGTACCTTTATAGCCACCCAGTTACGTTGTGACGTTTGGCACACCCAAAGTATTCCTACGGTATCCGGGAGTTACACAATCTCATGGTCTAAGGAAATGACACTTGACATTGAAAAGCTTTAGCAAACGAACTACACGATCTTTGTGCTATGCTTAGGATTGGGTCTTGTCCATCACATCATTCTCCTAATGATGTGATCCCGTTATCAATGACATCCAATGTCCATGGCCATGAAACCGTGACCATCTATTGATCAACGAGCTAGCCAACTAGAGGCTTACTAGGGACATGTTGTGGTCTATGTATTCACACATGTATTATGGTTTCCGGTTAACACAATTATAGCATGAACAATAGACAATTATCATGAACAAGGAAATACAATAATAACCATTTTATTATTGCCTCTAGGGCATATTTCCAACATATTGGACCTTTACTTCAACCAGAAAGTAGCACAATGCAGAAAGATGTTTCTGTGGAACCTACGACGGTAGAAGAGGAAGTTAATGATGATGATCATGAAGCTTCGAATCAAGCTACTGTTGAACCTCGTAGGTCGACAAGGGCACGTACTACTCCTGAGTGGTACGGCAACCCTGTCTTGGAGGTCATGTTGTTGGACAATAATGAACCTACGAGCTATGGAGGAGCAGTGATGGGCCTGGATTCTGAGAAATGGTTAGAGGCCATGAAATCCAAGATGGGATCCATGTATGAAAACAAAGTATGGACTTTGGAAGTATTACCTGGAGGGCAAAAGGCCATTCAGAACAAATGGATCTTTAAGAAAAAGACAGACGCGGACGGTAATGTCACCGTCTATAAAGCTCGACTTGTGGCAAAGGGTTTGTCACAAGTTCAAGGAGTTGACTACGATGAGACCTTCTCACCCGTAGCGATGCTTAAGTCTGTCAGAATCATGTTGGCAATAGCTGCTTATTTCGACTATGAAATTTGGCAGATGGATGTCAAAACGGCGTTCCTCAACGGTTTCCTTGAGGAAGAGTTGTATATGATGCAACCAGAAGGTTTTGTCGATCTAAGAATGCTGACAAAATTTGCAAACTCCAGCGATCCATTTATGGGCTGGTGCAAGCATCTCGGAGTTGGAATAAGCGCTTTGATGAGGTGATCAAAGCGTTTGAGTTTATACAAGTTTATGGAGAAGCTTGTATTTACAAGATTGTGAGTGGGAGCTCTATAGTGTTTCTAATATTATATGTGGATGACATATTGCTGATTGGAAACAATATAGAAATGTTGGAAAGCGTGAAGGAATATTTGAACAAGAGTTTTTCAATGAAGGACCTAGGAGAAGTTGCTTTCATATTAGGCATTAAGATCTATAGAGATAGATCAAGATGCTTAATAGCACTTTCACAGAGCACATACCTTGATAAAGTTTTGAAGAAGTTCAAAATGGATCAGTCCAAGAAGGGGTTCTTGCCTGTGTTACAAAGTGTGAAGTTGAGTAAGACTCAATGCCCAGTGACTGTAGAAGATAGAGAAAAGATGAGTGTCATCCCCTATGCTTCAGCCATAGGCTCTATAATGTATGCAATGCTTTGCACAAGACCCTGTGTCATCCTTGCAATAAGTATATCCGGAAGGTTTCAAAGTGATCCTGGAATGGAGCACTGGGCAGCGGTCAAGAATATCCTTAAGTACCTGAAAAGGACTAAGACATGTTTCTCGTTTATGGAGGTGATGAAGAGCTCATCGTAAAGGGTTACATTGATGCAAGCTTTGACACTGATCCGGATGACTCTAAGTCACAAACCGGATACGTATTTATTATCAACGGGGGAGCGGTAAGCTGGTGCAGTTCCAAGCAAAGCGTGGTAGCTGATTCTACGTGCGAAGCGGAGTACATCGCAGCTGGATGAAGCAGTTCATGAAAGATCTTGGAGTGGTGCCTAGTGCACTAAATCCAATGAATCTGTTCTATGACAACATTGGTGCCATTGCTCTGGCCAAGGAACCAAGGTTTCACAAGAGGACCAGACACATAAAGCGACGCTTCAACTCCATCCGCGATTACATCGAGGAGAAGGACATAAATATTTGCAAAGTGCACACGGATCTGAATGTTGCAGACCCGTTGACTAAACCTCTTCCAAGGGCTAAACATGATCAACACCAAAACTGCATGGGTGTTCGATTCATTACAATGTAAATCACATAGTGATGTGAACTAGATTATTGACTCTAGTGCAAGTGGGAGACTGTTGGAAATATGCCTTAGAGGCAATAAATAAAGTGTTTATTATTATATTTCCTTGTTCATGATAATTGTTTATTATCCATGCTATAATTGTATTGATTGGAAACACATTGCATGTGTGGGTAAATAGACAACACTTTGTCCCTAGTATGCCTCTAGTGAACTAGCTCGTTGATCAAAGATGGTCAAGGTTTCCTAGACATTGACATGTGATGTCATTTGATAACGGGATCACATCATTAGGAGAATGATGTCATGGACAAGACCCAAACTACAAACATAGCATATGATCGTGTAAGTTTATTGCTACTGTTTTCTGCATGTCAAGTATATGTTCCTATGACCATGAGATCATGTAACTCACGGACACCGGAAGAGTGCCTTGTGTGTATCAAACATCGCAACGTAACTGGGTGACTATAAAGGTGCTCTACAGGTATCTCCGAAGGTGTCTGTTGAGTTGGCATGGATCAAGACTGGGATTTGTTACTCCGTGTGACGGAGAGGTATCTCAGGGCCCACTCGGTAATGCAACATCACAATAAGCCTTGCAAGCAATGTGACTAAGTGTTAGTCACGGGATCTTGTATTACGGAACGAGTAAAGAGACTTGCCGGTAACGAGGTTGAACTAGGTATGGAGATACCGACGATCAAATCTCGGGCAAGTAACATACCGAAGAACAAAGGGAACATCATACGGGATTAACTGAATCCTTGACATAGAGGTTCGACCGATAAAGATAAAGATCTTCATAGAATATGTAGGAACCAATATGGACATCCAGGTCCCGCTATTGGTTATTGACCGTAGAGGTGTCTCGGTCACGTCTACATAGTTCTCGAACCCGCGGGGTCTGCACACTTAAGGTTTGGTGACGTTTCGATAGTATAGAGTTATGTATGGTGGTGACCGAAGGTTGTTTGGAGTCCCGTATGAGATCCCAGATATCACGAGGAGTTCCGAAATGGTCCGGAGGTCAAGATTGATATATAGGAAGTCCTATTTTGATCATCGGAAAAGTTTTGGGCTCATCGGTAGAGTACCGGGAGTGCCGGTAGTGTACCGGGAGACCATCGGGAGGGGTATTTCGACCCAAGAGGCTACATGGGCTGTGGGAGAGTGAATACCAGCCCTTAGTGGGCTGGTGGAGGTCTCACACAAGGCCCATGCGACTGGGAGAGAAAACCCAAAGAGAAAAAGGTGGAAAAAAGGAAAAATAGGGAGGAATCCTAGTCCTACTAGGATTGGAGGAGTCCTCCTCTCCTCCTTGATTCGGCCGAACCAAGGGCTGGTCCCTTGAGGGCCAAGCCTCCTCCTCTCTTCCTCCTATATATACTGGAGGTTTTAGGGTTTTTGGCACTTGATTTTCAGCCACGTGCTACCCGTTCCTCTAGTGCATAGTTTCTCCTCTAGATCGGATTTCTGCAGTGCTTAGGCGAAGCCCTGTCGGAATAGCTCCACCACCATCGCCGGAGCGCCTTCACGCCGCCGAAGAACTCTTCTACCTCTCTGCTCCCTCTTGCGGGATCAAGAAGACGGAGATCATCATCAAGTTGTACGTGTGCTGAACGCGGAGGTGTCGTCCGTTTGGTGCTTGATCGAGACGGATCGTGATTGGATCGCGGGACGCTCGGAGATTTGGATAGCGAAGACGTTCGACTACACCAACCGCATTTCTTAACGCTTCCCGCTTAGCGATCTACAAGGGTACATAGATCCACTCTCCCTCTCGTAGATGCTCATCACCATGGATAGATCTTGCGTGTGCGTAGGAAATTTTTTGTTTCCCATGCAACGTTCCCCAACACCCACCTCTCGCTCTCCTTCCACCTCAAGCTTCCGGCGCTGCCACAAGCGGGTTGAGCCGCGACAGCCGTCTATAGGCAATGCTACAATGGCGCAACCATCGGGGCTACAGCGGGGCAGTCCACGTGTTGTGGATGGTGATGATGTCTTGGACTGAGGGTGCTAGCCGCGTCGGCCTACTAGTTATGTGTAATGCCCAACATTCGGTCCTAGCTCGAGTGAAGACTTGCAATTTTCGCTAAGGATAGAATCGCAAATTGAGTACGCCTCGACATGTGACTAATCATACATGCAAGTGTCACATGTCGGTAACAAGGTGGACATTGTAACAAAATATCATATAAACAGAGATGAGATATGGACGTTTAAGTTGGCTTACACTCGCCACAATAAAGGGATGTAACAACATAATAACCTAATCGACAAAAGCACTCATCAATCAAACAGGCAAAATCCGAGAACGGATAAGGAGCAAATATAGCATAAGGGGCCCAAAGAAATAAGCATTATGGGCCAGTTGGACCAAAAGAGGTAAGCGGGATAGCTCTCTCTCCCCTTCTTCTCTCTTCTCTCTTTTCCATTTAATAAAACGGAAACTTAGAGATAAAATATAGCGATGGTTTGAGAAATGTTATAAAGGAGGCATATTTCGCTAGGCTTAAAAAATATGTAGGGTTTAATAAAAATGGTTGGTGAAAAATTGACAGATGAAAATTCAAAAAAAATGAATTAAATTCAAAATATTTGGATTTAGAAAACTATTTAGATGGAATCCAAATGGGATGGAATTTTAGATAGTGGACCTGCATAATAAATAAGATTTATGGGCACAATAGTAACATTTATTTGGGCAACTAAAATGAGACTCAAATAACACATTCAAATAAAAGGAAGTTGTAAGATGGCCTTGGGTTAAAGGAAAGTGGTGCAAGTCTTGATGCAATGTTGAACATGGGTTAGAGATAAAAGGAAGTTGAACATGAACAAGTGTAAGGTTGAGCATCAGGTTAAAAGATGTTGCAAATACAAAATCAAATATAAGAAAACATGCACAACAATATGGTGGAGATGATGCGTGATGCAAAATTGAAATACAACAAACATCACAAGCTTGCCAACCAAATAATATATAACAAAATAGTGGAGGTCTTGGTCTAGGCTGTTGATGTTGCAAATACAAAATCAAATATAAGAAAACATGCACAGCAATATGATGGAGATGATGCATGATACAAAATTGAAATACAACAAACATCACGAGCTTGCCAACCAAATAATATATAACAAAATAGTGGAGATCTTGGTCTAGGCTGTTACATCATGGACGGGGCCGAGGACCCCTAGATAACCAAAGAATGGGCCATGTTTACCGTGACCCTCGACATACTCAAGATAGAATCCTACAAAGACTTGGCGAATACTCCAAGGCACGATTGAATCATCAGCATGTTTATCCCTAGATGTAACCAATCTACATGTAACCCTAGGTGTCCCCGGTGGCTACATAAGTCGAGTTGGATTCATTCACATACGATCTCGAGGTAGATCATCTTGTACTTTGTACCCAATCATAATCAATACATCAGAAGAAAGACATAGGGTTTTACTATTTCAAGAGGGCCTGAACTAGGATAAAACATCGTGTCCCTCTTTGCTCTATTACCATCTAGCCAAGATCCACAACTCGGGACCCCCTATCTGAGATCTGCTGGATTCACCTCTGACATTGGTGGCCCATACAGATCTAGGTGTGTGACCAAAGCAGCTATATGTTGGCTCCATCACTCGACAATCAGCCGGTGTAGATCCTACACCGGGGGAACAAAATCTCGGGTGAACCGAAACTCCAGAGCACTTTCAATCTCCAGCTCTTCGTCAGAATGTCGACCTTAGTAACCTAGCGATGTTATGGTCGACTCTGGCGTCTTATTTTCCATGTGTCATTTCGGGTGGAAAACTCATCCGAGCAAGGCTAGTACCATGTCACTCGACGAACCGAGCAGCGCGCTGTAGGCGGCCATTAAAAGGCCTCTCCAGGAGCAATGCGGCCTCGTTAACCCCTAGCATCGAGCTAGCATCACTTAACCGCACAGCGACCAAGGTCACACTAAACGGGATGACCCTCACCCGAACAAACCAAGAACCAATCTCCCCAATAACCTCCAATTTTTCTAGTTAGTGTTTTTATTATGTTTATCATTCATCCGACCAAATGTAAAGTGAAAGGAGGCAAATTGGATTTCACTACTTTGCTTCCCTACCTAGTTACACTACACTAAAAATGAAACTATGAAACTACCTAATGCACAAGCCCTTGCATAACGTAGGCTTTCATCTTCGGATAATGCATAGATTGCACTAACGACTAGCCGTGTTTCAGCTTTCCAAGTAAACATAACACATAACGGTGGTTCAAAGTATATACCCAACGTTTATTTTGAAGTTCATATGTTAATTGTCTACGTTACTTTCTCTATAGTGAGGAGTATCATATGTGTGATTACATGCAACATTTTATTTAGTAGATTGTAAACTCATCTTGTTTTGGTAGAGAATCCATAGTATGAGTAACTAGCTATGCTGCTCAATTCTTTTTTCTCATTAAATCATTGCTACATAAACAAATTTGCTAAGTTAGACTCTATGTTAGTACCGAAGTTACTTTCATTAAAGGTAGTCTAAGTAACAATCATGTGTTTCAGACTATACCAATGTCCAAAGATGATACTCTCTGTTTGTAAATATAAGTATTTTAGATATTTTAATACAAACTATATATATAGTAAAATGAGTAAATTTGTACTCGAAAATATGTCTATATACTATGTATGTAGTTTATATTAAAATATCTAAAAAGGCTTATATTTAAAATTAAAAGGAGTGTATTATAATATAAAATTACTATTTTACATCTAGATGTATATACTTATCTCACATCTAAATCTAGAACCATTGATCAAACTTGCCATCAAATTCACGCAATTGACGAATAACCTGATCTTGTACAATCCTAGTAGATGCCTCTTTCGTGTCTGAGTCTATGCCTCGCTCGTCCGCGCGTACATGTGTTTCCCCTGTTGTGGCCCTTTTTTTTCCCGGCCACCGGCTGTATTTTCTTTCTTTTTTCAATCTGCGCGACTCAGAGTAGATATTCTTGTTTTTTACACTCCCATTGAGGACCTTTTGTTTGTTTTTCTTTTTTGTCTCATTATTTATTTTAATTATGAACTATCTTATATTCATGATTTCTTGTCTTTTATTCACTTTTTTATTTTCTTCTTATCAATTTTATCTTTTTTAATTCATGAACCATTTTTACTGTCATATGTTCACTTTACATCACTAGTATAGAACCGACCTATTGTCGTGGTTGGTAAGGGCCTTTAGTGCCGGTTCTCGAACCGACACTAAAGGACGGGGACTAAAGTCTATCCCCTCTTTAGTGCCGGTTCAACACGGCCCGGCACCAAAGGCCCTCCATGTGGCGTTAACGGCGTCGTGGGATGGGGGACCTTTAGTCCCGGTTGGTAACACCAACCGGGACTTAAAGTTTAGTTTTTCAGTTTTGTTTTATTTTTCTTTTTAATTCTTGAGGGGTTTATGAATTAATTATGGTTTAATTTTCCTTTTAATTTTGCATTTTCTATTTAATTAATTTTTATTTCAAACATATATTACGCTACTACGTATATAATATACACACGTTGTGCATGCGCATATATATAAATATAAATAGAATTTCTCGTAGAACCACAATCATATATGTAATGATCCTCATATATATGCAGGCCCCGTAGAAATCCAGCTAATCGTTGTCCCTGTGAATCTTGTAATGATATTCTCCATTGGGATTTATGACATGGTCGAGCAGAAATCCAGATAATTCTTCTTAAATTGTTCGTACCCGAGCCTCTGGTATGAGCTGGCTCCGCACCTCCGTCAGCTACAAGATGGAGATCAAGTTGAATATATTAGGTGTGTGTATATATATTAGCTAGATCATGATAAAAAAAATATGGACAGTGTTCTGGCAAACGTATCCAAATATTTCTTTCGTTTCTTCTCCTTTCAGACATGATCATGCGAATATACTCGTAAACGTAGTATCCACATAAACTAGTCCCCTGCTCTTGCACCATGCACTTTACGAGAATAAAATTCAATCAGGTAATAATTAATTAATCAAGCATGATAATGGTATTGAAACTATAATTAAAGAGATGCACAAACGTAGCTAACTAGCTAGTAGTACTTAATTACCTTGGATCACGTCCATTTTAGTTGTGGTGCCCAGTCGCTTGGGACCTGTTTGGTGAACTTGGCCCAAGCCCTGCCCGTCGGCAAAGAAAATGAATAAATGAGTTATTAACTAGTTGATATCAGGAAATGAAATAATTATAGAGGTCGACATTGTGTGATAATGATTGAATTACCTGTCAACCAGCCCCTCACGATTGCGTATTTGGATGCATCCTTTAATAACGAGTCGAGTATTTTAACTTGTCCCTTGTCAACTTCAATGATTAACAAGATCCAGTGGTAACTACATAACTCATCAACAACACTTATTAACATCTAGTAAGCAAAAAAATAGAATTTGCAGTACAAGATATATATATAGTAACACTCGCCCGAAGTTGTAAGGAAGTACTATTTCTGGTTGGATGTTTAGATGGATTAAAAATTCTAGCATTTTTTTGTCTATGTCTTTTCTCGTATATGAAGTTTCCCATATCTTTTGATTAATCATATTTGGGTCATGAACCCAACGCCATAGCGTCCAGCTTGTTTCATTTCTTGCATCTTCATTCTGCACAATACCACAGAAACGACTATAGTGAGAATAATTCCAAGTATGAACGAGAGCACAACTAGATAGATACTTTAAATTATATAAAGAAATCACTTACAGACAATAGCAACTGACTAAAGATTTGTCGAGTGCGTCTTGATTGAATAGCTGGAACAACTCTACATAATGAATCCACACATCCATTTTATGGAAGTAATGCCTCTCTTCGACTTTCACTGTGAGGGACTCTTCGTTGGTATTTGATGTTACTTGCATGTACCACGTATTCAATTCATACATTCTCGTTGGTAGAAGCTTTACATCTTCAAGCTTGACCAGAGGTTTGCCGCGGGCATATTGATATTTTACTTCTATCTCTTTAAGAACGGACATTTTCTCAAGGCCTAGGAGTTGTTCAAAAGTGGCAGCGACCTCTTTAGCCATCCTAATATGCTCTTCGGTTACTTCTTCGTCTGGCTGACCGGCGGTACTTACAGGTGTTTGTACAATGAGCGGGGGGATTTATTGCACTGCCTGTTCTCCCAGCTGGGGGATAGTTTTTCCGCTTTTTTTCCCAACTCCTTGGCTCGAGCTCGAGCTCGACTGCTTTTTTCCTGCAAGCAAAGACTTCTTGATAGACAACACATAGTCGCTGTCCCTCTGAGCCGGTTGAACCATATCAATGAAGTGTTGTGAGACATGCTCAGGTACTTTCTCCTTTGGCGGCTGGGGTGGTTTCGGTCAAAAATGGGCCTTCAATTTGGCATCCACTGCGCTGTCAAGTTCCTCGTCGGTCAGGTGGTAAGGCAACTTCGGAAGAGGCTTTCAGGCTGCTTGGACCATATTTGAATTTCTTGCCTGTTGTACCGCTAGTCCTCGAGGCTGCGTCCTCTCTCTTCCGTTGTTGCTTCGGCGACGTAGCATGCTGACATCGTGCCGGACCTGGAGGAGGAGTCGGCTAACGCGGTACCGAACTTGGAGGAGGAGGAGGAGTCGGCTGACACGATGCTAGACCTGGAGGAGGAGTCTGCTGACGCGGTGTCGGACTTGGAGGAGGAGGAGTTGGCTGACGTCATGCCGGATTTGGAGGAGGAGTCGGAGTCGACTGACGCGGCGGCAGACTTGGAGGAGGAGTCGGTGGCCTTGCAAAGACGATGCAATCCTTTTTCCATAGAATGATACGATGTATTGCCTCTCCCAGTGTTCTCTCCTCGTCACCTCCAGGAATGTCAAGTTGTAGCTCGTGATATGCTAACATTGAAGGGGAACGTTGCATGGGAAACAAAAAATTTCCTACGCACACGCAAGATCTATCCATGGTGATGAGCATCTACGAGAGGGAGAGTGAATCTACATACCCTTGTAGATCGCTAAGCGGGATGCGTTAAGAAACGCGGTTGGTGTAGTCGAACGTCTTCGCGATCCAAATCGCCGAGCGTCCCGCGATCTCATTACGATCCGTCCCGTGAACTCATCACGATCCGTCCCGCGAACTCATCACAATCCGTTTCGTGATCTTGATCACGATCAGTCCCGCGAACTCATCACGATCCGTCCCGCGAACTCGTCACGAACCGTCTCGCGATCTTGATCACGGTCCTTCCGATCTAGCGCCGAACGGACGACACCTCCGCGTTCAGCACACGTGCAGCTTGATGACGATCTCCACCGTATTGATCCAGCAAGAGGAAGTGGAGAGGAAGAAGAGTTCACCGGCAGCGTGACGGCGCTCCGGCGATGGTGGTGGAGCAATTCCGGCAGGGCTTCGCCTAAGCACTGCAGAAAACCGATCTAGAGGAGAAACTATGCACTAGAGGAACGGGTGGCACGTGGCTGAAAATTCTGTGCCAAAACATAAAATCCTCTAGTATATATAGGAGGAGAGGAGGAGTCTTGGCTGCCAAAAAACCAGCCCTTGGGTCGACCAAAATGGGGAGGAGAGGAGGACTCCTCCTCCAATCCTAGTAGGACTAGGATTCCTCCTTTTTTTTGGCCTTTTTCCACCTTTTTCCCTTTGGGCTTTTTCTCCCAGCCACATGGGCCTTGTGTGGGACTTCCACCAGACCACAAAAGGCTGGTATTTACTCTCCCACAGCCCATGAAGCCTCTTGGGTCGAAATACCCCTCCCGATGGTCTCCCGGTACACTACCGACACTCCCGGTACACAACCGATGAGCCCGAAACTTTTCCGGTGACCAAACTGGGACTTCCTATATATGAATCTTTACCTCCGGACCATTCCGGAGCTCCTCGTGACGTCCGGGATCTCATCTGGGACTCTGAACAACCTTCGGTCACCACCATACATAACTCTATACTACCGAAACGTCACCAAACCTTAAGTGTGCAGACCCTACGGGTTCGAGAACTATGTAGACATGACCGAGACACCTCTACGGTCAATAACCAATGGTGGGACCTGGATGTCCACATTGGTTCCTACATATTCTATGAAGATCTTTATCGGTCGAACCTCTATGTCAAGGATTCAGTTAATCCCGTATGATGTTCCCTTTGTTCTTCGGTATGTTACTTGCCCGAGATTCGATCGTCGGTATCTCCATACATAGTTCAACCCCGTTACCGGCAAGTATCTTTACTCATTCCGTAATACAAGATCCCGTGACTAACACTTAGTCACATTGCTTGCAAGGCTTATTGTGATGTTGTATTACCGAGTGGGCCCTGAGATACCTCTCCGTCACACGGAGTAACAAATCCCAGTCTTGATCCATGCCAACTCAACAGACACCCTCGGAGATACCTGTAGAGCACCTTTATAGTCACCCAGTTACGTTGCGACGTTTGATACACACAAGGCACTCCTCCAATGACCGTGAGTTGCATGATCTCATGGTCATAGGAACATATACTTGACATGCAGAAAACAGTAGCAATAAACTGACACGATCATATGCTACGTTTGTAGTTTGGGTCTTGTCCATCACATCATTCTCCTAATGATGTGATCCCGTTATCAAATGACATCTCATGTCCATGGCTAGGAAACCTTAACCATCTTTGATCAACCAGCTAGTCCATTAGAGGCATACTAGGGACATGGTTTTGTCTATGTATCCACACATGCATCTAAGTCTCCGATCAATACAATTTATAGCATGGATAATAAACGATTATCATGAACAAGGAAATATGATAATAACTAATTTATTATTGCCTCTAGGGCATATTTCCAACAGTCTCCCACTTGCACTAGAGTCAATAATCTAGTTCATATCACCATGTGATTCACATTGTTATGAATCTAACACCCAATGAGTTCTGGGGCTCGATCATGCTTTGCATGTGAGAGAGGTCTTATAGTCAACGGGTCTGTGACATTCAGATCCATGTGTACTTTGCAAATTTCTATGTCAAACCGTAAACACTGCTACCACGCTCCACTTGGTACTATTCCAAATGGCTGCTCCACTGCACGTATCCAGATTGCTACTTCAAGTCATCCGGATTGGTGTTAAAGCTTGCATCGACGTAACTCTTGACGACGAACTCTTTATCACCTCCATAATCGAGAAACATCTCCTTAGTCTTTTAGTTACTAAGGATAATCTTGACGTTGTCCAGTGTTCCATTCCAGGATCACTTTGAAACCTTCCGGCCATACTTCTAGCAAGGCTGACATCGAGTCTTGGTGCACAACGTTGCATACATGATAGAGCCTATGGCTGAAGCATAGGGGATGACACTCATCTTTTCTCTATCTTCTGTAGTCACTGGGCATTGAGTCTTACTCAACTTTATACCTTACAAATCAGGCGAGAACTCTTTCTCTGACTGATCCATTTTGAACTCTTTCAAAATCTTGTCAAGGTATGTACTCATTGAAAGTCTTATCAAATATCTTGATCTATCTCTATAGATCTTGATGCTCAACAATTAGGTAGCTTTATCCAGGTCTTCCTTTGAAAAAACTCTTTTCAAACACCCGTTTATGCTCTCCAGAAATTCTACATCATTTTCGAATAGTAATATGTCATCCACATATACTTATCAGAAACTCTATAGTGCTCCCACTCACTTCATTGCAAATACAAGTTTCTCGTCAACTTTTTATAGACTCAAAAACTTCGATCATCTCATCAAAGTGTATATTCCAACTCCGAGATGCTTGCTTCAGTTCATAGAAGAATCACTAAAGCTCGTACATCTTTTAGCATCCTTAGGACTGACAAAACCTTCTGGTTGTATCTCGTACAACCTTTCCTTAAGGAAGGAAACGATGTTTTGGCATCCATCTGCCAGATTTCATAATTGAAAAATGCAGCAACTGCTAACATAATTCCAACAGACTTTAGCATCTCTACGAGTGAGAAAGTCTCATCGCAGTCAACTCTTTGAACTTGTCGTAAACTACTTTGCAACAAGTCGAGCTTTACAAATGGTAACATTTACCAACAGTGTCTGTCTTCATTTTAAAGATCCATTTGTACTTTAACGACCAACCGAACAACGAGCAAGTCCACCAAAGTCTATACTTCATTTTCATACATGGATCCTTTCTCGGATTTCATGGCCTCTAACCATTTGTTGGTTTCCGGGCCCATCGTCGCTTCTTCATAGTTCGTAGGTTCATCGTTGTCCAACAACATGACCTTCAAGACAAGTTTGTCGTACCGCTCAGTAGCAGTACATGTCCTTGTCGACCTATGAAGTTCGATAGTAACTTGATCCGAAGCTTCATGATCATCATCATTAACTTCCTCTTCAACTGACGTAGGCTTCACAGAAACATCTTTCTGTGCTGCGCCACTTTCTGGTTGAAGTAAAGGTTCAATAACCTCATCAAGTTCTATTTTCCTTGTAGGTCGATAGTAACTTGATCTGAAGCTTCATGATCATCATCATTAACTTCCTCTTCAACTGACGTAGGCTTCACAGAAACATCTTTCTGCGCTGCGCTATTTTCTGGTTGAAGCAGAGGTTAAGATAACCTCATCAAGTTCTATCCTCCTCCCACTCAATTCTTTCGAGAGAAACTTTTCCTCGAGAAAGGATCCGTTTTAGCAACAAACACTTTGCACTTGGATCTGAGATAGAAGGTTCACCCAACTGTTCTTAGGGTGTTCTATGAAGATGCATTTGTCCGCTTTGGGTTCGAGCTCATTAGGCGAAAACATTTTCCACACAAGCATCGCAGCCCTAAACATTAAGAAATGACAGCTTAGGTTTCTATCAAACCATAGTTCACACCGTGTCATCTCAACGGATTTAGATGGTGCCCTATTTAAAGTGAATGTTGTTGTCTCTAATGCATAACCCCAAAATTATAGTAACAAAACGATAATAGACATCATAGCATGCACAATATCCAATAGAGCACGACTATGACGTTCGGACACACCATCACACTATGGTGTTCCAGGTGGCGTGAGTTGTGAAACAACTTTCACATTGTCTAAAATTGTATGCCAAACTCGTAACTTAGATATTCACCTCCACGATCATATCGCTAACATATTTATCTTCTTGTCACGATGATCTTAAACTTCACTCTGAATTTGCTTGAACCTTTCAAACGATTCAGACTTGTGTTTCATTAAGTAAATATACACTATATCTACTCAAATCATCAGTGAAGGTAAGAAAATAACGATATCCACCGCATGCTACAAGACTCACCGGATTGCATACATCAACATGTATCATTTCCAATGAATCACTTGCCCGCTCGATCCAACGGGGTTTTTTAGTCATCTTGCCCAAGAGGCATGGTTCGCATGTCTCAACCGATTCGAAATCGAATGAGTCCAAAGATCCATTAGCATGGAGTTTCTTCATGCGCTTTATTCCAATATGACATTTAGCGGCAGTGCCACAAGTATGTGGTACTATCATTATTAACTTTGTATCTTTTGACATCAATGTTATGAACATCTGTATTACTACGATCAAGATTTCAACAAACCATTCTCACTGGGTGCATGACCATTTAAGGTATTATTCAGGTAAACAGAATAACCATTATTCTCTAACTTAAATGAATAACCGTATTGCAATAAACATGATCTAATCATGTTCATGCTCAACGCAAAACACCAAATAACATTTATTTAGGTTCGTCACTAATCCTGAAGGTAGAAAGAGCGTGCGATGTTGATCTCATCAACCTTGGAAACATTTCCAACACATATCGTCACCTCACCCTTAGCTAGTTCTCCGTTTATTCCGTAGCTTTTATTTCGAGTTACTAACATTTAGCAACCGAACCGGTATCCAATACCCAGGTGCTACTAGGAGTACTAGCAAGGTACACATCAATAACTCGTTATATCAAATATACTTCTGTCGATGTAGCCAGCCTTCTTATCTACCAAGATTCTAGGGTTGTTTCGCTTCAGCGACCGCTCACCTCATAACAGAAGCACTTAGTCTCGGGTTTGAGTTCAACTTTGGGCTGCTTCACTGGAGCAGCAACTAACTTGCTATCCATGAAGTTTCCCTCCTTGCTCTTGCCCTTCTCGAAACTAGTGGTTTGATTAACCATCAACACTTGATGCTCCTTCTTGATTTCTACCTTCGCGGTGTCAAACATCGCGAACAGCTCAGGGATCAATATTTCTATCCCTGGCGTTTTATAGTTCGTCACCAAGTTCTAGTAGCTTTAGTGACAGTGACTTGGAGAACTATATCAATCACTATCTTATCTGGAAGATCAACTTCCACTCGATTCAAGCGATTGTAGCATCCAGACAATTTGAGCACATGCTCAACGATTGAGCTATTCTCTTTCATCTTACAGGCAAAGAATCTTGTTGGAGATCTCATATCTCGCAACACGGGCACGAGCCTGAGATCCTAATTTCAGCTCTTAGAACATCTCATATGTTCCATGATGTTCAAAACGTTTCAAAGCCTCAATTCTAAGCTGTAATGCATGACGCACTAAACTATCAAGTAGTTATCAAAACGTGCCTGTCAGATGTTCACAACATCTACAAACAACGCTAGAGGGGTTGGTGCACCGAGCGATGCATTAAGGACATAAGCCTTCTGTGCAGCAATGAGGACAATCCTCAGATCACGGAGCCAGTCCGCAATATTGCTACCATCATCTTTCAACTCTATTTCTCTAGGAACATATAAAAATTAAGGGAGCTACTGCGTGAGCTAGTAATCTACAACATAATTTGCAAAGACACTATTGACTATGTTCATGATAATGAGTTCAATTAATCATATTACTTAAGAACTCCCACTCAAATTGACATCCCTCCGGTCATCCGAGTGATACATGATCCAAATTCACCAACTCAAGTCCGATCATCACGTGAGTTGAGGTGGTTACAATGGTGAACATCATCATGTTCATCATATCTACTATATGACTCATGTTCGACCTTTCGGTCTCTTGTATTCCGAGGCCATGTCTGTACATGCTAGGCTCGTCAAGTTTAACCCGAGTGTTCCGCATGTGCAACACTGGCTTGCACCCGTTGTATGTGAACGTAGAGTCTATCACACCCGATCATCACATGGTGTCTCAACACGACAAACTTTCGCAACGGTGCACACTCGGGGAGAACACAATTCATCTTGAAATTTAAGTGAGGGATCACCTTATAATGCTATCGTCGTCCTAAGCAAAACAAGGTGCATAAAAGGATTAACATCACATGCAAATCACAAGTGACATGATATGGCCATGAACTTGTGCTTTTGATCTCCATCTTGAAAGCACCGGCATGATCTCCATCGTCACCGGCAAGACACCATGATCTCCATCAACGTGTCGCCATCGGGGTTGTCACGCCCACCATGCTTCTACTACTATTGCTACCGTTTAGCGATAAAGTAAAGCATTACATAGCGCTTAATGATTGACACGCAGGTCATACAATAATTAAAGACAACCCTATGGCTCTTGCCGGTTGCCGTACTCATCGACATGCCAGTCGTGATAATCTATACATCACATGATCATCTCATATATCACATATATCACATCATGTAATTGGCCATATCACATCACAACATACCCTGCAAAACAAGTTAGACGTCCTCTAATTGTTGTTGCATGTTTTACGTGGCTGCTACGGGTTTCTAGCAAGAACGATTCTCACCTACGCATAAACCACAACGGTGATACATAATTTGCTTTTCAACCTTCTCAAGGACCGCCTTTGTCGAATCCGATCCAACTAAAGTGAGAGAAACTGGCACCCGCAAGCCATCTATGCAACAAGTTGCGGTCGAGGGAACCGGTCTCTCGTAAGCATACGAGTAATGTTGGTCTGGGCCGCTTCATCTCACAATACCGCTGAACCAAAATCCGACCAAGGGAGGAAGCAATCTAAGCATCAACGCCCACAAACTCTTTGTGTTTTACTCGAGATCTCATCTACACATAGACCTAGCTCATGATGCCACTGAAGGGGAACGTTGCATGGGAAACAAAAAATTTCCTACGCACACGCAAGATCTATCCATGGTGATGAGCATCTACGAAAGGGAGAGTGGATCTACATACCCTTTTAGATCGCTAAGCGGGAAGCGTTAAGAAATGCGGTTGGTGTAGTCGAACGTCTTCGCTATCCAAATCGCCGAGCATCCCGCGATCTCATCACGATCTGTCCCATGAACTCATCACGATCCGTCCCGCGAACTCATCACGATCTGTTTCGTGATCTTGATCACGATCCGTCCCGCGAACTCATCACGATCCGTCCCGCGAACTCGTCACGAACCGTCTCGCGATCTTGATCACGGTCCTTCCGATCTAGCGCCGAACGGACGGCACCTCCGCGTTCAGCACACGTGCAGCTTGATGACGATCTCCACCGTCTTGATCCAGCAAGAGGAAGTGGAGAGGAAGAAGAGTTCACCGGCAGCGTGACGGCGCTCCGGCGATGGTGGTGGAGCAATTCCGGCAGGGCTTCGCCTAAGCACTGCAGAAAACCGATCTAGAGGAGAAACTATGCACTAGAGGAATGGGTAGCATGTGGCTGAAAATTCTGTGCCAAAACCCTAAAATCCTCTAGTATATATAGGAGGAGAGGAGGAGTCTTGGCTGCCAAAAAACCAGCCCTTGGGTCGACCAAAGTGGGGAGGAGAGGAGGATTCCTCCTCCAATCCTAGTAGGACTAGGATTCCTCCTTCTTTTGGCCTTTTTCCACCTTTTTCCCTTTGGGATTTTTCTCCCAGCCGCATGGGCCTTGTGTGGGACTTCCACCAGACCACAAAAGGCTGGTATTTACTCTCCCACAGCCCATGAAGCCTCTTGGGTCGAAATACCCCTCCCGGTGGTCTCCCGGTACACTACCGGCACTCCCGGTACACTACGGATGAGCCCGAAACTTTTCCGGTGACCAAACTGGGACTTCCTATATATGAATCTTTACCTCCGGACCATTCGTGAGCTCCTCATGACGTCCGAGATCTCATCCGGGACTCCGAACAACCTTCGGTCACCACCATACATAACTCTATACTACCGAAACGTCACCAAACCTTAAGTGTGCAGACCCTGCAGGTTCGAGAACTATGTAGACATGACCGAGACACCTCTACGGTCAATAACCAATGGCGGGACCTGGATGTCCACATTGGTTCCTACATATTCTACGAAGATCTTTATCGGTCGAACCTCTATGTCAAGGATTCAGTTAATCCCGTATGATGTTCCCTTTGTTCTTCGGTATGTTACTTGCCCAAGATTCGATCGTCGGTATCTCCATACCTAGTTCAACCCCGTTACCGACAAGTCTCTTTACTCGTTCCGCAATACAAGATCCCGTGACTAACACTTAGTCACATTGCTTGCAAGGCTTATTGTGATGTTGTATTACCGAGTGGGCCCTGAGATACCTCTCCGTCACACAGAGTAATAAATCCCAGTCTTGATCCATGCCAACTCAACAGACACCCTCGGAGATACCTGTAGAGCACCTTTATAGTCACCCAGTTACGTTGTGACGTTTGATACACACAAGGCACTCCTCCGATGTCCGTGAGTTGCATGATCTCATGGTCATAGGAACATATACTTGACATGCAAAAAACAGTAGCAATAAACTGACACGATCATAAGCTACGTTTGTAGTTTGGGTCTTGTCCATCACATCATTCTCCTAATGATGTGATCCCGTTATCAAATGACATCTCATGTCCATGTCTAGGAAACCTTAACCATCTTTGATCAACCAGCTAGTCCATTAGAGGCATACTAGGGACATGGTTTTGTCTATGTATCCACACATGCATCTAAGTCTCTGATCAATACAATTTATAGCATGGATAATAAACGATTATCATGAACAAGGAAATATGATAATAACTAATTTATTATTGCCTCTAGGGCATATTTCCAACAGACGTCCCTTCATCAACCCCGATATGAGCATAGTCAGCTGGAATGGGATTGCAATGGAAGGTTGCTTCTCGGGGATTTGCTAAAGCTTAGCCGTTCGCCACCTTCATGGATAAGTTCTTCACTTTCATGTGTAGCTCACAGTTAGTCTTGTCTTGGATATCATCCACATGGTACCTAGCTAGCAGTGCATCGTCATCGATATCGGCCGGGGTGGAACCCACGCTGCTTCTCGGCATAGATGGCATGGTGGTATCCAATGCTGGATCGATCTGCTCATGCTGCCGCTGAGACGCCCTATCCTGGATGAGTGAGTTGATTTGCTCCTGCTGCCGCCTGAGTCTGTCTTCCAACTCCAGGTGCTTTGATTCGAGGCCTTCAAGGTGGAGTGCTTCCTCCTTCTTCTTTCGCTCCTCCTGCATCTTCTTTCTCGCTCGGCTTCTGTAGTCGTCGTTCCAACCCGCAAACCCCTCAAAGCACGGAACAACGCCCACGCCTCGTGTTCTTCCCGGGTGTTCAGGATTCTTCAGGGCGCGCGTAAGCTCGTCGTCCTCTCTATTGGGCGTGAACACCCCCGTTCGAGCTTCTTCTATTTTCATCAGAATTTCATCTGTCTCTTTTTGAAGACTTGCCGTCACCATAATATCCCCTATATTTGGGTCCAACTGCCCCTCATGCGCGTAAAACCATGTCCTGCACCTCGGGGGCCAGGTCACTGTAACTGGAGTGACCTCTGCACTAATCATATCTTTTTCGGATTTATCCCACTTAGGCAAGGCCGTCCGGTAGCCACCTGCCCCCAGAGTATGGTGCCACTCTTTTTTCGCAGCATTAATCTTGTTCTTTCTCGACCGTTCCTTAGCTACTTCCGATTCCTTGAACTTCACGAAATCGTCCCAGTGATCTTTTGCTTTCACCAGTGCTCCCTCGAATTTTGGAGTTGTCTTGTTTGCTTTGACATACGCAGCCCATGCATTTTTCTTGAAGGTGTTGAATGCAACCGCCATCTTTTTAAGAGCATAGTTTCTGACTTTATTCAGATCTGCATCTGTCAAGTTTTCTGGTAGTGTGAAATGTGACAACAACTCGGTTCAAAGCACATATTTGGCTCTTTCATCGACAAAAGTAACTCCTTGTCGATCTCCCTTTGCTGGCTTTTTCTATTCTTGTGTGGAGATCGGGATTAGGTCCCTGACAATAACTCCCACTACAACAAATGTGAGAATCTTATACGCAGATTTTGTGACGATTCAGTGAAAAAACGTCAGGGAATCATCTTAATTTCATAAAATGTGATGATTTTTCACTGGACCGTCACAGAATGAGCATCACAGATTATCACTTCTGTTGTAGTGTCCGCATTGATTCTTGAACTTGGTCGCATTTTTCTTAGGTTCAAGCGGTTCGCCAGTTGATGTATTGATGGAATCGATGCTAAACTTTACGCCAGCGTCTAACTTTCTGGCTGGGCCTCGCTTTACCCTATCGCTTGTAGAAGATTTGCTCGATCCGGAGGCCTAAAAGAAGAAAGATCGATTCGTTAATACATATACAACTCAATTAAGACATGTAATGATCACCAGATGGTTTATATAATAAATATACCTCGCTTTTTTTTGTTATTTGAAGAACATTTTCTTCGTCAACATCATTGTCAAATTCATCTGTTCTTTCGTCTACATCAAACATACAACCCTCACCGGAATTATTCAGATATTGCGAGCCGTCATCATCTTCATGTTCATGCTCTGGGCTCGTGGAGCGTATGACGTTGAACAGAGCCTCTTCTCCTTCTCTGCCGGTATTGTCCATAGCTTATATTTAACTAACCCAGAAGAAAGATAAAACAATTTAGTATTCAAATTAGAATGCATGCAATCAATAAGGAAAAATGAATCATAGTACATAATATGCATCATCGAATATAATCTCGAATAAATCGTCTCGAATATTATTGAATATAATCTCGAATACATCTCGAATATTATTACTAATACATATCGAATATTATTGATTATATAATATCACTACTACAGATCCAGTTGACGTCTCGCGCGGCAGGCGGTGGACACCCAAAGAGAAGGAACTATGACAAGATCATAGCTCGGGTGAGATCCCTGAAGAACCTGCCAGGTATTGGAGAACTTGACGTCCAACACATCCATGTACCGACGGACATGCTCGTCCTCCTCCCTAACACGGTGATGTACCACCTCCAGCGGGGCCGGCTGCCTCCGCACCGAAAGTGGCCCACGCGAACGCCACCAAAGAAGCTCCGGGTCGACGACGGGACCCGGGTTCCTCACCAAGCTGCGGGCCCCTGAAGGTAGCACCTCCCAGTGCCAGCCAGGCGGGGCCTAGTCCCGAACGTTGCCCCTCTGAAGCAGGACGTCGTCGCGAACGAGTCGACGACGAGGATGGGGGCCAGGCATCGTTGACTCCGAGAAGAAATTATATGCAAATTTTTAAAAAATGCTTGATTGTGATTTTTGTAATTCTTTTTTAACTTGATTTTGCTAATACATAACAAACTTTTTTCTATGCTTTGTCAGAATTCCTCAAATGTTTTATATACATTATACATACATATAGTAATTGCTATACATATATTGGATCAAATGTCAAATTCGTATACACTAAATGTTAAAATTTCTACATTGTATAAACCCTAAACCCTAAATTTCTACATTGTATCAAAATGTCAAAATTCCTCAATATTTCTATACATACATTATACTAATTAATTCCTCAAATGTCAAAAATGTCAAAATTCTTCTAAAAATGTCAAAATTCATCTAAAAATGTCAAAATTCATCTAATTATAAAAATTGTGTGTGTGTGTGTTCATCAAAATTGGGGGAGGGGGCAGGCCGGGGAGGGGCCGGCGACCGCCATGGAGGCATAGGGGGCGAGGGAGAGGGGGAGAGGGGGGAGCTCATAGCGGGACGACGGGGCGACGGTGAGGCGAGGCGAGGTTAGGCCGGGCTCGACGAGGTCAGGCTGGGCTCGGGGAGGAATGGTCGCGGGCGGCGTCGGAGATCGACGCGAGGAGGCGAGATGGCGACGGCGCGGCGATACAGCGACGGCGCGAGCAGCGTCGGGAAGGCGAGACGGCGACGACAGCGATTTCGCGAAGAGGAGAAGATGCAGAGTAACTGAATTTTTTGAAGTGTTGTATATATAGATGACCCTTTAGTCGTGGTTGGTGGCTCCAACCGCGACTAAAGACCCCCTTTAGTCGCGGTTGCAGCCACCAACCGCGACTAAAGGTCTGGCTTCCCGCCGCTTGGGCTGGCTGAAATTGACCTTTAGTTGCGGTTGGTGGCTCCAACCGCGACTAAAGGTGGGTCTTTAGTCGCGGTTGGAGCCACCAACCGTGACTAAAGGTGGTGCTCGCGCACACGCGGTGCAGGGGAACTTTAGTCCCACCTTGCCAAGCGATGGGCAGCCGCACTGGTTTATAAGCCCCGGTGCGGCTGCTCCCTCGAGCTCCTCTCAAAGCAGGCCTATGTGGGCCTATCAAATCTGTGCTACCCTGTTGAGATTACTGGGCCTTGCGGGCCTGCATCCTGGCCCTGTTGGGTTTCTAGTCGTATGCAGGCCGTGGAGGCCCAGTAGGCGGCCATTTTTTAATTATTTTTCATTTTTTGCTTTATTTATTTTCTGTTGTTTCTGAGTTTTTTTGTGCTTTATTGACAGTTAATGAGTGAATCTTTTTGCATTAGGTCATAAAAATTATGAACTTTTTCTTAGTGGCATTAGTTTTCAAATTTGAATTATTTGAATTTTGTGTGAATCACTAGTTTGTGAATAACTTTACTTTAAAAATAGTTTTTCCAGTGATTCTTTTTTCTACTGGTTAATATTATGGTGTTTTATCATTATATCCAATTTGGTAATTCTTAGGTTATTTAAAAAATGAAATGCCTTTGTAACAGGCGACTTTTCGTCCGAAACCTTGATACTTCGTAAGAGATTGTCCATTTTGTATACAAAGTGCATCTAGTTTTTTGCCGTAAACCTCTCAACTTTTTAGCACATGCTGTGTGGGTGAAATGATGATATCATGCCAACTTTCAACCATTTCAGAGTTCATTTGAAGTGCTTTTCAATTCAGGGTTATTTTGCTGAAATAAAATCAATAAGTGCATGAAAAATAGCAAATGAGGTCAGAAATGGTTGAAAATTGATAACGTGGCTTTGAATGCTGTATTTTGAAGGCACAAAAGTATGGAGTTCAAATAAGTTAAAAAGAATGAAATGCCTTTGTAACAGACGAGTTTTCGACCGAAACCCTCATACTTCGAAAGAGATTGTCCATTTTGTACACAAAGTGCATCCAGTTTTTGCCGTTATCCTCTCAACTTTTTATAACATGCTATGTGGGTGAAATGATGATACCATGCCAACTTGCAACCTTTTCAGAGTTTATTTGAAGTGCTTTTCAATTTTAGGGTTATTTTGTTGAAATAAAATCAGTAAGTGCATGAAAAATAGCAAATGCGGTCAGAAAGGGTTGAAAATTAATGATGTGGCTTTGAATTCTGCATTTTGAAGGCACAAAAAGTATGGAGTTCAAATAAGTTAAAAAGAATGAAATGACTTTATAACAGGCGAATTTTTGTTCGAAACCTTGATACTTCGATAGAGATTGTCCAGTTTGTACACGAAGTGCATCTAGTTTTTGCCGTAACCCTCTCAACTTTTTAGCACATGCTATGTGGGTGAAATGATGATACCATGCCAACTTTCAATCTTTTCAGAGTTAAAATATGTTTAGACAAATTTTTAGAGTTAAAATATGTTTCAAAAATAGCAAAAATGAGCATAGATGCGCTTATGTAGGGAAAATTCGACCTGAAATCAGACTGGAATTCAGTTTGATTTTAGGTCAAATTTCCCCATATAAAGACATCTATTTTCAATTTGGGAGGAACTCAACAAGGCAGAGATGGGTGGGCTTATAAACTAGTTCGAGCACCCCTCGCTTGGCGAGGTGGGACTATACTCCCACCACAGCCATGACCAACCTTTAGTCCCGGTTGGTGGCTACAACCGCGACTAACGATTAGCCTATTGTCGTGGTTGGAGCCACCAACCGGGACTAAAGGTTCCCCTGGGGCCCCAGGCTGACGCCAGCCTGCCACCACACCTTTAGTGCCGGTTGGAGCTGCCAACAAGGACTAAAGGTCCGTAACAAATCGTTACTAATGATCCCCATCACAAACCGGCACTAATGATCACATTAGTGCCGACTCAAAAGCCAACCAGGACTAATGATGCAGACAAAAGGTTGGTTTTCTACTAGTGCATGTTGTACAAATCTTGATCACGGGTTGCTTTGTCTTGCGCGTCATGTGTCGTGTCCTGCGTCTGCTCTCTACTTGTCGGCCTGTTCGTGTGTGCAGCTTTTGTTGGGTCATTTTCACAATGCAATTTGAGCTTTCGTTTTGGATTTGGCTTTGCTAATTTTAGTCTTGATCTAAATGAGAGTTAACAATATCTCAACGGACTTATATACCGGTAGATATACTTGCTTCTGAGTCGTACTCATCGTCGTCGTGTCGTGTTTTTCATAAAGCAGTGAGGCTAGACATGACTATGTTTAGTCGGCTAGTTTTATATTTTGTAGGCTGTAGATTTTTTATGGATGGACCACGTATCATTTTATATTTTATTATTATTTATAATGAGTGTAGCTAGAGGAGAGCATAACTAAAAATTTATTTTAAAATTGCCAAATGCCTCACTTAAGTCTATAATCTTTCAATTTGTTTGCTTTAATGTCCGCACAAGCTAGGCCTC
Source organism: Hordeum marinum (assembly GCA_022496015.1). Taxonomy (NCBI): domain Eukaryota; kingdom Viridiplantae; phylum Streptophyta; class Magnoliopsida; order Poales; family Poaceae; genus Hordeum; species Hordeum marinum. Next base: position 455,387,302 of record CM039672.1, on the reverse strand, counting down.
GTCCCAATCGCAACCCCAATTTGTAACTAGGGCTTATAGTCTGTAGTTGTTCCACTTGCAAGTCATTGACTCGCAGCATATCTAGTCCCAGTTGCAAGTCAAATATTTATATGGAACTGAGTCCATAGTTTGTTTTTCAACCCTCTTGCAAGTCCACACTCGAACTCGTAAATGAGGCTTAATTATTTCCTGTTTTAGTTAGAAGTCCACCCTTGACTCGCAACTCTATTAGACCTATTTTTTTATCTCTGTTGCAAGTCCATCCTCAACTCACAACGAGGCCCATCATTTTTTGTCCTAGTTGCAAGTCCACCTTCGACTTACAACTTTGGTCAGTTCTTGTTTTGTCCCAGCTACAAGTTCATTGTCGACTTGCTACTCGGGGGCGACCTTTTTTTGTCCCAACTGCAAGTTCACCCTGGACATATAACTGGGGCCTGGCCTATTTTTTCTTTCAGATGCAAATGCATCCTTCACTCGTAACTGGAGCCCGACCTTTTTTTGTCCCAGTTGCAACTCACCCTCGACTCATAACTAGCACCCGACCTTTTTTCCCAGTTGCAATCCCACTCTCGACTCGCAACTCGGCCCTTATATTTGTTAGTTAGTTGCAAGTCCACCCTCGACTCATAACCAGGGCCTCATCTTTTTGTCCCAGTTGCAAGTTCACTCTCGACTGTCAGCTAGGGCCCAACTTATTTTTCCCACTTGCAAATACACTATCGACTCGCAAGTGGGGCACAACCTTTCTTTGTCTCGCTTACATATCCACCGTCGAGTCGCAACTCAGGCCCAATCTTTTTTTCTTGAGTTGAAAGTCCACTCCACTCACAACTGGGGCTCGATCTTTTTAGTCTCAATTGCATGTCCACCCTCGACTCGTAACGAGGCTTGACCATTTTTTGCCCGAGTTGCATGTCCACTCTCGACTTGCAACTCGGGCCCAACCTTTTTTTGTCCCACTTGCAAATTCACCCTTGACTCAAAGCTAGGGCCCAACCTACTTTTGTCCCACATGCAAATCCACCCTCGACTCATAACTGGGCCAACCTTCTCTGGTCTCACTTGCAAATCCACCCTCGACTCGCAACTGGGGCCAATTTTTTTTGCATAAGTTGCAAGTTAACTATCAACTCGCATCTGGGGCTCGTGCTTTTTCATCCCAATTGCATGTTCATCCTCGACTCGCAACTGGAGCCCGGCTTTTTTTGTCCCGGTTGCAAGTTCACCCTCAACTCATAGCTTGGGCCCGACCTTTTTTGTCCCAGTTGCAACTCGACCCTCGACTAGCAACCGAGACCCATTTGTCCTAGTTGCAAATCCAAAATCGACTCACAACTCGGACCCAAACTTCTTTAGTCCAAATTGTAAGTCCACTCCCTATTCGAACAGGGGGCCCAACCTTTTTTTTGTATGAGGTTCAAGTCCACCGTCGACAGCGAGCAAACCGCATATGAGTCGGCCCAAGTAGCTAGGAAACTTTGTTTTGATTTCTTTTATCATTTTCTCTTCACCAATTTTCCTCTCTTTTAATTTTTTCTATTTTTTCAAAAGTCGATCTCATTTTTCATTTGATTTCCTTTTTTTGTTTTTCTTCCTTTTTAGTAAATTCGCAAGTTTCAAAAAATGTCCCAAAATTCATAATTTTTGTTTTCCAAAATTTATCCATGATTATCCAAAAATGAAAAAAATTCAAAATGTGTTTCATGTTTTTCTAGAATTTGTTCGCAAGTTATAAGAAATCCTCTTGTTTTTTAAACAAGTTCAAATGTTTGAAACAATGTTCACATTTCCAAAAAGTGTTTGCAAATTTGAAAAAATGATCAACTTTTCAAAAAAGTGTTCAATTTTTCAAAATAAAACACGTTTTCAGAAAATGTTTGGAAGTTTGTAAAATATTCTTCTTTCTAAATATATATATTAAACTGCTTAGTTTGTCAGGTCCAAGTACTCCATACTTTTTACTAGGTTCAAACATTTCATAGATTACAAAAGCTTTTAACATGTCATGTGCCCAGTTTAAAACAAAAGTCTGCACACTAACACATAACATACTGTAGCTCTGCACATCAATCTTTTCTTAAGGATTGCGTGCTCTATACACGGGCCAACGCAGTGTAGCAGGTGTGCTTAGAGATTCTTGTGCGGCACTGCCGCACTGGTCAGTGTAGACATTTGTTATACTTCTCGCTAGTCCGGGTTTTTCTTTCCCTTTTGTGCGCGTGGTAATATGTTGTGCATGTGAACTGCATATACTTGCTCCGTTTCTAAATATAAGTCTTTTTAAAAATTTTACTAGAAGGCTACATATATATGTATATAGACATACTTTAAAATATAGATTCACTCATTTTGATTCATATGTAATTTTTTAGTATTTTTTTTAAAATAACTTATATTTAAGAACGGAGGAAGTAAGAGAGAGAATCACCTCAGATGATGGAATGCATGTGGGTCTACGCGAGTCGACGCACCGGAACGATCATGTGCACAAGCTACACTTTAGATTCTTTCAGCAAACAAACAAAAGGGTCACAACTCGCAAACAGTGCTAATGTCATATTTAGATGTGAGGTATTATTTTACATCTAGATAGATAAAGAATAACAATCATATTTTGACCAAATGTGATATATTTGTGAGCCAATGTCCAAACATGATATATTTATGAGTAGAGGGAATGATGTCCAAACATGATATATTTGTGAGCAGAGGGAATGCCAATAAAGTTCCCCGTAGACTTCTACTTCATTAATAAATATTCCCTCCGTCCAGAATTATTTTTCATCAAAATAAAAAGAAATGCATGTATCTAGAACTAAAATACGCCTAGATACATCTATTTCTATGACAAGTAATTTCACACGGAGAGAGTATTAGATTCTCCCGTGGTTTTAGAGCATTTCTAACCGGCTTCCTATATGAAGTTGTTGGAGTAAATTTGATTTTTTACTCCATTAAGTTTGACCTAGCCGATCCCCAAAACGGCTTAGTGGTTTTACTCTGCGTCTAAAATTTAGAGTATATTTACTTCATCCCTATGCGGCCAAGTAAAATCACCTCCTCTTCTTCCCTCCCCCCGCACCGTCGTTGGCGTGTCTGCCGCCCTCCCATGCCTTTCCAATGGCTGGACGTGGTGGTCGCCGATTCGCAGCGCGAATCCGCGACACCACGCACGTGGGTCGTCCTTCGCGGGCACTACATCGAGCTGTCGTCGTCGCTTGCCCGATCCGCCCGCCGTCGCGCCCTATGCCGATGTGAGGACTTCCGCGTCCTCCTTCGGGCCCGACCACCGACGAGGACCTACCTCGGGGTTCCACAACAGTGGTGGGGGACATGGGTGGCCGAAATTACGGATTTGGAGACCCACACCCGTCGGTGGCTCGGGAGCTTCCGCACGGCCAAGCTCACGACCATGGAGCACGACAGCTGGTAGATCAGCTACCATGGCGCGACGGCCCATCTCAACTTCCCCTTCGACACGGCTCCGGTCCACCTCGTCCCGTCGGAGCCGAGGGTGGTGAGATTAGCTACGGCGCGGGAGGACCGCAAGGCAAGGGAGCGCCTCGAGGCCGAGGCCGCCAACGAGGCCTACATGTAAGAACTCTGCCGACATCACCCGGAGCTCGTGAAGGCAGAGCTGATGATCTTTGCCGACGCTGGCGGCGAGGTTATCGTGCTCTCCTCCCCCAACAAGATCGAAGGCGGCGAGGACGAGGAGATCGACGTCGATGAGTGGAGGAGTGTCTTCCCCGATGACGAAAACGACGGCACCGGCCTGAACCCAAATTGTGGCACACCGTACCTAACGAGGAAGGAATGGCTCGGCCTCACATTCGACTGAAAGTAGTTTAGTTAGCCTTTGTTTAGTTTAAACTTGTTTTTTATGTTCGGTCGTGCAAAACTATCTATCTGTTGGGGAACGTTGCATGGGAAACAAAAAATTTCCTACGCACACGCAGATCTATCCATGGTGATGAGCATCCACGAGAGAGAGAGTGGATCTATATACCCTTGTAGATCGCTAAGCGGGAAGCGTTAAGAAACGCGGTTGGTGTAGTCGAACGTCTTCGCGATCCAAATCGCCGCGCGTTCCGCGATCCAATCACGATCCGTCCCACGAACTTGATCACGATCCGTCCCACGAACTTGATCATGATCCTTCCGATCTAGCGCCGAACGGACGGCACCTCCGCGTTCAGCACACGTATAGCTTGATGACGATCTCCACCGTCTTGATCCAGCAAGAAGGAGTGGAGAGGAAGAAGAGTTCTTCGGCAGCGTGACGGCGCTCCGGTGATGGTGGTGGAGCAATTCCGGCAGGGCTTCGCCTAAGCACTGTACAAATCTGATCTAGAGGAGAAACTATGCATTGGAGGAACGGGTAGCACGTGGCTGTAAAAACTAGTTCAAAACCCTAAAATCCACCAGTATATATAGGAGGAGAGGAGGGAAGGCTGGCGCAAGGGCCAAGGCTCCTATAGGAGTCGGACTCTCCTCCAATCCTAGTAGGACTAGGATTCGTCTTTTTTTTTTCCTTTTTCCACCTTTTCCTATTGGGTTTTCTTCTCCAGCCACATGGGCCTTGTGTGGGAGTTTCCATCAGCCCACTAAGGGCTGATATTCACTCTTCCACAGCCCATGAAGCCTCTTGGGTCGAAATACCCCTCCCGGAGGCCACCCGGCACACTACCGACACTCCCGGTACACTACCGATGAGCCTGAAACTTTTCCGGCGACCAAAACAGGACTTCCTATATATGAATCTTTACCTACGGACCATTTCGGAGCTCCTCGTGACGTCCAGGATCTCATCCGGGACTCCGAACAAACTTCGGTCACCACCATACATAACTGTATACTACCGAAACGTCACCAAACCTTAAGTGTGCAGATCTTGCGGGTTCGAGAACTATGTAGACATGACCGAGACACCTCTACGGTCAATAACCAATGGCGGGACCTGGATGTCCACATTGGTTCCTACATATTCGACGAAGATCTTTATCGGTCGAACCTTTATGTCAAGGATTCAGTTAATTCCGTATGATGTTCCCTTTGTTCTTCGGTATGTTACTTGCCCAAGATTCGATCGTCGGTATCTCCATACCTAGTTCAAGCTCGTTAATGGCAAGTCTCTTTACTCGTTCCGTAATACAAGATCCCGTAACTAACACTTAGTCACATTGCTTGCAAGGCTTATTGTGATGTAGTATTACCGAGTGGGCCCTGAGATACCTCTTCGTCACACGGAGTAACAAGTCCCAGTATTGATCCATGCCAACTCAACAGACACCCTCGGGGACACCTGTAGAGCACCTTTATAGTCACCCAGTTACGTTGCGACGTTTGATACACATAAGGCACTCCTCCGATGTCCGTGAGTTGCATGATCTCATGGTCATAGGAACATATACTTGACATGCAGAAAACAGTAGCAATAAACTGACACGATCATAAGCTACGTTTGTAGTTTGGGTCTTGTCCATCACATCATTCTCCTAATGATGTGATCCCGTTATCAAATGACATCTCATGTCCATGGCTAGGAAACCTTAATCATTTTTCGATCAACGAGCTAGTTCACTAGAGGCATACTAGGGACATTGTGTTTGTCTATGTATCCACACATGTATCCATATTTCCAATTAATATAATTCTAGAATGGATAATAAACAATTATCATGAATAAGGAAATATAATAATAAACACTTTATTTATTGCCTCTAGGGCATATTTCCAACACTATCTTTATGTTTGAATGCATGCTACTTTCGGTTTAAATTGCTTTGAATTTGATCAAATTAAAGTTTACTTCGTTAAATTTAAGGGGTAGACTAGAAACGGCAAAAAATTAGTGGAGTATATATACTCCACTGAGGGTTTTACTCCGTTAACGTGTGGGGATCGGCTAGAGATGGCCTTATGTGTTGGCGCTCTTCTGGTTTTACTCCGTTAACTTACAGGGGATCGGCAAGAGATGGCATTATGTGTTAGCGCTCTTCTTCTGTAAGGACTTTCTGTTTTGAAGGAAGTATAGTGACACTCTGATTGAGAAATATCTTTTCGTATCAATCGTTGATTCTTAAGCAATTTCAGTCTTGGCTGTTGAAGTTTATGTCATGATACACACAGTTGGAAGCTCTGCCAATCTCGTTTTCTCTGAATTTCCTGCATTTTACTTCTGCCTTGTACATCGAAAGCCGGTAACTAGGCGTGAACACTGAGGGAGATAGCACAATATATACATAGCCAAACACGATTGATTACAAGCTACGGTACACAACACAATTCTTATTGCTCACACACATTTAGTACCCTCAAGATAATACTGCTACAACATCATCATCGTCATATCTCTGTCTCTGTCTCTTTATTATGCAGCATATGCACATGATGTGTTACTTCCTATGTCTTGCTTCAGGCTCTCTCTATGGCCTACTCGTCTGCCTTCGCCTTCTTCGCCTCGTAGTCCTTCACCGCGGCCTTGATGGCGTCCTCGGCGAGCATGCTGCAGTGGAGCTTCACCGGCGGCAGCGACAGATGCTTGGCAATCTCTCTGGAAATTTCAAAACAAGGCCAGTCAGAAGGAAAGCTTCAGAGGATTCAGGCAGCTAGACTGCTAATAGCTAGGCAGAGCCTGACATGCATGGAACAATTGATGTCCACAGGCATAGTCCTGAAGATTAGCAATACATGAGCTAGCTTTTCGCCTTAACTAACTTGGTACTAGGGAGTAAGAGAATTGTAGTACTGAACAATTAATTAATCAGCTCGCTTACGTGTTCTTGATCGCTATTACTTCGTCCATCTGCTTTCCCTTCACCCACTCAGTGGCTGCAAAGGCAAAATAAGATTGATCAGACATCAGAATTCAGGACAAGCTTACCGGGCTTCGGCATATCTAATGATGGTGCTACCAAACAAGACTACTCTACGAGTGATAATGCATACTATCCAGGGACCAGATACAATAAATGTTTCTCCAAATTACTATCTAGGATCAAAACAATCGGTCATAATATGCAGCAAAAATTGTACTCCCTCCGTTTTTAAATATTAGTCTTTTTAGAGATTTCAATACGGATAACAAATGGATGTATATAGACATATTTTAGAGTGCAGATCCATAGTATGTAGTCTATATTGAAATCTCTGAAAATACTTATATTTAGGAACAGAGGGAGTACGTCATTGCTCCTCCACATATCAGATACTCAGATGTGGAGGATTTATCTGTCAAATTAAGACGGTTAATGCATTAGATGAGTATCACGAAAGGACGGGCTTGTGAACAACAGTTACTCCTGAAGTCCATGTTAAGTTGTCGATTTCTGAATATGTGAACACATATACTTGCAGATATCGACAGTTGGATGCGAACTACTGAATTTCTGCGGCAATTGTAAGGATGAATCACAACCGCTTTATCTAGGCTTACATATCAACAAGAAAGAAGTAAAAATAAATAAACGCATGGAAATGGATGCAGAATTGCAGATGAAGCAGTGATTCCGTGCAGTGTTGATTAAATTCAGGCCTGAACATGAACGCAAGCTCAAGGGACAGGAATATAATGAAGAAGGCTAGCCGCTAGCGGAGGAAGGAAAATGGAGGGGCGTTTTTCTTGCTCACCGACGGATGAGGAAGCGATGGCGGAGCCGCAGCCGAAGGTCTTGAAGCAGGCGTCGACGATCCTGCCGGAGGCCTGGTCGACGCGGATCTGCATCTTCATGACGTCCCCACAGGCCGGCGCGCCGACGAGCCCGGTGCCGACGTCGGCGTCGTCCTTGTCGAACGCCCCCACGTTGCGCGGGTTGCTGTAGTGGTCCACCACCCGCTCGTGGTACCCCCTCCTCGCCGCCACCGCCCCCAGCGCCGCCGCGCCGGAGGAGGAGCCTCCGGCGCCGGCCGCCGCTGCGCCGATTAACCTCTTCCCCGCCGCGCGCAGCACCATCGCGATCGGCTGATCGCCGGAGGCGTGCCTGGGTTCTCTCTTGGTTGTTGAGTACTCTGTTTCGCTTCCCCTCGTGTCACGGAAGCAGAGGAGAGAGCAGAGTTCTCCAGGCCCAGCGGATATATATGCCGTTCGGGAGTGGACACGTGGCGGCGCGCTGCGGTGTGCAGCGCGGGGGTGTGCGGTGGAACGAGAATGGCGGTTCGTTCTGCCACGCAGTGTTTGTATGGGCCACTGTTTGACGGGCCTCTCGCTTCATCGTCGTGGCGTCCGTGGGCTTCTCCTACGCGGCCCGTATAAAATCATGGGTACAAGAAATTCGGTGAAATCAAATAAAACTTCACAAATACAAAAAAAAATCGAATTTGAAAAATCTTCTATGTATTTGAAAAGTGCTTAAATTTTCAAAAGGTTTAGAATTTCTAAAAATATTCCAAATTTGAAAAGGCTTTAGGAGTTGAATTTCATTTTATTAATTTGAAATTTTAGCAAAGTAAAAAAAAAATGTCCATGACTATGAAAAAGTTCAGAAAATAGAAAAAATTCAGAAACTTTAAAAAGGAAGCGCCAATTTGATAAAATTTTAAAAATTCAAAAACTCTTAGGGGTTTGAAAAATGTTCACTGTTTGAAAAGTAAAACGAAAACAAAAAGAACAAAACAAAACCTGCCCCAAGATAAATCAGAGGAAACATGCCTAAAGAAGTATAGGGAACCTCTATGACTATAAGGTTCTCAAACTCAGTGAGAAAAACACACTAATGAGGGGCCCACTATAAGAAACTAACGAGCAGAGGAGGGCGTGTGGGTTGTGCCATTTCCTACTCGGCACTTAAGGCTCCAATTACATGCTATTTTGTTAACTGGAGCTGATGCCCGATTCCTCCTCGCTAACAAATGGGCCAGGCCATTTACAAGGGGTCATAGCGCGATTTCCTTATGGTATTTGGAAGCTTCCAAGCCCTGTTTCTTATTTTCTATTCCTTAACTATTCTTTCACTTTCTTGAAAACAAATTAAATTCACAAAGTTTTCCAATTGCATGAACCATTTCCTATTTTCTTTTGATTTTTTTCTGTTCCTCAAAATTTTATGAGATTATTTCAAACCTGAGGTTTTTTTCAATTTTGTGAGATTTGTTTTAATTTTTAGCAATTTGTCTATTTTTATGGAAAAAAATCAAGTTCAAACATTATACTCAAATTTTAACATTTTGTGAATTAGTGAATTTTTTCCTGAATTCAGAACCTTTTAAATGCATGATTTTTTAAAAATTTGCAATTTTTTTTTTGGAATTCGTGAACATAGTTTGAATTCCGAAAAAAATGTGTTTCCATGAACTTTTTTTTGAACGGTCAATTGTTAAACAGGACCAAGTCAACGTATCAAATCCTAGTCTGCCAAAAGAAAAACAGTTCAAACCCATGGCGGAGTGTGTACGGAGCTAGCCACAAGCATTGCCGACTTGACGCTGCAGTGAGTGTCAGTTGTCTTCGACGGTGATAAAGGTGCTGATAAGGAGTCTTGTTTTGTCATTTATGCTATGTTAATGCAAAGGCATATTCTATAGTACCGCTCGGTCCTTTTTACTCCGTATCATATAAGATTTGTTTGAAGTCAAATTTTATTAATTTTGACCAAATTTATATACCGAATTATCAACATCTACCATATTAAAGTTATACAATATGAAAATTGAATTCATGACGCATCTAATGATATTAATTTTGTTTTGTGAATGTTCTTTTTTGTATAAGGTTGATCTTTAGACAAATTTTATATGCAGATTAAAACGGACCGGAGGGAGTAGTTTGTTACTCCTACGAGTGAAGGAAATCTTGCCGCAAAGGTAGTGAAAGCAATTGTACAGTAGCGCTCTGTTTCTTCATCTCCTCATCAACTGCTGGTTTGCTTCAACAAGCACTTGATCCAATTTGATTTACGGTTAAACACTGTCTCGCATCTTTTTCACTAAGCACAAATTCGGAAGCCACTAGAATTACTGTAAGATTCATTGCATGCGTCTGCCTTCAGGCCAGGCCACCAAAAAGGTCCCCCGAATAATTCTTCAGGCCATGCGAAACCGCTGTCAGCTATGGTAGACGAGCTGTATGCTCGGTTAGCCGCCGGCATCAGGCATTCCGGCCACGTGCATAAAGATTCACTGAGGCCTACTTCTCGTAGACGATGATGGCAGATGCCTCATCGATCTTGCAAAGGCGAATTCATCTTTGTATTTATGCACACGGCTGCATATGCTATTGCCTCTTGGGAATAAATAAAGTAACTTTAGGCCACCAGAGGATGCAACTTGTGACGTGATCGAGCTGTCCCCCCTTGATCGAGATTACTGCATAGAAAATGGCAGGCAGAACGCTGAAACGCATACCTTGCGCTTTCTTCAGTTAAAGTAAGATATCTCCACTGCACGTGGAGCCCTTAAGGCTTAAACCACTGGGTTAGTTGCTTGCAACGTTGCATGGTTAGGTTGTACTCGTCCACTGATCTTGACTGAATATATTTTGTACTTGGAAATGTCCGTGCGTGGTTACAGCCTTATAGGTTAATCTGCCATCATGCACCTGCTCAAAAGCAGCTTCAGACACAAGAAAGGCCAGTCCACAACCAACCAGAGATCACCACAGTCCACAACAATTCATATTATAGTATAATAGCATCGTCATGCCGTTAATTATTACTGTACTGCTAGAAGAAAGTGTAAGATTTACTGTGCAAATAGTTAGTAATTTAAGAACCTTTCCAACCGCGCGAGTCCGTTTGGGTCGGCCAGCGGACATCCATGTTCGTTTTTGTAATTGGGTATGTGTTTGTGTCTAATGCTGTCATGACCTATTTCTACGCGGCACGAAAAAAATACAAAAAATATTTGAAAAATATAAAAAATATTAATTAAATATTAATGTCGGCCTTAAAGGTTGGCGATAGTCCCACGAGTTCACATTGCATTAAATAGAAATTAAAAATAAACTAAAAAGGAGGAGGCGCACTGCCCTAAGCGTCCTTGTCGTCGTCGTTGTCGGGCCGGTGAGGTCGACGAGCGTCGGCACGGGGCCAGCCTAGGGATAGGTCGTATCACAGGCGGCGACGACGTCGTTCGCCGGTGGCTGCACTGGCCCTGGCTGGGCGGCACGGCGCTCCTCCTCCTCAGCTTCGGCCTCGCCCTCCAGCCGCTATGCCTTGAGGCGCTCTTCTGCCAGCCGCCACTACCGCCAGTGCTCTAGGTAGGCCGCCTCCTGCTCCGGCGTTGCACCCAACCATATGGGTAGCTTGCTGACCCACTCGCGCACCACCCCGTCCAGACATACTCCTCGTGCTTGAGGGCCAGCGGCCTTTGCTCGGCCTTGGTAGGGGACGGCGGGGCCAGCGGCGCAACAACGCGGTCGCCGGCAGCGGAGAGCGCCATGGCCTCCGCCATCTTCGCATGGTAAGCCGCCGCCTCCTCCTCCTCCTTTAGGTGCGCCTCCTCCTCACTTGCACGGACGATGGCCACGAGCGCATTCTGGTACGCGGCCTCCACCTCTTGGTCCTATTCGTGCACGACGAGGGGCGGCGGCGGTCCAACAACCACGCCGCGCATGACATGCGTACGCTGCTCCTCTTGCTCCCATGCAAACCAGGCCTCCCATTCAGGAGAGTCTGCAGCCTACATGGGTTGCGTCGCTGCTCTGGTGTGAGCTGCTGTCGTCGGCCCCTAACGTGGCTTCAGACTGCGTTGGTATTTCCCCAAAAGGAAGGAATGATGCAGCACAGCTACCGTAAGTGTTTCCCTCAGTTGTGAAACTAAGGTAACGAACCTAGGAGGAAGACCACGCAATGCTATGTGAACGGTACCTGCACACAAAGAACAAATATTTCCAACCCGATGCGTAAGAGAGGTTGTCAATCTCTCAACGGTAAAAAGATAGATTAGATTGTAATAGATTGGGTAAATAGATCTCACAAGAACACACAAAAAAGAGGAAATAAAAAGTGCAACAAGGTATTTTTGGGTTTTTGAAATAATACACAAAAGCGGCAAAAATATAGATCAGAATGCAATTTGTTGGAAAAGTAGACCCCGAGGCCGTAGGTTTTACTAGTGGCTTCTTTCATGAGTATAGGACACGGTGGTTAAATAAATTACTGTTGGACAATTGATAGAAGATCAAATAATCATGACGATATCCAAGGAAATGATTATTATATAGGCATCACGTCCAAGATAAGTAGACAAACGTAATTCTGCATCTACTACTATTAGTCCACACATCGATCTCTATCCAGCATGCATCTAGTATATTAAGTTCATGGAGAAAGGGAGTAATGCAATGAGAATGATGACATGATGTAGACAAGATCTATTTATGTAGGAATAAACCCCATCTTGTTATCCTTAATAGAAACAATACATGTGTGCCTTGCTGCGCCTTCTGTCAATGGGGGAGGACACCGCAAGATCAAACCGGTCACGAAGCACATCCCCCCATCACTACTAGAAGAAACCTTATAGGCAGGAGCCTACTAGTAGCGCTGGAAAAATACAAACGATGCTGCTAAGTACCAGTAGCGTTGTATTTTCGCAGCGTTACAAGTAAGGACTTAGCAGTAACGCTGGAAACTGGAAAAGCGTTGCTGCTAAAGGAGCCCCGACGATCCCACCGATAGTATTTATAGTATCAGCGCTGTCCTCAAGAAAGCGCTACTGCTAAGCCTCCTAGCAGTAGCGCGTGCGTTGAGGAAGGTGTTGGAAATATGCCCTAGAGGCAATAATAAATTTGTTATTATCATATTTCCTTGTTCATGATAATCGTTTATTATCCATGCTATAATTGTGTTGATTGGAAACTCAGATACATGTGTGGATACATAGACAACACCATGTCCCTAGTATGCCTCTAATAGACTAGCTCGTTGATCAAAGATGGCTATGGTTTCCTAGTCATGGACATGAGATGTCATTTGATAACGGGATCGCATCATTAGGAGAATGATGTGATGGACAAGACCCAAACTACAAACGTAGCATATGATCGTGTCAGTTTATTGCTATTGTTTTCTGCATGTCAAGTATTTGTTCCTATGACCATGAGATCATGCAACTCACTAACATCGGAGGAGTACCTTGTGTGTATCAAACGTCGCATTGTAACAGGGTGACTATAAAGGTGCTCTACAGGTATCTTCGAGGGTGTCTGTTGGGTTGGCATGGATCAAGACTGGGATTTGTTACTCCGTGTGATGGAGAGGTATCTCAGGGCCCACTCGGTAATACCACATCACAATAAGCCTTGCAAGCAATGTGACTAAGTGTTAGTCACGGGATCTTGTATTACGGAATGAGTAAAGAGACTTGTCGGTAACGAGGTTGAACTAGGTGTGGAGATACCGACGATCGAATCTCGGGCAAGTAACATACCGAAGAACAAAGGGAACATCATATGGGATTAACTGAATCCTTGACATAGAGGTTCAACCGATAAAGATCTTCGTAGAATATGTAGGAACTAATATGGGCATCCAGGTCCCGCTATTGGTTATTGACCATAGAGGTGTCTCGGTCATGTCTACATAGTTCTCGAACCCGTAGGGTCTGGACACTTAAGGTTCGGTGACGTTTCAGTAGTATAGAGTTATGTATGATGGTGACCGAAGGTTGTTAGGAGTCCCGGATGAAATCCTGGACGTCACGAGAAGCTCCGGAATGGTCCGGAGGTAAAGATTAATATATAGGAAGTCCTGTTTTGGTCGCCGGAAAAGTTTCGGGCTCATTGGTAGTGTACCGGGAGTGCCGGTAGTGTACCGGGGGACCATCGGGAGAGGTATTTCGACCCAAGAGGCTACATGGGCTGTGGGACTCTAAGGGCCCATGTGGCTGGAGTGGTTTGAGAAGGAAAAATCCAAAGGTGGAGAGGTGGAAAGAGTTTCCAAGTGGAAAGGAGGAATCCTACTCCTAATAGGATTGGAGTAGGACTCCTCCACCTCCAATTTCGACCAAACCTTGAGGGTTTGAGGCTGCCTCCTCTCCTCCCTCCCTCCTATATATACTAGAGGATTTAGAGGAAAAAGCTAACCCTAATAGCCACGTGCTACCTCTCCTCTAGATCGCAGTTTCTCCTCTAGATCGGTTTTCAGCAGTGCTTAGGCGATGCCCTGCTGGAATAGCTCCACCACCATCGCTGCAACGCCATAGCGCTGCCAGATAACTCATCTACCTCTCTGCTACGTCTTGCCGGATCAAGAAGGCGGAGATCGTCATTGAGTTGTACGTGTGCTGAACGCGGAGGTGCCATCCGTTCGGCGCTAGATCGGAAGGACCATGATCAAGATCGCGAGACGGATCGTGACGAGATCGTGGGACGGATCATGATGAGTTCGTGGGATGGATCGTGATTGGATCGCGGGACGGATCATGATGAGATCACAGGATGCTCGACGATTTGGATCGCGAAGACGTTCGACTACACCAACCGCGTTTCTTAACGCTTCCCGCTTAGCGATCTACAAGGGTATGTAGATCCACTCTCCCTCTCGTAGATGCTCATCACCATGGATAGATGTTGCGTGTGCGTAGGATTTTTTTTGTTTCCCATGCAACGTTCCCCAACAGAAGGCGCTACTGGTATTGGGCCCCACTTAGTAGTAGCGCTTTCTGGGGAAAGCGCTACTGCTAATCCTCATAGCAGTAGCGCGCGGTGTAATCTAGCGCTACTAATAAGCGTTGTAGCCACCTTTTTCACCCACCCCCTCTCTCTCCCTTCTTCCCCCCCTTTGCCCTCTTCCCTTCTTTCCCCTCTGCCTCTCCACCATTATTGCCCTTCTTCTCTCTTCCTTCTACCTCTCTTCTATCCCCATTAATGCCCCCTCTCTTCCCCTTCTTCCTCCACCTTTGCCCTCTCCCCTCTCCACCATTATGGCCCTTCTTTTATCTTCCTTCTACCTCTCTTCTCTCCCCATTAGTGCCCCCTCCACCATAATTCTCCTCCATCTCTCTCTCCTCTCCATTAGTTATCTAGATTCATCTCTCCTCCCAACAACAATATCTAGGTAGCTTATTAGCCATCCACTCTCGATCCCTATATTGTCACGAAGGCCTAAACCCTATCTAATTACCGTGCACAATCTCTCTCGGGGTATAGGTGAGTAAAAACTTGTGCATTTCAAGAATGGGGGTATGTGTGTTTGTGATATGAAGGGATGTTGTGTGAGTGAAATGCTCCGTGAGTTGCTTATGTTTTGCCGAAATGTTGATTTATTTCCATATCAGCGGATTTCGAGCAAACTCGATATGTCCTATCTTTAGGCAAGGTCATGCCAAATTTTTATATGACTTTTGCTCGTTATACCGTGCAGTCATGAGGGTGAGTGGAAGAAAGGTGGAGCGATACTTGCAATGCGTGGTGATGGACATGTATGCAAGAAATCGGAATGGGATTAAATGTCCGTGCACAAAATGCAAAGGAGTCATTTTGGACCCTTTTGAGCGTGGCAGTTTGAAGATGCATGTAATGATGTATGGTTTCATGGATGGCTATACTCGGTGGATAAGTGAAGATGATGATGATGACGTCCACATGGTAGCGAATAATGACATGATGGGGCTAGGCGAAGAGATGACCGATCGGCGCGAAGAGGATGGCACGAGACATGGCGACCGGGAAGAGTCCGGAAATGGCAGAGAAGAAGATTCCGGACATGTTGAAGAAGAGTCCAGACATGATAGAGAACAGACGGACACGCCGCAGTCTTCGATGCTACTAAGTTCGGTCGTGCAGGACCCTCATGTTTGAGACCTCCTCGCAATAGTACGACTACCGACATAGCTGCTTCTAGGGAGGAGGTAGAGCTGGCGCAACTTGAAGTAGACTCGAAGACTCCATTGTATGACGGTTGTGATCCCCAGGTGACCCGCTTTAGTTTCACGCTCGAACTTCTAAAGACGAAGGCCAAAAACAAATGGACAGACAAAAGCCTTGATGCGCATTTGAAGTATCTACATAGTAAAGGTCTTCCCACGAGGAACCTGTTTCTTACTAGTGTCGAGGAGGCAAAGAAAATCGTTTGCCCTCTTGATTTGCCACATTAGATACCATGCATGCCTCAACGATTGCATCATTTATCGGGGGGGGGGGGAGCACGCGGAAATAACTAGATGTCCAGTGTGCAATGCTTCTCGATACAAGAACGCAGGAAAGAAAACTCCTTAGAAAGTTGTATGGTACTTTCCGATCACTCCACGTCTGCAGCGGTATTTCGTAGATCCTAAGGAAGCAAAGCTCATGTGCTAGCACACGGAGAGGAAGAAGCCCAACGATGGAGATGATCCGAAGCTGAGACACCTCATAGCTGGTAGCCAGTGGAGAGTATTCAACGGTGAATATCCATTTTTCAGAGAAGATGCAAGGAATATCGTGCTTGGTGCAAGTACCGATGGCATGAATTTGTTTGGAAAGTAGAACACCAACCACATCACATGGCCTGTCTTTTTTTGGATGTACAACCTCCCCCCATGGTTGTGCACGAAGACAAAGTACATACACATGAGCATGCTGATTCAAGGGCCGAAACAACCGGGAAATAATATTAACCTGTATATGGGGCTTCTGAATATGGAGCTAGACACGTTATGGAAATCACCGGTCAAATTCATGGGACGCCAGCAAAGGAGATTATTTCTATATGAGAGCCGCGCTGATGACGACGGTGCACGACTATCTCGGTTACGGGTACACCTCAGGACAGGTGTGCCATGGATACTGCGGATGCATGAGGTGCATGGATGATACAACGTCTCAGCAGCTTACATGAACGAAAAATGGCGGCTTTGGGAAAATTGTGTACATGGGGCATCGTAGATGGCTCCAGAAGGATGATCCATGGAGAAAACGTGGAGATCTATTCAATGGTTTGGCTGAGCATCGATGACCTCCACGTAAGAAGAGCGGCGCCGAAATCAAGGAGTTGTTGACTAACTAGGAACAGTGCCTCACGCCGGGAAAGATGGAAAAGGCGTCAGAGCCGCTACTGAAGGTATGGAAAACGAGGTGTTTTTTTGGGACTTGGAGTACTGGCACAATCATGACACGCCTCATTGCCTTGATCAAATGCATATCACGAAGAATGTCCTCGAGAGCTTGCTTGGCACACTAATGAACATGCCGGAGAAGACCAAGGATGGGCCGAAGGCAAGGAAAGACTTGGAAGATTTGGAGATCATGACAGATCTCCTCATGCCCCGTAAAAAGTTGATAGAGGAGAAGGCGACGGAGGCGGAGGCGGAGCCAAGGGACAGAAAATTCAACAAGAAGGAGGAGAATTGCCCCCCTTCTTGATTCACCTTAAGTGCGAAGGAGATCCATCAATTCATCAAGTGCCTTACGGGAATCAAAGTCAGTTCCGGTTACTGTGGGAAGATAAGCAGATTTATAGACACCAAGAAGAAAAAGTTTAGCGGGATGAAGTCTCATGATTGTCACATGATGATCATGCAGATACTCCTAGTTGCCATTAGAGGGATAATGGATAAGCACGTCCATGACACGCTTACTGGTCTCTTCAACTTCTTCGACGATATCTCTCGAAAGTCCATCAGTGTGAAGCTGCTCCGAAGTCTACAAGAAGAGATCGTTGTCATACTATGTGAGCTTGAGATGTACTTCCCACCCGCGTTCTTTGATGGCATGGTGCATCTGTGTTTCCACATCGTGGACGACATCATCGACCTCAGGCTGACATTACTTCACAACATGATGACGTTCGAGAGGATGAATTGGGTCATCAAAGGATTCGTTCGTAACATGTCCCGTCCCGATGGGAGCATCGTCTAGGGTTATCTGACCCAAGAGTGCATCTCCTTTTGCGAGAATTATATGGACGGCGAAGACCCTGTTGTTGGTTTTCCCATCAAGAAGCACCATGGTAGGCTTGGAGGAGAAGGTCACAACAACGGACGGAGGGAATTGCACGTGGACTACTCGAATCGACGGGACGACTTTGACAGGGCTAACTTAGTAGTTCTACAACACCTAGATTAGGTAGATGATTATGTGACACTGCACAAAGAAACCATCGCAAAGAAGTACAGTGATCAGGGGATGCGCAAGACGGACGACAAAGTTACTGTAGAGCACAATGCCACTTTCTTGCATTGGTTCAAAGAGCATATTCTTGCTAATCCCCCGGAAGAGGGAACTTCGGATGGATTGCTCATACACGCCTTAGCACATGGCCCCGCGCCCAAATTAGCGTCCTATCAAGCATACGATATCAACGGGTACATGTTCTACATGGAGGCCAAAGACATGGACAGTGATTACCAGAACTTAGGGGCGACGATTGAATGCGTGATCGACGCCAACGATACAACTGAAAGATTCTACGGAAGGGCCGAAGAGATTTGGGATCTTGACTATGATAGAATGCACGATGTGACAATGTTCCGTGTCAGATGGGCTAAGGACGTCATAAGAGAAAACAAGTATTTCACTACCATGTATATACCCGAGGCGAATAGCGCTACTGTGAAGGTTAAAGTCATCGCCAAAACCGAGACATGGGTACACACTAAGCACTTGACGCAATGCTTCTTCATAACCGACCCGACCAATTCTGTCCGTGTTGTCGTGAGGAGAGGCAAAAGGAGCATCGTCAGAATGGATGGAGTCGCCAAGGAGGAAGACTACGAACATTACGGCAACCCGAGGAGGGAAGATGACGATGACGATGAAGCATACGTGAAAAGAAGAAACAAGACTACACTACGTAAGAAAAATCGTACTCCATGATGCCGGAAAAGTCATGAAGAGGGGCTCAATTATTCAACAACGAACAAGAAAGGGAAGAAGAAGCTCAATGTGGAACGTCGTCGACGCAGCTGAGAAACCACCATCTATATATATTTGTATCTATTTTGTGTATGCACTTAAGTAACCTTTATCGGCCAAACTTTTCGCAACCGTCACACTTGCGGACCAGATCCTCTGCATCCTTGCGAGCCATCAGCCAGAAGAAACCATGCCTAAAAGCCTTGGCCACCAGAGATTTTGAGCCGGTGTGATGTCCACAATCACCAGCATGAATTTCATTCAAGATTTCCTTGCCCTCCTCAGGTGAGACACAACGTTGAAACACGCCGGTGATGCTGCACTTATGTAACTCGCCATTGACTATCGTCATAGACTTAGACCGTATGGTGATCTGTCTGGCCAGATTTTCATCATCAGGTAACTCGCCACGAGTCAAGTACGCCAAGTAAGGCACAGTCCAATCCGGAATAGCATGCAGAGCCGCCACCAGCCGTCCCTCCGGGTCAGGAACGGCTAAGTCTTCCTCTGAAGGTAACTTAACCGACGGGTGATATAAGACATCCAAAAAGACGTTAGGCGGCATCAGCTTTCGTTGAGAGCCTAACCTTGACAGGGCATCAGCCGCCTCGTTCCTATGATGATCAATATGATCCACCTGATAGCCCTTGAAGTGACCAGCAATGACATCCACCGCGTGACGATAAGCCGCCATCCGTGGATCCTTAGAGTCCCAAGTGTCTGAAACTTGCTGAGCCACAAGATCTGAGTCGCCGAAGCACCTAACCCGGCTTAAGTTCATCTCCTTAGCCACCTTGAGGCCATGGCAGGGCTTCGTACTCAGCTGCATTGTTAGTACAAGGGAACATCAGCCGTAGCACATAACAGAACTTGTCACCCTTGGGGAAGGTTAAGACAACTCCTGCCCCTGATCCTTCCAGCTGCCTGGATCCATCAAAGTGTATTGTCCAGTATGTGTTATCCCGCTTTTCTTCAGGCACCCGACACTCTATCCAGTCGTTTATGAAATCCTCGAGGGCTTGGGACTTGACAGCCGTACAAGTTACGTATTTCAGATTGAGAGGTCCAAGCTCCAATGCCAACTTAGCAATCCTGCTAGTGGCTTCTCTGTTTTGAATTATGTCTCCCAACGGGGCAGAGCTGACCAAGGTGATCTGGTGCCCTAAGAAATAGTGCTTCAGCTTGCGGTTGGCCATGAACACCGCATATTCTAGCTTCTGCCAATGTGGATATCTCTGCTTGGACTCTGTCAGGACGTCACTAATATAATAAACCGGCCTCTCAACCGGATATTCCTTCCCTGCCTCCTTGCGCTCGACCACGATTGTAGCACTGACAGCCCTGTTGTTAGCCGCCACGTACAAGAGCAAGGGTTTTTTCTCAACCGGAGCGGCTAAGGCCGGCGGCTCAGGGAGCTGCTTCTTGAGCGGCTCAAACGCTTCACCCGCCGCCGTGCTCCAGACAAAGTTGTCTGTCTTTTTCATCATTTGATATAGATGGATGGCTTTCTCACCAAAGCGGCTTATAAACCGGCTCAATGCGGCAATCCGTCCTGCCAGGCGTTGAACATCATTGATGCACACCGGCTCAGCCAAGGAGGTGAGATCTTATCTGGGTTAGCTTCAATGCCACGCTCAGAGACCAGAAATCCCAAGAGTTTGCCTGCCGGAACACCAAAGACACACTTCGCCGGGTTAAGCATCATCTTATAGACCCACAGATTGTCGAAGGTCTCCTTCAGGTCGTCAAGCAGAATCTCCTTCTTCCTTGACTTGATCACAATGTCATCCACATATGCGTGAACGTTGCGCCCAATTTGGCTGTGAAGACAGTTCTTCACACAGCGCTGGTAAGTCGCCTGGGCACTCTTGAGCCCGAAAGGCATAGACACATAGCAGAAGGCACCAAAAGTCATGATGAAAGCCGTCTTCTCTTGGTCCTTGACTGCCATCTTGATCTGATGATATCCAGAGTACGCATCCAGGAAGCATAAACTCTCACAACCCGCCGTAGCATCGATGATCTGATTAATATGAGGGAGAGCAAAGGGATCAGCCTGACAGGCCTTGTTAAGATCCGTGTAGTCCATGCACATATGCCATGTGCCATTCTTCTTGAGCACGAGCACTGGGTTAGCAAGCCACTCCGGGTGAAAGACCTCGATGATGAAACCCGCCGCCAAGAGTCGGGCGACCTCTTCCCCGATGGCCTTGCGTCTCTCCTCGTTGAACCGCCGTAGAAATTGCTTGACAGGTTTAAACTTAGGATCCACATTAAGATGGTGCTCAGCAAACTCTCTCGATACACCCCGCATGTCAGAAGGTTTCCATGCGAAGATGTCCCGATTCTCACGGATGAATTCGATGAGCGTGCGTTCCTATTTGGGATCCATATTGGCCCCAATAGTGAACTGCTGTGATGAGTCGCCCGGAGTGAAATCCATCAACTTGGTATCATCCGCCGAAAATACGAGGGGCGGCTCGACCTCTGTGGTAGGCTTTTTCAGTGGAGTCATGTCCTCCGGGTCAACATTTTCCTTATAGAACTTGAGTTCTGCCTCAGCACAACTTGACTCCGCGTAAGCTGTGTCTCCTTCCTCGCACTCAATAGCCGTATTCCGATCACCATGAATAGTAATCGTCCCTTTTAACTCGGGCATCTTGAGCTGTAAATAGACATACCAGGGCCTAGCCAAGAACTTGGCGTAAGCCGGCCGCCCGAACAAGGCATGATAGGGGCTCTTCATTTTAACTACTTCAAACCACAAGGACTCTACCCTGTAGGTGTACTCGTCACCAAAGGCAACTTCCAAGGAGATCCTACCCACGGGGTAAGCCGACTTGCCAGGCACCACACCATGAAAGACCGTCGAGGAGGGCCTAAGGTCTTTATCAAGCAGCTTCATCCGTCGAAAGGTGTCATAGTACAGGATACTGATGCTACTGCCACCATCCATAAGTACCTTATTAAACATATATCCTCCCACTTGAGGGGCAACTACAAGGGCCAGCCGCCCCGGGTCATCAACACGCGGCGGGTGATCCTCCCGGCTCCATGTGATTACATACTCAGACCACTTCAAGTATTGTGGTAGAGCCGACGCGATTGCATTAACCGCCCGCTTGCGCACCTTCTGATCCCGCTTGTTAAGGCTAGTCGTAAAAACATGATACTGGCCTGAACTGAGCTGCTTTGGATTACTATGATACCCGGACTGATTATTCTGTTGCTGATTATGGCCACCAGAGTTCTGATGATGTCCTCCTTGGTTGCCCTGGCCATGATGACCGGACCCTGAGCCGTCGGACCCAAACCCGGCTCCTGATCCGCCTGGTCCTGAACCGCCGGGCGGGCCACCACCATCGCTGTTATGCTGTCGCATGCTGTAGTCTTTGAACTTCTGCATGGTGTGGCAGTTGCCCCCCGTGTGACCCGCCGGTCTGTCGGGCCGGCTGTGCTCCGGACAAGGTTTCTTGAGAATCTCCTCCAAGTTGAAAGGAGTCTTACCCTTATTAAAAGGTGGTCTAAACTTCTCGTTTCCCTTAGGACGATTGTGGCTAGTGCTGGCGTTGGCCACCAATTCTGACCCGCCATCCGAGTTCTTCCTCTTACTTTGGTTACCATTGCCTGTCGTACCCTTGCCATGGTTATTCTTTTTACCTTGACCAGTTTTCTCCTCATCAGAGCCCGGATCCTTCGTATTATCAGAGTCGGCGTATTTGGTGAGAGCCGTCATGAGCTCCCCCATGTCTTGACATGTGCGCTTGAGCCGGCCTAGCTTTTGCTTCAAAGGTATAAAGTGGCAATTCTTTTCTAGGATCAGAACCACTTGAGCCGCCGTGATATGCTCAGATGAGTGGATGATAGTCGAAACCCGCCAGACCCAATTATGAGCCGACTCATTTTCCTGTTGCACACAGTGATCTAGATCCACGATCATCATGGGCTGCTTGCACGTTCCTTGAATTTTTTTAATGGACTTCGCCTTTAACTCGGCCCAGGAATTGATGGTGTTGGGTGGCAAACCCTTCAACCACGTGTGAGCCGGCCCTTCCAGCATCATGATAAAATATTTGGCACACACCGCATCATTGACGTCCAACATCTCCATGGCCAGCTCATAGCTTTTGACCCAGGCCTCCAAAGGTAAGTCGGCGGTGTTATTCGGGACCTTGTGAGGGACTTTGAAATCCTTCGGCAGCCGCTCGTTTCGCAGAGCCGGCACCAAACACGGCACTCCTACAGCCCTGGTGGTCACTCCCACTCCAACTGAGATAGAAGGCGTGGGCACTTGGTGAGCCGCCGCAGCCAGAGCCGCCGCCTCTCGCTGCCCTCTTGCCCAGTCTATGAGCACCTGTGCCTCTAGAGCCGCCTGATCATCCCTTGGAGGGCCCCGATGCCGATCACTGCTGGAAACCGCAGGCAACTCATAGCACCGACTAAAGCTGCGGCTGGGGAGGGGGGTTGAATGCACACGGCTCCGGCTGTAGGCATACTTCTCTTGCTGGGCCATCACCGTTTGAACGTATCCGATGGCGTTCCGCACCTTTTCTGCAAAGGGCGCCTCATCAGGAATAGGGATCGTTTCGAGTCGGGTTGCCGCCGCCACCATGTTCTCTGCCACGTTGGAATAATGACCCGTCGGCATTGGGAAAACCGCTGGTAAGGCCTGGTTTCATCGGGGCGGGTTAAGTTGTTGTTGAGACGCCGGCCGATTTCCAGGCGCGTCCGCTGTCCGTCCCGTTCCTGGCATGTTAAAAAGATTCCTGGCCTCATACTATTCTGGTAAGAGGGACTGATGTCTCATCCGTTGCACCGCAGCTGTTGATTGCTGCTCTATCTCAAGGCGGAAAGCATCTGTCCTAAGGCGCTCTGCCTCCGCATCCATCTGAGCCTTTAACTCGCCAATCCCCTATTGGACTTCTGTCGTCCGGTCCTTAAGTCTTGTGATCTCCAAGTTCCGGGCTGCTTGATTATCTGGTGTGACTTCAGTCGCCATCAGGGTTGTGAGCTCGTTCATCAGACCTAGAAGAACCTAAGCTGGCGGCGGCGGGTCAACCCCCATGTTTGCGGCTCCGACGGTTGTGCTGCTCATGCCCGGTGCTGACCCCGCCATGAACACGGCCGCATGAATTGGCAGCCCGTGATCATCCGGCTAGATTAGAATGCTCTGACTCAGGGTAAAGCTCGTCGTAGCCCCTAAGCCCGCCATTGTGAAGCTGGTAGATTGATTCCACCTGTCCGCTCGAAGATCCGTCCTCTGAATAGACGAGAGTCTCCTGCGACATAGAAGCCTCAAGATCCATACCTTGAGTGAAGCCCACGAAGACATGCTTCCGGCCCGGGTCAGCACAGGTGGGTTGCACGTGTTGGGCGGGTTGCGTACGCCGAGCCGGCTTGACGATGTTGGTGCAGACATTCGACCCGGGCGTAGATCCGTCAACCTTGCCGATGAATACGTGGATTCCGCTGAAGGGAACCCGGAATCCATATTCGATAGAGTCGGCCTCAGGGCCCCAGCCGGCGTCATCGATGTAGAGCCGCTTGCGGTGACTTTTGCTCATCCTTCCGACCACGTATCCCTCGAACCCTGGGAGAGAGCCCTTTGAGAACTCAACACCACCGATCTCTAGCCCCACGGTGGGCGCCAACTGTCGTGGTTTTATCACGGCAGATGTCTGATGACTTAGATTCGAGGCCATCGCTAAGGTGATGGACTCAAAGGGGTTTGTTGGTACGAAGGACACGAGGTTACCCAGGTCCGGCCCCTCAAGTAGAGGTAATAGCCAACGTCCTACTTGTGTTGTATTGATTGGAGTATCGATTACAAGGTAGCGGAATCGCTTGACCTAGCTCTCGATTAGTTGGTTTTTGTCGAAGTCACCACGGGTCTTGCCTTTATATAGGAGGTCAAGACCACGGGTCATACAAGTCATAACCGACTCTCACAACGTGTCCGAGTCTATCTCTACGTGGTCTTGCCTTCCTGAGCAAGCTGTCTCCGAGCGGCTTACCCGCCCGGGTCTTCATACCTTCTCTGTCTGGGTCTCATCTTAGCCCATCTTTATAAGCCGCCAAACGTCTTGGGCTTGAGTCTTCAAGGCCCATCCTTGGGCTGGCCTATGAGCCGCTAGGTGTGACCCGGAGGCTCCTGGGCGGGTCTCACCATGGGGTTATATCTCCAACATAAAGTGTATCTCCTTCAATTACCACCACATTGTTCCTGTGATACATATTCGCATAGTAGTGTGGGAGAGAGATCGACGTTCTCGTCGACTACGTGTGAGGCATTGGGCGAGAAACAAAAAACAGGAACAAGGGGAAAATTATAATAAAAAAGAAAGTAAAGTAAACAAAAAAGTAAACAGGAAAGGAAAGTAAAATAATAAAAAGAAAACAAAAATTTAGCAGTAGCACTGGTTTCCATCCAGCGTTACTGCTAAACCAGCGCTACTTCTAAAGTTAGCAGTAGCGTTGGATGGAAACCAGCGCTACTGCTATTTTCAATAACCCCCACCCGCTCCAAATTTTCCCAACTCCCTCCATCCCCCCCCCCACGTCGTGCCCCCTCTCCCTCGCCTCGCCGCTGGCCGCCCCCGTCCCTCCGCCCCTCGGGAACCAACCGCCGGCCGCCCCCGCCGCCCTCGCCGCCAGGTGCCCCCGCCGCCCTCGCCGCCAGGTGCCCCGCCACCCCAGCCGCCTCGACAGCCCCCGCCGCCCCGAACAGCCCCCCTTTGCCCCGCCGGCCACCGCCCCCCTCCCCGCAGTGAGATGAACGGATGCCGGCCCCTCCCTCCCCCACCACACATACACACATTTTTTTCTTTTTTTCTGTTAGGTTAGTTAGGTTAAAAGGAAAAGAAGAAAAGAAGAAAAGTAGAAGAAGAAAAATAAGAAAAGAAGAAAGAAAAAAGGAGAAAAAAATAAGAAAATAAGAAGGAAAAGAAGGAGGAGAAGAAGAAGAAGAAGAGGAAGAAGAAGAAGAACAAGAAGAGGAAGAAGAAGTAAAAGAAGAAGAAGTAGAAGAAGAAGAAGGAAAAGAAGAAAGGAAAAAAAAAAAATAAATAATAAGAATAAAAGTAATAATAATAATAATAATAATAAGAAGAGAAATAAGAAAGAAGAAGAAGAGAAAGAAGGATAAGAAGAAGAAGAAGAAAGAAGAAAGGCGCCGGAGAAGAGCCGCAGAGACGAAACGAACCACAACACGAAGCAGACGACTCTCGACGCCGGCGCAGCCGAGCCGCCGCCGCCGCCACGGCGAGCGCCCGCCGCCGCCCCCCTCCTCTCCTCCTCCTCTCCTACTCATCCTCCTCTCTCATACATGACGCGAAGCGAGACGCCGCCGCCGCGCGGCGGCGCCGCCGCGGCTCCGCCGCCGCCGTCGCCGCGTCAGCCGCCGCGGCGCCGACGCGGAGCCGCCGCCTTCGCCGCGGCGCCGCCGCGGCGCGCCGCGGCGCGCACCCCCGCCCAAGTCGCCGCGAAGAAGAAGAGGAGGAAAAAAAGAAGTATAATAAATTTAGGGTTTATTTTTTGTACTTGTTTTATATTTTGTACTTGTTTACTTGTTTTATATTTTGTACTTGTTATATATTTTTCATTTTGCAATATGAACCCTATGTCTTTGATGTCATATATGCTTCGAGTGGCCTATGTTTTGCCGGAATGTTGATTCATTTCCGTTCCGGCAAATTCCAGGCGTTCCATCTGTCCAGTTTTTAGCAAAGGTCATGCCAAAAAAATTCATGATTTTCGGCATGACTTGTGCTAGAAACTAGCAAGGACATGTGGAGTGCTCGAGATTTGCCGGAAGGGGAATGAATCAACATTTCGACCAAATATAGGCCCCTTTTTTCTTTTCATTGTTCATTTCATTCCGACCAAATCATAGGAAACATGTCTGACCATGCAGAAGTCGGGGGTTCTGGTAGTCGCATCGAAGAAGACCCGTCGAGGCAGCAAACAATTATTTCAGCTACCTAGACAAACAACTGTTGGGGGTGCAGGGTGATAGTGGCAACAACAACCCCACCGACACCGACACCAACACCGGCGATACGTCTCCAACGTATTTACTTTTCCAAACTCTTTTGCCCTTGTTTTGGACTCTAATTTGCATGATTTGAATGGAACTAACCTGGACTGACGCTATTTTCAGTAGAATTGCCTTGGTGTTATTTTTGTGCAGAAATAAAAGTTCTCAGATTGACCTAAAAATTTACGGAGATTATTTCTGGAATTAATGAAAAATATTGGCGAAAGAATCAACTATAGGGAGCCCACCACCTGGCCACAAGCCTGGTGGGCGCGCCCACCCCCTAGGGCGTGTCGGGCAGGCTTGTGGGCCCCCTGCTGCTCCTCCGAACTCGTTTTCACTCCTATATATTCCTATTCGGGGAGAAAAAATAAAGAGAAGAGTTCATCACGTTTCACGATACGGAGCCGCCACCACCTCCCGTTCTTCCTCGGGAGACCAGATCCTGTTTTGGGCTCCGGGGAGGGGAAACCGACGCCTTCATCATCACCAACCATCCTTCATCACCAATTCCATGATGCTCTCCACCATTCGTGAGTAATATTATCGTAGGCTTGCTGGACGGTGATGGGTTGGTTGAGATTTATCATGTAACCGAGTTAGTTTTGTTAGGGTTTTATGCCTAGTATCCGCTATGTTCTGAGATTGATGTTGCTATGACTTTGCTATGCTTAATGCTTGTCACTAGGGCCCGAGTGCCATGATTTCAGATCTGAACCTATTATGTTTTCATGAATATATGTGTGTTCTTGATCCTATCTTGCAAGTTGTAGACACCTATTACGAGTTATGATCCGCATCCCCCAGGGTGACAATAAATGGGATTCTTTCCGGTGAATACCGTAGTTTGAGGAGTTCATGTATTCACTAAGTGCTAATGCATTGGTCCGGTTCTCTATAAAAAGGAGGCCTTAATATCCCTTAGTTTCCAATAGGACCCCGCTGCCATGGGAGGGTAGGACAAACAATGTCATGCAAGTTCTTTTCCATAAGCACGTATGACTATATATGGAATACATGCCTACATTACATTGATGAATTGGAGCTAGTTCTGTGTCACCCTATGTTATAGCTGTTGCATGATGAATGCCATCCGACATAATTATCCATCACTGGTCCATTTCCTACGAGCTTTCCATATATTGATCTTTGCTAAGTTACTTTTCCATTGCTACCGTTACAAACACTACAAAACTGCTACTGTCACTTTGCCATCGTTACCGTTAGTTCCATATTACTTTGCTACTGAATACTTTGCTGCAAACATTAAGTCTTTCAGGTGTGGTTGAACTGACAACTCGGCTGCTAATACTCGATAATATTCTTTGGCTCCCCTTGTGTCGAATCAATAAATTTGGGTCGAATACTCTACCCTCGAAAATTGTTGCGATCCCCCATACTTGTGGGTTATCAAGACCTTTTTCCGGCGCCGTTGCCGGGGAGCATAGCTCTATTCTCTGAGTCACTTGGGATATATATCTGTTGATCACTATGAGGAATCTTAAAGATCCAAAAACCAAGATCTACCCCTTAACTACAAGGACATGTAAGGAACTGCTATCTAGCTCTGCACTTGATTCACCTTCTGTTATGAGTAAATTTACGACACCACCACCTACTAGTAATTTTGATATGTCGCAAGTAATTGATGATGCTACTTTTGCTATTCATGATGCTTATGATGATACTTTGCTTGATGATATTGTGCCACTGGGTGAATTTCTTGATGAACAAATTTCTAGAGCCAATGCTGAAACTGATAATATTTCTGAATCTGATGAAATTATTGAAACTGGACATTTTGATACACCTGCTAGACCTAGCTCTCCTAGATATGAATTGCCTGATATACCGGAGGGTTATGTTATGGAAGGAGAGATAGCTAGGGATTTTCTTGCTTGTGAGGATAGAGATGATCTTAAGAAATTGCTTCGCAAGTGGAAGTAAAAATCTTTGAATGCTAGAATGCAATATGATCCTAAGTTTACTCCTTCACCTATCTTTGTTACTGATAAGGATTATGAATTCTCTGTCGAGCCTGATTTAATTACTTTGGTTGAATCTGATCATTTCCATGGTTATGAATCTGAAACTGTTGTGGCACATCTTACCAAATTGAATGATATAGCCACCCTATTTACTCATGAGGAAATTTTTTGCTATTACTATATTCTCAAGTTGTTTCCTTTCTCGTTAAAGGGTGATGATAAGATATGGTTGCATGCGTAGTCCCATGATATGATTTATTACTTCTTTGAAAAATATTTTCCTACCCATAAGAAACAAGCTACCTTGCAAGAAATATTTAACTTTGTGCAAATTGAAGAAGAGAGTCTCCCACAAGCTTGGGGGAGGCTTCTCCAATTACTTCATGCTTTGCCTGATCATCCTCTCAAGAAAATGAAATACTTGATATCTTTTATAATGGACTAACCGATGCTTATAGGGACCACCTAGATAGTTGTGCTGGTTGTGTTTTCAAGGAATGAACTATTGAGCAAGCTGAATTACTATTGAATAATATATTGAGCAATGGTAACGATTGGACTATTCCCGAACCACCTTTAAAGCCAACTCCGAAGAAAAGACGTATTCTATTCCTCAGTCCTGAAGATATGCAAGAGGCAAAGAAATCTATGAAAGAAAAGGGTATTAAAGCTGAAGATGTTAAGGATCTACCACCTATTGAAGAAATACATGGTCTTCATAACCCGACACAGGTAGTAGAGGTAAATTCTCTCAGTAGATTTGATGAAGGAGATATTCCTTATAATAAGTCTGCTAGCCAATGCTTGGATGAATTTTATAATTTTATTGTGAAGCAAGAAAATTTCAATGCCTATGTTAGTAGACAATTGAAACATAATGCTTATATGCTTGATCGCTTGGGTGATTCTTTGAGTAGAACAGTCAATGATCTTAAGCTTATTAGTAAACATGCTTCCATGGTAACCACTCAAGTAGAACAAGTACTTAAGGCTCAAAATGATTTGCTTAATGAGATGATTAGTAAAGACAATGATCATTCTGCTAAAGTTGTGACTAGAGGAGGTAGAATGACAGAGGAACCTTTGTAACCTGAGGGCCATCCTAAGAGAATTGAGCAAGATTCTCAGAGAGTTAATACTGATGCACCTATTCCTTCCAATAAGAGTAGGAAAAATAATAATGATAGTACTTTGTATGCTGCTAGTGAACCTGTTATAGATACATCTAAGAATCCAAATGATATTTCTATTTCTGATGCTGAGACACAATCTGTTGATGAACATGAGCCTAGTGATAACATTAATAATGATGTTCATGCTGATGCTCAACCTAGTAATGATACTGATGTGGAGATTGAACCTGCTGATGATCTTGATAACCCACAACCCAAGAATAAAAGATACGATAAAAGAGACTTCATTTCTAGGAAACATGGTAGAGAAAGAGAACCATGGGTTTAGAAACCCATGCCCTTTCCACCATACGTATGCGCTTGACTGATATTTTGAAAATGTCTCCCTATGCTAAGTATATGAAATATATTGTGACAAATAAAAGAAATATACCGGAAGCTGAAATTTCCACCATGCTTACCAATTATACTTTTAAAGGTGGAATCCCTAAGAAATTAGGAGATCCCGGAGTACCTACTATACCATTCTCTATCAAAGGAAATTATGTTAAAACTGCTTTATGTGATCTTGGAGCTGGTGTTAGTGATATGCCTTTCTCTTTATACCGTAGACTTGATTTGAATAAGTTGCACCTACTGAGATCTCTTTGCAAATGGCTGATAAATCAACTGCTCTACCTATCGGTATTTGTGAGGATGTACCTGTTGTAGTTGCAAATGCTACTGTCTTGACGAACTTTGTTACTCTTGATATTCCCGAGGACAACAGTATGTCGGTCATCCTTGGTAGACCCTTCTTCAATACTGTAGGGGCTGTTATTGATTGCAACAAGGGCAATGTCGCTTTTCATATTGATGGTAACGAGCATACGGTAGACTTTCCGAAGAAACAACCTCAAGTTCATAGTATCAACTCTATTGAAAAAATTTGAACGATTATTATTGGAGACTTTGAGTTCCCTCTTCCTACTGTCAAGAAGAAATATGATATACTTATTGTTGGGTAAATGCATATCCCCATTGAGGTAACATAGTGTTATTCGAAAATTCTTCGGTTTCATGTTATTCAAAAGAAGTTTGTTAATAAGACTTGATCAACCTTATTGATGGATTCCTTTTGATGAGCATGAGATGGACGAATTTAGAAAGCATAACTTCCTGTACCTAACTTTTACTTTTTGTTACCTAGATGAAATTAAGTAAAATTGCTATTATTTTTCTGTTTTCTGAGTTTTTCGGGCAATAGAAAATGACCTGAAAATAAAAGTTCCCTGAATTCCCTGAAAATTCAGTATGCTTTTTTCTGGAATATTTAAGAATTTTTGGCACTGAGAATGCATCAGGGGGCTACACCAGTGGGTCACAAGCCTGCAAGGCGTGCCCACCCCCCTGGGCGCGCCCTTGTGGATTGTGGGTCCCACATGGCCCTCCTCAACTTATTCTAGCACCCATTCACTTCATCTTCCTTCGGAAAAAATCCCACCATTGCTCAAACCCGTGTTCTAGCTCATCTTGCTGCCATTTTTGATCTCCTTGCTCAAAGCTCCATTCGCAAAACTGTTTTAGGGGATTGCTCATCGGTATGTGACTCCTCCAATGATCCAACTAGTTTTTGTTCTAGTGCCTTATATATTGCAGATTTTTGCTGTTGTGGTGACTGTGTTTTTGAGCTTGCATGTCAAATTTGTATGGTCCCAAGTAGTTTTCATGCATGATATAGTCCCTAGGCACTTGAGGGAGTAGTTGCTATGAGTTTGTTGAGTTTTGTTCACCTTTATTTTAGTTCACTAAAAATTTCAGATTTTTTCAGAAATGTTGAGAAGATTACTAAGAGGTTCTTCAAGCCGGGGTTCTAAGGAAGATGAAAATGAAATGAAGGAGAAACCCAAATATAATCTTCCTTGCGTCGCAAAAATTTGACCATGTGAATGGCCGTGTGACACATTCTTGAGGGCGGCCGGAATTTATGAAGATTTCTGTTATTTAGCCAAGAATGCAGGCATCACCGACTTCCTCAATGATAAGTGTGACCAGTACCTCTTGCTCACTAATACCTTTGTGCAAAATTTTCACTTTCATCCTAGGGAAGACCCTCCTACAGTAGAATTTCACTTATATGATATGCCTAAGAAAATGAACCTTTATGATTTTTGCAAAGTTTGCAAGATACCCTATGAGGGCAGCATCAAGGAACCACGTCCTTGAGACATGGAAGACTTTATTGCCGCAGTCACTGTAGGAGAAGAGAGAGGCGTGTCAAAGGCAGGAGCAGCTAGTTTATATTTTCCTGTGCTACACTATTATTCATTATTTGCATGAAGATGTTTAGTTGGTTACTGGGAGAGTGGAAGCCTTAGTGCCCCTGACCTCGCTATTTTGCGCCATGCTTTATTTGCTGATAGAACCTTTAGTCTGGGCTCTATGGTGGCCCAACGGTTGAACACCAGACGTTCAAAGGGGCCCATATTCGGAGGTATCTATGCATCTCATTTAGCTAAACATTTTGAGATACCCATTAGGCTTCATGATAAAGATGAGAGGTTGTTACCCACGAAGTTTTTAGATTATGACTGTAAGGTAGCCCATGATGTTATTAAGAAGAATGATGATAGGAGGATGCTTTACAATTTAGTATTTAGTCAGGGTACTTGTGAGATTATTACTCTGCTTGCTTCTTCTCTGTTCGATATTCATTCAGGCAGGTACACTATTATGCCCGATGACATCTACCTACATTGGGGTTTGTCGCAACCCCCAACACCTGAGCAGGCATCGACCCTCGATCCATATCAGGTCCCTTTTTTTCAGTGGGAGCCATAGGAGGTCGCTAATTAGTGGAATCCTTAGTGTCCTTCGGAGTATCCCGGAGAAGGTTATTTCCAGCTGTGGCCCTAGACCAACTTAGGCCAAAAGCCTAAGCTTGGGGGAGTACGTATTTCTCATCGACATTACATTCATGATCACACACTTGTTTCAGTTGTCGGTGTTCATACTTTTTCATTGTACTATCCATGTTAGTTTATTTCTTGTTTTGCTTTCTTCTTGTGTGTTTAACCAACTTTGAGGAAAATACAAAAAATTAGTTCTAGCTTTATTTCCTAGTTGCTTAGTTGTAGCATTAAAGAGAAAACCCAAAAAGATTTCTCGTTTTTCTTTTTGCTTATTGGGAGCTTTCTTGTGTAAATAATTTTCCTTTCTTTTCTTTGGTTCGTAAGGAAAAGACCACGATGACACGTTGAGTGGCTCTCATATGCATTATTGTTTATCTTACATAAGAGCCCATATTGCCTTGTCTTCTCCTTTGATTTATTGTTTGTAGATTCCAGCTTAGTCCAATGCACGTGCACTCTTATTATTATTCACATTGTTCGGTCGTGCAAATGAAAGGCAATAATGACGATATTTGATGAAAAGATTGAGATGGAGAAAAGCTGGTATGAACTCGACCTATCTTGCTTTTCTAAATATGATTAGCTCATCGTTCCGAGTTTACGACATGCTTAATTGGCTAAGAGTGGATAATGGTTCATCTTGAGTGCCAACATGCGCATTAAAATGGTTGTGATGTAGTATGAAAGAATGGTATCCTCCTCTGAATGATTCAAGTGGCTTTACTTATCACATGTTCATGCATGTAGTTGAACAAATCAACATAGCCTCCAAGATATTTATGTTCATGGTGAATTATATCCTACTCACGCTTGCATTCGATGTTGGTTAATCTCAAAGCATGTTGATGACTGTGTCGCTCTCTAGTTGGTTGCTCCCCAGTCTTTGGCTAGCCTTCACTTGTACTAAGCGGGAATACTGCTTGTGCATCCATCTCAATAAACCCAAAGTTGTTCCCTATGAGTCCACCATATCTACCTATATGCGGTAGTTACCTGCCGTCCCGAGTAAATTTGCATGTGCTAAACTTTAAACCTTCAAATAAATATTCTGTTTTGTATGCCCAAATCACTCATGTGGCGACTGGAGCTGTCAGTATCTTCCATGCTAGGTGGGTTATTCGCACGATATGTGTTGATTCACAATCATTCACAAGAAAGTGGCTGGTAATCGGGATGCCTAGTCCCATGCTCGAAATAAAAAGCAAAAATTAATTAAACAAAACTCCCCCAGGACTGTGTTTGTATGGACGGTACCCGTCGATTCGGCCCGCCGTGGAGTGTGACTGATTGGTGGAGGGGGATTAAAAACTTTACCATTCTGTTTGGGAACCGCCTAGAATGTATCTAGCATGGAAGATATTGAAAACCTCTTGGTCGTTATGTGAGCAATGAAAGCATACCGCTCCAAAATCATTACCTATCTCTATTTTAAAAGCTTGAGCTCTGGCACCTCTGCAAATCAATGCTTCCCTCTGCGAAGGGCCTATCTATTTACTTTATTGCTGAGTCATCATCCTCTTATAAAAAGCACCAGTTGGAGAGCACCATCGTCATTTGTATGCCTTGCTATTAATTGATATTGAGTATGAGCATGACTGGATCTCTCTCAACATGAATTACAATGTTTAGTCAGTCCTTATTCTCCAAAGGTGCTATGCATTTATGTTTTGCGGTCTCAGAAAGGGCTAGCGAGATACCATTATGCCATATTGTATCATGATTGTTTTGATAAAACTATTGTCATCTGAGACTTATTATTATTGCTCGCTAGTTGGTTATGCCATTGATATGAGTAAATATGAGACCTAAATGTTATTGTGAATGTGGTTAGCCTATAATCTTTGGTGAAAATATGAACATCAGTTAGACATATTTACAACAGCAAGATAAAACAGAGTTTGTAAAGGTGTTTCTTTGTCACTTTCAGTTTATCAACTGAATTGCTTGAGGACAAGCAAAGGTTAAAGCTTGGGGGAGTTGATACGTCTCCAACGTATCTACTTTTCCAAACTCATTTGCCCTTGTAATGGTCTGATTTGCATGATTTGAATGGAACTAACCCGGCCTAACGTTGTTTTCGGCAGAATTGCCATGGTGTTATTTTTGTGCAGAAATAAAAGTTCTCGAATTGACCTGAAAATTTATGGAGATTATTTCTGGAATTAATGAAAAATATTGGCGAAAGAATCAACTGCAGGGGGGCCACCACCTGGCCACAAGCCTGGCGGGCGCGCCCACCCCCCTAGGGCATGTCGGGCAGGCTTGTGGGCCCCCTGCTGCTCCTCCGAACTCGTTTCCACTCCTATATATTCCTATTCGGTGAGAAAAAAATAAAATAGAAGAGTTCAGCGCGATTCACGATACGGAGCCACCTCCACCTCCTGTTCTTCCTCAGGAGACCAGATATGGAGTCTGTTTTGGGCTCTGGAGAGGGGAAAGCGACGGCTTCGTCATCACCAACCATCCTTCATCACCAATTCCATGATGCTCTCCACCGTTCATGAGTAATCTCATCGTAGGATTGCTAGACGGTGGTGGGTTGGATGAGATTTATCATGTAATCGAGTTAGTTTTGTTAGGGTTTGATCCCTAGTATCCACTATGTTCTGAGATTGATGCTGCTATGAATTTGCTATGCTTAATGCTTGTCACTAGGGCCCGAGTGCCATGATTTCAGATCTGAACCTATGATGTTTTCATGAATATATGTGTGTTCTTGATCCCATCTTGCAAGTTGTAGACACCTATTACGAGTTATGATCTGCATCCCCTAGGGTGACAATAACTGGGATTCTTTCCGGTGATTATCGTAGTTTGAGGAGTTCATGTATTCACTAAGTGCTAATGCTTTGGTCCGGTTCTCTATTAAAAGGAGGCCTTAATATCCCTTAGTTTCCAATAGGACCCCACTGGCACGGGAGGGTAGGACAAAAGATGCCATGCAAGTTCTTTTCCATAAGCACGTATGACTATATATGGAATACATGCCTACATTACATTGATGAATTGGAGCTAGTTCTTTGTCAACCTATGTTATAACTGTTGCATGATGAATGCCATCCGATATAATTATCCATCAGTGATCCATTGCCTACGAGCTTTCCATATATTGATCTTTGCTAAGTTACTTTTCAGTTGCTACTGTTACAAACACTACAAAGCTGCTACTGTCACTTTGCCACCATTACCATTACTTCCATATTAATTTGCTACTGAATACTTTGCTACAGATATTAAGTCTTTCAGGTGTGGTTGAATTGACAATTCAGCTACTAATACTTGAGAATATTCTTTGGCTCCCCTTGTGTTGAATCAATAAATTTGGGTTGAATACTCTACCCTTGACAACTGTTGCGATCTCCTATACTTGTGGGTTATCAACCGGCACTGACACTCGTGGCACTGCCGGCACCGAGACCGTCCCAGGAAACCTAACGAGCTCGGCATCGGAAAAATTGTGGTCACAACGATGCACCCCAGGAAATTAGAATCAATGGTGACGGATGAACCACGCGCGTGCTACGACAATCAACTAGGATGCATCCTCCGGGAAACCGCCAACATCAATGACGAAAAGTTGAAGAAGATACCACATATGGAGCACATGCTCCTAACGAAGTTGCACAATAGGTTTTTGTTCCCCGGGCAGACTGAAAAAGAACTTCCATGGAATGACAAAGCTATGACAAAGATAAACAACAAGGCGATGACGATGTTCACCAATGACTTGTCCGCTTGGAAACTACGGGTGAGAAAAGCGATTGCAAAGATGAACCGTGGTCCAAGATTCATGCTGACAATCCGACAATAACGGAACAGGACTTCGAAAAATTCAAGGAGACTTGCGCTAAAGAAGAAGTCAAGATAAAGTCGGAGAAAATGAAGGCGCTCCAGGCCAGGAACATGCCTTCCCACCGCCTCGGAAGCCGTGGTTACAAGGGGAATAGGCACGTATGGGCCAAGGAGGACACCGAACGTGAAAGGCAGGGAATCCCAAACCCCTTGGCGGAGTTCACCAACCCGCACGAGCATGACTGGATCAGGGCCCAGTACAAGTGGGACCCCATCAAGAAAATCTTTTACACGGACCCGAACACGAGGGAGTTCATGGGACTACTGGTAATTGTTATATTACCACCTTATATTAGCTTCCAATCAATTATAGCAAGTTTTTTCACATTTGTAAACCATCAATATAATGTTCCTTTTGCAGAAAGAGCAGCACCAAAAGGCAGCCGAAAGCGATGAGTCTTCTTAGTCATCGTTGAAGCCCAAGTGGGACACCCCTTTCAATTGGGCCCTCAATATACTGAAAAAGGTATCGGAGGATAAAATGATGTTGGATGGACATGTCCACGACGTCGTAGATGGTGCCTCGTGGAAGACGTGCTACCAGGAGAAGCCGGAGGAAAGAAGGCAAAGACGGTTGATTAATCAACAACAGACCGACGAGAAGGTCACGCTTGCGGTTAGTAAGACCAAAGCAGAGTTGGAACGAATGGTCGATGAAATGATCAATGAAAAGGTTAGTGTAGCCGTAGATGGCTTTACTCAGGCATTTATAGATTGGGCGTAGTAAAATCCAAATAAAGGGCTAGCAGACTTTCCCCTTCCCAGCTACGTCGGGAGCAATTCGATGAACATCGCACCACCAACACCTTCTCAGGCCACCGCACATGCTCCCTTACCTTGTCCCGCTCCTATTCATAGCAGCTTGTCCTTCGTCTCAGGCCTACTCGATGGGGCTTCGTCTTTGGCTGAGCTCGACGCCCTCACGGTAATTACGCGGCATACCCTCTTGACCAGTATCTATATAGTCTGCCATTTGAGTTGCCTTTCGGATGTTTGACGTCGCAGACATGTCTTCGTAGGCCGACGAAACCCCATGCACCCTAGTGTACGACATCAACAGCTAGAAGGTGGACGTCAAAAATGCAACAATCGTGAAGCCGAAGGAACGCATGTTACACAACCGACAGATGTCCCATAGCATCTTCAAAGTTTGCGTGGCCAGTGTCAAAGCGTGCTTCAGGATTTGCCTCCTCCGGTACTAGTCGCTGATGACGAGACCCCTAAGAAGATTGGCGAATGCAAGAGCTGGTTCTTGCCTTGTCCAAAGACTCTTCTTCGTTTCAAGGCGCTCGGTAGCACACTAACGACAACTCCTCAACAAGGTATGAACACCACCCACCTACCCAATTACCTGCACCTGTCGTGGCGGGTGATAGCGGACGAAGGGAGGGAGTAGTGCCAGATGACGTTGCCACCGTCAAAGAAGTAAACGCTGATGATGTCATGGAGGAGGATGATGATGACCCTAACCAGTATATCAATACCGCCTATGGCGATACTCGGGACTCTGACTCGGGCTGTGAGCATGGAGATGATCATTTGATGCTATCTGATTTGTCAGAGCCGGAACGTCCTAAGGCTGATTGCAAAAAGTCTCTTTTAATGTGATCCTCGCAAGAGATGCCTCCAGATGCCGCCTCTACCCAGCAACAACAACTCAAGGTCCATTCACTGCTTAGCCCGACAACACTAGGGGTGGTGGTTAGGGAAGTTATGGCGGGCTCACTACCGGCGCCACCCGTCAAGAAGCACAGGAAGAGACCGAGGAAAGGCTCTAAAGGCCCTTCAAGCAGTCAGCCGCCTCTAAAGCCCCGGGAGGTAGACATAATACCTGTCGCAGGTGTGGAGTGTTTCGCCGACCACCCGATCCTACCTAAGAAAGCACTGGGTGATATAATGAACAATGATCTAAGGAGACTTCATGATGATGTGCTGGACAGATAGAAAAGCCTTCTCATCTTGAAAAAACCAGCATACCCACTTTACGCGGCTTAGGTTCCGGGTGGGAGGTTATACGTCGATAAATGGCCCGCTGATAAGTTCATCATGCAATTTGACTACATCTACAGCATGTTCCACATGATCAAGCTGGATTTTCAGTTCATTTGCATGTATGCGCTTTATATGAATTACATCATCAGGCATGAGAACATAGAATATATCTGCATCGTGGACCCATACTATATGCACTAGAGCTTCTTGGAAGTCTGCAAAGAGCATCGTGGCTATGCGAGCAAGTACATCGCCGAGTTCATGGTCGCTAATAAGGACAAGGAAACGATTCCCCTGCCTTATCATCCCACTTAAGTCATCTGTGGATATCCTTTCGTATTTTTTAATCATTCCTTTGCAAGCATGGAGGCTAATTTGAGGTGTACTTATTTTGCTCAGGGGGGGCGTCCTCATCTGTCTGTACCCACAGTACTCCCATGCTCTGTACTTGGACTTTGCAAAGAACACCACTAAGAAAAGGGATTACAAGCACATAAAGAGTGTTCTCGATAGTGCCATTTTCACCTTCGGCCTTACTAGTGGAGATATCAAGGTGAAAAAGTACAATAATAAAGGACTACATTTTGGCCATAAGACCGACTTCTGCTGCATCCAGCAACCGAAAGATAGTAAGGCTAACGGATTCTACCTCATGCATGACATGATCGAGTACAGAAGGGATAATCAACACCTTCGCATGTCAGCTAATTCCAAGGATACCGAGATTATCAACTGGGCCTATAGCATAGGAAAGACACCGGATCATCGAATCCAACCTGAGTTTTATCATGTACAGTGTGAACTTGCCCAAGTGATCATGAATGAGGTACTCGAACAAACAGGGATGTTCTACCATGGGCCAATGAGGTGGCAGACTGTCCATGAACTACTCAACGCTTAGCGTCTGGACATGAAGCCTTTCACGAAGCTCGGGTCCTTCATCCCTCACTATGAAGATTGGAGCGCCGACCTGATGGACTGATTGACGATGACAATGTGTATGTTTAATTAGCACTACAAGCTATTTTCAGCATGACCATTCTTTGACTCAGGACCATCATGTGCTTTCTTCATTTGAGGTTCAGTTTAGTTGTACGTAAACTTAGAGAAAACATAGACATTGTTTGACAACACAGTAGAAATTTATGCGTGCATGCGCACACACCTTAGCAACCATGTGTTCATTTGGTGAAGATGAAATGGTGCAACCCTCTTTGGTTCTTGCGCAATTGGTACGATGCAATTCCTGGTCAGTCTTGTCCAGTAAAATTGATGGTGCATAGCCTTGATTGACCCCATCAATCTTTTCACTGTGCGCTTGCTACAATTCAGGTTAAGTTCAGTTGTAAGTAAACAACTAAACATACAGAAAACATAGACATTGTTTGACAGTGAAGCAGAAATTTATGCACACACGCACCTTAGCAACCATGTGTGGCAAAGATGAACCGGTGTAATCTTGTTTGGTCCTCAAAGAGAAGCTAGTATGGAATTCTCGGGCAGTGAGATGTTTATCCGGCAATCTGATTCTGCACTTCGTTGATTGGTATAACCCACTTTGGTTGATTCTGCACGTCCTTGATTAGCCTTATCAAACTTTTCAAGGCGTGCCTTCTACATTTGAGGTTCAGTACAGTGCGACATAAGCATACACAATCATAGGAATTGTTTGATAATGAAGCATTAGAAAATATGCACACACACACCTTAGCAACCATGTGTGGTAAAGATAAACCAGTATAATCATCTTTGGTTCTCGCAGGAAAACTAGGATGCAATTCCTGGTTAGTGATCTGCTCGTCTGGTAAGTTGATTCCGCACTTTCTTGATTGGCCCTATCAAACTTTTCAATGTGTGCTTTCTACAATTGAGGTTCAGTTCAGTTGTAAGTGGACTTATACAAAACATAGGCATTTTTTAATAATGAAACAAAAATTTATGCACACACACACCCCTTAGCAACCATTTTTTTCTTGTGGTAATGATGAACCGGTGTAACACTCTTTGGCTCTCACCGAATTTCTAGGATGTAGCTCCTACGACTTATGATGAACAATTGGTTAAGTATAATAATGAACTAGGATATTTATTAGTGAAGAAACTATTGCATCACCTGCATAACACTCAATGGAGCATGTTCTTCAGCTTTTTTATGTGATTCATTTGGGAGGTCACTGCCAGCCACTCTTTTGTTGAAATCAACCTAAAACAAGAACGAGATAATAGTATATAAATACTCATATTTTTATATTTGCAAAAAGAGATGTCTTTTAGATACCAACTTCATCACTTCCCACGGTTAGAAATTCATTTGTCAAATCCTCTGTGGGAATTTTTGCTTTGGGAACAAACGGATCATAGCCAACTCATCTGTCACGTTTTCTACATTATCTCCTAGTGATCGCAGTGCCAACTGAACACTTCCTTCATTCTCAGGATGCTGAACAAAAGTCAGTCCCTGAGAAATTTTTATTTTGCTCCAATATTTATCATCATAATACCCTCCAAGATTTTTCGCTTCTTCCCATGAACACTTTTAAATACTTCTGTATAATCACTGAATGAAAGGTTCCCATTGTTATCTTTCTTTCTTTCTTCCAGTTTCTCCTATTGAAATAAATACAAACATCTCATTATACTCAGTAGTACTAAATTAAAGCTTCTAATTTAATCACAAGTAGAAGTATACCATCACTATCTTTGTTTTCGCATTTTTGTATTCACCATCCTTCTGCTTATGAGCTTCATCCCATAGTTCAATCTTGCTAACATTTTGATTTCTTTCGATTTCCTGTTCAACGAAGTAAATTAGAATGTTTTTTAGTCTTTTTGTTTGAACATATTCAATTTTCTTCACTAAAAAACTTTTCTAAGCCATCTTTAGAAATAACAAGTTTCAACATCTCTTTTCTAAGCCTAGCATGGCTTTTTCTCCCAGTTGTATGTGGATTCTTCTGCTTCTTTGCACACTCGGTGTTCTTTTCGCATAATTTCTCGGGAAAACACATTTAGTCAATATTAATGTCACCTGACTAGTTATGTACGCTAGATTAAGTATGATAATAGAACACATAACCATGTGTGAATCCTGGCACCAAACCCAACAAGAGTATCCCATTGATGTTTATTGACACCTTTGGGAACACCTGCTATAATCTCAGCCAAAGACTTCTTGTCACGCTTGAAATATTTATTCTTCAAACGAGACTTATACGCTCTACATTTTTTGTTAATTGGGGTAGATAAATTTCTCCTTAAAAAGTTAAAATTGGCAATCAGCAATGTGAAATTAACAGTCTTAAACAGTGCTATGAAAATATTACCTCCACATTTGTGATCATCTGCCCATGTTTTTGTAGAAACAATTCATTGTTCCATCTCGGAATGTGCAATGGTGAAAATGTTGAGTTTTCTACAAGCCAGGTAAGATGATGACCGAGAATGGCATCCGACCATTCATTTGGAATTCCATTCCATCAGTCACCACAATTATCTTCCCCCCATGTAATTCCGATAAATTTTTACATTGGAATTGTTGGAAATATGCCCTAGAGGCAATATAAATTGGTTATTATCATATTTACTTGTTCATGATAATCGTTTATTCTCCATGCTATAATTGTGTTGATCGGAAACTCAGATACATGTGTGGATACATAGACAACACCATGTCCCTAGTATGCCTCTAATAGACTAGCTCGTTGATCAAAGATGGCTATGGTTTCCTACTCATGGACATGAGATGTCATTTGATAACGGGATCACGTCATTAGGAGAATGATGTGATGGACAAGACCCAAACTACAAGCGTAGCATATGATCGTGTCAGTTTATTGCTACTGTTTCTGCATGTCAGGTATTTGTTCCTATGACCATGAGATCATGCAACTCACTGACACCGGAGGAGTAACTTGTGTGTATCAAACGTCACAACGTAACTGGGTGACTATAGAGGTGCTCTACAGGTATCTCCGAGGGTGTCTGTTGGGTTGGCATGGGTCAAGACTGGGATTTCTTACTCCGTGTGACGGAGAGGTATCTCAGGGCCCGCTCGGTAATACAGCATCACAATAAGCCTTGCAAGCAATGTGACTAAGTGTTAGTCATGAGATCTTGTATTACGGAACGAGTAAAGAGACTTGCCGGTAACAAGGTTGAACTAGGTATGGAGATACCGACGATCGAATCTCGGGCAAGTAACATAGCGAAGAATAAAGGGAACATAATACGAGATTAACTGAATGCTTGACATAGAGGTTCGACCGATAAAGATCTTTGTAGAATAAGTAGGAACCAATATGGGCATCCAGGTCCCACTATTGGTTATTGACCGTAGAGGTGTCTCGGTCATGTCTACATAGTTCTCGAACCTGCAGGGTCTGCACACTTAAGGT
This sequence comes from Hordeum marinum, assembly GCA_022496015.1. NCBI lineage: Eukaryota > Viridiplantae > Streptophyta > Magnoliopsida > Poales > Poaceae > Hordeum > Hordeum marinum. The sequence continues at coordinate 455,344,242 of CM039672.1, read as the reverse complement.
TTGGTGACGTTTCGGTAGTATAGAGTTATGTATTGTGGTGACCGAAGGTTGTTCGGAGTCCCGGATGAGATCCTGGACATCACGAGGAGCTCTAGAATGGTCCGGAGGTAATGATTGATATATAGGAAGTCCTATTTTGGTCGCCGGAAAAGTTTCGGGCTCATCGGTAGTGTACCGGGAGTGCCGGTAGTGTGTCGGGAGACCATCGGGAGGTATATTTCGACCCAAGAGGCTACATGGGCTGTGGGAGAGTGAATACCAGCCCTTAGTGGGCTGGTGGAAGTCCCACACAAGGCCCATGCGGCTGGGAAAGAAAACCCAAAGAGAAAAAGGTGGAAAAGGCAAAATAGGGAGGAATCCTAGTCCTACTAGGATTAGAGGAGGAGTCCTCCTCTCCTCCTTGATTCGGCCAAACCAAGGGCTGGCCCCTTGAGGGCCAAGCCTCCTCCTCTATTCCTCCTATATATACTAGAGGTTTTAGGGTTTTTGGCACTAGATTTTTAGCCACGTGCTACCCGTTCCTCTAGTGCATAGTTTCTCCTCTAGATCGGTTTTCTGTAGTGCTTAGGCGAAGCCCTGCCGGAATAGCTCCACCACCATCGCCGGAGCGCTGTCACGCTGCCGGAGAACTCTTCTACCTCTCCTCTCCCTCTTGCTGGATCAAGAAGGCGGAGATCGTCATAGAGCTGTACATGTGCTGAACGCGGAGGTGTCGTCCGTTCGGCGCTAGATCGGAAGGACCGTGATAAAGATCGCGAGACGGATCGTGATGAGTTCGTGGGACGGATCATGATGAGTTCGTGGGACAGATCGTGATTGGATCGCGGAACGGATCATGATGAGATCGCGGGACGCTCGGCGATTTGGATCGCGAAGACGTTCGACTACACCAACCGCGTTTCTTAACGCTTCCCGCTTAGCGATCTACAAGGGTATGTAGATCCACTCTCCCTCTCGTAGATGCTCATCACCATGGATAGATCTTGCGTGCGCATAGGAAATTTTTTGTTTCCTATGCAACGTTCCCCAACAGTGGCATCATGAGCTAGGTCTATGTGTAGATGAGATCTCGAGTAGAACACAAAGAGTTTGTGGGCGTTGATGCTTAGGTTGCTTACTCCCTTGGCCGTGTTTTGGTTCAGCGGTATTGTGGGATGAAGCGCCCGGACCAACCTTACTCGTACGCTTACGAGAGACCGGTTCCCTCAACTGCAACTTGTTGCTTAGATGGCTAGCAGGTGCCAGTTTCTCCTACTTTAGTTGTATCGGATTCGACAAAGGCGGTCCTTGAGAAGGTTGAAAAGCAACTTATGTATCACCGTTGTGGTTTATGCGTAGGTGAGAATTGTTCTTGCGAGATACCCGTAGCAGCCACGTAAAATATGCAACAACAATTAGAGGACGTCTAACTTGTTTTTGCAAGGTATGTTGTGGTGTGTATGGCCAATTACATGATGTGATATATGTGATGTATGAGATGATCATGTGTTGTATAGAATATCACGACTTGCATGTCGATGAGTACGGCAACCGGCAGGAGCCATAGGGTTGTCTTTTATTATTGTATGACCTGCGTGTCAATCATTAAGCGCTATGTAATGCTTTACTTTATCGCTAATCGGTAGCAATAGTAGTACAAGCATGATGGGCGCGACAACCCCGATGGCGACACGTTGATGAAGATCAAGATGATGGAGATCATGGTGTCGTGCCAGTGACGATGGAGATCATGCCAGTGCTTTCAAGATGGAGATCAAAAGCACAAGTTCATGGCCATATCATGTCACTTATGATTTGCATGTGATGTTAATCCTTTTATGCACCTTGTTTTGCTTAGGACGATGATAGCATTATAAGGTGATCCCTCACTTAAATTTCAAGATGAATTGTGTTATCCCCGAGTGTGCACCGTTGCGAAAGTTCGTCGTGTCGAGACACCACGTGATGATCGGGTGTGAAAGACTCTACGTTCATATACAACGGGTGCAAGCCAGTGTTGCACATGCAGAACACTCGGATTAAACTTGACGAGCCTAGCATGTACAGACATGGCCTCGGAACACAAGAGACCGAAAGGTCGAACATGAGTCATATAGTAGATATGATCAACATGATGATGTTCACCATTGAAACCACCTCAACTCACATGATGATTGGACTTGAGTTGGTGAATTTGGATCATGTATCACTCGAATGACCGGAGGGATGTCAATTTGAGTGGGAGTTCTTCAGTAATATGATTAATTGAACTCATTATCATGAACATAGTCAGTAGTACCTTTGCAAATTATGTTGTAGATTACTTGCTCACACTGTAGCTCCCTTGAATTTTTATATGTTCCTAGAGAAATAGAGTTGAAAGATGATAGTAGCAATATCGCAGACTGGTTCCGTGATCTGAGGATTTTCCTCATTGCTGCACAGAAGGCTTATGTCCTTAATGCACCGCTCAGTGCGCCAACCCCTCTAGCGTCGTCTGTAGATGTTGTGAACATCGGACAGGCACGTTCTGAAGACTACTTGATAGTTTAGTGCGTCATGCATTACGGCTTAGAATTGAGGCTCCGAAACGTTTTGAATGTCATGGAACATATGAGATGTTCTAAGAGCTGAAATTAGGATCTCTGGCTCGTGCCTGTGTTACGAGATATGAGATCTCCAACAAAATTCTTTGCCTGCAAGATGAAGGAGAATAGCTCAATCATTGAGCATGTGCTCAGATTGTCTGGGTGCTACAATCGCTTGAATCGAGTGGGAGTTGATCTTCCAGATAAGATAGTGATTGATATAGTTCTCCAAGTCACTGTCACTAAGCTACTAGAACTTGGTTATGAACTATAAAATGCCAGGGATAGAAATAATGATCCCTGAGATGTTCGTGATGTTTGACACCGCAAAGGTAGAAATCAAGAAGGAGCATCAAGTGTTGATGGTTAGTAAAACCTATAGTTTCGAGAAGGGCAAGGGCAAGGAGGAAAACTTCATGGACGGCAAGTCAGTTGCTGCTCCAGTGAAGCAACCCAAACTTGAACCCAAACCCGAGACTAAGTTCTTCTATTATGAGGAGAGCGGTCGCGAAGCGGAACAACCCGAGATACTTGGTGGATAAGAAGGATGGCAACGTCGATAGAAGTATATTTGGTATACGTGTTATTGATGTGTACCTTGCTAGTACTCCTAGTAGCACGTGGGTATTGGATACCGGTTTGGTTGCTAAATGTTAGTAACTCGAAGTAAAAGCTATGGAATAAATGGAGACTAGCTAAGTGTGAGGTGACGATGTGTGTTGGAAATGTTTCCAAGGTTGATGTGATCAACATCGCACACTCTCTCTACCTTCGGGATTAGTGACAAACCTAAATGTTGTTGGTGTTTGCGTTAAGCATGAACATGATTAGATCGTGTTTATTGCAACACGGTTATTCATTTAAGTTAGAGAATAATGGTTATTTTGTTTACATGAATAATACCTTCAATGGTCATGCACCCAGTGAGAATGGTTTGTTGAATCTTGATCGTAGTAATACACATGTTCATAACATTGATGCCAAAGGATACAAAGTTAATAATGATAGTACCACATACTTTTGGCACTGCCGCAAAATGTCATATTAGTATAAATTGCATGAAGAAACTCCATGTTGATGGACCTTTGGACTCATTCGATTTCGAATCGGTTGAGACATGCGAACCATGCCTCTTGGGAAAGATGACTAAGGACCCCGTTTTCCGGTTTGATGGAGCGGGCAAGTAATTTATTGGAAATGATACATGTTGATGTATGCAATCCAATGAGTCTTGTAGCATGCAGTGGATATCGTTATTTTCTTACCATCACTAATGATTTGAGTAGATATAGTGTATATTTACTTAATGAAACACAAGTATGAATCATTTGAAAGGTTCAAGCAAATTCAGAGTGAAGTTTAAGATCATCGTGACAAGAAGATAAAAATATCCGCGATATGATCGTGGAGGTGAATATCTGGGTTACGAGTTTGGCATACAAATTTTGACAATGTGAAAGTTGTTTCACAACTCACGCCACCTGGAACACCATAGTGTGATGGTGTGTCCGAATGTCATAATCGTACTCTATTGGATATGGTGCGTGCTATGATGTCTCTTACCGTTTTGCTACTATATTTTTGGGGTTATGCATTAGAGACAACTACATTCACTTTAACTAGGGCACCATCTAAATCCGTTGAGATGACACCATGTGAATTAGGGTTTGATAGAAACCCAAGCTGTCATTTCTTAATGTTTGGGGCTGCGACGCTTGTGTGGAAAATGTTTTCACCGAATGAGCTCAAACCCGAAGCGGACAAATAAATCTTCATAGAATACCCTAAGAACAGTTGGGTGAACCTTCTATCTCAGATCCAAGCATAAAATGTTTGTTGCTAAAACTAGGTCCTTTCTCGAGAAAGAGTTTCTATCGAAAGAATTGAGGGGGAGGAAGATATAGCTTGATGAGGTTGTTGAACCTTTGTTCAACCAGAGAGTAGCATAGCGGAGGAAGATGTTTCTGTGAAGCCTACGTTAGTTGAAGAGGAAGTTAATGGTGATGATCATGAAGCTTCGGATCAAGTTACTATCGAACCTCGTAGGTCGACAAGGATGTGTACTACTCCTGAGCGGTATGACAACCCTATCTTGGAGGTCAGGTTGTTCGACAATGATGAACCTACGAGCTGTGGAGAAGCGATGATGGGCCAGGATTCCGACAAATGGTTAGAGGCCATGAAATCCGAGAAAGGATCCATGTATGAAAACCAAGTATAGACTTGGGTAGACCTGCTCATTGGACGACAGGTTGTCGAGTAGAAATGGACCTTTAAGATGAAGACAAACGATGATGGTAAATGTCACCATTTATAAAGCTCGACTTGTCACAAAGGAGTTTTCGCCAAGTTCAAGGAGTTGACTACGATGAGACTTTCTCACTCGTAGCGATGCTAAAGTCTATTGAAATTATGTTAGCATTTGCTGCATTTTTCAATTATGAAGTCTAGCAGATGGATGCCAAAACATCGTTTCCTTCCTTAAGGAAAGGTTGTATGAGATACAACCAGAAGGTTTTGTCAGTCCTAAGGATGCTAAAAGGTGTGAAAGCTTAAGTGATCCTTCTATGAACTGAAGCAAGCATCTCGGAGTTGGAATATACACTTTGATGAGGTGATCAAAAGATTTTGAGTCTCTACAATGTTTATGAGAAACTTGTATTTACGATAAAGTGAGTGGGAACACTATAGAGTTTCTGGTAAGCATATGTGGTTGACATATTGTTGATCGGAAATGATGTAGAATTTCTAGAAAGCATAAACGGTTGTTTGAAAAGAGTTTTTTTTAAGGAAGACCTAGATAAAGCTACCTAATTGTTGAGCATCAAGATCTATAGAGATAGATCAAGATGCTTGATGAGACTTTCAATGAGTACATACCTTGACAAGATTTTGAAAGAGTTCAAAATGGATCAGCCAGAGAAAGAGTTCTCGCCTGATTTGCAAGGTGTGAAGTTGAGTGAGACTCAAAGCTCGACAACGGCAGAAGAAAGAGAAAGGACGAACGTCGTCCCCTATACCTTAGCCATAGGCTCTATATTATGCCATGTTGTGTATCGCACCTGGTGTGTGCCTTCCCATGAGTCTGTCAAGGGGTACAAAAGTTATCCAGGAGTGGATCACTGGACAGCGGTCAAGATCATCCTTAGTAACTAAAAGACTAAGGAGATGTTTCTCGATTATGGAGGTGATAAAGAGTTCGTCATAAAGAGTTACGTCGATGCAAGCTTTAACACCAATCCGGATGACTCGTAGTAGCAATCTGGATACGTATAGTGGAGCAGCCATTTGGAATAGTACCAAGTGGAGTGTGGTAACAGTGTTTACGGTTTGACATAAAGATTCGCAAAGTACACACGGATCTGAATGTCGCAAACCCGTTGACTATAAGACCTCTCTCCCATGCAAAGCATGATTGATCCCCAGAACTCATTGGGTGTCAGATTCATAACAATGCGAATCACATGGTGATGTGAACTAGATTATTGACTCTAGTGCAAGTGGGAGAATGTTGGAAATATGCCCTAGAGGCAATAATAAATTGGTTATTATCATATTTCCTTGTTCATGATAATATTTTATTATCCATACTATAATTGTGTTGATCGGACACTCAGATACATGTGTGGATACATAGACAACACCATGTCCCTAGTATGCCTCTAATAGACTAGCTCGTTGATCAAAGATGGCTATGGTTTCCTAGTCATGGACATGACATGTCATTTGATAACGGGATCACGTCATTAGGAGAATGATGTGATGGACAAGACCCAAACTACAAACGTAGCATATGATCGTGTTAGTTTATTGCTACTGTTTTCTACATGTCAAGTATTTGTTCCTATGATCATGAGATCATGCAACTCACTAACATCGGAGGAGTACCTTGTGTGTATCAAATGTCGCAATGTGACTGGGTGACTATAAAGGTGCGCTACAGGTATCTCCGAGGGTGTATGTTGGGTTGGCATGGGTCAAGACTGGGATTTGTTACTCTGTGTGACGGAGAGGTATCTCAGGGCCCACTCGGTAATACAACATCACAATAAGCCTTGCAAGCAATCTGACTAAGTGTTAGTCACGGGATCTTGTATTACGGAACGAGTAAAGAGACTTTCCGGTAACGAGGTTGAACTAGGTATGGAGATACTGACGATCGAATCTCGGGCAAGTAACATACCGAAGAACAAAGGGAACATAATACAGGATAAACTGAATCCTTGACATAGAGGTTCGACCGATAAAGATCTTCGTAGAATATGTAGGAACCAATATGGGCATCCAAGTCCCGCTATTGGTTATTGACCGTAGAGGTATCTCGGTCATGTCTACATAGTTCTCGAACCCGCAGGGTCTGCACACTTAAGGTTTGGTGACATTTCGGTAGTATAGAGTTATGTATGGTGGTGATCGAAGGTTTTTCGGAATCCCGGATGAGATCTCGGACATCACGAGGAGCTCCGGGATGGTCCGGAGGTAAAGATTGATATATAGGAAGTCCTATTTTGGTCGCCGGAAAAGTTTCGGACTCATCGATAGTGTACCGAGAGTGTCGGGAGTGTGCCGGGAGACCATCGGGAGGGGTATTTCGCCCCAAGAGGCTACATGGGCTGTGGGAGAGTGAATACCAGCCCTTAGTGGGCTGGTGGAAGTCCCACACAAGGCTCATGCGGCTGGGAGAGAAAACCCAAAGAGAAAAAGGTGAAAAAGGCAAAATAGGGAGGAATCCTAGTCCTACTAGAATTGGAGGAGGAGTCCTCCTCTCCTCCTTGATTCGGCTAAACCAAGGGCTGTCCCCTTGAGGGCGAAGCCTCCTTCTCTCTTCCTCCTATATATACTAGAGGTTTTAGGGGTTTTGGCACTAGATTTTCAGCCACGTGCTACCCGTTCCTCTAGTGCATAGTTTCTCCCCTAGATCGGTTTTCTATAGTGCTTAGGCGAAGCCCTGCCGGAATAGCTCCACCACCATCGCCGGAGTGCCGTCACACTGCCGGAGAACTCTTCTACCTCTCCGCTCCCTCTTGCTGGATCAAGAAGGCAGAGATCGTCATCGAGTTGTACATGTGCTGAACGCGGAGGTGTCATTCGTTCGGCGCTAGATCAGAAGGACCGTGATCAAGATCGCGAGACGAATTGTGATGAGTTCGCGGGACGGATCATGATGAGTCCGCGGGACGGATCGTGATTGGATCGCGGGACGGATCGTGATGAGATCGCGGGACGCTCGGCGATTTGGATCGCGAAGACGTTCGACTACACCAACCACGTTTCTTAACGCTTTCCGCTTAGCGATCTACATGGGTATGTAGATCCACTCTCCCTCTCGTAGATGCTCATCACCATGGATAGATCTTGTGTGTGCGTAGGATTTTTTTTGTTTCCATGCAACGTTTCCCAACAGGAATTCCCCTATAATCTGTCGCACATCTCCATTTGGCCCTGCATGCAAGATTATCACAATTGCATATAACTAGACCATATACTTCACACCAGATATGTGTTTGAAAAACAAAATTGAGCTTACAAATTATTTTAATATGCTTAGTAGAATCAGGAGGCTTTTTTGGTACTAGATGAACAATCTCTGGAGGGCCTTCTAAATTGTCATCATCTGGCGGTACACTTTCAGAAGCTTGCTCTGGGATGTTTAGGCCTCGAAGCCGTCGAGGTACCCTCGTGTCGAGGTACCCTCGACACGATATCTCTACCAAAAAATGTTAAATCATACGTTAAGGTCAAGCATAGAAGCATATGTCAAGGTCATGCATATGATTCCACATATTTCTTGGAGCCAAACAACCTTCCGCACAAACTAAAGACTCAAAATTACTGCATTATGTGTGTGTTTCATGAATCAATTACCAAGTAACTCAATCCTTATGTTTGTCTCGCAAAATGTGTAACAAAAGTTATCTCCCAAATGCTAATAACATAACACTGCCAACAAACTCACATAGTTTGTCCAGTCGTAAATAGCAACGGCAATGTAACAAACGGCACACTCCAGTTTATCTTACAGTGCTGCTAGATAACTAGCCTATTTATGCTATACAAGTTTTTAAAAAATAATCTAGTTGTAGCAAATGATACATGTTGGACCCCAGTGGAATAAGGTGATCTTGCCGTAAACATGACCAATTCACGCATGTAACTGAAAAGGCACCCAAAAAACACTTCAAAAATTACTGTAACGCACATAGAAACATAGAAACCTGTAAACAACAATCTTTTAGTGCAAAATCTGAGAGTTGCTTATTGAAACCGCCCTTCAGCTAAGATGCAAGAATCAAAACTATCGAAATAGTGGGACTGCACTAAGATGAGGTGGGAAATAAGACAAACGAAAATTACTACAAAATAGCAGAGTACATTGCAGCCTGTGCAACCACTAGCAGAGGGTCATGGAGGTAAACCTGGGCCACGACACCCCCCCCCCCCCCTTCAAAACTGCAAAACATAAATTAACAGGTATATTCAACGTAATGGCTCAGCCCACCAGTAGACAAAGTCCAACAGGATCAACCATCCTCGCATTGCTCTCTGCTCTCACAGGGTCGCCCCCTGATCATCATGACTCATCCGCCTCCTCCATCGTCCTCCACACCTCCAGTCAAGTGTAGAAGTGTCCATGGCGACCTGATTCGGTTGAAAACAAACTCTTCTTCAATTCCTTTCTTCTAGGCTCCTTGCTACCCCGCCCAGTAGAAACTGGAACACCAACAAAAATAGTTTGGGAACGATAAGTAATCACATACATGGATATGTTAAAAAAGCATATATGAATAAATAATTTTTTAGGTTGATCTTTTATTGGATAAATAAATCTGTATTCTTTGTTATTGTTTTAAAAAAGATCAAACTTTATTGGGTAACATATGTATCCAAGTAATATCGATATAGTTTAATAAAAATAATAAAGGCAGTGCCAGAACGCTCTTCCCGTGTCGACCATGAACGCCGCCCGAGCGTGCCATCCGTTCACATAGACCATGTCGATGATGGGGGGCGGCGGCGTGCAGCGACTCCTTCTAGCCGATCTTAACCATCTAGTCACTGATGCAGTGTTGGCATCTCCATGGTGCCGACGTCCAATGTGGCAAACGTGGCCCGACATTGCGTCACTGCTGCCACTCCTCCTGCGTCGCCCTCTCGGTCATCATCAAGGTGTTGCATGACGATGTGTCATCGGTACGGTGAGGTAATTACCAAACGTGATGCGTGAGGGTGTGGCTCCTACTCGACGCGACGTCTGGTTTGGTCTTCACAGTTTCATCGGAGGGAGGGGCTCCTCCTTGACACGATTGTTGGCCGGCACTGGCGACGTGCTTAAATAATGGGGGCAGGTCGACCGACTCCGATTCAATGTGGCACGACGTCCGGAGTAGGCTTCCCCGTCGTCGTGTTCATTTAAGCTTGTAGCAGTGGACAAACTCGTAACTTGCATGAAGCACCGCGCAGCCTCCCATTCCCAGCAGAAAAATCAACAGTTGTAGCACCGAAAGGTCGTCATCTTCACCGCTGGTAGCAGGCTAGCAGCTAGTTGCAGCTTTAGCCAAGCCGGTTCCAGCTTTAGCCAAAGGCGGTTCCAGCAAAAAACTAACCGGTTGTAGCACCTGGGGCAGGTCGTCTCCATCACCCAGCAACTGTGATGGCCACACGCGCCCGTCGCAAATTGTATATGGACTCCGTCGCCCCAAGTTGTAGCATCGCCCCGCCATATCTGTGGGAGAGGGAGAATCCCCACAAGCGCACCAACCGGTGGTAGGCAGAAGCCGCACTAGCACCGAATCGAGAGTCGCTCGTCGGAGGTTAGGCTCACCATGGTTGTTCGGAGGTAGGGGACTGGTAGCAGGGAGAGACGGACTGTTGTGAGGGGATAAAGCGAATGAGAAAGGGAAGGAGAAAGTGGTGTGCGTGGGGCCAAGAGAGACGTGGTTGCATGCACGAGGGCACAAATACGTTAGGGAGCGAGGCGTCCAGCCCAATGTTCGGTCGGCGCACCGGATACAAAGTATTTACCTTTTGGAAAACAACACACCCGCCTCGATATGTTGGGCCAACTAAGGCAGAAGCGCGGAAATTCCTCTTGTTCCCTCCTTTTTTTCCTTTCACTTTTATTGTTCTTTTACTTTTTTTTAAATTAGATTATTTTTCCTTTGTATATTTTCTATTTCCCTTTTCTTTCCATTTTTCAAATTCTTGAAGTTCTTCCAAATTTTGATCTATTTTAAATTCCCAAACTTTTAAAATTCATGAAGATTTTCTTCAAACCATGAACTTTTTATAAATTCATAATAAATTCAAGTTCTCAAACATTCCTTGAATTTGTGAATTGTTCCCTAATTCAAGAACTTTTCCAATTTGTTGCAAAAAGGTTTTGAGCCCATAAACCTTTTTCAAATTCACGAAACTTATTCAAATACTTGAACTAATTCTGAGGTGATGAACATTTTTTAATTATTTTTTTGGGTATGTTAATATATTTCTTTGAATTGGTGAACTTTTTAAAAAAATTCATGAAAATTTTAGAATCCTTGAACTTTTTTCAAATTCATGTTTTTTCAAGATCGCGAACATTTTTAAATTTGATGTTCCCCCAAAACTTTGAACTTTTTATAAAGTCTACGGCCATATGTGGCCATTCCCAGCATTTTAAGAATAACAAAAGAATCATCCAATCAGGAAGTGAACCTGAAGCACACTTCATCAGAAGTTTCCAACATTTTAGCAGTAGTACTGTCATGTTACAGTTAAAAAACAATTTTAAAACTTTTCAAAGAACTAAACGGACAGCCATTCAATTCATTCATGACAAAAGGGAATATACGCATTAAAAAAAGACCATAGGCTCGTTCATTACAGAGTAGCACAAGGAACAATACATTGTGTAGAAGATCCACCCAGCTGGAATAATAATGGAGTAACTCTACCTAGGAGCATGGATGACAAGAGTTGAACCTATATCTTAGTTGTCGATAACAAGCTGAAAGCCCAAAGACTAATCTGTTTCATCTGAAGATGGTTCTTCACCCATGTCAAAAATATCACGAGGTTTGAATTTCACCATGGTATTCCAATTCTCACTTCTGGGATGTTGGATATAAAAGACCTGGTCCACTTGTGAAGAAAATACAAAAGGATCATCCTCTAAATACTCCCATGTATGTATTTTTCGGGAGAAATTCACATGTGTGAATCCAAACTCATCTCTTATAATACCAGCTTTGTGATGAACATCATACCAATCACATTTGAAGAACACCACCTTGTAATCTCTGTATGACAATTCGAAGATGTCAGATAACCGGCCATAATAGGACACACCATTTTCAGCAAGGTTCACGACACCACTATTTTGTGTCACGCGTCCTGTCTCGCGACTGATAGTATGAAACCTGAAACCATTAATTATATAGCCACTGTAGCGCACCCCGCATTTGCTTGGTTTTGCGGCTAATGCTCTTATCTTTTCGGTGATATCCGGTCCATCTTCTAGTATAACATGTATGTAAGAGTGGTTACATTGAGTTCATAGGGAACTACAGTGAAGGAACATGCTAAAGGTGAATTATACCTTTTGTTCCAGCCAGTCAGCAAAGTGTCCATTAATCAAATCCTCATTGACATCATCCGTCAAATTTAAGTTACACGGTTTCCTCTTCTCTTGATCCAAAAATTCTCTGTAATAATAAGACAAATAACATCATTTTTTTCCAACTTGTGAAACACAACAGAAATAGAAGATAGCACTGAAGCACACCTACGGAGATCTTCAAGCTCGTCAGAGTGTCGCAAGACATATCAATGTGCTTGAACTAGAAGCTGATAGTCCAACTGGCCTACAGTGACAGCCTTTCCAATTGGCTCGCAACACTATCGAACATGTATATGCCCTTTGTATTATCTGAATGATCAGGGTTCCTAGATGTTCTTGTGAAACGTGTAATCCCTTCCAGAAATCTTGAACAAAAGGTCAAGCATTCTTCAGCAATATATCCTTCAGCAATAGAACCTTCAGGATAAGCTCTATTGCGCATAAGTGACTTTAGCCAAACAAATGATCTGAACATCATAAAACAACAATGTTATATGCATCATGGGAAACAATAAATCAAAACATATACTTAGATGCATTGTGGAAGATAACAAATCAAATCAAAGTAGCATACCTCTCTAGAGGGTACATCCACCTGTAATGCATCGGGCCACCAAGTTTAGCTTCTTCAACTAAGTGCACCATTAAATGTACCATGACAGTAAAAAACAATGGAAGAAAAACTTTTTCCACATTACAAAGTGTCTTCACAATACTCTCTTGAAGTTTGTCAAGCTCAGAGATATCTAAGACTTTGGAGCATAGCTTCTTGAAGAAATTAGCCAGCTCAACAACTATTATCATGACATCTTTACTGGGATAACAGTGTAAAAGTGCCACAGGAAGGATGTCTTCTAGAATAACATGACAGTCGTGGCTTTTCAGGCCGGTCAATGTCAATTCTTTCATGTTCACACACCTCGAAAAGTTTGATGCACAACCATCAAGGGTCTTAAAATTCTTAATCATTGTACAAAGAATCTCCTTCTTTTCTTTATACATATTAAAAGGTGTGTGCGGCAATTCAGTTTTACCTTTATCACCTTCATTGGGTTGACGGCTAGATCAAATTCCAATTTCTCCCAAGTCAAGCCGTGCATTAAGGCCATCCATTGTTTTAGAATCAATATCCAGTAAGGTTCCAATCAAATTTTCATAGACATTTTTCTCAATATGCATTACATCTAGATTGTGCCTTAACTTGTTGTGCTCTCAGTATTCCAAATCGAAGAATATTGACTTCTTTTTGAAACAATCCACAAGCTTCTTTTCAGGTTTACGTGAGATGTTACCCGATTTCTTGTTAGGCGCTCTTTTACGCTTCTGTTTTTCACGACCTTCGGTTGCCTTTTCACTGTCTTTGCCCTTGTTTTTTTCTTTCCCTTTCTTTGCCAGAACAACTTTTTTTCCCTAAGAGAAACACTCTGCCCTGCAACATTCTCAAAGCTGAGCTACCACTCATAGTTATAGGTGCAAGTTCCATCTCTTCGGTGTTATCAAACTCCTTATTTCGTCTCCGAAATACATGATCCTACGGTAGCCATCGATGATGACCCATATAAAAAAATTTCTTACTCTTATTTAGCCAATCTGATCTTGTTAAAGCACCACCAGACGGACAAGCATATCTACCACTCGTGCTCCATCCATACAGGTAAGCTAATGCTGGAAAATCATTCAAAGTCCACAATAGTGCAGCTCGAAGAGGAAATTTATCCTGAGTACATGAGTCAAAAGTGTCCACACCCTTCCAAAGTTGTAACAACTCATCCATCAACGGCTGCAGATATACATCAATGTCATTGCCAGGGGAACTTGGTCCAGGAATAATCATTGATAAAATTAGAGATGTTTGCTTCATGCAGATCCAAGGTGGTAGGTTGTATGGAATAAGCATCACTAGCCAAGTACTATGTTTCGCACTCATGAGTCGGAAAGGGTTAAACCCATCATAGCCAAGGACTAGTCGTACATTACGGGGACCCTCAGCAAATTTAGGATATCTGGCATTAAGATCTTTCCACACCTCTGCATCAGCTGGACATCGCAGCAATCCATCTTTTGTACGATCCTCATCATGCCAACGCATGTCAATTGATGTCTTCTTAGTTGCAAATAACCTTTGGAGCCTTGGAATCAATGGGAAATATCGCAACACCTTGGCTGGTTTCTTCTTCTTCTTCTTTTTAGATTCAATTGCGGAATCTTTCTTCTCATTTTCATTGGTAACCCAACGAGAGGCACCACAAACATGGCAAGACTCCTGGTTAGCTCTTTCACCCCTAAAAAGCATGCAGTCTCTTGGGCATGCATGGATTTTCTCATAGTCCAGCCCTAATCCACGTATGATTTTTTTCACCTCATAATATTTCTTTGGTAGGCTTATCAGAGGAAATGCAACCAATAATACACCAAGTAGCTGCGTGAATGATTCATGTGACCATCCATGCAAGACTTTCATGTGATATAAAGTGATAAGAAATGACAACCTCGAATATGTTGCACATCCAGGGTATAAATCTGTGTTTGCTTCCTCGAAGAAACTAGTGTATATGTCTTATTCTCTCATTTTATCAGCATATGCAGGTGTAGTATTCACATTCTCAGTCACACCAGGTTCCAAGTTCTCAAATTCAGACCGAGCACCATCTAGTTCCCCCATCGGATGAGCTTGATAGTGATTGGAAGCTGTCAGCCATGGGGAAAATAGCACTTAAGAGTCCAGGAATGTCATGCAGTCTTCTATTACTCCCTTCTACATCAGAATTCATTGGAGAACCAAGAATATGAAAATTGCTGTTGTTATTTGGCATGGGAGCAAATGCAAATGACGGTGAATCATACTCCTCTCCATGGCAAACCCATTTTATATAACCCTGAAGAATACCATCGCATCTTAGGTGTGTTTTCACTTCATCATAATTTTGCGTTGTTTTATTTCCACAATTTACACAGGGACAAAGGATTTTATCACCAAGTGGAACATCACGAAAGGCAAATGATAGAAATTGCTCAACACCGTCTTTGTAAGCAGTAGTTGATCTTGGTTTACTCATCCAACCCCGATCCATGACCCTTCGCTATCTGTAGTACTGAAAGGAAAATAGATCAGTTTGTAATTTTCCACATGCTCTTGTACATTAAACATAGGTTTATATGAATATCTCAAACTATGCAATAGATACGTAGGTTCAAATTGTATAATAGGATTTACCGCATTCATTCACCTTACACTGGAAAACATATAAATGCAGATGTGTCATTCACCTTACTTGCCGATTACCTACCTCGGCATCCCGCTCACCATACGGCGCCCTACCGCCGCGCAACTACAGCCCGTCATCGACAAAACAGCAGGGAAGTTGCCCACTTGGAAGGCACGGCTGATGAACAAGGTTGGGCGCCTCGCATTTCTCAAATCGGTCCTCAGTGCGATCCCCATCCACCAGCTGTTGGTCCTCGCGCCGTCGAAGAAGATCATCAAACAGCTCAAGAAAATCCAAAGAGGTTTCCTCTGGGCTGGCCGCGCTGACGCTAATGGCGGGAACTGCCACGTCAATTAGCGACGAGTTTGCCGACCCCTTTCGCTTGGTGGCCTCGGTGTGCAAGACCTAGAACGAACCAGCCTCGCCCTACGACTCCGCTGGCTCTGGTTCAGCCGCATTGACGACAACAGAGCGTGGAGCGGCCTCGACCTGCAATTCACAAAGGAGGAACGCAACCTGTTCTTCGCCTCCACCACCATGGATGTGGCCAATGGACAGCGCACCCTCTTATGGGAAGACCGCTGGATTGATGGGCGCTCGATTGCCGAAATCGTGCCACACCTGCACGCTTGCATACCAAAGAGGCGGCGAAAGACCAGGACTGTCGCGGACGTGCTGCTCGTGCACCGTTGGGCCTCCGACATCCACAGCCTAATTGGCATGCAAAAGATAGGCCAGTACCTGCTGATTTGGCAGACCATCGAACATGTCACCCTCACCAACGAGCCGGACAACCTCGTTTGGAAGTGGAACACGAGTGGATCTTACTATGCATGCTCGGTTTACCTTGCCACTTTCCAAGGATCGGTCTCTTGCCACGCCTGGAAGCTTACCTAGAAGAGTTGGGCGCCGCCACGTGTGAGGTTCTTCCACTGGTTGGCGAACCTCGACCGCTGCTGGACTGCTGATCGACTCACCCGTCGAGGACTGCCACACCCACCGCGCTGCCCCCTATGCGACCAAGCGTCAAAGACAATCCACCACCTGCTCCTTGGATGCCCGTTCTCCAAGCAAGTATGGCATGAGATCCTATCCTGGTTGCGTTTGGCCTGCCCTGCGCCGACCGGCGAGGCAACCCTCACGGACTGGTGGCATGCCGCAAGACAGCACACGCCCAAGCCCATGCACAAAGGCCTCAAGTCCACAACCCTCCTCGTCCCCTGGATGATCTGGAAGCACCGATGCGACTGCGTCTTCAATGACGCCCGCCCCTCGACGAGCACCTTAGTGGCTAGAATCAGAGACGAGGCTGCCCTTTGGGCGCGAGCTGGTGCTCTTGGCCTACGAGCCATCCTGCCCTTGACCTGGGATGTTCACTGATTTTTTCCATTTACACATGTTCCCTGCCTCCTAGGAGGATTGTAACAAACCCTTTCTTTCCAAAATAATGAAACGCAAAAGTCTTTTGCATTTTCTCAAAAAAGAATTATGTGAAGTACATAAAGAATGTTTCATAGATGACAAAATGGATGTATATTCTCCAATGCTTGATTTTTTTTCTTCATTCAAATGAAACAACAGAAGGCTAGCTGGTGACAAAAAACTAAGTAATATCCAGTGGTTTCTCTTGCTAAAATGAGAAAAATACTCTTGTGTGGCATGACATATGCAGCTCCCCCTAACCAGATCAAGTCCAGAATATCATTTCATCAAAAATTGCCATCCAATCAACAGTACCCACTGTTTTTAACAACAATTCTCAATCAATCACCAAAAAGGATTCACTGATTTTTATCAGCAGTTGTCAAATTTCGGCAATATAGTGCATCACTACAAAGATAGGGAAAACAGAGGTGATATATCCCAATTCGATCTATATTCACATGATGGAGAGATAGAAAAATGAAAAGAACAACCTGCGGGCCAGCTCCTGGTAGCAGAGGTGTGTGGGCGAGCTCGTTGCTGATGTCCGCAGCTGAAGGGGAGAGGATTCACCCGGGTAATGTGGGCGGCGGAGCCTAGCGTTGGCGGGGAGCGGCGTTGGGTTGCGGCCAACAGGCGTCAGTCGGCGGGGGAGCTTGGGCTGGGGAGTCCGGCGTCGGGTGGCAAGGGAGCTTGGGATGGAGGGAGGCTACCGGCGTCCGGCGGCAGGGGAACTTCGTTGGGAGGAGCCGCGGGGAGCAGGGTCCGACGAAGCGGGAGTTCAAGCTGGGGCGAGTGACGGTTGTGTGAGATCTATGACGGGGAGGCGAGAGTCGTCGGCTTGAGAGTTGTGGGTGGGGGCAAACGGCAGCGGCTGATGCCGAGGAGTCGAGCGGCGGCGCTAAGGAAATTGGATCTTTTACCCCAATTTACTTATCAATTTGATAATTTGCCCCCTAAGGCTGCCGGACGGGGTCGGAGCCACTAGTCATTGAGACAACCCTGTGACAAATCATCCAACCCCTTGTAAAGTGTGGCAAATAATCCAATCCCCCGACGGCGCTATGGACGACCCGCTCCAGAATCAATCCACTGAATGGATCGATGTTTGGTCCAGGAGCCACGCAGTACTAGTACTATACTTACTCCTACTAGTATACTACTAGTATACGGAGTAGATTGCAAAAATGTAGAATTATCAATCAAGTTCAATGAATCGGGTCAAATCCCACGTATCTTTGACCATTAAGATCCTATTTTCAGGTAGGAGGGATGATTAAGGTTTTTGTTTCAAGATCTTATTACATCCAACATATGGATGTAATAATATTTATATTATGGAATGGAAGGAGTAAGAGTAAGACCCATTTCGTCTGCTTGCGTCGTTTGGGTTGCCGCGGTCGAAAACAGGCTCCCAACGCGCCGACCCATTTCCAAATCGTGTTCGTTTCGCGTCCGTACCGACCCATTTCAGGCCCAACTTTGGGCCGGATTTGCGTCACCGCGGACACCGAGCGGACATGCCGCACGTCCTTTTCGTGTCCGCCTCGACCCCACTCGTCGGCCGGCCAACTACACCCGGTCATATTATATGCGACCGGCTACCTTTAATATTTAATTATGTTTTAATATCAATGTTTCGGTATTTTTAATCCGTGCTGACAAGTGGGGCCGAGGCGGACATGATTTGCGTCCAAGCCTGTGTTGGGCGAAAAAGCAGACCCATTTAAAAAAACGACACCGAAGTTCGCTTGGCCGATCCAAACGGACGAAAAACGGACAAATCGCGCGCGTGTTCGCAACGTTGAAGTTGCTCTAATATATATGAAATATAATATAATATGGAAATGGAAATTGACTTATTTCCGCTAGCCTGTTAAAACTTCGTCCCGCTAAGCCCGCGTCGTTGGATTGAGTGGCCATCATAGCACATGTTTTGAGCCACCTCATCATACAACATCAAAAAGCGTGGCTGTAGGGGACCCACACACACCGCTCGGGCTCGCGTCTTTCTTCCACTATCCCTACTCGACCGGACGCATTTCTATTTCTTCTCTGGTGCAAACCCATCCAGTACCCTTGACATTGACAATAGCAGACGGTCGTCTCGCGCCCCGCGACCGCATGCCTTTGATGATGGAGTTGCAACCAACGGCGCCATATGCTACAAGCGGCGATGGGATGCTGAAATCGGCTTATTAAAAGTTCAAAAATATACTATGCTACTAGCACAACTAATTTTAATAGCCTTTCAAGTTAAAAAAATAATTATTAAAAGTTTTCTCAATAGATTCGCATACTAAAACGTCTCATAAATCGTCTCTAAGTTAATTAAAATTATATCGTTATTTTCTAAATGAACAATTATAAAAACAGATTTGAGACGTTTTGTAAACGTCCTAAAAAGCGTCTTTAGCCTACTAGTGCTTATGGGCGTAGAGACAAATACAAACGACGTCTCAGAGAAAGCGACCGTACAAGCCATTTTTGTTGTAGTGAGATGAGCCCGGTGCCGACATCAGCATCGTCCTTGTTGAACACCCCCATGTTGTGTGGGTTGTTGTACTGGTCCACCACACGCTCCTGGTACCCCCTCCTCGTACCACCACCCCAGCGCCAGCGCCACACCAATCAGCCTCTTGCCCTTCGCACGCAGCAGCATCGTGATCGTCGATGGCGTGGGTTCCTCTGAGAGTGGCGTACTTTGTTTTGCTTCTTGTGGCGTGAATGTCTCCTCGTTGCACAGAAGCAGATGATGAGTAGACTAGAAATCAAAGATCGCTTGGCCCAAGGGTTTCATGCCCGGCTCAGTCGGGGTGATGTGTGGCGGGGCGTTGCGGTGTGCGGCGCGGGGTGTGCAGTATGGGCATGTGGTCAATCCTATTTCCCGCCCACTTGCGCCAAATAACCATCGCTGAGGAGAGCCTCCGATGGGGCCGGCCCTTTTCGGATCCGCGTGATACTTAATCACTGTTGCTTCCTTGAGGGGTGCCTTTTTCTTTTTTTTCTAGGACATAGTTATGTTTTCTTCCCTTTTTTAGGTCTATATTTCTCTTTTGGATCCATTTTCCTTTGTTTTTTATATTTTTTGTTTTCCTTTTTTTGTTTATTATATGAAAAGTTCATCGTATATAATAAGAAAAATCATCGTATATTCAGAAATATCCATAGTGCATTATAACATTTTCATCATGTATTACGAAATGGCAATGTATAGTACAAAAATATTCAATGTCAATTTAAAATTTATTTACCATATATTAGAGTTAGAATGAAAAATACAAAAAAGAGAAGACCCAACTTATAAAAAAAATATCGGTCGTCGCTCGTTTCACCGCCATAGCTGACACTCCCCTGCCACCCCGGCGCTTCCTGCTCGACAAGAGCTGCACACATGTCGTGCAAA
Source organism: Hordeum marinum (assembly GCA_022496015.1). Taxonomy (NCBI): domain Eukaryota; kingdom Viridiplantae; phylum Streptophyta; class Magnoliopsida; order Poales; family Poaceae; genus Hordeum; species Hordeum marinum. The sequence continues at coordinate 455,324,043 of CM039672.1, read as the reverse complement.
GTTCCTTTGTGGCCACCTTCCACCTCTTAAAGGAGGACGGCGCTGTCAACCGCATCATGTGTGCCAAGTGTTTTTCTAAAGTATTCCAACTAACATACTTCACTTATTTATATTAAATATTTTTACTTATTTATAACTCATTCTTCACAAACAATCTTAGTAAGTATGATTTTATGTTATATCACCAAAATCAGTCACATAATGCAGCTAAATAGTAAGATATGATATATTTTGTATACAATTTAGCAAAAGTCTTGGAAAATGTACCTACACTAAAATATTAGAAAATATTGAATGCAAAGTGATTTATTCCTTTATTACGGATAGTGTTTCTTGAAACATTCTACTTAAATTAATTTTTCCTATATCAAGGAAAAAATAGAAGCAACAAGACTTCAAGTCATTACATATTAGTTTGTATCACCAAGATGAACTTTACATATATGTATCCTTAAATATCATGGAAGAGAGTTGGAAAGCTAATAAATGATTCTAGATTGCATGATTTTAGTCAAGCATAAGTAAATTAAATTGATAGCTATCAATATACTAGAAAACTCTCAAAGTCTCTACTCTTAAAGGGAGACCTGGTAGCTTCTCTTCACCGGTTTATTATCGTCTAGGTTTTTTCCATCTCACCTCCCACCTCTCACTCCCATTGATTTTTTTCCACCTCACCTCCCATACAACGAAAATAACATACACTATGACTCCTCTCAAACCAAAAACTCCCTTGATCCTCAACCACGTTGTTGTCACCGTGGAACCCTATGCCGCCATTGTCTTGCTCCTCCAGGTAATGAGGGCGATATACTCCCTTGATCTATTTCTTATCATGATCCGGCAGCACGATGTCGTCACAATCGCGGAACCCTTCGTCGCGATCATCGTGGGACGACACCAGCACCATCGCGAGACCCTAGGGCGGGGAGCTAGGTGTAGAGGAATAGGATGCAACTCTCGATGTATTGATCGGGTGCAAGCGCACGTATATATAAAGTACAAGGTGGGCCACAACCTCAACTATACAAGGGACTAGGAGGTGGGCCAACTATACAAGATACATGTGCAATATACTCAACACCCCCCGCAGTCGAACCGTTACCTGTGTTGACGCAAAGACTGGACCGGAAATCCTCAAACGCCGCCGTAGGCAAGCCCTTGGTCATCATATCGGCAAATTGTTGGGAAGTAGCGATGTGTAAAACACGTACATGACCGAGGGCCACCTATTCCCGAACAAAATGAATATCCAAATCAATGTGCTTAGTCTGACAATGATGAGCGGGGTTGGCGGAGAGGTAGATGGCAGACACATTGTCGAAGTAGACCATCGTGGCCTTATCAACAGGACACAAAAGCTCGAGGAGTAACTTGTTGGGGAACGTTGCATGGGAAACAAAAAAAATCCTACGCACACGCAAGATCTATCCATGGTGATGAGCATCTACGAAAGGGGGAGTGGATCTACATACCCTTATAGATCACTAAGCGGGAAGCGTTAAGAAACATGGTTGATGTAGTCAAACGTCTTGCGATCCAAATCGCCGAGTGTCCCGCGATCCAATCACGATCCGTCCTGATCTAGCGCCGAATGGGCGGCACCTCCACGTTCAACACACGTATAGCTCGATGATGATCTCCGCCTTATTGTTCCAGCAAGAGGGAGCAGAGAGGTAGATGAGTTCTTTGGCAGCACGACGGCGCAACGGCGGCGGTGGTGGAACTATTCCGACAGGGCTTTGCCTAAGCACTGCCAAAAACTAGAGGACACGATCTATCAGAGAGAGAGGGTTGCACAGTGGCTTAGGGCTTTCTGGTGTGGCTTCCCTCTCCCCCCTCTAGTATATATAGGAGGAAGGGGAGGGAGGACAATGCCCCTAGGGTTCCCCCTAGGAGTCAGCCGAAGTGGGGAGATGGAGGAGTCCAACTCCAATCCTACTTGGAGTAGGATTCCTCTCCCACTTGGAAACCCTTTCCTCCACTTGGGATTTTCCACCCCTAGCCACATGAGCCTTAGAGAGGGGGTCGGCCAGCCATCCAGGGGCTGGTTTGCCTCCTCCCAGAGCCCATGAGGCCCTATGGAGCGAGTGGTTCCTCCCGATGGTCCCCCGGTACCCTCTCGGCACTCCGGGTACACTACCGAAGTACCTGAAACTTTTCCGGCGGCCAAAACGGGACTTCCTATATATCAAACTTTACCTCCGGACAATTCCGGAGCTCCTCGTGACATCTGAGATCTCATCTGGGACTCCAAACAACCTTCAGTCACCACCATACATAACTCTATACTACCGAAAGGTCACCGAACGTTAAGTGTGCAGACCCTGCGGGTTCGAGAACTATGTAGACATGACCGAGACACCTCTACGGTCAATAACCAATAGTGAGACCTGGATGCCCATATTGGTTCCTACATATTCTATGAAGATCTTTATTGATTGAACCTCTATTTCAATGATTCAGTTAATCCCGTTTGTTGTTCCCTTTGTTCTTGGGTATATTACTTGTCCGAGATTCGATCATCGGTATCTCTATACCTAGTTCAATCTCGTTACTGGAAAGTCTCTTTACTCTTTCTGTAATACAAGATCCCTTCGCTAACACTTTAGTCACATTGCTTGCAAGGCTTGTTGTGATGTTGTATTACCGAGTGGGCCCTGAGATACCTCTCCGTCACATGGAGTAACAAATCCCAGTCTTGATCATCTTTAGACACCCTCGGAGATACCTGTAGAGCATCTTTATAGTCACCCAGTTACGTTGCGACGTTTGATACACACAAGGTAATCCTTTGGTGTAAGTGAGTTGCATGATCTCATGGTCATAGGAACATATACTTGACATGCAGAAAACTATAGCAATAAACTGGCATGATCAAATGCTATGTTTATAGTTTGGGTCTTCTCCATCACATCATTCTCCCAATGATGTGATCCCGTTATGAAATGACATATTATGTCTATGGCTAGGAAACCTTGACCATCTTTGATCAACGAGCTAGTGTACTAGAGGCATACTAGGGACACAATGTTGTCTGTGTATCCACACATGCAATTGAGTTTCCATTCAATACAATTATAGCATGGATAATAAACGATTATCATGAACAAGGAAATATAATAATAACCACTTTATTATTGCCTCTAGGGCATATTTCCAATAGTCTCCCACTTGCACTAGAGTCAATAATCTAGCTCACATCACTATGTGATTTACATTGTTATGAATCTAACACCCATGTAGTTCTGGTGTTGATCATGTTTAACCCTTGGAATAGGTTCAGTCAACAGGTCTGCGACATTCAGATCCGTGTGCACTTTGCAAATATTTATGTCCTCCTCCTTGATGTAATCGCGGATGGAATTTAAGCGTCGCTTTATGTGTCTAGTCCTCTTGTGAAACATTGGTTCCTTGGCTAGAGCAATGGCACCCGTGTTGGCACAGAACAGAGCCAATTGACTCAATGCATTGGGCACTACTTCAAGATCTGTCATGAACTCCTTCATCCAGACACCTTCCTTCACCGCCTCCGAGTCTGCGATGTACTCTGCTTCGCATGTAGAATTGGCTACCACGCTCTGCTTGGAAATGCACTAGCTTACCGCTCCCCCATTGAGAATAAATACGTATCCGGTTTGTGACTTAGAGTCATCCGGATCAGTGTCAAATCTTGCATCAACGTAACCCTTTACGACGAGCTCTTGATCACCTCCATAAACGAGAAACATTTCCTTAGTCCTTTTCAGGTACTTAAGGATATTCTTGACCATCGTCCAGTGCTCTATTCCTGGATCACTTTGAAACCTTTCAGCCATACTTATGGCAAGGCTGACATAGGGTCTTGTGCACAACATTGCATACATTATAGAGCCATGGCTGAAGCATAGGGGATGACACTCATCTTTTCTCTATCTTCTGCAGTCACTGGGCATTGAGTCTTACTCAACTTCACACCTTGTAACACAGGCAAGAACCCCTTCTTGGACTGATCCATTTTGAACTTCTTCAACACTTTGTCAGGTATGTGCTCTATGAAAGTCCTATTAAGCGTCTCGATCTATCTCTATAGATCTTGATGCCTAATATGAAAGCAGCAGCTTATCCTAGGTCCTTCATTGAAAAACTCTTGTTCAAATAATATTTCACGCTTTCCAACATTTATATATTGTATCCAATCAGAAATATGTCATCCACATATAATATTAGAAACACTATAGAGCTCCCACTCACTTTCTTATAAATACAAGCTTCTCCGTAAACTTGTATAAACCCGAATGCTTTGATCACCGCATCAAAGTGTAGATTCCAACTCCGAGATGCTTGCACCAGTCCATAAATGGATTGCTAGAGTTTACAAACTTTGTTAGCATTCTCTGGATGAACAAAACCTTTTGGTTGTATCATATACAACTCTTCCTTAAGGAAACCGTTAAGAAACACTGTTTTGACATCCATCTAGCAAATTTCATAGTCAAAATATGCAACTATTGCTAACATGATTCTGACGGAATTAACCAATGCTACGGGTGACAAAGTCTCATCGTAGTCAACTCCTTAAACTTGTCAAAAACCCTTTGCCATAAGTCGAGCTTTATAGACAGTGACATTACCGTCTGCGTCCGTCTTCCTATTAAAGATCCATTTGTTCTGAATGGCCTTTTGCCCTTCGGGTAATACTTCTAAAGTCCATACTTTGTTTTCATACATGTATCCCATCTTAGATTTCATGGCCTCTAACAATTTCTCGGAATTCGGGCCCATCATCGCTTCTTCATAGCTCGTAGGTTCATCGTTGTCCAACAACATGACCTCTAAGACAGGGTCGTCGTACCACTCAGGAGCAGCACACGCCCTTGTCGACCTATGAGGTTTGATGGTAACTTGATCCGAAGCTTCATGATCATCATCATTAACTTCCTATTCAACCGATGCAGGCTCTACATAAACATCTTTCTGAGCCGCGCTGCTCTCTGGTTCAAGTAAAGGTTCAATAACCTCATCAAGTTCTATTTTCCTCCCACTCAATTCTTTCGAGAGAAACTCTTTCTCAAAAAATGATCTTTTCTTAGCGACAAACACTTTGCCTTCAGATTTGAGATAGAAGGTATACCCAACTATGTCTTTTGGGTATCCTATGAAAACGCATTTCTCCGCTTTGGGTTCCAGCTTTTCAGGCTAAAGCTTTTTGACATAAGCATCACATCCCCAAACTTTAAGAAAAGACAACCTTGGCTTCTTGCCAAACCACACTTCATATGGCGTCATCTCAACGGATTTTGATGGTGCCATATTTAAAGTGAATGTAGCTGTCTCTAATGAATCCCAAAATGATAGTGGCAAATCGACAAGAGACATCATAGAACGCACCATATCTAATAAGGTTCGATTACGACTTTCGGACACACCATTACGCTGTGGTGTTCCACGCGGTGTTAGTTGTGAAACAATTCCACAATGTCTTAAGTGACTGTCAAACTCACTACTTAGATATTCTCCTCCTCGATCAGATCGTAGGAATTTAATCTTCTTGTTACGATTATTCTCAACTTCACTGTGAAATTGCTTGAACTTTTCAAACGTTTTAGACTTGTGTTTCATTAAGTAAATATAGCCATATATATTTAAGTCATCAGTGAAGGTGATAAAATAACGATATCCATCGCGCGCCTCAATGCTCATCAGTATGTATGATTTCTAACAAGTCACTTGCCCGTTCCATTGTTCCAGAGAACGGGGTTTTAGTCATCTTGCCCATGAGGCATGGTTCACATGTGTCAAATGATTCGAAATCAAGTGACTCCAAAAGTCCATCAGCCTGGAGCTTCTTCATGCTTTTCACACCAATATGACCTAAACGGCAATGCCACAAGAAAGTGGTACTGACATTATCAACTCTACATCTTTTGGCATCAATGTTATGAACATGTGTATCATCACTATCAAGATTCAATAGGAATAAACCCATCATATTTGGTGCATGACCATAAAAGATATTACTCATATAAATATAACAACCATTATTCTCTAATTTAAATGAGTAACCGACTCGCAATAAAAAAGATCTAGATATAATGTTCATGCTTAACGCAGACACTAAATAACAATTATTCAGGTTCATAACTAATCCCGATGGTAATCAAAGAGCAAGCGAGCCGACGGCGATCACATCAACTTTGGAACCATTTCCCACGCGCGTCGTCACTTCGTCCTTAGCCAGCCTTCATCTATTTCGTAGCTTGCATTTTGAGTTGCAAATGTGAGCAACCGAACCGGTATCAAATACCCAGGCACTACAATGAGAGTTGGTAAGGTTCACATCGATAACATGTATATCATATATACCTTGTTTGGTGTTGGCCGCCTTCTTGTCGGCTAGATACTTGGGGAAGTTCCACTTCCAGTGACTAGTTCCCTTGCAATGAAAGCAGTCAGTTTCTGGCTTGGGTCTAGCTTTGGGTTTCTTCACGGGAGGGGCAACTGCTTTGCCACTCTTCTTGGAGTTAACCTTCTTGACCTTGCCATTCTTCTTGAAACTAGTGGTTTTATTGACCATCAACACTTGATGTTCTTTCTGGATTTCTGACTCAGCGACTTTCAGCATCGCAAACAGCTCAGCGACTGACTTGGTCATCTCGTGCATGTTATAGTTCAACACGAAGCTCTTATATCTAGGTGGCAATGATTGAAGAAATTCGTTAGTGATCGCCTCCGGCGGAAGGGGCATCCCTAACTCATCTAGATGTTTCGAATACCCAAACATTCTGAGTATATGTTCACTGACAGACCCGTTCTCCTCCATCTTGCAAGCATAGAACTTATCTGAGGTCTCATACCTCTCGATCTGGGCATTCTTCCGAAAGATAAATTTTAACTCCTAGAACATCGCATATGCTCCATGACGTTCAAAACGTCTTTGAAGTCCCGGTTCTAGGCCATACAACATTACACATTGAACTATTGAGTAATCTCCAGAACGTGCCTCCCAAGCGTTCTTCCATCATCTTTCAACTTGGCTTTCTCTAAGATGACACGGGAGCGGGTGGGTCACCAAACGATGCATCAAGGACATAAGCCTTCTGGGAAGCCGCGAGGATAATCCTCAGATTATGGGCCCAGTCTACAAAGTTACTTCCATCATCTTTCAACTTGGCTTTCTCTAGGAACGCATTAAAATTCAGGGGAACTACTGCGCGAGCCATTGGTCTACAACATAAATATGCAAAGGTTACTAAGACTATTGTTCAAGATAATGAGTTTAGTTAATCAAATTACTAAAAACTCACACTCAAATTGACATTCCTCTGGTCATCTGAGTGATACATGATCTAAATTCATCAACCCAAGTCCGATCATCACGTGAGATGAGGTGGTTTGAATGGTGAACATCATCATGTTAATCATATCTATTATATGACTCATGTTCGACCTTTTGGTCTTGTGTTCCTATTCCATGTCTGTACAGACTTGGCTCGTCAAGTTTAACCCTAGTGTTCTGCACGTGCAACATTGGCTTGTACCCGTTGTATGTGAACGTAGAGTCTATCACACCCGATCATCACATGATGTCTCGACACGACGAACTTTCGCAACGGTGCACACTCGGGGAGAACACAATTTTATGTTGAAATTTTGGTGAGGGATCACCTTATAATACTACTGTCGTCCTAACCAAAATAAGATGCATAAAAGGATTAACATCTCATGCAAATCATAAGTGACATGATATGGCCATGAACTTATGCTTTTGATCTCCATCTTCAAAGCACTCGCGTGATCTCCATCGTCACCGGCATGACACCATGATCTCCATCATCTTTCTCTCCATCGACGTGTCGCCATGAGGTTGCCGTGCCAACTGTTGCTTCTACGACTATTGCTAACTCATAGCGATAAAGTAAAATAAAATGGCAAAAATAATTAAAGACAAACCTATGGCTACTGTCGGTTACCGTACTCATCGACATGCAAGTCGTGATATTCTATACAAAACATGATCATCTCATATATCACATATATCTCACCATGTACTTGGTCATATCACATCACAACATACCGTGCAAAAACAAGTTAGACGTCCTCTAATTGTTGTTGCATGTTTTACGTGGCTTCTACGGGTATCTAGCAAGAACGATTCTCACCTACGCAAAACCACAAGGTGATACACAAGTTGCTATTCAACCTTCTTAAGGATCACCTTTGTCGAATTTGATCCAACTAGAGCAGGAGAGACAGACACCCGCCAGCCATCTTTATGCAACAAAGTCACATATCAATCGATGGAACCGGTATCTCGTAAGCGTACGAGTAAGCTTGGTCCGGGCCGCTTCATCCCATAATACCGTTGAATCAAGAACAGACCAAGGGAGGAATAAGCAATCTGAGCATCAACGACCACAAACTCCTTTGTGTTCTATTCGTGATCACATCTACACATAGACCTAGCTCATGATGCCACTATTGCGGAACGTTACATGGAAAACAAAAAAAATCCTAAACACACGCAAGATCTATCCATGGTGATGAGCATCTACGAGAGGGAGAGTGGATTGATCCGTCTCCATCGTATCTACTTTTCCAAAAAAAATTGCCCTCGTTTTGGACTCTAAATTACATAATTTGAATGGAACTAATCCGGACTGACGTTGTTTTCAGCAGAATTGCGTTGGTGTTATTTTTGTGCAGAAAAAATATTTTGGATTGACCTAAAAATTTACGGAGAATATTTTTAGAATTAATAAAAAAAATAGGCGAAAGAAACAACCAGAGGGGGGGACCCATTGGCCACAAGCCAGGGGTGCCCCCCTAGGCCGCGCCCAGGTGGCTTGTGGGCCTCCTACAGCTCCATCGATCTTAATTCCAACTTCATATAATCCTATATAGAAACAGCGTTTCCCTTCGGACGAGCAACAAAGTCCAAGCTCCAAAACTATGTGAAACAGACGCGTGACCGGACACATACCTATACAACGACGGCACATCGGCGGCGTGTAGGTGTTGCCCGGCCACGTCGTGGGTGTGTCAAGGTGTAGATCGATCGAGGACCAACTACGAGTGAACCTAATTTTAAAAGTTCACAAATTTGAAAACTTGTAGGGGTTTGAAAAACTTCAGAAACTAGAGGGAACATACCCAAAGAACTGGACGGAACCTTCCCAAATCAGTGAGAGAAACGAACGCATGAGGAGCCCATTTAGAAACTGAGAAGGGAGAAGGATGTGTGCATTGTGCCATTTTCTATTCGGCGCTTAAGTCAGCAGTTAAAGGCTATTTTGTTAAATGACGTCCACACCAAATCTTCCCTCGCTAGCAAATGGGCCAGCCAATATATAAGATCGTTTGGCTTTTTTTTGAAAAGGAGGAAGACCCCCGGCCTCTGCATCTGGACGATGCATGCAGCCACTTTATTAATTATTCTCAAAAAACTTTAAAAAAAATACAACAGTAAGTCTGAAGCCACCGTCTAGACAACATCTGTCGCTACTCCTATCCAGTTGATGTAGGGAGGCTGATAATCTGGGCCTAATACCATAAACCTCGCAGCCAAGCCTAACATCTAAGACGACCTAGGCCCCAATCAAGCCACTTGCCAGGTCTGGGGCACACACTGGTCCGGCGTGCTCTCAGAGACCGCCGCCGCCAACTGCCACCACTCCATCTTCAGAGCTGTACTGACGCATCAACATTGCCCGGTCTAGCTGTAGTCGACGCCACCACGACGCCTAACGGCACCACCTCCCTGCGCGCGAACAGCTGAGCACGTCGTGGTCGGCACCGGTACACCTCAACACCATGCCGCCAAGTACCACCGGCCGACCCATCTTGAAGTCTTTGGAAGATCTGTCGTGCGTAGCACCTGCCGACCAGGCATGACAAAGCGTAGCACCTGTCGGTCACACATGACTGGACATTTCTACCGAAACTCCGTGCAAGACGAAGCCGCTCCACCTCCTGCCTCTGACTTCTAGTGTTGTTGCCCAAACGATGCTCCCAAGGGACGAACGAGATCGCAGTACTGCCATCGTCCGATCTGGATTACCAGATCTTAGGGTTTCCCCCGAAGCAGCACGAGTGAGTCGACAGAAATTACACGACGATGTCTTCATGAAGGTAACGACACAAAACGCCGTCATCGCCCGCCATCGGCTCGGTTTTCACCGGCAACTCTGTTTTCCCAACTCGCAGTCGGGACTAGATGACGGATCTGGAGATCCGACCACCCAGCCTCAGGCCGACCATCTCCGGCGGAGGAGGTGGCCACCACCGCCACGCCCAGGGCTGCTGCCCCCGACATCCTCGAGTTGCAAGTCGAGCCCAGGGACAGCAAGCCATTGACAGAAAGGTACAGGTTGCGGCCCGCCGAAGCCCATATGAACCCAGTAGCATGGACGGTATACCTGCCGCCGTACGTCGCCGCCGGCCTGGCCACCGCCGCCCCGCACACACCTTGCCGTAGATCCGGCCATCACGGGCCGCCGCCGTCCTGGCCGAAGCGCGGGCTGAGGAGAAACGCCGCCGCCACCGCTGCAGCACACAGGCTTTGCCTACGACGCCCCCGGCGGCGACGACGGGAGGAGAAGACTCTGGAATGGACGGGAGGAGGCGGGCGGCGGGGGCGCTCCGGTGCGGTGCGGCGGCGCCGCACGGGAGCAGTAGCGGGATAGGGTTAGTGAGCAACAGAGAAGTTGTCCATCATAAGAGATCGTTCGTAGCGGGATTTCGTTCTTGTTTTGGCAAAATCAAACCCGGTTTTGGGTACCTTCTGGAAGCTGTTGGCCAGTGTTTTTTCTGGTTTTCTGCTTTTTGAATTCGTTACGTTTTTCTAACTTCACAAACTTTTGACATGTTGTGAACTTTTTATGAAATCTATGAACTTTTCACAAGCGGTCAACGATCAAGTCAATGGACAAACAATGTCAGGTCAACATAACAAATCCTAGTCTCCGCCAAGAAAAAAATAAATCAAACCAATGTAGAGCCTTTACTTTCCTCCCGAGGGTAAGAAAATCATAATCGGGATAGCGGACGTAGAGCTATCCCACGCGACGCTGGAGTGGGCGTCTGTTGTCTTGTCTTCAGGGACCCGAAAGGCGCCGAATAGGGACTCTCGTTGTGTCATTTACACTATATTAGTGCGAAGGAATAGTTTGCTAGTAGTGAAAGCAATCTTACCGTCAAAATAGTGAAAGGAATTGTACAGTAGCAGTTTGCTTCTTCATCTCCTCTTCAACAAGCACTCGATCCAATTTGATTTAAGGTTAAACACTGTCTCGCATCTTTTTCACTAAGCACAAAGGCAGAAAGAATTAGAATTACTGTAAAAGATTCTTCCCTTTGCACTGTTCTGTCTGTGTGTTCTCTAGCGAATGCGAAACCACAGTCAGCCATGGTAGACGAGCTGCATGCCCGGTTAGCCACCGGCATCAGGCATCCCGGCCACGTGCATAAAGATTCTATGAGGCCTACTTACTTGTCGGAGACGATGATTGCAGATGCCTCATCGATCTTGCAAAGGCTGATTCATCTTTGTAGTTATGCACACGGCTACACATGTTATTGCCTCCTGGAAATAAATAAAGTTAACTTTAGTCGACCAGAAGATGCAACTTGTGGCATCATCGAGCTGTCCCCTCCATCCACATGTCCCTCTCGATCGAGATTACTTCACAGAAAATGGCAGGCAGAAGGCAGAAAACGGAGAAGTCCCGACTTTCGTCAGTCATTAAAGTAAGATATCACCCCTGCAATGTGGAGCCCTTCAACCAATGGTTAGGTTCTACGCGCCGACTGAGCTTGACTGAATAAATTTTCTACTTGAAAGATGTGCTTGTGTAGTTACAGGCTAATCATCCACCGTGCACCTGCTCGAAGCAGCTTCAGATACTAGTACAAGATAGGCCAGTCCAGAACCACGCAGAGATCACCACAGACCACAGCAGTTTATACTATAAGTATAATCGGCACCATCATGCCGTTAATTATTACTGGACTACTAGAATAAAGTGTAAGATTACTGACGTGTAACAAGGTCAGACACCTGTACAGCGACGGCGCAACGGCTGCGTGTCCTGGCTCTGTCAAGGTGCAGATCGATCGAGGACTAACTCATCTGTCAATTGACCTACGTAGTATCAACCGCTGTAGTAGGCACTGTATTGACCTGCCAATATCGATAGATAAACTTATTATCGTGCGACTCAAAGCCGATCTTGAGAGACAAGGAAAGGTGGCGCCTGGTCGATCAGACCGCTCCATGGCACGTACTGCGTTGTCGATATCAATAGATAAACTGATCGGGCGATTCAAAGCCGATCTTCCGAGAGAGTGAAGGGTGCAGGGGTGCTCATCACCAGCTTGCTTGCTTGCCGTTTCGTCGTGGCCAAAGCATGGGGTTTTGCCTGACGCTTTCTCAACGAGACTACTTCTCCGTCAGCCTCTGCTCCAGCTGACCTTGAAACACGATGATGCATTATGCCCAAGGAAAAAAGAGAATGTATACAATCACAGCTCGCGCTTGACATTTGAAGTTATTGGTTTTGGGACAAAGAAGGCTGGTTGGTTTTACAAGCTCTCGGTGGAGAACATGATGCTGCCCTGGATTTCTTTGTTCGTGGGAGCAACAGAAGATTCATCAAGGATTCGATTCGATTCGATTCCGATAACGTGGGGTGGACCGGTACAGAAGAGGAGACATCATCCATCGGCGGGCTGAAGCCAGGAAACATACGTGGCAAGAAATCTGAAAATGTGAATTCTAACGTAGAGAAACACATCTGAAATGCCATGTCTGGATCTTGGTGCACGACCAAGTTAGTTCATGCAGCAGTACAGTTTGGCGAAGCTGCCAGTCTAGATGGACGTTCCCGTGGCCGTGGGTATCTCTACACTTGCTGAAAAGAACATTCTTCGTAGAAGCATTATTGCTGGACCATGAATAAACGCCATTAAGGGCCTCTTCGGCAACAGACCGTTCCAGCTACTCCGCTCTGTCAAAGCTGAAAATGAGGAACGACTGAATGCCAGCTCCGAGCAAATGAACTGCGCTCCGCTCCACTTCACCGCGGAGTTGGGACCCGGAGTGTTTCCGAACGGGCCCTAAGTCTGACGAAACATTCGATAACCAACCAAACAAAGCTGCTGCACTGTAGCGTGAAGTGGAGACGGAAACCGTTGTGATATTCACGGGCACGATCATCGCCCCGCTGCCACTTGTCAACTTCTCTGGATGGAGCTGGAGAAAGTATGTATGCTCGATCAATTCATCCCCAGCACCCAGGTGAATTCACGGTTTTTTTTTCGGAAAAAAAGGAATTCCACGGTTTCTCTCGCGAATAGAAACGCTCATGGTTTGTCGGTAAAAAAACATGGTGATCAATCAAGGGAGGCTCGTCTCGTCAAGTCGTTAGAGCATCTACAATCGACAAACCCATTCCCTTATACGTCGACGAACGCGTCCGGTCACGTGGACGCGTAATGATACGTCCGTAAATGTATCCGGACGATCCCTCATATGTTATATTCTATATATCCACATATCTTAAATTCGGACTTTTAAATTCATGCAACTCCATGCACGTTGGTCATGCACGTCAATTTCTCGAGTAAATAACAAATATTTGATAGAGAAAATAAATAGTGTTTACATAGAAATTATTTAGAGTGCATAACTCAATCATCAACATTTTGGTTTTCATTGTAGGTCCACACATGGTACACAAGATCAGTGTTAAAACGGAGGTTTGTACGGCAGTTAGAGACTTCTTAAATGGAAGAGAGCTACCTGCAGATTTTAATAATATGGTTTTAGTCCTAATCCGGAAGGTCAAGGCATCGGAGTTATTGACGTAGTTCCGGCCCATCAGCCTATGTAATGTGGTGTACAAGATTGTGGCGAAGGTGCTGTCAAACTGACTCAAGGTCAGTTTGCCGGTGCTTATCTCAGAAGAACAGGGTGCTTTCGTTTCGGGTCGGCTCATCACGGACAACGTCTTAATAGCCTATGAGTGCACCCACGCGATTCGCACAAGGAAAAGGAAGAAACCGCTTTGTGCGGTAAAGTTGGACATGATGAAGGCGTATGACATGATTGAGTGGATTTTCTTGGAGAAGATGATGATCCAGATGGGGTTCTCGGAGGAGTGGGTACAAATTATTATGCGTTGTGTATGCTCGGTTAAATTCTCGGTTCGAATGAACGGAGACAATTCGGAGGCTTTTATACCATCTCGAGGGTTGCGACAGGAAGATCCACTTTCACCGTATTTGTTCATGTTTTGTGTTGAGGGCTTTTCCACCCTTCTGAAGCGAGCACAAGAGGAGCAGGAAATCAAAGGAGTGGAGTTTGGAAGGGACGGCCCTCATATAACTCACCTTCTCTTTGTCGATGATAGCATCGTCTTCCTCGAGGCTACGGAGGACAGCCTCCTTGAGCTCCACCGTATTCTAAATGTGTATGAGCAGGCCACGGGCCAGAAAGTTAACTACCAAAAATCATCCATCTTTTTTGGAAAAGGGGTCGGTGATGACATGAGGCTGCAATTAAACAAGCGGTGGGTATTGAGGATGAGGCGCTTAATGAGCGTTATCTTGGACTTCCAAAACTGGTTGGGAGATCCAAGGATGGTTGCTTCAAATATGTTACCGAACGGTCGGTAGCAAAGACTCATGGATGGAAAGGACAAGGACTATCGAAAGATGGTAGAGAGGTTTTACTGAAACCAGTGCTTCAAGCAACCCCCTACATTTTCCATGAGCTGCTTATAGTTTGCCAAAAAAACGTGTCGGAACCTGACTACTATTTCTTCAAAATTTTGGTGGGGAGCGGGAAATGGAAAACGGAAGGTTCACTGGATTGGTTGGGATAAAATGTGCACAAGCAAGAGGATGGGAGGAATGGGTTTTCGCGATTTTGAGGCGTTCAACCAGGCGCTATTGGCCAAACAAGCTTGGAGATCACTAACTGTCACGCCCAAGATGCGACCCTATCCTTATTTTGGCTTGAGGGCCTCGACAGGGATAGGAGTGCATCTCGTCGTGTTGCAAGAATGGATATCATTACAAGTACATGTACAGAAGAGATGAGTATATGGAATTGGCTTACACTCGTCACAAGCTACATCAGAGTCACATCAATACAACAACATATTCAAACATCATACAGAAGAGCAGGGTCCGACTACGGACGAAAACAAACGACAAAATGACATCCACCCTTGCTATCCCAGGCTGTCGCCTAGAACCCACCCTAGATTGATGAAGAAGAAGAAGAAGAACTCCACATCAAACGAGCATCACGCTCACGTCAATTCATCGCATTACCTCTATCTGCAATTGTTGTTGTAGTAATCTGTGAGCCACAAGGACTCAACAATCTCATTTTCAAGGGTATCAAGACTATTAAAGTTTAATGGGTGAGGTATGGTTAAGTGGTGAGGCTGCAGCAAGCGACTAAGCATTTTTTTGAGTGGCTAACTAACGAATACAGAAATTAAATTATGGTGGTATACGCATAACGAACGTGAACTAGTAATAATCACTAACTGATCCTGAACACCTACTTACGTCATGTTGGAAATATGCCCTAGAGACAATAATAAATTAGTTATTATCATATTTCCTTGTTCATGATAATCGTTTATTATCCATGCTATAATTGTATTGATCGGAGACATAGATGCATGTGTGGATACATAGACAAAACCATGTCCCTAGTATGTCTCTAATAGACAAGCTCGTTGATCAAAGATGGTTAAGGTTTCCTTGCCATGGACATGAGATGTCATTTGATAACGAAATCACATCATTGGGAGAATGGTGTGATGGACAAGACCCAAACTATAAACGTAGCATGTGATCGTGTCAGTTTATTGCTACTGTTTTTTACAAGTCAAGTATATGTTCCTATGACCATGAGATCATGTAACTCACGGACACCGGAAGAATGCCTTGTGTGTATCAAACGTCGCAACGTAACTGGGTTATTATAAAGGTGCTCTACAGGTATATCCGAAGGTGTCTATTGGGTTGGCATGGATCAAGACTGGGATTTGTTACTCCGAGTGACGGAGAGGTATCTCAGGGCCCACTCGGTAATACAACATCACAATAAGCCTTGCAAGCAATGTTACTAAGTGTTAGTCACGGGATCTTGTATTATGGAACGAGTAAAGAGACTTGCCGGTAACGAGGTTGAACTAGGTATGGAGATACCGACGATCGAATCTCGGGGAAGTAACATACCGAAGAACAAAGGGAACATCATACGGGATTAACTGAATCCTTGGCATAGAGGTTCGACCGATGAAGATCTTCATAGAATATGTAGGAACCAATATGGACATCCAGGTCCCGCTATTGGTTATTGACCGTAGATGTGTCTCGGTCATGTCTACATAGTTCTCGAACCCGCAGGGTCTGCACACTTAAGGTTTGGTAACGTTTCGGTAGTATAGAGTTATGTATGGTGGTGACCTAAGGTTGTTTGGAGTCCCGGATGAGATCCTGGACGTCACGAGGAGCTCCGGAATGGTCCGGAGGTAAAGATTGATATATAGGAAGTCCTATTTTGGTCGCCGAAAAAGTTTCGGGCTCATCGGGAGTGTACCGGAGTGCCGGTAGTGTACCGGGAGACCATCTGGAGGGGTATTTCTGTAGGAGATATGCCCTAGAGGCAGTAATAACAGTTATTTTGTATCTCCAAAGTTTGCAATGGATGTTTATGTTCCATGCTATAACTGCAATGATTCTCGAGTCTACAAATTAAACGAGGCTTGGAGGGAAACTCATGTGCACGTGTGGTATAATAAACAGTGAATTGTATTCCTAATCTTTCCTCTAAGACTGGCTCAAGTGTTGCATGATGGTCTTGTTTTCCTGATCATGGGCATGGCTATGCCGGCAATTTTGAAGACGCGATGTTGGTAGAACACTCGTGTTGAATCGATCCGAATTGATGTTATGCTATGAGATACATTCGTCACAAGTTAATGGTTAATAACACAGAGATGGTTAACGTTTGCATAATTCCTTAGACCATGAGAGTATCGAGTTTCTTCATGCTTGCTTCATGAACTTTGGGGTTTGTTAAACGTCATCCGTAAATGGGTGGCTATTACGGCGGCTTACGGGTTCATGGAAAAGTATGTCAAGTAACTTGATAGCTCAAGATTGGGATTTGCTCCTCCGACGATGGAGAGATATCTCTGGGCCCTCTCGGTGTTACGGTATCCATCATCGTCTGGCCAGACACTTTGTGATTTGATCACGGGGATGCCGGAACACGGGAACGAGAAAAGAGAACAATACCGGCAACGAGGTAACTGGCATAGTGGACAAGTTGTTGATCCACGAGAATGCCTACATGTCTCACCTCGGGTAATTGTAAACATATCATGAAGCAACAGGAATAGCTCACGGCAACTAGAGGTTCACTCGAATATTCATTCGTGTGGGTATAGGGGTCAATATGGGTGTCCACGGCTCCGATGTTGATCATTGATCGGAAGGGGTTCCGGGTCATGTCTATGCTTCACCGAACCTATAGGGTCACACGCTTAAGGGTCATCTATCTGTTGAATACTAGACAGGGAGTCTGAGAGAAAATCACCGAAAAGTTTCGGACACCGGAAAAGTTTCGGACACCGGAAAAGTTCCGTAGACAGGTCACCGGAACAGTTTTGGTGAAACTGAAAAGTTGTTTCAGGGGATACGGAAAAGTCAAATTGGTTTCGGCACATGCCTGATAATTCTTGAAGGGTGCCAGAATCGTTCTGGAAACTTTCTGGAATTTTCCGGGATGAAATCCGGAAATGTTCCGGAGCTGCCAGAACCACTTCAGATGCTTTTCGCAGATGAAAATCACTATTTCGGAATTGTTCCGGATCGCATTCAAAATTATTTTAGTGGGGTACTAGAATTGTTCTAAGCCCACATAAATATTTTCAGTTCGAGCGGACGCTGAAAAATGTCGCCGTGAATAGTGAAAGTGCTTTTTGGACTACTTTATGGAAAGCCACCTTTTGGGGCTTTGCTCCAAAAGATCTTGGGGATGACATGGATGGATTGGAGACATTTTTGGGGGCCCACATGAGGATGTGGCCGGCCACATGGTGGACTCCTTCATGGAGTCCCTCTTGTTCCTTGGTTTCACTTTTATGCCCTTGTGGAAGGACTTCATTCATGTGCATTTTGGGTTTTATTGTAAAACTACCCTACCCCTTGGTTTTCCTATAAATAGGAGGTGAGTGGGCTGCCATTTCTTCATACTTGTGCTCTCATACACATGCTTTGCTTTGCAAGCTCTCTCTCTCTCTCCCTCCCACGAAAAGAGTCTTTCGTAGAGCCGAAAGGCTGTCTGGGTTCCGGCAGGAACTAGTTCTGGACGGCGAAGCCCTGCCGGATAGATGACACCGTATGTGTGCAACCCCATAGAGAGGTCGCAGTTTCGATCTTTTGCCTGAGGGGCTGTTCGTGTGTCCTCCCATAGGGCTGTCTGAGTCTTCGTTCGAGTTTCGAGGGTCCTCCCGAAGGGCTGTCCGCGACATCGTCCGGGGGACTGTCCGACCACGTCCCGAAGGGCTGTCCGACGAGGAAGTACATCCTTGCGGTTGGGAGGTTGTAAAATCCTAGCTGCGGGGATCTGCACCAACGATCTCCACTGACTCTTTTTCCGCTGCGCTTCGAGTCGGTACGGATCAGATCAAACCTTATATGCAGTCTCCATAGTGGTCCTGGGCGTGCTCGCTATACCGGAAATTTTTGTTTTCTGTCGCATTCTCCAACAGTGGCATCAAGAGCCATGCTATGAGTAGATGCATGTTATGATCTAGAATACATGAGATGTATGGGTATTGCATAGTATAATTTTGTAGTAGATGAGACCTATTGCTGAAAATTATTTGTGCGGGTAGTAGATGAAAACTGTTACCCGATGTTCCGGTTGCTTCCCATGAATTTGCGTAGTCCATATCTTGACGGAATGGTGGAATCTTACAAAGTTCTGGCAATCCGCGATCCTTTCATGTTGCTCCTGAGTATGCTGATTGTTAGATCAACGAAGTGCTAACAGTTCTTTGGGTTCCACCATAGTCAAAAGAAAGATGGATGTTTCGCAGACGAAAGGGCAATGCAGATATGATCTGCACGGGGGTCACGCGTATGACCAAGTTTAGTATGGGGATCGAGATTTTATCATCTCGTGTTTCATACACCCTGTAAAGTTAATCTAGCAACTTGAATTATCATACTTGATGATAAAGGTTGGTAGCTGCGGTTTGAGTCAAAATCTTAGAAGCCACGTAAAATAAAATTTTGTATAAACCGATTAGAGGCGTCTAACTTGGTTTTGCAGGATGGTTTGCATGTGATGTGGTATAGCAATGCTCATACTCAATTTGATTATGTATGAGATGGCTATATGATGTAATTAACATGACCTGCGTGTCATGATTCGGCATGATGGCTGGAGCCATATGATTGCACTTTAATGACCTGCGTGTCAACCTTAGGTAATGCACTTATTTTATTAGCTATAAAGATAGCAATATTATCTGGTGCATCGACAAGGTGGTGGCAATCTTCGTAGAGGTGAACACCGACGCGAATGCCGAAGACGAAGAAATACTTGACTTCTCCGTCAGAAGGGGCTATACCATATCATGCTATTATGAATTGCCTGAGATGTTTATCCCTCTTGATGCACCCTTCTTAATTGCGCGGTAGTCGCTTTTTATTAGGGTGATCTCTCACTTAGAATATCAAGTAGTTAGTGTTCTCCCAAGTGTAGCACCGTCACGGCACCTATCTCTTCGGGGTATAATGGTTACATGGGTACGAACGATTAGAGAAGTGTGAGGCGGGTGAGTTGAGACCTCGCAGCGAGATCACTTGGTTGTCTTGACGTTCAGGCATGAAAGTCATGAGCTCGGAACACACGCATCGAAAGATGAACAAGAGTCACATAGAGATGTGATTGGCAAGTTGGCCTACCAATTGAAATTCTCGTCACTTGAGATGGTTACATCCTTGATGCTGAATTGAAAGTTAGGTCTTGCATCACTCACAATCAATTATGAGAGATATTGATTTGAGTGGGAGTGCACCTTGGAATAAAATTATTTATTCACTAGTGCCAAAAAATCATTATGAAGAAAGTCTAAATGAACTTGTGTTTTCCGTTGTAGATCAAATGGCTCGTAACACCGCGTTCAACTTAGGCCCTATGTTAGAGAAAGAGAAGTTAGCTGCGAATGGAAACAACTATGCGGACTGGGTCCGTACCCTGAGGATTGTCCTCCGGGGTGCTAAGAAAGTGTATGTGCTTGACGGACCTCTTCCCCCTAAACCGGCGGCAACAGCCGCGGCAGACATACAAAATGTCTGGGCCACTAAGGATGATGATTACAACTTAGTGCAGTGCCTCATGCTATCTTGCATGAGTTCAGAGCTTCAAAACGTTTTGAATTCCATGACTCCTTTGATATGATCAAGGATCTGGATGCTCTTTACAAGTTTATTGCACGGTCTGAACGTTTTGACATCATGAAATTGATGGCGGAGACCAAGATGGCTGAGGGCAGTTCAGTTGGCGAGCACGTAGTCAATATGATTGGCTACGCTGAAAGGCTTAAAATCCTGGAATTCCCACTTCCAGAAGAGCATGTTATGGACTTGTTACTAGGTTCACTCCCCCCATCTTATGGCAGTTTTATCATGAACTACAACATGAATGGGATGGACAAAACAGCAAATGAGATGCTTGCCATGCTGAAAACTGCTGAAGGAGGACTGCAGAAAAATCACAAGCAAGTGTTGCTTGTGAATAAAACTACCAGTTTCAAAAAGAAAGGCAAGCCAAAGAAGGGCAAGGGCGCCGGTAAGACCGGCTTCCAACGCAAATCTAAGGGCGGAGCCAAGAATGAAACTGAGTGCTTCTACTGCAAGGGCACAGGACACTAGAAAAGAAACTGCAAGAAGTATCTGGAAGATAAGAAGTCCGGGAAAACTGGAAAAGGTATAATTGTTATACAAGTTAATGTCATTGACGTTTTGCTTGCTAGCGAAAATTCTAAGTCTTGGGTATTTGATACCGGATCGGTTGCTCACATTTGCAACTCGATACAGGGGCTTCAGAAGGTGCGCAAACTGGCAAAGAATGAAGTCGTGATGCGTGTCGGGAACGGCGCTGGGATCGCCGCTCAAGCCGTCGGCATTATGCCTCTACGTCTCCCTTCAGGATTTATTTTGGAACTTAGTAACTGTTATTTTGTTCCGTTATTGTGTAGAAACATTATCTCTGGATCATGTTTAGTACACGATGGGTACTCCTACAAGTCTGAGAACAATGGTTGTTCACTTTATTGTAAGGATATGTTTTATGGATTTGCACCCATTGTTGGGGGCCTTTTCATACTAAATCTTGATTGTGGAAATGATGTCTTTAACGTGAATGCTAAACGCCTTAAGAAGGCTGATACCACCACCACTTACTTGTGGCACTGTCGGCTTGGCCACATCGGAAAGAAACGCATGCAAAGACTCCATAAAGATGGAGTTTTACCGTCCCTTGATTTTGAATCATTTGACACATGTGAAGCTTGCTTGATGGGAAAAATGACCAAGACGCCATTCACGGGTCATCCTGAACGGGCGGGTGAATTATTGGAAATAATACATAGTGATGTATGTGGTCCAATGAACACGGCCGCACGGGGTGGGTATTTTTACTTCGTGACTTTTACTGATGATTTAAGTCGGTATGGCTATATCTACTTGATGAAGCATAAGTCGGAAACCTTTGAAAAGTTCAAAGATTTTCAGAATGAGGTAGAAAATCATCGTGACAAAAAGATTAAGTTTCTGCGGTCTGATCGCGAAGGCAAATATCTTAGTCATGAGTTTGGCCAACATCTGAGTGACCGTGGAATCGTTTCACAGCTTACGCCTCCCGGAACTCCACAGCGAAACGGAGTGTCGGAACGACGTAATCGAACCCTGTTAGACATGGTAAGGTCGATGATGTCTCTTACAGATCTACCGATATCTTTTTGGGGTCACGCACTACTCACTGCCGCTTATACATTAAACAGAGCGCCATCTAAGTCTGTTGAGACGACACCACATGAGATGTGGTGTGGGAAGATACCTAGTGTGTCGCATCTCAAGGTTTGGGGTTGTGAGGCATACATAAAACGTTTACAACCAACCAAACTAGAACCTAGATCAGACAAATGTTACTTTGTAGGTTATCCAAATAACACCATTGGATATTCCTTCTACCACCAGTCCGAAGGCAAAATGTTTGTCGCAAAGGTTGCACACTTTCTCGAGAAAGAATTTCTCGCTAAAGAATTGAGTGGGAGGACAGTGCAACTTAATGAGATTAGTGAATCTTTGACAACCGTTGATATGGCTAAGGAACTGGAAGTAATTCCGCAAATTATCCCTACAACCGAGCCAGAAGTTGTCGCATGTGATGCGGAAATTTCAAACAATGTTGTTACTGAACCACGCAGATCAGGTAGGGCTATCCAGCCACCTGAGTGATTTCATAACGAAATCTTCATTCTTGAAGACGATGAACCTGCGCACTACAAGGAAGCGATGGCGGGGCCTAGCTCAAGGGAATGGCACAAGGCCATGAGATCCGAAATGGAATCCATGTACGAAAACCAAGTTTGGAACTTGGAAGAACTTCCAGATGGCGTAAAACCCATTGGTTGTAAATGGATTTTCAAAAGAAAGACGGATGCGGATGGTAACATTACTATCCACAAAGCTAGACTTGTCGCGAAAGGGTTCATGCAAGTTCCAGGAGTGGACTACGACGAGACTTTCTTGCCCGTAGCTATGCTTAGGTCTGTTTGGATATTACTAGCAATTGCTGCTTATTTCGATTATGAAATTTGGCAGATGGATGTCAAAACGACTTTCCTAAATGGAAACCTTGAACAGGATGTATACATGATACAACCAGAAGGTTTTGTCGATCCTAAGAATGCTAGAAAGGTATGTAAGCTTCAGAAAGCCATTTATGGTCTGAAGCAAGCATCAAGGAGCTGGAACATTCGTTTTGATGAAGTGGTTAAAGAGTTTGGCTTCATCAGGAACGATGAAGAATCTTGTGTTTACAAGAAGTTTAGTGGGAGCGCAAAAGCATTTCTAATCTTGTATGTGGATGACATATTGTTGATTGGAAATGATGTGAATTTTCTTAGCGA
Organism: Hordeum marinum; assembly: GCA_022496015.1. NCBI lineage: Eukaryota > Viridiplantae > Streptophyta > Magnoliopsida > Poales > Poaceae > Hordeum > Hordeum marinum. Next base: position 455,300,827 of record CM039672.1, on the reverse strand, counting down.
AATAAAAGACTCATTGAAAAGGAGTTTTTCAATGAAAGACTTAGGTGAAGCGGCATATGTATTGGGCATCAGGATCTATAGAGATAGATCAAGACGCCTAATAGCGCTTAGCCAAAGCACGTACATTGATAAGGAGTTGAAAAGGTTCAACATGGAGAACTCCAAGAAAGGCCTACTCCCCATGTCACCTGGCACAGTGCTTTGCAAGAATCAGAGTCCTCGGACCCTCGATGAGCGAGTACAAATGAATGATATTCCATATGCTTCGGTAGTTGGTTCTATTATGTATGCCATGCTATGTACAAGACTGGATGTTTCCTATGCGCTAAGTGTTAGCAGCCGGTACCAAGGTGATCCAGGATTGGAACACTGGGCCGCAGTCAAGGGTATACTTAAGTACCTCAGAAGGACCAAGGATTTACTCCTTGTGTACGGAGGTGATGAAGAGCTCATTGTAAGTTGTTACACTGATGCAGGCTTCATGACTGACCCAGATGACTTCAAATCTCAATCTGGCTATGTTTTCATATTGAACGGCGGCGCAGTTGATTGGAAAAGTTCCAAACAAAAGACTGTGGCGGATTCTACGACGGAGGCGGAATATGTTGCTGCTTCTGAAGCCTCCAAGCAAGCTGTCGGTATCAAGCAATTTCTTGAAGACCTTGGTGTGGTTCAATGTGCTCTCGACCCGGTGGAGATCTATTGTGATAATAGTGGCGCCGTGGCTCAGGCAAGGGATACATGTTCGCACCATAAGACAATGCATATTCAACGCAAATATAAACTCATTCGACATCATGTCGAAGAAGGTTTAGTGAAAGTACGCAAAGTTCACACGGATCTGAATATGTCAGACCCGATGACAAAGCCTCTACCACGAGCAAAGCATGAGCAACACCGGATAGCCATTGGTGTTAGGGAAGCCATGTAACTGGATTATGACTCTAGTGCAAGTGGGAGTCTGTAGGAGATATGCCCTAGAGGCAGTAATAATAGTTATTTTGTATCTCCAAAGTTTGTAATGAATGTTTATGTTCCATGCTATAACTGCAATGATTCTCGAGTCTACAAATTAAACGAGGCTTGGAGGGAAACTCATGTGCACGTGTGTTATAATAAACGGTGAATTGTATTCCTAGTCTTTCCTCTAAGACTGGCTCAAGTGTTGCATGATGGTCTTGTTTCCTGATCATGGGCATGGCTATGCCGGCAATTTTGAAGACGCGATGTTGGTAGAACACTCGTGTTGAATCGATCCGAATTGATGTTATGCTATGAGATACATTCGTCACAAGTTAATGGTTAATAACACAAAGATGGTTAACGTTTGCATAATTCCTTAGACCATGAGAGTATCGAGTTTCTTCATGCTTGCTTCATGAACTTTGGGGTTTGTTAAACGTCATCCGTAAATGGGTGGCTATTACGGCGGCTTACGGGTTCATGGAAAAGTATGTCAAGTAACTTGATAGCTCAAGATTGGGATTTGCTCCTCCGATGATGGAGAGATATCTCTGGGCTCTCTCGGTGTTACGGTATCCATCATCGTCTGGCCAGACACTTTGTGATTTGATCACGGGGATGCCGGAACACGGGAACGAGAAAAGAGAACAATACCGGCAACGAGGTAACTGGCATAGTGGACAAGTTGTTGATCCACGAGGATGCCTACATGTCTCACCTCGGGTAATTGTAAACATATCGCGAAGCAACATGAATAGCTCACGGCAACTAGAGGTTCACTCGAATATTCATTCGTGTGGGTATAGGGGTCAATATGGGTGTCCACGGCTCCGATGTTGATCATTGATTGGAAGGGGTTCCGGGTCATGTCTATGCTTCACCGAACCTATAGGGTCACATGCTTAAGGGTCATCTATCTGTTGAATACTAGACAGGGAGTCTGAGAGAAAATCACCGAAAAGTTTTGGACACCAGAAAATTTTCGGACAGCGGAAAAGTTCCGCAGACAGGTCACCGAAACAGTTTCGGTGAAACTGAAAAGTTGTTTCAGGGGATACCAAAAAGTCAAATTGGTTTCAGCACATGCCTGATAATTCTTGAAGGGTGCCAGAATCGTTCTGGAAACTTTCTGGAATTTTCCGGGATGAAAACCGGAAATGTTCCGGAGCTGTCGGAACCACTTCAGATACTTTTCGCAGATGAAAATCACTATTCCAAAATTGTTCCAAATCGCATTAAAAATTATTTTAGTGGGGTACTAGAATTGTTCTAAGCCCACATAAATATTTTCAGTTCGAGTGGACGCTGAAAAATGTCGCCGTGAATAGTGAAAGTGCTTTTTGGACTACTTTATGGAAAGCCACCTTTTGGGGCTTTGCTCCAAAAGATCTTGGGGATGACATGGATGGATTGGAGACATTTTTGGGGCCCCACATGAGGGTGTGGCCGGCCACATGGTGGACTCCTTCATGGAGTCCCTCTTGTTCCTTGGTTTCACTTTTATGCCCTTGTGGAAGGACTTCATTCATGTGCATTTTGGCTTTTATTGTAAAACCACCCTACCCCTTGGTTTTTCTATAAATAGGAGGTGAGTGGGCTGCCATTTCTTCATCCTTGTGCTCCCATACACATGCTTTGCTTTGCAAGCTCTCTCTCTCTCCCTCCCACGAAAAGAGTCTTTCGTAGAGCCGAAAGGCTGTCTGGGTTCCGGCAGGAACTAGTTCTGGACGGCGAAGCCCTGCCGGATAGATGACACCGTATGTGTGCAACCCCGTAGAGAGGTCGTAGTTTCGATCTTTTCCCTGAGGGGCTGTTCGTGTGTCCTCCCGTAGGGCTGTCCGAGTCTTCGTTCGAGTTTCGAGGGTCCTCCCGAAGGGCTGTCCGCGACATCGTCCGGGGGACTGTCCGACCGCCTCCCGAAGGGCTGTCCGACGAGGGAGTACATCCTCGTGGTTGGTAGGTTGTAAAATCCTAGCTGCGGGGATCTGCACCAACGATCTCCACCGACTCTTCTTCCGCCGCGCTTCGAGTCTGTACAGATCAGATCAAACTTTGTATGCAGTCTCCATAGTGGTCCTGGGCGTGCTCGCTATACCGGAATTTTTTGTTTTCTGTCGCGTTCCCCAACAATTTCAACCCCAGAGGCTACATGGGCTGTGGGAGGATGAATACCAGCCCTTAGTGGGCTGGAGGAAGTCCCACAAAGGGCCCATGCGGCTGAGAAGGAAAAGCCCAAAAGGAAAAAGGTGGAAAAAGGCAAAAGGGCTAAATTAGGAAGGAGTCCTAATCCTACTAGGAGTGGAGGAGGAGGACTCCTCCCTCCTGGTTCGGCCGACCCAAGCCTCCTGCTCCTCTCCTCCTATATATACTAGAGGATTTTAGGGTTTTGGCATAAGATTTTCACCCACGTGCTACCCGTTCCTCCAGTGCATAGTTTCTCCTCTAGATCGTATTTCTGCAGTGCTTAGGCGAAGCCCTGCCGGAATAGCTCCACCACCATCGCCGGAGCGCCGTCACATTGCCGGAGAACTCTTCTACCTCTCCGCTCCCTTTTGCTGGATCAAGAAGGCGGAGATCGTCATCGAGTTGTACGTGTGCTGAACGCGGAGGTGTCGTCCGTTCGGTGCTAGATCGGAAGGACTGTGATCAAGATCGCGAGACGGATCGTGATGATATCGCGGGACGGATCGTTCTGAGTTCGCGGGACGGATAGTGATTGGATCGCGGGACGGATCGTCATGAGATCGCGGATGCTCGGCGATTTGGATCGCAAAGACGTTCCTTAGCGATCTTCAAGGATATGTAGATCCACTCTCCCTCTCGTAGATGCTCATCACCATGGATAAATCTTGCGTGTGCGTAGGAAATTTTTTGTTTCCCATGCAATGTTCTCCATCACGTCAAACATAACCCCATTGTGTTCTCTCTCGGATAAGGACTCACGAGAAGAGACAGTCATGGTTACGCACACAATTGGTGTATTTTATTAGAGTTTACTTTAAGTTTACTATGACCGGGTGTTAAACAAAATATCCAAGTTTGCCACATAACCGCGGGCATGGCTTTCCGAAAGATTTAACCCTGCAGGGATGCTCCAACTCATCCATCACAAATTAACCATACACCACGGGAATAACCTCGACCACGGATCTCATGATCATCCTAGGCAATTCCAAAGGAATTCCGACACCTCAAGATAGCCCGAAGAAGATTAGAGTTCCTCACGCAAGACATTCGAGAAAGGTAAAACAAGTCTAGCAAGACCGCCCGACGTGTCGATGAACCCGATAAGAGCCACGTATCTCGTTCTCAGGACACGACCGGATGGGACTAGCTACAGGGAAAACCAATCCCCGAGTTTCCTCGAGGCGGCCCCGCAGGTAGCCCATTTTGGACCAACACTCATGAGGAGCACTGGCCCGGATTGTTGATTAATCCACGGGGTGATCATGCCCTATGCAAATTTTCGTTGTTATTAAGCAAATAGTACCAATGTTGGGCCTTGCTAGACAAACTTTATCTTAAAACAAAGATTAAGGGGGTCCCCATAACAACCCCGAGCATGTTAGGAGCGCTCAATTATGGAACATAACACCGGTTCACAAGTAACTAGGGGTGGCAAGAGCGGAACAAAACACCGACCAAAAGGCCAAGCCTTCCACCCTTTACCAAGTGTATAACTACATTATATTAAATAGCAATAATATTGTGATATAACAAAAGAATGTCTATGTTGACACATGGAAGCAATTGCACCTGCAGCTAGAAACGCTATAAGAAGGGCTGAGCAAGCGGTAACATAGACAAACAATGGTTTGCTAGGATGTGGAGGGGGTAGAGGCTTATCATGGCAGTGTTGGTAGGCTTGACAAACAAGTGGTAGGTAGCGTGACATAGCGACAAAAACGAGACATCTATCATGGCAATGATAGTAGTGGTATCCAGGGAAATGTGTCATCTTGCCTGAGATCCCGCATGGAAGAAGAACGAGTCCATGAAGAAGACGAGTCAATGTAGTCGAACGAATCCTCACACTCCGAACGCTTTCGGAACTCTATCGAGAAGAAGCACTCTGGAAACAACAATCAACACATGATACAACACAACATATGCATGGCATGACGTGCAAACAAATATGATGCATGTCCGGTTTAATATGCAAGGCAAGGCATGGCATGGCAAGCACAACAAACAACTACTACATATTAAGTGAAGTTCAATATGCAACGAGTTGCATATTGACGAAACTCCACATTCGAATTATTTAGTTCACTCCCGTTTAGGTACTCATCAATATTAAATATTGTTAGACATGGCAAGAGATGAAGCATGAACAACTATAACATCTAGGCATTTTAAATGAGGACGGAAGCATCATATAGCGTTTCCGAAACATCCCCATAAGCATAATATGAATTTGGTCCAGATCTTTCCTAACACAATTTTAGATTTATTAAACAGCAAAATAAATGTCACCATTTCTACACATTTTTCTAGGCAAGTTACATATATAAAACATTTTCAACGGAGCTACGGTTATTTAGTTATGCAATAAACCGTTTTAACATGGCATCTATGCAAATTACATGAAAACCGCAAGTAAATCATTTTTACCACATGTGAGAGTTCGTTATTGTGAATCTACACGAAATTCTAGTCAAGTTTCATATATAAAGTTTTACCATATGATGCACGGATGAAAAGTTATTAAATGCATGAGTTTAGGTTTTTTTTTGCAATTCTGAAATTCACAGGTTAATTAGAAAATTCGCATTAGGGAAAAACACATGGGCCAAAACTGCTAGCCCAACAGATCACAGAGGGCGCAACATACAAAATAGCGCGAGGGGGCGCTGGATAGCGCGTCTAGGGGGCTCACCTAGTGGGCCTGGCCCATCACGGCAGTGGGGAGAGGCAAGGCTGGGCCGTCTTGGGCCTTGGCTGCACTGGGGCGGAGTGGCGGCCCACCTGCATGCAGTGCCCAGGTCGGGCGCTCGAGCGGGCGGTCGTTGGGCATCGCTCAAGGGCTTCGCCTCCTGCGAACAGAGGAGGCCATGGCGACGGGAGAAGGCGACGGGGCTCCGAGGTCGAGGCTGACGCAGGGAGGTCGTAGATCGACCGAATCTTGCCGGATCCGGGCGATCCAAGGCTGGAGATGGCCGGAGAATGGCTGGGGCAGCCGGATCTGAGCTCGGCAAGGCCCGACCATGGCGAAGCTATGGGTCGCGTCCGTGGGAAGCCTCGGGTGCCCCTTGCAGCGGAGGCTGCGGCCGGCGGAGGGACGTGCCTAGGGGAGCGACGTCGGCTGCTTGCAGGAGGCGGCAGTGTCCGATGGGTCGAGGGAAAGGCGGGGGTGTGAGGATGGGGCGGCCATGGAAGGAGCTCCTGCGGGAGCTCGAGGTCAGGGCTGATTCGGGCCCGTTTGGGCCATAGATGGGCTTGGCGGGCCCGGCGGCGGGAGGAGGGAGACAGGCACGGCTGGGTGGTGGCTGGTGGGGCTTTGGCACGGGCTTCGAGGAGGGATTAGGATTTAGGTCCAAATTAGGAAGGGGAGGGGTCTATTTATAGTTTTAGAGGCTAGGGTTGATGGTTTTCGGAGCCGATTTCGGTCGTGCGATCGCAATCGGACGGCCGGATCGGGGCAAGGGTGGTGGTTGTGTGTGGAGTGGGCTAAAAGGAGATGAGAGGGAGGTTTGCGGCCCGTGACACGAAGTTTTAAAACACCAAAAAACGTCCGACGAATAACCGATGATCGCACTGCTACGTTTGACCGATGGGGTATCAAACGAACTCGAAACACGACGAAATTGGGCAGGCGATATACCTACAATATAACAAGACCGCACGCCAAGTTTCAACCCAATCCCAGAATATTTTTAGCGCACCTTTTAAAACATTTTTTTAAACGACGCCGCGGGCGCGTGCATGTGTGGTTGGTCTCGAAACGGGCAACGATAAGAACGGAGAGAACCGGCAACTACTCACGGATGCAAGTTTTCAAAAACGAGTGATGATACTATGTAGATGATGCGAATGATGCGATGATGAACGCGACAACCAGATGAAACACATGAAGAGAATGAAAATAAAAAAAGAATCTTCTGAAGCGTCGGTTTCGATCTATTACACTAACTAACCCAAACTGGCTTTGTGCTAGAGTACTCAAGGCAAGATATCACCAAGGATCAGAATTCCTAGAAGCAACGTGCCCAAAAAAAATGTGTCATACACTTAGAAGAGCATTTTGTTTGGGAGGAAGCTACTCAAAACTGGGCTGGTATGGAGACTAGGTGATGGCACTTCTATTGATGCGTGGTCGGATAGTTGGATTCCAAGAGCTGGGTCATGCCGGCCGCTTGCAGTACTGGACAGAGAGCACGTGAATACTGTAAGTGATCTGATGGATTATTCCAAGAAGGCTTGGGATGTCCAAACTGTAGAGCGCTGCTTTATCCCACAGATATTCTGCTGGTTCCGATAGGTGGAGCTGGAGATCAGGACTACCTTGCCTGGAACCATACGAAGGACGGCGGCTTCACTGTCTGCTCCGCTTATCACCTGGCGATGGCTCTGAAAAGGCAGAAGAAGGACGCTCCTGAAGCTTCATCGTGTTCTGCGCATTTGCTTCTCGTGGATACTTTGTTCCAAACAACTGCACCACGACGCGGACAAACTCGACAATAGTTTTCATGCATGTTTTCTTCCTCGTCCTGACCATCTTACCAACGACATATGTGATTGTACCAAGTACAAGCATTTTCAGAGCAGTCATGCACTGGTGCTTAGCAGAGAAAGAAAGTTATCGTAGTAATTCCTTGTGAGCTTGAAGTACTCAACATGTGCCTTCACTTCCCTCCACAATGCACAAACAAAGGTTTTTGCATGCGAAAATGGCGGCGAAACAATGAATCATCCGGAAAAGTTGGTTCGTAGCAAAGTAGTGCTTATGCAGTAGCTTTGCTTCGGATACCTTATCCCGATTGATCATTCTTCTTCCTTTGATTGAGGCCTTGAAATTGAGAATATGCTCAACTTCTCAGTCAATTTCCTCTTGCATGCTCATGAGTATGATCATGTCCACTTTTCTGTCTGAACCTAAGGAATAAAAAAAGTTATCAAGAATTATTTAATCAAGCTCCATTGTTTCATACTCCTCGTCCGATGAAGCATCGAAATTCATCATTTTCTTTGGAAAAAATCATAAAAGACTAGGTCAAACAATGTGTCGAACACATAGAGTGCAAGGGAGGCCTCGGTAGTTGTTGGTCGTATCACGCTTGCGTCCGGGCCACCGATGATGACCTCGCGACTAAGACAGGAGACACGGGTGTTGTGCCTGTGCTGATGGTGCGGACGCTCGAAACGACTTTAAAGCGCGCGCGACGACAGAACTGCTAGACGCACGTCGCGGAAGAGGAAGAAGGAAGGATAGGGCAAATAGACCCGACATGTCGAAGGAGGTAGATTTGGTGCAATTTACGATGGGATTGGGCTATCGGGTCCAACGTGGCGGGCATGCCCGGGCGTCCCATATGTGCTTTATATTTTGGCTAGATATGAAGGGTGACGAAAAATACGGACTTTCGAGATCCGTTTGAAACGTCCATCTGAGTTTTTTTTTATAACTGGTCGGTAATCGGATTCTGTTCGAACGTTTGAGACGGATTTAAAAGATCCGGTTGTAAATGCTCATATTGTTCAGACACGAATGACACAACGGCGATGCCAAAATCAGGAAGGGGGAATCTTGTGTCGCGATCGTCGTTAGCCCTGGCCATGGTCAGCCCGGCCCGGTCCGCCCGACCCGAGAAAGCCCGACCAGACCCGGCCCGACCTTGCCTATGGGCCGGGCTCGGGCGTAGATTTTAAGCCCGGTGGTCGGGTCGGGCCGGGCTTTGATCCGACAAAACCCGAGTTTACGCCTACGCCGGGCCGGGCTTTTTTGGTCTCGAGCCGGACCAGGCTTTTTCGGTCTCGGGCCGGGCTTGGGCCCAAAATAGGTCCAATGACCGGGCCGGGCCAGGCTCGGTCTGATTTTTAGCGCCGGGCTTTATTCGGCCCGGCCCGAGGTACGGCCAGTAATAATCGTGGTCGACCGATCATCAGCGATGCAGAGAGCGAGCAGCTCACGATCATCCTGGACAATTCAACTTGCCGGGCGAACACTAACGTTCCGAAGTTTACATCGACCCATCCGTCGCTGTTTGAATCAGTTTTTCCTTGTATCGATCAACAGCAGTCGTCTACGTCACGGCCGACCTGATCTGGCCGGACCTGACGTGAGACGGGACCAGGCACCGGGTGCCGTCCACGGCCGGGCCTATCCGCCTCGGCTCCCACGAGGACCGGCCGAACGGCGACGGGTGAGAGGCAATGCCCTCTCTCGCTTCTCGTCCCTCTCACCACATCACTGTTCTCCAGCGAATCCGCCGTCCACGCATCTTTGCGCGGTGACCACGACGCTGCTCGCCGCACGGTGGCGTCCGTCAGTTTCGTCTTTGGCCGGATCGTTGTGCCGTCTTCCCGTCGGTCATCACACACCGCCACGCACGTCAGCCGCTCGTCGTCGTTTCCGTCCGTTCGTGGGGACGCGGGATTGATAATTTTCGTCGACTCCCTCTGCGCCCACCGTGACCGTACGCACCACCGGCACGAGCACGTACGAGGGCCATCCTGAGGCGGGAGCTTTTCTTGCTCCCACCCTCGAGATCCCCCTCGATCTTTGCCTTTGTTGTTTGTGTTTGTGCATGCCTCTCGTTGCACGCACCTACGCACGTCCTCCTCAGACAGAAACTATAACACATGGGGGTTGGGCGCCTCGTGTCTCTGTCTCCATGTCCAACGCTTTGGTTTCCTTTCTTGACCAAAACAAGGGCATTGGCTTCCTTTGGCCGTGAAGATCCTTACGTGATGGGGTTTAAAGTATCTATAACCGGACGCATCATACCCGTCTTAAACCCTTGGGTAGATGGTATGGTTAATGATCGTTCATGAAATTTTGATTTAACCGGGCCCTTCAATTGCGGATAAACGTTCGAGCTTATTGGCACTCCTCATATCCAGACTAAATATAGGGCGGATATGGGATGGACCGAGCGCGTCGATAGGTCCGGACCACCATAGACCCCACAACTGCACCACACACACAAAAAAAAACAATCCGGACGGCGTCGAATCCTAACTCACTTTCTCTCGCTCCGCCATCTCCTTCCCCTTTCCAATTTCGATCCCCATCCACTCCGATGCCCAGGCGTTTGAGACTGGTGTGAAGGGTCTAGTTGTAGATGGTCTGAAAATCCAGTCATTTTGTAGAAAAAGAGGATATACCACCGACATCTGCATCCGAACGATGCATGCATGCATTTTATTAATTATTCACAAAACCTTACAAAGTAATACACCAGTATGCGTGAAGCCACCATCTTAGCAACACACATGTCGCTATTCCCATCCCCTTGATAAAGGGGTGCCAAATGTCCGAGCTTAATACCAAACAAACATCGCAACAGAGCCTATAACATCTAACTTCGAATGCCCCAACCAAGCCATAATGTTGGGATTGGGTCACACACCGGTCCGACACACTCTCAGAGGCCGCCGTCTCCGTCTTCCACCGATACATCTTCAGATCAGGTACTAACGTACCAACCTTGCTAGGCCTGCCATCAACGCCACCACGGCGTCAGACAACAACACCATCCTTCACGTATCCATCCACACGCACCCATCGTCGAAACTTCACAGCGTCATGCCGCTGGGATCTGCCGTCGGCCTTGCGGTAGATGTGACACCGCTCCTTCTCTTCTCCCCTCCAGCAGACACTTGCTCCAACACAATGCCCCTAGGAGGGAAAGCGACACTGAGAATGACATTATCGTCCGATCTGGGAGACCCAGATCTAGGGTTTCCCCCTGAGCATCCAGAGCATGATGAGGCAAACTGGAACGATGTCGCCATCGTTTGCCATGACCGTAGTCAACGCAATTTTCATCGACAGTTGCACAACCAGGCATGCGCTGTCGTCGTCGTTGGTTCCTTTAACCGGAGCAAACTCCAAAAACGATGCCCTCAAGAAGAACTTTGACGCAAAAACATCATCATCGCTCGATCCAAAGAAGATCTAGGGTTTCCCCCGAAGTTACCCATGCTATCAAGTACAAGACAAGGATAGAAAAGATCTGTCCAGCTGTTGGCGTGTCGCAGCCACCATCACGTCGACTACAACCTGATGACCAAGACCTACACCTAGGCTCAAATCAGGTCGCGCTGCCCCCAACCGTTCCATATGAGTCACCGCCGTTCATGACGACCGCGACGCACCAGACCACATGGCCACCGACCGCTGAGGAGCAAAAGCATTGGAGCGCCGCCGCCACCACCCGCCATGATGCTCGGTCCCACGCCATGCTCTAGCAGGGGGCGTCGGCCCGCGCCCTCAGGCGGCGGCGAAAGAGAAGGAGGAGGAGAGAGGGAGGCCGGATGGTGGGATCTGGATTGCCTCCCGGCCGCCACGCGGAGGCGACTCCGGAGGTCAAGATATTTGGCTGGCTCGAGGAGAAACCATATACGTACATACCCTGGCAGCCTGGCTGCAGCGGGCGTGTGTCTTGACCAAGGGACATGGTTTTGCTTTGTACTTTCTCAGCTAGACTTGGCCCGAAGCTCGGTTCACGAAGGAGAATCATGTCCGTGACGGACCGACGGCTCACGGCCGAGCAGTAGCAAAACCACCACCACAGCCGCTCCTTCCCACGCGAAACACGGAACACGAAACACACAGGGAGGGAAGAATCTTTTGTCGCCGTCGTCGATTGCTCGAGCAGCCCACGCGGACGCACGGACGGGAGGCGCCGGCCGGCCGGCGTGCCTCGCCTCGATCCTCGTCAGCCTGCCGCCGTGCAGGTCCAACTCGCCGGGCGAGCCTGATTTTTCCCTGGATCGTCGACGACATCGCGGCCGAGCTGACCCGACCCGAGCCGCGGCCGCGTGCATCAGCGGTTTGCCTCTCTCTCTCCTCCAAACGAAACCTCCAGGCAGACCGTGACGTCCACGGTCCGACTCGGGCGATGCGGCGACGACCACAAAAGGTGACGAGCCAAGCTCTGGCAGCAATGGCCGGCGAATCCGCCGTCCAACTTTGCGAGTCGTGGCCGCAACCCCGGTTGTCGCGTCCGGCGCCTCCCGTGTCGCCGGGCAGTGGGCGCCACGCCAGTCAGGCTGCTGGGAGCTCTCGCTCCTTTTGCACTCTGGATCGATTTTTTCTTCTTTCCTTTCTTTAAATTTAAAGTGTGCGTTGCTTTGTTGCGTGCACTCGAGCTCACAACACAGAATTCTGCATCTGGGCCGGCCGACTCGTGCGCATCCGTGCCTGCACCGTTCTTCTCTTTTTCATTTTTTTTCTTTCTATATTCTGAACTATTTGTCAAATTTCACGGTTGTACGAAGAAACATTAAAAGTAACAGAAATACAGCCATACGCACACAACACATTGTGATGACTACAAGCACTTATTAAAGCTGAAAGCATGCCACTGTCGTCATTCTTCTTCACTGAAGCCAAACAAACCTTCATGTAGAAAATAACCACGGACATATCGTGCTAAGGCGTCAAATGGTCAGCGCACCAGAACAACAACCTTCACCGATGATGAGAATCGTACTCCATTTACACTACCTAATAGATAGAATATGAAAATACTTTTCATGATGGATTGAATGGTATAAATTTTGTATTATGAATATTGATATATTTTTCTAAAAAATTGGTCAAACATATACTCGTTTGACTTTTGAAAAAAATAAATACACCCTATACAAAGGAACGAGGGGAGTAGATTAGAAGGATTCAACCTATAGCCACACGAACACACGACACCGTAGATCAAATCCAAGTAGCTCCACCAGAGATAAACATTGGCTGAATCCCACGAGACCAGCCGAAGACAAACCCCCAAACACCCCCCGACGATGCTAAATGCACCACCGGGATGACGGTAAACAGGAAAAACCTCATTTCATTTTCAGGGAACCGCCCCTCGTATCGCCTTTGTGAGCTGCACACACACCAAGTAAACAAAAAAACACCTAAAAAAAGTAGGAGCTCTCACGTCTGCAAGTGTTGAGATCCACCGTGTTCCTATTGCCCTGAAGCTACACTAGCCGAGGTAGATAGGCGGTGGCGATGAGGGGGCGTAGAAGCCCTCGTCGCCTAGGAGTTCGCTCTTAGAGGATAAAACGATACGTTTTTTTAGAGCTCTATTTATCAAACTTCAATCTCCGTTCGGGTTTTGCGACGCGTTGTATGAATATAACAATGTTTTGAAGGAAAAACATTGTTCTGACGAGTAAAAATATAATGTTCCAACGAGAACAATTACATTGGCTGATGTAAAAACAAGCTCCTAATTTTCATATTTGGACGTTTGTGGAGGGCTAGTTCAAAGTTACACGCAAATGAAACTTCAAGTTCTTCCTACCAAGACTCCTCTTTAATTTCGGCGCGTATTTGTCCATACAATTCACACCGACACAAAAATGCACCATCGAGGTGACCACCTACGTGTGCTAATACTGGGCGGCAGAACACCCTAGCAATGCACCAAGCTCCGCCAGTGCCGCTAACCATAGCCGAATTACCCACTATTATTGGCGCGTCTGAGTCCTTGGATGCTCACTATGTGGCATCGTCTTCCTCCATGTCATCTGCCATCTCGAGCTTTAAAACCAATCGATCGGCGACACATTCCTCCCAACCCTAACCTTACTAATGTCTCCTCCCTACCTGCCTCTCCCCCTTTGTGGTGAGCACCATCACAATGCCACCGCCCTGCCTGGAGTCTATTGGTTGAACCTGGTCTACGGCAACAATTTGCCATCCCCGACGTCGTTCTCCGACAATTCTACCTCTCCTCACGTAGCACTAGCCACAACGCCACCAGATATCCTTCTCCCGTCATGGCTCATGTGGCGCTTACGGCTCCTGCGACGGCAACCGCGTGGGATAGTGCGCCATTGTCTCCTTGGTGAATCGTAATTCGAAAATTATTTTACCAACTGCCTAGTTAGTGAATAATTCAGGAATTTCAAGTCGTGATGCATAGCATAAGATTTATTTTTAGGATACATGTCAAGTTCGATCCAATGGTTAAGGACCTCTTCGGTTTGCGAGATTTTGAAAATGTAGGAATAGAAAAAGTATAAGATTAGAGTGCCATGCCCATGTGAATCCTATAGAATTAACAAGGAGTGTTTGGTTCCCAGAAAAAATAGAGGAATTGTAAAAAGAAAGGATGAAACGGATGTTAATTTTTTTTATAAAATATAGTATGAAAGATTCTATAAAAAAATTCATATGGGATCAAATCCTATAAATCATAAGATCAAAGGATTTCAATACTTTAAAAATCCTAAAAAAAAACTTTGAATCAAAGGAGCCTTTAACTGGTTTTGTACCGGTACTAGTACTATCATTTGGTCGTGTTAACTTAGATCCAATGTAATACGATTCATGGTCCGGGAAGAGAAAGAAAGTCAAAGTTTGGTCCATTGGTCATCCCTGTATGTATACATGCGTTTCTTGACCGAAAGACATACCTCCAATGGAGAACGAAAATGGACCAGTATTTTGGGGCAAAAAGAAAACGTTGCTTTTATCATCATCAGATGTAGGTGGAGAACACAAGTGCTTTTCGTATGTGAAATGCGTGTGGCGATGCGCACAAATCTGAAATAAAATATTATGTCTGCCCCATAATATGAAAATAGTATAAAAAACGCTTTTATATTATCAAACGTAAGGAGTGATAAATAAGAAAAATATAATAGACCTGGAGCACCAGATCTGGATTCAAAGAACCAGCGCTGAGCTCGCATGATTAGTTGTTGATTACCACTAGTGTGGCAGGAGCCCCACCACTAGCAGTCATAAGTCATAACTCAACTCCGAGTGGAGAATCACTGTGCTGACAAGAACATTCTATCTGTTGATCGTTTTGTTCAGTTTGCTGACAAGAACATTCTATTTATTGCTGGATATTGAATGAATGCCATTACACATAATCAACGACGAAACACTCGACATCCGACACGATCGTTTTGTGTTTCGATTCCGTCTGGTGATTCCGATTCCGTCTGGTAACGGACTACGGTTCGCGCATGATGGACCACCAGCCTGTTGGGCTCGTGATTCCGATTCCGTCTGATGACGGACTACGGTTCGCGCATGATGAACCATCAGGCTGTTGGGCTCGTGATTCCGATTCCGTCTGGTGACGGACTACGGCTCTCGCTCCTCCTCGCCGCGCCCGACACGGCGAGGGAAATCTTTGCCTCCCTTTGTCGCGGCTGCCACGGATAGACAGGTTGAGATACCGAGAGAGGAGATCAAGCACGCAGGTCACGCGGACGCGAGGGATGCGCAGTTCGTCGGTGCTCATCAGCGTGCCTGCTGAGTTGAGCGAGCCAGAGTTTTCCGGCCCAAGGCGTCAGTCGCCCCAGTTTTTCTCCTTTCTTTGATCAGCAGAGGAGAGCGGAGCGGTTCCGTCCACGCACGTCGCGGCCGACCCGACGCGAGCCTGACCTGAATTTCTAACCGAAACGAAACGAAACCCGACGCGTCGCCCCCGTGCCGCCGGTCACCACGGAGTACGCACCGCCGCCCGCCGGCTTCTCGTCGCGATCGCGTCCATCCACGTCGGGACGACCGCGAAAATACTAGACGGTTTTCATTTCGTTCATGGATTGATTCTATTTGTGCCCACCGAAGCGTGCCTTAAAAAAGTGCGCAGGACTATCTCAAAAAAAAAAGTGCGCAGGAGCACGAGGGGCCAGCCTAGCCTAGCCTAGCCTACCCTGCCTGGCCGAGCCGGCTGCCGGGGCCCTTTGCGCGCACGTCCTGCTCACCACGCATATTTCCGCACTGCACCACCTCTAAAAAAAAATCCGCACTGCACCTGGGTGGTGCCGTCTTGCGTGTCCCTGTCTGCCGCGCCTTCAACCTTGGGTTACCTCTCCTTGTCGTTGCGGTTAAGCCAACCAAGATCAAGTTCGTGAGCTGAGCTGCTACACTCGGGAAAACACTGTTCCAACAAGTATATATACACAACACATGAAGGAGAGCAATTACATGATGACAAAGCTGAAACGGAACATGAAAATTATCTCTCTTTTTAGAAACAAACCTTCCGGTCTAATCAGCACAAACACTGAAGCAGAGTCCAAGATCACCGCCATCATCATCACTTTCTTGCCGGAGTCAAACAAATCTTATTACAGTAGACTATCGATAAGTCTTCATGCTAAAATCATGTTGGAACAACGCACCATAACAACAGCAACAACCATCAATGAAGAGACCCATATATAGAAAAGATCCAACCTATAGGTAGACTGTACCCGTGCAGATCCGTCAAAGACAACCACGGATCAAACCATGCGAGGTTCATCATTGTCCTCTTTGAGTGTCACGACCCTTCTCCCCTAATCACCTTAATAAGACCACCCATACAACATTAACGCCGTCACACAAACTCTAACATGAAAGCTGACATGTGAATCTGTCCCGAAGCCAAGTACAATGATCTTACTTATTTCTTCACTCTAACCTTGTGTTTCCCTTGGCAGAAGAGGAACAACCGGGTCTTTGGTCATGTCTCTTCCTCAGCTAGTTTTCCTGATTAGGGCCCAACATAAGAACACCACAATGGTAGTCCTCGTAGGTTAGTCAATGGAGTGGGTCACCAAATCCGGTCTTTGTTTCTGTTCCTCGATGAATAAAGCGAAAGGCTCTTGAAGGTTCTGGAAAAAAACATTAGGTTTTTGGCGAGACAAGTATTGTCATCTCTCGGAGGAGCAATTTCATCCAGAAAAGTGACCACTATCTACAAACATTTCTATGCAAGTCAAAGTCCTTTTTAAACGCCATAACACAGTGAAATGGCAAATAGCACTATCTTAGATACTCCCTCCGTCCCGAAATGTAGGACTTTTTTTATACTACCATAATGACAAAATGGGTCATACATTTCGAGACGGAGGGAGTACATTGGTTGATGTATGACAAAATGTGTTATTATCTTTTTTTCTTTCTTTGCACGAATCACATCTTAAAATCATGCTTAGGAATATTTCATATCTATACGAGCAATAGCAAAACAATTAAGAAAAAAGCTGTCTAAAATATTTTGAGGAAGGAAAGTCAGCAAATCTTTTTGAAGAATTTAAAATTTTCAACTAAAAGCCGATGATGCATGATGGAAGAAAGTTTTTCAAACCATTTTACAAAAGGAAAGTCAGCATATCAGTAACCGAAAAAATGCCAGCTTTCGAAAAGCCAAAAGTAAACCGAAATGCCACATTCTACGAGGGCGCCCCTGTAAAAATCCATCCAGCGAACAGAGCCAAAAACCCCCTCCTTTGAGTCTCCTCCCACCTCGCCGATTATTTATCCCCTCCCACCCTGCCAACAACGGCCTCCGCCTCCTCCTCCTCCTCCGCCGCCGCCGGATTCGCTCCCTCCGCCACCGGCCGGCGCCAACCATTCCCGCGCCACTGCCCTCCTCCCCTCCGGCCGCCGGCCACCGTCGCCCACCTCCCGCTCCAGAGCACACGCGTGGTCAAACACCAGTAACGCCTCTCCCCTCCACCAGGTCCACGCATCGGCCCATCCACCCATCCATCCATCTTTGACTCGTCAGTTCAGATTGAGCATCCAGATCTAGGCGCCCGATCCGGGGGGCGATGAACGGAGGCCTCGCTCCGCCGCCGGCGACGGCGATGGAGACGGCGGCGGCCACGCCGAGCCACCGGCGGCTGCCGGACTTCCTCCAGAGCGTGAACCTCAAGTACGTGAAGCTGGGGTACCACTACCTCATCACCCACCTCATCACGCTGCTGCTGCTCCCGCTCATGGCCGTCATCGTCCTCGAGGCCGGCCGCACCGACCCCGACGACCTCCGCCAGCTCTGGGTGCACCTGCAGTACAACCTGGTGTCGGTGCTCGTGCTGTCCGCCGTCCTCGTCTTCGGCGCCACCGTGTACGTGCTCACCCGCCCCCGCCCCGTCTACCTCATCGACTTCGCCTGCTACAAGGCGCCCGACCACCTCAAGGTCGGCTTCCAGGAGTTCCTCCGCCACTCGGCGCTCTGCGGCTTCTCCGACGACGCCCTCGAGTTCCAGCGCAAGATCCTCGAGCGCTCCGGGCTCAGCGAGGAGACCTACTGCCCCGAGGGCATGCACGCCATCCCGCCCGAGCCCACCATGGCCAACGCCCGCGCCGAGGCCGAGTCCGTCATGTTCGGCGCGCTCGACAGCCTCTTCGCCGCCACCGGCGTCAAGCCCAAGGACGTCGGCATCCTCGTCGTCAACTGCAGCCTCTTCAACCCGACGCCGTCCCTCTCCGCCATGATCGTCAACAGGTACAAGCTCAGGGGCAACGTCCGGAGCTTCAACCTCGGCGGGATGGGCTGCAGCGCCGGCGTCATCGCCATCGACCTGGCCCGGGACATGCTCCAGGTGCACCGCGGCACCTACGCCGTGGTGGTGAGCACGGAGAACATCACACAGAACTGGTACTTCGGCAACCGCAAGTCGATGCTCATCCCCAACTGCCTCTTCCGCGTCGGCTGCTCGGCGGTGCTCCTCTCCAACCGCGGCGCCGACCGCCGCCGCGCCAAGTACAGCCTCAAGCACGTGGTGCGCACGCACAAGGGCGCCGACGACAAGGCCTTCAACTGCGTGTACCAGGAGCAGGACAGCGAGGGCAAGACCGGCGTCTCCCTCTCCAAGGACCTGATGGCGATCGCCGGCGGCGCGCTCAAGACCAACATCACGACGCTCGGCCCGCTCGTGCTCCCCTTCAGCGAGCAGCTGCTCTTCTTCGCCACGCTGGTGTCCAAGAAGCTCTTCAACGCCAAGGTGAAGCCTTACATCCCGGACTTCAAGCTGGCGTTCGAGCACTTCTGCATCCACGCCGGCGGCCGGGCCGTGATCGACGAGCTGGAGAAGAACCTGCAGCTGCAGCCGGTGCACGTGGAGGCGTCCCGGATGACGCTGCACCGGTTCGGCAACACGTCGAGCAGCTCCATCTGGTACGAGCTCGCCTACATGGAGGCCAAGGGCCGCGTCCGGCGCGGCGACCGCATCTGGCAGATCGCCTTCGGCAGCGGGTTCAAGTGCAACAGCGCCGTCTGGCACGCCCTGCGCAACGTCAAGCCGTCGCCCACCACCCCCTGGGACGACTGCATCGATCGCTACCCGGTGGAGCTCGTCGACGGCTTCCCCACCCACAACCACACCCACAAGTAGCAGCAGCAGCAGCTGCAGCAAGCACCCATTGCCATTGGAGCTCCTCCAGATACAGAAACCTCCCTCAGAATGGATCAATTCAAATCCATTCATGGTTACGGGAGACATAATTAATGCCTAGTACCTCAAAGAAGAATCTCCAGGCGTGGTGCAAGTCTGCTACTCAGTTCTGATCTGCTCTGTATGAATGCAACTCTGCTCATCTTCAACAAGATTTTGATTGCTGGTCCGTGTACGTATGTGGACCATCCTCCTCCCCTGACCCCGTGGTAAGTTTTACTTCTCCAGTAGTAGCAGTAGCAAAGTGGTGGTGATGAGGAGGTCAGTCAATGAGACATGCCTGCTGTGTGGTTGTTGTATGTACATTTGTTGTCTCTTTTAGCCATTGCTGCCGATTTGCCATTCACCATAGGCAGTGAGTGGTCCGTCCATAGGAGAAGGGGCCAATCTTCGTTTTTGGTTACATGAGAAATTTAAGGGATTCATTCATGCTGATTACAGACAGAGAGTGTATTATTGGTTATGTCGACTGAACTTTGGAGCATGTATTTGTCATGTTCAATCTATTTTTTTTCTTGTGCTCCGTTTGGATGTATTGCTGACCTTTATATATACTCCTTCAGTATTTTTCATCTCATCTCTGTAGTAGTATGCAAATCAGGTATCAAATGTTCCTGCATGCTAACTACCTGGTCTGTGATATCACCTTAAATCTCTTGAGCAAGACAGTGATGCTGCCGCTGATTGTGATCTTGAACAAGAACACACCGGCATCTGTTCGATCTTGCGTTGAAGAATTTTCGGATTTCAGTTCATTCATGATGACATGGATACAGAGCCTAGTTTCCTGACGCTCCGGCATCACCTTGGTCTCTGGTTCAGTTTGAGCATTTCTCTCCGGTGTTTCTGAACATTCCGAACCGCAAACATATATAGATAGACGCTCACGCAGAACAGAAACAATGATCACAGAATGTTTCGTGGATTCAATGGCGTTCATTGATTGCGGAACAATAATAACTGAACGAAGGAGAATGTTCTTGCCAGGAGCTAGATCTTGCTGCTCCTACTCTGTACTCCACGGACAGTTGATTTATGAAGGTTGGTAGAATAGCTTGGACTTGGACAGACTGTACCATGTGCGCCGCCCGCATGGACTGCGGTTCAGTGACTCAAGGCACTTGTCTTTGTGTGCATGACATGTGGACCCGACAGATGGCTGGTCCACGTGTTAGCGACCTAAAGACAGGTATTTTCTGCCGCTTTTGCAACGTGTTATATATATGTATATGTATGTATGTATGTATATATGTGTGTGTGTATGTATGTATGTATGTATGTATATATATATAGACATGTTTTAGAGTGATACTGTATTTAGATTCTTTTCACTCTTCATGTATGTGTTATCAGAAATCAACCTTTGTAAATTATGACCAAATTTATATGGGCCGCAATATTCATCACACGTGTGATATATTAGACATCGGATTACATACCTTGTGTGGCATATTCAGGAAGCAATCCATATGATCCTGTATGGGCGAACATTAGAAATGCCCACACAGTCCTGACGCAACTACACCGTGCCACACGCCTAACAACTTTTACTCATCCTGACCCCGCACGTCTGGCACAAAGAAAATTTGTCCTGACATTTTTCGATGGCAAGTTTACTTACCCGGGGGTGACAACTTTAGTTATCCGGAGATGACAACTTTTAGTTGTAAAGCATGGTAACTTCTTTGTTTTGCTTAACCATAGTTGCCATGTATGATTACCGTTAGTTGCCGCGTGTGATCAAACCATAGTTGCCATGTGTGATTTATCATTTGCCACGTGTGGTTAAACCATAGTTGACATGTATGATTACCTAGTTGCCACATATGTGTAACTGTAGTTTCCATGTAGTTTCCATCTAACACCGTACAAGTGTCGTGTATGCGAATAGCAGTTCACCCACACGACGTGGACTGGGTGGTGTATGTGTGGGCGGGGACCGGTTCATCCACACTGCAAAGCTGGCAACCGTGCCGCGGTCCATGTAGGCGAGCGCTCTAACCCCCACACAACACGCTATGCCTACGTGACATTGAAATTCCAACAGATTCCTGTAAAATTCGTGCAAAACATAACAAACAAAGATTAGGGCGTGTGGACCAAGTGTAGAAATGCCACACGTGTGGGCGTTATCATTTGGATTTATATTCAACAATATCAACATTTATAGTACTAACGTAGTATAATATAAAAATATAATATCTAATGATGGATCTAATTGTTGGGGAACGTTGCATGAGAAACAAAAATTTTCCTACGCACACGCAGATCTATCCATGGTGATGACTATCTACGAGAGGGAGAGTGGATCTACGTACCCTTGTAGATCGCTAAGCGGGAAGCGTTAAGAAACGCGGTTGGTGTAGTCGAACGTCTTCGCGATCCAAATCGCCGAGTGTCCCGCGATCCAATCACGATCCGTCCTGCGATCTAATCACGATCCGTGCCACGAACTTGATCACGATCCGTCCCACGAACTTGATCACGATCCGTCCCACGAACTTGATCACGATCCTTCCGATCTAGCGTCGAACGGACGACACCTCCGCGTTCAGCACACATACAGCTTGATGACGATCCCCGCCGTCTTGATCCAGCAAGAGAGAGCAGAGAGGAAGAAGAGTTCTCCGGCAGCGTGACGTCTCTCCGGCGATGGGGTTGGAGCAATTCCGGCAAGGCTTCGCCTATGCACTGCAGAAATCCGATCTAGAGGAGAAACTATGCACTGGAGGAACGGGTAGGACGTGGCTGAAAAAACTAGTGCAAAACCCTAAAACCCACTAGTATATATAGGAGGAGAGGAGGAGAGCCTTGGCGCAAGGTCCAAGGCTCCTTGGCTTCGGCCGAACCCACTAGGAGAGGAGGACTCCTCCTCCAATCCTAGTAGGACTAGGATTGCTCCTTTTTTTTTGCCTTTTTCCACCTTTTTCCTATTGGGTTTTCTTCTCCAGCCACATGGGCCTTGTGTGGGAGTTTCCACCAGCCCACTAAGGGCTGATATTCACTCTCCCACAGCCCATGAAGCCTCTTGGGTCGAAATACCCCTCCCGGAGGCCTCCCGGTACACTCCCGGCACTCCCGGTACACTACCGATGAGCCCGAAACTTTTCCGGCGACCAAAACAGGACTTCCTATATATGAATCTTTACCTACGGACCATTCCGGAGCTCCTCGTGATGTCCGGGATATAATCCGGGACTCCGAACAACCTTTCGTCACCACCATACATAACTCTATCCTACCGAAATGTCACCAAACCTTAAGTGTGCAGACCCTGCGGGTTCGAGAACTATGTAGACATGACCGAGACACCTCTACGGTCAATAACCAATAGCGGGACCTGGATGTCCATATTGGTTCCTACATATTCTACGAAGATCTTTATCGGTCGAACCTCTATGTCAAGGATCCAGTTAATCCCGTATGATGTTCCCTTTGTTTTTCGGTATGTTACTTGCCCGAGATTCGATCGTCGGTATCTCCATACCTAGTTCAACCTCGTTATCGGCAAGTCTCTTTACTTGTTATGTAATACAAGATCCCGTGACTAACACTTAGTCACATTGCTTGCAAGGCTTATTGTGATGTTGTATTACCGAGTGGGCCCTGAGATACATCTCCGTCACACGGAGTAACAAATCTCAGTCTTGATCCATGCCAACTCAATAGACACCCTCGGAGATACCTGTAGAGCACCTTTATAGTCACCCAGTTACGTTGCGATGTTTGATACACACAAGGCACTCCTTCGATGTCCGTGAGTTGCATGATCTCATGGTCATAGGAACATATACTTGACATGCAGAAAGCAGTAGCAATAAACTGACACGATCATATGCTACGTTTGTAGTTTGGGTCTTGTCCATCCCATCATTCTCCTAATGATGTGATCCCGTTATCAAATGACATCTCATGTTAATGGCTAGGAAACCTTAACCATCTTTGATCAACGAGCTAGTCTATTAGAGGCATACTAGGGACATGGTTTTGTCTGTGTATCCACACATGCATCTAAGTCTTCGATCAATACAATTATAGCATGGATAATAAACGATTATCATGAACAAGGAAATATGATAATAACTAATTTATTATTTCCTCTAGGGCATATTTCCAACAGTCTCCCACTTGCACTAGAGTTAATAATCTAGTTCACATCACCATGTGATTTGCATTGTTATGAATCTAACACCCAATGAGTCCTGGGGCTCGATCATGCTTTGCATGTGAGAGAGGTCTTATAGTCAACGGGTCTGCGACATTCAGATCCGTGTGTACTTTGCAAATTTGTATGTCAATCCGTAAATACTGCTACCACACTCCACTTGGTACTATTCCAAATGGCTGCTCCACTATACGTATCCAGATTGCTACTACAAGTCATCCGGATTGGTGTTAAAGCTTGCATCGACGTAACTCTTTACGGCAAACTCTTTATCACCTCCATAATCGAGAAACATCTCCTTAGTCTTTTAGTTACTAAGGATAATCTTGACCGCTGTCGAGTGCTCCATTCCAGGATCACTTTGAAACCTTCCGGCCATACTTATGGCAAGGTTGACATCGGGTCTTGTGCACAACATTGCATACATGATAGAGCCTATGGCTGAAGCATAGGGGGTGACACTCATCTTTTCTCTATCTTCTGCAGTCACTGGGCATTGAGTCTTACTCAACTTTATACCTTACAAATCAGGCGAGAACTCTTTCTCTGACTGATCCATTTTGAACTCTTTCAAAATCTTGTCAAGGTATGTACTCATTGAAAGTAGCTTTATCCAGGTCTTGATGCTCAAAAATTATGTAGCTTTATCCAGGTCTTCCTTTGAAAAACTCTTTTCAAACAACCCTTTATGCTTTCCAGAAATTCTATATCATTTCCGATCAACAACATGTCAACCACATATGCTTATCAGAAACTCTACAGTGCTCCCACTCGCTTTATTGTAAAGACAAGTTTCTCATAAATTTCATATGGACTCAAAAACTTTAATCACCTCATCAAAGTGTATATTCCAACTCCGAGATGCTTGCTTCAGTTCATAGAAGGATCACTGAAGCTTGCACACCTTTTAGCATCCTTAGGACTGACAAAACCTTCTGGTTGTATCACATACAACCTTTCCTCAAGAATGGAATCGATGTTTTGGCATCCATCTGCCAGATTTCATAATTGAAAAATGCAGCAACTGCTAACATAATTCTAACAGACTTTAGCATCGCTACGAGTGAAAAAGTCTCATCGCAGTCAACTCCTTGAACTTGTCGGAAACTTCTTTGTGACAAGTCGAGCTTTATAAATGGTGACATTCACCATCAGCGTCTGTCTTCATTTTAAAGATCAATTTGTACTCAACGACCTGCCGTCCAACGAGCAACTCTACCAAAGTCTATACCTGGTTTTCATATATGGATCCTTTCTCGGATTTCATGGCATCTAACCATTTGTCGGAATCCGGGCCCATCATCGCTTCTCCACAGCTCGTAGGTTCATTGTTGTCCAACAACATGACCTCCAAGACAGGGTTGTCGTACCGCTCAGGAGCGGTACACATCCTTGTCGACCTACGAGGTTCAATAGTAACTTGATCCGAAGCTTCATGATCATCATCATTTACTTCCTCTTCAACTGACGTAGGTTCCACAGAAACATCTTTCTGCGCTGCGCTACTCTCTGGTTGAAACAAAGGTTCAACAACCTCATCAAGTTCTATCTTCCTCCCACTCAATTCTTTCGAGAGAAACTTTTTCTCTGGAAAGGACCCGATTTAGCAACAAAAACTTTTATGCTTGGATCTGAGATAGAAGGTTCACCCAACTGTTCTTAGGGTATTCTACGAAGATGCATTTGTCCTCTTTGGGTTCGAGCTCACTAGGTGAAAACATTTTCCACACAACCGTCTCATCCCCAAACATCAAGAAATGATAGCTTAGGTTTCTATCAAACCATAATTCACACGTTGTCATCTCAACGGATTTAGATGGTGCCCTATTTAAAGTGAATGTAGTTGTCTCTAATGCACCACCCCAAAATTATAGTAGCAAAATGATAAGAGACATCATAACATGCACCATATCCAATAGAGCACGACCATGACGTTCAGACATACCATCACACTATGGTGTTCCAGGTGGCGTGTGTTGTGAAACAACTTTCACATTGTCTATGCCAAACTCGTAACTCAGATATTCACCTCCACGATCATATCGCAGATATTTTTATCTTCTTGTCACGATGATCTTAAACTTCACTCTGAATTTGCTTGAACTTTTCAAACAATTCAGACTTGTGTTTCATTAAGTAAACATACACTATATCTACCCAAATCATCAGTGATGGTAAGAAAATAACGATATCCATCGCACGCTACAAGACTCATTGGATTGCATACATCAACATGTATCATTTCCAATAAATCACTTGCCCGCTCCATCCTTCTGGAAACGGGGTCCTTAGTCATCTTGCCCAAGAGGCATGGTTCGTATGTCTCAACCGATTCGAAATCGAATGAGTCGAAAGATCCATCAGCATGGAGTTTTTTTTCATGCACTTTATACCAATATGACATTTAGCGGCGGTGCCACAAGTATGTGGTACTATCATTATTAACTTTGTATCTTTTGGCATCAATGTTATGAACATGTGTATTACTACGATTAAGATTCAACAAACCATTCTCACTGGGTGCATGACCATTGAAGGTATTATTCATGTAAACAGAATAACCATTATTCTCTAACTAAAATAAATAACCGTGTTGCAATAAACACGATCTAATCACATTCATGCTCAACGCAAAACACTAAATAACATTTATTTAGGTTTGTCACTAATCCCGAAGGTAGAGAGAGCGTGCGATGTTGATCACATCAACCTTGGAAATATTTCCAACACACATCGTCACCTTACCCTGAGCTAGTGCTCCATTTGTAGCTTTTATTTCGAGTTACTAACGTTTAGCAATCGAACCGGTATCCAATACCCAGGTGCTACTAGGAGTACTCGCAAGGTACACATCATTAAAACATATATCAAATATACTTTTGTCGATGTTGCCAGCCTATCTTATCTACCAAGTATCTAGGGTTGTTCCGCTTCAGCGACCGCTCTCCTCATTATCGAAGCACTTAGTCTCGGGTTTGGGTTCAACTTTGGGTTGCTTCACTGGACCAGCAACTGACTTGCTATCCATGAATTTTCCCTCCTTGCTCTTGCCCTTCTCGAAACTAGTGGTTTTGACTAACCATCAACACTTGACGCTCCTTCTTGATTTCTACCTTGGCGGTGTCAAACATCGCGAGCAGCTCAAGAATCATTATTTCTATCCCTGGCATTTTATAGTTCATCACCAAGTTCTAGTAGCTTAGTGAAAGTGACTTGGAGAACTATATCAATCACTATCTTATCCGGAAGATCAACTCCCACTCGATTCAAGCGATTGCAACACCCAGACAATCCGAGCACATGCTCAATGATTGAGCTATTCTCCTTCATCTTGCAGGCAAAGAATCTTGTTGGAGATCTCATATCTCGCAACACGGGCACGAGCCTAAGATCCTAATTTCAGCTCTTAGAACATCTCATATGTTTCGTGACGTTCAAAACGTTTCGGAGCCTCAATTCTAAACCGTAATGCATGACACACTAAACTATCAAGTAGTCATTAGAACGTGCGTGTTAGATGTTCACAACATCTACAAACGATGCTAGAGGGGTTGGCGCACCGAGCGGTGCATTAAGGACATAAGCCTTGTGTGCAGCAATGAGGACAATCCTCAGATCACGGAGCCAGTCCGCAATATTTCTACCATCATCTTTCAACTCTATTTCTCTAGGAATATATAAAAATTCAAGGGAGCTACAACATGAGCTAGTAATCTACAACATAATTTTGCAAAGACACTACTGACTATGTTCATGATAATGAGTTCAATTAATCATATTACTTAAGAACTCCAACTCAAATTGACATCCCTCCGGTCATCCGAGTGATACATGATCCAAATTCACCAACTCAAGTCCGATCATCACGTGAGTTGAGGTGGTTACAATGGTGAACATCATCATGTTGATCATATCTACTATATGACTCATGTTCGACCTTTCGGTCTCTTGTGTTCCGAGGCCATGTCTGTACATGCTAGGCTCGTCAAGTTTAACCCGAGTGTTCTGCGTGTGCAACACTGGCTTGCACCCGTTGTATGTGAACGTAGAGTCTATCACACCCGATCATCACGTGGTGTCTCGACACGACGAACTTTCGCAACGGTGCACACTCGGGGAGAACACAATTTATCTTGAAATTAAGTGAGGGATCACCTTATAATGCTACCGTCGTCCTAAGCAAAACAAGGTGCATAAAAGGATTAACATCACATGCAAATCATAAGTGACATGATATGGCCATGAACTTGTGCTTTTGATCTCCATCATGAAAGCACCGGCATGATCTCCATCGTCACCGGCACGACACCATGATCTCCATCAACGTGTCGCCATTGGGGTTGTCGCGCCCAACATGCTTCTACTACTATTGCTACCGTAGCGATAAAGTAAAGCATTACATAGCGCTTAATGATTGACACGCAGGTCATACAATAATTAAAGACAACCCTATGACTCCTGCCGGTTGCCGTACTCACCGACATGCAAGTCGTGATAATCTGTACATCACATGATCATCTCATACATCAATATACCACATCATGTAATTGGCCATATCACATCACAACATACCCTGCAAAAACAAGTTAGACGTCCTCTAATTGTTGTTGCAAGTTTTACGTGGCTGCTACGGGTATCTAGCAAGAACAATTCTCACCTACGCATAAACCACAACGATGATACACTAGTTGCTTTTCAACCTCCTCAAGGACCGCCTTTGTCAAATCCGATCCTACTAAAGTGAGAGAAGCTGGCACCCGCACACCATCTATGCAACAAGTTGCGGTCGAGGGAACCGGTCTCTCGTAAGCGTACGAGTAATGTTGGTCCGGGCCACTTCATCTCACAATACCGCTGAACCAAAATCCGATCAAGGAAGGAAGCAATCTAAGCATCAACGCACACAAACCTTTTGTGTTCTACTCGAGATCTCATCTACACATAGACCTAGCTCTGATACCACTGTTGGGGAACGTTGCATGGGAAACAAATTTTTTCCTATGCACACGTAAGATCTATCCATGATGATGAGCATCTATGAGAGGGAGAGTGGATCTACGTACCCTTGTAGATCGCTAAGCGGGAAGCGTTCAAAAACGCGGTTGGTATAGTCGAACGTCTTCGCGATCCAAATACCTGAGCATCCCGCGATCCAATCACGATCCATCCCGCGATCTAATCACGATCCGTCCCACAAACTTGATCACGATCCGTCCCACGAACTTGATGACGATCCGTACCACGAACTTGATCACGATCCGTCCCACGAACTTGATCACGATCCTTCCGATCTAGCACCGAACGGACGACACCTTTGCGTTCAGCACACGTACAACTTGATGACAATCTCCGCCGTCTTGATCCAGCAAGAGAGAGCGGAGAGGAAGAAGAGTTCTCCGACAGTGTGACATCTCTCCGGCGATGGGGTTGGAGCAATTCCGGCAAGGCTTCGCCTATGCACTGCAGAAATCCGATCTAGAGGATAAACTATGCACTGGAGGAACGGGTAGGACGTGGCTGAAAAAACAAGTGCAAAACCCTAAAACCCACCAGTATATATAGGAGGAGAGGAGGAGAGCCTTAGCGCAAGGTCCAAGGCTCCTTGGCTTCGGCCGAACCCACTAGGAGAGGAGGACTCCTCCAATCCTAGTAGGACTAGGATTGCTCCTTTTTTTTGCCTTTTCGCACCTTTTTCCTATTGGGTTTTCTTCTCCAGCCACATGGGCCTTGTGTGGGAGTTTCCACCAGCCCACTAAGGGCTGATATTCACTCTCCCACAACCCATGAAGCCTCTTGGGTCGAAATACCCCTCCCAGAGGTCTCCCGGTACACTACCGATGAGCCCGAAACTTTTCCGGCGACCAAAAGAGTGTTGGGGAACGTCGCATGGGAAACAAAAATTTACCTACGCACACGCAAACCTATCCATGGCGATGAGCATCTACGAGAGGGAGAGTGGATCTACATACCCTTGTAGATCGCTAAGCGGGAAGCGTTAAGAAACGCGGTTGATGTAGTCGAACATCTTCGCGATCCAAATCGCCGAGCATCCCGCGATCTCATCACGATCCGTCCCGCGATCCAATTACGATCCATCCCGTGAACTCATCACGATCCGTCCCACAATCTCATCACGATCCGTCTCACGATCTTGATCACGATCTGTCCCGCGAACTCATCACGATCCGTTCCGCGATCTCATCACGAACCGTCTCGCGATCTCGATCATGGTCCTTCCGATCTAGCGCCGAACGGACGACACCTCCGCGTTCAGCACACGTGCAGCTTGATGACGATCTCCACCATCTTGATCCAGAAAGAGGAGGTGGAGAGGAGATAGAGAGTTCACCGGCAGCGTGACGGAGCTCCGGTGATGGTGGTGGAGTGATTCCGGCAGGGCTTCGCCTAAGCGCTACGGAAAACCGATCTAGAGGAGAAACTGTGCACCCGTGAAACGGGTAGCACGTGGCCGGAAATTCTGTCCAAAAACCACCCAATCCACTAGTATATATAGGAGGAGAGGAGAGGAGAGGCAGCCAAGGCCTTTGGGTCGGCCGAAATAGGAGGTGGGAAGCAATCCTACTTCACCTCCAATCCTCGTTGGAGTAGGATTGCCTCCTATTGGCTGATTGTCCACTTTTTGTTTAGGACTTTCTCTCCTGCGCCATGGGCCTTTGTGGCTGTTTTCCCAGCCCACTAAGGGCTGGTTATTATTCTCCCACAGCCCATGGAACTTTTGGGGTCGAAATACCCCTCCCGGAGGCCTCCCGGTACACTACCGGCACTCCCGGTACACTCCCGGCACTCCCGGTACACTATCGATGAGCCCGAAACTTTTCTGGAAACCAAAGTAGGACTTCCTATATATGAATCTTTACCTCCGGAACATTCCGGAGCTCCTCGTGACGTCCGAGATCTCATCCGGGACTCCGAACAAACTTCGGTCACCACCATACATAACTCTACACTACCGAAACGTCACCGAACCTTAAGTGTGCAGACCCTGCGGGTTCGAGAACTATGTAGACATGACCGAGACACCTCTACGGTGAATAACCAATGGCGGGACCTGGACGTCCACATTGGTTCCTACATATTCTACGAAGATCTTTATCGGTCGAACCTCTATGTCAAGGATTCAGTTAATCCCGTATAACGTTCCCTTTGTTCTTCGGTGTGTTACTTGCCCGAGATTCGATCGTCGGTATCTCCATACCTAGTTCAACCTCGTTATCGGCAAGTCTCTTTACTCGTTCCGTAATACAAGATCCCGCCACTAACAATTAGTCACATTGCTTGCAAGGCTTATTGTGATGTTGCATTACGGAGTGGGCCCCGAGATACCTCTCCGTCACACGGAGTAACAAATCCCAGTCTCGATCCATGCCAACTCAACAGACACCATCGGAGATACCTGTAGAGCACCTTTATAGTCACCCAGTTACATTGCAACGTTTGATACACAGAAGGCACTCCTCCGATATCTGTGAGTTGCATGATCTCATGGTCATAGGAACACATACTTGACATGCCGAAAACAATAGCAATAAACTGACACGATCATATGCTACGTTTGCAGTTTGGGTCTTGTCCATCACATCATTCTCCTAATGATGTGACCCCGTTATGAAATGGCATCTCATGTCCATGGCTAGGAAACCATAACCATCTTTTGATCAACGAGCTAGTCTATTAGAGGCATACTAGGGACATGGTTTTGTCTATGTATCCACACATGCATCTAAGTCTCCGATCAATACAATTATATCATGGATAATAAACGATTATCATGAACAAGGAAATATGATAATAACTAATTTATTATTGCCTCTAGGGCATATTTCCAACAGTCTCCCACTTGCACTAGAGTCAATAATCTAGTTCACATCACCATGTGATTCGCATTGTTATGAATCTAGCACCCAACGAGTTCTGGGGCTCGATCATGCTTTGCATGTGAGAGAGGTCTTATAGTCAACGGGTCTGTAACATTCAGATCTGTGTGCACTTTGCAAATACCTATGTCAAACTGTAAACACTGCTACCACACTCCGCTCGGTAGTATTCCAAATGGCTGCTCCACTATACGTATCCAGATTGCTACTACGAGTCATCCGGATTAGTGTTAAAGCTTGTATCGACGTAACTCCTTACGACGAACTCTTTATCACCTCCATAATTGAGAAACATCTCCTCAGTCTCTTAGTTACTGAGGATAATCTTGACCGTTGTCCAGTGATCCACTCCTGGTTCACTCTTGTACCCCCTGACGGACTTATGGCAAGGCACACACAGGTGCAGTACACAGCATGGCATAATATAGAGCCTATGGCTAAGGCATAGGGGACGACGTTCGTCCTTTCTCTTTCTTCTGCCGTTGTCGAGCTTTGAGTCTCACTCAACTTTCACACCTTACAAATCAGGCGAGAACTCTTTCTCTGACTGATCCATTTTGAACTCTTTCAAAATCTTGTCAAGGTATGCACTCATTGAAAGTCTCATCGAGCATCTTGATCTATCTCCATAGATTTTGATGCTCAACAATTAGGTAGCTTCATCCAGGTCTTCCTTTGAAAATCACTTTCCAAATGACCGTTTTATGCTTTCCAGAAACTCTACATTATTTCTGATCAACAATATGTCATCCACATATACTTATCAGAAATTCTATAGTGCTCCCACTCACTTTATTGCAAATACAAGTTTCTCGTAAACTTTGTATAAACATCAAAACTTTGATCACCTCATCAAAGCGTATATTCCAACTCCGAGATGCTTGCTTCAGTCCATGGAAGGATCACCGAAGCTTGCACACCTTTTAGCATCCTTAGGCCTGACAAAACCTTCTGGTTGTATCACATACAACCTTTCCTCAAGTAAACCGTTAAGGAAACGATGTTTTGACATCCATCTGCCAGATTTCATAATTGAAAACACAGCAACTGCTAACATAATTCCAACAGACTTTAGCACCACTACGAGTGAGAAAGTCTCATCGTAGTCAACTCCTTGAACTTGTCACAAACATCTTTGCAACAAGTCGAGCTTTACAAATAGTGACATTCACCATCAGTGTCTGTCTTCATTTTAAAGATCCATATGTACTCAACGACCTGCCGTCCAACGAGCAAGTCTACCAAAGTCTACACTTGGTTTTCATACATGGATCCTATCTCGGATTTCATGGCCTCCAACCATTTGTCGGAATTCAGGCCCATCATCGCTTCTCCATAGCTCGTAGGTTCATCGTTTGTCCAACAACATGACCTCCAAGACAGGGTTGTCGTACCGCTTAGGAGTAGTACACATCCTTGTCGACCTACGAAGTTCGATAGTAACTTGATCATGAAGCTTCATGATCATCATCATTAACTTCCTCTTCAACTAACGTAGGCTTCACAGAAACAACATCCTGCGCTGCGCTACTCTCTGGTTGAACAAAGTTTAAACAACCTCATCAAGTTCTATCTTCCTCCCACTTAATTCTTTCGAGAGAAACTTTTCCTCGAGAAAGGATCCGTTTTAGTAACAAACACTTTGCACTTGGATCTGAGATAGAAGGTTCACCCAACTGATCTTAGGGTATTCTATGAAGATGCATTTGTCTGCCTTGGGTTCGACCTCATTAGGTGAAAACATTTTCCACACAAGTGTCGCAGCCCCAAGTATTAAGAAATGACAGCTTAGGTTTCTATCAAACCATAATTCACATGGTGTCATTTCAATGGATTTAGATGGTGCCCTATTTAAAGTGAATGTAGTTGTCTCTAATGCATAACCCCAAAATTATAGTAGTAAAACGACAAGAGACATCATAGCACGCACCATGTCCAATAGAGCATAACTATGATGTTCGGACACACCATCACACTATGGTTTTCCAGGTGGCGTTTAGTTGTGAAACAACTTTCACATTGTCTTAAGTTGTATGCCAAACTCGTGACTCAGATATTCACCTCCACGATCATATCGCAGTCATTTTTATCTTCTTGTCACGATGATCTTTAAACTTCACTCTGAATTTTCTTGAACCTTTCAAACGATTCAGACTTGTGTTTCATTAAGTAAATATACACTATATCTACTCAAATCATCAACGAAGGTAAGAAAATAACGATATCCACTTCACGCTACAAGACTCACTAGTTTGCATACATCAACATGTATCATTTCCAATGAATCACTTGCCCGCTCCATCCAACGGGGTCCTTTAGTCATCTTGCCCAAGAGGCATGGTTCGCATGTCTCAACCGATTCCCAAATCGAATGAGTCCAAATATCCATCACCATGGAGTTTCTTCATGCGCTTTATACCAATATGACATTTTGCGGCAGTGCCACAAGTATGTGGTACTATCATTATTTAACTTTGTATCTTTTGACAACAATGTTATGAACATGTGTATTACTACGATCAAGATTTCAACAAACCATTCTCACTGGGTGCATGACAATTGAAGGTATTATTCATGTAAACAGAATAACTATTATTCTCTGACTTAAATGAATAACCGTATTGCAACAAACATGATCTAATCATGTTCATGCTCAACGCAAAACACCAAATAACATTTATTTAGGTTCGTCACTAATCCTGAAGGTAGAGAGAGCGTGCGATGTTGATCACATGAACCTTGGAAACATTTCCAACACACATCGTCACCTCACCCTTAGCTAGTTCTCCGTTTATTCCTTAGATTTTATTTCGAGTTACTAACATTTAGCAACCGAACCGGTATCCAATACCCAGGTGCTACTAGGAGTACTAGCAAGGTACACATCAATAACTCGTATATCAAATATACTTCTGTCGATGTTGCCAGCCTTCTTATCTACCAAGTATCTAGGGTTGTTCCGCTTCAGTGACCTCTCACCTCATAATAGAAGCACTTAGTCTCGGTTTTGAGTTCAACTTTGGGTTGCTTCACTGGAGCAGCAACTGACTTGCTATCCATGAAGTCTCCCTCCTTGCTCTTGCCCTTTTCGAAACTAGTGGTTTGATTAACCATCAACACTTGACGCTCCTTCTTGATTTCTACCTTCGCGGTGTCAAACATCGCGAACAGCTCAGGGATCAATACTTCTATCCCTGGTGTATTATAGTTCATCACTAAGTTCTAGTAGCTTTAGTGACAGTGACTTGGAGAACTATATCAATCACTATCTTATCTGGAAGATCAACTCCCACTTGATTCAAGCGATTGTTGTACCCAGACAATCTGAGTACATGCTCAACGATTGAGCTATTCTCCTTCATCTTACAGGCAAAGAATCTTGTTGGAGATCTCATATCTCGCAACACAGGCACGAGCCTGAGATCACAATCTCTACTCCTAGAACATCTCATATGTTTCGTGACGTTTAAAACATTTCGGAGCCTCAATTCTAAGCCGTAATGCATGACACACTAAACTATCAAGTAGTCATCGAAACGTGCCTGTCAGATGTTCACAACATCTATAGACGACGCTAGAGGGGGTGGCGCACCGAGCGGTGCATTAAGGACATAAGCCTTCTGTGCAGCAATGAGGACAATCCTCAGATCACGGACCCAGTCCGCAATATTGCTACCAACATCTTTCAACTCTATTTCTCTAGGAACATATAAAAATTTAAGGGAGCTACAGCGCGAGCTAGTAATCTACAACATAATTTGCAAAGACACTTTGACTATGTTCATGATAATGAGTTCAATTAATCATATTACTTAAGAACTCCCACTCAAATTGACATCCCTCTGATCATTCAAGTGATACATGATCCAAATTCACCAACTCAAGTCCGATCATCACGTGAGTTGAGGTGGCTGCAATGGTGAACATCATTATGTTGATCATATTTACTATATGACTCATGTTCGACCTTTTAGTCTCTCGTGTTCCGAGGCCATGTCTGTACATGCTAGGCTCGTCAAGTTTAACCTGAGTGTTCTGCGTGTGCAACACTGGCTTGCACCTGTTGTATGTGAACGTAGAGTCTATCACACCCGATCATCACGTGGTGTCTCAACACGACGAACTTTCGCAACGGTGCACACTCGGGGAGAACACAATTTATCTTGAAATTAAGTGAGGGATCACCTTATAATGCTACCGTCGTCCTAAGCAAAACAAGGTGCATAAAAGGATTAACATCACATGCAAATCATAAGTGACATGATATGGCCATGATCTTGTGCTTTTGATCTCCATCATGAAAGCACCGGCATGATCTCCATCGTCACCGGCATGACACCATGATCTCCATCATCTTGATCTCCATCAACGTGTCGCCATCGGGGTTGTCACGCCCTGCATGCTTCTACTACTGTTGCTACCGTAGCGATAAAGTAAAGCATTACATAGCGCTTAATGATTGACACGCAGGCCATACAATAATTAAAGACAACCCTATGGCTCCTGCCGGTTGCCGTATTCATCGACATGCAAGTCGTGATAATCTATACATCACATGATCATCTCATACATCACATATATCACATCATGTAATTGGCCATATCATATCACAACATACCCTGCAAAAACAAGTTAGACGTCCTCTAATTGTTGTTGCATGTTTTACGTGGCTGCTACGGGTATCTAGCAAGAACAATTCTCACCTACGCATAAACCACAACGGTGATACACTAGTTTGCTTTTCAACCTTCTCAAGGACCGCCTTTGTCGAATCCGATCCAACTAAAGTGAGAGAAACTGTCACCCGCAAGCCATCTAAGCAACAAGTTGCGTCGAGGGAACCGGTCTCTCGTAAGCGTACGAGTAATGTTGGTCCGGGCCGCTTCATCTCACAATCCCGCTGAACTAAAATACGACCAAGGGAGGAAGCAATCTAAGCATAAACGCCCACAAACCTTTTGTGTTCTACTCGAGATCTCATCGAACCATCAACCTAGCTCATGATGCCACTGTTGGGGAACGTCGCATGGGAAACAAATTTTTTCCTACGCACACGCAAACCTATCCATGGTGATGAGCATCTACGAGAGAGAGAGTGGATCTACATACCCTTGTAGATCGCTAAGCGGGAAGCGTTAAGAAACGCGGTTGGTGTAGTCGAACATCTTCGCTATCCAAATCGCCGAGCGTCCCGCGATCTCATCACGATCCGTCCCGCGATCCAATCACGATACGTCCCGTGAACTCACCACGATCCGTCCCGCGATCTCATCACGATCTGTCTCACGATCTTGATCACGATCTATCCCGCGAACTCATCATGATCCGTTCCACGATCTCATCATGAACCGTCTCGCGATCTCGATCATGGTCCTTCCGATCTAGCGCCGAACGGACGGCACCTCCGCGTTCAGCACACGTGCAACTTGATGACGATCTCCACCGTCTTGATCCAGAAAGAGGAGGTGGAGAGGAGAGAGAGTTCACCGGCAGCGTGACGGAGCTCCGGTGATGGTGGTGGAGTGATTCCGGCAGGGCTTCGCCTAAGCGCTGCGGAAAACTGATCTAGAGGAGAAACTGTGCACCGGTGAAACGGGTAGCACGTGGCCGGAAATTCTGTCCAAAAACCACCCAGTCCACTAGTATATATAGGAGGAGAGGAGAGGAGAGGCAGCCAAGGCCTTTGGGTCGGCTGAAATAGGAGGTGGGAAGCAATCCTACTTCACCTCCAATCCTAGTTGGAGTAGGATTGCCTCCTATTGGCTGATTCTCCACTTTTTGCTTTAGGACTTTCTCTCCCGCGCCATGGACCTTTGTGGCTGTTTTCCCAGACCACTAAGGGCTGGTTATTATTCTTCCACAGCCCATGGACCTCTTGGGGTCGAAATACCCCTCCCGGAGGCCTCCCGGTACACTACCGGCACTCCCGGTACACTACCGATGAGCCCGAAACTTTTCCGGAAACCAAACTGGGAATTCCTATATATGAATCTTTACCTCCGGACCATTCCGGAGCTCCTCGTGACGTCCGGGATCTCATTCGGGACTCCGAACAAACCTCGGTCACCACCATACATAACTCTACACTACCGAAACGTCACCGAACCTTAAGTGTGCAGACCCTACGGGTTCGAGAACTATGTAGACATGACCGAGACACCTCTACGATCAATAACCAATGGCGGGACCTGGACGTCCACATTGGTTCCTACATATTCTACGAAGATCTTTATCGGTCGAACCTCTATGTCAAGGATTCAGTTAATCCCGTATAACGTTCCCTTTGTTCTTCGGTATGTTACTTGCCCGAGATTCGATCGTCGGTATCTCCATACCTAGTTCAACCTCGTTACCGGCAAGTCTCTTTACTCGTTCCGTAATACAAGATCCCGCAACTAACAATTAGTCACATTGCTTGCAAGGCTTATTGTGATGTTGCATTACGGAGTGGGCCCCGAGATACCTCTCCGTCACACGGAGTAACAAATCCCAGTCTCGATCCATGCCAACTCAACAGACACCATCGGAGATACCTGTAGAGCACCTTTATAGTTACCCAGTTACGTTGCGACGTTTGATACACAGAAGGCACTCCTCCGATATATGTGAGTTGCATGATCTCATGGTCATAGGAACACATACTTGACATGCGGAAAACAGTAGCAATAAACTGACACGATCATATGCTACGTTTGTAGTTTGGGTCTTGTCCATCACATCATTCTCCTAATGATGTGACCCCGTTATCAAATGACATCTCATGTCCATGGCTAGGAAACCATAACCATCTTTTGATCAACGAGCTAGTCTATTAGAGGCATAGTAGGGACATGGTTTTGTCTATGTATCCACACATGCATCTAAGTCTCCGATCAATACAATTATAGCATGGATAATAAACAATTATCATGAACAAGGAAATATGATAATAACTAATTTATTATTGCCTCTAGGGCATATTTCCAACAAAGAGGACTTCCTATATATGAATCTTTACCTCCGGACCATTCCGGAGCTCGTCGTGATGTCCGAGATCTCATCCGGGACTCCGAGCAACCTTCTGTCACCACCATACATAACTCTATACTACCGAAGCGTCACTAAACCTTAAGTGTGCAGACCCCGTGGGTTCGAGAACTATGTAGACATGACCGAGACACCTCTACGGTCAATAACCAATAGCGGGACCTGGATGTCCATATTGGTTTCTACATATTCTACGAAGATCTTTATCGGTCGAACCTCTATGTCAAGGATTCAGTTAATCCCGTATGATGTTCCCTTTGTTTTTCGGTATGTTACTTGCCCGAGATTCGATCGTCGGTATCTCCATACCTAGTTCAACCTCGTTACCGGCAAGTCTCTTTACTCGTTCCGTAATACAAGATCCCGTGACTAACACTTAGTCACATTGCTTGCAAGGCTTATTGTGATGTTGTATTACCGAGTGGGCCTTGAGATACCTCTCCGTCACACGGAGTAACAAATCCCAGTCTTGATCCATGCCAACTCAACAGACACCCTCGAAGATACCTGTAGAGCACCTTTATAGTCACCCAGTTACGTTGCGATGTTTGATACACACAAGACACTCCTCCGATGTCCGTGAGTTGCATGATCTCATGGTCATAGGAACATATACTTGACATGCAGAAAACAGTAGCAATAAACTGACACGGTCATATGCTACGTTTATAGTTTGGGTCTTGTCCATCAAATGATGTGATCCCGTTATCAAATGACATCACATGTCAATGGCTAGGAAACCTTGATCATCTTTGATTAACGAGCTAGTTCACTAGAGGCATACTAGGGACAATGTGTTGTCTATTTACCCACACATGTAATGTGTTTCCAATCAATACAATTATAGCATGGATAATAAACGATTATCATGAACAAGGAAATATAAGAACAGACACTTTATTTATTGCCTCTAGGGCATATTTCCAACACTAATGACATAGTTTTTATTTGTGAAAGTTGATAATTCTTTATGCAAACTTGGTTAAGCTTTGAAAAGTTTGATTCCAGTCTAACCTGGAGACAAAGATACGGAAGGAGGTACTAGTAGTCGAATAAAGGATGGCTCTTTTCCTTTTGCTTAAGAAATCAACGGATGAGATGATGACAACTCCTTTCTCAGCGCCCCTGCATTGTAACCCAACCATTCCTTGTTGAGATACCACATGTTGTACATTAGGATCGAATAATTTGTGCTCCAATATAGCGCAAATCATTTCATATTCCATGTGCTATGTTCTATGGTAGTATTGAATATTTTTCCGATCTCAATATGTCGCCATCGACTGAAGTCGACAGGAACCGAGCTTGAGGCAAAGTCTAACTGAGAAAGTACTCCATCCATTCCATAATATAGTGCGTCCTCGATTTCCGAGCTTTCAGTTTGACCATGAATTTAACCAACGAGGCTGATTACGGCGGGAGTAAAAACTGTACCATCGAAAACTTCATTCGAATCGAATTCAATGATATAATTTTTACTTCCGCCACAATCAGTCTCGTTTGTTAAATTTATGATCAAAATTAGATTTGAAAAAGTACGCGGGAGGGAGTACTAGGCAAAAACATGCCCGTTAGTCAAGACACGCGCGCGGATAACCAATTGACTGGACTCTCATTCTCTCTCGATACTCTGAATCACACCTTGATAACTTTATTTATCGAAATGGACCGTTGAAACGCCCAACATTATTTTAACCTCCACACCACTGAATAACGAGGACCCGGAAGGACGCACCGTGTGTACTGGTGTTATTGTGCCTACAGATTAATCGAGCATTCATCTTGGCCTTAAGGTCAATGAGACATGATTAGTACAACTACTACTAACAGATATACAAAACTGTACTCCCTCCGTCCGAAATTAGTCTAGATACATTCGTTGAAGTGTTAACTAATTCTTCACAGAGGAAGTAATTATTATCTAGTTTGGCGATTCCAACTTAGTGACTCACTCTTCACACATGAGTTTAGGTATCATGGCTGTGAATGTAGGGAGATCAAAAACAACAATCCGTAGTCACTCTTGTATTCCTTACGTCCGTCGGAATTGCAATAATGCCAGTCGTTTCAGGGCTAAGTTTGGTAGGTTAAATGACCGGACAACAGTTTGGTTATGCTCTGGTCCAGAGGAAGCCGTGAACGTTGTAGGATGGAATTTCTAAACGTTAACTTTGAATAATACAACTATTAATCTGCAAAAAAGTCACATTTATGTTTTTTTTCCTCCTTTTCTTGCTAGGGTCACACACTTCAGTTTCACGCCAAGTGTGCGCGTACTTGGTGAAAGGAGACTACGTGAAACTTAAATATCACTGATATGTGCAGAGTTCCCTCCATATATAACGGACTGTATTATGCGATTATATCTGATAAATAAGAGAACAAATGTGATGACACGATTTCCAAGTGAGAACCCAGCCACGGAGCGGGGCTTCATCCCCGCCAGATCCCGGCGGCCAAAAGGGGCCGATGCCCTTGTTTGAGTGAGTGGACAAAGAAGAAGAAACCAAAGCGTTGGACATGGAGACAGACGGGACACCCAAGGAAAAGAAAGGCAAATGGGACGAGGGAAGAAAAATCTCGTGGCAGCAATGAGCAAGAACAGGTCCGTGCCGTCAGTCGGCGCCCGGGCAGCCGGGCTCAGTGGCCCTCGTGCTCGTGCACTGCAGTCCAACCTACTACGGTGGGCGCAAGCAAAGGCGCCAAAGTATCAAGCTCGCGGCCCCACGAACGGACGGACGGAAATATATCCAAGGGTGCCCGTACGTCTCGAATTATCGTTCTGTACAGGTCCACCCCACGTAATTTGATACGAAATCGAATCCTTCGTGAAACTCCGCTTGCTCGGGCCACGGCCACGGCATCCTGTTCTAACACCTCAAACGATCCCTGGTACATCCACGGATGCGTCCAGTCAATGACCGGACAGAAGTGAAGAAAAAAAACGACTCAACCGAATCTCTCTTACCATTCATATACGTCAGGGTTGTTCATTAACCCTCATATCCATCTCAAATATAGTAAAGATATAAAGGCTCGCAAACGCGCTCAGTCAGTCCGTCATGTAGGACGCGACCTCATCCCAAATCACTTTTATTTATTTATTCAATCTTTTCTTTCTCTCTCTTCCTTTTCACCATGTACAAGTGATCAGACATATGAAAAAAAATAAAGGAGTGTGGCTGCGAGAATGGACATATAAGGGACACATCCGGTCACTGATCAGATGCGTTCACGGACATTTAGCGGATCATCTTTGTAAAATCCGGCTGTAGAAGAACACATGCATGTTGCTGAGGATGCTCCATCGCCTTCACGTGTGCTCCTCGTCGTCGCGCTGGGCTGGTTGGGTCTGGGCGGAACTCAACAGGCGTTCCCTCCTCCACCCGTCTGTTCGTCGGGGCGCTGGGGACCATAGTGCCATTGTCGGGGCATTGCTGCCCCTCTATCACGGTCTCACCAAGGTTTGTGTGCGCGACGGGCGCCAGACTTCCTTCTGGTTCGATTGCTGGCTCCCATGTGGTGCGGTGTGGGAGGTCCAGCACACGACGACCGTCGAGGCCACGGTGTGGGAGGTCCGGGGGCAGGGCCTCGATCGGATTCTCGTCCCCCGACTCACGACAGTGGGGAGCTCTAAGCGTGACACCCTCCTTCTCCTCATGGTTGGGGGCGTCGCTATGCCTGGCAATGATGACCGGGCCCTTGTCAAGTGCTCGACCCCAGCTGGAGGCCTCGTCACCATCTCGGTCTATGCCCTGGAGAGGTTCAGTTTCCCTCCTTACTCTTGCCCTTCTCGAAACTAGTGGTTTGACTAAGGTTTTATCACGAAGGCATATTGACAGCAGTGAAACAATACTCTACAGGTCATGAAATGGCATGGAACTTAACAGCATGCTATAGGACAATATCAACAACAAATAACTCCATTACACCTACCACAAAAGAGTTCTAGATCACTAGCAAATCACATGGCAAGACATCAACCAATTATAACAGATTCCAGACTTAGAAATATTTTGGACCCTCAAAATAGTAGATTTTAATAGCAAGTTGACAACAACAAAACAACACCTAAACATGCATTTCTATGACAAGCAAAATGTCCATGGGCTAGGACACATATCAAAGAGCAACTTTCATGTTCAAACTTAATTCAAAACATGTATGGATTAAGTCCCAAAAAAATGACAAAAGGGCATCATGACATAAATGACATGCACATAAAATGCTCAAATGATAAAACTAAATGCACAGATAGATCATATGGATTTTTCTACCCCGAAAACATATATAATATGCATAGGTTCATGTAGAAAATTAATCACAATTAATTATGCAAGTTATGGCCTAATCACCTTATAGCAAGTCACTTATGCAAATAAAATACAAATATCATGCCAACATTTTTATCATGCATGAAAATGCGATGCCGATGTTATGAACATTTTTATCATGTGATTTTATTAATTTCGATGCACGGTTAATAAATTATGATAATGCAA
Organism: Hordeum marinum; assembly: GCA_022496015.1. Lineage (NCBI taxonomy): Eukaryota > Viridiplantae > Streptophyta > Magnoliopsida > Poales > Poaceae > Hordeum > Hordeum marinum. The sequence continues at coordinate 455,257,913 of CM039672.1, read as the reverse complement.
TATATATGCGAAGATGCAAAAACAACACAAATGACATGTTAGATAATTTAAACATGTATGCAAATGGCATATTAATAATCTACACGCTTTTCTAATCATTTTACATGTATAAAATATTTTATTACGATGAACGGTTAAATTGCTATGAATTAAACCATATTAAATTGGTCATCATGCAAATCGATGCAAACATCAAGTTTAAATATTTTAAACATGCATGAAAATTGGTTATTGTGAAACTAGATAAAATTCTACACATTACACATATTAAAAATATTTTTCTACGGTGCACGGTTAATTAGCTATTAACGTTTTTAAATCGCAATGGCCAAAATAAAAAAAAACGCAAAAGGGAGGGGCTGGGCTCACCTTGTGGGCCTTGGCCCACTCGGTGGCAGGCTGGGGCTGGGCCGACTCGGGCCTGGCCCACGTCGGGCGCTGGCGCGGTCAACGGCGGCTGGGAGCGTCGTCCTCCTCCTCCCGATTCAATCGGGGAGGCAGGGGTGGCGGCTCCACGCGGGGGGAGGCAGGGGGTGGCGCTGGAGGAAGCTGGCGGACGCGGGGACGGGCGGCGCTGGCCCGGATCCGGCCATCCCCGGCGGCGGCGGCGGCTGAGCTCACCATGGCGGCCATGGCGACCTGCGGGAGGAAGAAGGAAGCGAGGTGAGAGAGGAGGAGAAGGAGGAAAGGAAAGAAGGAGAGGGGAACCGGCAAGGTCCCAGCGGCGGTGGCGGCGCTGGCAAGGAGAGCTGTGGCAGGGAAGCTCGGGGCAGCCATGGGAGCACGGGAGGAGCTTGGGGCTCCTGCGGTCGCTGGACATGTCCGGGTTGTCCGTCGGACATGTCTGGTAGGTGGGAAACTGGGCGATTTTTGGCCTCTAGATCGCGATCCGAGGGCCAAAAACGGACAGATGGATGGGACTGCGGGATCTGGAGGAGGAGGGCTAGCAAGTGGGGTTTTCCTAGGGGTGTGGCTGCAATTTGGCAAGTGGGAAACCCTAGAGAGAGTGAGAGCTCTCTCCATGGCTTTATATAGGGGAGGCACTAGGGGTGGCTGGACAACGTCCGTCCGATCGCGATCCGACGACCACGAATGGAGGGAGTGGCTAGGTTGGGCTAGCGGGCTGTGTAGAGGGCCTTGGGAGAGATGAGAGGAAGTGCGGTCCATGACACAAAGGTTTTAAAACACCGACAACTTCTGGCGGAATACCGATAACCTCACTGTTACGATTGACCGACGGGATATCAAACGAACTCGGATCGCGACGAAATTCGACAGGCGGTCTACCTACCATATAACAAGACCACACTCCAAGTTTCGACCTAATCTGATAATATTTTAGCGCGCATTAAAAACAGTTTTATTTAAATGATGCCGCGGGCGTGTGCGTGTGTGGTTGGTCCGAAACGGGCAACAACAAGAACGGAGAGAACCGGCAACTATGAACGGATGCAAGCTTTTGAAAACGAGTGACGATGCTATGCAGATGATTCGAATGATGCGATGATGAATGCAACAATAAAACGAAACGCAGACGAGAACGGAAATAAAAGGGGAATCTTCTGGAATCTTTTGGAGCGTCGGTCCCGGGCTGTCAGAACTCTCCTCCACTACACGAGGATCTCGTCCCGAGATCTAGAATGAAAAAGGGGAAGAGAAAGAGCAAAAGGTAAAACTTAGTTGCTTCTTTGACAAAGAAGCGAACCAATGAATCTTGAAGGAAGCAAAGAGATAAAGAACTACATGAGGAACAAGCAAGAATTCATAAGAAATTTCGGCAGCACTTCGGTTAAATGAATAAGCAAAGAAAGAACATGATAATAATCAAACTAAACGATGGATTAAAGAGAGCAACATAACAAGGCCTCCGGAACAAAAGAATAGAAGTTAGATCCTTGGGAAGAAGAGAACTGAGAATAAATGACAACTTCTAGCACAAATGGATTTGATAAGCATATTTAGGAAGAAGAAATTGAACGGAGCTGTTGGAACACCAACAATGAAAAGAACAAGCTCATTGTGGACTTATGGAAAACATCTCAAAATTATGAGGTGAGAACCTACCACAACAAAAAGAATTGATTGATTGAGAGCAACAAGATATGCAAAAACTTCTTTCACCAAGAAGAGGAGGAGAAAACTTGGATTATTTATGACACCATGATAGCAAAAATCCTTAGGAGATGCTTTAGGTGAAATCCAATCCAAGAGAACTCCGAGAAAACAAGATGGGTTTATTTATCTTATTCTTGATAATTTTCCTGCGAGACTCCTCATAATCAAGAATTTAATAACACCATCTCAAAAGACAATGGAGAAGGAATTGAACTTAGAAGACCAAGATAAAGAACACTTGAGCACCTCCAACAAGAATCTAGAAGAACACTTGAAAATGAAAGAAATCTTGATGAACCACCATGAAGAACCTCCAGAAGAACTCTGAAACGAAAGGATGATAGAAAAGGATTGAAGGATGCAAAAAGAATAAGATTGAGGCCTTGCAACGAATAAGATGAGGCTTCAGAACAAGATACTTGAGCAAAACTAAGAACTCCGGAAAAGAAAGATGACCACTTGGGATAAGAATTTGATATCATGAACAACTCCGGAAGAAGGATTGAAATCACTTGAATGAACAAGAATAAGAATTATGATATGACTATTCTTCATCAAGTTAAATTGATGACAAGCAACGGATTTCACACATCACTTATTCTCCTTGAAAAGAATTGAAGAGAGATAGATAGATCACAAACTGAAGATGTCTTGCATGAGAACACCGGTAAGAATTCAAAATGAAAGAGGATAATGCCAATGGACGAAATAACAAGAGAACGAAAGAGCATGATCCACCTAATAGAAAACTTCACAAGGCACCGGTAAGAATTAGAAACTAAAGAGGACCCATGAGAATGAAGAGATCAAGATCTGCCTAATAGAAACTGAAAAGGCACCGGAATAATTGAGATACGAACGAACGAACAACAATTGAGAAGAATTTGAGAACAAAAGCTGAAAGCTGAGAACGAAGAAATCTTCTGAAATGATGGCCTTCTGGAAGATCGAGAAATGAAAACAATACTGAAATGCGCCGGATAGATATGAGAGAAATAACTCATGATCAAAACAATTTGAGATGATAACAACAGCCTAAAACCAAGAATCTTTAAGAGAATGAGCAAATATTAAGAGAAACACTCCTTCGGTCTTCAATGCAGAGAATGACGATGAGAAACAACATCATGAATTACTAAGATACTCCGGAGGAATGAATAAAGAAAGGTTGAGGCAACAATGAAAATTATTTAGAAGCGATCTTCGAGAAGGCATATGACTGATGAAATTCATTCTTATGTCATATATTAGGAGAGAAGTTGAGGACATCTCCGGAAAGATTTGAAGAGTCAGGTAGGATCCTGGGAAAGGACCTGTGGGTTATGGACCACTCAAGAGATCACCGTTGAAACAATTGATTAAAAGAGAGATTGCACCGGTACAAATTAAGAACTTGATGATATGAGACCCTTGAAATAATTTAAGAGGACAAGAATGAAAATGAATGTCTTCTGAGATATCTTCAGCACTTCGGAAGAAAAGAGATATGAATAAGCAAGAGAGGCTTGATACAGAATTCCAACATGGGAGAGCAAATAGAGAATGAAAATGATATTAGGAACACCAAGAACTAGAATTGAATCCTCCGGATAAGAAAAGAAATATGAATACAACTAAATGATAACTTGAGCACCGAGCATCTTCATAAAGAATCACAGGAGAAGAATAACAACGGGAACAAGGAATATGAGGATAGATCTTGAAATGAAACTCTTGAGAATCTCCACAAGAATCACCGGAAACAAGATAGAAGAAAAGATAGCGGAAGCATTACGTGAATAGAAAGACACTTGGATGAGAATTAATCATTGAAGAAAAAGGGTGGGAGGGCGGGAAAACAAAGAAAACTTGGAACGAATGAGACAAATTCCAGAACGAAATGAAAATTGATCTTGCAAATATTGGAGATGATAGAATTATCTTGAAGAGAAGCGCACCAATAGGAAAAGAATTGATATGATAACTTGATTGAGCACAAGAATTAGCAATCCCACAAAAATATGAGAACACTACTTCGGAAAGATATGAAATCACCACTTGACATCGAAGCAACTCGAATTACCATATTCAAAACAAAACAAAGGATGAGGCTTATGAAACAAGCCAGAACAAATACATACCCACTATGTACTTGTTGGAAAGATAATTCTAGGTAACTACTTGAATTCCCACCTAAGAACTTCCGAAAACTTTCTTGTTTATGCGATTCGGGTTGCGGAGTCAGGAACCTACCCTAGGTAATCAGCTGCAACTACATCCGCAACCTTCCACACCATAATTCAAGAAATTTCGCAAACTCGTCTACTCTCGAATCCTTGAACTCACAACAATACTAAACCATGGTGGTACCCCGGACGCCTCCCCAGTACTGGGTGACTCCGACCTTATCTCACCACGATAAGTGTTGAAGCAATTTCGAACATCCTCCGTCCTGAGATACTAAGAAAACTGAATGATAACGATGTGTCAAGAATCCCTCGGAGCTCGACTCCCCGGAAGAAATCAAGTCAGACAGGAGGCACCAAGACAAAACTCTGTCACATAGGCATCATATAGTTTCCAAAATACCCGCATGATCCTAATTTTTTTTGAGCAAGAAGAGGAGTAGAATCTAAAATTCCTAAGTCGATTACCTCACCAGAGCATAGAAGAGGAGTAAAAAGAAACCTACTCTCCGATATAACTAGACCCAAAATAGTTTTCCACTAGACTCGAATCGGCCAAGTTTGATCAATCAAGGGGGCTCCTAGGTCGGTACAGGCTCTGATACCAACTTGTCACGCCCGAGATGCGGTCCTATCCCTATTTTGGCACGTGGGCCTCGACGGGGATAGAAGCGCATCTCGACGCGTTCGCAAGAATGGATATCATTACAAGTACATTTACAGAAGAGATGAGTATATGGAATTGGCTTACACTTGCCACAAGCTACATCAGAGTCACATCAATACATCAACATACTCAATCATCATACAGAAGAGCAGGGTCCGACTACGGACGAAATCAAACGATAAAATGACATCCACCCTTGCTATCCTAGGCTGCCGCCTGGAACCCATCCTAGATTGATGTAGAAGGAGAAGAAGAACTCCAAATGAAATCAAGCAACGCGCTCACGTCAATTCATCGCATTACCTCTACTTGCAACTGTTGTTGTAGTATCTGTGAGCCATAGGGACTCAACAATCTCATTTCCAAGGGTATCAAGACTATTAAAGCTTAATGGATAAGGTATGGTTAAGTGGTGTGGCTGCAGCAAGCGACTAAGCATTTATTTGAGTGGCTAACTTACGAGTACAGAAAGTAAAGTATGGTGGTCTACACATAACGGTCATGAACTAGTAATGATCACTAACTGATCCTGAACACCTACTTACGTCACTCATAACCCCACCATGTTCTCTTTCGGATAAGGACTCACGAGAAGAGACAGTCACGGTTACGCACACAGTTGGTGTATTTTATTAGAGTTTACTTCAAGTTTGCTATGACCGGGTGTTAAACAAAGTATCCAAGTTTGCCACATAACCGCGGGCACGGCTTCACGAAAAGATTTAACCCTGCAGGGGTGCTCCTACTCATCCATCACAAATTAACCACACTCAGTGGGAATAACCTCAACCACGGATCTCGTGATCTTCCTAGGCAATTCCAAAGGAAATCCAACACCTCAAGATAGACCGAAGAAAATCGGAGTTCCTCACTCGAGACGTTCGAGAAAGGTAAAACAGATCCAATAAGGCCGCCCGACGTGCTGACAATCCCGATAGGAGCCGCGTATCTTGTTCTCAGGGCGCAATTGGATGAGTGATGGTTACCACGCGAAACACCGAGTTTCCTCGGGTAGCGTTAATAAGCTGCTCTGGTTTGGGCCAACACTCATGCGGAGGAGTAGCCCGGGGGTTGATTAAGTTATCCACGGGTGCCGGCGGGTCCCTATGCAAGTTTATTAATTATTAGGCAAATGTAGTACAAATGTTGGGCCTTGCCAGACAAGTTTTATTCTAACCCGAAAATCAAGGGGGTCCCCATAACAACCCCGAGCATGTTAGGAGCGCTCATTTATGGAACATAACACCGGTTCACAAGTAACTAGGGGCGGCAAGAGTGGAACAAAACACCAAGCAAAAGGCCAAGCCTTCCACCCTTTACCAAGTGTATATGTGCATTAAATTAAATAGCAGCAATATTGTGATATAACAAAAGAAAGTCCATGTTGACACATGGAAGCAATTGCACCTGTAGCTAGCAACGCTATAAGAAGGGCTGAGCAAGCGGTAACATAGCCAAACAAAGGTTTGCTGGGATATGGAGGGGTTAGAGGCTTTTCATGGCAATGTTGGGAGGCTTGTCAAACAGGTGGTAGGTAGCGAGACATAACGATAAAAGCGAGACAACTAGCATAGCAATGATAGTAATGATATCCAGGGAAATGTGTCATCTTGCCTGAGATCCCGCTCGGAAGAAGAACGAGTCCATGAAGAAGACGAGCCAACGTAGTCGAACGAATCCTCACACTCCGAACGCTTTTGGAACTCTATCGAGAAGAAGCAATCCGAAACAAGCAATCAACACAAGATACACCACAACATATGCATGACACGATGCGCAAACAATGTGATGCATGTCCGGTTTAATATGCAATGCATGACAATTCACATCAAACAACTTCTACACATTAAAGTGAAACTCAATATGCAACGAGTTGCCTATTGACGAAACTCCACGTTTGAATTACTTAGTTCACTCTTGTTAGGTACACGACAATATTAAATGTTGTTAAACATGGCAAGAGGTGAAGCATAAGTAAACTATCTATCTAGGCAACTTAAATGAGGACAGAAACAATTTATAGCATTTCCGAAATGACCCCATATGTTAATTTCGAAATTGGTCCAGATCTGAACTAAACATATTTTACATTTGTTAAACAACAGAATAAAGCTTACCATGTTATTTTACACGTCATTCTAGTCGATTTACATATATAGAACATCTCAAACGGAGCTACGGTCTAAAAGATATGAGCAATACAAGATGCACATGTCATGAATGCGAATGCAGGGAAAACACAATCACAAACATTTCAAATCATGAATGCAGCAAGTTATTATGAAACTACATGAGATTCTAAGCAAGTTTTATATATGGAATGTCCAAAACGGAGCTACGGTTCAACCACAATCAACAAAACAAGTTTTAGTTGAAATCTACAAAACAGCAACATAGCATTTTGCACTCATGAAAACAACAAGCTACAAGATTCCAAAATGCACAAACTAATCATGGGGAAGTAGTATACAACACATACTTCATTTCATCTTCACAAATCATAATCAAAACATGCATGGATCACTTGGTAGGAAGCTCACAAGAAGGCTACTTGAAAACAGTTTCAGACTTAGTGAAAATAGCAGTTTTTGACAGTGCAGGTTTTTATCACGAAGGCATATTTACAGCAGCGAAACCATATTATACAGGTCATTAAATGGCATGGAACTTAACAGCATGCTATAGGACAATATCAACAACAAATAACTTCATTACACCTACCACAAAAGAGTTCTAGATCACTAGCAAATCACATGGCAAGACAGCAACAAAATATAACAGATTCCAGACTTAGAAATATTTTGGACCCTCAAAATAGCAGATTTTAATAGCAAGTTGACAACAACAAAACAACACCTAAATATGCCTTTCTATGACAAGCAAAATGTCCATGGGCTAGGACACATATCAAAGAGCAAATTTCATGTTCAAACTTAATTCAAAACATGCATCGATTAAGTCCCACAAAAATGACAAAAGGGCGTCATGACATAAATGACATGCACACAAAATGCTCGAATGACAAAACTAAATGCACAGATAGATCATATGAATTTTTCTACCCCGAAAACATATATAATATGCATAGGTTCATGAAAAAAATTAATCACAATTAATTATGCAAGTTATGGCCTAATCACCTTATAGCAAGTCACTTATGCAAATAAAATACAAACATCAATGCAACATTTTTATCATGCATGAAAATGCGATGCCAATGTTACGAACATTTTTATCATGTGATTCTATTAGTTTCGATGCACGGTTATTAAATTATGATAATGCAATATATATGCAAAGATGCAAAAAAACACAAATGGCATGTTAGATAATTTAAACATGTATGCAAATGACATATTAATAATCTACACTCTTTTCTAATCATTTTACATGTATAAAATATTTTATTACGATGAACGGTTAAATTGCTATGAATTAAACCATATTAAATAGGTCATCATGCAAATCGATGCAAACAACAGGTTTAAATATTTTAAACATGCATGATAATTGGTTATTGTGAAACTAGATGAAATTCTACACATTACATATATTAAAAATATTTTTATACGGTGCACGGTAAATTAGCTATTAACGTTTTTAAATCACAATGGCCAAAATAAAAAACGCAAAAGGGAGGGGCTGGGCTCACCTTGTGGGCCTTGGCCCACTCGGTGGCAGGCTGGGGCTGGGCCGACTCGGGCCTGGCCCACGCGGGGCGCTGGTGCGGTCAACGGCGGCTGGGAGCGTCGTCCTCCTCCTCCCGATTCGATCGGGAAGCCAGTGGTGGCGGCTCCACGCGAGGGAAGGCAGGGGCGGCGCTGGAGGAGGCCGGCGGAGGTGGGGACGGGCGGCGCTGGCCCGGATCCGGCCATTCCCGACGGCGGCGGCGGTGGTCGGCGGCTGAGCTCACCATGGCGGCCATGGCGACCTGCGGGAGGAAGAAGGAAGCGAGGTGAGAGAGGAGGAGAAGGAGGAAAGGGAAGGAGGAGAGGGGAACCGGCGAGGTCCCAGCGGCGGCGGCGGCGGCGCTGGCAAGGAGAGCTGTGGCAGGGAAGCTCAGGGCAGCCATGGGAGCACGGGAGGAGCTTGGGGCTTCTGCCGTCGCTGGACATGTCCAGGTTGTCCGTCGGACATGTCCGGTAGGTGGGAAACTGGGCGATTTTCGGCCTCTAGATCGCGATCCGAGGGCCGAAAACGGACAGATGGATGGGACTGCGGGATCTGGAGGAGGAGGGCTAGCAGGTGGGGTTTTCCTAGGGGTGTGGCTGCAATTTGGCAAGGGGAAAACCCTAGAGAGAGTGAGAGCTCTCTCCATGGCTTTATATAGGGAAGGCACTAGGGGTGGCTGGACAACATCCGTCCGATCGCGATGCGACGACCACGAATGGAGGGAGTGGATAGGTTGGGCTAGCGGGCTGTGTAGAGGGCCTTGGAAGAGATGAGAGGAAATGAGGCCCATGACACGAAGGTTTTAAAACACCGACAACTTCTGACGGAATACCGATAACCTCACTGCTACGATTGACCGACGGGATATCAAACGAACTCGGATCGCGACGAAATTCGACATGCGGTCTACCTACCAAATAACAAGACCGCACTCCAAGTTTCGACCTAATCCGAGAATATTTTAGCGCGCATTAATAACAGTTTTATTTAAATGATGCCGCGGGCGCGTGTGTGTGTGGTTGGTCCGAAATGGGCAACGGCAAGAACGGAGAGAACCGGCAACTACGAACGGATGCAAGCTTTTGAAAACGAGTGACGATGCTATGCAGATGATGCGAATGATGCGATGATGAATGCAACAATAAAATGAAATGCAGACGAGAACAGAAATAAAAGGGGAATCTTCTGGAGCGTCGATCCCGGGCTGTCACACTGGGTTTAAAGGAGCTCGACGTCTTTGCAGCGCGTGCATGCTTGGTTTCACGAACTAAAAAATCTTCATGTCCTACGACATGCACGTCACCCATAAACGCAATATCAAGTTGGTATCACATCGATGATACACCATCCGCAACTCTGCCATGAAGGTTTTTGGTTCGTTTCACTGAGTGGAGACACTAGTAGAAAACAAGGCAACAATCCCGGTTTCAGAGGGCCTTTAGTCCCGGTTCTACAACCGGGACAAAATGATCGGACTAATGCCCGTCACATTTAGTCCCGGTTGGCCTACGAACCGGGACTAAAGGAGCTCCACGTGGTCCCCGTAGGACACTTTGCAGGAGGACTTTTAGTCCCGGTTCGTAACACCGACCGGGACTAAAAGGCAGCCATGCGTCAGTAGCTGTCAGGCGTTGTTTTTTTGGAAGGAGGGGTTTAGGGGTTTTGTAGGGTTTAGGGGTTGTCATATTGTGTTTCCCCCTTTTATTTTTGTGTTTACCATTTTTATTTTATCTTTTTCATTCAACTTGACACTAGCTACTACATATAGAAATGAAAGAACGCCATTACATAACATCGCCATGATCAATATAGAGAGAGAAGAAGTGACCTCTCTTTCTCCGTGCTTAGTCCAACAATGCAAGAAGTTTTTATAAATCTATTCGACGCTATTACATATAATATATACAATATAACATCTCTTACGATCTTAATATCTAATTGTCAACATCGCATATCATCTCCCGATGGTATTCTCCATGTTTAGGTATGACATGATCAACAAAGAATCCCGCCCTCTTGAATTCCTCATATGCGATCAGTTGGTAGGAGTTCGTCCCGCCTCTACCAGATATAATTTAAAGAAGGGGTTCAATATATGAATGAAACTCAACACAATTGATGGTAATAAAATAAAAATGTGAATATTATTTACGTACTTCAAATTGTTATGAAGATATGCCCCGTCGCCGCTTAGAGGTCGAGTGGCGAATGAACTCGCAAACGTAGTATGCACATAAATTAGTCCCGGGTGCCTGCGACAAGCACTTTATGAGAATAGAGTTCAGTCAAAATGATAACCAAGTATGATAATGGTATTGAAACTAGCATCACTGAGAGATGCGCGGTACTAGAATAGTACTTACTTTGGGATGTACAAATTGCAGCTCCAGTTTCCACCTCACACCCTTAACCTTTCTGGTGAACTTTTTCCAAACCCTGCCCGGCAAAGAAAATGATTACTTGATATCAGAAAATGAACGAAAGTTGCCAATATGGTGCGATAATGATTGAACTTACTTCTGAAGTATTTGCCTCATGTTCGTCCACTCCATAGGGTCTTTACGTCTCGAGTCCAAGACAATTACTTTTCTCTCTTCAAGATGAATCTCTAGCAGAATAAAGTGGAAACTGGGCACGCATAACTCGTTAATTGCACTTAACCTCGAGTAAGCGAAACATAATATGCACAAGATAGTAACACTCACTTGAAGTTGTAAGAAAATAGTATTTCCTTTCTGGTTTGTTGTCCAAGTAAGGCATGTAGCAAGTTTTTCTCTGTATCGGCGGGAAATGTTTTTAATGTGTGTTCATTTATGAAATTTGGGTCAATGAACCCAGTGTCATAGATTTGTTGTTGTTTGCATTCGAGGATCTTCAATCTACATAATATAGTGTGAGGATAATTAATACATGCAATGAACGAGGTGAGCTAGAGACTTAATCATGAAAAGAAATACTTACAAACAATAGGAACTCATGATAATTTTGTCGAGTTCCTTTATATTATATAACTGAAATATTTATTCAAATTCAACAAACAACACCTGCTCTGCATTGAAGAAGTGATCATCTTTAATTCCCAGGAAGATATTGTCGGTCCCGTGCTCACAGGCTTTCAAGTACCAGTCATGCAAGTGTCGCATCATCGTTGGTAGACGGTCGAGCTCCTCACGTGTGACGAGTGGCTTCCCATTCGCATATTCTAAGCTTTGTACTACCTCGGCCTTTTCAAACTGTACCGAGTCGGGTAAGTAATCAGCAGCAGTGATAGCAAGACCATCGGCTGCTTTCTCTGGATCATTAGTGATATCGATAACCACCTTGAGCGGAGGGCACGATTGCAGTTCTTGTTTGCTGAGCTGGGGAACTATTTTCCCACTTCTTGCACCACTGCTACCTAAGCTTCTCGACCGCCTTGCTTGATCATGTGTCTTTTGAATACATCAGTCATAGTTTGGTTGCGGCGGAGGCGGTGATGGTCGCATAAGGGCCTCCAGAGTTTGCTTCGCTTTCACCGGATCTATTTTTTGCTCTGGAGGCGGATGTTTTGGTGCAAGCTGGCGTCTCACTTCTTCAGCCACGATATCATTGTTTTCCTCCTCAGTCATCTTGTAGGGTAACTTGGGAGGAACCTTAAGGCTTGGGCCTGATCTGAATCTCCTCTGTTTTGTACTGCTGCTAGCCGCCGGAGCGGCGGCGGCTCTCTTCCGATGTTGCTGAGGCGGCGGAGGAGGCAAAGTCCTATGACGCGACGGAGACAGCTGAGGCGGAGGAGGATTCTGCTGAGGGGCCTCCTCCGTCGGAGTCCGCTGAGGCGGCAGAGTTGTTTGACGCGCTGGAGACGGCTCAAGCAGCGGATACGGTTGACGCGACAGAGTCGGCTGACACACCAGAGACGGTTGACGCACCAAAGACGACTGAAGGACCGGGGACGATAACAAAGGCACCGGGGCCTCCTCCGCCTAAGTCTGCTGAGGTGGCGTCCAGTATGGAAGCGCGATGTTTTCCTTTCTCCATAGACATGTAGTCCTTAAGGCATATCAAAGAAGAAGCTCCCCTTCACCTATAGGGTACTCAAGCTCCAGCCCATCAAATCCGTCCATTATTTCATCCACCCTGACAATAGAAAAGCCACCCGGAGTGCAATGGAAAGTTGCATCAGGTCGAGGAGGTAAGACATAGCCGATTGCCGCCTTAAAGGTCTGGTTTTGGCATTTTTCCATTAGGACACAATGTTCATTATTAGTGATACCATCCACGAGGTAGCGAGGAGTCATGCTTTCAGGATGAACGAGCTTCATGGAAGCCACGCTGCTTCTCCGCTGAGCCGGTGGGGTAGCATCGTGGGTAGTCTCCAATGAAGGATCTTCGTGCCGCTGAGATGGTTGGCCGGTAGCTCGCTGGCTCTCAAGTTCCTCTAGTTTTGATAATCTTTCATTCAACTTCTCCATTTCGCTTACTTCCTCTTTCTTCTTTCTATGTCGGCTTCTATAACCAGTGCTGTCGGGAAACCCAACCTTCCATGGAACGGAGCCTGATGTGCCTCGTGTTCCTCCAGGGTGTTCAGGATTCTTGAGGGCCTTTCACAGCTCGTCCTTCTCTCTGTCAGGAATGAACTTCCCTTCCAGCGCTTCTTTGATTGCTTCCTCAACCTTTCTGATGGGTATTGCAAGTTGAGCTTTCGTCTAGACACACTTCCCTATTTCTGGGTCCAAAGTTCCCCCAACCCCGATGAACCAAGTCCTTGCCCGATCTGGCCAGTGGAATGTCGCTGGTTGGACATCTTTAGCATGCAGGTCTTGCTCAGCTTTGTCCCATGTAGGCCCGGCATTGCTGTAGCCACCTGACCCCGTAACATGGTGATACTCCTTCCTTGCAGCATTTTTCTTATTTGTAAGTGACTTGTTCTGAGCCTTCTTCGATTTCTTGTATGCCACAAATGCGGGCCAATGATCTTTCATCTTCGCATATTGACCTTTGAATTCTGGAGTCTTGTCTTTCTCGACAAACTTCGTGTTCAATTCTTTCTTCCGGTTCTTGAATAGTTCTACCATCTTCTTAAGAGCAAACGCCTTGACCTTTCGCTGTATAAATGGGTTATTCTGATCCTCCTCTGGCGGTAGGATGAAATTTCTCATCCGATTGGTCCAATGATCATCTTTTAGTCTATCGTGACATAAGGAACTTGAGGGTCCTTCTTCTTATTCCATTCTTGGCAGATGATCGAGACGATGTCCCAATCAATAACTCCGCACTGATGCATAAATTTGTTCTTGGTCCGGTAGGGAGAAATCGGTTGGCCTTCTAGAGAGACTTGTTCGATCGTGAACTTTTCTTCCGGGTCCAACCTTTTCATCGGGCCTCGTCTCCTTACCAAAGTGGAGCTCGATCTGGATGGCTAATTAAAAGAAGAAAGAAGCGTTAATATATGCACATACAAAACAATTAATGCATCTAGTCAACAAAATATTAATTAATATATACCTCGCCGGACTTTGAAGAAGTTATGGCTCCCTTCTCCATTCGATCACCAGAGCCGCCATGATCTCCTTCTTCCTCAATTCGATCACCGGAGCCATCATGATCTCCTTCCTCCTCACCGGAGCCGCCATCCTCTCTTTCATCACCATCAGACTCGTTGAGAAACGACAAGGAATTGAGATCGATATCACCGGACTCGCGGATTATATTCCCCAACAACTCTTCTTTTTCTAAGTCTTTGTCCATAGTTTCTTGAAATATTACAACGTGGTAATATACAACCATGAGAGATGGATTAGTGGCAAACATAGACTTAATCACAACAAGGAAACATATGCATATGAGCAATGGATTAGAGGGAAACATCATGCAAAGTTCACAAGTTTTATAACAGTCAGTTTGAGACGATCGTCAAGGACTCCTCCCCCCTCATGTCTGATGAGTCGTCCTATCTTTCGGGACTGGCAACCTACGAAGCACCGATACAGCGACATTGATACGGTGATATGGATACAATGATACGGGATAGGACAATTTCTAGAAACAACAATAAGGCGATACAGTAAACATATCGATATGGTGATACAGGTACGACGATATTGATTTCCTTTTTCTCATAACTATACAAGAACTCTCACCATTCAAAGTTACTTGCGGACCCCCACCCCCCTCATGTCAAAGTTAGCAGTCTATGAACATATGAAAATTCTCAAGTGCATTATGTTCATATCGTGGGTTTGACAACCTACGAAGCACCGATACATCGATATTGATACGGTGATACGGGTACGGCGATACGAGATATGGATATTTCTAAAAACAACAATAAGGCGATATTGTAAACATGATACGATGATACATGTATGGCGATATTGAGTTCCTTTTTCTCATAACTATAAACAAGAACTCTCACCATTCAAATACTTACGGACCCCCAACCCCCTGATAATCCCCAAGTCCAAGGAATCATCGTAGCAATTTACAAAGGTGGAATGTCGAACCCACAAGGAGCTAAAGGTAAGATCAATATTCTCTCAAGTACTATCGGCCACCGATACGACTCTATGTACACCAAACGTTTGCTTCCATCTAGAAACGAGAAATAAAACTACGTTGTGGGTATGAAGAGGATATCTCTGGATGATATCGGAGAACAAAAATACAAAAATAGGTGATGTTATCATAATATTACAACATATTACAAATAGCGAGTGTGGAATAATGATGGGTCGGTGTGCGGAATTATCCTAGGAAATTGTTAACAGGATCGGAAATCATTATTGCAATTTAATATGAGGATGAGGCATAAGCTAACATACTTTCTCCACTTGGATTATATGCACTTATGATTGGAACTCTAGCAAGCATCCGCAACTACTAAAGATCATTAAGGTAAAACCCAACCATAGCATTAAAGCATCAAGTCCCCTTTATCCCATATGCAACAACCCCCTTACTCGGGTTTATGCTTCTATCACTCAAGCAACCCACTATAAGCGAATCATGAACGTATTGCAACACCCTACAACGGGAATCCTTCACATGTGCGCGGCACAGAAGGCACCATAGGACAACACCAAAATAAACATACAACTCAAACCAATCTAGATCATCAATCAACCCAAAGGACAAAAATAATCTACTCAAAACATCATAGGATGGCAACACATCATTGGATCATAATATGTAGCATAAAGCACCATGTTCAAGTAGGTGATTTCAGCGGGGTGTGGGAGAGTGGACCGCTAAAAGGAGATGAGGATGGTGATGAAGAAGGTGATGTTGATGAAGACGATCACCGCGGCGATGGTTCCCCCGATGGCACTCCGGCACCACCGGGAGAGAGGGGGAGAGGTTCTCTCCCTCGTGCTTCCTCCTTCATGGCCTCCCCCCTCTATGGTAAGAGGTTCTCCCTCTGGTCCTTGGCCTCCATGGTGTTGATGTCCCCTCCGGGACAATGAAGATGGCCTCCGGTGATGCTGACCCCCTTCGGCAGGGTGCCGGAGAGGGCCAAGATTGGTTTTTCGTGGCTCTGGAGGTGTGCGGTGGCGGAACTCCCGATCTAGGTTATGCATTGGGGATTTTGGAATATTTGAGGATTTATAGAGCTTAGAGGGAGTTCAGTGGACTCCCGAGGGGCCCACAAGCCTGGGGGTCGCTCCCTAGGGGGTGGTCGTGCCCCTTAGGCTTGTGGCCTCCTCGGTCTCCCTCTCTTGTGACTCTTCGCTCCTGTATTTTTATATTTTCCAAAAATATTCTCCATAAATTTCCAGCTCATTCCGAGAACTTTTATTTCTGCACAAAAACAACACCACGCTAGTTTTGTTGAAAACAACATAAGTCCGGGTTAGCTCTAATAAAATCATACCAAAATCATATAGAATTATTGCAAACATGGCATGGATACTTCATAAATTATAGATACGTTGGAGATGTATCAGCATCCCCGAGCATAATTACTGGCTGTCCTCGAGTAGGTAAATGGTAAGAGATAATTTATGAGGTGTGAATGCTAGCAACTGTACAAGTTTGATCAATGATAATTCCATTCACTTTTTCTAGCATCATCATAAACAATATCTTGTTTGATAAAACCTCTCATGATGAAGTAACAAGCTATTCACATGTTAAAGTATAGACCATAAAATTTCTTGAAAACTAACAACTATGCCTTCAGTCACCAAACAATTGCAATTCATCCTATTTTCAGGAAGGGTCTGTGTAAGAGCTTTGATTTAGCAAATTCCACATACTCAACTATCATATAGTCTTCCATGATTGCTAACTCTCAAAGCATATTTTTAGCGCAAATGAAATCCATCGAACACAGAGAAAGAGAGGGCCTTAGAGTTTCGCCTCCCAACTTATTTATCATATAGATAATTGTCAACAATAATAATTCACGATCAAATATATTTGAATGGCCATATATGCTTGGATATTTCCCCACCACATGATGCTTGCCAAGAGAAAAAGGCGAAATATAGGAAGTGGTGAAGATCGCCATGACTCTTGTATAAAGATAAGTACTAGAAAATAAAAGATAGGCCCTTCACAGAGGGAAGCAGAGGTTGCCATGCATTTTTTGTTTTTATATGTGCAAACTCTTAATGCAAAGAAACGTCACGTTGTATTGCCCTTTGTGATAGAAACTTTTATTATGCAGTCCGTTGCTTTTATTTCTTTGTCATCACAAATTCGTACAATGCTTATTTTCCCTTATAGTAAAAGATCTTACATATTTAGGAGAAAATTTTCTTGCTTTTTGCACTGATGACAACTTACTTGAAGGATCTTATTCAATCCATAGGTAGGTATAGTGGACTCTCATGGCAAAACTGGTTTAAGGGTGTTTGGATGCACAAGTAGTATTTCTACTTGGTGCGGAAGTTTTGGCTAGTATGAGGTGGAAGCAAGCACCATATTTTGGCGGATACAAAACAATATAACTTCTATACAAATATACCCAAGCACAACTCATTACGTTGTCTTCCTTGTCCAACTTCAACTAATTTTCTCAAGTTTGAAAATAATTAATGGGTATTCACAATCATAGAATATTTCCATGATAGTATATTTATATGTGAAATCTCTCTTCCTTCAATATTCTTTCATGAATTGTTCAAGTGACCATTGTGGTGTTTGCTAACTTTCAATAAATTTCACCACCTATACTTATTATGTGTGAAGTCATTACTCCCCATGGGATAAGTATATGAAGCATTTTTAATTTCAGATTTATGATATTCAATTCATTCAACCATTTAATCATAGGATATAAGTGAAGGACGAGAGTGAATGACAGACTACTCCAAAAAGATATAAGTGAAGATCAATGCATAGTTAATTAGATCAATATCCATGTAAGGAGTATCTATTATTCAAAATTTCAGACCCAATGATTTTATTTAAACAGAAAACAAAAATAAAAATAGCACTCCAAGAATAGCATGCATCATGTGAACGAATAAAAATTTAGGCTCAACATAGGCTAACCGATAATTGTTGATGAAGAGAGGTGGGATGCATAGCATCCCCAAGCTTAGATACTTGATAGTTATTGAAATATTTTCTTGGGGTGCCTTGGGAATCCCCAAGATGGAGCTTTTGTATCTTGTTCTATCCTCTCATATCCCGGTTTCACCTATTCTCAAAACCTTCATCCACACAAAACTCAAAAAGAACTCGTGAGATAGGTTAGTACACATAAGAACAAATCCACACTTCATGTACTGCCAAGACAAGTTGCATAATAATATTCAAATATTAGTTACTGTATACTATCATTTCCACAATTTGTATCTACCAATATAGGCTATGGAAACCATAGGATAAGTAGATAGCAAAACTACGACAACAATCTATCCAAACAGAACAGTCTGTAGTAATTTATTAAACCAGTGTACCTATGGAACTCTAAAAATTATGAACATTTAGTAAAGGATAATTAGTTGATATTAAAATACTGTGTAAAAATTTCAGAAACTTTCTACGCTCCAGTAAAATATGAAAATTCAAATACTACATCAAAAGTTTCTGTTTTTTACACAGCACACATAAAACATGCAATGCAAGCATCATAAGGAAATTCTTGGAAATTTTTATTAAAAAAAAGATTATAAATAACACCTAACATAGTACAAAAAAAATCAAATGACACTCCAAGCAAAACTCATATTATGTGACGAATAAAAATATAGCTCCAAGTAAGATATACCGATAGTGTTGAAGACGAAAGAGGGGATGCCTTCGGGGGCATCCCCAAGCTTAGACGCTTGAGTGTTCCTTTAATATTACCTTGGGGTGCCTTGAGAATACCCAAGCTTGGTTTCTTGTCACTCTTTATTCCCCTCATATCGATATCTCACCCAAAACTTGAAAACTTCAATCACAAAAAACTTAACGGAACTTCGTGAGAAGGGTCAGTGTAATAAAGATAAATCATTCACTTAGGTACTGTCAAGACAAGATTCATAATTATTCCCTCATTATACCTACTGTATTATATCATTCCCATAATTTAGATTACTCAATATAAGCTATAGGAACACTTGAAACAAGCAAACTATGCATGCAAAACAGAATCTGTCAAAAACAGAACATTCTGTAAAGATCTGAATTATCACCATACTTACCTAACTCTAAAAATTCTTAAAAATTAGTAAATATCATAGTATTTGCATAGTAATATTGTGTAAAAATTTCAGAATTTTTTGACTCTCCAGTAAAATCAGACAATTCAAATACTGGACGCAAAACTTTCTGTTTTTGCACAGAATCAAACAAGCAAGTATCCGCACTATCCCAAAGGCTTTACTTGGCACTTTATTGAAATTAAAGTCACAAAACATGATTACTACAGTATCTTAATCATGTTAACACATCAAAACAGAAAGTAAAAGTATTGGGTTGTCTCCCAACAAGCGCTTTTCTTTAATGCCTTTTTAGGTAGGCATGATATTACAATGATATTCTTCCAAGCCAAATTCCAATGATCATTATATTAATACTCTAAAAGATATAAGTGAAGTTCATAGAGAATTCTTAATTAATATAGATTAAACAATATCCAAACTAAAAATATATAAGTGAAGCATACGAAGCATTCTATAAAACCATACTCAAAAGGTTTAAGTGAAGCACAAAGAGCATTCTACAAATCTATACTCAAAATATTTAAGTGAAGAACAAAGAGCATTATACAAATCCATCAAGGACTATCTCACACTAGAAGGTAGCATAAAGGAAAAGACAAACATTAAAGACACATATGATGTGAACAAAACAAAAACCGAGGTATACCGATAATTGTTGAAGAATAAAGATGGGATGCCTTTCGAGGCATCCCCAAGCTTAGGTGCTTGAGTCTCCTTGAAATATTTACTTGGGGTGCTTTGGGAATCCCCAAGCTTGAACTCTTGTCTCTCTGTATTCTTCTTATATCGATACCTTCTCGATCTTCAAACACTTCATTCACACAAAACTTAACAAAACTCTCGTGAGATCCGTTAGTATAATAAAGTAAATTACCACTTTAAGTACTATTGTGAACTCATTCTAAATTCATATTAGCATTATATCTACTGTAGTCCAACTTCACCATAGTTCATACCCCCCCGATACAAGCCATAGATTCATCAAAATAAGAGAACAATGCATAGAAACAGAACCTGTGTTGATGGCCCCTCTGGTCCTTGGCCTCCATGGTGTTGATGGCCCCTCTAGGACGATGAAGATGGCCTCCGGTGATGGTAACCCCCTACGGTAGGGTGCCAGAGAGGGCCAAGATTGGTTTTTCGTGGCTCTGGAGGTGTGCGGCTGTGGAACTCCCGATCTAGGTTATGCATTGGGGTTTTTGGAATATTTGAGGATTTATAGAGCTGAGAGGGAGGTCGGTGCACTCCCGAGGGGCCCACAAGCCTGGGGGGCGCGCCCTATGGGGGTGGCCGCGCCCATGAGGCTTGTGGCCTCCTTGGCCTTCCTCTCCGGTGACTCTTCGCTCCAGTATTTTTTATATTTTCCAAAAATATTCTCCGTAAATTTTTAGATCATTCCGAGAACTTTTATTTCTGCACAAAAACACCACCACGGTAGTTCTGCTGAAAACAACGTCAATCCGTATTAGTTCTAATAAAATCATACCAAAATCATATAAAATTATTGCAAACATGGCATGAATATTTCATAAATTATAGATTGTTGGAGACGTATCACCCCCTCATGTCAAAGTTATCATTCTATGAACATATGAAAATTCTCAAGTGCATTATGTTCATATGGTGGGACTAGCAATCTACGAAGCACCGATACAACGACATTGATACGACGATACGGGTTCAACTCGGCAAGCAAAATACACATCAATAATTTTCAAGAAATACACATCAATACGCCACAAACATCAAAAATCAATAAGCCATCAGCATCAACAAGCCATGTTCAATGGGCTCACTGTGGGGGCAAGGGCCGGCACGACGACGTCGGGGCCGAGATGGGCGCGGCGATGGCGACGAGGCAGGGGAGGCAACGGCAGGGAAGGGTGAGGCGACGACGACAACGGGGTAGGGCGAGGCGACGGCGACGTAGATGACGACGACGGCGACGGCGACGCAGACGTAGGGGCAGGGGCGCGACGACGGCTGGGCAGGGCGAGGCGACGGCGACGGCGGGGAAGGGCTCGGCGACGACGACAGGGAGGAGGGCGCGCGAGGAAGTCCGACGCTGACGATGGTCAGCGGGCTCGGGGACGGCAGGGCGTCGACGAGGGCAACGGAAAAATCTGGTAGCCTGGCCCGTATCAAAAGTTTAGTCCCACCTCGCTAGTCGAGAGGGGCGTGGAGTGGTTTATAAGCGTTGCTGCTGCTGCCCTCTTGAGCTCCTCCCTAATGCAGACAGTACATGCCTATTTGACGCCCTGTTGGGCCTGCTAGCACTGCGGGCCTGCATCCTGGGCCATTTGTTAGGTTTCTAGTCGTATGCAGGCTATTGTGCTTAGTAGGTGGGCCTTTTTATTTGCAGATATTATGATTTTTAATGTTATTTTTTGCATATATTATTTTTAGTTATATAATTTTAGTTGGATAATTTTTTTATAATTTTAGTTGCATAAGTCTTATTTTTATTGATTCTTTTTAGTTGATTCCTTTTGCTATTAGAGTTTTATTAAAGCTTTTTAATTTCTATTAAAGCTTGTAACAAAATATCCTTTATGAAAATTCATTTTACCATTAAATTTTTTAACAAATAAATACTTTGATAATTTTAGTTAATACTCCCTCCGTCCAAAAAAGCTTGTCCCAAGCTTGTTTCTCAAATGGATGTATCTAGCACTAACTTTGTGCTAGATTCATCCATTTGAGGGACAAACTTTTCGGACCGAGGGGGTATTATTTTTATTATTTTTGCTAATGAAGAATATTCTATTTAATTCATTCTCTTTAGTTCATTCTTTGTGCTATTACAATTTTATAAATGACTTTTTCTGCATTTTTTAAACATATTTTAACTGTTTTTTTCTGCATTCAATATGCACTAATTAAAGCCACATCATCACTTTTCAACCCTTTTCTGACTTCATTTGCTATTTTTCATGCATTTCATGGTTTATTTTGAGCTAAGATGGCACTGAAATTGAAAAGCACTGCAAATGAGTTGTGGAATGGTTGTAAATTGGCATGGTATCATAATGTCACCCACAAGGCATGCGCTAATGTATCAAAAACCTTTACACAACATCGTGAATAGAGAAGTGACCAAATTAATACAAGTTCATAATCACATTAAAACCAAAATACAATAGTGATGAAAAGTAATAGAGCAAAAAATAAATACGTAAAGTTCATACATAGTTCTCATAGAACAACATATAGCTCGCTAGAGCATCTAATTAAAACATAAATTTAAACTAACATACAACTATGTAAAACATTTAAATACAACAACAAATGCGATCATAATCGCAACTAAGGTAGCAATTGATCCAACAACATAATGATACCAAGCCTCATTATCATTGACATATTTTCTTATCTTTCTAATCTTCAAGCGCATTGCATTCATCTTGATCTTGTGGTCAAGGACGACATCGGCAACATGCAACTCCAATTTCATCTTCTCCTCCTCAATTCATTTCAATTTTTCTTTCAAATCCTCATTTTCTTTTTAGTAAATTTAACCTCTCGACAAGAGAGTCAGTTGGAATTTCCGGTTTACATACCTCCTAGAATAAACACATCTATGTCACGTTGGTCAGCATAATTGTCATAAACACTAAATGAAACAAATACTTATAAAAGATAATATACCACATCCGAATCAAAGACCGGACGAGGGCCGACGTGCACGGATACCAAAACCATGGACCCATATAATAACAAACAATAATAAAAGTAAGAAATTTATACAAGTATCTATGTAAATCATACAAATAAGAACTTTTTTCTTTTAAAAAGAAGATAAGAACAAGAGGCTCGCCACGGTGGTGCCGGCGACGAGATCGGTGCGGGCGATCAAAGACGGTGAGGATGGGGATGGGACGTGACGGACCGCCAAACCTAGACAAATCTTGAAGAAAATGGAGCTTGGAGGTCGAGCTTGGAGAGGAGAAAGCTTAATCATGGCTCTGGCATTTCATCGAACACCTCATGTGCATAGGAGGTGAGAGCAGATTAGCAGCACACACCTCACACGCGCTGGCCAGCCAAAAAAATAGAGTGAGCGGGCAGGGGCAAGCATATATATAGGCATATCTTTAGTCCCAGTTCCAGCCACCAACCAAGACTAAAGGGGCTAGGCCATGAGCGAGATCCTTTAGTCCCGGTTCGTGTCTAGAACCGGGACTAAAGGGGTCATACGAACTGGGACTGGTTCCTGCCGAGGCCCGGCTGGTGCCCTGGCCTCATGAACCGGGACTGATGCACCCATTGGTCCCGGTTTGTAACAAGACCGGGACTAATGCAATACTCTGGCCCGTTTCAAAGCCCTGTTTTCTACTAGTGAGACAATGTTGCCCTTGGGTTCATCAAAGCATCAAGATCCCTCCACACGTTGCCATAATGTACTACAGGACAGAGGGCAGGTCATTCAAGCACATACAATATTGGATGAAGCCCGAGGGATACCATGTGTGTGTGGGACGACTTATTCCGATTCTGACTCCAGTATCTTTGAGTTTGGAAACGATGAATTCAAAAAACTTATTGATCTTCCGTTGTCTTGGATGCAATATTTACCCTTTAAACTATTGTTGCAATAGAGATATGTGTATGTTATTTATGGATGAATTGTGCTATTTTCTATAATTACTTTGAGTGTTGCACACTTAGGAAAAAACCAGATCCAGACATTTAAAAAACATGGTTGAATGACCGGCTCCCGCATCAGTATGCACAGACTGATATGGGCCAGTCCATGGACAAATTTGGTGTCCGTTTTAGGGGTCAATGTTAAAGATGACCTTGTACCACAAAGAACCTTGCCATTTGAGCTAAGCTCAGTTTGCAAATGTACATCGAACTTGTTATTTTTAAGTTTGTTTGGCAATGTCAACTTAAAGCAACTCTAGGAGAGTCGTCATATATTCCCGATCGCCATAATAACCGGCACTACGAGAACTTTGATAAAAAGAATACACTCTAGCGGAGTCACGGTCCGGTCAGAGATAGCCATATTTTATGGGCGCACTCTATATTGGCCTCACAGTTGCCATATATTGCGTCTTGTGACGGGTGAGGGCTTTTGGAGGCCGAGCTCCACGGAGCTCATTTCAAAAAACAAATTTCCACAACACGATTTTTTTGAAAATTTGTTTATACACTCTCACATATGTGTATTCTTTGTGTGCAAAAATTCATAACCAAATACTTTCACACGTGGCGTACAGAAAAAAGACAAAAACATATTTATAAAATGGGCCGGTATTATTTCTTGTTGGGCCGAAAATTTGTTTTTTATACAGCCTATAAATTACAAAATATCAAATGATTTGACAGTCGCTCGTGTGGAAACTATATATGTTATTATGGATTTTTTTTGATTTTTTTGAAACTTTAAAATATGAATTTTCATAGGTTTTTAAATAACGAGCTCCCTGGAGCTCGGGCTTTTGGAGTGTGTTGCATATGACAGTTACATCAAGCTTCGTGCGGCCGAAAGGAAACTTCAGGCGGTCCCGTCTCACATGGGATGGCAGAGAGGTCGGAAAAAAATGAATGTCCCACTATCGAGTGGATTCCACGACTATGATGACTACATATTGCGATTTAGACTTTGCGCCCTAACTCAGTGGCCTTCATAATCTATATGAAGCGCCCTCCATGCCTCCATACGAATACGAGTCTACAAATATAACGATTTTGCTAGAATTGCTCTTAGTGGTGCATTGTCCACACGTGGAGTTGAGGTGTCGCGGGTGCGAATGGTTGCACTTCCGTTTTGTTTCACGTGTACTATGCGCATAGAAAGACTTTGTCAATCTAAATGTTGATATGTGCACGGTATCCTCTGTAGATGTTTAGTGGCGTGTTGCGGTTCTATGATGCATATGTAAATCCGTCGATATCGATGCTGAATAAAGCCCAAAGTCTCCAGACCTTCCAAATGACTTTGCTCGTCAAAATGCATTATATCCTGAAAATGTCGAGTTATTTGCATGGTTTCAAATCATCGCTTGTAAATGAAGCGGGTGACCAAATTGCACTCTATGCCGGGCAGGTCTGCAGGTGCATGACAACCCGTTCAAAATTACGAAAATAATTTTTCCAACGTACTTAACAATAAGTATCTAACAAGTTAATTATATTTTAAGAATCTTTACTGAGATATTTTTCAAAAAGAGGGTTAACTCCCCAGCCTCCACATCATTACCATGGGAGACAATCATTCTTATTAATTATTAAGCAGGGTAGAAAGAAAAGCAACCATGACCGTATAAGATATGAAATAATTACAAGTTGGACCATTTGAAATGGGCGCAAATGCGGGTATTCCTGAACAAGTCCAAGCCACCGTCATTCATTTTGTCCAACATAATAAAGAAGCTAAGCTATGGACAATTGCAGAAGCCAAGCTCTTGAGAAATACCCTTACGAGAATACTTCCACTTACACTAGTAGAAAACGGTCCATTTGTTCCGGTTCCAGAGACCCATTAGTCCCGGTTCTGGAACCGGGACAAAGGGTCGGGATTAAAGCCCAAACCTTTGGTCCCGGTTGGCTAACGAACCGGGACTAAAGGGGCTCCACGTGCCCGTCATGGGCCGCCTGGCAGGAGGACCTTTAGTCCCAGTTGGTAACACCGACCGGGACTAAAAGGTAATCACGCGTCAGCAGCTGCCAGGCTCTAGTTTTTTTAAGGAGGGGTTTAGGGGTTTTCATATTGTATTTCCTCCTTTTATTTTTGTGTTTACCATTTTTATTTTATGCTTTTCATTCAACTTGACGCTAGCTACTACATATAGCAATGAAAGAACCATTACACAACATCGTCATGATCATATATAGAAAGAACCATAAGTTTCACTTGAAATTTGTTCAACTTGAGAAACAAACATCAATGTATCACATTCATCTTAACCTACTAATTAATTAACTAACAGTTGTCCAACTAATATATTCATGACTTAGTTATAAACATGGTCAACAACAACCATCATCTGATAGTCCTTGCGGTTGCTCTTCCTTATAGTGATTACCACAAGGGTGTCCACCCTTAGTTCTCTCTTTCCCTTGATGAACTCCTGCCAGCCGGCCTTGTGGAATGATATGCGTCCGTCATCCTCTATCTTGTATTGGACATTCGTGACAGGCCCTCTTGGTCCATGGATTACACCAGGAGTGCCGACGACAGGGATGTCCACTCTGGAAACCATCTTCAAAGGTAACTTCTGATGACCCCATCATTAATAGAAAATAGAGAGCACAGAATGTTAGACATCTCCTCCATATATACTTGGTTATGACCAAAAAGAGATGAAAGAATATAAAACATCTCACTAGAACTTCTTTGACCATGTTTGTTTTTGTTAGACGGTGCACAAAGGGCTTCCCCAAGAACGCCGAAGAGGATGGTAACATTTCTTTCACACTAACTTTATCATCCGGAGTAAGCTTCTTCATCCTTTAAGAAAAAATTGCAGAAAGGATAGGACCATCATCTTCATATTCGATGTCCTCCTCTTCATCTTGGTTGTCCTCATCTTCACCGTGGATGTCCTCATCTTCATATTGGCTATCGATGTCATCTTGGTCATCTTGGCCGACGATGTCATCTTCGTCATCATCATCGCTTTGGACATATAATGTCCTTAACCTATTCATCTCTCCTATTAAGGAAAAAGCTACGAGTTCTCCTCCTTGAAAATTGTTCACTGCAATGTACTGCTCCCATCCATCACCATATACGATGGTTTTATTCTTTCCTTTGCGCAGATCCAATTCGAATTTGCGCTCCTTATCATCCTCAAAGTAAAACACGTTACCATATGAATTGTTGAAGTCCTCCCTTATGTTGCATGGAACACACTATGCAGCAGTTAATAATCAACAATAAAGTTAGTAAAATAGCTAAAAAAATGATCATAATTCAATACAAATTCAAGTTAAAGACCGTTACCACTGATTTTTGAAATCCCTTTCTCAAAAATACCACGAACCGCATAGTAGTTCCAAGACTGTCCATACATGAATTTTGGCAGACCTTGCAGATCTTACGCCTCATGGTCCCTATAATAAGCCCAAGTAGTTGTCAAACTAAGAAAATGTAATTAACATGATAGATCACCATCAACATATGAAAATTCAGTGAATATAAAAAATATAATGCATATGATATCACCGGCGATGGTCAAAAATATAATGAAAATTTCTGTATGTCAAAACAGTGGTATTTTTTACTTATATGTTGAAATCTTGTAGGCTGTGTTTGATAGCATGGTATTGCAAAATTAAACCAAAGTATTGAAAACTATAGTATTTTAGTCTGTGGGTACAACATACCACAGTTTTGACATACCAAAGTATTCTGAAGTATTGTAAATATTGTGACCTGTTTGGCCAGTGCTTGACGCAACAACGTAAAATAGCTAGCTAGCCGATTGATAGACGTTCCAAACACATGTATTCCTAACTTATTACAATCACTTGAGCAAGAGCTAGTTAGGTATAGAAACTCCTATGTTGTAACCAATGCCGATGGACAAACATGGCACGAACAAGAGCTACATCAGCTCATCTTTGCACCCCAACATGTACAAGCATGGCACAAAAATGGCACTAATTACAAGCACTAAGGTATTTAACAGTGGCCGGAGACGGACGGCGTCGGGGGCAGCGACGGACGCGGGCGAGACGGTCACCGCGGGGGGAGGGAGGATAGCTAGGAGGAGGAGGGGAACAACGCCGGTATGGACGGCGGCTTACCTAGGAGGAGAGGAGGAGGCCGGAGCGGGCTCGAGGAGGCGGCATCATTGGGGGGGGGGGCGATGGGTACGACGACGGGGGCGGCGACGAGGACCGACCGGGCATGGGGAGGCAACGACGCCGGGGAGGCGACTGCAAAATCCGGCAGCCTGGCGGCGTCGTGGTGGTTTTCGGCGTTGTCGGGGAATAGAGATGAAACTGCGGATGGATTTGGAATTTTTTCCAAGTCCCGCTTATATAGCCCCACCTTTAGTCCCGGTTGTGTTGGAAATATGCCCTAGAGGCAATAATAAAATGGTTATTATTGTATTTCCTTGTTCATGATAATTGTCTATTGTTCATGCTATAATTGTGTTAACCGGAAACCGTAATGCATGTGTGAATACATAGACCACAACATGTCCCTAGTGAGCCTCTAGTTGGCTAGCTCGTTGATCAATTGATGGTCACGGTTTCATGACCATGGACATTGGATGTCATTCATAACTAGATCACATCATTAGGAGAATGATGTGATGGACAAGACCCAATCCTAAGCATAGCACAAGATCGTGTAGTTCGTCTGCTAAAGCTTTTCAATGTCAAGTACCGTTTCCATAGACCATGAGACTGTGCAACTCCCGAATACCGTAGGAATGCTTTGGGTGTGCCTAACGTCACAACGTAACTGGGTGGCTACAAAGGTGCACTACAGGTATCTCTGAAAGTTTCTGTTGGGTTGGCACGAATCGAGACTGGGATTTGTCACTCCGTATGACGGAGAGGTATCTCTGGGCCCACTCGGTAAGACATCATTATAATGAGCTCAATGTGACTAAGGAGTTAGCCACGGGATGATGTATTACGCAACGAGTAAAGATACTTGCCGGTAACGAGATTGAACAAGGTATAGAGATACTGACGATCCAATCTCGGGCAAGTATCATACCGATAGACAAAGGGAATTGTATACGGGATTGATCGAATCCCCGACATCGTGGTTCATCCGATGAGATCATCGTGGAGCATGTAGGAGCCAATATGGGTATCCAGATCCCACTGTTGGTTATTGACCAGAGAGGTGTCTCGGTCATGTCTACTTGTCTCCCGAACCCGTAGGGTCTACACACTTACGGTTCGATGACGCTAGGGTTATAGGGAAAAGTGTATGTGGTTACCGAAGGTTGTTCGGAGTCCCGGATGAGATCCCGGACATCACGAGGAGTCCCGGAATGGTCCGGAGACGAAGATTGATACATAGGAAGTGAGGTTTTGGTTACCGGAAGTGTTTCGGGCATCACCGGTAGTGTACCGGGACCACCGGAAGGGTTCCAGGGGTCCACCAAGTGGGCCCACCAGCCCCGGAGGGCTTCTTAGGCAGAAGGTGGAGGGAACCAGCCCCTAGGTGGGCTGGTGCACCCCTCCCACCTGGCCCAAGGCGCAGGAAAGGTGGAGGGAGGGGAAACCCTAGGTCCAGATGGGCCTAAGGCCCACCTAGGGCTGCGCCCTCCTCTCCTCCCCCTCTGGCCGCCGCACCACCCTAAGGTGGAAACCCTAGGGTGCAGCCCTCCCTCCTCCTCCCCCTATATATATGTGAGGTTTCAGGGCTGCCCAACACACGGTTCTTTCTCCCTCTCAGGCGCAACCCTACCTCTCCCTCTCCTCGTTCTCCGTAGTGCTTAGCGAAGCTCTGTCGGAGTACCACGCAGCTCCACCATCACCGCGCCGTCGTGCTGCCAGAGCTCTCCCTCAACCTCTCCTTCCTCCTTGCTGGATCAAGGCATAGGAGACATCACCGGGTTGCACGTGTGTTGAACGCGGAGGCGCCGTTGTTCGGCGCTGAGATCGGAGTCCACCGTGATCTAAATCGCTATGAGTACGACTCCACCAACCGCGTTCTTGTAACGCTTCCGCTTAGCGATCTTCAAAGGTATGAAGATGCAATATCTCCCCACTCGTTGCTGGTTTCTCCATAGATAGATCTTGGTGAACGCGTAGAAAATTTTGATTTACTACTACGTCTCCCTACAGTGGCATCATGAGCTAGGTCTATGCATATAATCTATGCACGAGTAGAACACAAAGCAGTTGTGGGCGTCGATCTTGTTAATTTGCTTACCACTACTAGTCTTATCTTGATTCGGCGGTATTGTGGGATGAAGCAGCCCGGACCGACTTTACACGTACGCTTACGTGAGACTGGTTCCACCGCCTGACATGCACTTGTTGCATAAGGTGGCCAGCGGGTGTCTGTCTCTCCCACCTTAGTCAGATTGGATTCGATGAAAAGGGTCCTTATGAAGGGTAAATAGCAATTGGCATATCACGTTGTGGTTTTGGCGTAGGTAAGAAACGTTCTTGCTAGAAACCTATAGCAGCCACGTAAAAACTTGCAACTACAAATTAGAGGACGTCTAACTTGTTTTGCAGCATATGCCTTGTGATGTGATATGGCCAAAGAATGTGATGTGATGAATTGTGATGTATGAGATTGATCATGTTCTTGTAATCCGATTCATGACTTGCATGTCGATGAGTATGACAACCAGCAGGAGTCATAGGAGTTGTCTTATTTTATTGTATGACCTGCGTGTCAATCATAAACGCCATGTAATTACTTTACTTTATTGCTAAATGTTAGCCATAGTAGTAGAAGTAATAGTTGGCGAGACAACTTCATGAAGACACGATGATGGAGATCATGGTGTCGTGCCGGTGACAGTGATGATCATGGTGCCCTGAAGATGGAGATCAAAGGAGCAAGATGATATTGGCCATATCATGTCACTATATTGATTGCATGTGATGTTTATCATGTTTACATCTTATTTGCTTAGAACGACGGTAGTAAATAAGATGATCTTGTTGGAAATATGCCCTAGAGACAATAATAAATTAGTTATTATCATATTTCCTTGTTCATGATAATCGTTTATTATCCATGCTATAATTGTATTGAATGGAAACATAGATACATGTGTGGATACATAGACAACACCATGTCCCTAGTAAGCCTCTAGTGAACTAGCTCGTTGATCAAAAGATGGTTAAGGTTTCCTAGCCATGGACATGAGATGTCATTTGATAACGGGATCATATCATTAGGAGAATGATGTGATGGACAAGACCCAAAACTACAAACGTAGCATATGATCGTGTCAGTTTACTCCTACTGTTTTTTGCATGTCAAGTATATGTTCCTATGACCATGAGATCATGCAACACACTGACACCGGAGGAGTACCTTGTGTGTATCAAACATTGCAACGTAACTGGGTGACTATAAAGGTGCTCTACAGGTATCTCCGAGGGTGTCTGTTGGGTTGGCATGGATCAAGACTGGGATTTGTTACTTCGTGTGACGGAGAGGTATCTCAGGGCCCACTCGGTAATGCAACATCACAACAAGCCTTGCAAGCAATGTGACTAAACTGTTAGCCACGGGATCTTGCATTACGGAACGAGTAAAGAGACTTGCCGATAACAAGGTTGAACTAGGTATGAAGATACCGACGATCGAATCTCGGGCAAGTAACATACCGAAGAACAAAGGGAACGTTATACGGGACTAACTGAATCCTTGACATAGAGGTTCAACCGATAAAGATCTTCGTAGAATATGTAGGAACCAATATGGTCATCCAAGGCCCGCTATTGGTTATTGGCCGTAGAGGTGTCTCGGTCATGTCTACATAGTTATCGAACCCGCAGGGTCTGCACACTTAAGGTTTGATGACTTTTCGGTAGGATAGAGTTATGTATGGTGGTGACTGAAGGTTGTTTCGAGTCCCAGATGAGATCCCGGACATCACGAGGAGCTCCGTAATGGTCCGGAGGTAAAGATTCATATATAGGAAGTCCCAGTTTGGTCGCCGGATAAGTTTCGGGCTCATCGGTAGTGTACCGGGAGTGCCGGTAGTGTACCGGGAGACCTCCGGGAGGGGTATTTCGACCCAAGAGGCTTCATGGGATGTAGGAGAGTATTAACCAGCCCTTAGTGGGCTGGTGGAATATCCACACAAGGCCCATGCGGCAAGAGGGAAGAAATCCAAAAGGAAAAGGTGGAAAAAGGCCAAAAAGGAGCAATCCTAGTCCTACTAGGATTGGAGGAGGAGAGTCCTCCTCTCCCTCCTTGTCTTGGCCGAAATCCAAAGAGGGCTGGCCCTTGCGGCCAGCCTCTCCTCTCCTCCTATATATATTGGTGGAATAGAGAGTTTTTGCACTAGTTTTTACGACCACGTGCTATCCGTTCCACCGATGCTCCTCTAGATCGGTTTTCCGCAGTGCTTAGGCGAAGCCCTGCCGAAATTGCTCCACCACCATCACCGGAGCGCTGTCACGCTGCCGGTGAACTCTTCCTCCTCTCCACTTCCTCTTGCTGGACCAATACGGTGGAGATCGTCATCAAGCTGCACGTGTGCTGAACGCGGAGGTGCAGTCCGTTCGGTACTAGATCGGAAGGATCGTGATCAAGACCACAAGACGAATCGTGATGAGTTCGCGGGACGGACTGTGCTGAGTTCACGGGACAGATCGTGATGAGTTCACGGGACAGATTGTGATGAGCTCACGGGACGGATCGTGATGAGATCGCGGGACGGATCGTGATGAGTTCGCGGGACGGATTGTGATTGGATCGCGGGACGGATCGTGGTGAGATCGCGGGATGCTCGGCGATTTGGATCGCGAAGATGTTCGACTACACCAACCGCGTTTCTTAACGCTTCCCGCTTAGCAATCTACAAGGGTATGTAGATCCACTCCCCCTCTCGTAGATGCTCATCACCATGGATAGGTTTGCGTGTGCGTAGGAATTTTTTTTGTTTCCCATGCAACGTTCCCCAACAGTGGCATCACGAGCTAGGTTGATGGTTCGATGAGATCTCAAGTAAACACAAAAGGTTTGTGGGCGTTGATGCTTAGATTGCTTGATCCCTTGGTCGTATTTTGGTTCAGCGGTATTGTGAGATGAAGCGGCCCGGACCAACATTACTCGTACGCTTACGAGAGACCGGTTCCCTCGACGCAACTTGTTGCTTAGATGGCTTGCGGGTGACAGTTTCTCTCACTTTAGTTGGATCAGATCTGACGAAGGCGGTCCTTGAGAAGGTTGAAAAGCAAACTATGTATCACCGTTGTGGTTTATGCGTAGGTGAGAATCGTTCTTGCTAGATACCCGTAGCAGCCACGTAAAACATGCAACAACAATTAGAGGATGTCTAACTTGTTTTTGCAGGGTATGTTGTGATGTGATATGGCCAATTGCATGATGTGATATATGTGATGTATGAGATGATCATGTGATGTATGGAGTTTCACGACTTGCACGTCGATGAGTACGGCAACCGGCAGGAGCCATAGGGTTGTCTTTATTATTATATGACCTGCGTGTCAATCATTAAGCGATACGTAATGCTTTACTTTATCGCTAAATGGTAGCAATAGAAGTAGAAGCAGGGCTGGCGCCACAACCTCTA
The DNA here is from genome assembly GCA_022496015.1 of Hordeum marinum. Taxonomy (NCBI): domain Eukaryota; kingdom Viridiplantae; phylum Streptophyta; class Magnoliopsida; order Poales; family Poaceae; genus Hordeum; species Hordeum marinum. The sequence goes on along the minus strand of CM039672.1, from coordinate 455,224,441 downwards.
TGGCAGCACATTGATGGAGATCATGGTGTCGTGCCGGTGATGATGGAGATCATGCCGGTGCTTTGAAGATGGAGATCTTAAGCACAAGTTCATGGCCATACCATGTCACTTATGAATTGCATGTGATGTTAATCCTTTTATGCACCTTGTTTTGCTTAGGACGACGTTAGCATTATAAGGTGATCCCTCACTTAAATTTCAAGATAAATTGTGTTCTCCCCGAGTGCGCACCGTTGCGAAAGTTCGTCGTGTTGAGACACCACGTGATGATCGGGTGTGATAGACTCTACGTTCACATACAACGGGTGCAAGCCAGTGTTGTACACGTGGAACACTCGGGTTAAACTTCACGAGCCTAGCATGTACAGACATGGCCTCGGAACACAAGAGACCGAAAGGTCGAACATGAATCATATAGTAGATATGATCAACATAATGATGTTCACCATTTAAGCCACCTCAACTCACGTGATGATCGGACTTGAGTTGGTGAATTTGGATCATGTAACACTCGAATGACCGGAGCGATGCCAATTTGAGTGGGAGTTCTTAAGTAATATGATTAATTGAACTCATTATCATGAACATAGTCAATAGTGTCTTTGCAAATTATGTCGTAAATTATGTCGTAAATTATGTCTTTGGAAATTATGCCTAGAGAAATAGAGTTGAAAGATGATGGTAGCAATATTGCGGACTGGGTCCGTGATCTGAGGATTGTCCTCGTTGCTGCACAGAAAGGCTTATGTCCTTAATGCACCGTTCGGTGCACCACCCCCTCTAGCGTCGTCTATAGATGTAGTGAACATCTGACAGGCACGTTCCGATGACTACTTGATAGTTTAGTGCGTCATGCATTACGGCTTAGAATTAAGGCTCCGAAACGTTTTGAACATCACGGATACATATGAGATGTTCTAAGAGCTGAGGTTGTGATCTCAGGCTCATGCCCGTGTTGCGAGATATAAGATCTCCAACAAGATTCTTTGCCTGCAAGATGAAGGAGAATAGCTCAATCGTTGAGCATGTACTCAGATTGTCTGAGTACTACAAACGCTTCAATCGAGTGGGAGTTAATCTTCCAGATAAGATAGTGTTTGATATAGTTCTCCAAGTCACTGTCACTAAGCTACTAGAACTTGGTGATGAACTATAAATTGCCAGGAATAGAAATAATGATTCCTGAGCTGTTCGCGATGTTTTGACACCGCGAAGGTAGAAATTAAGAAGGAGCATCAAGTGTTGATGGTTAGTAAAACCACTAGTTTCGAGAAGGGCAAGGGCACGGAAGGAAACTTCATGGATGGCAAGCCAGTTGCTGCTCCAGTGAAGCAACCCAAAGTTGAACCCAAACTCGAGACTAAGTGCTTCGATTATGAGGAGAGCGGTCGCTGAAGCGGAACAACCCTAGATACTTGGTAGATAAGAAGGCTGGCAACATCGACAGAAGTACATTTGATATACGTGTTATCGATGTGTACCTTGCTAGTACTCCTAGTAGCACCTGGGTATTGGATACTGGTTCGGTTGCTAAATGTTAGTAACACGAAATAAAAGCTACGGAATAAACGGAGAACTATCTAAGTCTGAGGTGACGATGTGTGATGGAAATGCTTCCAAGGTTGATGTGATCAACATCGCACACTCTCTCTACCTTCGGGATTAGTGACGAACCTAAATGTTATTTGGTGTTTTGCGCTGATCATGAACGTGATTAGATCGTGTTTATTACGACACGGTTATTCATTTGAGTTAGAGAATAATGGTTATTCTGTTTAAATGAATAATACCTTCAATGGTCATGCACCCAGTGAGAATGGTTTGTTGAATCTTGAGTGTAGTAATACACATGTTCGTAACATAGATGCCAAAAGATACAAAGTTAATAATGATAGTACCACATACTTGTGGCACCGCGGCTAAATGTCATATTGGTGTAAAGCGCATGAAGAAACTCCATGCTGATGGATCTCTGGACTCATTCGATTTTGAATCGGTTGAGACATGCAGACCATGCCTTTTGGGTAAGATGACTAAACCCCGTTTTCCGGCTTGATGGAACGGGCAAGTGACTTATTGCAAACAATACATGTTGATGTATACGGTCCAATGAGTGTTTGTAGCTTACGGTGGATATCGTTATTTTCTTACCTTCACTGATGATTTGAGTAGATATAGTGTATATTTACTTAATGAAACACAAGTTTGAATTGATTGAAAGGTTCAAGCAAGTTCAGAGTGAAGTTTAAGATCATCGTGACAAGAAGATAAAAATTTCTGCAATATGTTCGTGGAGGTGAATATCTGGGTTACGAGTTTGGCATACAACTATAGACAATGTGAAAGTTGTTTCACAACTCACGCCACCTGGAACACCATAGTGTGATGGTGTGTCCGAACATCGTAGTCGTGACTTGTTTGATATAACACATACTATGATGTCTCTTATCATTTTGCCACTAGCGTTTTGGGGTTATGCATTAGAGACAACCGCATTCACTTTAAAATAGGGCACCATATAAATCCGTTGAGATGACACCGTGTGAATTATGGTTTGATAGAAACCTAAAGCTGTCATTTATTGATGTTTGGGCTGCGAAGCTTGTGTGGAAAATGTTTTCACCTAATGAGCTCGAACCCAAAGCGGACAAATGAATCTTCATAGAATACCCCAAGTACAGCTGGGTATACCTTCTATCTCAGATCCGAGTACAAAGTGTTTGTTGCTAAAATGGGTCCTTTCCCGAGAAAAGGTTTCTCTCGAAAGAATTGAGTGGGAGGAAGATAGAACTTGATGAGGTTATTGAACCTTTGTTTCAACGAAAGAGTAGCGCAACACAGGAAGATGTTTCTGCGAAGCCTATGTTAGTTGAAGTGGAAGTTAATGATGACGATCATGAAGCTTCTGATCAAGTTACTATCGAACCTCGTAGGTCGACAAAGGACATGTACTGCTCCTGAGTGGTATGACAACCCTGTCTTAGAGGTCATGTTGTTGGACAAACGATGAACCTACGAGCTATGGAGAAGCGATGATGGGCCTGGATTCCGAGAAATGGTTAGAGGCCATGAAATCCGAGAAAGGATCCATGTATGAAAACCAAGTATAGACTTTGGTAGACTTGCTCATTGGATAGCAGGTCGTCGAGTACGAATGGATCTTTGAGATGATGACAGACGCGGATGGTGAATGTCACCATTTGTGAAGCTCAACTTGTCGCAAAGAAGTTTTCGACAAGTTCAAGGAGTTGACTGCGATGAGAGTTTCTCACTCGTAGTGATGCTAAAGTGTGTTGGAATTATGTTAGCAGTTGCTGCATTTTTCAGTTACGAAATCTGGCAGACGGATGACAAAACATCGTTTCCTTAACAGTTTACTTGAGGAAAGGTTGTATGTGATACAACCAGAAGGTTATGTCAGTCCTAAGGATGCTAAAAGGTTTGCGAGCTCCAGCAATCCTTCTATGGTTTGGAGCAAGCATCTCGGAGTTGGAATATACGCTTTGATGAGGTGATGAAAGTTTTGTAGTTTATACAAAGTTTACGAGAAACTTGTATTTTCAATAAAGTGAGTGGGAGCACTGTAGAGTTTCTGGTAAGCATATGTGGTTGACATATTGTTGATCGGAAATAATGTAGAATTTCTGGAAAGCACAAACGGTTGTTTGAGAAGTGATTTTCAAAGTAAAACCTGGATAAAACTACCTAAATTGTTGAGCATCAAGATCTATAAAGATAGATCAAGATGCTTGATGAGACTTTCAATAAGTGCATACCTTGACAAAGATTTTGAAAGAGTTCAAAATGGATCAGTCAGAGAAAGAGTTCTCGCCTGATTTGTAAGGTGTGAAGTTGAGTGAGACTCAAAGCTCGACAATGGCAGAAGAAAGAGAAAGGACGAATGTCGTCCCCTATGCCTTAGCCATAGGCTCTGTATAGTATGCCATGCTGTGTACCGCACCTGTGTGTGCCTTGCCATGAGTCTGTCAAGGGGTACAAGAGTGATCCAGGAGTGATCGCTGGACAGCGGTCAAGATTATCCTTAGTAGCTAAAAGACTAAGGAGATGATTCTCGATTATGGAGGTGGTAAAGAGTTCATCGTAAAGAGTTACGTCGATGCAAGCTTTAACACCGATCCGGATGACTCGTTGTAGCAATCTGGATACCTATAGTGGAGCGGCCATTTGGAATAGTACTAAGTGGAGTGTGGTAGCAGTGTTTACAGTTTGACATAGAGATTTGCAAAGAACACACGGATCTGAATGTCACAGACCCGTTGACTATATGACCTATCTCACATGCAAAGCATGATCGAGCCCCAGAACTCATTGGGTGTTAGATTCATAATAATGCGAATCACATGGTGATGTGAACTAGATTATTTACTCTAGTGCAAGTGGGAGACTATTGGAAATATGCCCTAGAGACAATAATAAATTAGTTATTATCATATTTCCTTGTTCATGATAATCGTTTATTATCCATGCTATAATTTTATTGAATGGAAACATAGATACATGTGTGGATACATAGACAACACCATGTCCCTACTAAGCCTCTAGTGAACTAGCTCGTTGATCAAAAGATGGTTAAGGTTTCCTAGCCATGGACATGAGATGTCATTTGTTAACGGGATCATATCATTAGGAGAATGATGTGATGGACAAGACCCAAAACTACAAACGTAGCATACGATCGTGTCAGTTTACTCCTACTGTTTTCTGCATGTCAAGTATATGTTCCTATGACCATGAGATCATGCAACACACTGACACCGGAGGAGTACCTTGTGTGTATCAAACGTCGCAACGTAACTGGGTGACTATAAAGGTGCTCTACAGGTATCTCCGAGGGTGTCTATTGGGTTGGCATGGGTCAAGACTGGGATTTGTTACTTCGTGTGACGGAGAGGTATCTCAGGGCCCACTCGGTAATGCAACATCACAACAAGCCTTGCAAGCAATGTGACTGATGTGTTAGTCACGGGATCTTGCATTACGGAACGAGTAAAGAGACTTGCCGAAGAGCTCGTCGTAAAGGGTTACGTTGATGCTAGCTTCGACATAGATCCGGACGACTCCAAGTCGAAAACCGGATACGTGTATATTTTGAACGGAGGGACAGTCAGCTGGTACAACAGCAAGCAAAGCGTCGTGTCTGTTGGGTTGGCACGAATCTAGACTGGGATTTGTCACTCCGTATGACGGAGAGGTATCTCTGGGCCCACTCGGTAAGACATCATCATAATGAGCTCAATGTGACTAAGGAGTTAGCCACGGGATGATGTATTACGGAACGAGTAAAGAGACTTGCCGGTAATGAGATTGAACAAGGTATAGAGATACCGACGATCGAATCTCGGGCAAGTATCATACCGATAGACAAAGGGAATTGTATACGGGATTGATTGAATCCCCGACATCATGGTTCATCCGATGAGATCATCGTGGAGCATGTAGGAGCCAACATGGGTATCCAGATCCCGCTGTTGGTTATTGACCAGAGAGGTGTCTCGGTCATGTCTACTTGTCTCCCGAACCCGTAGGGTCTACACACTTAAGGTTCGATGACGCTAGGGTTATAGGGAAAAGTGTATGTGGTTACCGAAGGTTGTTCGGAGTCCCGGATGAGATCCCGGACGTCACAAGGAGTCCCGGAATGGTCCGGAGACGAAGATTGATATATAGGAAGTGAGGTTTTGGTTACCGGAAGTGTTTCGGGCATTACCCGTAGTGTACCGGGACCACCGGAAGGGTTCCGGGGGTCCACCAAGTGGGCCCACCAGCCCCAGAGGGCTTCTTAGGCCGAAGGTGGAGGGAACCAGCCCCTAGGTGGGCTGGTGCGCCCCTCCCACGTGGCCCAAGGCGCAGGAAAGGTGGAGGGAGGGGAAACCCTAGGTCCAGATGGGCCTAAGGCCCACCTAGGGCTGCGCCCTCCTCTCCTCCCCCTCTGGCCGCCGCACCAGATTGATCTGGTGGCTGCCGCACCACCCTAGGGTGGAAAACCTAGGGTGCATCCCTCCCTCCTCCTCCCCCCTATATATATGCGAGGTTTCAGGGCTGCCCAACACATGGTTCTTTCTCCCTCTCAGGTGCAGCCCTACCTCTCCCTCTCCTCGTTCTCCGTAGTGCTTAGCGAAGCTCTGCCGGAGTAACACGCAGCTCCACCGTCACCACGCCATCGTGCTGCCGGAGATCTCCCTCAACCTCTCCTTCCTCCTTGCTGGATCAAGTCATAGGAGACGTCACCGGGCTGCACGTGTGTTGAACGCGGAGGCGCCGTTGTTTGGCGTTGAGATCGGAGTCCACCGCGATCTGAATCGCTACGAGTACGACTCCACCAACCGCGTTCTTGTAACGCTTACGCTTAGCGATCTTCAAAGGAATGAAGATGCAATCTCTCCCCACTCGTTGCTGGTTTCTCCATAGATAGATCTTGGTGAACGCGTAGAAAATTTTGATTTACTACTACGTGTCCCTACAGGTTGGTGGCTCCAATGGGGAGTAAAGCCCCCCTTTCGTCCCGGTTGAAGCCACCAACCGGGACCAAAGCCTTGTTTTCAGCAGCCCAAAGGGCGGGAAACAGGGATCTTGGTGGCTCCAACCGGGACCAAAGGGGTGCATTGGTTCCGTTTGGTGCAACAAACCGGGACCAATGGGTGGTGCTGCCCGGGGCCAAATTTTTAGTCCCATCTCGCTAGCCGAGAGAGCTCGAGAGTGGTTTATAAGCGCTGCTGCGCACACCCTCTCGAGCTCCTCTCAACTGCAGGCTTCCGGGCCAAATCTGTCACTGCCTGTGGGCCTATTGAGGCTTTTGCGGGACTAAATCCTGGCCCAAGAAGCTGGTTGGGTTTCTAGTCGTATTCAGGTCGTGGTGGCCCCTGTAGGTGGCATTTTTTTTTAAAAATCCAGTGTTTTTGTTTTGCTTTTTGCTTTATTTATTTTATTTTGTTCCTACTTACTAGTTTTTAGTGATTCTTTTTGTCTTTTAGATCACAAAAATTATAAACTTTCTGGTAGTGCCATTAGTTTTCAAATTTGAATACTTTAAATTTGAATTTTTGAAATTTGTGTGAATCGCTAGTTTGTGAATAACTTTACCCTAAAAATAGCTTTTTGAGTGATTACTTTTCTTGCTATTTAATATTACTCTCGTTTATCGTTATGTTCAATTTGGTAAGTTTTAGGTTATTTTAAATGTCTTTTTTAATCAGAAACATATTTGGTTATTTTAGTTTGCTATTAAAGTTTCTAACAAAAAATTTCTTTATGAAAATTCATTTTTCTATTAATGTTTCAAACAAAAAATATTTGATAATTTTAGTTGCATAAATTAGAGTTTCATTAAAATTTTCTACTTCATTCTTTTTGCTATTAGTTCATTCTTTGAGCTAAATGACCCTGAAATTGAAAAGCACTACAAATGAACTCTGAAAAGGTTGAAAGTAGGCATGGTGTCATCATTTCACCCACATAGCATGTGCTAAATGTTGAGAGGGTTACGGAGAAAATTGGATGCACTTCGTGTATAAAATGGACAATCTCTTTCGAAGTATGAGATTTTCGGACGAAAACTCATGTGTTACAAAGGGATTTCATTTTTTTCGAACTTATTTGAACTCCAGCTTTTTGTGTGTTCAAAATGCGTCATTCAAAGCCACATCATCAATTTTCAAGCCTTTCTAACTTTATTTGGTATTTTTCATGCATTACTGATTTTTTTGAGCTAAATGATCCTGAAATTGAAAAGCATTACAAATGAACTGTAAAAAGGTTAAAAGTTTGCATGGTATCATCATTTCACCCACGTAGCATGTTATAAAAAGTTGAGAGGGTTACGGCAAAAACTGGATGCACTTCGTGTACAAAATGGACAATCTCTTTCAAAGTATCACGGTTTCAGACGGAATCTCATCTGTTACAAAGGGATTTCATTTTTTTGAACATATTTGAACTCCAGACTTTTGTGTGTGTTCAAAATGAACCATTCAAAGCCACATCATCAATTTTCAACCCTTTGTGACTTCATCTGGTATTTTTCATGCATTTACTGATTTTTTGAGCTAAATGACCCAGAAATTGAAAAGCACTACAAATGAACTCTGAAAAGGTTGAAAGTTGGCATGGTATCATCATTTAACCCACATAGCGTGTTATAAAAAAGTTGAGAGGGTTACGGCAAAAACTGGATGCACTTCGTGTACAAAATGGACAATCTCTTTCATAGTGTCAGGGTTTCGAATGAAAAATCAATGCGCTTACTGATTTGTTGCCGATGAAAAATCATAACCACTACTAAGGTACCAATTGATCCAATGGCATAATGATACCAAGCCTCAGTATGAATGTCATATTTTCTAATCTTCCTAATCTTTAAGCGCATTGCATCCATCTTTATCTTGTGATCGCCGACGACATCGGCAACATGCAACTCCAACTCCATCTTCTCCTCTTCAACTCTTTGTAATTTTTCTTTCAAGTCATTGTTTACTTTTTCAACCAAATTTAAGTTCTCGACAAGAATTTCTATGTGGGTTGGAATTTCCGGTTCACATACCTCCTAGATTAAAACATCTATGTCATGTTGGTCGGCCTAATTGTCATAAACACTAAATAAAACAAATAGTTATAAAAGATAATATATACCACATCTGAATCATAGACAGGACGAAGGCCAACGGAGGCGGATACCAAAACCATCGCACTATATAATAACAAACAATACTAGAAGTCGGAAAATTACACAAGTATCTATATAAATAATACAAGTAAGAACTTTTTTTTCTTTTAGAATGAAGATAAGAAGAAGAGGCTAACCACGATGGTGTCGGCGCCGACATGGGCGCGGCGATCGACGGCGGTGAGGACGAGGACGATACAGGACGGATCGCCAAACCTAGACAAATCTTGAGAAAAATGGAGCTTGGACAAGGAGCTTCAAGAGGATAAAGCTTAAGTGTGGATTTCATCGAACACCTCATGTGCATAGGAGGTGAGCTAGAGCACCACAATTAGCTCTCCCACGGCCAGGCAAAAAAAACAACAGAGCAGTGCACTGGTTTGGTCGCGGGCAGGGGGGTATATATAGGCCAACCATTGGTCTCGGTTTGTGGCTGAAACCGGTACTAAAGGACCGCATTTGGTCCCGGTTCTAGCCACAAACCGGGACAAATGGTTGTGGGCCAGGAGCGAGTCCCATTGGTCCCGGTTCGTGTGTGGAACCGGGACCAAAGGGTTCAGACGAACCGGGAAAATGGCCCACGAGGCTCGGTCGGCGCCCTGGCCTCACGAACCGGAACCGATGCCCCCATGGGTCCTGGTTCGTGAGTGAACCGAGATTAATGGGTTTTCAGGCCTGAACCAAAGCCCTGTTTTCTACTAGTGTTATAAATACTTTTGTTATCCTTGGTGGCAACCTATATCATTTTTCTTTGCCTTGATTAATAGATAAATAGTCTATGAAGTTTATTGGTCTTCACGTTGCCAATATTTAGCAACCCGACACTTGAAACAAAATCAAAAGTTGGCAAAAACTAACAACATTTTGTGTGGTTGGAAACTGAAATTGACAACAAACCAAGCACTGGCCAATATTTGGCATTTGTCACGCGTTGGCATGCCAATTTCTGGCATCAAACCAATTGTACCATGAATGTCGACAACCATCAGGAAACCTTCTCCGTCTGCATGTTCCTTCTTCATGTTCCTTCCTCACTTTGTTATTGCTATATCCAATGTGATGGCACCAGACACTAGTAACACTACCAGGATAAAGCTCTATGCCGACGGCGTAGCCCCGATTCCCATCGGCATAGGTCTATGCCGACGACCCCCGTCGGCATAGGCCCGTCGGCACCATATATCTCGGCGTACCACAAGTCACCGTCGGCACAAAAAAGCCGTCGGCATATATGCTATGCCGACGGTGTCCGTACAGAGGTACCGATGGCTTAGGCCATCGGCATAGCTCCATGGCAAACGGCGTCCGGCAGCACTGCCATCAATAGTGCACCACCCGGGGACGACCACGTGTCCGTCCTACGCCGACGGCCCGGGCCATCGGCTTAGGCTACAAAGATACGCCGACAGCCTAGCCGTCGGCATAGCTTGCCACGTGGCACGCGCTGGAATCCCCTGGGGCGTGCATATGCCGACGGCTCAGGCCGTCGGCTTAGGCTACAACTGTATGCCGATGGCATAGCCGTCGGCATAGCTTGCCACGTGGCAGCCTTTGGTAATTCGGAGGTCCTCTATGCCGACGGCTATGCCGTCGGCGTAATTTTTGTGCTGTTTTTTTCTTTTTCCTGGTTCATACAAATTCATTTCAGCTCCAAAATAACAGGGTATATACAATGAAATTTAATGCACAGCCAACATCACCATCACATCGTCACAACCAACACCACCACCATCACATCCTCACAACGAAAAACATAAGCATATCAAGAGCACAAGTCATCTAAAGGCAGAAGTCATCGGAAGTAGCGTAAAAAGACGGACGTCATCTAAAGAACACTAGTCATCTAAGGAGCGCCACTACGTCCACCTCCAAGGTCGTCAACGCCAAGTCCGCCAAAGCCCAGGTCTTCACTACTAGCGGCAGCGCTACCGCCTCGGTGGATTGGAGTGACCGAGCACCGTGACTCGGGAGTGATGTGAACACCGACACCACCACCAACGGATGATCTAACGGTTCCCTGGATGTTTGAAAAGACATGTTGAGTGAATGATATTGTGTTGAATAAACAGTAAGAGGTGGTTGAATAGTTTGGGGATGTACTAACCACCGTTGTCCCCGGTTGTTGTGCTAGAAATTCCTCAAAGGTAAGCAGCACTGGTTGTGGTCCTGCAGCTGGTGCTCCTGGTTCCATTTCAGGAATTGTGCCGTTCCTCATGCTCTCAAACACGAGCTGCATGTTAATTGACAAAGAAACACCAATGTCAGAAGAAATGAAAGTGTCAATATGGAAATGAAATGAAAGGGTCTAAACTAACCGTCATCATGCGAGTGTTGTGGTCCTGGACGGCTGCAACTCTCGCGCTCCACGCCATGGTCTCCTGTCGTGTGTACTCCATGTAGGTCTACAATATGACGTGATGGAACTCATTAAACATCTCAATGCGGAAAATAAAGTGAGCAATGAAGATAAGAGGGAAAAATACTTACAGAGTGCTGCTCGGCTAGGAGGGAAAGTCATGCATGCAATACATCAACAAAACTTTAATCAAGAAATTTTTCTGCAGATGTCGGTCGTATGTCAACCTTGGGAAGTACCAAGAATGGTGCAAATCATCCACCAGCGGCTGCATAAACACTGCCAAATTCTTCCCCGGGTATTCAGGCCCTGGAATAATCAGCGACAAGAACATGGTGTTGTGTTGCATTAGGACACCTAGAGGGAGATTGAGCGGAATAACAAACACGGGCCAGTAGTTGTGTGGATTGGTCGACATACCATATGGATTGACCCCATCACCTGTTATTGCAACTCTGACATTCCCAACCTCCGCTGCTTCCTCGGGGTATTCTTCATCGAACGACTTCCATGCTTCACCTTCTGATGGATGTACGATTTTATTTGGATGATACCTTTTACCTTCCTTGTGCCACTTCATCATTTTGGCAGACTCCTCCATGATGAAAAGGCGCTGCAGTCTTTGTATGAAATTGATATACCGAAGAACCTTAGCGGGGATGGTTAGCTACCTTTTCTCACCATCCTCACCGACCACCTCAAGGTACCGAGACGAACCACACTCCCTACAGTACTTGTCATCCGCATACTCGTGCCTAAACAAAAGGCAATTCTTCGGACAAATATGTATTTTCTTATAATCCATAGATAGTGCCTTCACGATTTTCTTTGTAGCGTACATGCTTTTCGGCAGTTGATGACCCTCGGGAAGGCTGCTAGTCCATACTCCCAGGAATGCTTCAAAGCATTTCTGGCTACAGCCGTACTCAACCTTGACTACAATAAGTTGCGAGATGACATCCAGCTAAGATATTTTGGCACCCTCATAAAGAGGTTTCTTCGACGAGGCCAAGACCTCCAAGAAGGCCTTTGCAATTGCCTCTGTCTCCTCCAGTTCATTCTCTAAAGGTGTCGCATTTGTCGTTTCTACAGCAATGACATCATCTAGCATGTCCCTGACCCCGTCGTCTTCATAACCATCGATGTGTTGTCGCATCACCTCCTCTCTACCACGGTCATGCTCAGCTAAGTTTATCGGTGGCATGTCAAAGTTTGCCATATATCCATGCATGTGAAGGTGGTCAGTCATGTCCTTCTGATTTTTACGGTGACGTCTGCCACATCTCGCACATGGGCATGGTGGGATAATTCTCATTGGACTACGGAATATATCCTTCAAATACACATCGGTTTTTGCGATCCACTCTGATGTTACTCGATTCTGACGGATAAAACCACGGCACATCCACTGATTATCTTCCATCCTCTGTTTTATTGGGGGCCACACAACAAAATCAAGGATTCATTTGAATTAATCACATCAAATTTTTATTTTCTTCTACGGTGAATCCAACAACATCTCTAATAGGTAAAGATGGGTCATAATCCCACCTGAGGATGTCTAGATTGAGTATGTTCTCCATGCTCTACCCCGTTCTGAGACAAAATTTCGGCAGCACCTCCCCGCTGTTCTCCAGATACACGTCTCGGCAAATAGCTGAGAGAATGTGCTCCGGAGAACAACGGGGAGGCGCCACCAAAATCTTGTCTCGGAACGGGGCAGGGCATGGAGAACGTACCCAATTTACACATTCTTGGGCTGCCCATGGAAAACGCTGGACAATCCAAAAGAGTTGTGGTGATAAATATGCAATTGAATGCATATTTATGGATGCAATCCTTTCGGACGGGAGACGCCTAGGTTACGAGACTTGACGTGAAAAGAAAATCTAGTGACATAAAAAAAGCAGATGAGGAGGTGGTGGATTTGTAGCTCGCCCTCGGCTATAGAGGAAGTAGTCGAACAACAGAGGACGATCGGGGACCAACAGCTCCGACGTCGACGATCACTCCACGAAGATGCAACCCCACAAATTCTGTAAATTCCAACAAGTGACAAAAATAGGTCATCACAATTCGTATAGAAATCTTTGATGACAAAATGATAGCATCCATCCATCCAAAAAACCACTCATCAGAGACAACCGCTTCCGACGAGGGTCACTCCGGGGAGACCCGACACAACATAGAATGCTAATTCCACCGTGAGAAAAGTATATATGACCACGTCACACACAACATTGACACTTCAAACTTGGACAAAAATCATACTGATAATGACATCCATTGATAACAAATTTGACCAACATTCCATCCATCCATCCATCTATGAATCTAAAAACATCCATACTATCTAGGGCATACTCATTCATGTATCCATCCACCTAGAAATAGTACCAAATAACTAAAAAATGAAGTAAAATGCTCACTGTGTGGAGGGGGCCAGCTGGTCCGGGGGGTGCCGATGGTCGGGGGGTGAAGGTGGTCGGGGGGTGCCGGTGAGAATCAGAGGACGGCAGGGCAACCGGTCGGGAAGGGGCACCGGTCGGCCGGAGCCGTAGCCCGACGGTGTCGACGAAAGCTAGCGGGACGGTCACGGTACGGGGCGGTGACAGCTAGGGGAGGACGGGGCCGGTGCGGGAGGGTGACAGCGGCGGCGAGGATGAGGCCGGTGCGGGGTGAACGACATGCGAGGACGAGCTGGGGTGGCGGCGGTGACGCGGGGCGGGGCGGCGGCGGCGTGGGGAAGGGAGGCGACGCGGTGGCGCAGGGCGGGGCGGTGGCGGCGCGGGTCGGGTCGGGAGGGGAGTGGGGGAGAGACAAGATGAGTGGAGGAGAAGGAGGCCCGCCCGACCGGATAAGGTGAGGGTCTATGCCGACGGCCGAGCCGTCGGCATAGCCTACTGGAGCCACGTGGCACTATACGCCGACGGCCTAGCCGTCGGCATAGTATTTTTCATTTTTTTATTTTAAGGGATTTCTTTACATTATTTTAGGGAGTTATTTCTGTTCTTTTTATTACACTAGTGGCCTCCCTCTCCTCCACAAGATTCCCTCCGTTAGTGCCCGACGTGGCCGCTCCCCCCTCCGTGCGACGGCGGCGACGATGTCGGTGAGGGGGGTGACACCACGAGGCCCCGTGCCGGGTGCTTGCACCCGCCAACGCACTTCCGAACGTGTGTGAGGGCCCAGCGAAAGACCTGGCGGCATAGCTAACCCCCAAACTACACCTGTCCTGTCTAACCCTGCGAGAGTTAACCGGGCGGTCTACGCCTTTGACTTTCGCCAGACGGGGTTTAACCGATGGACATTTTCACCTGGGTGTGATAGCCTAGCCCCTAGGTACACTTCGAATAAAGGTCCGGGCACAACCCACCGCAAGATTCCCTCCGTTAGTGCCCGACGTGGCCGTTCCCCCCTCCGTGCGACGGCGGCGGCGATGTGAGTGAGGGGGGTGACACCACGAAGCTCCATGCCGGGTGCTTGCACCCGCCACTGCACTTTCGGATGTTTAGGAGGGCCCAGCGAAAGACGAGGTATGACCCCTTTGACTTTCACCGGACGAGGTATGACCCCTTTGACTTTCACTGGACAGGTCTACCCCTTTGACTTTCACCGGACGAGGTATGACCGATGAACATTTTCACCTCGCTGTGATAGGCAGCCCATAGATAGACTTCGGATCAAGGTTCAGGCCCAACCCACCACAAGATTGCCTATGTGTCTCCCCGACGTGGCCGTTTCAACCCTCCATGCGACGGCGGCATCGACGTCCGTGAGGGGGCCCACACCCCGTAGCCACGTGACGGGTGCTTGCACCTACCACCACACTTCCAAAACGTATAAAAAGGCCTAGAGCAAGACCTGGCGGCATTGCCTCCCCCCAAGTACCTCGTCTCGTCTAACCCTAGCTCTGTTGACCTCACGGGTCTACCCCTTTGACTTTCACAGAACGAGGTGTGACCGATGGAAAGTTTCACCTGGGTGTGATAGGCGAGCCCATAGATACACTTCGGATCATGGTCCGGGCCCAACCAAGTGCAAGATTGCCTCCGTGTCTCCCCGACGTGGTCGTTTCCACCCTTCGTGCGACGGTGACAACGACGTTCCTGAGGGGCTCACACTACGGAGCCACGTGCCGAGTGCTTGCACCTGCCACCACACTTGCAGACGTATAAGAGGTCCCGGCGCAAGACCTGGTGGCATTGCTACCCTCGCAAGTCCCCCGTCCCGTATAACCATAGCACCGTTGACTGGACGGGTCTACCCCTTTGACTTTCAGCGGACGAGGTATGACCGATGAACATTTTCAGCTGGCTGTGATAGGCAGCCCATAGATAGCCTTCGGATAAGGATCCGACCCCAACCCACCACAAGATTGCCTCTGTGTCTCCCCGACGTGGCCGTTTCAACCCTTCGTGCGACGGCGACATCGATGTCCGTGAGGAGGGGCACACCCCGTAGCCGCGTGACGGGTGCTTGCACCTACCATCACACTTCCAAAACGTATAAAAAGGCCCAGAGCAAGACCTGGCGGCATTGCCTCCCCCCAAGTACCCCGTCCCGTCTAACCCTAGCTATGTTGACAACACGGGTCTATCCCTTTGACTTTCACCGAACTAGGTATGACCGATGGAAAGTTTCACCTGGGTGTGATAGGCAAGCCCATAGATACACTCCGGATCATGGTCCGGGCCCAACCCAGTGCAAGATTGCCTCCGTGTCTCCCCGACGTGGTCGTTTCCACCCTCCGTGCGACGGTGACAGCGACGTTCGTGAGGGGGGTCACACGACGGAGCCACGTGTCGAGTGCTTGCACCTGCCACCACACTTGCAGACGTATAAGAGGTCCCGGCGCAAGACCTTGCGGCATTGCTACCCCCGCAAGTTCCCCGTCCCGTATAACCATAGCACCGTTGACCGGACGGGTCTACCCCTTTGACTTTCACCGGACGAGGTATGACCGATGAACATTTTCACCTGGCTGTGATAGGCAGCCCATAGATAGACTTCGGATCAAGGTCCGGCCCCAACCCACCACAAGATTGCCTATGTGTCTCCCCGACGTGGCCGTTCAACCCTCCGTGCGACGGCCGCATCGACGTCCGTGAGGGGGGGCACACCCCGTAGCCACGTGACGGGTGCTTGCACCTACCACCACACTTCCAAAATGTATAAAAAGGCCTAGAGCAAGACCTGACGGCATTGCCCCCCCCCAAGTACCCCGTCCTGTCTAACCCTAACTCTGTTGACCGCATGGGTCTATCCCTTTTACTTTCACCGGGCGATGTATGAGCGATGGAAAGTTTCACCTGGGTGTGATAGGCGAGCCCATAGATATACTCCGGATCATGGTCCGGGCCCAACCAAGTGCAAGATTGCCTCCGTTTCTCCCCGACGTGGTCGTTTCCACCCTCCGTGCGACGGTGACAGCGACGTTCGTGAGGGAGGGCACACCCCGAAACCGATGAACATTTTCACCTCGTTGTTTGTATTTAGATAAGACAAATTTACCTAAAAACAGAATAAAAAAAGATATGCCGGACAACAGATTAAAAAATATAATAGAAATATATGGTTTGTATTTAGAGAATGAAAAAAAAGAAAAAACACATATGCCGACGGCATAGCCGTCGGCTTACCTCTGCCTGCACTGAGCAGGCACGCGCCTCGGATCGATGACGTGGACACACGTATATGCCGACGGTATGGCCGTCAGCATACCTTTGTTTGCATCGATTAGGCACGCGCCTCGGATCGATGACGTGCCACGCACCGCGGATCGATGACGTGGACACAAGTCTATGCCGACGGTTTGGCCGTCGGCATCACTATGCCAATGGCCTCTGTCCGAGCCGTCGGCGTAGTAGTAACGGCATGAGCCCACCGTGCATCCCTGGCCTGCCTACGTCACGTCTACGCCGACGGCCTACCTATGCCTATGGCCACCGTCGGCATAGAGGCAGGTATGCCGACGGCATATGTATGCCTACGGCCACCGTCGGCATAGACCAACGTATGCCGACGGCGTTTTTACACCTACGGTTTAGCCTCGGCCGTCGGTATACCTCCATCTATGCCGACGGTGACCATAGGCATAGATTAGACCGTCGGCAAATAACGTTATTCTGGTAGTGTAAACCCCAACTCACGAACTTGGTCCCTTGTAGATCCCTTGTTTTGGATAGAAAGAAAAACAAAACGTTGGGCTTGAGACAGGGACACGAGGCGGTCAGCCCAGTCGTGACAATATATGTTCCCTGCAGGATGTGCGTGCACAGAAAAGTAGGCACAAACACAACCAAAGGCAAAAGGAAAAGGACAGGAACAGAAATCTCAAGGCAAGAAGCAAAAAAAAAAAAAAAAAAAAGCTCAGTTCTGCTCAGGTCGGCCGCGACCTAGACGACTCCGCTGCTCGGTCGAAGGAAGGAAAGCAAAAAAAAGAAAAAAAAAACTCAGTTCTGCTCAGGTCGGCCGCGACCTAGACGACTCCGCTGCTCGGTCGAAGGAAGGAAAGCTAATCAACAGAGGGACGACGATCGTGCCTGTCAATATCACAGCGGTTCCCGTGTCCACTTCACGCTACAGTGCATCAGCAGGTTGGTCATCGAATGTTTCGTCGACTTAATGCCATTGATTCATGCTCCAACAATACAACAATGCTTCTACGAAGAATGTTTTCAGAGCATCTGCAACCGGATCTTGTAAATCTGCTCTCTGAAACGTTCGCGAACACTAACCGATCACGTCTCAAATAATTCATAATATAACCGGACATCTCATATTAAATTTCTCAATTTCAAGCAAAAGCATGTAACATATAAAACCGAAATACTACGTAAAATTCATCTACTCCTCGTCGAAGTTGTCGACGATCTCCGTGCCCTCCGGCAGATAAATGACCCCTTGCCGCCGGTCTGCCCCCTCCGGCGCGTCCGGTTGCTCCGTTGCGGCCTCCTTCGCGTCGATCTCCGCCTCCAGCTCGTCGAAGAGGGCGCCGACCTCCGCCTGTCTCTGCTGGATGAGCTGTCGGTTAGCCTCCACCTCGGCCTCATCCCAGATGGAATCTAGAATGTCCTGTTGCTCTGTCATCTCCTCCAATTGGGCGACGATGAACTCCACTCTCCCTCTGCCATGCTCAAGTCGGGAGTCTTCTTCTCCATGGCCCCCGGTTGCTCCTCCTCCTCCGTCTCCTGCGAGTCCGGAGGAAGACCCACAACGATGCGGGTGGCGCGGCGAGCCTAGAACTCTAACTCGATTTGCAGGCGGCGCTCCGACATGAGCTACACGTAGGTGGTGATGAGCCGATGGACCATCCCGACGGAGAGGGGAATGCGAAAGGAGACGGATGTGCTTGGGTGGTGGCGGAGAAAGGAAGAAGGCGGATGTGCTAGGGTTGGGGGCGCCGGCCGGCTTAAATAGCCAGCCCCGACCTCAGGCGGGGAGCGGAGCGGCGCCACGCGGCGGTCGCACCGCGTCGACGGTCGAGGCCGTCAAGTTTTCCGGGCGAGTTCGCATGGGGCCACGCCATCATGCCGACATAGCTGGCGCGCCCGGGCTTCCCCATATCCACCTCATATTTAGACTGGATATGGGGAGGTGCCGGTCAGTCAGGGCGTTTGAGACCGGTTTGATAGGCCCATGTAGATCGCTTTTTCGTGAACGGCCGGACAGTCTGCCCGGGTGTTTGAGGAGGGTATAAAAGGTCTAATTGTAGATGCTCTTATCACGTTGCATGGTGCACTCTGAACGTCAGAAATAGGCGGCTCCTCTGTATCCATAACTTCAATGACCCACAACCTTTGTTCATATCCATAAAGCATTTTGAGAATGGAAAAAATCCAACAAACGAAGGATAGGTAGTGCTCAATGCTCTGCCAAAGAAAGTCATTTAGACCATTTCTGCGGGCAAGAATGCACAAAACAACGCAAGTAAATATCAAGCAAGGCATTGATTCACTCCTTCGGTTTGACCTTCTGTTTGAGGGTTCTTGCCTTGTCCGGGTCTTTTGTTTGAGACGACTGATTTGGGTTGTTCTCGGCCTGGAGGAGAAGACTCGCCTGCACTCAGGTACGCTGGATCGGCAGGAGATGGAGTACCTTCGGATCCAAGAAATCTTTCACTTCAATAAAGAAGAAGTTGCCGCTTTTGAGCTCTTGCTCTATCCAATGTAGACCAAATGCACCAGGGCAAGCTCGGCTAAAAGGTCAGTCGGGGAGGGAGTTATAGGCCGACTTGTGGGGAAATCTCTCGTTAACCCACTCCATCCAAAACCTGTAGATTCGCATGAAGTTCCGTCAGTAGTTTAGGTCGGGATGGGGAATAGGGCTGGATCCGCTAAAGTGAATGTTCACCGGTGTCTTTCCGACCATCCAAAGCCGTAAATAAAAGGCTCATGCTGCGTTTCCCTCAACATCCACCCAGAGGGGGGCTCGCTCTAGAAACCATTGTTGTCTGCATAAGACAATACATACGGCGAAGTCAATGCATCGCTTCGTATCCCGGATAAGGACTCCGCTTAAGTTAAATAAGGGAGCTTTCTAGGCCCATTCACTCTACTTAATACTTTGCACCTTGGTCGTCTGGACCGTGCCCCGGGAGCGCCAAGGTGATCAATGATAGCAATGTTGAATATGATGTTGTGCCTATTGAAATAACATGGCGGGGGGAAACAAAGGAGATACTGTCTGTGGTACGATCGGTCCGTAGCGGGAATATTATGAGCCGAGGTAGCTAGGGGCAATCAGCGTTGTAAGAGCAGGCATCCCCGGTAAGGAGAACTGGAGACCGGACCAGATGTCATTAATAAAAAGAAGCGAGGTCTACGGTAGAGGAAGGCTAAAGCTTCAAGAGTGCCCTGTCACTAGACCAACATAAATGGAACTTATCCAAGACTCAACTCAAAAGAGCAACTCTGTGGATAAGTATACCCGACTTGAAAAGATGTCTCTGTACCGACTTCCTCCATATCTATCCCTTTTCGGAACCAAGGTGAACTAAAGAAGCAAGACGAAGCGAGCCCACATCTAGAGACATAGTAGTACAAGCAAGGGGATGGTTAAGCGGCGAAGCCAACAAGGTGATCCGCAGTAAGCTCTGGCTGAAATGAGTGGACGAAGTTCGGCTACCGCCAGGTGATCCATTATCCAGTGCCGATGTCGGATCTGCCAGCTCTTCCCATTAATCGATCAACTAATTTCAAAAGTGAATTAAGAGGTGGATGAGCATTTTCAACATAGTTTGGGTCAGCTGAGGCTGGTGGATGAGATGACTCCCCTGTGACTAATTGAAAATAGGATTTACCATAACTTAATGCTCCCGCTTCGATCACCAAGTCAAGATTGAGATGCTTCAGGATAGATATCTTAGAATGGTTGACTTCTTACTCTTGCGGAAGGAAGGTTATGTCCAAACTCATTTTGTATTCGATAACCCAGCCGTACAAGAAAGAGGGTACTAGTTAGGTTGGCCTTAGATACTTGCTTCTTTTCTGGTCAATCAAGATCGTAGCATAGATGCTTACTATCTCCTCCATCTAAGGAAGATGAGGTTGATGGTAGTAGCCTAAGCGCTAAGAAGCTTAAATCATGCTACTTCAACTATATGCTTAATAGGTCGATAAGCTTTGATTTGAAAAGGGGCTTAAGTCATCGGTTCCAATCCGAATAAGGGCTTTTCTTGTGGTATGGTTTCAATTAGCCTTCAAGTCTTCTATTCCGGCTAAGTCCCCTATTGGTCCAGCCAGTATTCTATTTTCTTCCTAATATCCATCCTTTGTTGTCAGCCTGAAAGTGGTCTAAATCTGCGCTTCCCACTCCGTAAGCATTTCTTAAGGATTCCAATCGGTATATCTCATTCGATTCGGGAATCCCTTTGGCTGTCTGCTAGTCGACCTATGCCCGATCATTCAGTTTGCGATTTCTCTATCTCTTTAATACGCAATTCTCTTCGATAAGAAGGGTTCTCTTGTGTTCCAGGGTTGATTAAGCGTCTGGTGGAACAGGGATACATTGTGTGAGGCCAAATTGCCTGACGAATTGATGAATATGGCTCAATATAGACTGGTCCAGGTATACCGGTCAGTCTTGAGCCACCAGGATAGCCTTCCACATATCCTGTTCCTCCCTTGAGTGGTAACTCTTTTCTAACCTTAGAATCCTGAACCAATTTGCTCCAAAGACTCTGTCATTGAAAGGAGCCCATAGGTTGATAAAATAGGTTTTCATGAAAACCACACGTAGATAGAAAAGGTAAGAGTTACACGTGCCAGAAGCAAGGAATACCGCTCGGAAGCCCGATTGAACCTGTCCTCATTCATTGCTATCTTCATATATTGGATGCCAAGCTTGAAAGGGTAATGGTCCGAGAGGATGGGGCCGTAGTCTTCTATTACGCACGCTACGCAGACGATATGGTCTTCGGCTTACCGAGAGGGGATAAGTCCACGCGAGTCACCCAGGGTCTCAAAAAGGTCTTAGCTAGAGTCCTTAGGGAGCTCCTACAGGGCTTCACTTCTACTGAAATTTCCAGAAAACAACCGGGGAGGCTACAAATTATCGGCTTGCCCCTGTCTCTGAAAAGTGAAGGTTAGCTCCACGTGGGTATTCCATCCAAACGATGGGAGAAGAGGATGACACTTGTTCGTATTGAAAACTGGACACGAAGGGAAAGAGGTTTGATTGGAACATGTTCTACAAGAACTCCTGTGTAGAACACGCCCGTATCTATTCTATGGGCTGGCTTCAGGCCAACCCTACTGCTGAAGTAGAAAGCATCATATTCCGGTTTTTCCAACACTTGATCAGGAACCGGGCGCAGAAATTCCTTGAAGAGAAGGGGATGCTTACAACCAATGCCTAAATAAAGGCATATGTCGAAAAAGTGCTAACTACTAATAGATTCAGTAAAGGAAGGCCCGGAACGGGCTGAGCTACTGCCCGAAATAGAAGAGGACGACTAGAGTAGAGGAGCCTAATTCCAATCCAAAAAATTGACTATATAAAGAGCTAGTGTCAATAAAAAGGCTAATGACAGAGAAGAGTCAATCTCCTTTACTCCTCCCTCCGTACCTTTGAATATGATACCAGATCCGGGAAGCTCAAAACTTCGGTAACTCATAATTGATATGCGATTGGTCGTTCTTCCATCAATGTTATGTATTTCGGTGAAAGATGCCTGCGGTTGTGAAATGATAGGAAGAACGCCTATAACACCTTGCTCGTTCATATAGTCAGAGGTCTGTCGCCTCCTACGCCTATTGCCTCATCTTAGTCAATTTTAAGGAAATCATGCCGAAAAAGGGTAGTTAGTTTAAGAATTCCCCAGAGAGGAGCGAACAGCACCCTACTCAATGGAAAGATGCCAGTGCACCCAGTGCGATATCTGCTTTGTTGATTACCTCACCTTTATCAATCGGCGAAGCCTCCTAGCATAGGTTTTTTATCCATCAAGAGCATCCCGCGCTTTGAAATAGGTGTTTTCCCATAAGTTTGATGCTGGATAGTGGGAAAGTGACACCTTTGCTTGCGCTATCCATTGTGGTCCTCGGGTCACACCCCTGGAATGCTTTGCCCGCCGATAGAGAGCTATCAAACAAACCTGCTTTTACTCCAACGTTGAACCAGACGGAGAGAGAAAACATACGCGCAGATCTCCCGTGCTATAGGTAGTCTTGTAGAGCAGCCTTCTTTATCATCAGCTGAGTCAAGTTACTTGTTTTTATGCATATCAGTGCGAAAGTGACACCCTCAAGTGCAAATCCGCGGAGACAACGTAGGCACTCTCTTCATAGGTCGTTTTCTCTGACCTTTCCGCTTGTGTCTGTCCCCCCCTTTTTGAGCTTTCTTTTGACTTAATAAGACTGGAATTGGTCGGCTCGGTGTAGAGCTGCCTCGTATCCGCCCGGTTAAGTTGGCCTTGTTTTCTCCTTTATTTCCTCTTTCTCTTGTAACTGGGGCGATGGAGCACAAAAGTGACGAACGGACAACAACCGGTATAGCATACATGAGTGATGGCTCAAGCCTGGCATAATGTGAAAATGAATCAAATGATTCCGCTCGATGGATTGGATCCTGTTCAAGTTCCTGCTCAATAGAAAAGGTAATTTGCTTGTTATCAAATGGAGGGTTATCTCCGTCTTGACCGAACGTATCTTTCCCATATGCCTAACTTGTCTTCTGTTTCTGTGAAGTCAAGCCAAGTGCAACGCGTTATATAGTGATTGATGTGCCTACTCACTCTATCTATAGCCCTTTCTTTTGCTTTGAAATGATCAACCTTGATCTCCGCCACAAGAAAAGAAGAATAAAAAAACCGTTATGATTAAGTGGAAAAGTTGTATCTGAGAGAGAAAATGATTTATTTCGACGGTTGCATGACCGTTCATTTCTGTCAGTTCAGCTCTCTACCGGTTGACCAAAAGTCTGATCTAGCTTTGTGCCAGGGCGAGGTAAGGATAGGATCCTTGCGTAGGAGAACTTGTTTCAGGATTTCGGTATCCTTCTAGCCCAGCTCCGTTCTGAAATTCCATTATCCTGGCTCTACGACTTTTTTCACTCTTTCTTTGAATTGAAGTCACTGTAATCAAAAGGCACATCACGAAGGCGTATTGAAGAACCAGACCTATAGGGTCACGAGAAGATCTCTCACTAAGCTACCAATCGGGGGTCTATTTTTCACTCTCTGCTATTATTCGAAGTTTTATCGCTAACAGATACTATGTTTATGAACATAATAAGGAAGAGGTTCTTATTAAGTAGGGGGAAGAATACGGGAAGCTGGTCCTATCGAAAGTAGGATTGACTATGGATTCGAGCCATCGCACATGGTTTCATAAAATCTGTACGATTTTCCCGATCTAAATCGAGCAGGTTTCCATGAAGAAGATCTTGTTCAGCATGTTCTATTCGATACTGGTAGGAGAAGAACCCGACTCGGTATTCTTAAAAAAAGAGGGGAAGCAGAACCAAGTCAAGATGATATGGGTCGCCCCTTCTTCTTGCGCCAAAGATCTTACCATTTCCGAAGGAACTGGGGCTACATTTCTTTTCAATTTCCATTCAAGAGTTTCTATCTGTTTCCACGCCCTTTTCTTGAGACCTCGAAACATGAGGACAAATTACTTCTCTTAGGAACACATACAAGAAAAAGGATAACGGTAGCCCTCCCATTAACTACTTCATTTTCATTTATGAATTTCATAGTAATAGAAATCCATGTCCTACCGAGACAGAATTTAGAACTTGCTATCCTCTTGCCTAATAGGCAAAGATTGACCTCTGTAGAAAGACTGATTCATTCGGATCGATATGAGGACCCAACTCCGTTGCATTGCCAGAATCCATGTTCCATATTTGAAGCGGGTTGACCTCCGTGCTTCTCTCATGGTACAATCCTCTTCCTGCTGAGCCCCCTTTCTCCTCGGTCCACAGAGAAAAAAATGTAGGACTGGTGCCGACAGTTCATCACGGAAGAAAGAACTCACAGAGCCGGGATCGGTAACTAATAGAATAGTACTACTAACTAATACTAATATATAGAAATAGATATCTAGAAATAGAAACGAACTAATATATAGATAATCGAAATTGAAAAGAACTGTCTTTTCTGTATACTTTCCCCGTTCTATTGCTACCGCGGGTCTTATGCAATCGATCGGATCATATAGATATCCCTTCAACACAACATAGGTCATCGAAAAGATCTCGGACGACTCACCAAAGCACGAAAGCCAGTTATAAAATGGATTCCTATTTGAAGAGTGCCTAACCGCATGGATAAGCTCACATTAACCCGTCAATTTTGGATCCAATTCGGGATTTTTCTTGGGAAGTTTCGGGAAGAAATTGGAATGGAATAATATAGATTCATACAGAGGAAAAGGTTCTCTATTGATGCAAACGCTTGTACCTAGAGGATAGGGATAGAGGAAGAGGGAAAAATCGAAATGAAATAAATAAAGAATAAAGCCAAAAAAATAAGTCGAAGATAGAAGAGCCCAGATTCCAAATGAAGAAATGGAAACTCGAAAAGGATCCTTCTGATTCTCAAAGAATGAGGGGCAAGGGGATTGATACCGAGAAAGATTTCTTCTTATTATAAGACGTGATTTGATCCGCATATGTTTGGTAAAAGAACAATCTTCTCCTTTAATCATATCATAAATGGAAAGTGTTCAATTAGAACATGAAAACGTGACTCAATTGGTCTTAGTTAGTCTTCGGGACGGAGTGGAAGAAGGGCGGAGACTCTCGAACGAGGAAAAGGATCCCTTCGAAAGAATTGACCGAGGAGCCGTATGAGGTGAAAATCTCATGTACGGTTCTGTAAAGGGACAGTAAGGGTGACTTATCTGTCGACTTTTCCACTATCAACCCCAAAAAACCCAACTCTGCCTTACGTAAAGTTGCCAGAGTACGATTAACCTCTGGATTTGAAATCACTGCTTATATACCAGGTATTGGCCATAATTTACAAGAACATTCTGTAGTATTAGTAAGAGGAGGAAGGGTTAAGGATTTACCCGGTGTGAGATATCGCATTATTTGAGGAACCCTAGATGCTGTCGCAGTAAAGAATCGTCAACAAGGGCGTTCTAGTGCGTTGTAGATTCTTATCCAACACTTGTATCATTTGATGATGCCATGTGAATCGCTAGAAACATGTGAAGTGTATGGCTAACCCAATAACGAAAGTTTTGTAAGGGGACTGGAGCAGGCTACCATGAGACAAAAGATCCTCTTTCTAAAGAGATTCGATTCGGAACTCTTATATGTCCAAGATCAATATGGAAATTCTTTCAGAGGTTTTCCTTACTTTGTCCGTGTCAACAAACAATTCGAAATACCTCGACTTTTTCAGAACAGGTCCGAGTCAAATAGCAATGATTCGAAGCACTTCTTTTTCCATTACACTATTTCGGAAACCTAAGGACTCGATCGTATGGATATGGAAAATACAGGATTTCCGATCCTAGCGGGAAAAGGAGGGAAACGGATACTCAATTTAAAGTGAGTAAACAGAATTCCATACTCGATCTAGTGCCCAACAGTCAAATGCATGGTGCCTCTTTCCGCTCCAAATCAGCGCGCTTCAGCTGCCGAATTGTCAAACGCACGGCGCCTGTTCAAAATCAGTGGACGATGGCCCCTCTTGTGCACCGGTCCACCCCACGTTGTTGAAATCGAATCCTTGGTGAAACTCACAGGGCAGCATCCTCTTCTCCACCGAAAGCTTGTAAAATCAACCTTTCTACGTTGCAAATCGCTTCAGATGCCACGCGTGAACTGTCTGAGAAAGTGCAAGGCAGAACCCCATTCTTTGGTCAAGTCGTCAGGACGAAACGGCAAGCAAGCAAGCTAGTGACGCGTACACCGGTACCCTTCCTTGTCTCCGAAGATCGGCTTTGAATGGCACGATCAGTTTATCTATTGATATTGACAGTTCAGTGCAGTACGTGCCATTGAGCAATCTCGTCGATTAGGAGCTACCACTAAGACCTAGTACTAGTACTAGAGTTCAATAGGTGAATTGACAGATGAGTTAGTCCTCGATCTATCTGCACCTTGGGCTTGTTACTCTTCAGACGGGGAATTAAATAATTATTTGCAAAGTAGGAGTGAAACTTATATTTTCTTCTAGTAATACAGTATACATAATTAACGGCGTGATGGTGCGATTATACTATTATATAAAGTGTCGTGGACTGTGATGATCTCTGGGCGATTCTGGACTGGCCACTTGTGTCTGAAGCTGCTTTGAGCAGGTGCACGGTGGCTGATTTACCTGTAGCCATGCAAGCACATCTTCCAAGTAAAAAATATATTCAGTCAGGATCAGCCCGCGCGTAGAACCTAACCATGCGACCTTGCAAACAACTAAACCATTGGTTGAAGGGCTCGAAATGCTGTGAAGATATCTTACTTTAGCTGAAGAGAAAGTGCACGGTATGGGTGGCCTTCTCCGTTTCAGCGTTCTGCCTGCCATTTTCTATGCAGTAATCTCGATCAAGGGGGGACAGCTCGATCACGTCACAAGTTGCATCCTCTGGTGGCCTAAAGTTACTTTATTTATTCCCAAGAGGCAATAGCATATGCAGTCGTATGCATAAATACAAGATGAATTCGCCTTTGCAAGATCGATGAGGCATCTGCCATCATCGTCTACGAGAGGGTAGTATAGAGGGCTGAGCGAATCTTTATGCATGCACGTGGCCGGATGCCCGATGCCGGCGGCTAAGTCCTTATACAATGTTACACGTTTAGGAAGGTGTTTAGAAAAATATACAGGGTTCTTCAAACATCGGTGTTTATTTTTACTTTTTCTGTTTCTAAATAATAGTTGTTGGAGAGAACGGATCAGTTCTTTCTAAATAATTGTTGTTGGGAAGAACTGACTACAATAATTATTTTAGAACAGAGAGAATACATGAAAGACGTCTAACTAAACGTTTATCCACCATAAATAAACACCGATACTTAGAAAAAAAAGGGTTTATTTTCCTATGCACCTCATCTAAGCGTCTTATATTGTACAAGACCTAACCACATCTCATAGTACTAATCTCCAGCGGTTTTTGGCTTTCTTCCGAGTGAAAAAAGATTTGTTACATTATTTAACCATAATCAACGTTGGATCAAGTGTTTGTTGAAACAAATAAGTGAAGAGGAAATGAAGAAACATCGATCCATTGTGTAATTATTTTTGCAATAAGATTGCTTTCCACTAATATACTGTAAATACACAACGGAGCGTCTTTAGTGCTCCCGAAGATAATAGGCGCTCACTGCAGCATTGTGTGGGCCGGCCCACAAATGTGAGCTGGTGACTCTCTCGTTTCGCGCCCCTGTCATGGGTTTGATCTTTATTTTGTTATAGGTACTCGTGTATGATTTGTCGACTTGATCCTGTTGACCACGGACTGGCCCGCTTACCATTCACTTGACCCATTGGTTGTTGACTCGGCCATTCATGAATTTGAGAAGTTATCAAATTTTACAAAAGGTTCACGACCAAGCAAAAAGTGCGTGAATTCAAATAAAGGTCGTGAATTCAAAATAGAGGTTTAACAAATTTGGGAAAACCAGTTTGATATTGAAAAAGTTAAAAATATATATTTTTTCCAACAAATAATAAAATGTCACAAATTTTAAAAATCCCATAATAATTGAGAAAAACTTCACAAAAACTAGAAAATAATTATGATTTTTTTTCAAACTTTAAAAAGAGTCATGAAAAAAACCAAAAATAAAAATAAAAAGGAGAAAGAAAAACAAAAAAAGAAGTTAAAACAAAAACTAAACTAAATTTGGCCAAGAAAAGACAAGAAAACAAATCGGTGGATGCTTCCCGTAACCAGGCTGGAAATCTTATGAAAATAAAAACAAGATACCGCTATGATCCCTATATATGGACCCATTTGCTAGCCAGGAGTATACGTGTAGGTGGCCCGATATTTTACGATACTCTACGTACTAAAAGTAGAGATTCATATCAACAAGAAACACAGTTTATAAAACACTGAAGCAGAACATCCACGTGTAAATCGATTAGATAAATCTCATGCACGGCAAAACCAATCCTCGCATCACGGATTGCAGACACTAAGATATTAGCGGTCCCTAACTTGGGACCTTGTATTTGTTTCTGTTAACATCTTGCTAAAACAACATGCAACACATCGGGCCGTGCCAGCATACTATATCGGCGATACACACACCACAAAAACAAAGTAACAACTATAGATTGAAACAGGCTCCCTCTTTTCTATTTAAACTAATCCAAGGTTTAGCTAATAAAGTATCCGACTACAATGATCTCCTAGGATTACAAAACAAACTAGTACTCAAATTGACAACATAACTACTACTATATTCGTCCCGGTGTATAAGTCAGTCATGTAGTTTTAGGTCGACAATTTCTATCTAAATATGTATTATATGTGATAAAAATATATATTTAAAAACTACATCCGTGTAAAAATCTAGTGATATATTTTGCATGATATATAACACATATTTAATTTTGTTTAAATCGATGAATTAAAACTACACGAATGACTTCTACACCAAGACGAATGGAGTATTAAAAGAGATACGGGACCAGGTAGCTCCAATTATCAGGCAGCTTGTAGTAGGATTTTTTTTTCCTCACCTCCTTTCGCACTACTAACTTGACATGAATTTCACAGTAATAACTTGTTCAGGCAGATTTTAGTACAAGGTGCAACTCCCATGATTCCTTTGCCATCTTTCTTCTCCTACGCAAACAACACCGTAATTAAGATGTTCTCGAGTCCGCGTCGTGATCAAAGATGCTCAGTGCACAGTTTGATGTTTGCGGTGGCCATGGCGGCGCTACTGTGGCCATTGCGAGAGCGTTCCCACACGTCAAGTGCACAGTGCTGGACCTCCCTCCCGTGGTCTCTACGGTTCCTACCGATGGTAATATGACTTTTGTTGGCAGTGATATGTTTGACTACATCCCACCAGCGGACATTGCTCTACTTAAGGTATAACAATTAGCTGCAAATTATTTTAAAACTCTGCCACTTCATCAGTAGCGTGTTGTATATGATGCATGTTGTACTTACATAATGCTTGGTTTTAGTTGTTCGGCATGACTGGCAAGACGAGGATTGTGTTAAAATACTGTGCTGGTGCAAAGAAGCCATCATGACGGGGGACATCAAAGGAAAGGAGATAATCGTGGATGTCAGTAACAATACTAAAGCTGCAACGATTTGATTTTTCCTATTTTTCTGACTTTTTTTAACGGCACCAAGGTATTTACCGCTTAAGGCCATCCGTAATATCTCGAGTCGCTCGCTCGACCCTTCTATTCGTTGTTCCAGAGAAAGGGAAGCCGCAGTCGCTGCCTCAACCCATACACCCCTCGCTGCCCCGCGCACATCATTCTTCGCCGCCGTCCGCCGCCATCCACCACCGCCCATCCATTCCCACCCACCTCGCCGCCAAACAATCCTCGCTGCCCCGCCATCTCTCTAGCGGGAGTTAGCAACCGTGATGGCACATGCATAGGCGAACGACACAACAGAATTGTGCTCTCTTCCCCACCCCAACCTCAACCCTAGGAGAGACGCACATCAGCGGAGGGAAAATCTGAGCAGCATCACGACCTCCTCTCCCCAACCTCTTCCTAGGGAAGATGCCCATCGGCGGCGGCAGAGACAGTCACCGCCCGGGCATGCCGCGTCTGGGTTGATGGATCAGACATCCACACCGGAGTAGACGCTGTGTCGCGAACTGGTGTAGGGGCAGCAATGCTATCCGGTGAAATTTTAGAAGATGTTATTTTTTTTTCTACAATTCATCCTGTTCAGCTACTTGCCAGTTCTGCATATGTTCAGTTGTTGTTGGATTAATTACTGTCGGTTTACCGTTAGCTACGTGTTCCCCCCTTCAGCGCTCACGAGCAGAGGCATCAAATTCATATCACGGATGGAGGATACATATTTCTCTTTTGCTGTTATTGGTTGCCATCCAGTCCATATCATTCTACCGTGCTAAATGACAGCAATGTTTCTTGGTTGCCATCCAGTCCATATCATTCTACCGTGCTAAATGACAGCAATGTTTCTTGGTTGCCATCCAGTCCATATCATTCTACCGTGCTAAATGACAGCAATGTTTCTTGGTTGCCATCCAGTCCATATCATTCTACCGTGCTAAATGACAGCAATGTTTCTTGGTTGCCATCCAGTCCATATCATTCTACCGTGCTAAATGACAGCAATGTTTCTACAGGCAGCGTGCAGTTCTAACAGTATGGGAAAGATTTGTGGATGCATTTGATTCTGATCGGATACAAGGGCGAGTCCATTGTGGGCAAGTTTGTTGGCACACTGGTCGTCCAATTTTCAGGTGAGAAGACGGTGGTATTTGACATATAATTATTAGACACTGCCGCACAATAAGTATCAACTATATCAAAAAGGTATTAACAACAAAATTTATTATCATATCTAATATTGTGTTGCCTGGTAGCACACTTATGCCAAAACTGTGAACTAACTACTACTGCAATCATGTAGCGCCATTGGTGTATCTTCTTTTGTTTAATGCTGATTTCAGGGAAAGCAATAGAGGAAAAATAAGTGGAGCATTGTGATAAGTAGGTGCATGTTTAATAGAAATATTACATGTGTTCATCTATTCTTCTCTCTGAGGTCATAAGAATAGATGGAGATGTCACAGGCTTATTGTCTAACTATTCTCTGGTTTTCGACTGTTTAGGTGATTGCTACTGAGAGGGATGCATGTGCAGTGAAATAGGTTGCTGATTCCTTAATTTGTGCTCAGGTACGAAGGTACCAAAAAAAGCGAGCCCATATTCCATGGCATCTCATTCTTCTCTATTTTGACCAAAAAAGATGCTAAAATAATTAAGCACTGACAAATTAGAGCATATACAGTAAATTATATGTATGTTATATCTTGAATGTCTGCATATCTTCATTTCCAGTTGTCTAGATGTCGATCTTCATAATTATAGGGTTTGCCACAAATTTCCTGCTTAATTTTTTATTTAACGGAATGACATTTCCTACCAGCCCTTTCAGCATGATATTGTTGTACAAAGCAGAGAAGGCGAGTGGAATGAGTATAAACAACACAGGGGGCTCTTCTCTTGCATTTGCATTTATTTGTTGTACATGTCTTGATTGCAAAGGTGAGACTTCTCAGCAGTCATTTATTTATTTTTCCTTATGTTGTTGTTATAAGAGAGCAATAGTTTTGTTCCTTCCGAATTCCGATGAGTATCCACTTGTGCTGACAAACTGAACATGGTACTACCGCCATCATAGTTTTATACTACCCTATTAGAAGTGTACGTTTTTGCAATTACCATGATGTCAAGCTTACCATCTGAGCCCACCTTGAATTACAAAATCTCATACCAAATTGTCCTATGCAGTTTTTAATTCTTGAGTATCAATTGACTGAATAATTGCTGCACCATGTGATGCTATTAGTGTTGAGACAAATTTTCTAAGAGATGGCAGATTGGTCATAAGAAGTTAAAGTAGGTGGAAAAAGTTCAATTCTTTCAAGTGATTATACGTGAATTAACTGATCTAATCGATGCACCAGGCGGGGCTGACCATGGAGTGCTCATGGGGTTTATGCTCTTATTACAAAGGATATCTCTGTTGCTAATGTTCAGGAGTCACAAAAGGTAATCTAACCAACATTCATTTAGCTTTCTGAAATACTAATAGGGTTACACTACTTAATCTAGCCAATATTGTATTATTTTCTACTTAGTTACTATTAGAGTTTATTTTTCAGAACTTTCCCTTCTGCAAGTGTGACTAAGGATTAGAGAAACTCATGTACGTACTGTTTCTAAATAGTGTAGCTAAGGATTTGATTCACCGTTGATTGTATCATATGCTATTTAGTTAGATAAAACAAGTACCTGCCATTGTTAATTTCCAATATGGCTACTTATCTTCTAAAATTTTGTACATAATTGAAATGATCACGCACAGAACTGATGTATCATAAAATCATTAGTTATCACTTTAAGTGTTCATGAGTTATATAATTATGAATAGGCCAAGTTGATGGGACTTGCCAGCAAATATTCTAGGAAAGTACTCGGCCGTTTCTTGGGGCCATATTACTTATCACTTGATATTCTTACAGCTTATATTGTGGGACACCTTGGAACACATTGATTGTGATTGTTTTTTTTTTGAAAAGAGGCAAAAGATTTGCCTCATTGATTAAATAAGATGAATAAAGTTAATATTTATTTTATAGAAGAGACGGCGCCGCAACAGCCCAAATGCATCTGGTGCTCCACAATGTTTCTTTTATAGCAGAGACGGCGACGCAACATCAATGTTTCTTTTGTAGTGGCAATCTTCTAAAGAGGCAGCTCTCACAGTTGAAACATTGCTACTATAAAAGAATACCCAAACCTTGAGCTACACACGACACTGATGGAACTTTGCTGGCCTAAAGAAAATGAGCATAGTCTGAAAAATGAGCAACAAATTAAACTACTGTCTGGCGGAAAATTGGAAATGCATCCGGTGCTTGCGCCGTGGATTTGGATGATGGCTGGACTGTGATTGTATCCACGACGTTTGTAAATTATGCTTTTTTTGCAGGGATGTAAATTATGCATTTGGCAAGCAACGATTTGTCGATCAAACATATCCAAACGCTCATATAGGACATTAACGGGCTTCCTTACGGGAACGGCGACGTGTTTTCAGTGCTAGTACTAACTAGGACTACAGTGTCACATGGAATCGCCTCCAAGGAGACTGAGGTTTTGCTTGACGATGTACGTCTTCATGATGTCGGCAAACAGGCTTGAGCGAGATGCGCGCAAATGGAGCAAGGTTTTATTTGAAGCCGGGTTCAGTGACTACAAGGTTACACCAACCATGAGACTCCGATCAATTATTGAATTGTATCCATGTCACGAATATCGAGACTACGAGACAACATTTGATGGTTTGTACTTATGATCATGTACGCAAGTGGCATCTTGACCATCATATGATTTGAAGTTTTGAGTAACGTGCTAGAGATCTACTACACATGTATTCATTACCACAAAGTTTTACAATGCGATGAGAAAGGCGCAACCCATAAAGATATACACGTAGAGATATAGCTTCGGTAAAAAAGGGACCCCTGCCCCTCACCCCCCGCGCGACTCGCACTACTAGGGAAAACCCTAGTAGTAGCGCTCGAAATATACATTTTAGTAGCGTTGGGTCCAACGCTACTGTTATCGCGTTACAATTAAGTTTTAACAGTAGCGCTGGCCTGTCAAGCGATACTACTATGTGCTGTTAACAGTAACGCTTGTCCGGAAAGCGCTACTGCTAACTATCTGTAGCGCTTGGACGAGTGAAGCGTTGCTGCTAATCCAGCGCTGCTATTAGATGATTTCCAGCACTACTGTTAGTATTCCTGTTTTCACAGATTTACATCCTCTATGTATTTGTGATGTATTTATACTGTATCTATACAGTAATTTTATCAGATCATCATAATACATCATTGTCATATAAGAACTCCTCCTCATCATCATTTTCGTCAATAAGACATCATATAACAAGTTAGTCACTAGTCATAATTACAACTCCCCCTCTTCCTCATCATCAACTCTAACATATTGTACCTAGGACCTAGTCATCTCTCATAGGACCTACTCTACCCTCTCTTAGGTACAATATCATAAAACAAGATAGACCCTGACTCTCCATTATGGAGAACGGAGATCGTCCTGTCTCCCATTCTTGGCGTACGCACAATGTTGCTTCTAAGTAGCTCTCTATAATTGACCATACATTTTTTCCAATCTTTGATTGTCATGACTTCATCGGTTTTAGAAATCCGGTATGGACAGGAGTGATGCGTAGGTTTACCTGGCCGTGGTGGCCCTAAGCTCGTAACAACGACGCGATCTCTCGGAAACATCAGATGAGGCACACAATCTTTCGGGATTTTTTGTTGAAAAACATAGTAATAACTTTGTAATTATCAATGTAGTTTAGTTTTAGAAGAATTTATGCAAAAGGTGCATGGATGTCGTAAGAGTAGAATTAAAATCTTAGCACGCAATCTCCATGGATGTTACCGTAGTTCACCACGTGCACTAGTGACACGTATTGACAATAATGTGCAGGAGTTTGATAATAGCTATTGTAATTCTCAAGATGACTAAAAAATACCGTAAGATGATTTTTCTCCTTATAAGTTAATTCTGCTTCATCACTGTAGTAGTAGGTTCTGTCTACCGTCTTCCGTATATTTTTTGAAGAATGAAAATAAGCTGTCAATGCAAATAAGTTGTCAACTATTTTTAAATAAACAATATAAATTACTTAATAAATATGGTTGAGAAACTCACATAATGGTAGAACTGGAGGCGTCTGCACATCGATCCAGATGTCGATACTACCTTCAATTTCATCTTCCAAACGAATATCAAAGGTGATGGGCATATTAGGCTCAAATGCATAAGCCTTGCATAGTGCTTACCAAGTTTTGCATTTAAAATAACAATAGGTGTTTGCATGATACAATTTTATCGTAAAAGTAAAACCATGCTCGGTCCTCAAGTGAACTATCTTTACCTCCATATCTTTTTTAGCATTGAAACCAATCTTATCCAAGACAACAATTCTTGCATGGCAGGGGATACAATAGTAGAATACTAGAAAATTAAAATTATAAGTTGAAGCAAAAGTAGCAGAAGTCATGCTTAATTACGAAAAAAGACTTGTTATTGTGACTTACTATATCCACTTCGAAGGTCTCATCCAGCATGCTGCTGAAGCGCCTACCATCAACTAGGAAAGTCTTGTCACACATGCCGCGCTCGTCTTCGCAGTATTCGCACATAGCGAATTCCCTTTCGTCGTCAGACATTTCCTATGTTCATAGTTGGAACATTTAAAATCGATCAAAGAAAACTACGAGAAAACTGATCAACACATAGATCACTATTACTCAATATGCAACGGGTTGACTTTAGGTCCGTCGAGTCTTTCCTTCCTAAACTCTCATCTCACGTATATGGTGGGCACTTCCTCTGATATTGCGACAGTCGATGATGGTGGCTCCTCCATTCGAGTGCATTACACCAAAATGTCTAGCACACTGGAACGAAGGAGAAGCGACCCCCACGACAACAGTCGGGATTCTTGAGATGATTTAGTTTTGCTTATTGAATGCATGCTAATTTAAATACTAATTTGTTTTATGATTTAGTTTTGCTTATTGAATGCACGTCTATTTGATATATGGAATGGGTTGAGTTTAGGTTTGTTTCGGCTCCTTGTGTTTCTTTCAGTGAGGCAGAGTGTCACTGAAAGAAACACAAGGAGCCGAAACAGAACTAAAGTCAACCCATTCCATATATCAAACAAACGTGCATTCAATAAGCAAAACTAAATCATAAAACAAATTAGTATTCAAATTAGCATGCATTCAATAGGCAAAACTAAATCATCTCTTGCGTCCGTACATCGTCGAATAGTATCACTAATACATCACTAATACAATTAGAACCATAGCAAACGACGGGTATCGGCGCGGGCGGTGGACACCCAAAGAGAAGGAACCATCAACGGATCATAGCTCGGGTGAGATCCCTGAAGAACCTGCCAGGTATTGGAGAACCTGGCGTCCAACGCAGCCATATAGCGTCGGACGTGCTCGTCCTCCTCCCTAACACGACGAAGTATCACCTCCGCGGGGGCTGGCTCCCTCTGCATCGATAGTGGCCCACGCGACCGCCACTAAATAACTCCCGGATCGACGACGGGCTACGTCCTCACCAAGTTGCGCGCCTCGGAAGGTAGGACCTTGTAGTACCAGCCCGACGGAGCCCAGTCCCGGACATGACCCCTATAATCAAACAGGCCTCCTCCGCCGATTTGACGATGAGGATGCGGGCCAGGTATCGTCGACGTCGAGAACAAATGCTTAATTATGAAAACAAAATTAATAAACTTCTAAACTTAAATATATGTACTACAAAAACTAAATTAGATCATTATTATTCATCACGGGTTGACTATCGGTCTGTCGGGGTTCTTCTTCCTCTCTCATATATGGTGGACACTCCCTCACTGATTTTTCGACCGTCGATGATGATCGCGACTCCTTCTTCCCCTAGTGCATAACAAAGGTCTAGCACAAGGAGAAGGAGGAGAAGTGGCCCCCACGACAACAGTCGGCATTCTTTTTCTCTCATATATGGTGGAGACTCCCCCTCACTGATTTTTTGACTATCATGTATGGAGCCCCGACAGACTTATAGTCAACTCAAAATGTCGTTTAATTCTCTTTCTAGCAAATCTGGGTCACTCGATATTTCCTACATATTCTAGCACAAGTCATGATAACATTCATGAAAAAATCCGGCATGACCTTTGCTAAAATAGGACATATCGAGTGCCTGAAATTTACCGGAACGGAAATGAATCAACACTCTGACAAAACATAGGCCGCTGTGAGGTGTTCCCTGCAAACATAGGCCACTTGGGCAAGCACTAGTACTACAGAACCATATCACATATTCCATGAAAATTGTAACAGCTACTCATGTAGCTACTACTCTACTACAACTATCAAAACATCTACATCGTCATCGACATGGGGATTTGGCTGGTCTCACCTCGAGGTCAGAGGTGGTCGGTGACGGGGACGACGACGGGGATGATGCATGGGCTCCTTGATTTCTGCAAAAACAAAATATAAACAAAACATTATTATCCTCATCTTAGGACTTACTATAAATAAAAACAAAATTTCAATTAGATCATCAAAT
Organism: Hordeum marinum; assembly: GCA_022496015.1. Taxonomy (NCBI): domain Eukaryota; kingdom Viridiplantae; phylum Streptophyta; class Magnoliopsida; order Poales; family Poaceae; genus Hordeum; species Hordeum marinum. Next base: position 455,187,079 of record CM039672.1, on the reverse strand, counting down.
CTCATATACCTAAATTTTCTTACTAAAAATGAACTAGTTTATTAATTCAACTAGTTCAACTAAGCACGTACTATAAATAAAATAAACTAGTACTTACTAAAAATAAACTAGTTTAACTAGTTCTATTAATTTTCTAACTAATTCTATTAAACACTTACTAAAAAACAGTAAAAAAACTATATTGAATTTTTTCTATAAACTAAACGCTACTGCCCTAAATTAACATCTACTTAGTTACCTAATCTACTTCCCTAACTAAAAAAGATCTAATTAACAGTACCACTAATGCCCTAACCTAATTAACATCTTCTTAGTAACCAAATTAGTTACCAAACATCTAAAAAACATCTAATTAACCTAGTGAGTAAACCAAATTAACCTAGGGAGAAGGAGGAAGGAGGGAGGAAGAGTACCTCTCGGTGAAGGACGGCCGGCGCGCGGGGGGCGCGGGGGGGGGGGCGACGGGGGAGGAGGGCCGGCGGGGGAGGAGGCCGGTGCGGGGGAGAGAAGAGCCGGCGCGGGCGGGGGCGGTCGGCGGGAGAAGACCGGAGCGCGCGGGGGACGACGCTGCGTAGGGGAGGGCCACAGCGAGAGTGAGAGTGTGTGAGGGGGGAGTGAGGTCGAGCGCGGGCGTTGGTGTGGATAAGGAGCCCATAGTAGTAGCGCTTTTTATTTATGAAGTGCTACTGCTACGTTCAGTAGCAGTAGCATTTCCTACATAAAAGCGCTACTACTACGCCCAGCCTGCCGGCAACGGCCTGACAATTTTACTAGGAGCGTGTTTTATGAAAACAACGCTACTGGTAAGTTCATAGTAGCAGCGGCAAGCGCTACTGATAAGGAGTAGTAGCGTTTTCTTATAAAAAGCGCTACTACTAATTTTCTGTGTATAGGCATTTCCCTATTAGTGTCGGGACCTTTTCTATGTTTCTATTAACTCTTGTTAACAACCTCGTTACACATTGACCGTAGACAACACACATCAACCAAAAAAATGCCAACGTAACAACTCAAGATTAAAACATGCTATGTAAACCAACCAAAGAATTACTACCAAATAAAGTATCCGCCCACTATGACCATCTCGGAGACTTGGGACCTTCTCTTTGTTTCTATCATACCTCTTTATTAAACAACCTTGTCACAGATTGACCGTAGCCAGCACACAGAAACAAAAAAACCGCAACGTGACAACTCAAGATTGAAACGTGCTATTTAAACCAATCAAAGAATTAGCTAATAAAGTATCCGCTCACTATGACCATATATGATTAAGAAACAAAGTAGTACATACTCAAATTGACAACGTAACTAGCATAGGCACACATCTTTTCCTGGTTCGGACAGATCGTCATGGCACCCCAATTGGAATTGCACCAACGATCACCCAGCCTGGAGTACAAAAAATTGGCTTCATCTCCTCCGGCACTACTAACTTGGCAGGAACTTTATCATAAGAATTTGTGTTAGCAGATTTTTAGCACACGGTGCAGCTCCCATGATTCCTTTGCCGTCTTTCTTCTACTAGACAAACAACACTTTTTCATTAAGACATTCTCGAATCCGAGCCACAATCAAAGATTCTCTAGCGTCCACGTCAATTGTGCCCAATTTATTTACTTTTTATGGGTCTTAATTAATTCAAATAAGAAGGGTCTTTTCTTATGTCTTAAGAATCATGAAATGGAAATATTAAACATGATAAACTTGAAAAGTAAAAACAAATTAATTAAACATGAATTATAGGAGATAAAGAAAAGCATGTACACTCTTTTAGTGAATTGTACATCATAACAAAAATCTATTTTTTTCTCCAGCCACTTGAGTTCTAGACGATTCTTTGAAATTATAGAAGCAGTGTAACTTATATAGAACATGTAGTTTCTATTACTGTAATTATTTCATTTCATAGGTGTTATTTATGCATAATGTACTTTTCACATGAATTCTTTATTTAATCCGTAGTCTTGTAAAGTTCAATCCTTTTAAAGTAATATATTTAGGAGGAGAACCTAATGATGAGTTCCTCCATGATGAATCCGTCGAGTTGATTGTTTGAAGTTTTTGTTGCTAGATGTGGTACTTATTGAGATTTCAAGTTTCTTTTTGAAATACTTTTGATGTTGTTTCAAACCATTTGTTTGAAATGTTATGTGGATGTAATGATCATTGTGATACTTGTGACGTCAATGTGATGATCTAGTAAAACACATTTACCCCATTTACAGCATACATATAGCAATACAAATATATATTATAGCTAGTTCTGGTCCAGACACCGGCAAGGATGATCAAAATGTAACGAATTGTGTTGGTGCACTACATTCTCGGGCATGAAAGAATAAAAAAATGTTGATAGAAAAAAACTTAAAAAAGAGAGAGATGTTTCATTGCTCAAATCGTTTGTCTGTTATGAATAAAACAAAATAAAAGGCGAAGTTTGAAACATGAAAGAAGGCACCCTCAAAAATGAAAATCAGTGATGACAAGTCCAACAGTACCATGAACAATCAAAGATCAACGTAATAAAAATGAAAGACAAAGACTAGTTGACGAGTACTATGGGCGAGAGAGATAAACTGAAGTAGAAGGTTGAAAGGAGAAGGAAAATAATAGCTAGCTCATCGGTACCGTGGGTGATCAAGTTCACCAGTACTGTGGGCGATCAAGTTCAATAAAAGATGAAGATAAGTTCACCAGTACTGTGGGCGATCAAGATAAATAAATTTTCTGGCGCGCAAGCGTGGTCGTCCGTAGCTTCATATAATCCTTAAACCTACCAAAGCTTCACATCTATCTATAAATTGAGAACCCCTAGCCGCTAGCTAGGACATCATACATATACATACCATATGGCGGCACTCATCCAACAAGACGAGCTGTCCATGAGCACCGACGAGGTGCTCCAAGCTCAGGTCGAACTCTACCATGACTCTTTCGCCTTCGTCAAATCACTGGCGCTCAAGGCCGCCACAGACCTATGCATCCCGGATGCCATCCAGCGCCTGGGAGGCGCCGCCACCTTGTCAGGCCTCGCCGCCGAAACCGGGATCCACCCAACGAAGCTCTCCAAGCTCCGACGCCTCATGCGCGTGCTTACCACCTCCGGCATATTCTCCGTCACCGGTGGTCATGCTGCCGCCGTGTACAAGCTCACCCGTGTCTCCCGCCTCCTCGTCGACGGAGCTGGCGGGCACACCCAGCTGTCCCCCGTGGTGTCCGCGTTTGTGAGCCCGTACGCAGTGACCACGCTCTTCAGCCTGCGCGAGTGGTTCACCGACGAGCGGGCGGCGTCCATGTCGCTGTTCGAGGTGGCACACGGATGCACAATGTGGGAGGCCGCGACGGTGGACGGCGCCGCGTTCAACGCTGCCATGGCTGCCGACAGCCGCTTCACTATGGAGAACCTCTTGCGGGCGCCGGAGTGCCGCAGCGTGTTCGAAGCCGTTAGGGGCTCGCTGGTTGACGTCGGTGGCGGCCATGGCGCCGCTGCTATGGCCATCGCGAGAGCGTTCCCACAAGTCAATTGCACCGTGCTGGACCTCCCTCACGTGGTCGCTACGGCTCCTACCAATGGCAATTTGACATTTATTGGCGGTGATATGTTTGACTACATCCCACCAGCCGACGTTGTTCTCCTTAAGGTACAACAATTAGCAGCAAATTATGTTTAAATTCGGCCATTTCACCAGCACCGCTCTGTATGGTACGTGGCTTCAAGCACAATATACTTATATGATGCTTGTTTTTCAGTGGGTTTTGCACGACTGGCACGACGAAGATTGTGTTAAAATACTGCGACGGTGCAAAGAAGCCATCCCGACGAGGGACGCCGGGGGAAAGGTGATAATCCTGGATACGGTGGTTGGGTCTGAAGGGTTACATGGAATCGTCTCCAAGGAGACTGAAGTTTTTCTCGACGTCTTCATGATGTCCGCAGACGGGGTTGAGCGAGAGGAGCGCGAGTGGAGCAAGGTTTTCTTTGAAGCCGGGTTCACCGACTATAAGGTTACTCCAACCATGGGACTGCAATCAATCATTGAATTGTATCCATGACAGGAATACTCATGTTGGAGTAATCCAAACAATAGGTGAGCTAGTTTTGTATAGTATAATAGTAAGGTTACGGGTTGAGTCGTCGGTTACTACCTGTGTGATCAAGATTGCCGGGTCATTAGTGTAGGGAAGTGTTTGGGTCTTGCTCTAGTTTATAGGCATGTTAGACTATATATAGGAAAGTACAGTTTGAGTCGGTTTGCTATTTCCTTGTGCTAGTTTTGTGCGGTTGGCATAGGTGTCTTGTGTTCGTGAGTTAAACGCAAAAAAGAAAAAAGAGTTTGATTTGGAGCAGCATATACATAGGTTACAGGCTTTTTTTTTAAGGTCACCGGGGGAGAGCAATGCCCTCCACATGAATTGTATTTAATTTTGCCTATAAGGCTTTACAGCCTCGCAAGATAGGTTCAAGTGAACCGGAAGTACAGGAAACACAAGGAAGAAGAGAAAAACAAAAAAACGCACACCAACAACACACATAACAGTGAGAACAAGAAGGAAAACATAACAAAGAGCACCACAGGAGAAACCTAGCAGCATTGGCCAGCCGAACCAAACAACGACACTGCGCCGTCGACACAATCGAAAGGCTCCGCGCGTCCAAGACCACACAACGCCGCAACACATGACCTATGTCACGAGGCACGATCGAAAGCCACGCAAGGCCGAGACGACGCCACGACACCTGTGTGCCACCAGCATAGTCGAGGGGCATCGCCTAGCAAACCAGGCCGTAGCACTGCATCGTCGACGCAATCGAAAGGCATCACACAACCAAGACTGCACAACGCCGCGACACAGGACCTATGTCGGGGGTACATTCGAACAGTTATGCAGACCGAGACGACGCCACGACACCTGTGTGCCAACGGTGTAGCCGCAGGGCACCGCCAAGCAGAGACGCACCAGGAGCACTCGAGCACGACACACACCACCGTCGACCCCAGACTGGCCGAACCACCATCACCACCGACCCCCCACCTCCAATCAGCCAACCACCATCCCAAACCCTAGGCAAGCAAAATGGAATATCATCTCCGAAGACAGGCGCCACCACTGTGGTGAAACGACGTCAAGAACGCCGCCGCCGTCCGATCCAGAAGCTGGATCTAAGGCTTTCGCCCGGAGAATGAACAAAGTAGGCATGAGACCAATGCATCACACAAACGACACCTCCAAGGAGGGATCCGACGCCAGAAGGCACCGCTGTCGCCGGTGCCGACCGAAATCAACACAAGGCTTTCACCCGAAGCATCATCCGCACTACCCGTTACTGAGCCACGTCACTGCCCGAGACCGGAGTCACCGCCGAAAATGGCAGGCCACCGGCCTGCAACACCATAGTCCACCCACCATCCCGAGGCCGCTGCCCCGAGATCCAGTTGAGAGTCGCCAGCCCCGTCACCCTCCACCACGCCGCCAGCCACGCCGGGCTAACAAGTAGGCAGATCTGCAACACCAAGCCGGTAGGGGGGCTGCCACCCCGCCCCATCCAGCAACGCAGAGCCATCGGGGCGAAGCCCAGACAACCCGCAACAGCTACACACCGCCAAAAGGGCGCCGTCGGACAAGCAGAAGCCGCCGACCGCAACCCCATCTGCCGGATCCACGCGCCAGGAACCACCAAATTTCCGCGAACCACCGGATCCACAGCGGCAGGAGCTGTCTGGGCAGCCACCAAGACGCTATCGGGCCGAGCACCACCATCCCGAGTGGACAGGCCGCGCGTGGACACCACCCAACGCCACAGCGCCAGAACCGCATCTGGCCGCACCCGTCCGCAGCTCCGCGACGCTAGGGAAAGGGCCGACGCCAGAGAGCAGTCCCACCGCCGCCGGCACCGCAGGGGCTTTGCCCGGTGGCGCACACCAGCGGCGGCGGGGGATCAAAAGTTACTAGGTTCAAAATGACGGATCAAAAGTTATAAGCAATTCAATATGGCATTGAATTAGCTTAGTACGGTGTGTGAACACATTTTGGGGACTAATAGAGAAGTATGAGCAAGATCAAAATTATATGTTGAAACGATAACACTAATGATGTGAACGGAAAGATTACATTGATACGGATCCGACGCAATTGGATTCATCGGAAACAGAGTTACGGATAAAAAGATATGATCAAAAGAAGTTTGAATATAAATCTGAATAAATTTCGAAATTTAAAAATTTGAAAAAGGTTGACGTGATAGGTTGATTGGATAGGTGAAGTCAAGATGAAAATCTAGGCGTTGGTTTCATCTAATTTTGATAAACGAGTAGAAAGTTATGGCTATTTGAAAAATTTGGGCCAAGCTGTTTTACGGAAGAAAAATGTTATGTCTAAAAGAATCTTAGGACTAATAAATAAATACAGAGACTAATTAATAATCTAATTACTCTACCGTATACTAGTATAGAAATACTAGTCTAGGGATATTAAACTACAAGAGTGTAAAAGAAAAAATACGAAGAGAATACCTTTAGAATGCAGAGAAGATATAAATCCAAAGAGGAGACGACTTTCAGAAATCCCGCCGGAGAGAAGAAAATATTTTTTTATAAAGCTAGTCAAACCGAAACGATTCGATTCAACCCGAAGTGGATGACTTTTGGGTTCACCTATGGGTCTATATTTATAGGTGGAAGGGAGGTGCAAAGGTCTAAAGCTAAGCGAGGTGAGACTAAAATCATAGACAAAGAGAAAAAGAGAGAAGAAGAGTGTTCCACATGGGCTTCGGTGGCTGCAGGAATTTTTTTTTGTCCCGGATGTACAGTGTCCGCAATGAACAGTGTTCCCTGGTTTTCTTTTAAAAAAACCAGCAAAGAAAAAAATAAAAAAAATAAACGAACATTTTATATAGGCGTATTATATATCAGAATTTTCAGAAACAAATTTCCTAAAACATGAACATTTTTTTAAGGCCGAATAAAATACTTTAAAAAATAGTATTTTTTGCAATAACTCCAAAATGAAAAGAAACTAGAATTTCAAATAAATGGCAAATATTTTTATTTTAAAATTTGAGTCAAAACATTGTATCTGATTTTTGAGTGTCATTTACCTCCTCTCATTTGATTTTATAAGAGGGTTTTGAAAATATTTGAACTCAAAATTGAATAGGGATTCGAAATAGAAAATTTTGGAAAAGTCATTTTATTCCCTCTCATTAAAATTTCAAAATTTTCAAAATTCCACTCAATTTCACACAATCAATCACACAACATACAAGCAAGCAATCCTACTTATTTATTTAATATAACATTCCAAAATTTAGAATTTTGGGATGTTACAAACTACCACACTTAAAATGAATCTCGTCCTCGAGATTCGAAGAGGCTAGAAAGGAAAAGGTTAGGGTTTGGGGTCTTCTAGCAAAAATCCATTGACATGGAAGGTGTGGGGTCTACCACACTTAAAATGAGAGTGACTGGTCCCTCAAAAGTCATGGCGATCCTGTGGGTGCATCTGTCTGTTCACATTTCTTCACGATAGCTCCTTCGGTGATGCTCTTCCGTTTAAATCAAAAAAAATCTTGTGTTCTCACAACAAAATGCATTCTTCCGACACTGGGTCTTCTTAACTGACAGATCTCGCGTTCATTCTAAGTAACTTATCGAAGATGTCATGGTGGTCTACCCTTTAGTGGTTATCCTGCAGTGAAAATGGGTCTTGGCTACATTCCTCACCGTAAAAATCCTACGTATGATAACGACTGCCATGTACAAGGGTTTTACATCATACCTTTCTAAGGCTTCAACAAAAGCTTTCAAAGAACGTCGTCTCTTTACTATGGGTAAGTCACTCAGATTTACCAATCCGAATAGCAAGAGAATGATAAGAGTAAGTCGTCATGGTGGCCAAGCCATGTCGCACTGAAATCATTACCTTGTATAAGGTTTAGTGAATCTCGTATTCTAACACTTGGGCTCACAAGCATTGCAGAAAATTTCTCTTGTCAACGAACGAGGTTCAGATAAATCCATTTATTTCTGCAAGCCAAACAAAAACATCTATCGTTTCTTCACAACTCTCAGGTTTTTGTATACTCCTAAAAAAACGTTTGCTGATCAGTCGTAGCTTCTTCCAAGTTTCTTCCTTCACAAAGGTAGGGCTTGATCTTTATCAATCCTGAGGTCAGTGACATTGTGGGTTCACTTGAATACTTGAATAGTCTTTATCTCACTCTTGGGGTTACCATCGTTCCACATTCCAGCATTACCTTCAGTTCACTCCATTATACCCTTCATAGACTTATTCTTGTCTAGATTCCACTCTGTGGAATTCATTTTCCTTTCCATTGGTCTGTTTAACCTTGGGTATGGTTTCACCACCATCATTACTTTTCTCAATATTCCAACTTCAAAAGCACTTTGTCACAAAGGTCGTCATGCACATAGTTTGGATATGGTTCCTCATCCTCTTCACCTGTATTCACTTATCCAAACTCCTTAACTGAAAAGGTACCTGTGGTTACTACCACACTTAAAATGAAATGCACCCATGCCTTCATAGACCATATTTTCTCATATCCTCAAAAGTTGGTTAGAGATCTTTGTTCTTAGAGTGGCAACTCATATAATTCAACACAGGAGAATCATAACACCATAAATTCCATTGATCTCATGAATTTATTACAAACTCTGAGACTTCCGTTACATAACTTCAAAATGGTAAGAGTGCTACCTATTACATTTATTACTTCCAAAATCCAAAACTCAAACTACTCATGTTTAGCCTTCTTCTCAGGGCAGGTATAGGAGTAATGTCCCTTTCAATTTCCTGTGGATCAAACTCCACTTCTTCTGTCGGGAAGTTTCCCAGATACTCTTTTCTTTCCTTAGTACAGTCCTGTGAGAAAGGTCCTTCTTCTCCACATGAATAGTAGGCATTGGAGTAAAATCTAGTTAGGCCTGTTGGAAATATGCCCTAGAGGCAATAATAAATTAGTTATTATCATATTTCCTTGTTCATGATAATCGTTTATTATCCATGCTATAATTGTATTGATCGGAGACTTAAATGCATGTGTGGATACATAGACAAAACCATGTCCCTAGTATGCCTCTAATGGACTAGCTCGTTGATCAAAGGATGGTTAAGGTTTCCTAGCCATGGACATGAGATGTCATTTGATAACGGGATCACATCATTAGGAGAATGATGTGATGGATAAGACCCAAACTACAAACATAGCATATGATCGTGTCAGTTTATTGCTACTGTTTTCTGCATGTCAAGTATATGTTCCTATGACCATGAGATCATGCAACTCATGGATATCGGAGGAGTGCCTTGTGTGTATCAAACGTCGCAACGTAACTGGGTGACTATAAAGGTGCTCTACAGGTATCTCCGATGGTGTCTGTTGAGTTGGCATGGATCGAGACTGGGATTTGTTACTCCGTGTAACGGAGAGGTATCTCGGGGCCCACTCGGTAATGCAACATCACAATAAGCCTTGCAAGCAATGTGACTAATTGTTAGTTGCGGGATCTTGTATTACGGAACGAGTAAAGAGACTTTCCGGTAACGAGGTTGAACTAGGTATGGAGATACCGACGATCGAATCTCGGGCAAGTAACATACCGAAGAACAAAGGGAACGATATACGGGATTAACTGAATCCTTGACATAGAGGTTCGACCGATAAAGATCTTCGTAGAATATGTAGGAACCAATGTGGACGTCCAGGTCCCGCCATTGGTTATTGACCGTAGAGGTGTCTCGGTCATGTCTACATAGTTCTCGAACCCGCAGGGTCTGCACACTTAAGGTTCGGTGACGTTTCGGTAGTGTAGAGTTATGTATGGTGGTGACCGAAGGTTGTTCGGAGTCCCGGATGAGATCCCGGACGTCACGAGGAGCTCCGGAATGGTCCGGAGGTAAAGATTCATATATAGGAAGTCCCAGTTTGGTTTCCGGAAAAGTTTCGGGCTCATCGGTAGTGTACCGGGAGTATCGGTATTGTACCGGGAGTGCCGGTAGTGTACCGGAGGACCTCCGGGAGGGGTATTTCGACCCCAAGAGGTCCATGGGCTGTGGGAGAATAATAACCAGGCCTTAGTGGGCTGGGAAAACAGCCACAAAGGCCCATGGCGCAGGAGAGAAAGTCCTAAAGCAAAAAGTGGAAAATCAGCCAATAGGAGGCAATCCTACTCCAACTAGGATTGGAGGTGAAGTAGGATTGCTCCCACCTCCTATTTCGGCCGACCCAAAGGCCTTGGCTGCCTCTCCTCTCCTCTCCTCTTATATATACTAGTGGATTGGGTGGTTTTTGGACAGAATTTCCGGCCACGTGCTACCCGTTTCACCGGTGCACAGTTTCTCCTCTAGATCGGTTTTCCGCAGCGCTTAGGCGAAGCCCTGTCGGAATCACTCCACCACCCTCACCGGAGCGCCGTCACGCTGCCGGTGAACTCTCTCTCCTCTCCACCTCCTCTCGCTGGATCGAGACGGTGGAGATCGTCATCAAGCTGCACGTGTGCTGAACGCGGAGGTGCCGTCCGTTCGGCGCTAGATCGGAAGGACCGTGATCGAGATCGCGAGACAGTTCGTGATGAGATCGCGGAAAGGATCGTGATGAGTTCGCGGGACAGATCGTGATCAATATCGTGAGACGGATCGTGATGAGATCGCGGGACGGATCGTGATGAGTTCACGGGATGGATCATGATTGGATCGCGGGACAGATCGTGATGAGATCGCGGGACGCTCGGCGATTTGGATCGTGAAGATGTTCGACTACACCAACCGCGTTTCTTAACGCTTCCCGCTTAGCGATCTACAAGGGTATGTAGATCCACTCTCCCTCTCGTAGATGCTCATCACCATGGATAGGTTTGCATGTGCGTAGGAAAATTTTTGTTTCCCATGCGACGTTCCCCAACAGTGGCATCATGAGCTAGGTTGATGGTTCGATGAGATCTCAAGTAGAACACAAAAGGTTTGTGGGCGTTGATGCTTAGATTGCTTCCTCCCTTGGTCGTATTTTGGTTCAGCGGGATTGTGAGATGAAGCGGCCCGGACCAACATTACTCGTACGCTTACGAGAGACCGGTTCCCTCGACGCAACTTGTTGCCTAGATGGCTTGCAGGTGACAGTTTCTCTCACTTTAGTTGGATCGGATTCGACAAAGGCGGTCCTTGAGAAGGTTGAAAAGCAAACTAGTGTATCACCGTTGTGGTTTATGCGTAGGTGAGAATCGTTCTTGCTAGATACCCATAGCAGCCACGTAAAATATGCAACAACAATTAGAGGACGTCTAACTTGTTTTTGCAGGGTATGTTGTGATGTGATATGGCCAATTACATGATGAGATATATGTGATGTATGAGATGATCATGTGATGTATAGATTATCACGACTTGCATGTCGATGAGTACGTCAACCGGCAGGAGCCATAGGGTTGTCTTTAATTATTGTATGACCTGCGTGTCAATCATTAAGCGCTATGTAATGCTTTACTTTATTGCCACGGTAGCAATAGTAGTAGAAGCATGCAGGGCGTGACAACCCCAATGGCAACACATTGATGGAGATCAAGATGATGGAGATCATGGTGTTGTGCCGGTGACGATGGAGATCATGCCGATGTTTCGAAGATGGAGATCTTAAACACAAGTTCATTGCCATATCATGTCACTTATGAATTGCATGAGATGTTAATCATTTTATGCACCTTGTTTTGCTTAGTACGGCGGTAGCATTATAAGGTGATCCCTCACTTGAATTTCAAGATGAACTGTGTTCTCCCCGAGTGTGCATCGTTGCGAAAGTTCGTCGTGTTGAGACACCACGTGATGATCGGGTGTGATAGACTCTACGTTCACATACAACGGGTGCAAGCCAGATTTGCACGCGCAGAACACTCGGGTTAAACTTGATGAGCCTAGCATGTACAGACATGGCCTCGGAACACGAGAGACCGAAAGGTCGAACATGAGTCATATAGTAGATATGATCAACATAATGATGTTCACCATTGCAGCCACCTCAACTCACGTGATGATCGGACTTGAGTTGGTGAATTTGGATCATGTATCACTCGAATGATCGGAGGGATGTCAATTTGAGTGGGAGTTCTTAAGTAATATGATTAATTGAACTGATTATCATGAACATAGTGAAAGTGTGTTTGCAAATTATGTTGTAGATTACTAGCTCGCGCTGTAGCTCCCTTGTATTTTTATATGTTCCTAGAGAAATAGAGTTGAAATATGTTGGTAGCAATATTGCGGACTGAGTCCGTGATCTGAGTATTGTCCTCATTGCTGCACAGGAGGCTTATGTCCTTAATGCACCGCTCGGTGCGCCACCCCCTCTAGCGTCGTCTATAGATGTTGTGAACATCTCACATGCACGTTTCGATGACTACTTGATAGTTTAGTGCGTCATGCATTACGGCTTAGAATTGAGGCTCGGAAACGTTTTGAACGTCACGGAACATATGAGATGTTCTAGGAGCAGAGATTGTGATCTCAGGCTCGTGCCTGTGTTGCGAGATATGAGATCTCCAACAAGATTCTTTGCCTGTAAGATGAAGGAGAATAGCTCAATCGTTGAGCATGTACTCAGATTGTCTGGGTACTACAATCGCTTGAATCAAGTGGGAGTTGATCTTCCAGATAAGATAGTGATTGATATAGTTCTCCAAGTCACTGTCACTAAAGCTACTAGAACTTAGTGATGAACTATAATACACCAGGGATAGAAGTATTGATCCCTGAGCTGTTCGCGATGTTTGACACCGCGAAGGTAGAAATCAAGAAGGAGCGTCAAGTGTTGATGGTTATTCAAACCACTAGTTTCGGAAAGGGCAAGAGCAAGGAGGGAAACTTCATGGATAGCAAGTCAGTTGCTGCTCCAGTGAAGCAACCCAAAGTTGAACTCAAACCCGAGACTAAGTGCTTCTATTATGAGGTGAGAGGTCACTGAAGCGGAACAACCCTAGATACTTGGTAGATAAGAAGGCTGGCAACATCGACAGAAGTATATTTGATATACGAGTTATTGATGTGTACCTTGCTAGTACTCTTAGTAGCACCTGGGTATTGGATACCGGTTCGGTTGCTAAATGTTAGTAACTTGGAATAAAAGCTACGGAATAAACGGAGAACTAGCTAAGGGTGAGGTGACGATATGTGTTGGAAGTGTTTCCAAGGTTGATGTGATCAACATCGCACGCTCTCTCTACCTTCAGGATTAGTGACGAACCTAAATAAATGTTATTTGGTGTTTTGCGTTGAGCATGAACATGATTAGATCATGTTTATTGCAATACGGTTATTCATTTAAGTTAGAGAATAATGGTTATTCTGTTTACATGAATAATACCTTCAATGGTCATGCACCCAGTGAGAATGGTTTGTTGAAATCTTGATCGTAGTATTACACATGTTCATAACATTGATGTCAAAAGATACAAAGTTAATAATGATAGTACCACATACTTGTGGCACTGCCGCTAAATGTCATATTGGTATAAAGCGCATGTAGATACTCCATGCTAATGGATATTTGGACTCATTCGATTTCGAATCGGTTGAGACATGCGAACCATGCCTCTTGGGCAAGATGACTAAAGGACCCCGTTGGATGGAGCGGGCAAGTGATTCATTGGAAATGATACATGTTGATGTATGCAATCTAGTGAGTCTTGTAGCATGCAGTGGATATCGTTATTTTCTTACCTTCACTGATGATTTGAGTAGATATAGTGTATATTTACTTAATGAAACACAAGTCTGAATCGTTTGAAAGGTTCAAGCAAATTCAGAGTGAAGTTTAAAGATCATCGTGACAAGAAGATAAAAATGACCGCGATATGATCGTGGAGGTGAATATCTGAGTTACGAGTTTGGCATACAACTTAAGACAACGTGAAATTTGTTTCACAGCTAACGCCACCTGGAACACCATGGTGTGATGGTGTGTCCGAACATCATAGTCATGCTCTATTGATATAGTGCATACTGTGATGTCTCTTATCGTTTTACTACTATAATTTTTGGGTTTATGCATTAGAGACAACTACATTCACTTTAAATAGGGCATCATCTAAATCCGTTGAGATGACACCGTGTGAATTATGGTTTGATAGAAACCTAAGCTGTCATTTCTTAATGTTTGGGGCTGCGATGCTTGTGTGGAAAATGTTTTCACATAATAAGCTAGAACCCAAAGCGGACAAATGTATCTTCATAGAATACCCTAAGAACAGATGGGTATGCCTTCTATCTCAGATCCGAGTGCAAAGTGTTTGTTGCTAGAACTGGGTCCTTTCTCGAGAAAAAGTTTCTCTTGAAAGAATTGAGTGGGAGGAAGATAGAACTTGATGAGGTTGTTAAACCTTTGTTCAACCAGAGAGTAGCGCAGCGCAGAAAGATGTTTCTGTGAAGCCTATGTTAGTTGAAGAGGAAGTTAATGATGATGATCATGAAGCTTCAGGATCAAGTTACTATCGAACTTCGTAGGTCGACAAGGATGTGTACTGCTCCTGAGCGGTACGACAACTCTGTCTTGGAGGTCATGTTGTTGGACAACGATGAACCTACGAGCTATGGAGAAGTGATGATGGGCCCGGATTCCGACAAATGGTTGGAGGCCATGAAATCCAAGATAGGATCCATGTATTAAAACCAAGTGTAGACTTTGGTAGACTTGCTCGTTGGACGGTAGGTCGTTGAGTACAAATGGATCTTTAAAATGAAGACAGACACTGATGGTGAATGTCACTATTTGTAAAGCTCGACTTGTTGCAAAGATGTTTGTGACAAGTTCAAGGAGTTGACTACGATGAGACTTTCTCACTCGTAGCGATGCTAAAAGTCTGTTGGAATTATGTTAGCTGTTGCTGTGTTTTCAATTATGAAATCTGGTAGATGGATGTCAAAACATCGTTTCCTTAATGGTTTACTTGAGGAAAGGTTGTATGTGATACAACCAGAAGGTTTTGTCAGGCCTAAGGATGCTAAAAGGTGTGCAAGCTTCGGTGATCCTTCCATGGACTGAAGCAAGCATCTCGGAGTTGGAATATACGCTTTGATGAGGTGATCAAAGTTTTGATGTTTATACAAAGTTTATGAGAAACTTGTATTTGCAATAAAGTGAGTGGGAGCACTCTAGAATTTCTGATAAGTATATGTGGATGACATATTGTTGTTCAGAAATAATGTAGAGTTTCTGGAAAGCATAAAACGGTTATTTGGAAAGTGATTTTCAAAGGAAGACCTGGATAAAGCTACCTAATTGTTGAGCATCAAAATCTATAGAGATAGATCAAGATGCTTGATGAGACTTTCAATGAGTGCATACCTTAACAAGATTTTGAAAGAGTTCAAAATGGATCAGCCAGAGAAATAGTTCTCGTCTGATTTGTAAGGTGTGAAGTTGAGTGAGACTCAAAGCTCGACAACGGCAGAAGAAAGAGAAAGGACGAACGTCGTCCCCTATGCCTTAGCCATAGGCTCTATATTATGCCATGCTGTGTACCGCACCTATGTGTGCCTTGCCATGAGTCTGTCAAGGGGTACAAGAGTGGTCCAGGAGTGGATCACTGGACAGCGGTCGGAATTATCCTTAGTAACCAGAGGACTAAGGAAATGTTTCTTGAATATGGAGGTGATAAAGAGTTCGTCGTAAAGAGTTACGTCGATGCAAGCTTTAACACCTATCCGGATGACTAGTAGTAGCAATCTGGATACGTATAGTGGAGCAGCCATTTGGAAATAGTACCAAGTGGAGTGTGGTAGCAGTGTTTACGGTTTGACATAGAGATATGCAAAGTACACACGGATCTGAATATCGCAGGCCCGTTGACTATAAGACCTCTCTCACATGCAAAGCATGATCAAGCCCCAGAACTCATTGGGTGTTAGATTCATAACAATGCGAATCACATGGTGATGTGAACTAGATTATTGACTCTAGTGCAAGTGGGAGACTGTTGGAAATATGCCCTAGAGGCAATAATAAATTAGTTATTATCATATTTCCTTGTTCATTATAATCGTTTATTATCCATGCTATAATTGTATTGATCGGAGACTTAAATGCATGTGTGGATACATAGACAAAACCATGTCCCTAGTATGCCTCTAATGGACTAGCTCGTTGATCAAAGGATGGTTAAGGTTTCCTAGCCATGGACATGAGATGTCATTTGATAATGGGATCACATCATTAGGAGAATGATGTGATGGATAAGACCCAAACTACAAACATAGCATATGATCGTGTTAGTTTATTGCTACTGTTTTCTGCATGTCAAGTATATGTTCCTATGACCATGAGATCATGCAACTCACGGATATCGGAGGAGTGCCTTGTGTGTATCAAACGTCGCAACGTAACTGGGTGACTATAAAGGTGCTCTACAGGTATCTCCGATGGTGTCTGTTGAGTTGGCATGGATCGAGACTGGGATTTGTTACTCCGTGTAACGGAGAGGTATCTCGGGGCCCACTCGGTAATGCAACATCACAATAAGCCTTGCAAGCAATGTGACTAATTGTTAGTTGCGGGATCTTGTATTACGGAACGAGTAAAGAGACTTTCCGGTAACGAGGTTGAACTAGGTATGGAGATACCGACGATCGAATCTCGGGCAAGTAACATACCGAAGAACAAAGGGAACGATATACGGGATTAACTGAATCCTTGACATAGTGGTTCGACCGATAAAGATCTTCGTAGAATATGTAGGAACCAATGTGGACGTCCAGGTCCCGCCATTGGTTATTGACCGTAGAGGTGTCTCGGTCATGTCTACATAGTTCTCGAACCCGCAGGGTCTGCACACTTAAGGTTCGGTGACGTTTCGGTAGTGTAGAGTTATGTATGGTGGTGAATGAAGGTTGTTCGGAGTCCCGGATGAGATCCCGGACGTCACGAGGAGCTCCGGAATGGTCCGGAGGTAAAGATTCACATATAGGAAGTCCCAGTTTGGTTTCCGGAAAAGTTTCGGGCTCATCGGTAGTGTACCGGGAGTATCGGTATTGTACCGGGAGTGCCGGTAGTGTACCGGAGGACCTCCGGGAGGGGTATTTCGACCCCAAGAGGTCCATGGGCTGTGGGAGAATAATAACCAGCCCTTAGTGGGCTGGGAAAACAGCCACAAAGGCCCATGGCGCAGGAGAGAAAGTCCTAAAGCAAAAAGTGGAAAATCAGCCAATAGGAGGCAATCCTACTCCAACTAGGATTGGAGGTGAAGTAGGATTGCTCCCACCTCCTATTTAGGCCTACCCAAAGGCCTTGGCTGCCTCTCCTCTCCTCTCCTCTTATATATACTAGTGGATTGGGTGGTTTTTGGACAGAATTTCCGGCCACGTGCTACCCGTTTCACCGGTGCACAGTTTCTCCTCTAGATCGGTTTTCCGCAGCGCTTAGGCGAAGCCCTGCCGGAATCACTCCACCACCATCACCGGAGCGCCGTCACGCTGCCGGTGAACTCTCTCTCCTCTGCACCTCCTCTCGCTGGATCGAGACGGTGGAGATCGTCATCAAGCTGCACGTGTGCTGAACGCGGAGGTGCCGTCCGTTCGGCGCTAGATCGGAAGGACCGTGATCGAGATCGCGAGACAGTTCGTGATGAGATCGCGGAACGGATCGTGATGAGTTCGCGGGACAGATCGTGATCAATATCGTGAGACGGATCGTGATGAGATCGCGGGACGGATCGTGATGAGTTCACGGGATGGATCGTGATTGGATCGCGGGACAGATCGTGATGAGATCGCGGGACGCTCGGCGATTTGGATCGCGAAGATGTTCGACTACACCAACCGTGTTTCTTAACGCTTCCCGCTTAGCGATCTACAAGGGTATGTAGATCCACTCTCCCTCTCGTAGATGCTCATCACCATGGATAGGTTTGCGTGTGCGTAGGAAAATTTTTGTTTCCCATGCGACGTTCCCCAACAAGGCCTTCTCCATTAGGGTCTTCAACATCTTCCTTCATCACAATTTCTCCTAAATTTTCTCTGAAGGCTTCCTTCATGGCTTCCTTCTGCTGCTTGATGACTTCTTGTACCTTGGGGTACATTTGGCATTGAGCCGGGTAATGCGTAGTTCCTTCACACAAGAAACATGTCACCTGCCCAGTTGGGCATTCCTCAGCTCGGTGATTTTCTTCAAAATGAGGGCATCCTTCCTTGTGTTCTTCCTGGGTGTGTCCTATCTCTCCACATATCCTGCATGCACAAATCTTCTTCACATCTTTGCCACGGGGCTTCTGGGTGTTGGTAACAACATGAGATCCTTGCAGAGTCATCTTGAATTCTTCCCAAGTGTTTGATGCTTGCCTATCATGGATATCTTCATGCATTTTCCACCAATTTGAAGCACCTTCTGCAAAGTACCGAAGAGCATATTGGAACATCTTGTTCCTTGTAACAAGGTTATTCCTTAGGTGATCCTCCATGTTCTGAATCCATTCTTCTGTCTCTAACCGAGTCATCGATCCAGAATACACGAGTCCAACTTCACTCATCATCTATTGGGTTCAAGGTTTTGGGGATGAGAGAGAAAGGAGCGGATACACACAATACAAACAATGGTTTTGAAAATAGATTTTAGTTGTGGCTGTCGAAAATTTACACACAAATGACAGCTCACAAATCATCGTATCTAACGTAAGTATACAACAGGGGTTTGGTCTTCTAGGGTATAATATCTTGGAAATTCTTCATGATCTTCAATTTCTTCGGGTCTTCACAGTCTTCAACTCGTGTAGCTTCAACTCTTCTAATGCATGGTGAAATCTTCTTTACTTTGAAGTGACCATCACTTGTTTCAATATCTTGTCCTTCTCGAAGTGGTCTCAGTTGATCCTTAGTGTGGTCAAAGGGGAAAGGATATTTTCTAACTATCTGATGTAAAAGAGATCATTTGATAAAGCTCAAATAAGATGAGAAGTAAAGGGTCTTTTGAAAACAAAGTTTTTCGAGAAATCGTTTCCTAAGGGCTTTCCAGTTTCTAGGGTCACGTCCTACAGTCAACATGTGCTCTAATACCATTTCTGTAGCGACCCGACCTGGAAAGGTCATGCCTCTGTGTTTTCTGTGCCATCCCTGGATCAGTATGCTGGCACACACAGTACATCAATGTATATATCAAAGTGCAATCACATGTAATTAACGTAAAACTGATATATACCTTAAAATAGCAGCGGAAACAGTCAACGGGAGTGGAGTCCCAATAACACCAGCGGCAGGTTGAATGCGGACTGTAACCCTGAATCGTACTCTTACTCGTCGTAGAAGAGTATCTGCAACATAAGACGTTGCAGCTGTGTAGGTCAGTACATGAAATGTACTGGCAAGATCACCATAGTAGAACAGAAGAATAAAGGCTATTCTATATGCAAAGGCTTTGTGGCTGTGTGTCTGAGTTTTTGCGTAAAAGCTGATTTTATTTTCCTACAACAAAGGAATATCAGGAATTTCACTATAGAGTTACCTATCATGACATGGTTCCGCCAACCGATGTCCAAATGCCCACAAATATTATTAAGTTGCCCACAATTAGTTATCAGTCCAGTGTTGAGAGTTCAGAGATAGATCCAAGTCTAGAAGCTCAAATTGTCCGTAACCGGGGACACGGCTAATCGATTAGGTTTAACTCTGCAGAGTATTGCACACGTTCCCCACAAGATTTGGTTGCCTCCGTTTGATTTCTCGCACTTTAGGGTGTTTGAGAAACGGATGACCAAAACATGGTCTTCCAAAGGGTTTACCTGCGACTCTGTCGGTGCCCATCCTTTCCTACCGTTCTTCTACATCTCGTAGCACCGCCTGTCCAGGGTCACCACGATATCCAACCAAGCTAGAGCCCATAATGACTTGTGGCTGTGCAGGTAAGCTTCCGGGCATGAAGTATTCATCCTTCCCTTTGAGTCTGGGTGAGGCTTTCCGCGTGAATACTGGCCATCTCCAACAACACCTAGGCAAATCCACTGGCTTCTCCAGGGTACCGTTCCAACCATCCCTCACCCAGTAGTGTGTATTGAAAAACTTGTTTCTCGAGTCTCGAAGTCTTGAGGTCTTGAATATGCAGGTCTTGAAGAAGCCTTCATGAAGTCGTCGTTTTGACGTGGAGTCCTTCTTCACACCACTCACGAACACTCATAGCAGACCCCGTCTACTTTAGCATAGCATTGCACTAACTAGCGTTCCTGGGGCTTTAGTAACAAGTGGTGGGTTCCTACCTCATGCATTCTACTCAACTACAAGAATTTCAATAACACTACGGGAGGGATTTGTTGAAATGATGTCACTACATGCAATAAAACATAGGTATGAAAAGATGGTCAAAGTGAACTTGCCTGGTATTACTTGATGAAGATAGTCGCTCTCACAATCTGGATAATTCTACTCGTCACACTCTGAGAAATCTATCGTAAGTAAATAACATTCAATAAACATTCATGCCAAAACAAAGAACTGAAAAACGCAAGAACAAAACATGTCTTGGTGCGAAAATAACAACATACTAAGGTAAAATAAGAAAAGATAGGTTCTAACTATGATGTAAAATGATAGTGGAGGAATCAACTTCAAAAGAGTTAATGGATGATGAACTATTGCTATATAAGCTTAGGTTGGAGAGACTACCTAAGACGATCCAAGGTATGGGGAGAACAACATGAATGTTCAAAAAGAATTAATTGAAATGGAACACTACAACACAAGTTATAGTGAATTTAAGTATGAATTGAATTTGAATTCGGAAGGGTCAAAATAAGTTGAACCGAAGTACGATGGTTATGAATAGAAATATATGACACGGGTATTTAGGGGCAAAAGGAATCAATTAAAAAGGTGTTATAGTTTGCAAGATATGAACAAATGAAGGTTCGGATTCAAATTGAATCGCTCAAATTTGAAAATTTCAAAGATTTAAATTAGTGATGTTACTATATATGGGAAGTCAATATGAACGTGTAGAAAAAAGAATTACTAGGTTCAAAATGACGGATCAAAAGTTATAAGCAATTCAATATGGCATTGAATTAGCTTAGTACGGTGTGTGAACACATTTTGGGGACTAATAGAGAAGTATGAGCAAGATCAAAATTATATGTTGAAACGATAACACTAATGATGTGAACGGAAAGATTACTTTGATACGGATCCGGCGCAATTGGATTCATCGGAAACGGAGTTACAGATAAAAAGATATGATCAAAAGAAGTTTGAATATAAATCTGAATAAATTTCGAAATTTGAAAATTTGAAAAAGGTTGACGTGATAAGTTGATTGGATAGGTGAAGTCAAGACGAAAATCTAGGCATTGGTTTCATCTAATTCTGATAAACGAGTAGAAAGTTATGGCTATTTAAAAAATTTGGGCCAAGCTGTTTTACGGAAGAAAAATGCTATGTCTAAAAAAAATCCTAGGACTAATAAGTAAATACGGAGACTAATGAATAATCTAATTACTCTACCGTATACTAGTATAGAAATACTAGTCTAGGGATATTAAACTACAGGAGTGTAAAAGAAAAAATACGAAGAGAATACCTTTAGAATGCAGAGAAGATATAAATACAAAGAGAAGACGACTTTCAGAAATCCCGCGCCGAAGAGAAGAAAATATTTTTTTTATAAAGCTAGTCAAACCGAAACGATTCGATTCAACCCGAAGTGGATGACTTTTGGATTCACCTATGGGTCTATATTTATAGGTGGAAGGGAGGTGCAAAGGTCTAAAGCTAAGGGAGATGGGACTAAAATCATAGACAAAGAGGAAAAGAGAGAAGAAGAGGGCCACATGGCTTCGGTGGCTGCAGATTTTTTTTGTCCCGGATGAACAGTGTCCGCAATGAACAGTGTTTCCTATTTTTTTTTTTAAAAACAGGAAGAAAAAGAGATAAAAAAAATAAACAAACATTTTATATAGGCATATTATATATCAGAATTTTCAGAAACAAATTTCCTAAAATATGAACATTTTTTTAAGGCCGAATAAAATACTTTAAAAAATAGTATTTTTTTTGCAATAACTCCAAAATGAAAAGAAACTAGAATTTCAAATAAATGTCAAATAGTTTTTATTTTAAAATTTGAGTCAAAACATTGTATCTGATTTTTGAGTGTCATTTACCTCCTCTCATTTGATTTTATAAGAGGGTTTTGAAAATATTTGAACTCAAAATTGAATAGGGATTCGAAATAGAAAATTTTGGAAAAGTCATTTTATTCCCTCTCATTAAAATTTCAAAAGTTTCAAAATTCCACTCAATTTCACACAATCAATCACACAACATACAAGCAAGCAATCTTACTTATTTATTTAATATAACAATCTAAAATTTAGAATTTTGGGATGTTACACCTTAGAGGCTCCAGCACCTTGACATGCTCCTTATGTTATTATGATTCACGTGCTCCTAAATTCTAAGCAAGGAACTTTTGCTCCCCAAGTCTGCACTTTGCACCTAAACTTATTAAAAGAGACCGTTAGTGAAATTTTTGTATTTGTTGCTGTGAGTTTTGTTTATTGGGAAAATATGGGTTTGGCCAAATAAAAAGTGTTGTTCTTACTATTCTATTTTATTTGTAGCAAAAGTGTGTTTGGCAAAAATAGAGAATTGTTTTGCTTACTATTCTCTATCATAGCGAATACCTATGTTGTATTACCTATGACGTGCTCTTGTTTATTGTTCATCGTGCCCACTTATTGATATCTTTTGATTACCGCGGTGGCTTCAGGGTTATTGATACGCCTAAAATGTATCTATAAACTTTTTTTATGTTTCATGCCTATTATTATTTAAGTGCGAAATTATCTAAAATGTTTTTGAGGAACCAACCTATTAAGTTAGTGCCCAATGTAAGTTTGTATTTTCTGCTATTTTCATAATTTCAGGAAAACACCATATAAAAAGTGCACATAAAAATCCAAAAAATAGGAGGGAAGTTTTTGTGCCAAAAGAAAACTAGGGTACCCGCCCCTTCCCTAGAGAGGCCCACATGGCCTAGGCACCCTATATAGGCGCCAATCGCCAGGCCTGGGGTTTCTAGGGCCTGCCGGGCTTCTATTGGCTATACATACCCCAAAAACGCTTTCATGAATTATCGTACATTTTTCCACCACCATCACTTGGCGATCTGAGGCGATCTTTGTATATTGACCTTATATGTACTCTGCGGAGGAAGAATTTGTCTCCATCATCATGAACATCGATCCTCGTGTTTCAAGATGAGTAGTGAGTAGTCAATCCTCTCGACTACTGGTTTATGACAGTAGCCAATATGTAAGATTTCCACTTTGATGTTCAATATACTAGCCATATGAGCTGCCCTACAAAACTATGGTTAATCCTATGACGATGATCGTGTGATCAACTATTTGTTTATGATCAGATTTATGGATGCCTTTATAGTTGAATTATAGATATATGTTTCTCTCTGGTTGCTTGTTTACTCTTGGACAGTTTAGATCGGTGACAACTCATGGGAATGGGTGTGCATTAGTTGAGTTCAATTTTGTAGGTAAACTACCTCAGTGAAAAAAGTGAAAAATAGTTGTACTGTATTATTGCCATTAAGGAGAAATGTGTATAGGATCACTAAAATAAGATAGCATGTATTTATTTGTGTTCGACACTTAAAATTTGGATGTTCTACAGAAATTCCCTACGAATTGACTATTAGCCATTTGATGCAAATTGTATCTCGATCTATGGAATTAGGACGTACTACATATCGTATGTTTGAACATGAGCATAAAATATTTCATTGTGCATTTTTTCACATGACTATGGTACTTACTATATTTTTATGTATTGGAGAGTTACACTTGGTATAATTATGAACCCCGGTCCATTTTTTTTGCATAAGAATAACCTTCAAACAACTTTTATAGATGCTTATATTTTTAGTTTTGTTTTGATCCGCAAATACAACAATATTATCTAGCAGTATATTTTAATTATTTTGTCTAACTAGCGAGACTAGCAATGTTGACAACCTTGTTAGCACTTGAGGAGACACAAGTGAAGTTTAATTTCTGTTGTAGACATTAGCACCATTGCAGGATCTACTTGCCTCTACGGATTAATATCTTAGTTTCTGACCGAGGAAAAACCATGCCCCGCACTGGGAGAACAACATAAATTTGTGATCAAGTCAGAACTTGTGTCAATTCATTCATTCGTCGCTTAAATTTGTATCTTACAACTTGTTTATATTATGGCTTGGAATTTTTGCAATAGAGAGAAGTTAAGAAACGTAGGATATCTTCATCCAACCTCGTAGATGCGTGGAGGGAATTCTAATTAAATGATTCTGTCTAAACAGATAAGATGACAAATAATATAGACCCACATTGCAATGTATATGAATTTTCATTAATTAATATTATTTGTTAAGAAGTATTTTGTCAAACCATAATTGAAGTTGGTTTGCACTAATTTAAAAAGAAGTCTATTTTGTGCGGGTTACAAAGAAGTCTGTTGGCACTAAGTGTACCTTTTTTTATCTCATGTTCAACGTCCTAAACTCCACAATTTGTTTAATCTATTTGCAGCATCGATAAGTTTATTCTGAATGTTTTGCATATAAAGATAAAAAAGAACTTGAACTTAACCATGAAAGCACAACTTCAATGTGAAACACTAGTAAGAAAGGGTGGTGCAACACACACCAGTGTCAATCGAACCAGTTGATCGATCGGTATAACCTTTAGGCCTCTTTTGGTTCATAGGGTAGAAAAATCATAGGAATAGAAAAAAATTAGAAAATGAGATGACATGTATCTTAAATCCTATTAATTGGAATAGATAAGGAGATTCCCTTTGATTCACAACATATGATTTTTTCCATTGAGTCTTAGATAATGTTTGTTTTCAGATGAAATGTGGAAGATAGTAAGCATTCCTTCATAGGAATACGATTTCATTCATACAAACCAAAGGTCTCTATTGGAATTTTTCCTATAAAAATGTTGTTCTATGGAAATCCTACAAAATTCCTCCAACCCAAAGGAGGCCTTATTCACACTACTATATGCACTAATAGTAGGTAATATAATGCCCATTTTCACGGTTATCAGACACATGGTTATTACAAGAATTCTGAGAAGCCGCTGCATGCTTAGATGGTGACACTGTTTGGGATGCCCCTGGCGATGAGGCCGTTCATTTTTGTGGCGACGAGTCGTTGAAGTCCAGCACGCTCTTCCCCGTCGGGACAAACGGACATACAGACAGTGTGAGTGTGTGAGCGTAGGCCGGGCATTTTATAGGCTGCTAGAAGACGGTGCCCATCCCTGGCCCATATTTTTAGGTTGCGCGTGGCCCATCAAATAAGGTCGCAAGACATACAAGAGGATCTCGAGCCACCTTGCGCACACTCGCACGCCGCGCTAGCTGGTACCTGCAGAGTTTGAGTTTTTTTTGCTAGAAAATTTCTGATATATTCATCAACTGTCATGTTAGCATAAAAAACAGAAGTAAAAAAATACAGGTCCATAGACCACCTATCATAATTTCTGAAGCGAGCCAAAGACGCGCCTCCATCGCCGCCCCTCCATCATTGGCTGTTAGCTCCTGCCGTGCCGCTGAAACACCTCCACCGCTTCAACTGACCACTGCCACGTCCATGACGGAGCCAAAAGGGTACATGGGTGTACAAATACAGACCCGTTAATTCTGGCAAGACAACGCAAATTAAACTAAGTAGCTAATATAAGTATGTATTGAAAAAAGCTACAAAAATTGTAAAATCATGCACTTTGTACACCCATTTTCGTAAACCTAGCTCCACCACCCGCCACGTCTGTTTTCTGGCCAACTCGACAATTTCTTTTTCCGTGTTACTTCTTGTCAAGTATGTATTTTACAAGAATGTTCATCATCTTCATTTTCAGAAAGACTATTCCAAAACTCTACAAAAAAAATATATGAGGAGAATAGTACTTGACATGTTGCTAATACTCCTTCAAACTCACTGGAAAAAATATGAAGAAAATGATACAACATATAATGATTATTGTCTCGTAATAACATGTATGAGACAAAATCTCAAAGCATGAGAAAACTTGTACTAAGTTCAAAGAACAATAAACATGATTTATGTACTTTCCTTAAAAGAACCATTATGATTTTTAAAACTATCGTATGTTTCAAAAATATAACTTAATTAAAAACCTTTTATGAGAAACTTCTACATAAACACATGAAGGAAAAGAGTGCAATGTGATGTTTCACCAAGACATAGTACTATAGAGTTCAATGGGACAATTGACAGATGAGTTAGTCCTCGATCGATCCCCACCTTGTCAAATGCCTGATATGTGTCTGGTCTCTTGTATGTTTCATACAACCTTGGAGCTTGGACTTATTACTCCTCACCAGGGAAATTAAATAACTAATAATGTAGTATTTGTGAAGTAAATCTTATACTTTCTTCTAGTAGTAATGGAAAATTGCCCGTGCATTGTCAAGATACTTGTGATCTGCGTTGGGTTTTCCGTGAAGAGGAACGGGTAATCGCAGCACAATACGGGTAAGTATTTCCCTCAGTTAAGAAACCAATGTTTAGAACCAATAGGAATATAAATCCATAACCGTCTTCACCAGCTGCGTACAAAAGAGCAAACAACTTGCACCCGACGCGACAAGAGGATTGTCAATCTCCTTGATCTTGTTATTTGCAAGCAAGTATGGTGTGTAGATAATAGTAGATGGTTGTAAATTGCAAAAATAAAATAAAAGATAAATAATGGCAGCAAGTTAAAGATAGGTTTTGTAAATATATAAGTGAATAGAACCGGGGGCCATAGTTTTCCCTAGCGGCATCTCTCATGTAGGCAACATACGGTCGGTAAACAAATTACTGTTGGGCCATTGATAGAAAAGCGCATAGTTATATGATACTCACGAAAATGATCATGTGTAGACGGGGCCGTTCAGATTGAGCAGTTTAGGCCGATTTGCTTGCTCAATGTAAGTTTTTTTACTAAAGTTGCAACGAATAGGCTGTCACGGATAGCCCACTCGGTTGTAAATCATACTCAGACGGCTTTTATTCCAGATAGACACATCCTAGAGAGACACGAGATGCTTCAGAAATCCACTCTAAGAAACTAGATGGAGAAATATTTACGGGGATTTCGAAAAAGCATATGACAAAGTATAATGGCCTTTCTTACAAAAAGCTTTTAAGAATGAAAGGATTCAACGAGGCTTGGAGGAGTCAAGTGGATTCTTTTATACAAAAAGGCAGTGTTGGGATTAAGATGAATGATGACATGGGTCATTTCTTCCAAGCCCATAAAGGATTAAGACAGGGTGACTCGATGTCCCCGATTTTATTCAACATAGTACCTGACATGTTGACGGCTCTCATAGGTCGCGCAAATGAGAACGACCTAGTACGAGGGCTCGTTCCACATCTTGTGGATGAAGGAGTATCCATCTAACAATATGCGGACAACATGATTCTTTTCATGGAGCATAATCTGGGCAATGTTAGAAATATGAAAGTGTTGGAAATATGCCCTAGAGGCAGTAATAAAATGGTTATTATTGTATTTCCTTGTTCATGATAATCGTTTATTGTTCATGCTATAATTGTGTTAACCGGAAACCATAATGCATGTGTGAATACATAGACCACAATGTGTCCCTAGTGAGCCTCTAGTTGGCTAGCTCGTTGATCAATAGACGATCACGGTTTCATGACCATGGACATTGGATGTCGTTGATAACAGGATCACATCATTAGGAGAATGATGTGATGGACAAGACCCAATCATAAGTATAGCACAAGATCGTGTAGTTCGTCTGCTAAAGCTTTTCCAATGTCAAGTATCATTTCCTTAGACCATGAGATTGTGCAACTCCCGGATACTGTAGGAATACTTTGGGTGTGCCAAACATCACAACGTAACTGGGTGGCTATAAAGGTATACTACGGGTATCTCCGAAAGTGTTTGTTGGGTTGGCACGAATCGAGACTGGGATTTGTCACTCCGTGTCACTCCGAAAGTGTTGTTTTGGAGGCTGACAACACACGACACGAGTTCTCTCTCTCTCTTTCTCTCTCTCGGGCAGCCCCATCCCTCTTCCTGCTCCTCCTCCGTAGTGCTTGGTGAAGCTCTGCCGGAGTACCATGCAACTCCACCGCCACCACGCTGTCGTGCTGCCAGAGCTCTCCCTCAACCTCTCCTTCCTCCTTACTGGATCAAGGGGTAGGAGACGTCACCGGGCTGCATGTGTGTTGAACGCGGAGGCGCCGTTGTTCGGCGCTTAGATCGGAATCCACCGCGATCTGAATCGCTGCGAGTACGACTCCACCAACCGCGTTCTTGTAACGCTTCCACTTAGCGATCTTCAAGGGTATGAAGATGCACTCTTCCCTTACTCGTTGCTGGTTTATCCATAGATTGATCTTGGTGGTTGTAGGAAAATTTTGAATTACTACTACGTTCCCCAACAGTGGCATCATGACTTAGGTCTATGCGTAGAATCTATGCACGAGTAGAACACAAGTTGTTGTGGGCGTTGATCTTGTTAATTTGCTTGTCGTTACTAGTCTTATCTTTATTCGGCGGTATTGTGGGATGAAGCGGCCCGGACCGACTTTACACGTACGCTTACGTGAGACTGGTCCACCGCCTGACATGCACTTGTTGCATAAGGTGGCTAGCGGGTGTCTGTCTCTCCCACCTTAGTCGGATCAAATTCGATGAAAAGGGTCCTTATGAAGGGTAAATAACAATTGGCATATCACGTTGTGGTTTGGCGTAGGTAAGAAACGTTCTTGCTAGAAACCTATAGTAGCCACGTAAAAACTTGCAACTACAAATTAGAGGACGTCTAACTTGTTTTTGCAGCATATGCCTTGTGATGTGATATGGCCAAAGGACGTGATGTGATGCATTGTGATGTATGAGATTGATCATGTTCTTGTAATAGGATTCATGACTTGCATGTCGATGAGTATGAAAACCGGCAGGAGCCATAGGAGTTGTCTTATTTTATTGTATGACCTGCATGTCAATCATAAATGCCATGTAATTACTTTACTTTATTGCTAAACATTAGCCATAGTAGTAGAAGTAATAGTTGGCGAGACAACTTCATGAAGACACGATGATGGAGATCATGGTGTCGTGCCGATGACAGTGATGATCATGGTGCCCCGAAGATGGAGATCAAAGGAGCAAGATGATATTGGCCATATCATGTCACTATGTTGATTGCATGTGATGTTTATCATGTTTACATCTTATTTGCTTAGAACGACGGTAGTAATTAAGATGATCTCTCAATAAAATTTCAAGAAATGTGTTCACCCTAACTGTGCACCGTTGCTAAGGATCGTTGTTCCAAAGCACCATGTGATGATCGGGTGTGATAGGTTCTAACATTCGCATACAACGGGTGTAAGCTAGATTTACACACGCAATACACTTAGGTTGACTTGACGAGCCTAGCATGTACAGACATGGCCTCGGAACACGGAAGACCGAAAGGTCGAACATGGGTCGTATAGAAGATACGATCAACATGGAGATGTTCACCATGGATGACTAGTCCGTGTCACGTGATGATCGGACACGGGCTAGTTGACATGGATCATGTATCACTTGGATGACTAGAGAGATGTCTATCTAAGTGGGAGTTCATGTAATAATTTGATTATGTGAACTTAATTATCATGAACTTAGTCTAAAATTGTCTTTACAATCTATATTGTAGATCCAATGGCCAACGCTAATGTCACCCTCAACTTCAACGCGTTCCTAGAGAAAACCAAGCTGAAAGATGATGGAAGCAACTATGCGGACTGGGTCCGTAGCTTGAGGATTATCCTCATAGCTTCCAAGAGATTGTATGTCCTTGATGCACCGCTAGGTGACCCACCGTTTTCCCAGCGGACCAAGACATTACGAACACTTGGCAGTCATGCTGTGATGATTACTCCCTGGTTCAGTGCGGCATGCTTTATAGTTTAGAACCAGGGCTCCAAAAGCGTTTTGAGCAACACGGAGCATATGAGATGTTCCAAGAGCTGAAACTGGTTTTCCAAGCTCATGCCCGAGTCAAGAGATATGACGTCTCTGACAAGTTCTTCACCTGTAAGATGGAGGAGAATAATTCTGTCAGTGAGCACATACTCAAAATGTCTGGGTTGCACGACCGCTTGACTCAGCTGGGAGTTAATCTCCCGGATGACTCGGTCATTGACAGAATCCTCCAGTCGCTTCCACCTAGCTACAAGAGATTTGTGATGAACTACAACATGCAGGGTATGGAGAAGTCCATTCCTGAGTTGTACTCGATGCTGAAATCAACAGAGGTCGAGATCAAAAAGGTGCATCAAGTGTTGATGGTGAATAAGAGCACTAGTTTCAAGAAAGGCAAGGGTAAGAAGAACTTCAAGAAGGACGGCAAAGCTGTTGCCGCGCCCGGTAAGCAAGTTGCCGGGAAGAAGAACAAGAATGGACCCAAGCCTGAGACTGAGTGCTTTTATTGCAAGGTTATCGGTCACTGGAAGCGGAACTGCCCCAAGTACTTAGCGGATAAGAAGGCTGGCAACGTTAAAGGTATATGTGTTATACTTGCTATTGATGTGTACCTTACCAGTGCTCGTAGTAGCTCATGGGTATTTGATACCGGTGCAGTTGCTCACATTTGTAACTCCAAGCAGGAGCTGCGGAATAATCGGAGACTGGCAAAGGACGAGGTGACGAAGCGCCGGGAATGGTTCAAAGGTCGATGTGATCGCCGTCGGCACGCTACCCCTACATCTATCTTCGGGATTAGTTTTAAACCTCAATAATCGTTATTTAGTGCCAGCTTTGAGCATGAACATTGTATCTGGATCTCGTTTGATGCGAGATGGCTACTCATTTAAATCTGAGAATAATGGTTGTTCTATTTATATGAGAGAAATGTTTTATGGTCATACTCCGTTGGTCAATGGTTTATTTTTGATGAATCTCGAACGTGATGTTACACATGTCCATAGTGTGAGTACCAAAAGATGTAAGATTGATAACGATAGTCCCACTTACATGTGGCACTGCCGCCTTGGTCATATTGGTGTCAAACGCATGAAGAAACTCCATGCTGATGGAATTTTGGAGTCTCTTGATTTTGAACCATTTGACACGTGCGAACCATGCCTCATGGGCAAGATTACCAAGACTCCGTTCTCCGGAACAATGGAGCGAGCAACTGAATTGTTGGAGATAATACATACCGATGTATGCGGTCCAATGAGCGTCGAGGCTCGTGGTGGCTACCGTTATGTTCTCACCCTCACTGATGACTTGAGCAGATATGGGTATGTCTACTTAATGAATCACAAGTCTGAAACCTTTGAAAGGTTCAAGGAATTTCAGAGTGAGGTGGAGAATCAACGTGACAGGAAAATAAAGTGCCTACGATCTGATTGTGGCGGAGAATATTTAAGTCACGAGTTTGGCACGCACCTAAGTAAATGTGGAATTGTTTCACAACTCACGCCGCCAGGCACACCTCAGCGAAATGGTGCGTCTGAACGTCGTAATCACACTCTATTGGATATGGTGCGATCTATGCTGTCTCTTACTGACTTACCGCTATCATTTTGGGGATATGCATTAGAGACTGTCGCATTCACTTTAAATAGGGCACTGTCAAAGTCCATTGAGACGACACCATATGAACTATGGTTTGGAAAGAAACCTAAGCTGTCGTTTCTAAAAGTTTGGGGATGCGATGCTTATGTGAAGAAACTTCAACCAGAGAAGCTCGAACCCAAAGCGGAAAAGTGCGTCTTCAAAGGATATCCCAAAGATACTATTGGGTATACCTTCTACCTCAAATCCGAAGGCAAAGTCTTTGTTGCCAAGAATGAATCCTTTCTCGAGAAAGAGTTTCTCTCGAAAGAAGTAAGTGGGAGGAAAATAGAACTTGATGAGGTAATCGTACCTCCACTCAAACCGGAGAGTAGCACAACACGGGAAGCTATTTCCGTGGAGCCTACACCGGCTAGAGAGGAAGTTAATGATGATGATCATGAAACTTCAGATCAAGTTGCTATTCGAAGGTCCACTAGGACACGTTCCGCACCAGAGTGGTACGGCAACCCTGTCCTGGAGATCATACTGTTAGACAATGGTGAACCTTCGAACTTTGAAGAAGTGATGGCGGGCCCGGATTCCAACAAATGGCATGAAGCCATGAAATCCGAGATAGGATCCATGTATGAGAACAAAGTATGGACTTTGCTGGACTTGCCTAATGATAAGCGAGCCATTGAAAATAAATGGATCTTTAAGAAGAGGACTGACGCGGATGGTAATGTGACCGTCTATAAGGCTCGGCTTGTCGCTAAGGGTTGTCGACAAGTTCAAGGAGTTGACTACGATGAGACTTTCTCACCCGTAGCGATGCTGAAGTCCGTCCGAATCATGTTAGCAATTGCCGCATTTTATGATTATGAGATCTGGCAAATGGACGTCAAAACGACATTCCTTAATGGCTTCCTTAAGGAAGAACTGTATATGATGTAGCCAGAAGGTTTTGTCGATCCTAAAGATGCTAACAAGGTATGCAAGCTCCAGCGCTCCATCTATGGGCTGGTGCAAGCATCTCGGAGTTGGAACATTCGCTTTAATGAGGTGATTAAAGCTTTTGGGTTTTACAGGTTTATGGAGAACCCTGTATTTACAAGAAAGTGAGTGGGAGGTCTATAGCATTCCTCATATTATATGTGGATGACATATTGTTGATGGGAAATGATATAGAACTCTTGGAAAGTGTAAAGGCCTACTTGAATAAGTGTTTTTCGATGAAGGATCTTGGAGAAGCTGCTTACATATTAGGCATCAAGATCTATAAGAGATAGATCGAGACGCCTCATTGGTCTTTCACAAAGCACATACCTTGACAAGATATTGAAGAAGTTCAATATGGGTCAGTCCAAGAAGGGTTCTTGCCTGTGTTACAGGGTGTGAGATTGAGTACGACTCAATGCCCGGCCACGACAAAGGATAGAGAAGAGATGAGTGTCATCCCCTATGCTTTAGCCATAGGCTGTATTATGTATGCCATGCTGTGTACCAGACCTGATGTGAACCTTGCCATAAGTTTGGTAAGGAGGTACCAAAGTGATCCCAGAGCGGAACACTGGACAACGGTCAAGAATATCCTGAAGTACCTGAAAAGGACCAAGGACATGTTTCTCGTATATGGAGGTGCCTAAGAGCTCGTCGTAAAGGGTTACGTCGATGCTAGCTTCGACACAGATCCGGATGACTCGAAGTCACAAACCGGATACGTGTATATTTTGAACGGAGGGGCAGTCAGCTGGTGCAGCAGCAAGCAAAGCATCATGGCGGCATCTACATGTGAAGCGGAGTACATGATGCTTCGGAAGCAACAAAGGAAGGAGTTTGGATGAAGCAGTTCATCACTGACCTAGGAGTGATTCCAAGTTCGTCGGGCCCGATGACTCTATTCTGTGACAACACTGGAGCTATTGCCCTTGCGAAGGAGCCTAGGTTTCGCAAGAAGACAAGACACATCAAGCGCCACTTCAACTCCATCCATGTAACATCCCAAAATTTCATTTTGGAATGTTATGAATATATCTATGCATCCATCATCATCATTCCTTGATTTTATGAAATAGTTGAAATGCCTTTTCTGACTTTCTGAAAGTCCTTTCTATTTTTTTTCCTAAGTTGCTTTCACCTATTTGAAATTTTGGTTAAAAGTTCAAATAAGAGAGGAGGAACATGACACTCCACACCAGGGACTAATTGATGGTTTATTTGAACAATAATAACCAGGGGTTATTTTGAAAAATATTTGCAAAAAGGGTTTACAAACAATTAGGCAATTTCTGAAAATATTTTTTTTAAGTGTTCAAATGACAGAATAGAAATGTTCATTAAATAGAATTTATTATTCTGTTAATTTTGATATATAATACCCCTATATTTAGAGACGATTTGAATGCTTTAAAAGCTTTAGAATGTCTCTGGAAAATTATTAAAAAGAAACGGTAACCGTTTCCGGTATTAAACGGGCCGGCCCACGGCAGTTATTCGCGCATTTACTACCGACCGGCCGACCGCGCGTAACGGACACGCCCTCCCCTCACTGACACCGGGCCCCACCCGACCGACCGTTTCACCGAACGGTCATCTTCTCCCCCCCACGCGCACCGGACCCGACGCCGGCCATTTCCTCCCCTCGCCGGATCTCTCTCCTCTCTTAACTCCCTCTCGCTCCCCGCACCCCTATAAGTACCGGCCAGCCCCACCTTTCATTTCCCTCCCAAACCCCTCTTCCCTCTCGCCGGAAGGCTACGCAATTGCTCGCCGGAGCTCCCACCCCCACCGGACCTCCCGTCGACCGTAGCCACCGATTCCGTCCACCTCTCGCCCAACCGACCTCACCTTTCGACTCCGGAGAACCGTCGCCATCTCCCGGACCACTCCACTGTCTCCCACCGACCACCGGAGCACCACGCCGTCGACCTTGGCGTTTCGGAACTCGCCGGAGAACCCTCGCCGGCGACCTATTTCTCTGTGAGCCTTCTCCTTCTCACCCCTCCCTCCGATCCAAACCCAAAGGCTCAGATTAGAAGCCATTTATTCCCGAACCGTTTTCTATTTAGGATCGGTTGACCGCCCGAAGCACCGCTCGGACACCCACCTCAGCCACTCACAGGTCGCCACGTCACCCTAGTCGACCGTTAGTTAGTTTTTCTTTTCAGTTTTGTTTTCCAGAAAACAGTATGATTTCAAAATTTGTTTTAGCTATATCTTTTAATCTATTTGGTGTTTTGAGTTGATTCTTTTTGCAATAGCTCACATTTTACATGTAGTTTCACCCTGTACTTTTAAATTTCAAATTTGAACTATACAATTTGAATTTAATCAAAATTGCTCAAAATCTTCAAATCTGAATAACTAGAGTTTGAAAATAGTTTTTCACATGAATCTTTTTGCTACTGTTTGGTATTAGTTAGGACTATCTTCAGGCTTAGTTTGAGGATTTTTTAGGTTTAATTTGATTAATGTTTTAACCAAAAACAGAATCTGCTTAGTATTATAATATAGATTTATAAACTCAATTTTAATTAGTTTGTTTTATAATTTGGTTTTATTTGTTTATTAGGTTCTGTTAGTAAACATTTAGTGTTTTCACTTACTGTAAATAAAATTATAAATTGCTTAGTTTAATTTTATTTAACATAGGAATCACAATTTCTTTTCAAATAGGCTTAATTTGACTAAAACAACTAACTAGTAATAGTTTTGCTTTCAAACAAAGTTTTGTATATTTTAATTCTGTTTTCTACGACAGATTTAATAGTAAATTATTTTCTGTTAAGAACATGTTTTACTAATAAATAATAAGTTAGTTTCTCATTCTTTTTGTTAGTATAACTATAGTTGATTCATATAGTGTTTATCAAAACTTTTATAAACTTTACTAAAGTTTTCCCAACAAAACTTAAATTGATTTTATTCTGTTCATAAATAAAATATTTTTATTGTTTTTCTTGCTGTCAACTATTGTTTGGGATAATACAAATGGTTTGTTTATGTCAGTAGTGTTTTCATCCCTCACCTTTTGAAAACAAAACCTTGTGTGTTTTACTTGCTAGAGATTTTGTGCATTGTTTGCCTTGATTGTTTAATACCTCTTTGTTGAATATTGTGAGTTACAATATTTTTGTTTGTATGCTTATTTGAGTGCTTGTTGCTTCGTTAGATTATCCGGAGTGCGAAGCTTGTTACTTAGAGTCACTCACGTACGAAGATCATCAATCAGGCAAGTCACTTTGACCATGTTTACCCATGTTTTATATGCATTAGTTCTACCATCTCCCCAATTGCATGCAAGATAGGTTAGTTGGAAACTTGGGTACATTTTTGTAGTATCATGTGGTAGGTACCTTGTCAACCTCCTTGACACATTGGCCCCGGGAAATGTTGTTTTACCTTTTTGCTATGCTATTAGTAGACGGGGTTGGTTGTGTGATTCATGAGAGTTGAGAGAGTTAATAATTTCAAGACCTACATAATGATCAAGATTCAAGACTCCAAGTTTTCAACATACCTCTGGGTGGATGATGGTTGAACGGTACCCTGGAGAAACCAGTGGATTTGCCTAGGTGATGCTGGAGATGGCCAGTATTCACGCGGAAAGGTCCACCCAGGGACAAAGAGATGGATGGATGCTTTAAAACCCAAGGCTTACCTGCACAACCACAAGTCATTATCGGCTCTGGCTTGGTTGGATATCGTGGTGACCCTGGACAGGCGGTGCTACGAGAGGTAGAAGAACGGTAGGAAAGGATGGGCACCGACAGAGTCGCAGGGAAACCCTTTGGAAGACCATGTTTTGGTCATCCGTTTCTCAAACACCCTGAAGTGCGAGAAATCAAACGGAGGCGACCAAATCTTGTGGGGGAACGTGTGCAAAACTCTGCAGAGTATTCAAAACCTAATCGATTAGCCGTGTCCACGGTCATGGACGACTTGAGCCAAAGGAATTGGAACTTCCGGAACTCTCAACACAATTAATATGATGATGTGGGTATTTAATAATTTTGGGTATGAGAAATGGTTGGTGGAACCATCTCATTAATCAACCAACTTAGTAATATTTTGCTTAGCCCCTCTCTTGATGTAGGAAAAACTTGGCTTTACGCAAAAACTTACCCCCCCACCTGCCATATATGCATATAGACTAGATGATTTTCTTTTCACCCTTCTCTTGTGACTTTGCCGGCATATTCCATATGCTGACCTACATGGCTGCAACGTATGATGTTGCAGAGTATTTTTCCGACCAGGAGTGAGGACACGTTCTATGCTGAGTGATATGCCCTTGGAGTCAGATGGACTCATCTACTTTCGACGCTTCCGCAAGATTTAGATATTCTCATGAGTTGGCCTTTGGCCACTTTATTGTAATCTTTATTGTAATAAAGGACTCGATATGAGATTTTGATTAATAAAATGCTGTGTGATTTCCCTTTGATATATACATTGATGTACCGTGTGTGTACCAGCATGATCTTGGGATGGTACGGAAACACCGGAGACTTGACCTTTCAGGTCGGGTCGCTACAGAAATGGTATCAGAGCACACGCTGACCGTAGGACGTAACCTCTAGGATTGGAAAGCCTTAGGATTGTTTCTCTTTGTCTTTAAAATTCTTATACTCTCATCTATTCGTTTCTGACTCCTCTCTGATTAATTCAAAATTTATAGATGGCCAC
This sequence comes from Hordeum marinum, assembly GCA_022496015.1. Classification (NCBI taxonomy): domain Eukaryota; kingdom Viridiplantae; phylum Streptophyta; class Magnoliopsida; order Poales; family Poaceae; genus Hordeum; species Hordeum marinum. The sequence goes on along the minus strand of CM039672.1, from coordinate 455,149,793 downwards.
CTTCATACCAGTGTTGATCACGGAGTTTTGCCAGCCTGACGCAACGATGCCCTTTGGTAAGGAGCTAATGAGGATCGTCAAGGACGTAAGGATTGCTTTGCCGAGCTTCACCGGGATTCCTATCATGTCATTTCCCCAAGATGGACGCTACAGGATCGAGGTGCATATCCCAGGGAAGACTTTTGGGAACCGGAAGGAACCCATCGACCTCAAGTTCGTGGCACCCAGTTGGATACTTGGGAGAGACATGGCCATTCATCGTGCCCTTGGACGTATTCAGGAGGAATACAGAGGTGGAACCATTTCACCAGGACTCAGCATGGTTTGCCGCAGAGATGCCCATGGCAACATCATCACCAACCCCACTGGAGACTCTACCATATCATATATCCAGACCCTGGAGACGCATGTCAGGACGTTGGAGCTTCGTGTTCGTGCTGACACAAAGACTATCAAGAACCTGATGAACCGCGAGCTAGACCTTGAAGCTGATCTGCGAGAGGCCAACTATGAACATGAGCATGAAGTGAAGGACTTCTTAGAGAGGATTGATGAACAGAATGCACGCATCGCAACTCTAGAGGAGCAGCTAGACATGGGGGAAAACCTCCATCCCAAAGGAGACATGGCACCCTTCATCAGCGACGATGAAGACTATGAGGAAAGTACCACCGGAGGACCTACGCCTATGCACTTTTGAGGAGAACCTTAGTTATGCCCTCCAATGTATCTTTTATTTTTTTAGTCGTTAAAGCGTAGGTCGATGCTTAGTTGTTTGAGATTTGTATTTCCGATGTTTGACATTGATTGAATAAATGAATGAGTATTTGGTGTGACATGTTTGTTGCATTGCATAAGGGTAGTGATTATTTCTTCTAGACCCTTGTTCTATTCTAATTCTCATCCCTCTGAAAACAGCAAGATGCCTCCACAACGTGAGACCGACTTCACTTTCCCGCCGGAACTCACTCAACTCCTTCAGCAACAGAATGCACCGATGCAACTATTGATTCAGAACCAGACCAACAATCAGAACAACAATAACCATCACCATCCACCCCAGACTGACAATCTCACCCGTTTTCTGAGGTTGAATCCTCCAACTTTCTCCAGCAGCACTGAGCCCATTGTGGCAGATGACTGGCTCCGTAAGGTGGAGAGGGAACTTGTCACCGCTGGATGTACAGATGCTGAGAAGGTGCGCTTTGCCGCACATCAACTTGAAGGACCAGCAGCTTCATGGTGGGAGAATTACACCACCACTTATCCTATTGCAGATGTGACTTGGGAGCAGTTCAAGCTTGCTTTCCGCACCGCTCATATCTCAGCTGGAGCCATGAGTCTAAAGAAGCGCGAGTTTCGCAACTTGCGCCAGGGTAATCGCTCTGTGGCCCAATATGTGGAAGAGTTCAACATGTTGGCCCGTTATGCCCCAGGAGACGTGGCCGATGATGCGGCCAAGCAAGAAAAGTTTCTGGAAGGACTCAACGATGAGTTGAGCATATAGCTGGTAGTGGCTACTTTCAACAACTACCAAGAGCTGGTGGATAAGGCTCTCATTTTGGAAGGTAAACAACAGCAGATTGAGAACCGCAAGCGGAAGTACACTCAGGGGAAGTTCAACTCTAGAACTCATCAGAAGCTTCGCTACTCCCCGTACTCCGGGAATACCGGATCAGGAAATAGTAAGTTTGGAAAGCACACTCATGCTGTGCACAACCATGGAGGCCACCATCATGGAGGAAATGGGAACAACCGTTCCAACCATGGTAACTTCAAGAGTGACAATGGGAATGGGAACAACAAGCAGCACCGTCACGCTCCTACTCAGAAGGATCTGAGTCACATTACCTGTTTCAAGTGTCAGAAGACAGGACACTATGCTACTGAGTGTCCCCAGAGCAAGCAAGGCAGTGGAAACGGCAACAACAACGGCAACTCCGTAGCCAAGAAGCCAAACCCTTTTCCTCGTGCCCAGGTGAACCATCTCGACGTGGAAGAAGTCTATGATCAACCCGAGACTGTGGTTGGTAAGTTTTTATTGTATTCACGCCCTGTTACAGTACTTTTTGATTCCGGTGCAACTCATTCATTCATATCAAGGGTAGTTGTGGATAAGTATGGTTTGCCCACCAAAACCCTTAGTCAGCCCATTAAGGTCAGTTCCCCAGGAGGTATGATGATGGCAGGGATAGGATGCCATGCTTTGAAACTCAATATAGGAAACCATGTTTTTCCCACCGACCTCATCGTCTTAGAATCCCAAGGTTTGGATGTAATCCTAGGCATGGATTGGATGACCAAGTATGAAGGAAATCTTGATTGCCTCAACAAGTCTGTTTCACTTACCACCCCGGAGAACAAGAGGATTAAGTATGTATCCCAATGCACACGTATGAGTGCTCGATTAAATTCTCTCACGGGAGTTGTTCAGGAGGAAGTACCTGTGGTAAAAGACTTTCGGGATGTATTCCCGAAAGAATTACCAGGCATGCCACCAGATAGGGAAATTGAATTTCTGATAGAGTTACTACCAGGAACAGCCCCAATTTCCAAGAGACCCTATCGGATGCCCGCAAATGATCTGTTGGAAATCAAGAAGCAAATTAAGGAGTTATTGGACAAAGGTTATATACGCCCCAGTTCTTCACCTTGGGGAGCCCTAGTTCTTTTGGTGGAGAAGAAGGATAAAACCTTGAGAATGGTAGTCGATTATCGTGCCTTGAACGAGGTGACTATCAAGAACAAGTACCCTCTGCCGATGATTAATGATTTGTTTGATCAGCTAGTAGGCGCCAAAGTATTCTCTAAGATCGATCTTCGATCAGGGTATCATCAACTTAAGATTCGTGAACAGGATATACCCAAAACAGCTTTCACCACGAGGTATGGCTTATACGAGTATACAGTCATGTCCTTTGGTTTGACTAATGCTCCTGCCTACTTCATGAATTTGATGAACAAAGTATTCATGGAATACCTAGACAAGTTTGTTGTGGTGTTCATCGATGACATTCTGATATTCTCCAAGAACGAGGAAGAGCATAAGCAACATCTGCGTTTAGTTCTGGAGAAGTTAAGAGAGCATCAGTTATATGCCAAGTTCAGCAAATGTGAATTTTGGTTGAAGGAAGTCGGATTCCTTGGACATGTTATTTCCGGAGAAGGAATAGCCGTAGACCCCGCTAAGGTTGAAGCCGTCACCGAGTGGAAATCACCCACCTCAGTTAAGGAGATCCGCAGTTTCCTCGGAGTTGCCGGATATTACCGGAGGTTCATTGAGAATTTCTCAAAGATTGCCAAGCCCATGACAGAGTTGTTGAAGAAAGAATCCAAGTATGTTTGGACTGTGGAATGTGAAGCCAGTTTCCAGGAGTTAAAGGAACGTTTGGTCACAGCCCCAGTATTGATCTTGCCCGATATTCGGAAGGACTTCCAGGTTTACTGTGATGCCTCACGTCAAGGACTTGGAGGAGTACTCATGCAAGATGGAAAGGTTGTAGCTTATGGATCCACACAACTACGACCTCATGAGTTGAATTATGCCACTCATGACTTGGAATTAGCAGCCGTAGTGCACGCACTCAAGACTTGGAGACATTTCCTTATCGGAAATAGTTGTGATGTTTACACCGACCATAAGAGCCTGAAATATATTTTCACGCAGAAAGAGTTGAACCTCAGACAGAGGAGATGGTTAGAGTTAATCAAGGACTATAACATGAGATTACACTACCATCCAGGTAAGGCTAATGTTGTAGCCGATGCCTTGAGTCGGAAAACTTATGTGAACACACTCACAGCGGGAGGATTACCCCAAGAGTTAATCGATGATCTCAGAGAGCTCAAACTAGAGATAGTTCCAAGAGGATATGTTGCTACACTGGAAATCCAGTCCACCTTGACCGAAAGAATTCGTAAAGCCCAGAAATCGGACAAGGAGATAGCTGAGATAAAGCAGAGAATGGAAGATGGTAAAGCTAAAGGTTTTCGTGAGGATGAACACGGAACTTTGTGGTTTGAGAACCGAATCTATGTGCCCAATGACCCAGAGCTCAGGAAGTTGATACTTCAGGAAGCCCACGATTCACCTTACTCGATACACCCAGGCAATACCAAGATGTATCTCGATTTAAAGGAAAGTTATTGGTGGACAGGTATGAAGAAAGATATTGCGGAACATGTTGCAATATGTGATGTTTGTCAGCGAGTAAAGGCAGAACATCAGAAACCAGCAGGGTTACTCCAACCTCTGCCGATACCCGAGTGGAAATGGGAAAACTTGGTATGGATTTCATCACAGGATTGCCCAGGACCCGTTCAGGTTATGATTCCATCTGGGTAGTGGTTGATCGCTTGACCAAGGTGGCACATTTCATTCCAGTGAAAACCACCTATACCAGTGCTAAGCTAGCCAAGATATATATGACCAGAATCGTATGTCTGCACGGAGTTCCAAGGAGTATCATGTCAGATAGAGGAACACAATTTACCTCAAAGTTTTGGCATCAGTTACATGAAACTCTGGGTACAAGGCTAGAGTTCAGTACAGCCTTTCATCCGCAGACAGATGGACAGACTGAGAGAGTCAACCAGATTCTGGAAGACATGTTGAGAGCTTGTGCGCTAGATTATGGATCTAGTTGGGATGACAACTTACCTTACGCAGAATTCTCGTACAACAACAGTTATCAGACCAGTCTAAAGATGGCCCCTTTCAAAGCTTTATACGGAAGGAGATGCAGAACACCGTTGACGTGGGATGGTGTTGGAGACCGACAACTTTTTGGTCCCGACCTTATCCGAGATTCTGAAGAGAAAGTCAAGTTGATTCGTGACAGACTCAAGATAGCTCAATCTCGACAGAAGAGTTATGCTGACAGCAAACGTAAAGAAGTGACATATGAAGTGGGAGACCGAGCATATCTTCGTGTATCCCCGCTTCGAGGAATCAAGAGATTTGGTGTTAAAGGAAAATTAGCACCCAGATTCATAGGCCCCTACAAAATTCTTGAACGTAGAGGCGAAGTTGCATACAAACTGGAATTGCCGGAAGGATTATCCGAAGTTCGTGATGTGTTCCACGTGTCCCAGCTGAAGAAATGCCATGCTGAGATGGCCGACATCCCTTTGCGAGACATCGTGCCCCTAGAGGCCATACAGCTTGAAAGTGATCTGACTTACGAGGAGAAGCCTGTCAAGATCCTCGAGACATCCAACAGAGTTACCCGCAGTAAGATCATCAAGTTCTGTAAGGTTTTGTGGAGTCACCACACTGAGGAAGAAGCCACCTGGGAACGCGAAGAAGATCTTCGTAGAGACCATCTGCACCTATTTTCTAGCCAACCCGAATCTCGAGGGCGAGATTCATCTTAAGGTGGGTAGGTTTGTAACATCCCAAAATTTCATTTTGGAATGTTATGAATATAGCTATGCATCCATCATCATCATTGCTTGATTTTATGAAATAGTTGAAATGCCTTTTCTGACTTTCTGAAAGTCCTTTCTATTTTTTTCCTAAGTTGCTTTCACCTATTTGAAATTTTGGTTAAAAGTTCAAATAAGAGAGGAGGAACATGACACTCCACACCAGGGACTAATTGGTGGTTTATTTGAACAATAATAACCAGGGGTTATTTTGAAAATTATTTACAAAAAGGGTTTAAAAACAATTAGGCAATTTCTGATTTTTTTTTAAGTGTTCAAATGACAGAATAGAAATGTTCATTAAATAGAATTTATTATTCTGTTAATTTTGATATATAATAACCCTATATTTAGAGACGATTTGAATGCTTTAAAAGCTTTAGAATGTCTCTGGAAAATTATTAAAAAGAAACGGTAACCGTTTCCGGTATTAAACGGGCCGGCCCACGGCAGTTATTCGCGCATTTACTACCGACCGGCCGACCGCGCGTAACGGACACACCCTCCCCTCACTGACACCGGGCCCCACCCGACCGATCGTTTCACCGAACGGTCATCTTCTCCCCCCCCCGCGCGCACCGGACCCGACGCCGGCCATTTCCTCCCCTCGCCGGATCTCTCTCCTCTCTTAACTCCCTCTCGCTCCCCGCACCCCTATAAGTACTGGCCAGCCCCGCCTTTCATTTCCCTCCCAAACCCCTCTTCCCTCTCGCCGGAAGGCTACGCAATTGCTCGTCGGAGCTCCCACCCCGACCGGACCTCCCATCGACCGTAGCCACCGATTCCGTCCACCTCTCGCCCAACCGACCTCACCTTTCGACTCCGGAGAACCGTCGCCATCTCCCGGACCACTCCACTGTCTCCCACCGACCACCGGAGCACCACGCCGTCGACCTTGGCGTTTCGGAACTCGCCGGAGAACCCTCACCGGCGACCTATTTCTCTGTGAGCATTCTCCTTCTCACCCCCTCCCTCCGATCCAAACCCAACGACTCAGATTAGAAGCCATTTATTCCCGAACCGTTTTCTGTTTAGGATCGGTTGACTGCCCGAAGCACCGCTCGGACACCCACCTCAGCCCCTCACAGGTCGCCACGTCACCCTAGTCGACCGTTAGTTAGTTTTTCTTTTCAGTTTTGTTTTCCAGAAAACAGTATGATTTCAAAATTTGTTTTAGCTATATCTTTTAATCTATTTAGTGTTTTGAGTTGATTCTTTTTGCAATAGCTCACATTTTACATGTAGTTTCACCCTGTACTTTTAAATTTCAAATTTGAACTATAAATTTTGAATTTAATCAAAATTGCTCAAAATCTTCAAATCTGAATAACTAGAGTTTGAAAATAGTTTTTCACATGAATCTTTTTGCTACTGTTTGGTATTAGTTAGGACTATCTTCAGGCTTAGTTTGAGGATTTTTTAGGTTTAATTTGATTAATGTTTTAACCAAAAACAGAATCTGCTTAGTATTATAATATAGATTTATAAACTCAATTTTAATTAGTTTGTTTTATAATTTGGTTTTATTTGTTTATTAGGTTCTGTTAGTAAACATTTAGTGTTTTCACTTACTGTAAATAAAATTATAAATTGCTTAGTTTAATTTTATTTAACATAGGAATCACAATTTCTTTTCAAATAGGCTTAATTTGACTAAAACAACTAACTAGTAATAGTTTTGCTTTCAAACAAAGTTTTGTATATTTTAATTCTGTTTTCTACGACAGATTTAATAGTAAATTATTTTCTGTTAAGAACATGTTTTACTAATAAATAATAAGTTAGTTTCTCATTCTTTTTGTTAGTATAACTATAGTTGATTCATATAGTGTTTATCAAAACTTTTATAAACTTTACTAAAGTTTTCCCAACAAAACTTAAATTGATTTTATTCTGTTCATAAATAAAATATTTTTATTGTTTTTCTTGCTGTCAACTATTGTTTGGGATAATACAAATGGTTTGTTTATGTCAGTAGTGTTTTCATCCCTCACCTTTTGAAAACAAAACCTTGTGTGTTTTACTTGCTAGAGATTTTGTGCATTGTTTGCCTTGATTGTTTAATACCTCTTTGTTGAATATTGTGAGTTACAATATTTTTGGTTGTATGCTTATTTGAGTGCTTGTTGCTTCGTTAGATTATCCGGAGTGCGAAGCTTGTTACTTAGAGTCACTCACGTACGAAGATCATCAATCAGGCAAGTCACTTTGACCATGTTTACCCATGTTTTATATGCATTAGTTCTACCATCTCCCCAATTGCATGCAAGATAGGTTAGTTGGAAACTTGGGTACATTTTTGTAGTATCATGTGGTAGGTACCTTGTCAACCTCCTTGACACATTGGCCCCGGGAAACGTTGTTTTACCTTTTTGCTATGCTATTAGTAGACGGGGTTGGTTGTGTGATTCATGAGAGTTGAGAGAGTTAATAATTTCAAGACCTACATAATGATCAAGATTCAAGACTCCAAGTTTTCAACATACCTCTGGGTGGATGATGGTTGAACGGTACCCTGGAGAAACCAGTGGATTTGCCTAGGTGATGCTGGAGATGGCCAGTATTCACGCGGAAAGGTCCACCCAGGGACAAAGAGATGGATGGATGCTTTAAAACCCAAGGCTTACCTGCACAACCACAAGTCATTATCGGCTCTGGCTTGGTTGGATATCGTGGTGACCCTGGACAGGCGGTGCTACGAGAGGTAGAAGAACGGTAGGAAAGGATGGGCACCGACAGAGTCGCAGGGAAACCCTTTGGAAGACCATGTTTTGGTCATCCGTTTCTCAAACACCCTGAAGTGCGAGAAATCAAACGGAGGCGACCAAATCTTGTGGGGAACGTGTGCAAAACTCTGCAGATTATTCAAAACCTAATTGATTAGCCGTGTCCACGGTCATGGACGACTTGAGCCAAAGGAATTGGAACTTCCGGAACTCTCAACACAATTAATATGATGATGTGGGTATTTAATAATTTTGGGTATGAGAAATGGTTGGTGGAACCATCTCATTAATCAACCAACTTAGTAATATTTTGCTTAGCCCCTCTCTTGATGTAGGAAAAACTTGGCTTTACGCAAAAACTTACCCCCCCACCTGCCATATATGCATATAGACTAGATGATTTTCTTTTCACCCTTCTCTTGTGACTTTGCCGGCATATTCCATATGCTGACCTACATGGCTGCAACGTATGATGTTGCAGAGTATTTTTCCGACCAGGAGTGAGGACACGTTCTATGCTGAGTGATATGCCCTTGGAGTCAGATGGACTCATCTACTTTCGACGCTTCCGCAAGATTTAGATATTCTCATGAGTTGGCCTTTGGCCACTTTATTGTAATCTTTATTGTAATAAAGGACTCGATATGAGATTTCGATTAATAAGATGCTGTGTGATTTCCCTTTGATATATACATTGATGTACCGTGTGTGTACCAGCATGATCTTGGGATGCTACGGAAACACCGGAGACTTGACCTTTCAGGTCGGGTCGCTACAATCCGTGATTACATTCAGGAGGGAGATATAGATGTTTGTAAAGTGCATACAAATCTAAATGTCGCAGATCCATTGACTAAACCTCTCTCACGAGCAAAACACGATCAACACCAAAATGCTATGGGTGTTCGATTCATCACAATGTAACTAGATTATTGACTCTAGTGCAAGTGGGAGACTGTTGGAAATATGCCCTAGTGGCAATAATAAAATGGTTATTATTGTATTTCCTTGTTCATGATAATCGTCTATTGTTCATGCTATAATTGTGTTAACCGGAAACCATAATGCATGTGTGAATACATAGACCACAATGTGTCCCTAGTGAGCCTCTAGTTGGCTAGCTCGTTGATCAATAGATGGTCATGGTTTCATGACCATGGACATTGGATGTCGCTGATAACGGGATCACATCATTAGGAGAATGATGTGATGGACAAGACCCAATCCTAAGCATAGCACAAGATCGTGTAGTTCGTCTGCTAACGCTTTTCCAATGTCAAGTATCGTTTCCTTAGACCATGAGATTGTGCAACTCCCGGATACCGTAGGAATACTTTGGGTGTGCCAAACGTCACAACATAACTGGGTGGCTATAAAGGTATACTACAGGTATCTGCGAAAGTGTTTGTTGGGTTAGCACGAATCGAGACTGGGATTTGTCACTCCGTGTGACGGAGAGGTATCTCTGGGCCCACTCGGTAAGACATCATCATAATGAGCTCAATGTGACTAAGGAGTTAGCCACGGGATGATGTGTTACGGAACGAGTAAAGAGACTTGCCTGTAACGAGATTGAACAAGGTATAGGGATACCGACGATCGAATCTCGGGCAAGTATCATACTGATAGACAAAGAGAATTGAATACGGGATTGATTGAATCCACGACATCATGGTTCATCCGATGAGATCATCGTGGAGCATGTGGGAGCCAACATGGGTATCTAGATCCCGCTGTTGGTTATTGACCAGAGAGGTGTCTCGGTCATATCTACGTGTCTCCCGAACCCGTAGGGTCTACACACTTAAGGTTCGATGAGGCTAGGGTTATAGGGAAATAGTGTACGTGGTTACCGAAGGTTGTTCGGAGTCCCAGATGAGATCCTGGATGTCACGAGGAGCTCCGGAATGGTCCGAAGGTAAAGATTCATATATAGGAAGTGAGGTTTTGGTCATCGGAAGAGTTTCGGGAATTACCGGTAGCGTACCGGGACCACCGAAAGGGTTCCGGGGGTCCACCAAGTGGGGCCACCAGCCCTAGAGGGCTGCGTGGGACAAGAGTGGAAGGGACCAGCTCTAGAGTGGGCTGGTGCGCCCTCCACTTTGGCCCAAGGTGCAGGAAAGGTGGGAGGGAGGGGAAACCCTAGACCCAAATGGGCCTAAGGCCCACTAGGGCTAGGGCTTTCCCCTCTCCCCTCTCTGGCCGGCGGCGAGATCCCATCTGGGGCTACCGCCACCCCTAGGGTGGGAACCCTAGGGGTTGTGCCCTTCCCTCCCCTCTTCCTATATATAGTGGGGGTTTTGGAGGCTGCCAACACACGACACGAGTTCTCTCTCTCTGTCAGCTAGCCCCATCCCTCTTCCTGCTCCTCCTCCGTAGTGCTTGGTGAAGCTTTACCGGAGTACCACGCAGCTCCACCGCCACCATGCCATTGTGCTGCCGGATCTCTCCCTCAACCTCTCCTTCCTCCTTGCTGGATCAAGGCATAGGAGACGTCACCGGGCTGCACGTGTGTTGAACGCGGAGGCGCCATTGTTCGACTCTTAGATCGGAATCCACCGCGATCTGAATCGCTGCGAGTACGACTCCACCAACCGCGTTCTTGTAATGCTTTCGCTTAGCTATCTTCAAGGGTATGAAGATGCAATCTCCCTTACTCGTTGCTAGTTTATCCATAGATTGATCTTGGTGGTCGTAGGAAAATTTTGATTTACTACTACGTTCCCCAACAGAAAGTTGATCTTGTGTCTCTTTGAACAGTTATCGGGACTCAAGATTAATTTTAAGAAGAGTGAATTGTTCTAGTTTGGATGTGCCAAGGAAGATGCTTCCAAAGAATTATTTGGATGTGAGATGGGTTCTCTTCCATTTAATTATTTGGGTATCCTTATACATCATCGGAAGCTAACAAATAAGGAATGGAAGTGTATAGAGGATAGGGTTGAAAAGCGACTAAGCTGATGGAAGGGCAAGCTTATGTCTTATGGTGGGCGGCTAGTTTGAATAAATTCAGTATTGACAAGCTTGCCTATGTTCCTCTTATCATTCTATGAAGTACTAGTGGTGGTACGGAAAAGACTTGATTTCTATAGGTCTAGATTTTTTTGGCAAAGTGATGAAACGACAAAAAAATACAGATTGGCTTCATGGGATATGATGTGCTGACCCAAGGAACAATGAGGACTAGGAATTGAAAACTTACAAATTAAAAACAAATGCTTAGCGAGCAAGTGGATCTATAGGCTGTCAGTGGAGAGGGAAGGTACATGGGTACAAATTTTGCGTAATAAGTCCTAGAATCTAAGACTGTGGCTCAAGTTATAGTGAAAGCTTCCGATTCACCTTTCTGGAAAGGATTAATGAGAACAAAAGAAACATTTTCCACAGGGTGAAGTTTCACATTGGTAATGGTAACACAATCATGTTTTGGGAAGACACATGGCTAGGAGAGACGCCTCTAGCTACACAATATACAACTTTATATAATATTGTGCAATGCAAGGAAGCTTTTGTTGCTACAATCATGCATATAATTCCTCTTAATATTCAATTTAGGAGATCTCTGATAGGAGAACGTTGGAATGCGTTGCTTCATTTGGTTCAGCGATTGATGGTAGTTCGATTGTCTAATCAACCAGACATAATTCATTGGAAATTAACTACTAGTGGTAGCTTCTCCGTGAAATCAATTTATCTGGACCTTATTAATGTTGGAATGATACCTACCTCTCCACATATTTGGAAAATTAAAGTGCCATTGAAGATTAAGATTTTTATGTGGTTCGTTCATAAAGGAGTCATAGTCACGAAAGATAACTTGATTAAGAGAAATTGGGTAGGAAGCTCTAGATGTTGCTTTTGTGACCACAATGAGACTATCAAACACCAGTTTCTAGAAGGTCCATTGGCTAGACTGCTTTGGCGCACTATCCATATAGCATTTAATGTTAACCCACCATCGAGTATTGACACATTGTTTGGGATGTGTCTCAATGGAGTTGATACCACCACATACAAGCACATTTGAATAGGAATTTATGTCATGCTTTGGGATATAAGGAAATTGAGAAATTATATCATATTTAACAGGCACAAATGCAATAATTGTTTGTAGGTTATCTACAGAGCTACCGCTTGGATCTGTACGTGGTCGTTACTCACACCTACGGAGTCGAGGGAGATTATGGTTATTGGGTGCAACCAGTGGGAGACAGTAGCACTGGATATCATCAACCGATATGGATGGTGGCACACTAACAGGCTAGGTGTTTAGTCATTGTATCCTATTTATATCCTGCCTATTGTGGCATGTATTTTTTATTTTAAGCACTTTTTGGGACCCAGTTTTGTTATTGTACTCCGCATGAACCTTTTTATTTAATAAAGTGGCTGCATGCATCATCATGATGCAAAGGCCGGGGGAGATCCTCCTTTAGAAAAAATACAGGCATCACGTCCATAAGCAAATAGGCCGAATCCCGCCTACACCTATTACTATTACTCCACTTCAAGAGCGCTTATATGTTTGCCTCTCTACGTATTAAGTTCATGACAAACAGAGTAATGCTTGGAGAACGATGACATGATGTAGACAATGTAAAATCAATCAATATGAATAAACCCCATCGTTTTATCCTTATTGGCAATAATACAATAACGTGTCTTGTCCCCTTCTGTCACTGGGATATAGAGCACCACCAGATTGAACCCACTACAACGGACCCCTCTCACTAAAGAACTACCAATCTAGTTGGCAAACTATTTCAATACATCGGAGAGCTTTATGAACCTATAATGATCATGCAAATAGGAACCATAATAATATTCAGAGGCGACTCAAATACTTTTCATGAATAATCTTAAATACAAACCCACAATTCATTGGATCCCAACAAACGCATCGAACAAAAGAATTGCATCGGATATATCAAAGCGAAGATGCAATGATTATTGTATTGAAGATCAACAGAGAGAGAGAGATAGCCATCTAGGTACTAACTATGGACCTGTTGTTCTATGGTGAACTACTCACACATCATCATGAGGGCAACAAGGTTGATGAAGAGGCCCTCCGTGATCGATCCCCCTCCGGCATGGTGCCGGAACGGAGCTCTAGATGAGATCGTGGTGGAACAGAAACTTGCGGTGGCGGAAAAAGTGTTTCGGGATGCCTCTAGGGTTTTTGGAATATATGTGAATTTATAGGCCAGAGAACGGTGTAGGAGGTCCACTAGGGCGCCGACCCCCCTGGGCGCACCCTGTTGGCTTGTGCCTCCCTCGTGCGGCCTCTGGTCTTCTCCCGAAGTTTCCAAGTCTTCTTTTGGTCTAGAAAAAGTCATAAAAAAGTTTTGGGGCTATTGGACTTTGTTTGGTACTGTAAACCTAAAAAGTAAAAAACACGTAGAAAACAACAACTTGCACTGGGCACTAGGTCAATAGGTTACTGCTCAAAAATAATTTCAAGTGGTAAATTATTACTCAAAAAGTATCCTAGAATGAAAATATAATATCGCGGAACAATAAAAAATTATAGATACATTGGAAACGTATCATGTCACTAGAGAAAAAACCACATTCACATGTCCCATGATACACTGTTGATTAAACAACAACTGCGATAAATCAAGCCCCAGACGACGATGCAGCTAAATGAACCAAATGGAGAATTAAGTGTAAAGGGTTGATGGAGCAATTTATAATACTATTCTTTCTGGGGGGATAGTTCGAAACTTTTGACGTGAATCCTAGCCAAGTAATTAGGCGAAGAACATCATACACATATTGATTATTTTGAGTTACTGACATTAAGCAATAAAAGTGTGCTATACTTCGCCGACGAGCCAGCATGAAAACTTGTGTCGTGTGTGCTACCCGTCAAGTCTTTCTCTTAGTGCCCTAGCCCGGATATTTAAGCTTACCGCTAGCACCAAAACCCTACCCATCCATATATATTTCTCCCTCTACTGTCCGTCGCTGCCGTTACTTTACGCTAGCCGTCTGCCATTTTTCGTTAGTAGCTATCCCCCCATGCCGCCGGACAACTTATCTAACAGCGGAGCATTGGCTGCAACTCCTTGAGAAGGTCTTGGCAAGGCGCGAAGCCCGGGTAGCCGCGGGGGATACCTACGGATGCAGTATCTGGAGGAGGAGCATGAGTACGGGAAGGAGGAAGAGGAGGCAGAGAACGAGGAGGATGAGGAGGACCTAGGGACGCTGCGGTCATGGATCTACATGCGATCCTGGATTCCCTCCGGTTAGAATCGGTGATGGAGGCCAAGCGGCGTCATTTGCAGGAGGTGGAGGTGGAACATGCCACAGACGTTGACGAGATGCCCAAGGCTATTACTGAGGTGGAGAATGAGCATGGTGTATCCCCATCTACCCGGCGCCCGACACGGATGCCATGGACATCTCCGACGATGAAACTTAGTTTAGACTAGCATGGTGTATGTACTATGTAGGAATTTTTTTGTTTGGGTTTAGGGGATGAAATATGATGTTTCAGATGCATAGCAAGGAAAATAAGGTGTGACCGGTTGTGCCCGCGGACACGCCCGGATGTGTCCGTGGGCATTTGAGTGGCCGGATTTGCCAAGTCCAACTACAGATGTTCTTACTCCTAGTGAATGATTACTCGATGCGGATACTCTAACCGTGCAATCATGTAATCAATTAAGAATATCTCCAACACAAATGCACAAACCACCCGTATCGATCCGGATTGAACGGCCCAAACATATTTTATAATTCAACATGACACTTCATTGGTCCGTGGAACGATCTAGATGTCCCCACAAATCGGAAGCAAATTTAAGGGCCTTGGGACTGCTGCCATGCACACATCCACCCAAAAGCGTATCCCACGCCTTCTCCAGCGTGAAGAAATTGTCATGCATTCATGCCGCTTAGTGTCGCTCCATGAGCACCAATGCTACATTCATGCACGTCGGAGGAGGATGTGACCTCTCACTGTTGTCGGCACTAAAGTGATGCACCGTCCGAGAGCGCCATCCGCGCCATGTTCCGGTCTTTGCGTATGTTCAATGCCGGAGCCATCATGAACAAATAGCGCCTATATTGACACATCTTGCCACTTGGCATGGCCGGTATCCACTATTTAAACTAGGTCACGCCGCACGACATCACATCCAGCTCCCATCGTCTTCCGTACACCACCTTTCCATGACCCCGAGCTCTTGCGTGTTGTGGGAATGCCTCTCGACCTAGTAGAAGAACGAGATGGCCACCTCGCGACCGTCTGGCAAGGCTACACTACTACGGAAGACCCTAGTATTAGCATGGATTTTCTGCTTACAGGTAGTGTGTGGGGCCGTGCTACTGCTAGGACGCTACACCTAACTGTAGCAATAGCGTTGGTTATTTAGGCATTGCTACTAAGATACTCGTTAGTAGCACGGTCTGTTGACCCACGGTACTACTATTAATTCATATTTTATTTCTTTTGTTTTGTGTTGCATTATACACCATTATACAAATTTTGGTATAGTACCAATTAAATGATTCTTATATTGTTATGATCATGATGAGTTATTATATCAATGGGTGGAAGCAACGTGGATTAAATTCAAATGGATGGATCCAAAGTGACCAAATTGTATTAGAACTTGGTCATTCTGGATCCATCCACTTGAATGTAATCCGAGTTTCTTCCACTCACTGATATAATAACTCATCATAATCAGAATAACAACTCATCATCATCATCATTGTCATATAGGAAATCATCATCATAATAACACGTCCTCCTCATCATCTAAGAGTCATATAACAACTCCTCTTCATTCTAACACATTCTAGTAAGTAACTCATCATCATCATGATAACAACTCATCATCATCATCATAGTCAGAACCAACACTAGTTAATTGTTCTTAGCACATGATGAGTACTACCTATGACCTCCTCCTCTATCTTAGGTAAAATAGTATAAAACAGGTAAACTGGTCCATCTCCATAATGGAGAATGGAGAATCACATGTCTCCAACTTTCGGCTTGCACACATTCATGATATTTTCAATGGCTTGCATGAGCATATTTATTAGTTTGATCCATTCTTTAATACGGAACCGTCCATATTTTGAAGAAATTGAGTATGCACAGTGGCAAGTTGTGTGCGGAGTTGGTTCTAAGCTAACCATATGCATATGCCCTTCGGTAATCATGAAGTCAGGCACAACCTCCTTCAAGAGCTTCTATTGAAAAACACAATACTAGCATATATATATTTAGCAATGTTGTGTACTTAATAATAATCTATGTAACCATAGTTAACAAAATCATACCATCTTTCTTGCAGTGAAGTTACCATCATGCAACTCGTTTCGAGTATTTTCTGGAGATCCGAAACAACTTGTCAATTATAGATAAACAATTTTACTAGGGACAAACACCAACAATTATTAAGTAACAAATATAAATTACTTAACAAATTTTTTTGGCAAACCAACATAGAGGTAAAACTGGAAGCATATCCACATCCACCCAAATATCGATATTATCTTCAATATCATCTTCAGGAAGAATATCGAAGGTTATTTGCATATCCTCCTTAAATTCGTACGCCTTGCCTAGAGCTTTTCAATTTGAGCAACCAAAATGTGAGGGATTAAATGCATTATGTAGCTTAATCCAAAATGTGTATCCATGTTTAGTCCTCAGGTGAGTGATACGTCTCCAACGTATCTATAATTTTTGATTGTTCCATGCTATTATATTATCTGTGTTGGATGTTTTATATGCATTAATATGCTATTTTATATTGTTTTTGGGACTAACCTATTAATCTAGATCCTTGTGGCCCCTAGCATGTCTCCTAACCCTAATCTTCGTCCTATAAATACCCAATTATTTCCCCAACACCAAAGGGAGCCACGCAAATACTTTTCCGCCGATAGAAGCCTCCGTTCTCGAGAGATCCAATCTTGGAGCCTTCTCCAGTAATCTGCCGGAAGGTGATTCAATCACGGAGGGCATCTACATCAACTCCATTGCCCCTCCGATGATGCGTGAGTAGTTCACCACAGACATACGGGTCCATAGCTAGTAGCTAGATGGCTTGTTCTCTCTCCTTGTGCTTCAATACCATTTTCCTCATGATCTTCATGGAGAACTATCCGATGTAATACTCTTTTGCGGTGTGTTTGTCGAGATCCGATGAATTGTGAGTTTATGTTCAGATTATCCATGAATATTATTTGAGACTTTTCTTAATTCTTATATGCATGATTTCGTATCTTTGCAAGTCTCTTCGAGTTATTGGTTTGGTTTGGAAAACTAGATTGGTAATTCTTGCAATGGGAGAAGTGCTTAGTTTTGGGTTCAATCTTGTGGTGTCCTCACCTAGTGACAAAGTAGGGGTAGCGAGGTACGTATTGTATTATTGCCATCAAGGGTAACAAGATGGGGTTTTCATCATATTGCTTGAGTTTATCCCTCTACATCGTGTCATCTTACTTAATGCGTTACTCTGTTCTTTATGAACTTAATACTCTAGATGCAGGCAGGAGTCGGTCGATGTGTGGAGTAATAGTAGTAGATGCAGAATCGTTTCGGTCTACTTGACACGAACTTGATGTGTATATGCATAATCATTGCCTTGGATATCGTCATAATTATTCACTTTTCTATCAATTGCTCGACAATAATTTGTTCAGCCACCTTGTTATTTTCCTTCAAGAGAGAAGCCTCTAGTGAAACCTATGGCCCCCGGGTCTACTTTCCATATTATATTTTAGATCTATAAGCCAAAAATACCTTGCTGCAATTTATCTACTTCTTAGTTTCTGCAATATTTTACATCTATCTCTATAAGATCTAATCCCTAAAATTAACCGTGAAGAGATTAACAACCCCTTTATAGCGTTGGGTGCAAGAGTTGATTGTTTGTGTAGGTGTATCCATTGGTAACTTGCTTGTTCCTCCTACTAGATTGATACCTTGGTTCTCATCAACTGAGGGAAATACTTATCTACTTTGCTACATCACCCTTTCCTCTTCAAGGGAAAACCAACGCAAGCTCAAGAGGTAGCAGTGAGCTCTCCTCATCTCCATATTCACTCTATCTTCGAAACCGAGCTTCTCCAAGATATACCGTCTTGCATGAAAGCGGATGACACGTTGAAGAAAAGAAACACAAGTCATGATTAATTACAAAAAAATACTTGTCATCGTTGCGTACCGTAAAAACATCAAAAGTCTCATCCAGATTCATGGTCAAGAACCTACCGTTTTGCAGGTGAGGCCTCTCGCACATACCCCGATCGTCGCTGCATTAATCACACAAAAGGTTCCTATCATCATGAGACATTTCTTTGTTCATGATAAAAAGATTGAAATCAACGGTAATTAATATCTCATGGTGTATATTGTGCGCACTCTCTCACACTGGTATGGTGGTGGACACTCCTCTCGACAGCAATTTTGATCGTCGGTTTTGGTCGCTCCTCCTTCGTCCCCGCGTGCATTACCAAAATGTGTAGCACACGGGGAAGAAGGAGGAAGCGACCACAACGACAATAGTCGGGATTCTTCCTCTGATATTTCGACCATCGGTGCTGGTCGATTTTGTTGGAAATATGCCCTAGAGGCAATAAGAAATTGGTTGTTATCATATTTCCTTGTTCATGATAAACATCTATTATCCATGCTAGAATTGTATTGATCGGAAACTTAGATGCATGTGTGGATACATAGACAACCCCATGTCCCTAGTGAGCCTCTACTAGACTAGCTCGTTGATCAAAGATGGTCAAGGTTTCCCAACCATAGACATGAGTTGTCATTCGATAACGGGATGATATCGTTAGGAGATTGATGTGATAGACAAACCCAACTGTAAGCATAGTAGTTGATCGTGTCAGTTTATTGCTACTACTTTATCCATGTCAAGTATCTGTTCCTATGACCATGAGATCACGCAACTCCCTGACACCGGAGGAATGCCTTGTGTGTATCAAACGTCAGAACGTAACTGGGTGACTATAAAGGTGCTCTAGAGGTATCTCCGAAGGTGTCTGTTGGGTTGGCGTGAATCGAGACTGGGATTTCTCACTTCGTATGACGGAGAGATATCTCTCGGCCCACAGTCACAAGATCTTGTATTATGGAACCAGTAAAGAGACTCGCCAGTAACGAGATTGAACTAGGTATGAAGATACCGACGATCGAATCTTGGGCATGTAACATACCAATAGACAAAAGGAATGACATACGGGATTACCTGACTCCTTGACATCGTGGTTCGAATGATAACGATCTTCGTAGAATATGTAGGATCCAATATGGACATCCAGGTCCCGCTATTGGTTAGTGACCAGAGAGTGTCTCGGTCATGTCTACATAGTTCTCGAATCCGCAGGGTCTGCACACTTAACGTTCGGTGATGATTTGGTATCGTTGAGTTACGTATCTTGGTGACCGAAGGTTTTTAGGAGTCCCGGATGAGATGCCGGATGTCATGAGGAGCTCAAGAATGGTCCGGAGGTAAGATTTCTATATGGGAAGTAATATTTTGGCTACCGGAAATGTTTGAGGTTTTTTCGGTAATGTACCGAGAAGCTTCCAGAAGGTTCTGGAAACTTTTGGAGAAGTTCGGAAGTCCACCAAGGGTTCCACCATGTCCCATGGGTTTGCATGGGCTGAGGGGAAGTGCCCTGGCCTTATTGGGCTAGGCGCACATGTCCCTTAAGGGCCTCGCTCGCTGGATCGAGGAGGCAGAGACATCATCGAGCCGTAAGTGTGTTGAACGCGGAGGTGCCATCCGTTTGGCGCTAGATCTGGAGGGATCGTGATTGGATCATGGAATGGATTGCGATTTGGATCGCGAAGACGTTCCACTACATCAACCGCATTTCTTGACACTTCCGGCTTAGTGATCCACAAGGGTATGTAGATCAACTCCCCCTCTCATAGTTGTTGATCTCCATAGATAGATCTTGGGTGTTCGTAGGAATTTTTTTGTCCCATGCAATGTTCCCCAACAGGGGCATCATGAGCTAGGTCTCTGCGTAGATAACATGCACGAGTAGAACACAAAAGAGTTTGTGAGCATTGATGTATAGATTGCTTACTTCCTTAGTCTTATCTTGATTCAGCGGTATTATGGGATGAAGCAGCTCAGACCAACCTTACTCGTCCACGTACGAGAGACCGGTTCCATCGACTGACATGCAGCTTGTTGCATAAAGATGGCTGGCAGGTGTCTCTCTCTCCCACTTTAGTTGAATCAGATTCGACAGAGGCGGTCCATGTAGAAGCTTAAATAGCAACTTAAATATCACTGTTGTGGCTTTGCGTAGGTAAGAACGGTTCGTCCTAGTTGCCCATAGCAGTCACGTAAAACTTGCAACAACAAAGTAGAGGACGTCTAACTTGTTTTTGTAGGGCATGTTATGATGTGATATGGCCAGTGACATGATATGATTTATGTGATGTATGAGATGATCATGTTTTGTATAGAATTATCACGACTTGCATGTCGATGAGTATATCAACCGGCGGAAGCCATAGGGTTGTCTTAAATTATTGTATGACCTACGAGTCAATCATTAAGCGCTATGTAATGCTTTACTTTCTCGCTAAACGGTAGCAATAGTAGTAGAAGCATGGTTGGCGTGAAAACCCCAATGGCAACACAATGATGGACATCATGATGATGGAGATCATGGTGTCATGCCGGTGACGATGGAGATCATGCCAGTGCTTTGGAGATGGAGATCAAAAGCACAAGTTCATGGCCATATCATGTCACTTATGATTTGCATGTGATGTTAATCCTTTTCATGCATGTTATTTTTCTTAGGACGACGGTAGCATTATAAGGTAATCCCTCACTAAAATTTTAAGATAAAATTGTGTTCTCCCCGAGTGTGCACCATTGCAAAAATTTGTCGTTTTGAAGCAACACGTGATGATCAAGTGTGATAGACTCTACATTCACATACAACGGGTGCAAGGGAGTGTTGCACATGCGGAACACTTGGGTTAAACTTGACGGGCCTAGCATGTACAGACATGGCCTCAGAACACAAGAGACTGAAAGGTCGAACATGAGTCATATAGTAGATATGATTGCTACTTGTTGAGCTTGCATTGGTTTTCCCTTGAAGAGGAAAGGGTGATGCAGAAAAGTAGATAAGTATTTCCCTAAGTTGTTGAGAACCAAGGTATCAATCCAATAGGAGGTACAAGCAAGGCCCCAATCTATGCACCTACACAAACAAGCAAACACTTGCACCCAACGCTATAAAGGGGTTGTCAATGCCTTCATGGTTACTTGCAAGGATGAGATCTGATAGAGATAGATATAAAAGATTACTAAATGCAAACCTAAATAAAAGTAAATAAAATTGCAGAAAGGTATTTTTGGTATTTTTGGTTTATAGATCTGAAAATATAATATGGAAAATAGACCCGGGGGCCATAGGTTTCACTAGCGGCTTCTCTCTTGAACGAAAATAATATGGTGGCTGAACAAATTAATGTCGAGCAATTGATAGAAAAACACATAGTTATGACAATATCCAAGGCAATGATTATGCATATAGGCATCACGTATGTATCAAGTATACCGAAATGACTTTGCATCTACTACTATTACTCCACACATCGACCGACTCCTGCCTGCATCTAGAGTATTAAGTTCATGAAGAACAGAGTAACACATTAAGTAAGATGACATGATGTAGAGGGATAAACTCAAGCAATATGATGAAAACCCCCTCTTTTTATCCTTGATGGCAACAATAGAAATACGTGCCTCGCTACCCCTACTTTGTCACTGGGTAAGGACACTGCCAGATTGAACCCAAAACTAAGCACTTCTCCCATTGCAAGAATTACCAATCTAGTTGGCCAAACCAAACCAATAAATCGAAGAGACTTGCATGTTGGGAACGTTGCATGGGAAACAAAAAATTTCCTACGCACACGTGAGATCTATTGATGACCCAAAAGTAGAGGGAATCTATCGTAGTCCTTTCAATAAGTAAGAGTGTCGAAGCCAACGAGGAGCAGAAGGAAATGACAAGCAGTTCTCAGTAATGTATTCTCTGCAAGCACTAAAATTATCGGTAGCAGATAGTCTTGTGACATGATAATTCATAACGGGTAGCAAGTAAAAATTGTAACAAGGGTGCACCAAGGTGGCCCAATCCTCTTTATAGCAAAGGACAAGCATGGACAAATTATATATAAAGCAAGGCGCTCCCAGGGACACATGGGAATTTCTGTCAAGCTAGTTTTCATTAGGCATATATGATTCACGTTCGTTACTTTGATAATTTGATATGTGGGTGGACCAGTGCTTGGGTGCTGCCCTTACTTGGACAAGCCTCCCACTTATGATTAACCCCTCCCACAAGCATCCGCAACTACGAAATAAGAATTAAGATAAATCTAACCATAGCATGAAACATGTGGATCCAAATCAGCCCCTTACGAAGCAATGCATAAACTAGGGTTTAAGCTTCTGTCACTCTAGCAAGCCATCATCTACTTATTACTTCCCAATGCCTTCCTCTAGGCCCAAACAATGGTGACGTGATATGTAGTCGATGTTCAAATAACACAACTAGAGGAGAGACAACATACATCTCATCAAAATATCGAACGAATTCCAAATTCACATGATTACTTATAACAAGAGTTATCCCATGTCCCTGGGAACAAACGTAAGTACTCACAAAGCATATTCATGTTCATAATTAGAGGAGTATTAATTATGATCAAGGATCTGAACATATGATCTTCCACCAAGTAAACCAACTAGCATCAACTACAAGGAGTAATAAACACTACTAACAACCCACAGGTACCAATCTGGGTTTTAAGACAAAGATCGGATACAAGAGATGAACTAGGGTTCGGAGAGGAGATGGCGCTGATGAAGATGTTGATGGATATTGATCCCCTCTCGATGATAGGATCGTTGGTGATGACGATGGTTTCGATTTTCCCTCCAACAGGGAAGTTTCCCTGGTAGGATCACCCTATCGGAGCTCTAGATTGGTTCTGCCCAAGTTCCGCCTCGAGACGGCGGTGCCTCGTCATGAAGCTTTGTTCTGATTTTTTTCCAGGTCGATACCCTCAATATAGCAGAAGATGGGCATCATAGGGCTGCCAGGTGGGCTACAAACCCCAAGGGCGCGCCTAGGGGGGTAGGGCGCGCCCTGCAGGCTTGTGGCTGCCTGATACGTCCATTTTGCATCATGATTTTTTATTGATATTTATTGCATTATGGGATGTTATTACACATTTGGGTACAATACTTATGCCTATTCTCTCTTATTTTACAAGGTCTACATGAAGAGGGAGAATGCCGGCAGCTGGAGTTCTGGACTGGAAAAGGAGCAAATCTGAGATATCTATTCTGCACAACTCCAAAAGTCGTAAAAATCTATGGAGGATTATTTTGGAATATATAAAAAATACTGGGCGAAATAAATACATCTGGGGGCCCACCAAGGAGCCACAAGCCTGCCAGGCGCGGTCGCGCCCTTGGGGCTTGTGGCCCACCCGACAGCCCTACGATGCCCATCTTCTGCTATATTGAGGGTTTCATCCTGGAAAAAATCATAAGAGAGCTTTCGGGATGAAGCACTGCCATCTCGAGGCGGAACTTGGGTAGAACCAATCTAGAGCTCCGGCAGGGCGATCCTGTCGGTGAAACTTCCCTCCGGGAGGGGGAAATCGAAGCCATCGTCATCACCAACGATCCTCTCATCGAGGGGGGGGGGTTCAATCTCCAACAACATTTTCATCAACGCAATCTCCTCTACAAACCCTAGTTCACCTCTTGTATGCGATCTTTGTCTCAAAACCTCAGATTGGTACCTGTGGGTTGCTAGTCGTGTTGATTACTCCTTGTAGTTGATGCTAGTTGGTTTACTTGGTGGAAGATTATATGTTCAGATTCTTGATCATCACTTATATTCCTCTAATTATGAACATGAATATGCTTTGTGAGTAGTTATGTTTTTTCCGAGGACATGGGATAAGTCTTGTTATAAGTAATCATGTGAATTTGGTATTCGTTCGATATTTTGATGAGATGTATGTTGTCTCTCCTCTAGTGGTGTTATGTGAATGTCGACTAGATAACACTTTACCATTGTTTGGGCCTAGAGGAAGGCATTGGGAAGTAGTAAGTAGATGATGGGTTGCTAGAGTGACAGAAGCTTAAGCCCTAGCTTATGCGTTGCTTCCTAAGGGGCTGATTTGGATCCACATGTTTCATGCTATGGTTACATTTATCTTAATTCTTTTTTGGTAGTTGCAGATGCTTGTGGGAGGGGTTAATCATAAGTGGGAGGCTTGTCCAAGTAAGGACAGCACCCAAGCACCAGTCCAACCACATATCAAATTATCAAAGGAGCAAACGCGAATAAAATGAGCATGATGAAAACTAGCTTGACGTAAATTCCCATGTGTCCTCGGGAGTGCTTTGCTTTATATAAGAGTTTGTCCAGGCTTGTCCTTTGCTATAAAAAGGATTGGGCCACCTTGCTGCACCTTTGTTACAATTTTACTTGCTACCTATTATGAATTATCCTATCACAAAATTATCTATTACCGATAATTTTAGTGCTTGCAGAGAATACTCGTTGGGTTCGACACTCTTACTTATCAAAAGGACTACGATAGATCCCCTGTACTTGTGGGTTATCACTGCCTGGTGGGGCCCCTGATGTATTTCTTTCGCCCAATATTTTATATATATTCTAGAATAGTTCTCCGTAGATTTTCAGGACTTTTGGAGTTGTGCAGAATAGGTATCTCAAATTTGCTCCTTTTCCAGTCCAGAACTCTAGCTGCCGACATTCTCCCTCTTCATGTAAACCTTCTAAAATAAGAGAGAAAAGGCATATAATGTGTAATAACGAACCATAATGCAATAAATATCAATATAAAATCATGATGCAAAATGGATGTATCAACTCACCCAAGCTTAGACCTCGCTTGTCCTCAAGCGAAAGCCGAAATCGATAAATATTCCCACATGTTTAGAGATAGAGGTGTCGATAAAATAAAATATGGACATGAAGGCATCATGATCATCTTTAGAACAGCAACATATAGTGACATATAATTTCTTACTCTAAATTAACAATTCATTCACAATGGGAAAGTATGAATCAAGAACTCTATTGAGAACCAACAAACTATGATCTCAGTCATTGAAGCAATTCCAATTTATCATAACGTAGGAAGGGGTCAATATAAGAGCTTGTAAAGAAAACCCACATACTCAATCATCTTTTAGTCTTTCACAATTGCTAACACTCATGAGGTACCTATGAGTTCAAAGTTTCAATCGGATACAGAGAAATATAGGGGCTTATAGTGTTGCCTCCCAACTATTTACCTCAAAGGGTAATGTCAACAGTAATAACTCATGCTCATCCACTTCCGGGTGGATATATGTGCCTAGATCTTTCCCCAACACGTGACGCTTGCTAGAAAATAAAGGCGAAAATAGAGAAAGTGATGGAGATCACCGTGACTCTTGCATAAAGGTAAGTACTAGAAAATAAAAGTAACACGTAGGCCCTTCACAGAGGGAAGCAGAGGTTGTCATGCGCTTTTATAGTTGGATGCACAATCCCGTAATGCAAAACAACGTCACTTTATATTGCCCCTTCTGATAGGGAACTTTATAATGCAGTCCGTCGCTTTTATTTCTTCCCTATCACAAGTTCGTATAAAGTTTATTTTCCTCACATTAATATATCACACATATTTAGAGAGCAATTTTTTATTGCTTGCACCGATGACAACTTACTTGAAGGATCTTATTCTATCCTTAGGTAAGTATGGTGGACTCTCATGGCAAAACTGAGTTAAGGGTGTTTGGATGCACAAGTAGTATCTCTACTTCGTGCGGAAGTCTTGGCTGATATGAGCTGGAAGCAGGCGACACATGTTGCCGGATCAATAACAATATAACTTCTATTCGGAAATAAGCAAACATAAACCATTATGTTGTCTTCCTTGTCAGACATCATCTTCAACATATAATATTTTAATGAGTGCTCACACTCATAAAAGATGTCCAAGATAATATATTTATATGTGAACCTCTCTTTCTTTATTACTTCCTTTTAATTGGCCCAATGACCAACAACTATGTTTGTCAACCCACAACAGGTTTCAATCGACACACTTCCTGTATGTGAAGTCGTGACTCCCCATGAGATTGTCATATGTACTCCTTGCTTTTATTCTATACTTCTTTCTACTTCATCTTTCTCAAGATAAAGATCATGCCAAACAAGCAAAAGCCCTCAACTCAAAAGCAATTTTATTATATAACTCAGGGACTTGCTTACATAGGAGGAATCATAAAGCAAAGACTCAAAACTAGATCACACGAAAACTTTATTCTACTAGATCAAGATATAACCAAAAGGATCGAACTAAGGAAAGATGATAAAAACAAAAAATAAAAATAAAAGATGTGATGGTGATACGATATTGGGGCACCTCCCCCAAGATTGGCACAAGCCAAGGGGAGTGCCCATACCCATGTGTTTAGTTGTCTTTCTTCGAAAGTGCTGATGTTGGAGTTGTTGATGAGGTTGGAAGCTTGTCTAATTTCCTCCTAAGCATAAAATTCTGTTCCCTCAGGTCGTCCACCTCCTGCTTGAGCTTCAATATCTTTTGACATAATTTTTCCTTGCTCTCCTGCAGGAAACAAGAAGGTATAAATAGAACCTTGGGTTTTCGCCGGGTGTTGGGAAGGCTTGATTTCTTGAACTCCACGTGCATATCTCCTGGCTGAGGTAGGGGGCTCTTATTCATTCGAGCTTTCTTCCTCGTACTTGCTTTCTTGTTCTTCCTCCGAGAATAATCCATAAGGATCTAAGTCCCCGTAGCACTTGGGATTGGCAAGATAATGCGATATATAGCTCTCCGCATTAGAATCTTGGGACGACATATTGCTCTAAATCTGCTACAAAAATAGCTCAAAGAGAAAACAGGAGGTATTGGCATGATACGAGAGTCAAAACCTTTGAGAGATTATATAATGAATTTTTGCCGACCCGAAGGAGTATGCCACAAGAAAAACGGAGTCCGGAAGGTGCACGAGGTGGCCACAAGCCCCAGGGGCCCACCCAGGGGGGGTAGGGTAGCACTATTCGGACTACTTTAAATTTTCCTATTTTTTAAATATTCCAAAATAGATAAAAGTTGCCATTGAAAATGTTTTGGAGTCTTTTCACTTACTGTACCACATACCTATTCCTTTCCGGAGTCTGAAACGTTCTGGTAAGTCTCCCTAATGTACTCCTCTGGAGTTATGGTGTTGATGATATTGGTTTCAACATTTATGGGAGAACCTAAGATATAATGTTTGATTCTTTGACCATTCGCCACCTTCGGGTTTGTGCCTTCGGCATTGTTAATCTTGATGGCACCGGAATGGTACCTTCCTATTTAGAGAGAAGTTTTCCTGCAAAAAATCTCAAATGAGAATTGTATAGCAATACATGATCACCTACATGAAATTTTCACGTGTTTGTATCCTTCTATCATGCCATCTCTTGACCTTTTCTTTAAACAACTTGGCATTCTCGTAAGCTTGGGTTCTCCATTCGTCAAGTGAGCTAATGTTGAAAAACCTCTTCTCACCAGCAAGTTTGAAATCATAATTGAGCTCTTTGATTGCTCAATAAGCTTTATGTTCTAGTTCTAGAGGTAAGTGACATGCTTTACCATAAACCATCTTATATGGAGACATACCCATAGGGTTTTTGTAAGCAGTACTATAAACCCACAATGCATCCTCATGTTTCTTAGACAAATTCTTCCTAGATCTATTAACAATCTTCTACAAAATCAATTTAATTTCTCTATTGCTCAATTCTACTTGACCACTATACTGAGGATGATAAGGAGATGCAATTCTATGATTAACATCATATTTAGCAAGCAATTTACGGAAAGCACCATGAATAAAGTGTGAACCACCATCAGTCATCAAATATCTAGGGACTCCAAATCTAGGGAAAATAACTTCTTTAAGCATTTTAATAGAAGTTTTATGATCAACGCTACTAGTTGGAATATCTTCTACCCACTTAGTAACATAATCAGCCGCAACTAGAATATGAGCATACCCGCTAGATTGTGGAAAAGTCCCCATATAATCAAAACCCCAAACATCAAATGGTTTGATAACAAGAGAGTAATTCATAAGCATTTCCCGACGTCTACTAATATTAACAATTCTTTGACATTCATCACAAGACAAGACAAACTTACGAGCATCCTTGAAGAGAGTAGGCCAATAAAACCCAGATTGTAGTACCATATGTGTAGTTCTATGTCCAGCGTGGTGTCATCCGTAGGCTTCGGCGTGACACTTGCGTAAGATGTGTTCCTGTTCATGCTCAGGTACACAACGTCTAATAATACCATCTACTCCTTCTTTATAAAGGTGTGGATCATCCCAAAAGTAATGCCTAACATGTAACAATTCTTTGCGGGATCAATTCATTTTTATCATTAGGAACAACGGTAATACCTCCTTTATTAGGGACACAATGCACGGGACTAACCCATCTACTATCGGCAACAGGATAAATTATACCTACCTCCAGAATCTTTAGTATTTCTTTTCTTACCACTTCTTTCATCTTAGGGTTATATCGTCGTTGGTGATCAATAACTGGTTTGGCATCAGGCTCCATATTAATTTTATGCTGACATACAGTGGGACTAATGCCCTTAAGATCATCAAGAGTGTAACTAATAGTAGCACGGTGCTTCCTTAGAGTTTTCAATAATCTCGTTTCTCCATGCTCTGAAAGGTTAGCACTAATAATAACATGATACCTCTCCTTTTCATCAAGATAAGCATATTTCAACAGGTAATTGCTTGAGCTCAAACACGGGATCACCCTTGGGTGGAGGAGGATCCCCAAGTATTTCAGTAGGTAAGTTGTGTTTCAAAATAGGTTGCTGATCAAACAAAATTACTATTTCATTCCTCTCATTCATATGCATATCATTTTCATGGTCTAACAAATATTGTTCTAAAGGATCAGTAGGAGGCACAACAATAGAAGCGAGACCGATAATTTCATCTTTACTAGAAAATTCTTTGTCATGGGGTTGTCTATGAAATTTAGAGAAATTAAACTCATGAGACACATCCCCAAAACACAAAGTAAATATTTCTTTCTCACAATCAATCCTAGCATTAACAGTATTCAAGAAGGGTCTGCCAAATATAATGGGACAAAAATTATCTTGTGGGGAACCAAGAACAAGAAAAT
The DNA here is from genome assembly GCA_022496015.1 of Hordeum marinum. Taxonomy (NCBI): domain Eukaryota; kingdom Viridiplantae; phylum Streptophyta; class Magnoliopsida; order Poales; family Poaceae; genus Hordeum; species Hordeum marinum. The sequence continues at coordinate 455,120,340 of CM039672.1, read as the reverse complement.
CAGTAGGATATTTTGTTTTCCCACACAAGACTTCAACATCTCTAACAATCCCCATCGGTGCAATAGTGTCTCTATTAGCAAGCTTAATAGTAACATCAATTTCCTCTAGTTCAATTGGTGCAATATCATGCATGATTTCTTTGTATAAGGAATATGGGATTGCACTTATGCTAGCACCCATATCACACAAGCCATGATAACAATGATCTCCTATTTTAACAGAAACAATAGGCACGCCAACAACTGGTCTATGTTTATGCTTAGTATCAGGTCGAGAAATTCTAGTCGCTTCATTACAGAAATGAATAACATGCCCATCAATATTATCAACCAAGAGATCTTTAACTATAGCAATACTAGGTTCAACTTTAATTTGTTTAGGGGGTGTAGATGTTCTAACACAACTCTTATGAACCAACGTCGAAGCTTTAGCATGTTCCTTTATCCTAATAGGGAAGGGTGGTTTCTCAATGTAAGCAGTAGGGATAACAAGATCAACATTATAAGTAATAATTTCCTCTTAAACTTTAATAGGTTCAACTACTTTCACTTCAATGGGAGGATGATATTTAAACCACTTCTCCTTAGGGAGATAAACATGAGTAGCCAAAGATTCACAGAAAGAAGCTACTATCTCAGAGTCAAGTCCATATTTAATGCTAAATTCACGAAAAGCATCGGTGTCTACGAAGGATTTAACACAATCAAACTTAAGGTTCATACCTGAATCCTTACCATCGTCGAGTTCCCAATCTTCATAGTTGCGTTTAATTCTTTCCAATAAATCCCATTTGAATTCAATATCTTTCTTCATACAAGAACCAGGACAAGAAGTATCGAGCATGGATTGATCATTACAAGAAAGACGAGCATAAAAATTCTGAATAATAATTTCTCTCGAGAGATCATGATTGGGGCATGAATATAACATTGACTTAAGCCTCCCCCAAGCTTGAGCGATTCTTTCTCCTTCACTAGGCCAAAAATTCTAAATATAATTCGGATCACGATGAACGAGATGCATACGATAGAACTTCTGATGAAATTTCATTTTTAGTCGGTTGTAGTTCCATGATCCAATATCATCACATAGCCTATACCATGCCAATGCCTTCTCCTTCAAAGATAAAGAAAAGACCTTCTTCTTGACAACATCCTCGGGCAAACCTGCAAGCTTAAGTAATCCACAAACTTCATCCACATAGATTTGATGCAAATCCGGATGTAGTGTTTGATACATCTCCAACGTATCTATAATTTTTGCCTGTTTGATGCTGCTATATTATCATTATTGGATGTTTTACAATCATTTTACTACAAATTTATATTATTTTTGGGACTAACCTATTAACCCAGAGCCCAGTGCCAGTTTCGATTTTTTCCTTGTTTTTGAGTTTTACAGAAAAGGAATATCAAACGAAGTCCAAACGGAATAAAAATTTACGGTGCTTTTTTATGGACCATAAGAGACCCACAGAGCATCAGAGTTGGGCCAGAAGACCCACGAGGCAGTCATAAGCCTCAGGGGCACGGCCACCCCCCTAGGCGTGCCCACCAGGCTTGTGATTCCCTCCTAGCCCATCCTGACTCGTTTCCACCACCATAATTTCCTATAAATTCCAAAAACCCCAACGCAGAACCTAGATCGGGAGTTCCGCTGCCGCAAGCCTCCAGAGCCACGAAAAACCAATCGGGAGCCCGTTCCGGCATGCTGCCGGAGGGGGAAACCATCACCGGAGACCATCTTCATCATCCCAACGCTCTCCATGACGAGGAGGGAGTAGTTCACCCTCGGGGCTGAGGGTATGTACCAGTAGCTATGTGTTCGATCTCCCTCTCTCGTATTCTTGAGATGGCACGATCTTGATGTACCGCGAGCTTTGTTGGTATAGATTGAAACATATGGAGTTTTCCCCTCTTGATCTTCTTGTGATGAGTTGAGTTTTCCCTTTGAAGTTTTCTAATCGGATTGAGTCTTTAAGGACTTGAGAACACTTGATGTATGTCTTGCGACGGGATATCCACGGTGACAATGGGATGCTCTATTGATCCACTTGATGTATGTTTTGGTGATCAACTTGCGGGTTCTGTGACCTTGGGAATCTATGCATAGGGGTTGGCACACGTTCTTGTCTTGGCATTCTGGTAGAAACTTTGGGGCACTCTTTGAAGTTTTTTGTGTTGGATTGAACATGATGAATCTGAAATTATGTGATGCATATCGTATAATCAAGCCCATGGGTACTTATGGTGACATTGGAGTATCTAGGTGACATTAGGGTTTTGGTTAATGTGTATCTTAAGGTGTTATCTTAGTATGAACGCTAGGGCTATTCATGACACTTATAGGGATAGCTCATAAGATTGATCAGAAAAGATAACTTTGAGGTGGTTTCGTACCCTACAATAATTTCTTCGTTAGTTCTCCACTATTTGTTACTTTGGAGTGAACTCTTTGTCGCACGAGAGGTATTTACATATGATTCAACTTTGTAAATATTGTTGAGAGAAATTGCACTAGTGAAAGTATGGACCCTAGGCCTTGTTTCCTAGCATTTATACAATATTTTTGCTCCGTTTACTATTTTTTACCTTGCACTTTTTATATTTTCATATTACAAAAACCTATATCTATTATCCATGTTACACTTGTATCACCATCTCTTTGTCGAACTAGTGCACCTATACAATTTACCATTGTATTGGGTGTGTTGGGGACACAAGAGACTCTTTTAATTTGATTGTACGGTTGTTCGAGAGAGACCATCTTCAACCTACACCTCCCACGGATTGATAAACCTTGGGTCATCCACTTGAGGTATAATTGCTACTGTCCTACAAAACTCTGCGCTTGGAGGCCCAACACGAGTCTAGAAGAAGAAGGTTGTGTAGTAGACATCAAGCTCTTTTCTGGCGCCATTGTTAGGGAGGTGAGTGCTTGAAGGTATATCTTTAGATATTTATATCAAATCTTTTTTTTTCTTGTTTTTCACTAGTTTGGTTTTATACAAGAAAACTACAAAAAAATGGAATTGAGGTTGCCTCATATGCTTCGTCTTTTTAATGTCTTTCGTGAAAATGATGGAAAGGAAAATTGTGCTCAAGTGTTAGAAGAAGTTATTAAAAAAATTGGCACTAAATATTTGAGTGATGAGCATGATAGTGATATTGTTAGTATGAATTCTCTGAATATTCATGATGCTAATGATATGCAAAGCCACAAGCTTGGGGAAGCTATGTCCGATGAAGATGCTATTTTTAGCCCCCCCAAGTTTTGATGAGCAAAACTATTATGATTATGACATGCCTCATATCTATGATGATTATTGTGATGACACGTATGCTATAAAGAGTAATGGTAACCATGAAACTTTTCATCATGATTTTCATATTCAAAGTGGTTATGTCAATCAAGTATGCCATGATAGTTATTTTGTTGAGTTTGCTCCCACTATTTTGAATGAGAAGAAAATTGCTTATGTGGAGAGTGAAAGAAATTCTAAGCTTGTGCATCATCAAAATAATGATTTATGTGCTGGTTATATTGTGGAATTTCTTCATGATTCTATTGAAAATTATAATGAGGGAGGAACATATGCTTGTAGGAATTGCAATAATATCTAGTTTCCTCTCTATGTGTTCAAAGTTTTGAAGTTATGCTTGTTTTGCCTTCCTATGCTATATGATTCTTGTTCGCATAAATTGTTTGCTCACAAAATCCCTATGCATAGGGAGTGGGTTAGACTTAAATGTGCTTGTCATAAGATTCATGATGCTCTTTTGCATGTTTCAATTACTATTCCTATGTGAGCATCATTGAAATCATCATGCCTAGCTAAAAGGCATTAAAGAAAAGCGCTCGTTGGGAGACAACCCAACACTTTTACTTTCTATTTTTGTGTATTCACATGATTAAGCTACTGTATTAATCATGTTTTGTGTCTTTTATTTCAATAAAGTGCCAAGTAAATTCTTTGGGATAGTGTGGATACTTGCTTGTTTGATTCTGTGCAAAAACAGAAAGTTTTGTGTCCAGTATATGAATTATCTGATTTTACTGGAGAGTCAAAAAATTACGATTTTTAAAAAAAACTTTGTATGCAAATTCCTTGAGTTTTCCTATTTTTCAGAACTTTTATTGTCAGGGAAGTTTGGTGATCATTCGAATCTTTACAGAATGTTCTATTTTTGACCGATTTTGTTTTGCATGCATAGTTTGCTTGTTTCAAGTGTTCCTATAGCTCATATTGAGTAATATAAATTGTGGGAATGATGTAATACAGTAATTATCATGTGGTAACAATTATGAATCTTTTCTTGACAGTACCTAAGTGAATGATCTATATTTACTACACTAACCCATCTCACGAAGTTCCGTTAAGTTTTGTGTGATTGAAGTTTTCAAGTTTTGGGTGAGAAACCGATATGAGGAGAATAAGGATTGACAAGAACATAAGCTTGTGGATTCCCAAGTCACCCTCAAGGTAATATCCAAGGAGTACTCAAGCGCCTAAGCTTGGGGATGCCCCGGAAGGCATCCCCTCTTTCGTCTTCAACACTATCGGTATATCTTAGTTGGAGCTATATTTTTATTCGTCACACAATATGTGCTTTGCTTGGATCGTCATTACATATTTTTATTTTATGTTAGGTGTTATTTATAATCCTGTTTTTCAATAAAAAGTTCCAAGAATTGCCTTAGGATGCTTGCATTGCATGTTTTGATGAGTCATGTGTAAAAACAGAAACTTTGGTTGTAGTGTTTGAATTTTCATATTTTACTGGAATGTGTAAAGTTTCTCAAATTTTTACACAGTATGGTCAAATAAAGTTTATAGAATTTCCTAAATTTTCATAAGTTTTTGTGTTACAGAAGTACACTGTTTGAATAAATTTCTACAGACTGTTTTGTTTAGACAGATTGTTGTCATAGTTTCGTTATCTACTTATCCTATAGTTTCCATAGCTTACATTGGTAGATATAAATTGTGCAAATGATAGTATACAGTATCTAATGTTTGAAAATTATTATGCAACTTGTATTTGTAGTACATAAAGAGTTGATTTATTATTATGTGTACTAACCTATCTCACGAGTTCTTTTTGAGTTTTGTGTGGATGAAGTTTTCGAGAATAGGTGAAACCGTGGTATGAGAGGATTGAACGAGATACAAAATCTCAAGATTGGGGATGCCCAAGGCACCCCAAGTAAATATTAAAGAAGTCTCAAGAATCTAAGCTCAGGATGCGTTCTCTTCATCAACAATTATCGGTTAGCCGATGTTGAGCCTAAATTTTTATTCGTTCACATGATGCGTGTTGTTCTTGGAGTGCTATTTTTATTTTTCTTTCTGTTTGAATAAAGTACTTAAGATCTGAAAATATTTATTGAGGGAGAGAGAGCCCTCACATAGCTCCTTAATTGTTTGACTACTCATATCCTTCGAGAGTAGCTTGTCATTTTCTCATGTGCTTTACTTAAATTTGTTTGAGCTTTCCCAAAAGCAATGGCAATCTATGAAACTAGTCCCAAAGTGATAGATATCCAAAGAGGATATAATACAAACTGTCATGAAGATCATTGGACAAATTAAACTTGATTCTTTTTAATAGTTTTGAAACATGATGATAGTAATATGTGAGTCATGTTAGTGAGTAATTATGCTTAGTAAGAATATTGGTGTTAAGGCTTGTGATTCCCTATGCATGCACGAAAGTCAATAATTATGCAATGAAGTTATATCCTACTTGTGGTGCATTATTCGGTGTTAGTTATGACTCCGTAGATTTTCTTTCACCCAATATTTTTTTTATATTCAAAAATAATTCTCCGTAGATTTTCAGGACTTTTGGAGTTATGCAGAATAGATATCTCAGATTAGCTCCTTTTCAAGTCGAGAACTCCAGCTGCCGGCATTCTCCCTCTTCATGTAAACTTGTAAAATAAGAGAGAAAAGGCATAAGTGTTGTACCAAAATGTGTAATAACAGCCCATAATGTAATAAATATAAATATAGAATCGTGATGCAAAATGGATGTATCATCTATCCATGGTGATGAGCATCTACAAGAGGGTTGATGTAGTCGATCGTCTTCGCGATCCAAATCGCCGAGCGTCTCACGATCCCATCATGATCCTTCTCGCGATCCAATCATGATCCGTCCCGTGATCCCATCACGATCCTTCCCGTGATGAAATCATGAATTGTCTCGCAATCCTGATCAAGGTCCTTCCAATCTAGCGCCGAACGAATGGCGCCTCCGCGTTCACCACACGCACAGCTCGATGACGATCTCCACCTTCGTGATCCAGCAAGAGGGAGCGGAGATGTAGATGAGTTCTCCGGTAGCACGATGGCGTGGCGGCGATGGTGGTGGAACTATTCTGGAAGGGCTTTGCCTAAGCACGGCCGAACTAGACTAGAGGAGAACTAGATATAATAGAGGGATCACGTGGCAATTAGGGTTAGCTCTCCCCTCTAAATCCTCTAGTATATATAGTAGGGAGGGAGGGGAGGAGGCAGCCGCAAACCCTCAAGGTTTGGACGAAATTGGAGGTGCAGGAGTCATACTCCAATCCTACTAGGAGTAGGATTCCTCCTCTCCACTTGGAAACCCTTTCCACCTTTCCTACTTTGGGTTTTTCCCACTCCTAGCCGCATGGGCCTTAGTGGGAGGTTCGGCCAGCCCACTAGGGACTAGTTTGACTCCTCTCACAGTCCATGAGGTCCTTTGGGTTGAGACACCCCTCCCGATGGCCCCCGGTACCCTCCTGGCACTCCCGGTACACTACCGAAGTACCCGGAACTTTTCGGGTGACCATAACTGGACTTCCTATATATATCAATCTTTACCTCCGGACCATTTCGGAGCTCCTCGTGACATCCATGATCTCATCCGGGACTCCGAACAACCTTTGGTCACCACCATACATAACTCTACTATACAGAAACATCACCGAACCTTAAGTGTGCAGACCATGCAGGTTCGAGAACTATGTAGACATGACCGAGACAACTCCACAGTCAATAACCAATAGCAGGATCTGGATGCTCATATTGGTTCCTACATATTCTATGAAGATCTTTATCGGTTGAACCTCTATGTCAAGGATTCAGTTAATCCCGTACGTTGTTCCCTTTGTTCTTCGGTATGTTACTTGCCCGAGATTCGATCGTTAGTATCTCTATACCTAGTTAAATCTCATTACCGGCAAGTCTCTTTACTCGTTTCGTAATAGAAGATCTCGTAGCTAATACTTATTCACATTGCTTGCAAGGCTTATTTTGATGTTGTATTACCAAGTGGGCCCTGAGATAGCTCTTCGTCACACGGAGTAACAAATCCCAGTCCTGATCCATGCCCACTCAACAGACATCCTTGGAGATACCTGTAGCGCATATTTATAGTCACCCAATTATGTTGTGGCATTTGATACACACAAGGTATTCCTCTGGTGTCAGTGAGTTGCATCATGTCATGGTCATAGTTTATAGTTTGGGTATTTTCCATCACATCATTCTCCAAATGATGTGATCCCGTTATCAAATGACATCTCATGTCCATGGCTAGGAAACCTTGACCATCTTTGATAATTGATCTAGTCTATTAGGGGCATACTAGGGAGATGGTGTTGTCTATGTATCCACACATGTATCTTAGTTTCCGATCAATACAATTCTAGCATGGATAGTAAACGGTTATCATGAACAAGGAAATATGATAATAACTAATTTATTATTGCCTCTAGGGCATATTTCCAACAGTCTCCCACTTGCACTAGAGTCAATAATCTAGCTCACATTGCTATGTGATTTGTTATGAATCTCATACCCAATGAATTCTGTGGTTCGGTCATGTTTTGCATGTGAAAGAGGTTTTAGTCAACGGGTATGCGACATTCAGATCCGTGTGTACTTTGCAAATATCTATGTCATACTGTAGACACTCCTACCACTATTCCAAATGGCTACTCCTCTATACGTATCCGGATTGCTACTAAGAGTTATCCGGATTGGTGTTAAAGCTTGCATCGATGTAACACTTTATGATGAACTCTTTATTACCTCCATAATCGAGAAATATTTCCTTAGTCTTCTAGTTACTAAGGATAATTTTGACTGCTGTCCAGTGATCCACTCATGGATCACTCTTGTACCCCTTGACAGACTCATGGCAAGGCACACACAGGTGCGGTACACAGCATGGCACACTATACAGAGCGTATGGATAAAGCGTGGGGGACGACCTTCGTACTTTCACTTTCTTCTGCCGTGGCCGAGCTTTGAGTCTCACTCAACTTCACACCTTACAAATCAAGAAAGAACTCCTTGTTTGACTGATCCATTTTGAACTCTTTCAAAATCTTGTCAAGGTATGCACGCATTGAAAGTCTCATCAAGCATCTTGATTTATATCTATAGATCTTGATGCCCAACAGTTAAGTAGCTTTATCCATGTCCTCCTTTGAAAAGCTCCTTTCAAACAACTGTTTATGCTCTCCAGAAATTGTACATCATTTCTGATCAACAATATGTCAACCACATATACTTATCACAAATTCTATAGTGCTCCCACTCACTTTCTTGTAAATACAAGTTTCTCATAAACTTTGTATAAACCCAAAAACTTTGATCACCTCATCAAAGCGTATATTCCAACTCTAAGATGGTTGCTCCAGCCCATAGAAGGATTGCTGGAGCTTGCACACCTTTTAGCATCCTTAGGACTGACAAAACCTAATGGTTGTATCACATAGAACCTTTCCCCAAGTAAACCATTAAGGAAACGATGATTTGACATCCATCTGCCAGATTTCATAATTGAAAAATGCAGCAACTGCTAACATAATCCCAACAGACATTAGCATCACTAACGGTGAGAAAGTCTCATCGTAGTCAATTCCTTGAACTTGGCAGAAACTTATTTGCGACAAGTCGAGCTTTATAAATGGTGACATTCACCATCAGCGTCTGTCTTCATCTTAAATGCCCATTTGTACTCAACGACTTGCCGTTCAACGGGAAAGTCTACGAAAGTCCATACTTGGTTTTCATACATGGATCCTTTCTCGGATTTCATGGCATCTAAACATTTGTTGGAATCCGGGCCCATCATCGCTTCTCCATAGTTTGTAGGTTTTCGGCAAACCAAAATTCATATGGTGTCATCTCAAAAGATTTATATGGTGCCCCTTTTAAAGTGAATTTAGTTGTCTCTAATGCGTAACCCCAAAACGATATTGGAAAATCGATAAGAGACATCATAGTACGCACCATATCCAATAGAGCATGGCTACGACGTTCGGACAGACCATCATACTATGGTGTTCCAGGTGGCGTGAGCTGTGAAACAAATTCCACATTGTCTTAAATTGTATACCAATACTCATAACTTAGGTATTTACCTCCATGATCATATCGCAGATATTTTATCTACTTGTCACGATGATCTCAAACTTCACTATGATTTTGTTCGAACTTTTCAAACGTTTCAGACTTGTGTTTCATTAAGTAAATATCCCCATATCTACTCAAATCATCAGTGAAGGTAGGAAAATAACGATATCCACCGCACGCTACAACACTCATTGGATCGAATACATTAACATGTATAATTTCCAATAAGTTACTTGCCCGCTCCACCATACCGGAAAAATGGGGTCTTAGTGATCTTGCCCATGAGGCATGGTCCGCATCTCTCAACCAATTCGCAATCGAATGAGTCCATAGATCCATCAGCATGGAGTTTCTTCATGCATTTTACCCCAATATGACATTTAGTGGCAATGCCACAAGTAAGTGGTACTATTATTATTAACTTTGTATCTTTTGGCATCAATATTATGAACATGTGTATCACTACGATCAATATTTCAAACCATTCTCATTGGGTGCATGACCATTGAAGGTATTATTCATGTAAATAGAATAACCATTATTCTCTAACTGAAATGAATAATCGTATTGCAATAAACATGATCTAATCACGTTCATGCTCAACGCAAACACAAAATAACATTTATTTAGGTTTATCACTAATCCCGTAGGTAGAGAGATCGTGCGATGGTGATCACATCAACCTTGGAAAAACACTTCCAACACACATCATCACCTCACCCTTAGCTAGTCTCCATTTAGTCCATATATTTTACTTCGAGTTACTAACATTAGCAATCGAACCGGTATCTAATACCCAGGTGATACTAGGAGTACTAGAAAGGTACACATCAATAACATGTATATCAAATATACTTCTGTTGATGTTGCCAGCCTTCTTATCTACCAAGTATCTAGGGTTGTTCCGCTTCAGCGACCGCTCTCCTCATAATAGAAACACTCAATCTCGGGTTTGGGTTCAACTTTGGGTTTCTTCACTGGAGCAGCAACTGGCTTGCCATCCATGAAGTTTCCCTCCTTGCCCTTGCCCTTCTCGAAACTAGTGGTTTTACTAACCATCAACCATCAACACTTGGAACATGACATATGCTCCATGACGTCCAAACGTATTTGAATCCTGAATTCTAAGCCATAATGCAATACGCATTCAACTATCAAGTAGTCATCAAATACGTGTCTGTCATATGTTCACAACATCTACAAATGAAGTTTGAGGGGGTGGCGCACCGAGCGGTACATTAAGGACATAAGCCTTCTATGCATTAATGAGGACAATCCTCAGATCATGGACCCAGTCCACATTATTGCTACCATCATCTTTCAACTCTATTCTAGGAACATATAAAAATTCAAGGGAGCTATAGCGTGATCTAATAATCTACAACATAATTTGCAAAGACATTTTGACTATGTTCATGATAATGAGTTTAGTTAATCATATTACTTAAAGACTCCCACTCAAATTGATATTCCTCTAGTCATTCGAGTGTCACATGATCCAAATCCACCAACTGAAGTCCGATCATCACGTGAGTTGAGGTGGTTTCAATGGTGAACATCTTCATGTTGATCATATCTACTATATGACTCATGTTCGACCTTTCGGTCTCTTGTGTTTCGAGGCCATGTCTGTACATTCTAGTCTCGTCAAGTTTAACCCGAGTGTTCTGCACGTGCAACACTGGCTTGCACCCGTTGTATGTGAACGTAGAGTCTATCACACCCGATCATCAAGTCACTACAAGAAATATGTCAACTTGTGACCTTCTGTCAATGAAGAAGAAATGGTCGTAAATCTACGACCATTTGAGACCAATTGGCCGTAAGCTGTTCAGAGGTCTCCAAACCCTCAACTATAATGACCAATTTTGTTAGAAAGGTCGTAATTTCCTTACACGAAATGGTTGTAAAGCAGACAACACTGGTCCGCTGCCTTATTTCTAGTTGATCATGACCAATACAGATGGTCATAACCTTGTAAATTGTGGTGGGTTGCGATGACTAGGCGGCACCTCGTCAGTTTTGCCTATGTGTCATGTCCATGTGTCAATTTTTCCCTAGGTTGTGAAGCAACCTATATTTTTGTTATTCCCAAAATTCCCAAACAATTCTCATAAATTATTTGGATTATATATTCATCAAATATGTCAAAAACCTTCCTTGCTTAGTTCAAAAATAATTCAACAATATTCATTTTCCTATTCTGTTCAAAACAACACTTTGTGAAGGAAGTGATATATATATATATATTATTGATTGCCCTCAAAAATTTTGGGCACTCTTTCATATCCAAATCATTTCCTCATGACAAAATTCATCTCCATTTGCCGAGTAAATCTTCCTCGGTAAATTTCCAAAGTTTTTGTTTAGCTAGAAGCTTTGCGAAGGAAGTACTAGCTATGCATATCATAATGAGTTGAATTTTTTCCACATCTTCTATGTGCCCATATCATAGATCTCCAAAAAAATAGCACCATCTAACAATCCATGAGAGCTCACAATCCAATCTTTGTTTCTGGTAGTATTTGCAGTTTTTGAAGCAACTATATTTTATATTGCTTTTAGAATTTCTACAAATTTACCAGGACATTACCCTGCCCATAGAACCTCCCTCCACCAAATTTTAGCTCATTTAATTTAACCACTTTCCCTCAATATTTTCCCCTATTTTCTGTTCAGTGGAGAGCATTGTGAAGGAAGTACCATTTTTATATATCCAAATGGCATGAAATTTATAAAGTGAGTTCATATGCCCAAATTATCACCCTCCTACAAATTACAGCTCAATCAAATCAACTATGTGAGCCCACATTCGATTTCCATTTTATGGCCAGATTGGCACATTGCAAAGCAAGTGCTATCTAGATCCCTCCTATTACCATTAAACTTTTTGGGCACTCTTTCATACCCAAATCATTGCCACATGATAATATTCAGCTCAATTTTCCTAGTAAATCTTCCTTAGAAAATTTCCAAAGTTTCTATCCAGAGAGAAGCTTTGTGAAGCAATTATATTATGTATTACTTCATTAGTTCTGAAAATTCACCAGGGCATGACCATACCTATGTAACTTACCTACACCAAATTTGAGCTCATTTCATTTATCCAGTTTCTCTCACTAATTTTCCCAAGTTTCTATCCAGAGAAGAGAATTGTGAAGGAAGTACCACTTTTGCATGTCCAAATGGTATCAATTTTCTACAGTGCTTTCCTATGCCCAAATAACCATCCTCGACCAAATTTCAGCTGAATCCATTCATTATTTTGAACCTAGCTTCAACCTTCATATTTTTGTCCAGTGTGGTACTTCGTTGAGCTGAAAATTTGTGAAGACAGTCTTCTTAGTAGATGATCTTCCTCATCGAAAACTCACGCCCATTGTCCATGTGCATTTCTCGTACCGCTTATCAAACACTTGGCTACTAATTCATGTTTGAGCATAGTTCAGTCTCCTCGCAAGAATCTTCTATTGTCATTTTCTTTCTAGCACCTACCTGGGGAGTGCCCAACCCGCTAGACATGCCTAGGCCGCCCAGAATGCATGGCAACGCCACAGTCACACGGTGACCACGCGGCGGGCATGCGAGTTTAGGCGCTCTAGAGTTGGGGCACTTGTCCACTATCCAAACCTCGACGTATTGCCACCAACCATGTATTTATGATTAAATAGATACTTACATTACTATAAATGATTTTTTGAAAAAATAAACAGCAAACTATAAGGCAGCTGCAGTTCAAATTTGTCTCGGTTCCTTTTGAATCGGTAGAGTTTTGTCCTTTTCACTAGAGGTGGATCGAAAGCTTTTGGCACCCAAATGTTTTGACAATGTGCATTAAATATGGCCTAATATTTAATAAAAATGATTTTTCCAGTTTTATAACAAATATTTGGTAGTTCCTTCACAAAAAACTCATTTTGGGCACTCGAAAAAAGGAAAATGATTTTTGTGAGCAAAGAAAATGAAAACTCCCTTTGGCAACATTGTTTGCCATTTCAACATGCACCCTTGTGCACAATATGAGATCATTTGAACAACCTATTCCATGAATCTGGCCATAAGATTGATCATTTGGCTTGAAAGCCATGAATCTTCACACATGATAGCTCATTTCTGAGAACACTTTTTTAAAATAATTATCGTATTACAAGTTTGTTATTTTTCCTCGTAACTTGGTCACATATGATGACACAACGTGAAAGTTTTGCATTTTTTGATTGTTTTGAATTATTTATGCCCGTTTCAAAATGCGGTCGACACGGCGGGCATGACTGTTCATAGCTAGGGGTTGAATCTTGCCATAATTTTGTTGTATCTATGATTAAATAGATACTTATTTACCTATAAATGATTTTTGGAAAAAATAAAGAGCAAACTATGAGGCACCTCTAGTTCAAATTTGACCCGCTTCCACGGGAATGAGCAGAACTTTGTCCTTTTCACTAGAGGTGGATCGAAAGCTTTTGTCACCCAACTATTTTGTCAATTGTGCATTAAATATGGCCTAATATTTTATAAAAATTATTTTTTCCAATTTTGTAACAAATATTTGGTAGGTCCTTCACAAAAAAACTCATTTTGGGCACTCGAAAAAAGGAAAATGATTTTTTGTGCAAAGAAAATGAGAACTCCCTTTGGCAACATTGTTTGCCATTTCTACATGCACCCTTGTGCACAATATGATATCATTTGAACAAACTATGCCATGAATGTGGCCATAAGATTGATCATTTGTCTTGAAAGCCATGAGTCTTCACACATGATAGCTCATTTCTCCAAACACTTTTTAAAAATATTTACCGTATTACAAGTTTGTTATTTTTCCTGGTAACTTGGTCACATATGATGACACAACGCGAAGGTTTTGCATTTTTTTTGATTTTGTTTGAATTATTTTTGCCTGTTTCAAAATGTGGTCGAAACGGCAGGCATGACCGTTCATAGCTAAGGGTTGAATCTTGCCACAATTTCATTGGATCTATGATTAAATAGATACTTATTTACTTAGAAATGATTTTTGGAAAAAATAAAGAGCAAACTATGAGGCACCTCTAGTTCAAATTTGACCCGCTTCCATGGGAATCGGTAGAGTTTTGTCTTTTTCACTAGAGGTGGATCGAAAGCTTTTGGGACCCAAATATTTTGTCAATTGTGCATTAACTATGGCCTAATATTTTATAAAAATGCTTTTGTCCAATTTTGTAACAAATATTTGGTAGGTCCTTCACCAAAAAACTCATTTTGGGCACTCGAAAAAAGGAAATTTATTTTTTTGTGCAAAGAAAATGAAAACTCCCTTTGGCAACATTGTTTGCCATTTCAACATGCACCCTTGTGCACAATATGAGATCATTTGAGCAAACTATGCCATGAATGTGGCCGTAAGATTGATCATTTGACTTGAAAGCCATGAGTCATCACACACGATAGCTCATTTCTGAGAACACTTTTTTAAAATAATTACCGTATTACAAGTTTGTTATTTTTCCTGGTAAGTTGGTCACATATGATGACACAATACGAAGGTTTTGCATTTTTTTTGTTTTTTTATGAATTATTTATGCCCGTTTCAAAATGCGGTCGAAACGTCGGACATGACCGTTCATAGCTAGGGGTTGAATCTTGCCACAATTTTGTTGGATCTGTGATTAAATAGATACTTATTTACCTATAAATGATATTTGGAAAAAATAAAGAGCAAACTATGAGGCACCTCTAGTTCAAATTTGACCCGCTTCCAATTGAATCGGCAGAGTTTGTCTTTTTCACTAGAGGTGGATCGAAAGCTTTTGGCACGCAAATATTTTGTCAACTGTGCATTAAATATGGCCTAATATTTTATAAAAATAATTTTGTCCAATTTTACAACAAATATTTGGTAGGTCCTTCACAAAAAAACTCCTTTGGGGTATTCGAAAAATGGAAAATGAAATTTCTGTGCAAAGAAAATGAAAACTTCCTCAAGAAGCATTTTTTGTCATTTTAACATGCAAAATTATGCAAAATATGATGTGATTTTAACAAACTATGCCATGAATGTTGTCATAACATTGATCATTTGCATTGAAATAGCTATTGGGCACCGGATGTTTGTATTTTTAATAAGTGTGGATGGAAACATCTTGACACTCAAAATGTGGTATAATTTTTTTGAAAAATGGTGTATTTCAATTTTTAAACAAATATTTGTTAATTTCTGTAAATGTTTCCAGAGATTTGTGTAAAAAATCAAGTTTTGAGCCGGCCAATGAGAGGCCAGAAACTGCCTTCACGCGAATCACCCAGTTCGACGCGATCTGAGCCATCCATCATCACCTATACAACGGTGGAGCCTCTCCTGAGAAACCAAAACCCTAACCTCCCACTCACCCTCTCTTTCTACCTCACTCTCCAGATCCGATCGAGCCGCCTCACCCTCGGCTCCTTCCTCCCCCTCCCCACACCACCACCTCCGTCCTCTCCCTTCCACCCGGCGCCACGACCTCCGCCCGCTCCCTTCCGGCCACCCTTGGCTCCTTCCTCCCCTCCCCACCACTACCACCTCCCTTCCACCCCACTCCCCTGTCTCCTCTTGTTAACCCGGGAGAAGCTCCATCCATCCAGCCGGAGGAGAGAGCAGGAGGTGGAGGAGAGACGAGCGGCTCTGGCGTTGCCTACTCGTCCGTGCTCGAGGTATAGATGTAGCCGGCAGAGCGCGGGCACCGGCTTCTGGCCGCGGAGGACGGGGAGTGGTTGTTCCTCCTCGTGGCCAGCAAGCGCGGCATCAAGGTGGTCCACATGACCGCGACCGTGGAGGAGGAAGGGCTTGTCGCGTCGACGCCGTGGTACAGGTGCAAGGTGTGGATGCATGCGTCAGCGGACACGGCCACTGGCCACATGGACATCCCGATGCTGGACGGCAAGGTGGAGAGCTACGTGGTGCCATCGGAGGAGGCGGACTTCGGTGCGTGTGGCAGGTACCTGCCGGTGCTGGTCGGCGTGCTGGCGCCAGAAGGAGGAGGGGTCGTCATCCGTCTCCGCATCGACAAGGAGGTCAAGGCGAGCAGGAGCCCCCACTCCCGGGGATGATCACTTACTTGCCAGCTTCGCTTCGTTATCCCTTATCTAAATTATAAGTATGTATATATATCTACCATGGCTAGACATTGGTGATTTGGTAGTGCACTGGTGGTAGTGATCCAAGGTTGGACCTTTGGTTTGGTTGGGCTTTGATGGATTCTGTCCATGGCAACGTTGGTCAATGTATCGTGTAGGCTGATATATGCAGCTAATCACTGGATGGTAACTAGTAATCCCACTTGCCCTGTTCATTTTACTTGTTTGACTGCTGCAGTTCTTGCCAGGATGAATAAATGTCACTTTGTAGGTACTTGATTGTTTGTCTGTGAAAACTAAATGTAGCAGCTAGCTAGGATTTTTCAGTAGATCAACATTTTCAGTAGACAACAAGCAAAGTTGCCTGCCATTTTCTCTGAAATTTAAGAGGCACAAATGTCAGTAGATCAACACTTCCGTGGCATACATTGCAATGATTCTATTAGGCTTGCTCGGCTGCTTGTGTTCTTGCTAGGATTCCTAAATGGGACCTTGTAGGATGTTAACTGTTGGTGTGTTGAAGCTAAAAATGCAGCAGTTATGACTGAATTTCCAATCTAATCCATCATAGTTGCTAAAAATGAAGTAGTGGGTAGTGGTGGAATGCTAGTGTAGTTGCTCTGACTATGTGGGATCTTAATTGTTGGTGTCTGAAAACTCAATATGCTTTTCCACAGCATTATCGAGGAGCAGACGACCTGTTTTCAATTTAGTGGGGAGAACTGGGGATGTGAAATGCTTGTTTGGATGACCTCTTAAAATTGCACTCATGCATGGTAAATTAGTGTTTTTGTTTCAAGTTTTAGTCTGTTATTAAAGGTTCTTTCCAGTGCAAGAGATGTTGTGCATGGTGATGGCCTTCTTCTATTTCTTATTGGTGTGTTTCTCAAATGCTTGTGTTGTACTTATCTTGGCTCAGTAAATAGATATAATCCTTAATTAGCTATGAGGGGACTTTCATGAATCATGTAATCATAGCGCTGATGTGTGGCTGTCGTGCTTCTCTAGATTATTGGTTTAATGTACTATAAATATATGTGGTACTTTTATCTAACCATCTTCTTGTGTATGCCTATTCTTGAACTGCAGGGCGTGGAGGTTCCGCTGGAAACAGGTTCCAGATGTCGCTGGGTCTACCGATGGCAACCACTATGAATTGCGCTGATAACACTAGTGCCAAGAACCTCTACATCATATCTGTGAAGGGAATCAAGGGATGCCTGAACATGGATGAGCCAGAGCCGGAGACAGAGGAGTAATTTCGCTGCTGATGAACCCAGCGAGAACAAGAATGAGAAGGTTGGGTTCATCAGCCTCAGGTAATAATGAAAATCTCCCCCGCCGCCATGTGTATGCTCGCTTGCTCGCGCGTGATTGGTTGGTTTCTGACAGTTGTGTTGTGTTGTGCGTCCTGCAGTGGCGACGCGGAGCACATCGAGTGGAGTAAGATCCAGACCCCCACCGATGTGGTCGTGGTGCCCTACTACACGCTCGCGCCCCCTCCTGAAGGTATCATCTCGTCTCATATGCTTGTTCCTGTGGACAATTCATATTCGATTCCACTGTTCAGTCAGTATGTGTATTTGTGTGTGTGAACGCTCAACGCTAGATATTCAAATGTTCAGTCAGTTTTTGTTGCTTTAGATCGCCTCCTCCTTGACACACTGATCCAGAAAGCTTTTGATTCAGTGTCTCGCATAATCTTTTGAGCATCGAGTGCATTTGTATTCAATATGCACTCCACCAGCTCTTCAAATGTTCAGTCAGTCTCGTATTCTCTCCCCTCCACCAGCTGTATGTACATTTGTTCTGTTCAGCAGCATCAAGTGCAGACAGACGGCATCATACTATACTACCAGCACCCAGCAACAAAAACAACATGCATTTTTTTGTTCATTAGTTGGTCCTTCTTTATACCAAGAAATAGAGTAACAATAATTCTCTCCGAGAAAACTAAACTACTGATGGAAAATCTAGGAAAGTGGAGTGGCTTTCCGCAGGAGAGACGGCGGATAGCCCAATAATGCAGATCGGGACGATGACCCCAGTGACAAATCCTCTCCACATCTCCCTCTGTCTCTCTACAGTTTATTTTTTTTATTTTTCTTGAGTGTTTGTCTACAAAACTAAAAAAGTTAACACTGAAGCTAGTGCTCACAACAGAACGTATATACTACAAACAAATTACCAACAACAAACTGTACTGACTCTCGTACACGGCTTGGGAGAAAAATAATGGCCCGCTGCTGCTAGCAGTGGTGCATTGGAATCGTTGTGCTTGTCGCATTGGTGAGCTCTATTAGTGGTAACTAAGCGGAGCCGCGCTAACGGCAGGGCGCATGTTTGTCATGAATAAACCGGACATTTAGGCCATGTCAAAGTAATCTTTTGATTCACTGTCTCGCATAATCAATGTTTTGTGATTTTTATAGACTTGAAAAACTTTAGAAGTAAATACAATGCTGCCAATTTGTAGTGGTGATAGATACGATAACAACATACTTTTCAGTTAACAAAAGCTTTCATTCATGCCAGCAAGAAAAGCTTGCATTCATAGTACATATATATGTGCATATACAACAGGTTGGAGACTCGGAAATACATTTTTCGTTGAAAAAATTACATTCGTTAAGTTCTTTCTTCTCAACACAAAATATGTGTAGATTCAATTGACTTGTGTGTATATTTTTTTGCAACAGAAGAGATAAATCATTTGTGATACGAAGGATTTTTAACATCATCTTCAGGATGAACTCAAATCTATTTCTTTGTAATATTTTTTATATTTCTTTCCTTTTGATTGATTCATGTGCAATGTAATGTTCTTGTAGGATGACAAGTTGTCGCATCTCGAGCATGTCTCATAGGAGAGTGGAATGAAGTCCATTGTACTGTTGGGACAGCAGCAGATGTGCCATCGTTTTATTGTGCAATTCTGTTCGTTCCTATAATATTCATGTCTAAGGAAATGTATTCATGAGATGACTTATTGCGTTATGTAAACCTAGGAGATGTATTATGTGATGTTATATGATGGATGGTTTTAATTCGACTTGGAGTTTTCTTGATTTGAATATGAACTAGTGTTGGATTTAATACTGGACAAATAATTGGGCTAAAAAGGCCTAACAAATAAAATGAAACCTAGTTTTGGAACAAAAAGAAAAATGAATCTAATAAGGCCAATGCCCAAATAAGTGGATGACGCAAAGAAAATAAAGAAGCCCGAATTATTGGGTCAGGCCCATGCAGCTAAGCAAAATAAAGAGAGAAAAAACATTAAATGGGTTGAATTATTGGGCTTGGCCCATGTAGACGACCGGAATGGACCGGGCTGATACTAATTTACGACCTTTTCATTTGGTCATAATTCTACCACGTCAACTTGTCATGGTGGATTCGACGTGGTGTGGGTAGACTTTTAACGACCAAAATGACTAGTCGTAGAACCTACGACCTTTATTTTGGTCGTAAATGTCTACGACCTTTTCAGAAGGAAGGTCTTTAATTTCAATTCTTGGCGATCAGTTTTTGACCATCTGTTTTTGGTCACAAAAAGGTCACAAACGGAAAAAATGACCATTGAGTGACCAATAGTGAAGGTCACAAGAAAGCATATTTCTTGTAGTGCATGGTGTCTCGACACAACGAATTTTCTCAATGGTGCACACTCGGGGAGAACACAATTTATCTTGAAATTTAATTCAGGGATCACCTTATAATGCTACCGTCGTCCTAAGCAAAATAGGATGCACAAAAGGATTAACATCACATACAAATCATAAGTGACATGATATGACCATGGACTTGTGCTTTTGATCACCACCTTCAAAGCACCGTTATGATCTCCATCGTCACCGACATGACTATGTGATCTCCATCATCTTGATCTCCATCAACGTTTCGCCATCGGTGTTATCGCGCCGACTGTTGCTTCCATGACTATTGCTAACTCATAGCGATAAAGCAAAAATGGCAAAAATAATTAAAGACAACCCTATGGCTCCTGCCGGTTGTCGTACTCAACAACATGCAAGTCATGATATTCTATACAAAACATGATCATCTCATACATCACATATATCTCATCATGTAATTGGCCATATCACATCATAGCATACCCTGCAAAACAAGTTAGACGTCTCTAATTGTTGTTGCATGTTCTACGTGGCTGCTACGGGTATCTGATACGTCTCTAATGTATATATAATTTTTGATTGTTCCATGCTATTATATTATCTGTTTTCGATGTTTTATATGCATTAATATACTATTTTATACTATTTTGGGACTAACCTATTAATCTAGAGCCTAGTGCCAGTTTCTGTTTTTTCCTTGTTTTTGAGTATTGCAGATAAGGAATATATCTTCGGAATAATTTTTCTTGGACCAGAAGCAAACCAGGAGACTTGGAGATGAAGTCGGGAGAGCCGCCGTGTGGCCATAAGCCACAGGGGCGCGCCCAGGGGGGTAGGGTGCGACCCCAGGCTTGTGGGCCCATGACAGATCCCCTAACCCTATTTCTCGGCCTATAAATTCACAAATATTCCCTGTATATCAAAGGGAGCCACGAAAACACTTTTCTGGTGCCGGAAGCCTCCGTTCCCGAGAGATCCAATCTTGGAGCCTTTTCCGGTAATCTGCCGGAGGGGGATTCGATCACGGAAGGCATCTACATCAACTCCATTGCCCCTCCGATGATGCGTGAGTAGTTCATAATAGACCTTCAGGTTCATAGCTAGTAGCTAGATGGATTCTTCTCTCTCTTTGCTCTTCAATACCATGTTCTTCATGATCTTCATGGAGATCTATCTGATGTAATACTCTTTTGCGGTGTGTTTGTCGAGATCCGATGAATTGTGGTTTTATGTTCAGATTATCTATGAATATTATTTGAGTCTTTTCTGAATTCTTATATGCATGATTTCATATCTTTGCAAGTCTCTTCGAGTTATTGGTTTGGTTTGGCCAACTAGATTGGTAATTCTTGCAATAGGAGAAGTGCTTAGTTTTGGGTTCAATCTTGTGGTGTCCTCACCCACTTACAAAGTAGGGGTAGTGAGGCATATATTGTATTGTTGCCATCGAGGATAAAAATATGGGGTTTTCATCATACTTCTTGAGTTTATCCCTCTATATCATGTCATCTTACCTAATGCGTTACTCTATTCTTCATGAACTTAATACTCTAGATGCAGGCAGGAGTCGGTCGATGTGTGGAGTAATAGTAGTAGATGCAAAATCGTTTTGGTCTACTTGACACAGACGTGATGACTATGCGCATAATCATTGCCTTGAATATCTTCATAATTATTCACTTTTCTATCAATTGCTCGGCAGTAATTTGTTCACCCACCGTACTACTTGCCATCATGAGAGAAGCCTCTAGTGAAACCTATGGCCCCCGGGTCTACTTTCCATAATTTATTTTCAGATCTATAAACCAAAAATACTTTGCTTAAATTTATTTATCTTTTGTTTTACTTTAAGTTCAAGCAATCTATTCTATCTATCTCTATCAGATCTCATCCTTGCAAGTAACCGTGAGGGATTGGCAACCCCTTTATAGCATTGGGTGCAAGTGTTTGATTCTTTGTGTAGGTACATCTATTGGGGACTTGCTTGTATCTTCTACTGGATTGATACCTTGGTTCCCAACAACTGAGGGAAATACTTATATACTTTGCTGCATCAACTGTTCCTCTTCATGGAAACCAACACATGCTCAAGAAGTAGCAAGAAGGATTTCTAGCGTCGTTGCCGGGGAGAAAACATAGCAAGTCAAGACAAGATGTACATCAAGCCTACCAGGTACCCATCACAAACTCATCTCTTTAATTTACATCATTTTCCATTTGCTTCTCATTTTCCTCTCCCCCACTTCTAAAATGATTTTCGGAAAATACCAAAAAGATTTGCCTTTTTATTCGCCCTTCTTCTGTTTGCCTTTTCGTTGCTATGTTTGCTTGTGTTGCCATGTGCCTTCTATTTGCTTGCATCTTCGCTTGCTAAAAATCTATTGATATGGATCCTCATCCACTTGCTAATCTTTTCAAAATACCAAATTATGATGAACCAATTGCTAGTGAGTTGAGTGCACTTGATTATCTCTACGAAGTTTTGTTTGGAAATCATGAATGTGAAAATCTTGAGGAAGTGTGGAAAGAAGAAATTTGTAAGGAGATTCATGATTGTACCTTGAATGAAAATCATGATTGCCATGTTGGTAGTATGAATTCTCTAAATATCCATGATGCTAATGATATGCAATACCACAAGCTTGCGGATGCTATGCTTGATAAAGATGATATTTTTTGTTCCCCAAGTTTTGGTGATGACACATATGCTATAATTGATCATGAAAAGAATGTTTTGTGTGATTGTTATATTGTGATATTCCTTCATGATGTTACTGAAAATTACTATGAGAGAGGAACATATGCTTTTACATATTGCAATAATATCAAGTTTCCTCTCTACGTGTCCAAATTTATGAAGTTATGCTTGTTTTGCCTTCCTATGGTAGTTGATTTTTGTTCCCATAATTTGTTTGCTCACAAAATCCCTATGCATAGGAAGTTGGTTAGACTTAAATATACTTGCCATGTGATTCATGATGGTCCTATTTTTGCAAATAGGCATTATGTGCCCATAGATTTCATTGTTCTTGATATAGAATGCAATCCTACATGTCCTATTATTCTTGGTAGATCTTTCCTTAGAACGATTGGTGCAATTATTGACATGAAAGAAAGAAATATTAGATTACAATCTCCATTAAGGAAAGGCATGGAACACTTTTCTAGAAACAAAATAAAATTACCTTATGAATCTATCATGAGAGCTACTTATGGATTGCATACCAAAGATGACAATACCTAGATCTATTCCGGTTTGCCTAGCTAGGGGCGTTAAACAATAGCGCTTGTTGGGAGGCAACCCAATTTTATTTTGCTTTCTATTTTTTTGTTTATTTTTTTGTGTGTTTTGAACATTATTACTTCTGTAATAATTGTATTTTGTTTTTTTAATTACTTCTGTTGTTGTATAGTAGTCGAAATGAAGGTGGAGTCGTACTCAAAACCGTTGCATAGCAGTTTGAACAGAGCCCAGTTTGGGTATTTAAGAATTCCATGCACACAATTCAGAGTGCTACATAGCGGATAACAAAACTCTGCACAAGTTAATTATATTATGGATAGTAAGGGCCCGTTCCGGAACACTCCGCCTCCCTACTCCGTGGTGGAGCGGAGCGGCGTGCAGTTCATTTTTGTGGAGCAGCCATTCTGTCGCTCTTCATTTCCAGCGCCGAGGGAGGGGAGTCACGTGAGTGGTCCGTTGCCGAACAGGCCCTAAGATCTTAGAATTTTCAGAAAGTGATTCAGCCAAGCAACAACCTGGATTCAAGACAGGGCACTTTGGCCCTAAGTCCTAACTAAAGGAACCTCCATGTTTGTACACACAAGATACAACAACTAGAGAAGTCGGCGCTAACATAAAATTATAATACTAGAAAAAAAAGAGAACCATTTCAAATAACAAATGAGATAATAACCCCTTCAAATGCATCAAAACAGGCCATGACCAGATAATATCCAACATAGTTGGAATAACAGTTTGCATACTAAATTGACTTGTTTCGGTCATATCACACATGACCAGATATTCATAACCGATTGAAGGGTAGCTTACTTTTTTTTCGAAAGTGAAGGGTAGCCTACTAGTTCTCATTGCCTAG
Source organism: Hordeum marinum (assembly GCA_022496015.1). Taxonomy (NCBI): domain Eukaryota; kingdom Viridiplantae; phylum Streptophyta; class Magnoliopsida; order Poales; family Poaceae; genus Hordeum; species Hordeum marinum. The sequence continues at coordinate 455,096,109 of CM039672.1, read as the reverse complement.
CCAGCATTGTTCAAAGCCACAAAAACGCATGCACCTGGACACCAACTGATGAGAGAACCAAAACTGGAGTAGATGTAGGACTTATTAAGCCACTGCCAGAAACTAGAAGATCTTGACCATACCGAACAACCGATTTTAATTTAGGAGTCATGCCAAGTAAGCAAATGTAAAGCTTCTCTGAACTTCAGTGAGCATTTGCCGGCGGCCATTCCACAAAGCAGGGAATGTACGGTCGAAAATTTTGCATCTCATAATCTTCAAGATTGCAGATAACATGCAACTTCTGGGTATCCATATCATACGACATAAGTGTGTTTCGTTTCCAGCCCGCCACTAAGAAAAATCAGGTTACGTTCTTGGATGGAGTGCAACAAAGACGAAGTACTCTCTCTGCTCCCGACAAATAGGCCTTCCTCACAGCTCAAGAATGCTGGTTGTGTGCTTTAAGGTCCACTGTCCACTAGCATAATCCTCGAGAATCCAAACCGATATCCGCTGACCACCACCATCTTCCATCTCAATACCATGTAAGCGTCCCTGAGAGAGCCCGATGAAAGTAAATTCAGTCTCGGGCGGTTGTCGAGTTGTCCTCCAAGTATTGCCGTCCGTGTCCACCGTAACTATCATGTTTGGTGAATTACCCTTCCATACAAATGTCTCCACACGAGAATCATAGGCAGTGACATGCAGAGTGCCATTTAAGAAGAAGTATTCTGGTTCAGTGGGATACACCACAATTCGGTGACCCCATCGGCTCGGCATGGAAGTCCATTCTCCAGTATCCGTTGAGTAAACCTCCATCATGGTAATGTGGCGAAGATTATAAGTGATGACAAACACCGCGAAGCAAGAGGGAACGGCAGGGTCAAAACACAAGCGAATGGCGCGGCCGTGAAACCGAGGACATGGTGTCACATGGCTATCAAGCACGGGCAGCGTGAGCCAGATCTTCCCGGTCGCGGGGTTACACACGATGTATTCGTCGCGCTCTGCTCGAATGCCATGGCAGAGGAGGATGCCGCCACAGCAGTTTAGGAGCTTGACGTGCTTGAATTCGCGCAGGAAAGGGAGGGAGGGGTCGACCAGTGGACGGCCTCTCCCGGAAAGGTTGATGAAGCCGATGTTGCCACTGCGGGAGAGGCCGAAGAAGCCGGAGAGCGTTTGCGGCGACCTCCGGCGGAGGGCAGGGTCGGAACACAGCGCGAGCCATGACGTCGACACGCACTTGAAGCGGCAAAGCGACCGGTATGGCACCCTCGACAGGAACTCCCAGACGAGGTCGTTGGGGAGGCCCTCCACCGCCTGCACCTCCTCCTCCTTCCTCCTCCTCCTCTTCTCCATCCCCTCGACAGGAACTGCTACGAGTGGTAGAGGAAGTTCGTTTAGGGTTGAGAACTTGAGATACAGTCCTCCCGGATGTCTCTCATCATAAGGAATAGGAGGGCAGCGTACCTGAAGCTCGGCGATGGACGAGACGGCGGCGGCGGCGATCGAGCTGAACTACTGAAGCCGCAGGCGCGGGGAATGTGGATCAGAGACATGACAGCTTTGATTTTTCTTTTCTAGCCAAATCGAGGAGTCGTCTGGCTAGGGGATTACAGGCCAGAACGGATCCTCCCCCAGCCCACCAAAATGGACGCATATCCATATACGCAGGCCCAGTTTATCATCTAATGGATACATCCTTTTCGCAAAAAACAAATCTAATGGATATATCCCCCTCAAAAGAAAAATCTAATGAGTATTTCTGTCAAAAAATATCTAGGGGCTCATTTGGTTGTTGGGTAGGAAAAAAAAGGGTAATAAACCCTAGGGGGAGATTCGCCTGTGCACATGACAATAGACCGTAGATAAGAATTCCGCAAATAATCCTAAAAAAACACATACAAAATTTCAGAATTCTTGTAAGCATTTATAGTGTCAAAAATGCTCTCATATTGTGGGACGGAGAGAGTAGAATTTTAATAAATATTACAATTGATAACAATTAATTACCAAAATATAAGGGGTATTAGTTTTTTGTAAAGTCAAATTTCTTTAACTCTGACCAAGTTCATAGCAAAAATATGGACATCCAAAATATTAAAGAAAATAAGTATGGAAATTTATTTCATGATGAATCTAAAATACCGATTTGATATTATGGACTTTTATGTATTTATATACAAATTTGATCAAATTAAAAAGGTTTGACTTAAAAAAAATACACCTTATATTTGTAACAGAGTGATTTGTTTTACAAACTCAACAACACCGATGGCGCAGCAAAGCGCATCCAATGCTTCTAGTCAATTACCATGTCCAAGGCAAAGATACTTTCGAATAGGATGAATTGCAAGACAACGATCACTAGCGCTACTTATGTCTTTTCTTCACTCCGCATTGACATCAGGTACTATAGCTTGATGTTCACTGAACTACCCAAAAAAATTTAGTTGGTACTACTTAACAGTTTCAATAGACTAATTTTGAGTATATAAACAGATTAAGATGAAACAGTATCAACCAACATATTGTATGTCCACTGCGCATAATAAACTCGATACCACGTTGCTTCCGAGAAGAATATAATTTCTTCAAGCTTCTTTAAACATCTACAAAGTACTCGGATTAAGAATGTCCTATGAACCAGAATGCCACTTGCAATCACTACAAAGTACTCAGATTTAATATCCATTTGTCAGGGGATAAAGCAAAAATAATCGAGTTTTATGATAAGGCAGATGTTTGTGTCTGTCATCCTATGACGTGTAAAAATGTTGGACAATATTGTGACTCAAACAAGAAAGAAAAATAATCACAAGCTGGAAAAAGCATGACCAGAGTACCAAATTACTAATAAATACGTAATATAAGGCCACATTCCACTTCTACTACAAGGAACTTCCTGTTGGGTAAATTTTTTGTCAAACAGATTTCTACACAAGTTTATTACATGAATAACTAAGTACCCAAGTAACGAATATCCAATTCTGAGCCCGGGCTCATCTGCACCCGATGAACAGTAAAATCAAAATAAATACTAGAAAAACTTCAGAAATTCTAGATGTTTTTTTCCATGGAAGATATTTAAGTGTGTAAGGTCCGTGCCAAATTTCAAAGCATTTGGACATCTGAGTAGCTCTCGACAAAAATAACAAAATCGGGTCCAATCAGTGCACAAACAGTAAACTTTTTCGTAGACCTCAATTTGTCTTTTTTGTTGAGAGCTACTTGCACATTCAAATGCTCTAAAATTTGGCACGGACATTACGCACTCAGTCATCTTTCTCCACACGAATATTTGGATTTTTTTTGGAATTTATTTAGTATTTTTTAACAAAAAAAATCACTCCTGGGCTTATCTGACACTAGTAGAAAAAGACCCATTTGTTCCGGTTCGTAAGGCCCATTTGTCCTGATTCTGGAACTGGGACTAAATGGTCGGGACTAAAGTCCAAAACCTTTACTCCCGTTTCGCTTACCAACCGAGACAGAAGGGGCTCCACGTGGCCGGTGCTGGGAGCCTAGGCAGGAGGACCTTTAATCCCGGTTAGTAACACCAACCGGGACCAAAAGGCATCTACGCGTCAGCATCTAGCAGTTGCTGGGTTTTTTTGAAAGGGAGGGGGTTTAGGGTGGTTTGGACGGTTAATTTAGTGGTTTTATATTGTTTTACCTAGCTAAATAATAGAGAAAACTGTCCTCTCTTTCTCCGTGCTTGGTCGACGCTAGCTACTATAGAGAAAACTCGACATGCTAGCTAGTAAGCAAATGAAGGAACCATTAAGTACAGAAGATCATTATGAACATATAGAGATAGAAGTGATCGACCTCTCTTTCTCCGAGAGATTGGTCGTATAACAAGTTTTCGTATATATATCCGACGCTACTAGCTACATATATACAATATAAGATCTATTACAATCCCTAACATCTAATGTCCAATTCCAGATGGTATTCTCCGGCTTTATTTATGACTTGGTCAAGAAAGAATCTCACCAATTCTTCTTGAATTGCTCGTATGCGATCATGTGGTAGGAGTTCATCCCGCATCTGCCACATCTAATTTGAAAAAGGGGGTCAATACATATATATGGTCATAAAATAAAATTGTGAATATTATTGCTTACGCACTTTAAATTGTTTTTCAGAGTAGCCCCGCTTAGGGGTCGTCGCGTTGTAGATGAACTCGCAAACGTAGTATCCACAAAAATCATTCCGGTTTTTTTTGCACAAGCACTTTACGAGAAATAGAGTTCAATCAAACTGATAATCAAGCATGATAAATGGTATTGATGAAACTAGAATCAATGGGAGATGCGCGGAACTAGCTAGTAGCACTTATTTTTGGGTGTGTAAATCGCAGCCCCTCGGCAGTGTCGGAACAATTGTTGTGAACTCTTTCCAAACCCTTCCAGACAAAGAAAATAATTACTTGATATCAGGAAATGAACAAAGTTGCCGATATGATGCGATAATGATCGATTGAACTTACTTCTGGAGCATTTCAGTCATGTGCGCATAATCTTGGGGATCTTTTCGTTTCGAGTCTAAGACGATTACTACTCCCCGCTCAAGCTTAATCTCTAGCAAAATAAAGTGAAAACTGCGCACGCATGCATAACTCATAAATTACATTATTATAAACCTCGAGTAATAAGGGAAACCGAATATGCACAAGACAGTAACACTCACTTGAAGTTGTAAGGAAAGAGTATTGTCCCTTTGGAATTCTTTTGAACATTATACTCATGTATGATATTTGGGTTAATGAACCCAATGTCATAGATTTGTGCTTTTCTGCATTCGACGATCTTCAATCTGCATAATATAGTGAGGATAATTATATATACATGCAATGAAAGAGCTGAGCTATATACATAGAGAGACTTTATTACAGAAGTAGTACTTACAGACAGTAGCAAGTCATGATTGTTTTGTCGAGGGCCTTTTGATTGTATAACTGGAATATCTCCTCAAATTCAACATTCAACAGTTCCATTCCAACGAGGTCGTGCTCCTCTTTAACTAATAGTATCAAAGAATCCTTCCCAGACACGCGGTAGGTTTTCATGTACCATTCATGGAATTTTCGCATCATCGTTGTTAGAGGAGGAGGATCAGGTTTGACGAGAGGCCGCCCGTGCCGGTAACGAAATTCGTCCACCTCCAACATCTTAAACTGTACATTATCGCTCAGGTAATCACCAGGTTTGGTACCGGGCACCATCCCCGGATGATTAGCAACGATATCTCTAGACACCTTGAGCGGGGGGGGGGCACGATTGGTTCGCCTGTTCGCCGAGCTGGGGAATTTTTTCCCACTTCTTCGTTTGGCTAACCTTGCATCACTAGAAGTACTTCCTGACCGCTGCACATCTTGATATGTCTTTTTAATACAACGGTCAAAGTTGGAATCCGGCGGAGGCGGGTGGTCGCTTCAGGGCATCGATAGTGCGCATCGCTTTCACCGGATCTATCTTCTCCTTCGGAGGTGGAGTTTTCTTTGCAAAATGGGCCCTCAATTCGGCCTGACATATCTCCTCGTTTTCAGACTTGGTCCTCTCATATGGTAACTTTCCCAGAGGCTTGAGAGATGGACCGGATCTGTATCCCCTCCTGCCTATGCTTGTACTGCTAGCCACCAGAGCGGCGGCGGCTCTCTTCCGTATTTGCTTACTAGGCGCCGAAGGAGCCAGAGCGGCGGCGGCTGTCTTCCGCCATTGCCGACGAGGCTAAGGAGGAGGCGTACTGCTTCGATGTGCCGGAGTAGGCGAAGGAGGAGGCGGAGTGCCCTCACGCGTCGGAGGAGCCAGAGAAGGAGACGGTGTGCCCTGATCACTCGTCGTCGTCGTCGTCGTCGGAGGAGGAGGCGGAGTGCCCTAATTCGCCTGAGGAGAAGGAGGAGGCGGAGGCGTCCATTTTGGAAGCTTGATGTACTCCTTGTGCCATAGACATGTACTCCTCAGGGCACGAACCAGCTTATTCTCTCCTTCACCTGTGAGTGGTCAAGCTCGAGATCCTCAAATTCCTTCATTACTTCATCCACCATCACAACAGCATAGCCATGTGGAATCGCACGACAGTGAAAAGTTCCGTTGGGTTGAGGAGGTGCAACAGAGCTGACAGTCGCCTTGAAAGTGAGGTTCCGGCATTTTGTCATAAGCTCGCAATGTTGAGCCTCCGTGATAGTATCCATGGGGTTGCTAGGAGACGTGAAGTCAGGCTGAACGGGTTCCGTGGAAGCGACGTTGCTTCTCCACCGAGATGGCGGGGTAGCTTCTGGGGTAGCTTCATGCCGCTAAGATGGTTGGCCGGTAGCTCACTAGCTCTTAGCTTCCTCTAGCTCTAGCTTCCTCTAGCTTCCTCTCAGCTTCCTCCGCTTTCCACTTTCTCTCCCAGCTTCTGTAACTGCCTGCATCGGGAAACCCAACCTTCCACGAAACGGAGCCTAGTGTGCCTCGTGTTCGTCGAGGTTGCTCAGCATTCCCTAGGGCCTCAGTCAGCTCGTCCTTCTCTCTATTGGAAATGAACGTCCCTTCCTATGCTGCGGTGATATACTTCTGAAGCTTGTTCATTGGTATTGCAAGTTGCTCGTCTGTCCAACGGCACTTCCCTGTTTCAGGGTCCAAACTTCCCCCAACCCCGAAGAACCAAGTCCTTGAACGGTCTAGCCAGTTCAATGTCTCTGGTACGCCCCCTTTAGCAATCAGGTCATTCTCATCTTTGTCCCACAAAGGCCGGGCTTTGAGGTAGCCACCTGACCCCGTGTGATGGTGATACTGCTTCTTTGCAGCATTGACCTTGTTTGTCTCTGACATTTTCTTACTCTTGTCTGATGTCTTGTAGTCCACAAATGCGGGCCAGTAATCTCTTAACTTCTCAAATCAGCCGATGAATTCTGGAGTCTTCCCTTTGTCGACAAACTTTGATTTCAACTTATTCTTCCACCTCCTGAATAGATCTGCCATCTTCTTAAGAGCACACGCCTTGACCACTGGCTCTATAACTGGCTTATTCGGACCGTCCTCTAGCGGTAGGGTGAAATTTGCCTTCGGCGCGGTCCGAAGATCATCTTTCTGTCTATCGGTGACATAATCACCTTCAGGGGCGTCGTCCTGAGGCTTATTCCATTGCTTGATGCAGATCGGGATATTGTCCCGAACAATAGCTCCGCACTGAGCAGAAAATGCGTTCTTGGTCCGCTTGGGTTCAATCGGATGGCCATCGTTCACGAGTGCTGTGATCGTGAACTTTTCATCCTTGCGCAACTTCTTCTTCGGGCCTCGTCTCGTTACCGAAGTTTGGCTTGATCCGGAGGGCTATAAAAGAAGAAAGAAGAGTTAATCAATATATGTACATACCAAAACAATTAAGGCATCAATTAGCTAGTCAGCACAGGCTTAATTAATATATATACCTCGCCGGACTTTGCAACAGCTCCCTCCTTCGACCGGTCACCGGAGCCGTCATCATGGTCTCCTTATTCCTCCGGCATTCGGTCGTCAGAGCCATCATGATCATGTCCTTCCTTCTTCATTGTTCAATCATCAGAGCCGTCATAATCCTCTCCTTCCAGACCATCGGTGTCGTTGAGAAACGACAAGATATCACGTCCGCCGTGGATTATGTCCCCCAACAACTGTTCTTGTTCTTCGTCTCTTGGATCCATAGTTTCTGCTAATATTACAACATGGCAATTGATATACAAACATGAATGTCCGACGTCCGGACCGCCTCTCTCATGAATGTCCGACATCCGGACCGCCTCTCTCTGAATGTCAAACAAGGGATTCTGTTAACCTTTAAGGGATTTAATTAACAAAATGGCGCCATTCTGAATGTGCAAAAAATGGTCCATATTTTTCCTGATCTCATCTACCCTTCTATACATCACGTTGTCTAGTGTCAAAGGATTCAAGAAAACCAAGGTTTCATCATTAGATGGAAGTAATAGGCGCATAATGGTACGAAGCTCTCCAAAATTGTTTTGTAACGGAGTCCCGGATAGGATAATTAATTAGCTTTTTTGTATGAAGTTTAGCAAGAGCCTTCCGAATATCGCTATTTGGAAGGCCTTTGCTAAATTTCGTACCAAGAAGCGAATTATTCTATCCGGGACTCCGTTTCAAAACCACTTTGAAGAGCTTCGTGGCATCATACGTATGTTACTTCCGGCTAATGATGAAGCCATGGATTTCTTCAATACTTTGACAGACAACGTGACATATAGAAGAATATATATATATATATATATATATATATAGAGATATATATATATATATATATATATATATATATATAGAGAGAGAGAGAGAGAGAGATGAGATCAGAAAAAATTGGATCAACTTGTGCACATCCATAATGGGGGCATTCTTGATAAATCTATGTTACCGGAGTTTTCTTCATTTAACTTGGTAAATTTGGGTGGCCTCAACAACGCTTCTAGGGTTTGGGGTGGCCTAGACAATACTTCTAGGGTTTGGGGAGGCCTCGACAACGCTTCTAGGGTTTGGGGTGGCCTCGACAACACTTCTAGGGTTTGGGGTGGCCTCGACAACACTTTTTCAGTCCTGGTTTGGGTGGCCTCGAGAGTTTATCAGGTAGGGACGGGGTAGATCGACAACGACGCTCTTTATTCTAGGGTTTGGGTGGCCTCGATAGTTGGTCGGGTGAGCGGACCGCCTCTCTCTCATGCATGTCCGACGTCCCCTCCCCGAACAAAAAAATTAATACACATATGAACAAAAAAATACATATATGAACAAAAAATGTTCTGAACAAAAAAATTAATACACATATGAACAAAAAAAATACATAAATGAACAAAAAAAATGCTCAGAACAAAAAAAATTAATACATATATGAACATCCATACATACATATAGCCACATACATATATACATTATATATATATGAACAAAAAAATCATCATATAAAAAATGAACAAAAAATACAAGGGGCGGCGGCGTCGGCTCATAGCGGGGGCGGCGAGGGCGACGGCGACGGTGGGGGCGGGCTGGGGCAGGGCGTGGCCGGGGCGACGACAGGGACGACGACGGCTAGCGAGGGCGATGGCGGGGGCGGCGTAGGAGGGAGCCGACGACGACAACGATGGTGGGGGCGGCCGGGGCGCAGGGGCACGCTCGGGGGGCGGCGGACGTTGACAGCGTGGGCGGCAGACGGCGTCGGCGTGGGCTCGGGACAGGACAAAGGCACGGGCGACGGCGATGGCGTGGGCGGCGGATGGCGTCGGCGTGGGCTCGAGGGCAGGGTAGGGGCACGGGCGACGGCGACGGCGTCAGGGCAGCCTGGCGGCGTCGAGGAGGTCGGCGTCGTCGGGGGGAACTGCGAGATGAAAATGAAAATTTTCACAAGTGCTGCATATATACACACACCATTGGTCCCGGCTGGTGGCACCAACCGGGACCAATGCCTACCTTTGGTCCCGGTTTGTGCCACAAACGGCACAAACCGGGACCAAAGGTCTCTTTTCGACAGCCCAAAGGGCGGGAAACAGAGACCTTTGGTCCCGGTTGGTGGCACTAACTGGGACTAAAGGTGGGCATTCGTCCCGGTTGGTGCCACCAACCGGGACTAAAGGTCGGTATGGGTCCCGGTTGGTTCCACCAACCAGGACCAATGGCCTTGCATAGTGGCGTGGTGGGAGTTTAGTCCCACGTCGCTAGTGGAGACCGTGCCGCACCTGTTTATAAGGCGCGGTGCGCCTGAGCGTTCGAGCTCCTCTCTAAAGCAGGCTTACGGGCCTAACCACTCTATATCTACCTGTGGGCCTAGTGGGCCTTTTGTGGGCCTGAATCCTGGCCCAATTGGCTGGTTGGGTTTCTAGTCGTATTCAGGCCATAGTGGCCCAGTAGGCGGCATTTTTTTTATTTTTTTCCACTATTTTTGTTTTATTTTTTTGCTTTATTTTTTTCTTTTTTTCTAGTATTTTTCTTCTGTTATTTAGTTCATTCTTTTTAACAAATAAATACTTTGATCATTTATGTTGCATAATTTTCATTATTTTGTTTTGTTTCTTGCTTCATTGATTTCCAGTGTGTTTTATCATTATATTCTTTTTGCTATTAATGTTTGGAACAAAAAATACATTGATAATTTTAGTTGCATAATTTTTATATAATTATAGTTTCAAAAATACTATAGGTTTATAAAAGCTTTTTAGCTGATTCTTTTTCGAACTCCACTCCCACGATGTTTTGAAAGAAATTAAAAAGCATTTCAAACGAACTCTGAAAAGGTTGAAAGGTGGCATGGTATCATCATTTTACCCACATAGCATGTGCTAAAAAGTTGAGTGGGTTACGGCAAAAACTAGATGCACTTCGCGTACAAAATGGACAGTCTCTTTCGAAGTATCACAGTTTCGGACGAAAACTCATCGGTTACAAAGTGATTTGATTTTTTCAACTTATTTGAAATCCATACTTTTTTTGTGTTCAAAATGCACCATTCAAAGCCACATCATCAATTTTCAACCCTTTCTGACTTCATTTGGTATTTTTCATGCACTTACTGATTTGTTTTGAGGTAAATGACCCTGAAATTGAAAAACACTTCAAATGAACTCTGAAAAGGTTGAAAGTTGGCATGATATCATCATTTAACCCACATAGCATGTGCTAAAAAGTTGAGAGGGTTACAGCAAAAAATAGATGCACTTCGTGTACAAAATGGACAATCTCTTTCGAAATATCACGGTTTCGAACGAAAACTCATCTGTTACAAAGGGATTTCATTTTTTTGAATTTATTTGAACTCCATACTTTTTGTGTGTTCAAAATGCACCATTCAAAGCCACATCATCAATTTTCAACCCTTTCTGACTTCATTTGGTATTTTTCATGGACATACTGATTTTTTGAGCTAAATAACCTTGAAACTGAAAAGCACTTCAAAGGTACTCTGAAAAGGTTCAAAGTTGGCATGGTATCATCATTTCACCCATATAGCATGTGCTGAAAAGTTGAGATGGTTATGGCAAAAACTAGATGCACTTCATGTACAAAATGGACAATCTCTTTCGAAGTATCACGGTTTCGGACGAAAACTCATCTGTTACAAAGGGATTTCATTTTTTTGAACTTATTTGAACTCCATACTTTTTGTGTGTTCAAAATGCACCATTCAAAGCCACATCATCAATTTTCAACCCTTTCTGACTTCATTTGGTATTTTTCATGCACGTACTATTTTTTTTGAGCTAAATGACCCCGAAATTGAAAAACACTTCAAATGAACTCCAAAAAGGTTGAAAGTTGGCATGGTATCATCATTTCACCCACATAGAATGTCATAAAAAGTTGAGAGGGTTACGGCAAAAACTTAATGCACTTTGTGTACAAAACGGAAAATATCTTTTGAAGTATTAGGGTTTCGAACGAAAACTCATGTGTTACAAAAGGCATTTCATTTCTTCACATGTCACTGCAATTATATAGTTGTGTAGAGAAAGTCTTCACTTTTTCTTTGCTTGTGTCCTTTGCTTATTGCGCTGTAACCATGGATAATCTTCATCATTTAACAGGGTGCTTGGGTCAGCCTTGACTTTGAAGGGAGGAATTTCATGAAACTTTTCATAATATTCAGACATGTCTATATTGCCCTCCAATCCCATGATGTCTCTTTTTCCTGAAAGAACTATGTGGCGCTTTGGCTCATCGTATGATGTATTCGCTTCCTTATCTTTTCTTTTTCTTGGTATGGTAGACATGTCCTTCACATAGAAAACCTGCGCCACATCATTGGCTAGGACGAATGGTTCGTTTGTGTACCCAAGATTGTTCAGATCCACTGTTGTCATTCCGTACTGTGGGTCTTCCTATACCCCGCCTCTTGACAGATTGACCCATTTGCACTGAAACAAAGGGACCCTGAAATCATGTCCATATTCAAGTTCCCATATGTCCACTATGTAACCATAATATGTGTCCTTTCCCCTCTTGGTTGCTGCATCAAAGTGGACACCGCTCTTTTGGTTGGTGCTGTTCTCATCTTAGGCGATCATGTAAAATGTATTCCTATTTATCCGTTACCCTTTGTAATTCAATACAGTCGAAGATGGTCCCCTGGCCAACGAGTATAGCTCATCAGAAACAGTGTTGTCACCCATGAGACGTGTTTGCAACCAACTGCCGAAAGTCCTGATGTGTTCATATGTAATCCAGTCGTCACACTCCTCCGGATGTTTGGAGCGCAGAATATTCTTGTGTTCATTGACATACGGGGTCACCAAGGTGGAATTCTGTAGAACTGTGTAATGTGCTTGAGACCAAGAATGCCCGTCCCTATATATTATTGAGTCCGCTCCTAGCGTGCCTTTTCCAGTCAGTCTCCCCTCATACCGCGATTGAGGGAGACCAATCTTCTTAAGGTCAGGAATGAAGTCAACACAAAACCCAATGACATCCTCTGTTTGATGGCCCATGGAGATGCTTGCTTCTGGCCTAGCGTGGTTACGAACATATTTCTTTAAGACTCCCATGAACCTCTCAAAGGGGAACATATTGTGTAGAAATACAGGGCCCAGAACGACAATCTCATTGACTAGATGACCTAGGACGTGTGTCATGATATTGTAGAATGACGGTGGGAACACTAGCTCAAAACTAACAAGACATTGCACCAAATCACTCCTTAACCTTGGCAGGATTTCTGGATCGATCACCTTCTGAGAGATTGCATTGAGGAATGCACATAGCTTCACAATGGCTAATCGAACGTTTTCCGGTAGAAGCCCCCTCAATGCAACCGACAACAGTTGATTCATAATCACGTGGCAGTCATGAGACTTTAGGTTCTGGAATTTTTCTCTGCCATATTTATTATTCCCTTTATATTCGACGAGAAGCCAGATGGGACCTTCATACTGAGCAGGCATTCAAAGAAGATTTCCTTCTCTTCTTTGGTAAGATCATAGCTAGCAGGACCTTCATATTGCTTTGGATGCATGTCGTCTTTTTCATGCACACGTTGCTGTTCCTCCCATGCCTCCGGTGTATCTTTTATCTTCCCATACACTCCCAAGAAGCCTAGCAGGTTCACGCAAAGATTCTTCGTCACGTGCATCATGTCGATTGCAGAGCGGACCTCTAGGTCTTTCCAATAGGGTAGGTCCCAAAATATAGATTTCTTCTTCCACATGGGTGCGCGTCCCTCAGCGTCAATCGGAATAGATAGTCCGCCGGGACCCTTTCCAAAGATTACTTGTAAATCATTAACCATAGCAAGTATGTGATCACCGGTACGGAGGGCAAGCTTCTTCCGGTGATCTGCCTCACCTTTGAAATGCTTTATTTTCTTTCGACATTGATGGTTGGTCAGAAGAAATCGACGATGCCCCAGGTACACATTCTTCTTGCATTTTTCCAAATATATACTGTCGGTGTCATCTAAATAGTGTGTGCATGTGTGGTATCCCTTGTTTGTCTGTCCTAAATGGTTACTAAGAGCAGGCCAATCGTTGATGGTTACAAACAACAACATATGTAGGTCAAATTCCTCCTGTTCGTTCTCATCCCACACATGTACACCTCTTCCATTCCATAGCTATAAAAGTTCATCAACTAATGGCGTTAGGTAAACATCAATGTCATTGCCGGGTTGCTTAGGGCCTTGGATGAGCACTGGCATCATAATGAACTTCCGCTTCATGCACAACAAAGGAGGAAGGTTATACATACATAGAGTCATAGGCGATGTGCTATGCTGGCTGTTCTGCTCCCCGAAAGGATTAACGCCATCTGCACTTAAACCAAACCATACGTTCCTCGGGTCACCTATAAAGTCGCTCCACTTTCTCTCGATCTTTCTCCACTACGACCCGTTAGTGGGTGCTCTCAACTTCCTGTCTTTCTTACAGTCTTTTTTGTGCCAATGCATCAACTCGGCATGCTTTTTGTTTCTGAACAGACGTTTCAACCGTGGTATTATAGGAGCATACCACATCACCTTGGCAGGAATCCTCTTCCCGGTGCGCTGGGCCTCAACATCACCAGGGTCCTCTCTTCTGATCTTATACCGCAATGCACTGCATACCGAGCATGAGTTATGTTCCTCGTACACACCGCGGTAGAGGATGCAGTCATTAGGGCATGCATGTATCTTCTACACCTCCAATCCTAGAGGGCATACAACTGTCTTTGCTGCGTATGTACTGTCGGGTAATACGTTATCCTTTGGAAGCTTCTTCTTCATTATTTTTAGTAGCGAACTAAATCCGTTGTTAGATACACCATTGTCTGCCTTCCATTGTAGCAATTCCAGTGTGGTACCGAGCTTTTTGTTGTCATCTTCGCAATTTGGGTACGACCCTTTTTTGTGATCCTCTAACATGCGATCGAACTTCAACTTCTCCCTTTCACTTTTGCATTCTCTCTATGCATCAACAATGACCCGACGAAGATCATCATCGGGCACATCGTCTGGTTCCTCTTGATCTTCAGCTTCCCCCATTGCAGCATCATCGTATTCAGGGGGAGGGTAGTTGTCGTCATCCTCTACTTCTTCGTTGTCTTCCATCATAACCCCTCTTTCTCCGTGCTTGGTCCAAACATTATAGTGTGGCATAAAACCCTTCTGAAGCTGGTGGAAGTGAAGAGTTTTAGAGTTGGAGAAAGACTTCGAATTCTCACAGACAGTACATGGACAAGGCATAAAACCATGCTACTTGTTTGCCTCAGCTGCTTCGAGAAAATTATGCAGGCCCTTAATATACTCGGAGGTGCGTCGGTCACCGTACATCCATTGTCGGTTCATCTGCGTGCATTATATAATAAAGTGTATTAAAAACCATTACAACATATCATGAATAGAGAAGTGACCAAATTAATAGAAATTCATCATCACATTAAAGCCAAAGTACAATAATGACCAAAATAAATATGTACAGTTCATACATAGTTTTCATTATTGAACAACATATAGCTCTCTAGAGCATCTAATTAAAACATACAGCGAAACTATGTAAAAAAATTAAATGCAACAACAAATGCAATCATAACCGCTACTAAGATACCAATTGATCCAACGGCATAATGATACCAAGCCTCAGTATGAATGGCATATTTTCTAAGCTTTCTAAGCTTCAAGCGCATTGCATCCATCTTGGTCTTGTGATCATCGACGATATTGGCAACATGCAACTCCAATCCCATCTTGTCATCTTCAGTTCTTTTCATATTTTCTTTCAAATGATCAATTTCTTTTTTCAGCTTTAGTTACTTGTTGAGCAGAATTCCATAGTCGGTATCCATTTCTGGTTCAACTACTTCCTATAGATAAAAACATCTATGTCAAGTTGGTGGCATAATTAATTGTCATAGACATTAGATGTGTGAAATAGTTATATAAAAGATAATATACCACATCTGAATCATAGACTGGACGAGGGCCGACGTGGGCGGATACCATAACCATGGCACTATATAATAACAAACAATAATAAAAGTAAGAAAATCATACGAGTAAGTATATTTTCTTTTAGCAAGAAGATAAGATCCAGAGGCTCACCACGCGCGGGCGATCAACGGCGGTTTCAAGACGGGGACGGGATAGGACGGACCGCCAAACCTAGACAAATCTGGACGAAAATGGAGTTTGGACAAGGAGCTTCGAGAGGAGAAAGCTTAAGTTTGGCTTAGGCATTTCATCAAACACCTCATGTGCATAGGAGGTCAGCTAGAGCACCACAAAGCTCTCCCCTCGTTGGCAAAAAAATAGGGCAGCATGGAGTGCTCTGCTCGCTGGCGAGGGGGTATATATAGGCATCTCATTGGTCCCGGTTGGTGGCTGGAACCGGGACTAAAGGACCCCCTTTGGTCCCGGATCTAGCCACGAATCGGGACCAATGGTTGTGGGCCAGGAGCGAGGCACATTGGTCCTGGTTCGTGTCTCGAACTGGGACCAAAGGTTCCAGACGAACCGGGACCAATATCCCACGTGGCCCGCCCGGCCCCCTGGCCTCATGAACCGGGACCGTTACCCCCATTGGTCCCGGTTCGTGACTGAACCGGGACTAATGGGATTGCCTGGCCCGAACCAATGCCCTGTTTTCTACTAGTGTGAGCCTGGGAGCCGAAACACATCTCTCCCAAACCAAGAACCAACGCATTCATGAATCACATAAGTAACTAAGAATGCGAGCAAACTAGCAACGAATCTCAACATCAGCAGGTGAGTCAGTTACAAATGCATCCGAAATTCGAAATGTAGGACAGATAGTCTGTCATCGTAAAGCAACATCTCACAACATAGCTTATCTTATAACAACGTGCACAGAGATTGGCTAAGCAACACAGTAGAAATAGATCAAGGGAAATTACATGCCACTCACTAAGAAGATCACCAGATCTCAACCAATCATTTGCCATATTTTCTTGAAATACACTAAGCAACAAGCATTCATGAATCACACTTGTACCTAAGAACTCAAGTAATGTATACACTATAGAATATGAATCGCAACATATTGTTCCATATCCATATCCATAACTAAAGATAGAGAACAACTTAGAACTACCAATGAAATCTACTTAGTGATAAAGCAAACAAGCACACACGAGAATATTCATCCCATGCTATTGCTCCCCGGCAATGGTGCCAGAAAAATGTCTTGATAACCCACAAGTGTAGGGGATCAATTATAGCCTTTCTCGGTGAGTAAGAATGTTGAACCCAACGAGGAGCTAAAGGTAGAAAAAATATTCCCTCAAGTTCTATCGACCACCGATACAACTCTACGCACGCTTAACGTTCGCTTTACCTAGAACAAGTATGAAACTAGAAGTACTTTGTAGGTGTGATAGGATAGATTTGCAAGATAATAAAGAGCACGTAAATAAAAAGTAGGGGCTGCTAAGATAAAGAAACAACTATCTTAGTTTAACGAGTGTGGAGAAGTGGTGGTAGGAGTTGCAGAATTGTCCCTAGGCAATCGATAACTAGACCGGTAATCATTATTGCAATTTTATATGAGGGAGAGACAGAAGCTAACCTACTTTCACTACTTGGATCATATGAACTTATGATTGGAACTCTAGCGAGCATTCGCAACTACTAAAGATCATTAAGGTAAAACCCAACCATAGCATATCAAGTCCTCTTTACTCCCATATGCAACAACCCACCTACTCGGGTTTATGCTTCTGTCACTCATGCAACCCACCATAGGCAAATCATGAACACATTGCTACACCCTACAGAGAGGATCCCTCACGCTTGTGCGACATAGAGAGCACCAATAATAAAACAAGCAACTCAAACCAATCATGATCATCAATCAACCCATAGGACAACAAAAATCTATTCAGACATCATAGGATAGCAACACATAATTGGATAATAATATGATTCATAAAGCACCATGTTCAAGTAGAGGGTACAGTAGGTTGCGAGAGAGTGGACCGCTGTAGATAGATGGGGGAAGGTGATGGAGGTGTTGGTGAAGATGATGGAGTTGTTGGCGTAGATCGCCGTCATGATGGTGGCCCTGGCAGCGTTCCGGCGCCACCGGGAGAGAGGGGGAGAGAGCCCCCCTCCTTCTTCTTCTTCCTTTATCTTCCCCCTAGATGGGAGAAGGGTTTTCCCTCTGGTCCATGGCCTCCATGGCGACAGAGGGGCGAGAGCCCCTCCGAGATTGGATCTATCTCTCTCTGTTTCCTTCTGTTTATGCGCTCTCAGATTCTGGCCTTTCATCGTTTCTTACATATCCGGATATCCGTAAGTGCGATCAGGCTGAAATTTTGAGGGAATTTTTATCCGTATATTATCTTAGTTGCAGCGAAATAAGAGCTCCAACCGACCTAAGGGCTGGTCACAAGGGCCCCGGGCGCAGCCAGGGGGTAGGCCGCGCCTGGTTGGCTTGTGACCTCCTCGGGCATCGTCTCGCATTTATTCTTTTTCTCGAAAATCACATATATTCCAAAAAAATCTCCGTAAGTTTTTATCGCGTTTGGACTTCGTTTGATATGGATTTTCTGGGAAACAAAAAACTTGCAACAAACAGGAACTGGCAGTGAGCACTGGATCAATATGTTAGTCCCAAAAATGGTATAAAAAGTTGCCAAAAGTATATGAAAGTTGTAGAATATTGGCATGAAAAAATTAAAAATTATAGATACGACAGAGACGTATCAGCCCACTCTTGGCAGGACATGGGCTAGCGACCTCAGTGTTGGGAGACGTAGTAGTAAATCAAAAACTATCCTACGTGTCACCAAGATCTATCTATGGGGAACCAGCAACGAGCAAAGGGGGAGTTCATCTTCATACAATTGAAGATCGCAAAGAGGAAGCATTACTAGAACGCGGTTGGTGGAGTCATACTCGCAGCGATTCAGATCGCGCTGGATTCTGATCTAAGCGCCGAACAACGGTGCCTCCGCGTTCAACACACGTGCAACCCGTTGACGTCTCCTACGCCTTGATCCAACCAGGAGGAAGGAGAGGTTGAGGGAGAGGTCTGGCAGCACGACGACATGGTGATGGTGGAGCTGCGTGGTACTCCGGCAGGGCTTCACCAAGGAGTACGGAGGATGAGGAGGAGGAGGGGTAGGGCTGCGCCGAGGAAGGAAGAAACTTGTGTAGATGGCAGCCCCCAAAACCCCACTATATATAGGAGGAGGAGGAGGGAGAGCACAACCCTAGGGTTCCCACCCTAGGAGCCGGCGGGAGCCCCATATGCCATCTTGTGCGGCGGCCAGGAGAGGGAGTGGGAGGGGCAGCGTCGTAGGTGGGCCTAGGGCCTATCTGTCCCTAGGGTTTGCCCCGTCCCTCCTTATGCTGAGCCTTGGGCCCTTGTGGGGTGCACCAGCTCACCTAAGGGCTGGTTCCCTCCCACTTGTGGCCCATGCAGCCCTCCGGTGCATGTGGCCCCACTTGGTGGACCCCCGGAACCCTTCCGATGGTCCCGGTACGTTACCAGTAATGCCCGAAACACTTCCGGTGACCAAAACCTCACTTCCTATATATGAATCTTTACCTCCGGACCATTTTGGAACTCCTTGTGACGTTCGGGATCTCATCCGGGACTCCGAACAACCTTCGATAACTACGTACAGTATTTCCCTATAACCCTAGCGTCATCGAACCTTAAGTGTGTAGACCCTATGGGTTCAGGAGGCACGTAGACATGACCGAGACACCTCTCTGGTCAATAACCAACAGTGGGATATGGATACCCATGTTGGCTCCCACATGCTCCATGATGATCTCATTGGATGAACCACGATGTCGGGGATTCAATCAATCCTGTATACAATTCCCTTTGTCTATTAGTATGATACTTGCCCGAGATTCGATCGTCGGTATCCCTATACCTTGTTCAATCTCGTTACCGGCAAGTCTCTTTACTCGTTCCGTAACACATCATCCCATCGCTAACTCCTTAGTCACATTGATCTCATTATGATGATGTCTTACCGAGTGGGCCCAGAGATACCTCTCAATGTTGGAAATATGCCCTAGTGGCAATATATAAAGTGTTTATTATTATATTTCCTTGTTCATGATAATCGTTTATTATCCATGCTATAATTGTATTGATTGGAAACACATTGCATGTGTGGGTAAATAGACAACACTGTGTCCCTAGTATGCCTCTAGTGAACTAGCTCGTTGATCAAAGATGGTCAGGGTTTCCTAGCGATTGACATGTGATGTCATTTGATAACGGGATCACATCATTGGGAGAATGATGTGATGGACAAGACCCAAACTACAAACGTAGCATATGATCGTGTCAGTTTATTGCTACTGTTTTCCGCATGTCAAGTATATGTTCCTATGACCATGAGATCATGCAACTCACGGATATCGGAGCAGTGCCTTGTGTGTATCAAACATCGCAACGTAACTGGGTGACTATAAAGGTGCTCTACAGGTATCTCTGATGGTGTCTGTTGAGTTGGCATGGATCGAGACTGGGATTTGTTATTCCGTGTGACGGAGAGGTATCTCGGGGCCCACTCGGTAATGCAACATCACAATGAGCCTTGCAAGCAATGTGACTAATTGTTAGTTGCAGGATTTTGTATTACGGAACGAGTAAAGAGACTTGCCGGTAACGAGGTTGAACTAGGTATGGAGATACCGACGATAGAATCTCGGGCAAGTAACATACCGAAGAACAAAGGGAACGTTGTACGGGATTAACTGAATCCTTCACATAGAGGTTGGACCGATAAAGATCTTCGTAGAATATGTAGGAACCAATGTGGACGTCCAGGTCCCTCCATTGGTTATTGATCGTAGAGGTGTCTCGGTCATGTCTACATAGTTCTCGAACCCGCAGGGTCTGCAAACTTAAGGTTCGGTGACGTTTCGGTAGTGTAGAGTTATGTATGGTGGTGACCGAAGTTTGCTCGGAGTCCGAGATGAGATCCCATACGTCACGAGGAGCTCCGGAATGGTCCGGAGGTAAAGTTTCATATATAGGAAGTCCTAGTTTGGTCGTCGGAAAAGTTTCGGGCTCATCGGTAGTGTACCGGGAGTGCCGGTAGTGTACCGGGAGACCTCCAGGAGGGGTATTTCGACCCCATAGGGTCCATGGGCTGTGGAGAGTAATAACCAGCCCTTAGTGGGCTGGAGGAACAGCCACCAAAAGTCCCATGGTGCAGGAGGCAAAAAGGCTAAGGAAAAGGTGGAAAAAGGGCCAATAGGGAGCAATCCTAGTCCAACTAGGATTGGAGAAGGAGTGGGACTCCTCCCCCTTTGGCCGTCCGACTCCTAGGAGGCCTTGGACCTGCGCCAAGGCTGCCTCTCCCTCCCTCCTTTATATATTGGTGGATTGGGGCCTGTTTGGATAGAAATTACGGCCACGTGCTACCAGTTCCACCGGTGCTCCTCTAGATTGGTTTGCCGCAGTGCTTAGGCGAAGCCCTGCCGGAATTGCTCCACCACCACCATCACCGGACCGCCGTCACGTTGACGGTGAACTCTCTCTCCTCTCAACCTCCTCTTGCTGGATCAAGATGCTGGAGATCGTCATCAAGCTGCACGTGTGCTGAACGCGGAGGTGTCGTCCGTTCGGTACTAGATCGGAAGGATCGTGATCAAGGCCACGGGACGTTCGTGATCGGATCGCGGGACGGATCGTGACGAGATCGCGGGATGGTTCGTGATTGGTTTGCGGGACGGTTCGTGATTAAATCGCGGGACGCTCGGTGATTTGGATCGCAAAGAAGTACGACTACACCAACCGCGTTTCTTAACGCTTCCCGCTTAGCGATCTACAAGCGTACTTAGATCCACTCTCCCTCTCGTAGATGCTCATCACCATGGATAGGTTTGCGTGTGCGTAGGAAATTTTTTGTTTCCCATGCGACGTTCCCCAACACTCAGTCACCCGGAGTGACAAATCCGAGTCTCGATTCGTGCCAACCCAACAGACACTTTCGGAGATACCCGTAGTGTACCTTTATAGCCACCCAGTTACGTTGTGATGTTTGGCACACCGAAAGTATTCCTACGGTATCCGGGAGTTGCACAATCTCATGCTCTAAGGAAACGATACTTGATATTAGAAAAGCTTTAGCAGATGAACTACATGATCTTGTGCTATGCTTAGGATTGGGTCTTGTCCATCACATCATTCTCCTAATGATGTGATCCCGTTATCAACGACATCCAATGTCCATGGTCATGGAACCATGACCATCTATTGATCAACGAGCTATCGAACTAGAGGATCACTAGGGACATGTTGTGGTCTATGTATTCACACATGCATTACGGTTTCCGGTTAATACAATTATAGCATGAACAATAGACAATTATCATGAACAAGAAAATACAATAATAACCATTTTATTATTGCCTCTAGGGCATATTTCGAACAGTCTCCCACTTGCACTGGAGTCAATAATCTAGTTCACGTCGCCATGTGATTAACACTTACATCACCATGTGATCATATCATCATGTGATTAACACCCAATTAGTTCTGGGGTTTGATCATGGTTTGCTCGTGATAGAGGTTTTAGTCAACGGGTCTGCGACATTCAGATCCGTGTGTACCTTGCAAACTTCTATATCATACTGTAGATATTGCTCCCACGCTCCACTTGGAGCTATTCCAAATGGCTACTCCACTATACTTACCCGGATTTCTACTAAGAGTCATCCAGACTGGTGTTAAAGCTTGCATCGACGTAACCCTTTACGACGAACTCTTTATCACCTCCATAATCAAGAAATATTTCCATAATCCTCTAGTTGCTAAGGATAATTTCGACCGCTCTCTAGTGCTCCACTCCTGTATCTCTCTTCTACCCCTTGACAGACTCATGGCAAGGCACACACAGGTGCGGTACATAGCATGGCATACTATATAGAGCCTATGGCTGAAGCATAAGGGATGACACTCATCTTTTCTCTATTTTCTGCCGTGGTCGAGCATTGAGCGGTGCTCAATCTCACACCTTCTAACACAGGCAAGAATCCTTTCTTGGACTGATGCATATTGAACTTCTTCAATATCTCGTCAATGTATGTACTCATTGAAATTATTATCAAGCATCTTGATCTATCTCTATAAATCTTGATGCCCAACAATTAGGTAGCTTTATCCAGGTCTTCCTTTGAAAAGCTTTTTCCCAAGCAACCATTTATGCTTTCCAGAAATTCTACATCATTTCCGATCAATAATATGTCAACTAGATATTCTTATCAGAAATTCTATAGTGCTCCCACTCACTTTCTTGTAAATACAAGTTTCTCATAAACTTTGTATAAACTCAAAAACTTTGATCACTTCATCAAAGCTCATATTCCAACTCCGAGATGCTTGCTCCAATCCATAGAAGGATCGCTGGAGTTTGCATACCTTTTAGCATCGTTAGGATTGACAAAACCTTCTGATTGTATCACATACAACTCATCCTCACGGAAACCGTTAAGGAAGCCTTGTTTTGACATCCATCTACCAGATTTCATAATCGAAAAATGCAGCAACTGCTAACATAATTTGAACAGACTTTTAGCATCGCTACGGATGAGAAAATCTCATCGCAGTCAACTCCTTCAACTTGGCGGAAACTTATTTGTGACAAGTCAAGCTTTATAAATGGTGACATTTCACCATTAGCATCTGTGTTTATCTCAAAGGTCCATTTGTACTCAATGACCTGCCGTTCAATGGGCAAGTCTACCAAAGTCCATACTTGGTTTTCATACATGGATCCTTTCTTGGATTTCATGGATCCTAGACATTTGTTGGAATTCGGGCCCACCATCGCTTCTCCATAGTTCGTAGGTTCCTCGTTGTCCAACAACATGACTTCCAAGGCAGGGTTGCCGTACTACTCTGGAGCAGTACGCGTCCTTGTCGACCCTACGAGGTTCGTTAGTAACTTGATCCAAAGCTTCATGATCATCATCATTAACTTCCTTTTCAACTGACGTAGGCTCCACAGAAACATCTTTCTGTGTTGCGCTACTCTCTGGTTGAAACAAAGGTTCAACCACCTCATCAAGTTCTATCTTCCTCCCACTCAATTCTTTCGAGAGAAACTCTTTCTCGAGAAAGGACCCGTTCTTAGCAACAAACACATTTTGCGCTTGGATCTGAGATAGAAGGTATACCCAATGTCTCATTCGGGTATTCTATGAAGATGCATTTGCCTGCTTTGGGTTCGAGCTCATTAGGTGAAAACCCATTTTCACATAAGCGTTGCAGCCCCAAACATTAAGAAATGACAGCTTAGGCTTCTGTCAAACCATAATTCTCACGGTGTCATCTCAACAAACTTAGATGGTGCCCTATTAAAGCGAATGGATTTGTCTTTAATGCATCACCCCATAACGATAGTGGAAAAACGATAAGAGACATCATAGAACGCACTATATACAATAGAGCATGACTACGACGTTCGGATACACCATCACACTATGGTGTTCCAGGAGGCGTTAGTTGTGAAACAATTTCCACATTGTCTTAAATTGCATACCAAACTCGTAACTCAGATATTCATGTCCATTAACATATCGTAGACATTTTATCTTCTTGTCACGATGATCTGTAACTTTACTCTGAAACTCCTTGAAGTTTTCAAACATTTCAGACTCGTGTTTCATTAAGCAAATATCCCCATATTTACTCAAATCATCGGTGAAGGTAAAGAAAATAACGATATCCACGGTGTGTTTCAACACTCATTGGACCACATACATCAACATGTATTAATTCCAATAAGCCACTAGCCCGCTCCATCATACCGGAAGACGGGTTCTCAGTCATCTTGCCCAAGAGGCATGGCTCGCATGTCTCAACCGATTCAAAATCGAGTGAGTCAAAAGATCCATCACCATGGAGTTTCTTCATGCGATTTATACCAATATGACATTTAGCGGCAGTGCCACAAGTATGTGGTACTATCATTATTAACTTTGTATCTTTTGGTACCAATGTTATGAACATGTGTACTATTACGATCAAGATTCAATAAACCATTCCCAATGGGTGCATGACCATTGAAGGCATTATTCATGTAAACAGAATAACCATAATTCTCTAACTTATATGAATAATCGTATTGCACTAAACATGATCCAATCACGTTCATGCTCAACGCAAGCACCAAACAACATTTATTTAGGTTTATCACAAATCCCGAAGGTAGAGAGAGCGTGCGATGGTGATCACGTCAACCTTGGAAACATTTCGAACACACATTGTCACCTTTCACTTAGCTAGCCTCTGTTTATTCCGTAGCTTTTATTTCGAGTTGCTAACACTTAGCAACCGAACCGGTATCCAATACCCAGGTGCTACTAGGAGTACCAGCAAGGTACACATCAATAACAAGTATATCAAATATCCTTCTGTCGACATTGCCAGCCTTCTTATCTACCAAGTATCTAGGGTTGTTCCGCTTCAGCGAACATTCTCCTCATAACAAAGGCACTTAGTCTCGGTTTTGGGCTCAACCTTGGGTTTCTTACTAGATCGGCAACTGGCTTGCCATTCTTGAAGTATTTCCCTTCTCGCCCTTGCCCTTCTTGAAACTAGTGGTTTTCACTTAACCATCAACACTTGGTGCTCCTTCTTGATTTCTCCCTTTGTGGTGTCAAACATCACGAACAACTCAGGGATCATCTTATCCATCCCTGGCAAGTTATAGGTCATCATGAAGCTCTAGTAGCTTGGTGGCTGTGACTTGGAGAACTCCATTAATCACTATCTTATCTAGAAGATTAACTCCCACTCGATTCAAGTGATTGTAGCACCCAGACAATCTGAGCACATGCTCACCGATTGAGCTATTCTCTTTTATCTTGCAGGCAAAGAATCTTGTTGGGGGTCTCATACCTCTCAACATAGGCACGAGCCTAAAATCCCAATTTCAGCTCTTAGAACATTTCATATGTTCCGTGACATTCAAAATGTTTTGGATCCTCAATTCTAAGCCGTAATGCATGACACACTACACTATCAAGTAGTCATCAGAAAGTGCCTGTCATATGTTCACAACATCTACAGACATCGCTTGAGGGAGTGGTGCACTTAGCGGTGCGTCAAGGACATAAGCCTTCTGTGCAGCAATGAGGACAATCCTCAGATCACGGACCCAGTCGACATTATTGCTACAATCAACTTTCAACTTACTTTTCTCTAGGACTGTATCAATAAAACAAGGGAGCTACAACACGATCTATCTACGACATAATTTGCAAAGACACTTTTAGACTAAGTTCATGATAATTAGGTTCATCTAATCAAATTATTAATGACCTCCCACTTAGATAGACATCTCTCTAGTCATCCAAGTGACACATGATCCACGTCAAGTAGCCCGTGTCCGATCATCACGTGAGACAGACTAGTCATCAATGGTGAACATCTCCATGTTGAACGTATCTTCTATACGACTCATGTTCTACCTTTCAGTCTCCCGTGTTCCGAGGCCATGTTTGTACATGCCAGGCTTGTCAAGTCAACCTAAGTGTATTGCATGTGTAAATCTGGCTTACACCCATTGTATGCGAACGTTAAAACCTATCATACCCGATCATCACGTGGTGCTTCGGAGCGACGAACCTTAGCAATGGTGCATAGTTAGGGTGAACACATTTGTTGAAATTTTAGTGAGAGATCATTTTATTTAGCTATCGTCATTCTAAGAAAATAAGATGTAAACATGATAAACATCACATGTAATCAATATAGTGACATGATATGGCCAATATCATCTTGCTCCTTTGATCTCCATCTTCGGGACACCATGATCATCACTGTCACCGGCACGACACCATGATCTCCATCATCATGATCTCCATCATCGTGTCTTGATGAAGTTGTCTCGCCAACTATTACTTCTACTACTATGGCTAACGGTTAGCAATGAAGCAAAGTAATTACATGGCGTTTATGTTTGACACACAGGTCATACAATAAATTAAGACAACTCCTATGGCTTCTGCCGGTTGTCATACTCATCGACATGCAAGTCGTGAAGCCTATTACAAGAACATGCTCAATCTCATACATCACAATGCATTACATCACATGCTTTGGCCATATCACATCACAAGGCATATGCTGCAAAAACAAGTTAAATGTCCTGTAATTTGTAGTTGCAAGTTTTTACGTGGCTGCTATAGGTTTCTCGCAAGAACGTTTCTTACCTACGCCAAAACCACAACGTGATATGCCAATTGCTATTTACCCTTCATAAGGGCCCTTTTCATCGAATCCAATCCGAGTAAGGTGGAAGAGACAGACACCCGCTAGCCACCTTATGAAACAAGTGCATGTTAGGCGGTGGAACCGGTCTCACGTAAGCGTACGTGTAAAGTTGGTCCGGGCCGCTTCATCCCACAATACCGCCGAATCCCGTAGTGTACCTTTATAGCCAGCCAGTTACATGGTGACGTTTGGAACACCCAAAGTATTCCTACGGTATCCGGGAGTTGCACAATCTCATGGTCTAAGGAAACGATACTTGACATTAGAAAAGATTTAGCAGACAAACTACATGATCTTGTGCTATGCTTAGGATTGGGTCTTGTCCATCACATCATTGTCCTAATGATGTGATCCTGTTATCAACAACATCCAATGTCCATGGTCATGAAACTGTGACCATCTATTGATCAACGAGCTAGCCAACTAGAGGCTCACAAGGGACATGTTGTGGTTTATGTATTCACACATGCAGCACGGTTTCCGGTTAATACAATTATAGCATGAACAATAGGCAATTATCATGAAGAAGTAAATACAATAATAACCATTTTATTATTGCCTCTAGGGCATATTTACAACACTCAGAAGTGGGAAGGTTCACACTGAAGCCATGCAACTTTCTGCGGGATAGTCCGGTTTGTGAAGGAGGTGCAACCTCAAAGTCGAATTTGGAATTTTTACTCATTAAAACACTCTTTTGTACCCATGTTATTACCCCATGTAAAAGGAGGAGTGGTTTTGACACTCCCTCACATGATTTAGGTCCAGGGTTTATGTATATGGTTTGGTTCTTTGATTTTGGTTTAGGGTTAGGCATAGGGTTTATGTCTAGTGCTTAGATCTAGGGTTTAAGCATACGGTTCCTGTCTAGGGTTTAGGTATATGATTTGGGTCTTGGGTTTAAGTCTTTAGGTTATGTCTATGGTATAGGTCTTGGAAGGTCTATTTTTTAAGTGTAGGGTTTGGCTTTGGGTTAGGTCTTTCTCTAGGTCTAGGGCTCAGGTGTAGGCTTTATGTATAGGGTTTGTATCTAGGGTTTATGTATAAGGCTTATAGCTAGGGTTTGAGTATAGGGTTTTGCTATAGGGTTTAGGTCTTGGGTCAAGACTAGGGTTTATGTCTTCGGTTAGGTTTAGCGTTAAATCTTGGGGGGACGTAAATAAGAAAGAAATAAAAAATTAAAAACAACAGGAATATCTTTGTCGTATGTCCCTGGTGTGACTGTCAGCAAAGAAGAAGAACAAAAAAAAAGGAAAAGATCTTTGTGGTGTGTTGCATGATTGCCTATTGGCAAACAATCAATAAAAAATAAAAAATCTTTATCGTGTGTTTGTTGCTTAAATATTGACAAACCTCAAATAAAAAGGAAGAAGAAAATTGTTGTCAATTCGACATTGGACGCTCAGCAAATAGAGCTGCACCCTCTAATATTTGTCAACGACGAACGAGGGGGCACATGTCCATGGTGGTTGCTGAAGGTTTTCTTTCTCGTGACTTTGTCCATCCCTTGCCGGCTACTTCCATTTTCATCCGTTTTTTGCAACTCTATTGAGAGTTGCGTAATTGTTGACTTATTTTGGTTTACTGCCGGCTTAGGTTGGCTTTGCTGACTACCTGAGCAAAAGCTTTCGACAAAGGGCCAAAAGCTCAGCAAACGACCAATTTTATTTGGTGATTCAGGGATAATGCAATAGCTTTAGGGACATCGTGTTCACCAAATCATGGCAAGTTCAGAAAAGGTGTTCTCTTATTCATGGCAAATTTAGAAATTTTTGTACTGGCCACATGGTAAATGTATGAGTATGGTGTCGGTGGCATGCCAAATGATAAGTGTCTCCTCGCTTTGACGACTAGCCATGAATGCCAAACCTCCTAGCCCCCCCCCCCCCCCCAATGTTCATGATATCTCCCATCGTCTCCACTCCCCCTTCCTTCAATTTTTGTCATCAACAGTACACCTCTGGTCGAGCATGCCTAACTAGCACACGATTGGAGAGAATTACGTGTCATGTCCCTTTCTATCAGTAGGATTGACCACCGCAAGATTAAACCCACTACAAGGCACATCTCCCGTTCAAGATAAATCAATCTAGTTAGACAAACTAAATCAATAGATTGGAGAGAATTACGAAGCTATCATAATCATGCATATATATATATACACACACACACCAGCAAGGAACTCAATATAACCTCATGAATAATCTGAACATAAACCCACAATTCATCGAAATCCCAACAAATGCACCGCACAAGAGTGATTACATAAGATAGATCACCGCGGGAATCGCGGTTATCTTGGCAATGAAGACCATAGAGAGAGAGATAGACATCTAGGTACTAACTACGGACCCGTAGATTTGTGGTGAACTACTCACACATCATCATGGGAGCAACAAGGTTGATGTAAAGGCCCTCAGTGAGCGATCCCCCCTCATGTAGGGCACCGGAACAGGGCTCTAGATGGACACACAAAAGAACAAAGACTTGCGGTGGCGGAAATAATGTTTCTGGTTGCTACTTAGGGTTTTTGGGATATATGTAAATTTATAGGACAGAGAGGAGGGCCAGAGGCCGTGGGAGGTGGCTAGACTTATAGAACTTTGCCTTAGTGAGGAAATCATGTGGCATCATAGATCTCGTATTTGGTGGCTCTCCGAGGGAGATGGCAACTCTAAAATTTTCCCCGGGAAGGCCAGCGCTCGCAAGGCAAAAAAACAGAATTGTGGCTCGAGAGAGAGGGGATGGCTCCATATGTACTGATGTTGGCCACTCGGCTAGCATGGCCACTAATTTCTATATAACTCTCTATACCCAAAGAGTACCATTGGGATGGAAGAAGTCCTCTCACACATACAGTCAAGGTCAATGGATTCTTGAATAGCAAGCTTAATGCACCATATATATAGCAAAGATGAGATCAAAACAATATTGTTTCAGATGTTTCCTACAAAATCTCATGGGCCCAATGGTTTCCCCTCCACTTCTTCCAAGGGCATTGCGATTTTTGCAAAGATCTGGGTGATTGATATGGTGTTGCGTGTTCTAACTGGTGATGATTCTCTGAAGGAGATAAACAAAATGTTCATTGTTTTAATTCTCATGATTTCAAGTCCAAAACATTTAGGCCAGTTTCAACTTATTAGCCTTTGCTCTTCAGGATTGCATCTAAGGTGCCAGCAAACCGGCCAAAACTTATTCTCCCTGAAGTCATTTCTGAAAAAGCAATCAGCATTAGTGCCAGACCGTCTTATCACGGACAATTTTATTTCCAATAACGAGTGTCTCCATTATATGAAAACGAAGAAGCTCAAGGTAAGCATTTTTGTGCTCTAAAACTTAACATGATGTAGGCATATATGATAGGTTGGAATGACCGTACCTCCAGGATGTCATGCTGAAACTGGGGATCAGTCTGAGATTTACATGTTCTATTATGAGGTGTGTCACATCTCTTTGTTTCTCGGTTATATTTAATATGGACAAGTTTTAGGAATTCGGGCTTACTCGTGGAACTAGTCAAGGGAATCCTATCTCCACCTACTTATTTTTACTGGCTGTTGAGGGCCTTTCATGCATGCTGAATTTTTCGATTCCGGATAAGAGGATACATGGTATAAAGATGGCCCCTATTGCTCCGCAAGTGAATCATCTTGTATTTGCAAATGATAGTTCACTTTTCGTCAATGCTACCCTGGAGATGACCCTGGAGATGACACACAAAGTGGAGGCTTTATTGAAGAAATATTGTGATGCTTCTGGGCAGTGTATATATAAATGAAGATAACTCGTCTATTTTTTTAGTAACGGCTACTCTGAATAGCGCTTCCGGCAGGGCTCCTTCGACGTGAACTGTGATGCATCAACCCCGACGCTGAGGATACAGAATGAAGTGTTCGTGTGCAAACAATTCCTCGAACTATTACTGAAAACTGCCCAACTATATT
This sequence comes from Hordeum marinum, assembly GCA_022496015.1. NCBI lineage: Eukaryota > Viridiplantae > Streptophyta > Magnoliopsida > Poales > Poaceae > Hordeum > Hordeum marinum. The sequence continues at coordinate 455,065,476 of CM039672.1, read as the reverse complement.
TTTTCAGAGGGCAAGAACTGAATGGTTACTGAATCGGTTTGTGGTTAGTGCATATAGAGGGTGAGCGTGAGACGCCTGGCCTCTGAGTTGCTTCTATTATCACGTCTACACGAGTCAAGCTCGTGTGCCAAAAATGGTGTTTGTCTTCGTGTTCGCTCGCAGCCTATGCTGCTGAAGAAATGAATCCAACAACCTAGTCGATGGATTCGACATCTACAACTTGTCTTGCCTCCTTCAGAGTAGAATTCGTAGGTGATTTTCATGTGAAGAGCCCATAACCAAGAAGAGGGACAATAGAAAATTATAAACAAGATACAACAACTAGAAATTGAGTGACACTTTGGATTTTCGGAAAATTTTCAACTGTGAAGGGGCAGGTGCAAGATAATCAGCCAGATCATCAGCCATCGAACTAGGAAGCCGATGATGCACAGAGGGAGAGCATAACATCATCAAATTATGTAATCGCAGTGCTCTGTTTTCTAATGCTTCGAATTTAGAATGCAGACAGTGTACTGTACCGGTTGGGTAGCAGCCTCAGCATCAGATGGCATTGTGCATCTGCTCATGCTCTACCAAATCCAAGGCAACTTTTTTATATTAGTTAGACCTACATTTGACTTTGTTTTTGTAGCAAATTAATTAGCAGTCTAAATGAAGGTGATGTCGTACTCAAAACCGTTGCATAGCAGTTTGAACAGAGCCCACTTTGGGTATTTAAGAATTCCATGCACACAATTCAGAGTGCTACATAGCGGATAACAAAACTCTGCACAAGTTAATTATATTATGGATAGTAAGGGACCATTCGGGAATACTCCGCCTCCCAACTCCAAGGTGGATCGGACGGCGCATAGTTCATTTTTGTGGACCAGGCATTCTGTCGCTCCTTGTCATAGGAACGAGCCTGACAGTAGATGGTAGGGGTACGAAAGGAGAGGACAGAGTCCTAGCTACGGCGAGGATGTACACACGGATGTATTAGTTTAGGATCCTCTCGTGGAGGTAACAACCCTACGTCTCGGTGTTCGGGAGCTTATGTCGTGTGGAATATAGAGATTACAATGGTTGCGAACCCTTGTGCACGAGGGGAGGGGCGGCTTATATAGAGTTCGCTGCCCCTCATAATTACCCAGCATCTAAGGGTCCGATCGTCGGGGTTAAAGTCCGCCGTTACTGGTAACGTACATAATAAAAGCTATTAATGACAATTGAACCAACGTCTGCCCGTTGGGCTCTTGATGATGGCTCCTGGTCTTCTGGTGTCGAGTGAAAGCGAGGTCTTCCGAGTGACATGCGACTACCGAGTGAAGGAAGGAGTCTCCGAGTGGATATCTGTCGAGTGTCTTTGAACGTCCCCAGGAATCCACTCGGATGTTCATGCTTGATATTCAAGTCCTCCCATGTAGTGTTCTTAGGTAGGGTATGTAGGCCTTGCCTAGGACCCTACCCTAGGTACATATCCTCGTCATTAGCCCCCGAATGGATCAGGGTTCGATTGGTGAAATGAGGTATCAATCTCAATCTTGAGTTAGGGCATCAAATCCTCCGAATGATATTCGGGGTTTCAATGAAACTTGCGTCGACTGAACTTTGAGTATTAACGTCCCTTCATGATCGACATTCGGAATCTTCCGAATGATATTCGGGACTTCAATGAAACTTGCATCGATTGAATTATTCTCTGTTTGCCCGGATCCATTCAGCCTTGAAAGTGTCCGAGTGGATGTTCAACGCCTATTTTGCTCCGAGTGGACTGAAAATATCTTGGGAGGTGATGGGTCGGTCTGACAGACCCGGATTTTGCGAGATACGAAAATTTGCGAAGCGCGCGCGTGCGATGATGACGATCAGGGCAAGTGGAGGCACGACGCCTCGATTTTCGTGCCGGTCATATCGCCACGTACTGGGCACCGTCAGCGGTTGGCGTGCGCGGTGATCTCGCGGGTCCACTGGCCAGTGGGACAGTCGGCGTAGTATAAAGCCTCACGCGTCGTGGTCTGCACAGTACTTCCGCCCATTCTTCCTCCTTTCCTCCGCCTCCCCTGTCTCCAGCACCCCATCTTGTTCTTCTCCGACGAGTGCCGCCGCTGAAATGACGAAAGGTACCATAGAGAAGCTGGAGCAAGCTAAGAAGGGGGCGACGAAGCTCAAGGGCAAGAAGCCCTCGACTGCTCGGTTCACCGCACCGGCGGGATGGATGGAGGGGGACTTTCTCCCCTCTGTAGTCACTCGCGCGGACACGGAGGGCCTTGTTGCCGATGGGTTCGTGGCGGACGGCGCCTGGAGGCTGCCGGGGGAAGAGCGCGAGTCGGAGCCGCGCGACGGGGAGCGGGTCCTCCTTCTCTCCCACGTTGAAAGAGGTTTCTCCATGCCACCCCACCCATTCTTTAGGGGATTCCTCAATTTCATCGGCGCCCAACTGCATCACCTCTCGCCGAATATCGTTGCATATTTGTCTGCCTTCATCACTTTGTGCGAGTGTTTTCTGGGCTTCTCTCCCCATTGGGGGCTATTCAAGCACCTCTTTACGGTCAGATCCCTGACCGTGAAGAAAGCTCTCCCCGCTGATGGGAAGACCCATGTGCTTCAACTGTGTGGAGGTTTAGGAGTCCAGAAAAGAGTCCGTAGTTCCTTCCCTGCCATGACTTTTCCTAAGTCTGTTAGAGGCTCGCAGTCGACATAGTTCTATTGCAAAGATGTAGCATCACCCAATATGTCGACTGACGTTCCCCCCGATACACCTGACCATCCAGCTGTCCCCAAGTCTTTGAGGGTGACCGAAGAGGAGCATGTCTAAGTGGGTATCTTAGTTGAAGCGATGGTGGAGCTGATCCGGGGTGGAGTGACTGGTATGGATCTGTTGGAGACGTTTCTCGGTCGACGTATTCAGCCGCTTCGAGCCAGAGACCACACCATGTGGCACTACGCGGGCCCTGAGGACTCGACCAGGACGCATCAAGAAGAGGTTCCACAAAAACCTGCGGGCAGTGGCTTTGCAGCATCACTAGAGCATGCGACAATCCTTTGGGAGCCTAGAGGATCCGACCTCACTCATCCGAAAACCCGCCGAAGAATCTGGTGAGTTGTCCGGTGTCGACTGATGTGTTTGTACTGTTGAGTGATACATTCACTTATAAACTGACTTATTTACTTGAATCATGCAGGAGTGGACAAACATGCACTCGCCTGTTCCCAACGGGAACCATGCTGAGGATGGCGTGGTGAGCGAGGGTGGCAGCGTGGACGGCGACGGTCCCTCTGACTCCAAAGATGAATACACAGACTCTGACGAAGAGGAAGAAGTCGAGTCACCTCCCCGGCGCGAAGGCCGCACCAAGTTCCGTCAGGATCCAACAGTTGTTGAGGACAGGGCTCCAGGCCCTAGCAAGAAAAACCCGAAGCGGAGTTACCCTTCAACTGTGGAGTCGACTGAGAGGCTGGCAAAGCAGCCCAAGCAAGTCATGACCTAACCTCGCAAGGCTTTGCCTCGCATGAGGATGGTTGTACCTGTCATCTCCACGTAAGTATTTATTTCTGAATTTTTTCTGTCGACTGTAGTCTTGAGTTGTAGCTGACCGAGTGCTGTCCGATCCGTCAGAGCTGCTACGTCTGTAACCTCGCCTCATTGAGATGGAGGGGAGGTGATGGACATTGTCACTGCTGACGCTGCCACTTCTCATAGAGGTTAGTAAGTTGTTGATTTATCCGAATGGGACTCGACACATGCAAATGTTAACATTGTCGATTGTTGTTACAGAGGTCATTCAGGTGGAAGACGACGAGGAGCACCTAGATACTTCACGCACTCGCATCCGAAGAGCTTCATCAGCGCAGGCGCCTCAGCACTCGACTGCAGAGTCCTCCCAGGGGATAGGTTACTCGACAACTCAGAGCTGAACCTGCAACACCTCTGTAGAATGCTCCTCTAGCTGTCTCGACCATTGTAACGTCGACTCCAACCGGACCCACTCAGACTGCCTCAGCTGCCCCAGCAACTATGCCGATCCCGCCTATGACGGCCTTCTCTCTGCATCGCATCCCGAAAGATCAGACCGAAGTTGCGAAGGAGGCTATGATCCAGGTGGAGCAGATCATGCTGCGAACCAAGGAAGCATACGAGGCCAGCAAGCTGGCTTACGACGTCAGCGCAGCCCTCCGCACCAATGTCCGAGTAAGTTTGATTGTATGTACATTTCTAATTGAATTCCTGTCTTTTCTTGGCTGCTGTACACCCACTGGGTGATTATTGTAGAACATTTGAAATTTCTCCACTCGAATAGATTGGATCGTAGTCGAGTAGGATTGGGATCGATAGTACTTGTGGTACTAGAGTCACTCGACGTGTCGAGTGTTTTTTTCTCTGACGAGTTACTCGACGGATCGAGAGTTACCCGTCTCAATCGGGGCACTCTTAGTGCACCCACTGGGTGTTGTCCCCGAGACCATTGTCGAGTGCTTGCATCGACAGGGGTCTTAGAGCTTGTCGTACCCACCACTCCGCAGTTACTCTGTAGGTTTCATGGATATTATTGACAAACCAGGATATGACGCTGCATAAGGACAGACTGCACTTCTAAGAGTGACGGATATTCCAATGATGTATGTTTCTGCCACTCGACTGATCGAGAATCAGCAAATCCAGTGGGGGTGTGCCAAGTGCACCCACTGGGTGTAGTCCCCGAGACCACTGTCGAGTGTTTACACCGGCAGGGGTCTTAGAGTTTATTGTATACGGGATACATCTCGCCTTGGGTCACACCGCTCCGAAGCTACCTTGTAGGTTTCATGGATATTATTGACAAACCATGATATGACGCTGCATAAGGATAGATTGAACTTCAAAGAGCAGGGAGGCGCGTCACTCGACGGGTCGAGTGTTGGGTAGATGTTCTGACAGGGCTGGCCTTGTCGAATGTTTTAATAACCAGTGGGGGCACGCTAAGTGCACCCACTGGGTGTAGTCCCCGAGGCTACTGTTAATCGCAGACAATAAGCAGTAGTCTTGAAAACTTGTCGTATGCTGAGTACTGAAGTCACTCGACATGTCGAGTGCATATTTTTTTCTAATGAGTTACTCGACGGATCGAGAGTTAACTGTCTATGTGGGGGCACTCTAAATGCACCCACTGGGTGTAGTCCCCGAGACCACTGTCGAGTGCTTGCACCGGCAGGGGTCTTAATAGAGACTGCTTGAATTTTTTTACGGCACATAGAGCGCCAGGGCCACTCGACATGTCGAGTCGACTTTTTGCTTGAATTCTTCTTCCCCTGGACATGGGCTTCATGGACATCATAGGTCAACCAATATGTGACGCCATTCCAAGATTGTAGGACAGTCATTCGACGGTGTTCATAGACCAGTCCATCGTCCTTGGCATTACTTGCCGATTGAATCTCTTTCTTTTGTTGGTTTCAGAAGGCTTGCAAACTTGGGATAGAGTACAAGGGTCTGGAGGATGAAAGGAACCAGCTGCGTGTGCATCTAGAAGCCTCCAACAATGCTCTAGAGCGAGCGCGTGCTGAGCTGAAGTCTCTGGGAGGTAAATATTGTTGACTTTCTGCCTTCCCATCTTCACTTTTCATGTTTTGAACCGAGTGCTTTCACTCGAACAGACGTGCGCAATGAAAACCGTCGACTCCAAGCGCGAATCAACAATGTTATTTCTTTAGATTCCATGAAAAGGCACTGGAGGAGAATAAAAAAATGCTCGTCGACGCCCAACTGCTGGCCAGGGACAAGACCGAAGCTGCAGATCGGAAGGTAGCGGACACCAAGAAGCTGGAGGAGGAGAACACCAAGCTGAAGCAGGAGCGCGCAGAACTCGTCAAAAGGGCCGAGCAGCTAAATAAAAGGAGCAATGGCCTGGAGAAGCACTTGGGTGAATTCTCGAGGAAGGTGTATATCCTGCTCGACGATAAGTGTTTCCTGTCGACAGAAGTTTGTAAAACCTTTGAAGGTCGTAGCTCACCGATTCTCCTCCCATTCCAACTCTTCAACAGAATTCTGCCAAGACTTCGAGAAGGAGACAGAAGAGGTTGAGCCCAATCTGGATCCCACTAAGTGTTGGGGAACGTTGCATGGGAAACAAAAATTTTCCTACGTTCACGCAAGACCTATCCATGGTGACGAGCATCTACGAGAGGGAGAGTGGATCTACATACCCTTGTAGATCGCTAAGCGGGAAGCATTAAGAAACACGGTTGGTGTAGTCGAACATCTTCGCGATCCAACTCGCCAAGCGTCCCGCGATCCAATCATGATCCGTCCCGCAATCCAATCACGATCCGTCCCGCGAACTTGATCACGGTTCTTCCGATCTAGCGCCGAACGGACGACACCTCCGCGTGCAACACACGTGCAACTTGATGACGATCTCCACTGTCTTGATCCAAAAAGAGGGAGCGGAGAGGAAGAAGAGTTCTATGGCAGCGTGACAACGCTCCGACGATGGTGGTGGAGCTATTCTGGCAGGGCTTCGCCTAAGCACTGCAGAAATCCGATCTGGAGGAGAAACTATGCACTGGAGGAACGGGTAGCACATGGCTGAAAATTTTGTGCCAAAACCCTAAAATCCTCTAGTATATATAGGAGGGAGGGAGGAGAGGCTTGGCTCAAGGGCCAAGCCTCCTTTGGTTTGGACGAAGTGGGGAGGAGAGGAGGACTCCTCCTCCAATCCTTGTAGGACTAGGATTCCTCCTTTGTTTGCCTTTTTCGACCTTTTTCCCTTTGGGCTTTTTCTCCCAGCCGCATGGGCCTTATGTGGGACTTCCACCAGCCCGCAAAGGGTTGGTATTTACTCTCCCACAGCCCATGAAGCCTCTTGGGTCGAAATACCCCTCCCGGTGGTCTCCCGGTACACTACCGACACTCCCGGTACATTACCGATTAGCCCGAAACTTTTCCTGCGACCAAAATGGGACTTCCTATATATCAATATTTACCTCCAGACCATTCCTAAGCTCCTCGTGAAGTCCGGGATCTCATCCGGGACTCCGAACAACCTTCGGTCACCACCATACATAACTCTATACTACCAAAATGTCACCAAACCTTAAGTGTGCAGACCCTGCGGGTTCGAGAACTATGTAGACATGACCGAGACACCTCTACGGTCAATAACCAATAGCAGGACCTAGATGCCCATATTGTTTCCTAAATATTCTATGAAGATCTTCATCGGTCGAACCTCTATGTTAAGCATTCAGTTAATCCCGTATGATGTTCCCTTTGTTCTTCGGTATGTTACTTGCCCAAGATTCGATCGTCGGTATCTCCATACCTAGTTCAACCACGTTGCCGGCAAGTCTCCTTACTTGCTCCGTAATACAAGATCCCGTGACTAACATTTAGTCACATTGCTTGCAAGGCTTATTGTGAAGTTGTATTACCGAGTGGGCCCTGAGATACCTCTCTGTCACACGGAGTAAAAAATCCTAGTCTTGATCCATGCCAACTCAACAGACACCCTCGGAGATACCTGTAGAGCACCTTTATAGTCGCCCAGTTACGTTGCGACGTTTGATACACACAAGGCACTCCTCCGGTGTCCGTGAGTTACATGATCTCATGGTCATAGGAACATATACTTGACATATAGAAAACAGTAGCAATAAACTGACACGATCATATGCTACATTTGTAGTTTCGGTCTTGTCCATCACATCATTCTCCTAATGATGTGATCCTGTTATCAAATGACATCACATGTCAATGGCTGGGAAACCTTGACCATCTTTGATGAACGAGCTAGTTCACTAGAGGCATACTAGGGACAAAGTGTTGTCTATTTACCCACACATGTAATGTGTTTCCAATCAATACAATTATAGCATGGACAATAAACGATTATCATGAACAAGGAAATATAATAATAAACACTTTATTTATTGCCTCTAGGGAATATTTCCAGTAGTCTCCCACTTGCACTAGAGTCAATAATCTAGTTCACATCACTATGTGATTTACATTGTAATGAGTCGAACACCCATGCAGTTCTGGTGTTGACCATGTTTAGCTCTTCAAAGAGGTGTAGTCAACGGGTCTACAACATTCAGATCCATGTGCACTTTGCAAATATTTATGTCCTTCTCCTCGATGTAATCGTGGATGGAGTCCTCTTGTGAAACCTTGGTTCCTTGGCCAGAGCAATGGCACCAGTGTTATCACAGAACATGTTCATTGGATTTAGTGCACTAGGCACTACTCCAAGATCTGTCATGAACTGCTTCATCCAGACCCCTTCCTTCGCTGCCTCCAAGGCTGCGATGTACTCCGCTTCGCATGTAGAATCGGCTACCACGCTTTGCTTGGAACTGCACCAGCTTACCGCTCCCGCATTGATAATAAATACGTATCCGGTTTGTGACTTCGAGTCATCCGGATCAGTGTCAAAGCTTGCATCGACGTAACCCTTTACGACGACCTCTTCATCACCTCCATAAACGAGAAACATTTCCTTAGTCCTGTTCAGGTACTTAAGGATATTCTTGACCGCTGCCCAGTGCTCCATTCCAGGATCACTTTGAAACCTTCCGGCCATACTTATGGCAAGGTTGAAGGTATACCCAACTGCCTCTTTCGGGTATCCTATGAAGACACATTTCTCCGCTTTGGGTTCGAGCTTTTCAGGATGAAGCTTTTTGACATAAGCATCACATCCCCAAACTTTAAGAAATGACAACTTTGGCCTCTTGCCAAACCATAGTTCATATGGCGTCGTCTCAATGGATTTTGATGGTGCCCTATTTGAAGTGAATGCAGCTGTCTCTAATGCATAACCCCAAATCGATAGTGGCAAATCAGCAAGACATCATAGATCGCACCATATCTAATAAGGTTCGATTATGACGATTGGACACACCATTACGTTGTGGTGTTCCGGGCGGTGTCAACTGTGAAACAACTCCACATTGTCTTAAGTGACTACCAAACTCATAATTCAGATATTCACCTCCTCGACCAGATCGCACGAATTTAATATTCTTGTTATGATGATTCTCAACTTCACTCTGAAATTGCTTGAACTTTTCAAACGTTTCAGACTTGTGTTTCATTAAGTAAATATATCCATATCTACTTAAGTCATCAGTGAAGGTGAGAAAATAACGATATCCACCACGCATTGTAACATTCATCGGACCGCACACATCAGTATGTATGATTTCCAATAAGTCACTTGCCCGTTCCATTGTTCCAGAGAACGGCGTTTTAGTCATCTTGCCCATGAGGCATGGTTCACATGTGTCAAGTGATTCAAAATGAAGTGACTCCAAAAGTCCATCTGCATGGAGCTTCCTCATGCGTTTTGCACCAATATGACCTAAACGGCAGTGCCACAAGAAAGTGGTACTATCATTGTCAACTCTACATATTTTGGCATCAATGTTATGAACATTTGTGTCATCACTATCAAGATTCAATATGAATAAACCCCACACATTGGGTGCATGACCACAAAAGATATTACTCATATAAATAGAACAACCTTTATTCTCTGATTTAAATGAGTAACCATCTTGCAATAAACAAGATCCAGATATAATGTTCATGCTTAACATAGGGACTAAATAACAATTATTCAGGTTCATCACTAATCCCGATGGTAATTGGAGAGAGAGCGTGCAGACGGCGATCACATCAACCTTGGAACCATTTCCCATGCGCATCGTCACTTCATCCTTTGCCAGCCTTCGTCTATTCCGTAGGTCCTACTTTGAGTTGCAAATGTGAGCAACCGAACCGGTATCAAATACCCAGGCACTACAACGAGAGCTAGTAAGGTACACATCAATAACATGTATATCATATATACCTTGTTTGTCATTGGCCACCTTCTTGTCAGCCAGGTACTTGGGGCAGTTCTGCTTCCAGTGACCAGTTCCCTTGCAATGAAAGCACTCAGTTTCTAGCTTAGCTCCATGCTTGGGCTTCTTTACAGGAGTAGCAACTGCTTTGCCATCCTTCTTGGTTTTACCCTTCTTGCCCTTGCCCTTGCCATTCTTCTTGAAACTAGTGGTTTTATTGACCATCAACACTTGACGTTCTTTCTGGATTTCAGACTCAGCGACTTTCAGCATCGCAAACAGCTCGGCGACTGAATTTTCCATCCCGTGCATGTTATAGTTCATCACAAAGCTCTTGTAACTAGGTGACAGTGATTGAAGAACTTTGTCAGTGATCGCCTCTAGCGGAAGGGCAATTCCCAACTCTGCTAGACGAGTCGCATACCTAGACATTCTGAGTATATGTTCAGTGATAGACCCGTTCTCCTCCATCTTGCAAGCATAGAACTTATCGGAGGTCTCATACCTCTCGATCCAGGCATTCTTCTGAAACATAAACTTCAACTCCTGGAACATCTCATATGCTCCATGACGTTCAAAACGTCTTTGAAGTCCTGGTTCTAAGCCATACAGTATTGCACACTCAACTATTGAGTAATCTCCAGAACGTGCGTCACAAGAGTTCTTAACGTCTTCGGAGGTCATGTCTTCCGGTTGGTCACCAAGCAGTGCATCAAGGACATATGATTTCTGGGAAGCCATGAGGATAATCCTCAGATTATGGTCCCAGTCAACAAAGTTACTTCCATCATCTTTCAACTTAGCTTTCTCTAGGAACGCATTAAAATTCAGGGGTGCTATTGCGCGAGCCATTGATCTACAACATAAATATGCAAAGGTTTCTTAGACTATTGTTCAAGATAATGAGTTTACTTAATCAAATTACTAAAGCTCCCACTGAAATTGACATCCGTCAGGTCATCTGAGTGTCACATGATCCAAATTCACGAACTCAAGTCCAATCATCACGTGAGTTGAGGTGGTTTCAATGGTGAACATCATCATGTTGATCATATCTACTATATGACTCATGTTCGACCTTTCGGTCTCTTGTGTTCCGAGGCCATGTCTGTAAATGCTAGGCTCGTCAAGTTTAACTCGAGTGTTCTACATGTGCAACACTGGCTTGCACCCATTGTATGTGAAAGTAGAGTCTATCACACCCGATCATCACGTGGTGTCTCAACACGACGAACTTTCGCGATGGTGCACACTCGGGGAGAACACAATTCATCTCGAAATTTAAGTGAGGGATCACCTTATAATGCTACCGTCGTCCTAAGCAAAACAAGGTGCATAAAAGGATTAACATCACATGCAAATCATAAGTGACATGATATGGCCATGAACTTGTTCTTTTGATCTCCATCTTGAAAGCACCGGCATGATCTCCATCATGACCGGCACGACACCATGATCTCCATCATCTTGATCTCCATCAACGTGTCGCCATCGGGGTTGTCGCACCCAACATGCTTCTACTACCATTGCTACCGTTTAGCGATAAAGTAAAGCATTATATAGCTCTTAATGATTGACACGCGGGTCATACAATAATTAAAGACAACCCTATGGCACCTACCGGTTGCCGTACTCATCGACATGCAAGTCATGATAATCTATACATCACATGATAATCTCATACATCACATATATCACATCATGTAATTGGCCATATAACATCACAACATATCCTGCAAAAACAAGTTAGACGTCCTCTAATTTTTTTTGCATGTTTTACGTGGCTGCTACGGGTATCTAGCAAGAACAATTCTCATCTACGCAAAAACCACAACGGTGATACACTAGGTTCTTTTGAACATTCTGAAGGACCGCCTTTGTCGAATCCGATCCAACTAAAGTGAGAGAAACTGATACCCGCAAGCCATCTATCCAAAAAGTTGCATTTGAGGGAACCGGTCTCTCATAAGCGTACAAGTAATGTTGGTCCAGGCTGCTTCATCTCACAGTACCGCTGAACCAAAACACGACCAAGGGAGGAAGCAATCTAAGCATCAACACCCACAAACTCTTTGTATTCTACTCGAGATCTCATCTACACATAGACCTAGCTCATGATGCCACTTCTTGGGAACGTCGCATGGGAAACAAAAAAATTCCTACGTTCACGCAAGACCTATCCATGGTGATGACCATCTACGAGAGGGAGAGTGGATCTACATACCCTTGTAGGTCGCTAAGCGGGAAGCGTTAAGAAACGCTGTTGGTGTAGTCGAACGTCTTCGCGATCCAAATCGCCGAGCATCCCGCGATCCAATCACGATCCGTCACACGATCCAATCACGATCTGTCCTGCGATCCAATCACGATCCGTCCCGCGAACTTGATCACGATCCTTCCGATCTAGCGCCGAACAGACGATACCTCCACGTTCAGCACACGTGCAGCTTGATGACGATCTCCGCCATCTTGATCCAGCAAGAGCGAGCGGAGAGGAATAAGAGTTATCTGGGAGCGTGATGGCTCTCCGGCGATGGTGGTGGAGCTATTCCGGAAGGGCTTCGGCTAAGTACTGTAGAAATCCGTTCTAGAGGAGAAACTATGCACTAGAGGAACGGGTAGCTCGTGGCTGAAAATTCCGTGCCAAGACCCTAAAATCATCTAGTATATATAGGAGGGAGGGAGGAGAGGCTTGGTGCAAGGTCCAAGCCTCCTTTGGTTTGTCCAAAGTGGGGAGGAGAGGAGGACTCCTCCTCCAATCCTAGTAGGACTTGGATTCCTCCTTTTTTTTGCCTTTTTAAACCTTTTTCCCTTTGGGCTTTTTCTCCTAGACACATGGGCCTTGTGTGGGACTTCTACCAGCCCACAAAGGACTGGTATTTACCCTCACACAGCCCATGAAGCCTCTTGGGTCGTAATACCCCTCCCGGTGGTCTCCCGGTACACTACCGGCACTCCCGGTACATTACCGATTAGCCCGAAACTTTTCCGACGACCAAAATGGGACTTCCTATATATCAATATTTACCTCCGGACCATTCCGGAGCTCCTCGTGATGTCTGGGATCTCATCCGGGACTCCGGACAACCTTCGGTCACCACCATACATAACTCTATACTACCGAAACGTCACCAAACCTTAAGTGTGCAGATCCTGCGGGTTCGAGAACTATGTAGACATGACCGAGACACCTCTATAGTCAATAACCAATAGCGGGACCTAGATGCCCATATTGGTTCCTACATATTCTATGAAGATCTTCATCGGTCGAACCTCTAAGTCAAGGATTCAGTTAATCTCGTATGATGTTCCCTTTGTTCTTCGGTATGTTACTTGCACGAGATTCGATCGTCGGTATCTCCATACCTAGTTCAACCTCGTTACCGGCAAGTCTCTTTACTTGTTCCATAATACAAGATTCCGTGACTAACACTTAGTCACATTACTTGCAAGGCTTCTTGTGATGTTGTATGACCGTGTGGGCCATGAGATACCTATCCGTCACACGGAGTAACAAATCCCAGTCTTGATCCATGCCAACTCAACAGACACCCTCGGAGATACCTGTAGAGTAACTTTATAGTCACCCAGTTACGTTGCGACGGTAGATACACAGAAGGCACTCCTCCGGTGTGAGTGAGTTGCATGATCTCATGGTCATAGGAACATATACTTGACATGCAGAAAACAGTAGCAATAAACTGACATGACCATATGCTATGTTTGTGGTTTGGGTCTTGTCCATCACACCATTCTCCTAATGATGTGACCCCGTTATCAAATGACATCTCATGTCCATGGCTAGGAAAGCTTAACCATCTTTGATCAACGAGCTAGTCTATTAGAGGCATACTAGGGACATGGTTTTGTCTATGTATCCACACATGCAACTAAGTCTCCGATCAATACAATTATAGCATGGATAATAAACGATTATCATGAACAAGGAAATATGATAATGACTAATTTATTATTGCCTCTAGGGCATATTTCCAACAGTCTCCCACTTGCACTAGAGTCAATAATCTAGTTCACATTACCATGTGATACGCATTGTTATGAATCTAACACCCAATCAGTTTTGGGGCTCGATCATGCTTTGCATGTGAGAGAGGTCTTATAGTCAATGGGTCTGCGACATTCAGATCCGAGTGTACTTTGCAAATCTCTATGTCAAACCGTAAACACTACTACCACACTCCACTTGGTACTATTCCAAATGGCTGCTCCACTATACATATCCAGATTGCTACTACGAGTCATCCGGATTGGTATTAAAGCTTGCATCGACGTATCTCTTTACGACGAACTCTTTATCACCTCCATAATCGAGAAACATCTCCTTAGTCTTTTAGTCACTAAGGATAATCTTGACCGTTGTCTAGTGATCCACTCCTAGATCACTTTTGTACCCCTTGACTGACTCATGGCAAGGCACACACCAGGTGCGGTACACAGCATGGCATACTATACAGAGCCTATGGCTAAGGCATAGGGGACAACATTCGTCCTTTCTCTTTTTTCTGCCGTTGTTGAGCTTTGAGTCTCACTCAACTTCACAACTCAAAAATTAGGTGAGAACTCTTTCTCTGACTGATCCATTTTGAACTCTTTCAAAATCTTGTCAAGGTATGTACTCATTGAATGTCTCATCAAGCATCTTGATCTATCTCTATAGATCTTGATGCTCAACAATTAGGTAGCTTTATCCAGGTCTTCCTTTGAAAGACTCTTTCCAAACAACTGTTTATGCTTTCCAGAAATTCTACATCATTTCCGATCAACAACATGTCATCCACATATACTTATCAGAAATTCTATAGTGCTCCCACTCACTTTATTGTAAATACAAGTTTCTCATAAACTTTGTATAGACTCAAAAACTTTGATCAGCTCATCAAAGTTTATATTCCAACTCCAAGATGCTTGATTCAGTTCATAGAAGAATCACTGAAGCCTGCACACCTTTTAGCATCCTTAGGACTGACAAAACCTTCTGGTTTTATCACATACTACCTTTCCTCAAGTAAACTGTTAAGGAAACGATGCTTTGATATCCATCTGCCAGATTTCATAATTGAAAAATGTAGCAACTGCTAACATAATTCCAACAGACTTTAGCATCGCTATGAGTGAGAAAGTCTCATCGCAGTCAACTCCTTGAACTTGTCGTAAACTTCTTTGCAACAAGTCGAGCTTTACAAATGGTGACATTTACCATGAGCATCTGTCTTCATTTTAAACTTCCATTTGTACTCAATGACCTGCCATCCAACGAGCAAGTCTACCAAAGTCTATACCTGGTTTTCATACATGGATCCTTTCTCGGATTTCATGGCCTCTAACCATTTGTCGGAATCCGGGCCCATCATCGCTTCTCCATAGCTCGTAGGTTCATCGTTGTCCAACAACATGACATCCAAGATAGGGTTGTCGTACCGCTCAGGAGCAATAAACATCCTTGTCGACCTACGAGGTTCAATAGTAACTTGATCTGAAGCTTCATGATCATCATCATTAACTTCCTCTTCAACTAACACAGGCTTCGCAGAAACAAATTCCTGCGCTGTGCTACTCTTTGGTTGAACAAAGGTTCAACAAGCTCATCAAGTTCTATCTTTCTCCCACTCAATTCTTTCGAGAGAAACTCTTTCTCGAGAAAGGACCCAGTTTTAGCAACAAACATTTTATGCTTGAATCTGAGATAGAAGGTTCACCCAACTATTCTTGGGGTATTCTATGAAGATGCATTTTTCCGCTTTGGGTTAGAGCTCATTAGGTGAAAACATTTTCCACACAAGCATCACAGCCCCAAACATTAAGAAATGACAGCTTAGATTTCTATCAAACCATAATTCACACGGTGTCATCTCAATGGATTTAGATGGTGCCCTATCTAAAGTGAATGTAGTTGTCTCTAATGCATAACTCCAAAACGATAGTGGTAAAAGGATAACAGACATAATAATTCGCACCATATCCAATAGAGCACGACTATGACGTTCGGACACACCATCACACTATGGTGTTCCAGGTGGCGTGAGATGTGAAACAACTTTCACATTGTCTTAAGTTGTATACCAAACTCGTTACTCAGATATTCACCTCCACGATCATATCGCGGACATTTTATCTTCTTGAAATGATGATCTCAAACTTCAGGCTGAATTTGGTTGAACTTTTCAAACGATTTAGACTTGTGTTTCATTAAGTAAATATACACTATATCTACTCAAATCATTAGTGAAGGTAAGAAATAACGATATCCACCGTACGCTACAAGACTCATTAGATTGCATACATCAACATGTATCATTTCCAATAAATCACTTGCCCGCTCCATCAAACCAGAAAACGAGGTCCTTAGTCATCTTGCCCAAGAGGCATGGTTCGCATGTCTCAACTCATTCAAAATCGAATGATTCCAAAGATCCATCAGCATGGAGTTTCTTCAGGCGTTTTATACCAACCTGACATTCAGCGGCAATGCCACAAGTATGTGGTACTATCATTATTAACTTTGTATCTTTTGACATCAATGTTATGAACATGTGTATTACTACGATCAAGATTCAACAAACCATTCTCACTAGGTGCATGACCATTGAGGGTATTATTCATGTAAACAGAATAACCATTATTCTCTAAGTTAAATGAATAATTGTGTTGCAATAAACATGATCTAATCACGTTCATGCTCAACGCAAAACACCAAATAACATTTATTTAGGTTCGTCACTAATCCTGAAGGTAGAAAGAGCGTGCAATGTTGATCACATCAACCTTAGAAACATTTCCAACACACTTCGTCACCTCACCCTTAGCTAGTTCTCCATTTATTCTGTAGCTTTTATTTCGAGTTACTAATATTTAGCAACCGAACCGGTATCCAATACCAGGTGCTACTAGGAGTACTAGCAAGGTACACATCAATAACATGTATATCAAATATACTTCTGTCGACGTTGCCAGCCTTCTTATCTACCAAGTATCTAGGGTTATTCCGCTTCAGCGACCGCTCTCCTTATAATCGAAGCACTTAGTCTCGGGTTTGGGTTCAACTTTGGGTTGCTTCACTAGAGCAGGAGCTGACTTGCTATCCATAAAGTTTTCCCTCCTTGCTCTTGCCCTTCTTGAAACTAGCGGTTTGACTAACCATCAACACTTGACGCTCCTTCTTGATTTCTACCTTCGTGGTGTCAAACATCGTGAATAGCTGAGCGATCATTAATTCTATCCCTGGCATTTTATAGTTCATCACCAAGTTCTAGTAGCTTAGTGATAGTGACTTGGAGAACTATATCAATCACTATCTTATCTGGAAGATCAACTCCCACTCGATTCAAGCGATTGTAGCACCTAGACAATCTGAGAACATGCTCAACGATTGAGCTATTCTCCTTCATCTTACAGGCAAAGAATCTTGTTGGAAATCTCATATCTTGCAACACGGGCACAAGCCTGAGATCCTAATTTCAGCTCTTAGAACATCTCATATGTTCCATGACGTTCAAAATGTTTTGGAGCCTCAATTCTAAGCCATAATGTATGACGCACTAAACTATCAAATAGTCATCAGAACGTGCTTGTCAGATGTTCACAACATCTACAAACGACGCTAGAGGGGTTGGCACACCCAGCGGTGCATTAAGGACATAAGCCTTCTGTGCAGCAATGAGGACAATCCTCTGATCATGGACCCAGTCCTCAATATTGCTACCATCATCTTTCAACTCTATTTCTCTAGGAACATATAAAAATTCAAGGGTGCTACAGCGTGAGGTAGTAATCAACAACACAGTTTGCAAAGACACTAGTGACTATGTTCATGATAATGAGTTCAATTAATCATATTACTTAAGAACTCCCACTCATATTGACATCCCTCCGGTCATTCGAGTGATACATGATCCAAACTTCACCAACTCAAGTCCGATCATCACATGAATTGAGGTGGTTTCAATGGTGAACGTCATCATGTTGATCATATCTGCTCTATGACTCATGTTCGACCTTTTAGTCTCTTGTGTTTTGAGGCCATGTCTGTACATGCTAGGTTCGTCAAGTTTAACCCGAGTGTTCTTCATGTGCAACACTGGCTTGCACCCGTTGTATGTGAACATAGAGTCTATCACACCCGATCATCACGTGGTGTCTCAACACGACGAACTTTCGCAATGGTGCACACTCGGGGAGAATACAATTCATCTTGAAATTTAAGTGAGGGATCACCTTATAATGCTACCGTCATCCTAAGCAAAACAAGGTGCATAAAAGGATTAACATCACATGCAATTCATAAGTGACATGATATGGCCATGAACTTGTGCTTTTGATCTCCATCTTGAAAGCACCAGCATGATCTTCATCGTCATTGGCAAGACACCATGATCTCCATCATCTTGATCTCCATCAACGTGTTGCCATCGGGGTTGTCGCCCCCAACATGCTTCTACTACTATTGCTACCGTTTAGCGATAAAGTAAAGCATTACATAGCGCTTAATGATTGACACGCAGGTCATACAATAATTAAAGACAACCCTATGCCTCCTGCCGGTTGCCGTTTCAAAAGTAACACAAAACCCAAAACAAAGTAAAATATAATAAAAGATTTTTGTAAATATTTTTCTAGAAAAAATGAATCACTTTTGAAAGACAACTAGAACTATAAAAACAACCTTCTAAACAATATAAGTGTTTGCCTAATGAACTTAACAAGAAGCAAACATAAACTAAGAGAAAACATATTGTAAAACAACTAAGTTAACAGAAAATAATTAAATAAAATCTTTATTACAAAACAGAATTAAATCATATAAAACTTTGTGAAAAATAATTTCTATGAAAAACTAAATTGTTTTATAACACATTACCTAATGCAAAATAATCTAGTTTCCTATCCTAATAGAGCAAAACTAAATTATTTTTATTAACTAAGCATTTCTTAACAGAAGGTAATAAGTACAAATTTTTATTTGAAAACAGAATCTATTTACTTAAACTTTGGTTAAAAGAATTATTACTAACTAATTTGTTTTTAATAAACTATACTTATTTGAAAAAAAGAGTGTAGGTTCTTACAATAATAATTTAATAAACTACACAAATTATTATTTTGTTAACAGCAAGTAACTTCCTAAAGTTAGAACAACAGAACTAAATCTAAACATAAGTTAAATCAAATTAGATTTTCTAAATAAAACAAAGTAATTCAAACTAATTAAACTAATAGGAACTAATCAGATTCTGTTTCTAGTTAAAACCCTAATCAAATTTATTCTAAAAATTCTCAAGCTCTACCAAATGATAGCTATGGTTACTAGTGATGAGTAGGAAAGAGAATCATTCAAAAATTCATTTTAGAACTCAAAATATTCAGAAAACAAAATTTAAATCAAATCTGTCCAAATTCAAATTGAATTATTCAAACATAGTCAAAATCGGTATTCACAGAAACTAGATGAAATTTGTGATCTAATGCAAAAGAAATCAATTAAAATCAATTAAAAACATAAAAGTTATAAGCAAAACAAATCTGAAACTATTCTGGAAACATAAATTAAATCAGAAATGAAAAATCCATTTTCTGACGGACAGGGGTACACGTGGCATCTCCTGATTGGCTGGCTAGTGTGCGCGAGAGGGGGTTTTTGGGCGGACGACCGGATCTTAGCACATACCGGTTCGCGAATTAAAAAATCTAATCTAGACCGTAGAAATTAGATCTGACGGAGGGGAGAGGGAGAGAGGCTCAACGTGGTGGTTGCCGGCAACGGCGAAGGCTCCGGCGATGGCAGGGGCGTCGAGGTCGTCGGGGAGGTGGCTTCCGAAGGTCTCCGGCGATGTCACCGGCACTGGTCGACGCAGGGGAGCTCGGCGAAGGCTATGGTGGTGTCTGAGGGGCCTCGGGGCAACGGAGGTGAGCGGCACGTGCTCGGGGTGGTTCGGACTCTGGCGAGGTTGTAGGTACGGCATTCCAGGGGGCGGTGGAGCACGGGCAGGGGGATGGGGAGGTGCGGGCGAGCGAGAGGGGCTCGGTGGTGCGCTCGGGAGAGGACGGGGAGATCGGAATGGAGCTAGGCGATGGCAATGGCGCGGCGGCATCGAAAGCTCTGGCGAGCAATTCCGGCGTCGGAAGGCCGTGGGGTGAAGGGCAACGAGGGGGAATGGGTGAGGGGGCTGGTCCACTCTTTATAGGGACGGGGAGGGAGTCGGGAATGGAAGGGGGAGGGGATTCCGGCGACGGTGGCGCTCGCGCGAGGATGGGGACGACCGTGGCGTGAGCGGTATCGGACGGGGCAGGGCCCACTGTCAGCGAGAGGGGGAGCGCGCCAGGGGCGTCGGTCGGCCGGTAATTAGGGGATTCGGCATTAATAGAGGTGGGCCGGCCCGATCAGTTATAAAATCTTTCCTTTTTTTAAAACAAAGAAAATAAAAAGCCTTTAATGCAAATAATCTAGTTCCAAAAATAGGATTATTATATATCAAAATTAACAGAATAAAATAGTCCATTTACTGAACATTTTTATTCTGTCATTTACGCACTTTGAAAAAAATAATATTTTCAGAAAATGCCTATTTGGTTTTAAATTCTTTTTGCAAATATTTTCAAAACAACCCCTTGGGTTTTATGATTCAAAAACATCACCAAATACCCCTGGTTTTGGAGTGTCATATTTACTCCTCTCAAATTTTGACAAGGGGTTTGAATACTTTGAAAACTTGAATAGGATCCAATATGAAATGGATTCCAAAATTAATTTAGAGGCACTTTCAAATTCTTTTAAACTCCCAACTCATATTTCATATAATTTGAAGAATTCATATTATCCTCTCTCATGAAAATCATTGAGTTGCATAAAGTTTCTAAATTTGAAATATTTTGAAATGGGAATTCAAACCATTTTCAAATCCCTTTTCATTTCTTTAAATGGAAGAAGTCATGTCATCTTCACTCTGGGGTTTTTTGATGAAATGAATTTGAATTCCTGGTGATCAAAATGCAGAGTGAAAGTTTTGGGAAAGTCATTTTGTTCCCTCTCATCAAACTTTCAAAAGTTTCAAATTTCACTCACTTTCAAATCACTTAAGAAAACAAACAATCATTCTAATAATTATTATAACATTCCAAAGTTTGGGATGTTACAAACCTACCACACTTAAAATGAATCTCGTCCTCGAGATTCGAAAGGGCTAGAAAGAAAAGGTTAGGGTTTGGGGCCTTCTAACAAATCCAATGACCAAGAAGGTGTGGGGTCTTCCAACAAGACTCCATTGACCTGGAAATGTGGGTCTACCACACTTAAAATGAGAGTTACTGGTCATCAAATCTTGGCAGTCCTCTGGGTGCATCTGTCTGTTCACCTTCTTCACGATAGCTTCTTCGGTGATGCTCTTCCGTTATATCAAAACCTTGGATTCTCACATCAAAATGTATTTCCTCCGATACTGGGTCTTGTTAACTGACAGGTCTCGCGATCATTCTAAATAACTTATCGAAGATCTCATGGTGGTCTACCATTTGTGGTTATCCTGCAGTGAAAAATGGGTCGTGGCTTCATTCCTCACCGTAAAATTCCTACGGGTGACAGCAACTGCCGTATACAAGGGGTTTACATCATACCATTCTAAGGCTTCAACAAAAGCTTTCAAAGAACGTCGTCTCTTTACTATGGGTAAGTCACTCAGATTTACCATTCCGAATAGCAAGAGAATGATAAGAGTAAGTCGTCATGGTGGCCAAGCCATGTCGCACTGAAATCATTACCTTGTATAAGGTTTAGTAATCTCGTATTCTAGCACTTGGGCTCCCTCACAAGCATTGCAGAAAATTTCTCTTGTCAATGAACGAAGTTCGGATAAATCCATTGATTTCTGCATGCTGAACAAAACATCTATCGTTTATTCACATCTCTCTGGTTATCGTATACTCCTAAGAAATCTTTTGCTGATCAGTCGTAGCTTCTTCCAAGTTTCCTCCTTCATAAGGGTGGGGCTTGATCCTTATCAATCCTGAGGTCAGTGACTTGTGGGTTCACTTGAATACTTGGATAGCTTTAACTCACTCCTGGGTTACTATCGTTCCATATACCAGCATTTCCTTCAGTTCAATACATCGTGCCCTTGAGGTAACAAATCACAGACTTATTCTTGTTTAGATTCCACTCTATGGAATCCATTTTCCTTTCCATTGGTCTGTTTAACCCTGGGCATGGTTTCATCACAATCATTCTCTATTCCAACTTCAAAAGTACCTTGTCACAAAGGTTATCATCCACACAGTTTGAGATGGTTCCACATTCTCTTCACCTGTATTCACTTATCCAAACTCCTTAATCCGGAAAAGGTACGGATGGTTACTACCACACTTAAAATGAAATGCACTCATGTCTTGCGTAGACCATATTTTCTCATATCCTTGAAAATGGTCAGAGATTTTGGGTCATAGAGTAACAACTCATGTAATACAACATAAGGTAAATCATGACACCATAAATTTCCATTGACTCATTAATTTATTACAAACTCTGAGACTTCCATTACATAACTTCAAAATGGTAAGAGTGCTACCTACTACATTTATTACATCCAAAAATCCAAAACTCAGACTACTCATGTTTAGCCATTCTTCTCTGGGCATTTATCGGCATAGTGTCCTGTCTTCTTGCGCTGGAAACAAATGATTTCTGACAAATCTCGGGGCTTCTTGATGTTGGGTTTTGCTCCTGGGAGTTCTGGTTCCTTTCTTGGGCACTTATTGGCGTAGTGGCCCATATCCTTACACTTGAAACATCTGATATGACTCAGGTCCTTCTGTTCAGGGGCTTGTCTCTTCCTGTGGTTCTTTGTTCTGATCAAAACTTCAATTTCCCGTGGATCAAACTCCACTTCTGCTACTGGGAAGTTTCCCAGATACTCTTTTCTTTCCTTCGTACAGTCCTGTGAGAAGTGTCCTTTTTCTCCACATGAATAGCAGGCATTGGAGTAAAATCTGGTTAGGCCTTCTCCATCAGGGTCTTCACTATCTTTCTTCATCACAAATTCTCCTAACTTTCCTCTTAAGGCTTCCTTCATGGCTTTCTTCTGCTGTTTGATGACTTCTTGTACCTTGGGGTACACTTGGCATTGAGCAGGGTAGTGATTGGTTCCTTCACACAAGAAACATGTCACTTGCCCAGTTGGGCATTCCTCTGCAGGGTGTTTCTCTTCACAGTAAGGGCATCCTTCCTTGTGTTCTTCTTGGGTGTGTCCTATCTCTCCACATATCTTGCAGGCACAAATCTTCTTCAGAACTTTGCAGGGCTTCTGGATGTTGGTAACAACATGGGATCCTTGCAAAGTCATCTTGAATTCTTCCCAAGTGATTGATTCCTGCCTATCATGCATCTTCCACCAATGTGCAGCACCTTCTACAAAGTACCGAAGAGCATACTGGACCATCTCGTTCCTTGTAACAAGGTTACTCCTTAGGTGATCCTCCATGTTCTGAATCCATACTTCTGTCTCCAGCCGAGTCATTGATCCAGAATACACAAGTCCTCCTTCATTCATCATCTATTGGGTCCAAGGGTTTGGGATGAGATACGAGGGAGAAAGGAGGGGATACACACAATACAAACAATGGTTTTGAAAATAGATTTTAGTTGTGGCTGTCGAAAATTACACACAAATGACAGCTCGCAAATCTTCGTATCTAACGTAAGTTTACATCAGGGGTTTGGTCTTATAGGGGCATAACGTCTTGGAAATTCTTCATGGTCTTCAATTTCTTCAGATCTGTAAAATCTTCAATCCTTGTGTATCTCTTTCCATAATGGTCAAGGGACAAGGGTATTATCTAACTTTTTGATAAAACTCAGAAGGGATGAGCAGTAGAACGTCTTTTGAAAACAAAGTTTTCGAGAAATCATTTCCTAAGGGCTTTCCAGTTTCTAGGGTCACGTCCTACAGTCAACATGTGCTCTGATACCATTTTCTGTAGCGACCCAACTCAAAACGAGTCAAGCCTCTGTGTTTTCTGTGCCATCCCTGGATCAGTATGCTGGCACACACAGTACATCAATGTATATATCAAAGTGCAATCACATGTAGCAGCGTAAAACAGATATATACCTTAAAATAGCAGCGGATACAGTCAACGGGAGTGGAGTCCCAATAACACCAACGACAAGTTGAGTGCGGACCGTAACCCTGAATCGTACTCTTACCCGTCGTAGAAGAGTATCTGCAACATAAGACGTTGCAGCCGTGTAGGTCAGTACATTGAATGTACTGGCAAGATCACCATAGTAGAACAGAAGAATAAAGACTATTCTATATGCAAAGGCTTTGTGGCTCTATGTCTGAGTTTTTGCGTAAAAGCTGATTTAATTACCCCTACAACAAAGGAATATCAGGAATTTCACTATGGAGTTACCTATCATGACATGGTTTCGCCAACCAATGTCTCAATACCCACAAGTATCTTAAGTTGCCCACCATTAAGTTATCAGTCCAGTGTTGAGAGTTCAGAGATAGATCCAAGTCTAGAAGCTCAAATTGTCCATAACCGGGGACACGGCTAATCGATTAGGTTTAGCTCTGCAGAGTGTTGTGTAATTTACCCACAAGATTCTTTCCCTCCTGGTAAGTCCTCGCACTGCCTGGTGTTTGAGAACAGGATGAAAGAAACATGGTCTTTCAGAGCGCTTCCCTGACTGTCCGACAGTGCCCATCCAATCCTAACGTTGACTACATCTCGTAGCACTGCCCAGCAGAGTCACAACAAAGATCAACCAAGCCAGAGCCCATAATGACTTGTGGCTACACAGGTAAGCTTCCGGGCATGAACTATTCATCCTTCTCTTTGAGTCTGGGTGAAGCTTTCCGCAAGATGTCATGGCGCTTCTCCATGCATCCCGGCCACTCACTGCTTTCCCCAGGGTGCCCAATCAACCATCCTTCACCCAGTAGTGTGTATTGAAAACTTGTCTTCTCGAGTCTTGAAGTCTTGAGGTCTTGAAGATGCAGGACTTGAAGATGTCTTCATGAAGTTGTCGTCTTGACGTAGAGTCCTTCTTCACACCACTCACGAACACTCATACCAAACCCCGTCTACTTTAGCATAGCATAAAAGTAACTAACGTTCCCGAGGCTTTAGTAACCAGTGGTGGGTTCCTACCTCATGCATTCTACTCAACTACAAGAATTTCAATAACACTACGGGAGGGATTTGTTGAATGATGTCACTACATACAATAAAAACATAGGTATGAAATAGATGGTCAAAGTGAACTTGCCTGTACTATTGATGAAGATAAAGATCGCTCTCAGAAATAACTTGATACACTATTCGTCACTCTCCGATGAAAGTCTATATAAACAAGCATTGCATTCATATAAGCAATCATACTAACAATCAGTTCTAACAATCAAAAGTAACACAAAACAAAAGCAACAAGGTTGATGGAAGAAATACTTAAGACAAAGTTGAAACACAAAACTCCAACAATTTCAAAAGTAACACAAAACCCAAAACAAAGTAAAATATAATAAAAGATTTTTGTAAATATTTTTCTAGAAAAAATGAATCACTTTTGAAAGACAACTAGAACTATAAAAACAACCTTCTAAACAATATAAGTGTTTGCCTAATGAACTTAACAAGAAGCAAACATAAACTAAGAGAAAACATATTGTAAAACAACTAAGTTAACAGAAAATAATTAAATAAAATCTTTATTACAAAACAGAATTAAATCATATAAAACTTTGTGAAAAATAATTTCTATGAAAAACTAAATTGTTTTATAACACATTACCTAATGCAAAATAATCTAGTTTCCTATCCTAATAGAGCAAAACTAAATTATTTTTATTAACTAAGCATTTCTTAACAGAAGGTAATAAGTACAAATTTTTATTTGAAAACAGAATCTATTTACTTAAACTTTGGTTAAAAGAATTATTACTAACTAATTTGTTTTTAATAAACTATACTTATTTGAAAAAAAGAGTGTAGGTTCTTACAATAATAATTTAATAAACTACACAAATTATTATTTTGTTAACAGCAAGTAACTTCCTAAAGTTAGAACAACAGAACTAAATCTAAAAATAAGTTAAATCAAATTAGATTTTCTAAATAAAACAAAGTAATTCAAACTAATTAAACTAATATGAACTAATCAGATTCTGTTTCTAGTTAAAACCCTAATCAAATTTATTCTAAAAATTCTCAAGCTCTACCAAATGATAGCTATGGTTACTAGTGACAAGTAGGAAAGAGAATCATTCAAAAATTCATTTTAGAACTCAAGATATTCAGAAAACAAAATTTAAATCAAATCTGTCCAAATTCAAATTGAATTATTCAAACATAGTCAAATTCGGTATTCACAGAAACTAGATGAAATTTGTGATCTAATGCAGAAGAAATCAATTAAAAACAATTAAAAACATAAAAGTTATAAGCAAAACAAATCTGAAACTATTCTGGAAACAGAAATTAAATCAGAAATGAAAAATCCATTTTCTGACGGACAGGGGTACACGTGGCATCTCCTGATTGGCTCGCTAGTGTGCGCGAGAGGGGGTTTTCGGGCGGACGACCGGACCTTAGCACATACCGGTTCGCGAATTAAAAACTCTAATCTAGACCGTAGAAATTAGATCTGACGGAGGGGAGAGGGAGAGAGGCTCAACGTGGTGGTTGCCGGCAACGGCGAAGGCTCCGGCGATGGCAGGGGCATCGAGGTCGTCGGGGAGGTGGCTTTCGAGGGTCTCCGGCGATGTCATCGGCACTGGTCGACGCAGGGGAGCTTGGCGAAGGCTATGGTGGCGTCTGAGGGGCCTCGGGGCAACGGAGGTGAGCGGCACGTGCTCGGGGTGATTCGGACTCTGGCGAGGTTGTGGGTACGGCGTTCCAGGGGGCGGTGGAGCACGGGCAGGGGGATGGGGAGGTGCGGGCGAGCGAGAGGGGCTCGGTTGTGCGCTCGGGAGAGGACGGGGAGATCGGAATGGAGCTAGGCGATGGCAATGGCGCGGCGGCACCGAAAGCTCCGGCGAGCAATTCCGGTGTCGGGAGGCCGTGGTGTGATGGGCAACGAGGGGCAATGGGTGTGGGGGCTGGTCCGCTCTTTATAGGGCCGGGGAGGGAGTCGGGAATGGAAGGGGGAGGGGATTCCGGCGACGGTGGCGCTCGCGCGAGGATGGGGACGACCGTGGCGCGAGCGGGATCGGACGGGGCAGGGCCCACTGTCAGCGAGAGGGGGAGCGCGCCAGGGGCATCGGTCGGCCGGTAATTAGGGGATTCGGCATTAATAGAGGTGGGCCGGCCCGATCAGTTATAAAATCTTTCCTTTTTTAAAAACAGAGAAAATAAAAAGCCTTTAATGCAAATAATCTAGTTCCAAAAATAGGATTATTATATATCAAAATTAACAGAATAAAATAGTCCATTTACTGAACATTTTTATTCTGTCATTTACGCATTTTGAAAAAAATAATATTTTTAGAAAATGCCTATTTGGTTTTAAATTCTTTTTGGAAATATTTTTAAAACAACCCTTTGGGTTGTATGAGTCAAAAACATCACCAAATACCCCTGGTTTTGGAGTTTCATATTTACTCCTCTCAAATTTGGACAAGGGGTTTGAATACTTTGAAAACTTGAATAGTATCCAATATGAAATGGATTCCAAAATTAATTTAGAGGCACTTTCAAATTCTTTTAAACTCCCAACTCATATTTCATATAATTTGAAGAAGTCATATTATCCTCTCTCATGAAAATCATTGAGTTGCATAAAGTTTCTAAATTTGAAATATTTTCAAATGGGAATTCAAACCATTTTCAAATCCCTTTTCATTTCTTTAAATGGAAGAAGTCATGTCATCTTCACTCTGGGGTTTTGTGATGAAATGAATTTGAATTCCTGGTGATCAAAATGCAGAGTGAAAGTTTTGGGAAAGTCATTTCATTCCCTCTCATCAAACTTTCAAAAGTTTCAAAAAGTTTCAAATTTCACTCACTTTCAAATCACTCAAGCAAACAAACAATCATTCTAATAATTATTATAACATTCCAAAGTTTGGGATGTTACAGGGTCTCTACACCCTTATGTGAAATAGGGCCGGAGATGCACGATGTTCCGCGGCCGGCGGGTCTCCTGGCCCGCCGTATCTGAGTCATCTCGTATATCAACGAGGTAATATGACCCGTTGTTGAGGTTTCTGCTAATCACAAAAGGTCCTTCCCATGGAGGAGAGAGCTTATGCATATTCGTCTGGTCTTGAATCAGCTGGAGCACTAAATCGCCCTCCTAGAACGTCCGGGTCTTGACCCTGCGGCTGTGATAGCGATGCAAGTCTTGTTGATAAATTGCCGACCGGGCCGCTGCTAGCTCTCGCGCCTCTTCCAGAGCATCCAACGCGTCTTGACGTGCCGTCTCATTGTCCATCTCAACGTAAGCCATCACCCTTGGCGAGTCATGTCGGATGTCACTGGGCAACACTGCCTCGTCCCCGTATACCATGAAGAAAGGCATGAAACCCGTGGATCTGTTAGGTGTGGTTCTGATGCAACACAAGACGGAGGGTAATTCCTCTGCCCAACACCCGGGCATCCGCTGCAAAGGAACCATAAACCGTGGATTAATCCCTCTTAGAATTTCCTGATTGGCACGCTCCGCCTGACCGTTGGATTGTGGATGCGCTACGGATGAAACATCAAGCCGGATATGCTCTTCATCACTGAACTTTTTCATAGCCCCCTTGGACAGGTTTGTGCCATTATCAGTGATGATGTTGTGCGGGTAACCAAAACGGTAGATCAACTTTTTGATGAATAACACCGCCGTAGCGCATCACATTTGCTGACCGGCTCTGCCTCTGCCCACTTGATGAACTTTCCTACTGCCACCTGGAGATGTGTTTTCTTATCCTTGGACCTTTTGAAAGGCCCCAGCATGTCAAGCCCCCAAACCGCAAACGGCCAATTAATTGGTATCATCCATAATTCTTGAGCCGGAATATGAGCCCGTCAGCCAAACTTCTGACAGCCGTCGCACTTCCGGACCAGGTCCTCTACATCTTTGTGAGCCGTCAGCCAGAAGAACCCGTGGCGGAAAGCTTTGGCCACCAATGACTTTGAGCCGGCATGGTGCCCGCAATCACCAGTATGAATTTCACTCAAGATTTGCTGGCCCTCCTCTGGCGAAACACAACGTTGGAAGACCCCTGTTATGCTACATTTATGTAATTCACCATTGATTATGGTGATGGACTTAGAACGCCGGGTGACCTTTCTGGCTAGGTCTTCATCCTCAGGTAACTCGCCCCAGGTCAAATAGGCCAAATAAGGAATAGTCCAATCTGGAATAGCATGTAGAGCCGCCACTAACTCTGCCTCCGGGCCAGGAACTATCAACTCTTCTTCTGAAGGTATCTTGACAGTCGGATGGTGTAAGACGTCCAAAAAGACGTTGGGTGGCACCGGCTTTCGTTGAGACCCTAATCGTGATAAAGCATCAGCCGCCTCATTTCTGCGATGGTCAATGTGATCTACTTGATATCCCTTGAAGTAACCCGCAATAATATCAAGCACCTGTCGATATGCCGCCATCTACGGGTCCTTGGAATCCCAAGTGCCAGAAACTTGCTGAGCCACCAGATATGAGTCGCCCAAACACCTGACCCGACTCAAGTTCATCTCCTTGGATAATCGAAGACCATGAAGTAGAGCCTCATATTCAGCCGCATTGTTAGTGCAGGGGAACATCAGCCGGAGCACATAACAAAACTTATCACCTTTGGGATATGTCATAACAACTCCTGCCCCCGATCCCTCTAACTGTTTGGATCCGTCAAAGTGTATAGTCTAGTATGTGTTATCCGGCTTTTCCTCAGGGGCCTGACACTCTGTCCAATCATTTACGAAATCCACAAGGGCTTGGGACTTGATAGTTGTGCGAGGCACATATTTCACATTGAAAGGTCCCAGCTCCAATGCCCACTTAGCAACTCTTCCTGTGGCTTCTCTGTTCTGAATAATGTCTCCGAGCTGAGCAGAGCTGACCATAGTTATCTGGTGCCCTAAGAAATAGTGTTTTAACTTGCGGTTGGTCTCTTTACTCATTCCATAATACAAGATCCCATGGCTAACACTTTAGTCACATTGCTTGCAAGGCTTTTTGTGATGTTGTATTACCGAGTGGGCCCTAAGATACCTCTCCGTCACACGGAGTAACAAATCCCCGTCTTCATCCATACCCACTCAACAGACACTCTTGGAGATACCTGTAGAGCACCTTTATAATCACCCAGTTACGTTGCAATGTTTGATACACACAAGGCGCTCCTCCAGTGTTAGTGAGTTGCATGATCTCATGGTCATAGGAATAGATACTTGACATGCAGAAAACTATGGCAATAAACTGACATGATCATATGCTATGTTTATAGTTTGGGTCTTCTCCATACTTTGTTTTCATACATGTATCCCATCTCAGATTTCATGGCCTCTAACCATTTCTCGAAATCTGGGCGCATCATCGCTTCTCCATAGCTCGTAGGTTCATCATTGTCTAACAACATGACCTCCAAGACAGGGTTGCCGTACCACTCAGGAGCAGTACGTGCCCTTGTCGACCTACGAGGTTCAATAGTAACTTGATCCGAAGTTTCATGATCATCATCATTAACTTCCTCTTCAACCATCGTAGGATCCACAGAAACATCTTTCTGCGTTGCGCTACTCCCTGGTTGAAACAAAGGTTCAACAACCTCATCAAGTTCTATCTTCCTCCCACGCAAAGAGTTTCTAGAGAAACTCTTTCTCAAGAAATGTTCCATTTTTTGAGACAAACACTTTGCCTTCGGATTTGAGATAGAAAGTATACCCAACTGTCTCTTTTGGGTATCCTATGAAGACGCATTTCTCCGCTTTGGGTTCCAGCTTTTTGGCTGAAGCTTTTTGACATAAGCATCACATCCCCAAACTTTAAGAAACGACAACTTTGGCTTCTTGCCAAACCACAATTCATATGGCGTCATCTCAACAGATTTCGATGGTGCCCTATTTAAAGTGAATGCAGCTGTCTCCAATGCATGACCCCA
Organism: Hordeum marinum; assembly: GCA_022496015.1. Lineage (NCBI taxonomy): Eukaryota > Viridiplantae > Streptophyta > Magnoliopsida > Poales > Poaceae > Hordeum > Hordeum marinum. The sequence continues at coordinate 455,034,571 of CM039672.1, read as the reverse complement.
AAACAATAGTGGCAAATAGGCAAGAGGCATCATAGAACGCACCATATCTAATAAGGTTCGATTACGACATTCGGACACACCATTATGCTATGGTGTTCCACGCGGTGTCAATTGTGAAACAATTCCACACTGTCTTAAGTGACTGCCAATCTCATCACTCAGATATTCACCTCCTCGATCAGATCGCAGGAATTTAATATTCTTGTTATGATGACTCTCAACTTCACTCTGAAATTGCTTGAAATTTTCAAAAGTTTTAGACTTGTGTTTCATTAAGTAAATATACCCATATCTACTTAAGTCATCGGTGAAGGTGAGAAAATAACGATATCCACCGCGCGCCTCAATGCTCATCGGACTGCACACATCAGTATGTATGATTTCCAACAAGTCACTTGCTCGTTCCATTGTTCTAGAGAACGGCGTTTTAGTCATCTTGCCCATGAGGCATGGTTCACATGTGTCAAGTGATTCAAAATCAAGTGACTCCAAAAGTCCATCAGCATGGAGCTTCTTCATGTGTTTTACACCAATATGACCTAAACGGCAGTGCCACAAGAAAGTGGTACTATCATTATCAACTCTACATCTTTTGGCATCAATGCTATGAACATGTGTATCATCACTATCGAGATTCAATATGAATAAACCCCTCACATTGGGTGCATGACCATAAAAGATATTACTCATATAAATAGAACAACAATTATTCTCTGATTTAAATGAGTAACTGTCTCACAATAAACAAGATCCAGATATAATGTCCATGCTTAACACAGGCAGTAAATAACAATTATTTAAGTTCATCACTAATCCCGATGGTAATCGAAGAGCGAGTGTGCTGACGGTGTTCACATCAACCTTGGAATCATTTCCCACGCGCATCGTCACTTCGTCCTTTGCCAGCCTTTATCTATTCCGTAGTTCCTGTTTTGAGTTGCAAATGTGAGCAACTGAACCGGTATCAAATACCCAGGCACTACAACAAGAGTTTGTAAGGTACACATCAATAACATGTATATCATATATACCTTGTTTGTTGTTGGCCGCCTGCTTGTCGGCCAGATACTTGGGGCAGTTCCGCTTCTAGTGACCAGTTCCCTTGCAATGGAAGCACTCAATTTCTGGCTTGGGTCCAGCCTTGGGTTTCTTCATGGGAGGGGCAACTGCTTTGCTACTCTTCTTAGAGTTACCCTTCTTGCCCTCGCCATTATTCTTGAAACTAGTGGTTTTATTGACCATCAACTCTTGATGCTCCTTCTGAATCTCAGACTCAGCGACTTTTAACATCGCAAACAGCTTGACAACTGACTTGTTCATCCCGTGCATGTTATAGTTCAACACAAAGCTCTTGTAGCTAGGTGGCAATGATTGAAGAACTCTATCAGTGATCGCCTCAGCCGGAAGGGGCATCCCCAATTCGGCCAGACGGGTAGAATACCCAGACATTTTGAGTATGTGTTCACTGACAGACCCGTTCTCCTCCATTTTGCAAGCATAGAACTTATCAGAGGTCTCATACCTCTCGATCCGGGCATTCTTCTGAAAGATAAACTTCAACTCCTGGAACATATCATATGCTCCATGACGTTCAAAACGTCTTTGAAGTCTCAGTTCTAAGCCATAAAACATAGCACATTGAACCATTGAGTAATCATCAGAACGAGCTTGCCAGGCATTCGCAATGTCTGCAGACTCCACTGGAGCGGGTGGTCACCAAGTGGTGCATCAAGGACATAAGCCTTCTAGGAAGCCGTGAGGATAATCCTCAGATTACAGGCCAAGTCCACAAAGTTACTTCCATCCTCTTTCAACTTAGCTTTCTCTATGAATGCCTTAAAATTCAGGGGTGCTACTGCGCTTGATCTACAACATAAATATGCAAAGCCTACTAAGACTATTGTTCAAGATAATGAGTCTAGTTAATCAAATTACTAAAGCTCCCACTCAAATTGACATCCCTCAGGTCATCTGAGTGATACATGATCCAAATTCACCAACTCAAGTCCGATCATCACGTGAGTTGAGGTGGTTTCAATGGTAAACATTTCTACCTCTTGAGCATGCGTTGGTTTTCCCTTGAAGAGGAAAGGGTGATGCAGCAAAGTAGATAAGTATTTCCCTTAGTTTTTGAGAACCAAGGTATCAATCTAGTAGGAGGAACAAGCAAGTCACCAATGGATGCACCTACACAAACAATCAAACCCTTGCATCCAACGCTATAAATTGGTTGTCAATCCCTTCACGGTTATTTGCAAGGATTAGATCCGATAGAGATAGATGTAACGAGTGCGGAAAGTAAAAGGTAAATAAATTGCGGTAAGTATAGATCAGAAAATATATGGTGCAAAATAGACCCGGGGGCCATAGGTTTCACTAGAGGCTTCTCTCTTGAAGGCAAATATCATGATGGGTAAACAAATTGCTGTCAAGCAATTGATAGAAAAGCGACTAATCATGTAATTATCCAAGGCAGTGATCATGCATATAGGCATCATGTCCATGACAAGTAGACCGAAATGATTCTGCATCTACTACTATTACTACACACATCGACCGGCTCCTACCTACATCTAGAGTATTAAGCTCATGAAGAACAGAGTAACGCATTAAGAAAGATGACATGATGTAGAGGGATAAACTCAAGCAATATGATGAAAACCCCATCTTGTTACCCTTGATGGCAACAATACAATACGTGCCTCGCTACCCCTACTTTGTCACTGGGTGAGGACACCGCAAGATTGAACCCAAAACCAAGCACTTCTCCCATTGCAAGAATTACCAATTTAGTTGGCCAAACCAAACCAATAACTCGTAGAGACTTGCAAGGATACGAAATCATGCATATAAGAAATCAGAGAGATTCAAATAAGATTCATGGATAATCTGAACATAAACTCACAATTCATCAGATCTTGACAAACACACCCCAAAAGAGGATTACATCGAATAGATCTCCATGAAGATCATGAAGAACATGGTATTGAAGATCAAAGAGAGAGAAGAAGCCATCTAGCTACTAGCTATGGACCCGTAGGTCTGTGCTGGACTACTCACGCATCATCGGAGGGGCAATGGAGTTGATGTAGATGCCCTCCGTGATCGAAACCCCCTCCGGCAGATTACCGAAAAAGGCTCCAAGATTGGATCTCTCGGGAATGGAGGCTTCCGGTGGCGGAAAAGTATTTGCGTGGTTCTTTTTGATGTTGGGGGAATATTTGGGTATTTATAGGCCAAGCATTAGGGTTAGGAGACCTGCCAGGAGGCGACAAGCTTGCTAGGTGCAGCCAGGGGGGCGCCTAGCAGGCTTGTGGCGCCCTGGCACCTCCCCTGACATGCACTCCAGGCTTGGATGACTTGTTTCCTTCCAGAAAAATTCCATTTTAAGGTTTTATTCCGTTTGGACTCCGTTTAATATTCATATCTACAAAACTCAAAAACAAGGAAAAAAAGAAACTGGCACTTGGCTCTAGATTAATAGATTAGTCCCAAAAATAATATAAAATAGCATATTAATGCATATAAAAAATACAAAAAAGTTAATATAATAGCATGCCATCATCAAAAATTATAGATACGTTGGAGACGTATCAAAAATCAATATGTTGATCATATCTACTATATGACTCATGTTCGACCTTTCGGTCTCTTGTGTTCCGAGGCCATGTTTGTACATGCTAGGCTCGTCAAGTTTAACTCGAGTGTTCTGCACGTGCAACACTGGCTTGCACCCGTTTTATGTGAACGTAGAGTCTATCACACCCAATCATCACGTGGTGTCTCGACACAACGAACTTTCGCAATGGTGCACACTCGGGGAGAACACAATTTATCTTGAAATTTAAGTGAGGGATCACCTTATAATGCTACCGTCATCCTAAGCAAAACAAGGTGCATAAAAGGATTAACATCACATGCAAATCATAAGTGACATGATATGGCCATGAACTTGTGCTTTTGATCTGCATCTTGAAAGCACCGGCATGATCTCCATCGTCACCGGCATGACACCATGATCTCCATCATCTTCATCTCCATCAACGTGTCGCCATCGGGGTTGTCGCGCTGACTGTTGCTTCCACGAGTATCTTCTTGATGATAAATTTGTCAGTCATTTCTTCACTTCCTAAGCTGGCCATCTCATTGGTGATGAGAGCTAGCCTAGAGTACATCTCAGCGAATCCTTCACTGTCCTTCATCTTGAACTTGTCAAGCTCAATTTGAAGAACATCCAACTTGGATTCTCTCACAGATTCTTGTTGGGGAACGTTGCATGGGAAACAAAAAAATTCCTACGCACACGCAAGATCTATCCATGGTGATGAGCATCTATGAGGGGGAGAGTGGATCTACATACCCTTGTAGATCGCTAAGCGGGGAGCGTTAAGAAACGCGGGTGATGTAGCCGAACGTCTTTGTGATCCAAATCGCCAAGCGTCCCGCGATCCAATCACGATCCGTCCCGATCTAGCGCCGAACGGACAGCACCTCCGCGTTCCGCACACGTATAGCTCGATGACGATATCTGCCTTCTTGATCCAGCAAGAGGGAGCAGAGAGGTAGATGAGTTCTCTGGCAGCGCAACGGCATGGCAGCGATGGTGGTGGAACTATTCCAGCAGGGCTTCGCCTAAGCACCATTGAAATGATCTAGAGGAGAAACAACGATCTAGAGCAGAGGATAGCACGTGGCTGATTTCTGTTGTGAAAAACCCTCAATACCTCTAGTATATATAGGAGGAGGGAGGGAGGAGACTTGGACCCCAAGGGGCAAACCCTTGGTTCGGCCAAAGTAGGAGGAGGAGGAGTCCTCCTCCAATACTCGTAGGATTAGGACTCCTTCTCTCCCACTTGAAACCCACTTTCCACCTTGGGTTTCTCCCTCCAGCCGCATGGGCCTCTTGTGGGGCTCCGGCCATCCCAGTAAGGGCTGGTATAGCTCCTCCCACAGCCCACTTAGCCTCTTGGGTCGAAACACCCCTCCTGATGGTCCCCCGGTACCCTCCCGGCACTCCCGGTACACTACCGATGAGCCTGAAAGTTTTCCGGCGACCAAAACAGGACTTTATATATCAATCTTTACCTGTGGACCATTCTGGAGCTCCTCGTGACATCCGGGATCTCATCCGGGAATCCGAACAACCTTCGGTCACCATCATACATAAATCTATACTACCGAAACGTCACCGAACCTTAAGAGTGCAGAACCTGCGGGTTCGAGAACTATGTAGACATGACCGAGACACCTCTACGGTCAATAACCAATAGCGGGATCTAGATGTCCATACTGGTTCCTACATATTCTACGAAGGTCTTTATCGATTGAACGTCTATGTCAAGGATTCAGTTAATCCCGTACACTGTTCCCTTTGTTCTTCGGTATGTTACTTGCTCGAGATTTGATCGTCGGTATCTCCATACCTAGTTCAATCTCGTTACCAGTAAGTCTCTTTACTCGTTCCATAATACAAGATCCCGTGGCTAACACTTTACTCACATTGCTTGCAAGGCTTGTTGTGATGTTGTATTACCGAGTGGACCCTAAGATACCTCTTCGTCACACGGAGTAACAAATCCCAGTCTTGATCCATACCCACTCAACAGACACTCTCGGAGATACCTATAGAGCACCTTTATAGTCACCAGTTACGTTGCGATGTTTGATACACACAAGGCACTCCTCCAGTGTGAGTGAGTTGCATGATCTCATGGTCATAGGAACAGAGACCTTTGGACCTAAGCTGAGTTGCATGATCTTAGTGATGTTACGGACCTAAGCTGCCACGTGTGCCGTCTATGAACTTTGTCGTCTGCCAGCAGACGGCAAAGTGCCCTTTACCATAGCCTGTTCAGCCAGATGTGTGGCCGTCTGTTGGCTAACGGCAAAGGCCTTTGTCGTCCGCCATGCATGCCTTTGCCGTCAGCCTTGGTAGACGGCAAAGTTGCTGATTCCTGTAGTGAGATACTTGACATGCAGAAAACTATAGCAATAAACTGACACGATCATATGCTATGTTTATAGTTTGGGTCTTGTCCATCACATCATTCTCTCTTGACGCCTCGGTCTCTCCAACCCCAGAGATCGGCGACGTGATGGCGGCCGGAGGCATCGCACACGATCCGCCGCCGGATCACCGCCCTGTGTGGTCGAAAGCACCGACCCGCTCGAGTCCCCAGGCACCGCTTCCTGACGAGGAACGCTGTGTCCCAAGCTGCAATCGAATCGAAACAACCAAACAACACGAGCTTTGCTAGTTGCTACACTTATGAAAGTTTTATAGGAGTACGAAGAGTTACATACATGTTGATGTGGCTTAGTTTAAGTGGACAACACGCCCCCAACCTAAAAATTGGGGAGGGATTAGTTAGGATTAGGGAATGAGATAACGGTTTTTAGTAAGATTACGTAACACTTCTCGTAGGTGTGGTAGCATTTTTGAAACAACACAACAACGAACAATGCTGAAAGCACGTCCCCAAGAAACCAATTCTTACCGCGGTTTGCTCTCGGACATCCAATTTCCGCCTCAAGAATCCAATTCGAATCACAAGGAACTCACGAAAGGAAGTTCGACGGACACCAACTCACCGTGGGACTGGGGCTGTCGATCGGCGACACATGTCGCCAGGGCGCCATCCCCGTGTAGCTGTGGCGACGCCGAGGCCATCGACGTGCCCCGCGCAGCGTCGGTGGACGGTAGCATCCTTGCCAGCGTGGAGGTGCATGGTGCGGCATGCAGGCCTCCTGCTCCCCGATGTAACTTTCGGTAGGAAACCAAGCCATTCATCACGCCTAATAATCGTGCAGCTGGCAGCAATGTCCGCGAGCTCTGGAGCACCGGCCCCGGCGCCGGCCGTGGTGCCCACAACTCCGGCAGCGCCCACAGCTAGCATCAATGCTGAGTTTTTAACTCGTACTAGTAGTAAGTAGCAGTACAATATTTCACCTCTGCATCTCCTCTCCTTTCCTCGGCTCTGCTTCCTTTATTTTCCTCTGCTTTCCGGTTCGTGCCTACCACACCACCGGATTATTATCATTCCCGTTTCGTGACTCTTTTGCGATAGTTTAGCAAGTTGTCACCCCTGTTTAAAAGAATTACGGATTCTGATTTTTTGGTTACCGTCAAAGTGGATGGTTGTAGGGATGCATGTCAATTAACGCGCAAGGCTGAACGACATTAGGCTGAACAGCAAAAGCCATCAGTTAATGCGCAAGGCTGGCATGGCGTTTGGGTCTACCGTCAGAACCGTTTGGCGCTAGGTTGTAAGAACCTACCGCCAATTTGTTCGGCGGTAGGGTGGTGGTTGGCCCAATGAAAAGTTTCTCTAACCTAAAACAGCTCCAGAAAAGCAATAGGGTTACACACCCTACCGTCGAGGTCTTTGGCAGTAGGATGGTGGCCGTCCAATGAAAACCTTCTGTAACCTGGATTGGCAAAAAATGTATGTAGGGTTACACACTCTACCGCCATGGTCCTTGACGGTAGGGTGTCCTCATAGTGCAATTTTTGCAAAAAAACATGAATGTTTCGGTTCATTTTTTTTCCACAACGATAGTATAGTCTTAAAACCATATAATATTCAGATTCACACTTTAGAACATGCATAGCAAATTGTCACACATAGCAAATAGTTGCAAATGGTTTGACATCACAAATAACAAATAGTTCGACAAAATAACACGAATAGCAAATTGTTTAACTAAGCGAGTAGTTCAACGACAGCAACTTCACTTGCTCTTCATTCCCCTTCTGGAGGTACGGTCCTCGTTGTTCTCTGAGCGGGTCTCGTGAGCCTTCTTCTTGCGGGGACGAGTATGCGCTTTTTGAAACAGGTATGGACTCATCCAGTCCGTCTTCGGCTGCTTCCCCCTATTCTTGTCTTGGCTAGTCTGAGTTGTTGGAGCTCTGTCATCGTCGTCGTACTCCTCGTCATCATCATCACTCTGTTCCTCTTCTTCTTTTGCTAGCTCCTCGTCATCTTCTTCCTCATCATCTTGTTCCTCAACGCCCTCCTCGCGGTAGGGCAATGATGCCTGCAAGATGTATAGGCACATATTTGCAGAAGTTAATAATGATTATGTAATTCTTTTTCTTGGGTCTTCATGTGAAATGTATTGCAATGTCTATCTAAACTTTTCTGGGTGCTTCAAGACCCACCTTCGTTCCAAAGAGAAGGGGATGAAATGACACATGGAAGTTTCATTTTGTTACATAGCTAGTTGAGCAATTCATTCTCAGATATAAGAAACATGCAAGGGAGGTCATTTTTATTTTCGAGCCAAAGTGCTTATTCAAATTTTAGATGATTTAATAAATAATAAGTTTAGAATCACGTATTGAATTATAGAATTAGATTTTATTAAATAATTAACCAATTTGATTTTCAAAATGAAAGGATTTACATAATTAATTTATATGGAAATATATTTTGCGAAATTCCAATTCATATTCTATATTTGAGTTTTTACTACGAATATTAAATTCATTTTATGTGGAATATTACTAAGAATCTCAAAGTTTTTTGGCCTGTTTCATTGATACCCATATGCGAATTTAGTCTAAACCTTGAGTGAAAAATCTTGCCACGCTGTTTCTTTGTAGCGTCTTTCTTTGTTCCTTGTTATTCTGTTGAGTTTTCAACTTTTCATGTCCAAACACCCGTTGGCACCCGGGTCTCACATCGTACTCAAGCTCGGTTCAACTAGAGAGCTCCCTTATTTTGGAGTAGTTGTAGAGATGCTACGAAATGATAGATTATCACCCCCCCCCCCCAAAAATACGAGCCCTAGCTTGGCCAAGTATGGCTAGAGTCTAATCCGATAGAAGACATCGACACAAACTCAAGAAAGTATTGTGGCCGCAACTCTAGAAGTCGTTGACAATTTTGTCATGTCGACCCTTGTGCCAGTGCCCGACAAGATAGGAAGGAGACACACTAAGGTTGGAAGATGGTTGCACTACGCATGGAGGTGGAAGGACCAACAAGGTTAAGGAGGTAGAAGTGTTGACATTGTTCTGGTAGAGATCAGAATACGAGGTGAATGTCGCCACCGGATATATGGGTTAAGAAGGCGGAAGCTCCATCTTTACCCGTGATCATCGCATGACCTCATATAAATCAACCACTTTGGTATCAATGATATCATCGTGATCATCGCATGACCACATAAAGATCAACCAACTTCTTTCCTCATAGAATTGGCGTTCTATATTATTCAGGTTATTATTATTGTTGGCTCATAGTGTGACCTACTACGAACTGTGTCCATGTCCAAGGACACGGCTATCGATAGTTTATACACTTTGTTGATGTTAGTACACTATACCAACACCATGGAACTCATGGCCTCGTGCTCCCATTCAGGTGGACCAACGACATTCAGACAAAACCGATCTAGTGCATGAGACTCTCCTAACCACTCCAACAAACTCCCCTTTGGGCTATGTCATGGGTGACCTCAATGTCAACTTGTGATGTTCGTCACCTTTGTGGCCGCCACCGTCGTGGCAAAACAAACTTGTCCCAAACAGAGACATGGATACTATATAACTACAGGTATACAAGGCTTACGGCCGCCTACCTAATCAGGGTAACGCACGCGGATAACCTTCTCTCGTTGGAGGCACCGGCAAGAGGCATGACAATAGACCGCATTAAGGCCTCCCATCCAAGCACACGAGGTTGGACTGGTGAGATCAATTCAGTGGCACCATGACTCAACCAACATATTTGTTCAAGTTCGATTAATGTCGGGTTTGACTTGAATAGTGATGAACTGAGCCACAATAAAATAACATGATGAAATGAGAATGCATATGAGCATGATATCAACATGAACATGGATGTGCAACATAAACATTTAGCATATGAATCCTGGCAACCATAAATCATGCAGTGTACGAGATGCAAATGAGCATGGCATAGTGATGATCATGCATATGACAAGTATTTGCATAACAGACGATAATAATGCACATGAGCATATCATTACCACTAGCATGAAACAATTATAAGAATGAGCATAATAACACTTGCAATTGATCATGGATGAAAGAGAGCATGGCATAAGCATGGATTCACAAGCATATTTAGACCATTAACAAAATCATTACATGAACAAACACATGTTTAAATATTCAAGTGGAAACCATGGCTACTGCAATGCCATCATGCACGTGGCTATTTTGGCTTGCCTAGGGATGAAGGAATCATCAGGAAGAAGTGTGAGAAGCTCGTAGAAAGATTTGCCGGAGGAGTTTCTCTCCCGACGGAGCTGAATAAAGGGCAAGGAAAAACGGTCATTTTCAGTATGTGACAACATAGTGAGAATGACACCAACGGAACATGCTCGATGAATAGAGCACGTGGGCTTTTGAATCACATGAATCGGAGTTACAGTCGCGAGACTTTCGTTCGTTAGGTAGAAATCAACTAAAAATTTATTCATTATTGCCCTTAACTAGTGAACATTTGCAATGTAAGGGTTTCAGATGGCAGGTCTGAGACAGAAAGCGTTTTCAGGAAAAATACGTCTTCGAGAAGGCGCATTTTGTTCCGGAGCTCCACTAGAGTACGCTTTAAAAGCAGGAAAGCGGATTCTCTGAAAAGCCGTCTCCACCTAAGCTGGCACCCAGCTGCTGAGTCATTGACGGGCGGGTCCTGCGTTGACTCTCTCTCTCTTCTCCTCACTCCTTCCTCCCCGCGATGAGCAGCGGCAGAGGGCTCGGCTGAGCGCGGGCCGGCGCTCATCCCAACACCTCCGGCCACCTCCGGACGAGGCAAGCGCACCGACGGGCTTGGGATGGTGTGGCGCTTCCACCGGTGGCAGGTGTGACCGCCGCGGTGGACCGGGGCACAACGCCTGGAACTCTGGCGGACTGGGGCACCAGCCGAACTTCGGGAACGCGGCCACCTGTGTCTTGGGGAAGCAACGAGGATACGGGGAGGCTTTACAGACCACGGGGTTTCATCTGGTGGTGGAATGAGGGGGAGAAGGGCTTGGGCTTTGACCAAATTTAGGCCGAGGACGGCAACGGCCATGGCGGCAATGGCGGGCGAGGAGATGCTCCGGGGGGAGTTGAGGGTCTCTAGAGGCATATAGGAGCATGTTGAGGAGGCTGGGATGCTCGAGAGGCCACGGAGATGGCTATTTATATCCGGAGCCGGATGGGGCCGACCACAGCGACACGTCGCCGGCGCTCTGGCGATCTTGAGGCACGCAGAGGGAGAGGGGAGGGCGCATCAGAGACTTCCCGCAACATGGAGGAGCTTGTTGGGGAACGTTGCATGGGAAACAAAAAAATTACTACGCACATGCAAGATCTATCCATGGTGATGAGCATCTACAAGAGGGAGAGTGGATCTACATACCCTTGTAGATCGCTAAGCGGGAAGTGTTAAGAAACGCGGTTGATGTAGTCGAACATCTTCGTGATCCAAATCGCCGAGTATCCCGCGATCCCATCACGATCCGTCCCACGATCTAATCACGATCTGTCCCACGATCCAATCACGATCCGTCCCACGATCTAATCACGATCCGTCCCACGATCCAATCACGATCTGTCCCGCGATCCCATCACGATCCGTCCCGCGATCCAATCACGAATCATCTCGCGATCTTGATCACGGTCCTTCCGATCTAGCGCCGAACGGACGGCACCTCTGCGTTCAGCACACGTACATCTCGTTGATGATCTCTGCCTTCTTGATCCATCAAGAGGGAGCGGAGAGGTAGATGAATTCTCCTGCAGCAGAACGGCATGGTGGTGGCGGTGGTGAACTAATCCTGCAGGGCTTCGCCTAAGCACCAGAGAACTAATCTATAGGAGAAACATGTCTAGGGGAAGAAGAGGGCGGCATGTGGCAATTAGGGTTAGCTTTCCCCTCTAAATCCTCTAGTATATATAGGAGGGAGGTAGGGGAGGAGGCAGCCTCAAACCCTCAAGAGTTGGCCGAAATTGGTGGTGGAGGAGTCCTACTCCAATCCTATTAGGAGTAGGATTCCTCATTTCCACTTGGAAACTCTTTCCACCTCTCCACCTTTGGATTTTTTTCCTTCTCAAACCTCGTGGGCTTTGGTGGAGGCTTAGGCCAGCCCACTAGGGGCTGGTTTGTCTCCTCCCACAGCCCATGAGGCCCCTCGGGGTGTGACACCCCTCCCGATGGTCCCTCGGTACCCTCCCGGTACTCCATGAAGATGCATTTTTCTGCTTTGGGTTCGAGCTTATCAAACATAAGTGTTGCATTCCCAAACTCTAAAAAATGACAGCTTAGGTTTCTGCCAAACCATATGGTGTCATCTCAACGGATTTAGATGGTGCCCCTTTTTTAAAGTGAATGTAGTTGTCTCTAATGCATAACCCCAAAAATGATAGTGGCAAAACGATAAGAGACATCATAATTCACACCATATCCAATAGAGCACGACTACGACGTTCCGACACACCATCACACTATGGTGTTCTAGGTGGCGTGATGTGTGAAACAACTTTCACATTGTCTTAAGTTGTATACCAAACTCTTAAGTTGTACACCAAATAACATTTATTTAGGTTTGTCACTAATCCCGAAGGTAGAGAGAGCGTGCGATGTTGATCACATCAACCTTGGAAACATTTCCAACACACACCGTCACCTCACCCTTAGCTAGTCTCCGTTTATTTTGTAGCTTTTATTTCGAGTTGCTAACATTTAGCAACCGAACCGGTATCCAATACCCAGGTGCTACTAGGAGTACTAGGAAGGTACACATTAATAACACATATATCAAATATACTTATGTCGACGTTGCCAGCCTTCTTATCTACCAAGTATCTAAGGTTGTTCAGCTTCAGCGACCGTTCCCCTCATAATAGAAGCACTTAGTCTCGGGTTTGGGTTCAACTTTGGGTTTCTTCACTAGAGCAGCAACTGACTTGCCATCCATGAAGTTTCCCTCCTAGCCCTTGCCCTTCTCGAAACTAGTGGTTTTACTAACCATCAACACTTGATGCTCCTTCTTGATTTCTACCTTTGCGGTGTCAAACATCGCGAATAGCTTAGGTATCATCATTTCTATCCCTGGCATTTCATAGTTCATCACGAAGCTCTAGTCTGGAGAACTATATCAATCACTATCTTGTCACGAAGTTCATGTTAGTGAAAGTGACTTGGAGAACTATATCAATCACTATCTTGTCTGGAAGATCAACTCCCACTCTATTCAAGTGATTGTAGTACCCAGACAATCTGAGCACATGCTCAATGATTGATCTATTCTCCTTCATTTTGCAGGCAAAGAATCTTGTTGGAGATCTTATATCTCACAACACGGGCGCGAGACTGAAATCAAAATTTCAGCTCTTAGAACATCTCATATGTTCCGTGATGTTCAAAACGTTTTGGAGCCTCAATTCTAAGCCTTAATGCATGACGCACTGAACTATCAAGTAGTCATCGGAACGGGCCTATCAGATGTTCCCAACATCTACACGCGATGCTATAGGGGGTGGCGCACCGAGCAGTGCATTAAGGGCATAAGCCTTTTGTGCAGCAATGAGGACAATCCTCAGATCATGGATCTAGTCCGCAATATTGCTACATTATCTTTCAACTTACTTTTTTCTAGGAACGTCTCAATAAAACAGGGGAGCTACACCGCGAGCTATCTACAACATAATTTGCAAAGACACTTTGACTATGTTCATGATAATGAGGTCAATTAATCATATTACCTAAGAACTCCCACTCAAATTGACATCCCTCCGGTCATTCGAGGGATACATGATCCAAATTCACCAACTCAAGTCCGATCATCACGTGAGTTGAGGTGGTTTCAATGGTGAACATCATCATGTTGATCATATCTACTATATGACTTATGTTCGACCTTTCGGTCTCTTGTGTTCCGAGGCCATGTATATACATGCTAGGCTTGTCAAGTTTAACCCGAGTGTTCTGCATGTGCAACACTGGCTTGCACCCGTTGTATGTGAACGTAGAGCCTATCACACCCGATCATCATGTGGTGTCTCGACACGACGAACTTTCGCAAAGGTGCACACCCAGGGAGAACACAATTTATCTTGAAATTTCAGTGAGGGATCACCTTATAATGCTACCGTCGTCCTAAGAAAAACAAGGTGCATAAAGGATTAACATCACATGCAAATCATAAGTGACATGATATGGCCATGAACTTGTGCTTTTGATCTCCATCTTGAAAGCACTGGCATGATCTCCATCGTCATCGGCATGACACCATGATCTCCATCATCTTGATCTCCATCAACGTGTCGCCATCGTGGTTGTCACGCCCACAATGCTTCTACTACTATTGCTACCGCTTAGCGATAAAGTAAAGCATTACATAGCGTTTACTGATTGACACGCAGGTCATACAATAATTAAAGACAACCCTATGGCTCCTGCCGGTTGTGGTACTCATCGACATGCAAGTCGTGATATTCTATACAATACATGATCAGATCATACATCACATATATCTTATCATGTAATTGGCCACATCACATCACAACATACCATGCGAAAACAAGTTAGACGTCCTTTAATTGTTGTTGCCATTTTTATGTGGCTGCTATGGGTATCTAGCAAGAACAATTCTCAGCTACGCAAAAACCACAACGGTGATACATAAGTTGCTTTTCAACCTTCTCAAGGACCTCCTTTGTCGAATCGATCCAACTAAAGTAGGAGAAACAGACACCCGCTAGCCATCTTTGTGCAACGAAGTTACACATCGGTCGATGGAACCGGTCTCTCGTAAGCGTACGAGTAAGGTTGATCCAGGCCGCTTCATCCCACAATACCGCTGAACCAAAACACGACCAAGGGAGGAAGCAATCTAGGCATCAACGCCCACAAACTCCTTTGCGTTCTACTCGAGATCTCATCTACACATAGACCTAGCTCATGATGCCACTGTTGGGGAACGTTGCATGGGAAACAAAAAAATTACTACGCACATGCAAGATCTATCCATGGTGATGAGCATCTACGAGAGGGAGAGTGGATCTACATACCCTTGTAGATCGCTAAGCGGGAAGCGTTAAGAAACGCGCTTGATGTAGTCGAACGTCTTCGCGATCCAAATCGCCGAGCATCCCGCGATCCCATCACGATCCATCTCGCGATCCAATCATGATCCGTCCAGCGATCCAATCACGATCCGTCCCGCG
The DNA here is from genome assembly GCA_022496015.1 of Hordeum marinum. NCBI lineage: Eukaryota > Viridiplantae > Streptophyta > Magnoliopsida > Poales > Poaceae > Hordeum > Hordeum marinum. The sequence continues at coordinate 455,019,387 of CM039672.1, read as the reverse complement.
ATCCAATCACGAATCATCTCGCGATCTTGATCACGGTCCTTCCGATCTAGCGCCAAACGGACGGCACCTCCGCGTTCAGCACACGTACAGGTCGTTGACGATCTCCACCTTCTTGATCCATCAAGAGGGAGCGGAGAGGTAGATGAATTCTCCGGCAGCACAACGGCGTGGTGGCAGCGGTGGTGAACTAATCCTGCAGGGCTTTGCCTAAGCACCGCAGAACTAACCTATAGGAGAAACAGATCTAGAGGAAGAAGAGGGCAGCATGTGGCAATTAGGGTTAGCTTTCCCCTCTAAATCCTCTAGTATATATAGGAGGGAGGTAGAGGAGGAGGCAGCCTCAAACCCACAAGAGTTGGCCGAAATTGGAGGTGGAGGAGTCCTACTCCAATCCTATTAGGAGTAGGATTCCTCCTTTCCACTTGGAAACTCTTTCCACCTCTCCACCTTTGGATTTTTTCCTTCTCAAACCTCGTGGGCTTTAGTGGAGGCTTCGGCCAGCCCACTAGGGGCTGGTTTGTCTCCTCCCACAGCCCATGAGGCACCTCGGGGCGTGACACCTCTCCCGATGGTCCCTCGGTACCCTCCCGGCACTCCCGGTACACTACCGATGAGCCTGAAACTTTTCCGATGACCAAAACAGGACTTCCTATATATCATTCTTTACCTCCGGACCATTCCGGAGTTCCTCGTGACTTCAAAGATCTCATTCGGGACTCCGAACAACCTTAGGTCACCACCATACATAACTCTATACTACCGAAACATCACCGAACCTTAAGTGTGCAGACCCTGCGGGTTCGAGAACTACGTAGACATGACCGAGACACCTCTATAGTCAATAACCAATAGCGGTATCTAGATGCCCATATTGGTTCCTACATATTCGACGAAGATCTTTATCGGTTGAACCTTTATGTCAAGGATTCAGTTAATCCCGTATGATATTCCCTTTGTTCTTCGGTATGTTACTTGCCCGAGATTCGATCGTTGGCATCTCCATACCTAGTTCAATCTCGTTCTCGGCAAGTCTGTTTACTCATTTCGTAATACAAGATCCCATGGCTAACACTTAGTCACATTGCTTGCAAAGCTTATTGTGATGTTGTATTACCGCGTGGGCCCTAAGATACCTCTCTGTCACACGGAGTAACAAATCCTAGTCTTGATCCATGTCAACCAAACGGACACCCTCGGAGGTACTGTAAAGCACCTTTATAGTCACCTAGTTACGTTGCGATGTTTGATACACACAAGGTACTCCTCTGGTGTCAGTGAGTTGCATGATCTCATGGTCATAGGAACAGATACTTGACATGCAGAAAACTGTAGCAATAAACTGACATGATCATATACTATGTTTATAGTTTGGGTTTTGTCCATCACATCATTCTCTTAATGATGTGATCCCATTATCAAATGACATCTCATTCCCATGGCTAGGAAACCTTAACCATCTTTGATCAACGAGCTAGTCCATTAGAGGCATACTAGGGACATGGTGTTGTCTATGTATCCACACATGTATCTGAGTTTCCGATCAATACAATTCTAGCATGGATAATAAACGATTATCATGAACAAGGAAATATGATAATAACTAATTTATTATTGCCTCTAGGGCATATTTCCAACAGAGCTCGGGGACACGCGTAGAGGGATCGGGGAAGAAGTGGGCGTCCGGCCATGGAGGTGAGGATGGCGGCAGAACGTGGTCGAGGCTACCGTGGCGTGAGGAGGAATAAAGAGGAGGGAGAAAGGACTCTGGGGAGAATTCATGGCCGCCATGGTATCCAGGGACATGTTGGGATGCGTGAGAACGGGCGAAGGGCTCGGGTCCGAGGGGAAACGACGAACAGAGCGCGTCCAGCACCCACAGAGCACGCGTTCTCGCATGCCAGAAGCACAGTCACCGTGTGGCACGGATCGGGAAGGCCACGAGGGCACGTCAAGAGGTGTCTTTGGTGTAGTCCTTCCAACATGGGGTCTCTTAGAGGTTATAGATCAATAAAAAGGACTTTGTATTGATGGGATGCAGCAGATATAGTTTTCCGTAGCAAACATGGGCTAGAAGCTATGGTAAACTGGGAGTGGCTACAAGGAGTAAAAAGTTTTCCTACAGGTTAACAGTAGGAAGGCCTACAATACTGCGTAGTTTGAGGAGATTTGAACCAAGTTTGGTCATAGTTGCTCCACAACTACAATTTTTGTCCAGAAAATGGAATTGGATGATGCACTCACATGGAGCATTGGATTGGGCTAAAAGTTGGCATAGATAGGGAATTATCCATAAGAAGACACTATAAAAATTTCATAGCATTGAGATAAGTAAAAATGGTACTTCCTTCACAATGGTCCTCTCTGGACAGAAACTTAGGGAAATTCGTGAGAGACAAATGGCTACATGTAATGATCTCAAATTTTGTGTAGGGTAGTTATATGGGTAGGATAATGTCCCGATAAATTTTCAGCAATTATGAAGCAATATAAAATATAGTTGCTACACAAACTTAAAATATGACCAGAAAACAAGATTTGATGCTGAGATCTCATAGATAGATGGATGGAGCTGACACTCGGTGGAGAGTCATGATTTGGACATAAGGAGGTGCAGGCAAAAGTTCAGCTCATTTCCATAAGCATAGCTAGTATTTCCTTCATAAATCTTCCCACTCGACGTAATTTTGTGGAAATTTTATGAGGAAACTTAACTAGTCAAATGGTTCTAAATTTTGTCATGAGACAAATATTTGGACATGAGAGAGTCCCAAAACTGTTTGAGGACAAACAACTAGAGGAAAATAGCACTTCCTTCACAAAGTTCCATTTTGGACAAAATAGGAAAAGAATATTCCTGAATTATTTTTTAACTAGGCAAGGAAAAGTTTTGACATATTTGTGAAAGATATGATCCAAAGAATATATGAGAGTTTGCGAGAATTTATGGCAAGACAAAAATATCGGTTGCTTCACAACCTAGGGCAAAAAGAATTATTCCTTTAATAGAAAAAGGAATATTTCGAAGAAATAAATATTGGGGTTGGCCAAGGATGGAAATGACATGATCTAGGGATGGATCAGAGGATGACAAGCCACTTGAGAGGGTAAGAAGAGATGGCCTTCCTAGGTTTCAAGACCACATATCCACAGAAATAGAAATCCAAAGCAAAATAAAAATAAATCCAAAAAAGGGGGCCCAAAATCTAAGATGTCACAGTTAAGGAGGCGGAAGCATTGATAGTGTTCTTATAAAGATGAGAATATGAGGAGAATGTCGCTACAGGAAATGGGTGTGCGATTTCCCATTGGTTGTTGCCGAATATGATACCAAAGTACATTTGGTAATGTAAGCCTTTTGGATAACATGATTCTAAGTAGGTGGTTTCCCATCAGTGCGCCTGTACCACATGTTTATCCCTATACTTCATTTTCTTGAACCATGTATAATTTTTAGATGGAGGAGTTTGTTATGTGTGAATTGTTTAGATTGGTTACCACGTATGTCACGTGGTACCTTCATTGATTTTTATTATTCTATTGATGTGCTTTACTCACTTCTCCACAATGAAGATAAATGATCATGCTTATAATTGTTTATCCCAACTTCCTAACTATATATTATGATCATCTCTCCTTACAGCTTTAGGAAGAATTAGGAGAAACAGTCATTTTAAGTAGACACTACCTTCATTAGGATACTATATATGAACATCTTAAGGGGAGAATACCCACCTTAGGTTACCGTATATAACTCATTTGAAGTATTCTAGGTGAAATGAAAATACATACAATAGCCATTTCTCCGTTGTTGGGAAACTTAATCTTGCAAAACTTTGTTGTGTTCATGTTCCATGTTCAAGCTCAGCCTTCATATAGATGTTATATTCTCTAGTATTTGTATGCACTCTTGGAAAGCTGTAGAATCTTATATTATTGTTTTCTACCTTAGACAGGAACCACAAAGTGTCCAGTCTAACATACAGAGAGCACAGTCACATGCCTCAGCTAGGAAGATAAACAAGTGTACAAGAACCAGTTATCAATCTAGTGGTGGGTACTTAAATAGACCAGGAAGCTCGCACAATTTTTGATTCTTGTATGCAAGGATGGTTAGGAAGCCTAGGGAGTCAAAGTGAGGAGTACATTGCTAACTCTAGAGCTAATGAATCAGCCACATGATTTTCACATGAGCCACAAATTGTTGTCTTAGGATCAGGCTGCAGATATAACAATTACTGGCTCTTCCTTGGTCCTTGTAGAGCAGATGATCCATGGCATCGTAGGGACTAATTTGAGCCCTTAGAAGATGGCCACCGGGAAGTGAACGATTCACCATGAGTTGCCCGCATGCTAACTTTGCGTAGTATCTGAATTTGTCTCTTATTTAATCACTTGAGGTTAAACTTCCATAGATGAAGTTACAGGCTTTGTTTTTTTTGCATTGCAGGATTTACTCTCTCTATTGTCTGTCCTAGAACGTCAGAGGCACTAGGGAAGCTCATCTTCTTGCATCCAAGAAAAAGAGGCAATCATGTCTTTTTGAAGGCATGCAAAAACACTTGGAAGATGGGCGTGTAGTTGCACTCGCAGCAGCATCTGATTCTTCTCATTTCGAGACAAGCAGTGGAAACAAATACTCACCCAAGCCAAGTAGTGGAGATGGACCTTCACCCCTATCAGGCACTGTCAGTGCCTCTGTTCCAACAAATGTAGCTAGTAATCTTCAAAAATGCATCATCTGCTCTCTCTACCTATTGAAGAGCAAAGGTGTTCCAAGTATATTTTGGGGAGAGGCTGTCAGTACAGCGGTGTACTTATTTAATAGATCTCCCACAAAAAGTGTGACAAATATGACATTGTATGAAGCCCGGTACAACAAAAAGCCTAAGATTCATCACCTAAGGACATTTGGGTGCATTGCCTATGTCAAGATAACTAAGCCAAATAAGTCTTAAGTTGGCAGATAGAAGCATTCAAGCAGTACTCCTTGGGAATGCACCACTAACCAAAGCATATAGGTTATCTGATCCCTCTAGTAAGCAAGTCATTGTCTCTCGAGATGTTGTATTTGATGAATCTAAACAATGGGGATGGAGTGATGTCTCTCGAGATGCTTCGGTTGCCCGCATGGAGACAGTTAGACTCTTAATTACCTTAGCTGCACAAGAGGGATGGCAAGTCACCACATGGACGTTAACTCTGCATTTCTGAATGGTAAGGATTGAAAGCACAATATGATCCCTCGGTGGTTTTGATAATTCATGACAACATACATTGTCTCTTGGAGTAACACTTTTACCTAGTGTATTTCAAATGAAGTCCACAGAGAGGGTTGAAAAAAGGATTGTCAAGAGACCCCAAGATGCAAGGGAATAGAATTGGCAAAGCTTCAAGCAAGAGGACTCTACATTTTACTTTGTGAGAAATCACTTTGAGTCATAGGAAAGCCAATACTATCAAAAGGGGGTAAGGTACTGTTGGTGAACAAGATGCTCATACGTGCACAGGTGATAGTCACCAAAAACATCCACAAACTCCTCCACAAAAGTCTGTCCAAAGCAAAATATCCAAAATCGGTGCAACCAACACTTCCTGTTGGGGATATGACCCCACGGTGAGACCCGCCCAGGCGGGGCCGGGTAATACCAAGCGGCTCGTGGGCCGTACCAAGGGTCGGCCTGGGAGACTCAAGCCCCAAGGTGTTGGACGGCTTACCAGATGGGCCATGGTGAGGCCCAGACAAAGAAGGCGTGAAGACCCGGGTGGATAAGCCGCCTGGAGACAGCTTGCTCAAGGAAGGAAAGGCAACATAAGATAGACTCAGACATGTTGTAAGAGTCGGTATGAGACTCGTGTAACCTGTGGTCTTAACCTCCTATATAAAGGGTGAGACCCAGGGCGACTTAGGCAGAAACCAACTAATCGAGAACTAGGTCAAGCGAATCCGCTCCCTTGTAATCGATACTCCAATCAATACAACACAAGCAGGACGTAGGCTTTTACCTCTTCTTGAGGGGCCGAACATGGGTAAACCCATGTCCTTCGTCCCAACCAACCCCTTTGAGTCCATCACCTTAGAGATGGCCTCGAATCCAAGTCCTCGAACATCTGCCGTGACAAAACGACGATAGTTGGCGCCCATCGTGAGGCCAGCGCTCGGTGGTGTTGAGTTCTCAAAGGCTCTCTCCCAGGGTTGGAGGGATACGTGGTCGTAAGGATGAGCAAGAGTCGATGCGGCCAGCTCTACATCGACGACGCTGGCTGGGGCCCCGAGGCTGACTCCGTCGAGTACGGATTTCGGGTTCCCTTCGGTGGAATCCACGTCTTCATCGGCAAGGTCGACGGATCTACACCCGGGCCAGACATTTGCATCAACATCGTCGAGCCGGCTCGACGCACGCAACCCGCCCAACACATGTGACCCGCCTGTGCTGACCCGGGCCGGAAGCGCGTCTTCGTGGGTTTTACTCAAGCTATGTATCTTGAGGTTTCTATGTCGTAGGAGACTCTCGTCCACTTAGAGGATGGATCTTCAAGCAGGGAGGCGGAATCAATCTACCAGCTTCACGACAGTGGACTTGGGGGCTACGACGAGCCTTACACCGAGTCGGAGCGTTCCGAGCCGGACGATCACGGGCTGTCGATTCATGCGGCTGTGTTCATGACGGGGTCAGCACCGGGCCCAAGAAGCACAAACGCCAGTGCGGCCGACACGGGGGCTGACCCGCCGCCATCGGCGCAGATTCTTCTGGATCTGATGAACGAGCTCACAACTTTGATGGCGACTGAAGTTACACCTGAAAATCAAGCCTCCCGGAACATGGAGGTCACAAGACTGAGGGACCAGATGGCGGAAGTCCAACAGAGGATTGGCACATTAAAGGCCCACATGGAGGCGGAGGCAGAGCGCCCTAAGGCGGATGCTTTCCGCCTTGAGCTGGAGCAGCAATCGGCGGATATGATGCGGCGAATGAGACATCAGTCCCGCCTACCAGAACAGTATGAGGCCAGAAACCTTTTTAACACGCCAGGAACGGGTCGGACCGCGGAAGAACCTGGAAGTCGGTTGGCGGCTCGGCAGCAGCTCAACCCGCCCCGACAGAACTAGACCTCACCGGTGGCTTTTCCAATGTTGGCGGGTCATTATTCCAACCCGCTAGAGAAACATGGTGGCGGCAGCAACCCGGCTTGAGACGATCCCTATTCCTGACGAGGCACCTTTTGCAGAAGAGGTGCGGAACGCCATTTGATACCTTCAAACGGCGATGGCCCAGCAAGAAAAGTATGCCTACAGCCGGATCCGTGTGTATTCAACCCCCGTCCCTAGTCACAGCTTCAGCAGGCGTTATGAGTCGCCAGCGGTGTCTAGCAGAGATCGGCACCGGGGCCCGCCACGAGACGAGTAGGCGGCTCTGGATGCACAGGCGCTCGTAGACCGGGCAAGAGGACAACGAGAAATGGCGACTCTGGCAGTGGCGGCTCACCAATAGCCTGCGCCTTCCGTCTCAGTTGGAGCGGGAGTCACCACCAGGGCCATGGGAGTATTGTGTTTGGTGCCGGCTATACGAAACGAGCGTCTGCCGAAGGATTTCAAAGGCCCTCACAAGGTCCTGAATTACACCACCGACTTACCTCCAGAGGCCTAGATTGAATGCTATTAGCTAGCCATGGAGATGTTGGATGTCAGTGATGCGGTATGTGCAAAATATTTTATCATGATGCTGGAAGGGCCAGCTCGCACGTGGTTGAAGGTTTTGCCACCCAATACCATCAATTCCTGGGCTGAGTTAAAAGCGAAGTTCATCAAAAACTTTCAAGGAACATGCAAGCAGCCCATGACGATTGTGGATTTGGATCACTGTGTGCAACAGGAAAATGAGTCGGCTCACCATTGGGTCCGGCGGGTCTCAACTATCATCCACTCGTCTGAACATATCACGGCGGCTCAAGCAGTTCTGATTCTAGAAAATAATTGTCACTTTACACCTTTGAAACAGAAGCTTGGTCGGCTCAAACGCACGTGTCAAGACATGGGGGAGCTCATGACGGCTCTCACAAAATACGCTGACTCTGATAGTACTAAGGACCTGGGCTCTGATGAGGACAAGCCTGGCTAGAGTAAAAAGAGTAACCATGGCAAGAGTGCGGCAAGCAATGGTAACCAGAGTAAGAGGAAAAACCCGGACAGTGGGTCAGAATTGGTGGCCAACGCCAGCACCGGCAACAATCGTGCTAAGGGCAACGGGAAGTTCAGACCACCCTTTAATAAGAATAAGACTCCTTTCAATTTGGAGGAGATGCTCAACAAACCTTGTTCGGAGCACAGCCGGCCCGACAGACCAGCGGGTCACACATGGGGCAATTGCCATATCATGCAAAAATACAAGGACTACAGCATGCGTCAGCATAACAACGATGGTGGCCCGCCGGGCGACTCAGGACCAGGCGGGTCAGGAGCCGGGTTCGGGCCTGGCGGCTCAGGATCCGGTCATCATGGCCAGGGCAGCCACGAAGGACATCATCAACACTCTAGAAATAGCAATCAGTAATAGAATAACCAGTCTTGGTATCAAAGTAATCCAAAGCAGCTCAGCTTGGTCAGTATCATGTTTTTACGACCAGCCTTGATAGGCGAGATCAGAAGTTGCGTAAGCGGGCGGTTAACGTAGCCACGCCGGCTATACCACAATACTTGAAGTGGTCCGAGTATAACATAACTTGGAGCCGGGAGGATCACCCGCCGCGTGTTGATGACCGGGACGGATGGCTCTGGTACTTGACCCCCAAGTGGGAGGATATATGTTAAATATGGTGCTTATGGATGGGGGCAGCAGCATCAATATCCTATATTATGACACCTTCCGGCGGATGAAGCTGCTTGACAAAGATCTTAGGCCCTCCTCGATAGTCTTTCATGTTGTGGTGCCTGGCAAGTCAGCTTATCTAGTGGGCAGGGTCTCCTTGGAAGTCACCTTTGGTGATGAGCGCAACTACAGGGTGCAGCCCTTGTGGTTTGAGGTAGTCAAAATCAAGAGCCCCTATCATGTGTTGTTCGGGCGACTAGCTTATGCCAAGTTCAGGGCCAGGCCTTGCTATGTCTACTTGCAGCTCAAGATGCCCGGGTTAAACGGAACGATCACTATTCATGGTGATCGGAGTACGGATATTGAGTGCGAGGAAGGAGATGCGGCTTAGGCGGAATCAAGTTGTGCTGAGGCAGAGCTCAAGTTTTACAAAGAAAATGTTGACCCGAAGGACATGACTCCGCTGAAAAAGCCTACCACAGAGGTTGAGCCGGCCCTCAAATTTTTGGCAGATGATACCAAGTTGGTGGATTTCACTCTGGGTGACTCATCTCAGCAGTTCACTATTGGGGCCAATATGGATCCCAAATAGGAAAGCGCACTCATCGAATTTATCCGTGAGAACCGGGACATCTTCGCATGAAAACCTTCTGACATGCCGGGTGTGTCGAGAGAGTTCGCTGAGCACCACCTTAATGTGGATCCTAAGTTTAAACCAATCAAGCAATTTTTACGACGGTTCAATGAGGAGAGATGCCAGGCCATTGGGGAAGAGGTAGCCCGGCTTCTGGCAGTGGGTTTCAACATTGAGGTCTTTCATCCAGAGTGGCTGGCTAACCCGGTGCTCGTACTCAAGAAGAATGGCACTTGGCATATGTGTGTGGACTACACGAATCTTAACAAGGCATGTCCGACTGACCCCTTTGCTCTCCCTTGTATTGACCAGATCATTGATGCAACGGCGGGTTGCGAGAGTTTATGCATCCTAGACGCTTATTCTGGTTATCATCAGATCAAGATGGCAGTCAAGGACCAAGAGAAGACATCTTTCATTATGCCTTTTGGTGCTTTCTGCTACGTGTCTATGCCTTTTGGGCTCAAGAGTGCCCAGGCGACTTACCATCGTTGTGTACAAAATTTCCTTCACAGCCAAATTGGGCGCAACGTTCATGCATATGTGGATGATATTGTGATCAAGTCAACAAGGAAGGAGACTCTACTTGATGACCTGAAGGAGACTTTCGACAATCTATGAGTCTACAAGATGATGCTTAACCCAGCTAAATGTGTCTTTGGAGTCCGACTGGCAAGCTCTTGGGGTTTCTAGTCTCTGAACATGGCATTGAAGCTAACCCGGACAAGATCAAGGCTATTACCTCCCTCTCTGAGCTGGCATGCATCAATGATGTTCAGCGCCTGGCAGGAAGGATTGCTACGTTAAGCCGGTTTATAAGCCGCCTGGGTGAGAAATCCATCCCTTTATATCAGATGATGAAAAAGACGGGCAACTTTGTATGGAGTACGGCGGCGGGTGAAGCATTTGAGGCGCTTAAGAGGCAGCTTACTGAGCCACCGGTCTTAGCCGCTCCGGCTGGAAAAGAACCCTTGCTCTTGTACGTGGTGGCTAATAACAGGGATGTTAGCGCTGCAATCGTTGTCGAGCGTAAGCAGGCAGGCAGGGAGTACCCGGTTCAGAGGCCGGTTTACTATATCAGTGAGGTCCTGACAGAGTCCAAGCAGAGGTATCCACATTGGCAGAAGCTGGTGTATGGGGTGTTCATGGCCAACCGCAAGCTAAAGCACTATTTCCTGGGGCACCAAATTATTGTGGTTAGCTCAGCCCCGTTGGGAGACATAATTCAAAACAGAGAAGCTACTGGCAGGATTGCTAAGTGGGCGTTGGAGCTTGGACCTCTCAATTTGAAATATGTACCTCGTACGGCTGTTAAGTCACAAGCCTTGGTGGATTTCGTCAATGACTGGATAGAGTGTCGGGCGCCTGAGGAAAAGCCGGATAACACATATTGGACGATACACTTTGATGGATCTAGGCAGCTGGAAGGATCAGGGGCAGGGGTTGTCTTAACCTCCCCCAAAAGTGACAAGTTATGTTATGTGCTAAGGTTGATGTTTCCCTGTACTAACAATGCAGCTGAATATGAAGCCCTGCTTCATGGCCTCAGGGTGGCTAAAGAGATGAACCTCAGCCAGGTTAGATGCTTCGGCGATTCAGATCTAGTGGCTCAGCAAGTTTCAGGCACTTGGGATTCCAAGGATCAGCGAATGGCGGCTTATCGTCAGGCGGTGGATGTCATCGCTGGTCACTTCAAAGGTTATCAGGTGGATCATATTGATCGTCGCAGGAACGAGGCAGATGACGCCCTATGTAGGTTAGATTCTCAATGAAAGCCGGTGCCGCCTAACGTCTTCTTGGATGTTTTACATCAACCATCAGTTAAACTACCGTCGGAGGAAGACTTGGCTATTCCTAACCCGGAGGGACAACTGGTGGCGGCTCTACATGTTATTCCAGACTGGACTATGCCTTACTTGGCGTACTTGACTCGCGACGAGTTACTTGATGATGAAAATCTCGCCAGGCGGATCGTTAGGCGGTCTAAATCCATGACAATAGTTAATGGCGAGTTACATAAGTGCAGCATCACTGGCGTGTTCCAACGTTGTGTCTCACCCGAAGAGGGCAAGGAAATCTTGAATGAAATTCATGTTGGTGATTGTGGTTATCATGCCGGCTCAAAATCTTTGGTGGCCAAGGCCTTTCGACATGGTTTCTTCTGGCTGACGGCTCATAAGGATGCGGAGGACTTGGTGCGCAGTGTGATGGATGTCAAAAGTTTGGCCGGCGTGCTCACGTCCCGGCTCAGGAATTGCGCATGATTCCGATTACTTGGCCGTTTGCAGTCTGGGGGCACGATATGGTCGAGCCTTTCAAGAGGTCCAAGAACAAGAAAACACACCTCTTGGTGGCGGTTGACAAATTTACCAAGTGGGTAGAAGCTGAGCCGGTTAGCAAGTGTGACGCGGCTAGAGCGGTTCAGTTTGTTAAAAAGCTGATCTACCGTTTTGGTTACCCTCACAGTATCATCATAGATAATGGCACGAATCTATCAAGGGGGCTATGCGAGCATCTGTGACAGTGAACACATCCGGCTTGATGTTTCCACGGTTTCTCATCCATAGTCAAACGGTCAGGTGGAGTGCGCTAACCAAGAAATCTTGAGAGGTATCAAGCCCCGGCTTATGGTTCCTTTGCAGCAAACACCGGGTTGTTGGGTGGAGGAGTTGCCGTCAGTCTTATGGAGCATCAGAACCACTCCCAACAGATCAACGGGTTATACACCTTTCTTCATGGTTTACAGCGCAGAAGCCGTATTACCAAGTGACATCCATCATGACTCACCACGAGTGGCGGCTTACGTTGAGGCGAACAATGAAACGGCGCGTCAAGACGCGTTGGATGCCTTGGAGGAGGAACGTGATCTGGTGGCGGCTCGATCGGCGATTTACCAGCAAGACCTGCGCCGTTATCATAGCCGTAGGGTCAAGACCCGAACGTTTCAAGAAGGTGACTTAGTGCTACGGTTGATTCAAGATCAGACGGATGCGCACAAGTTGTCCCCTCCATGGGAAGGACCTTTCGTGGTCAGCAGAAATCTCAACAATGGGTCATATTACATCATTGACATCCAAGACGACTCAAATACCTCGGGGTAGGAGACCCGTCGGCCGTGGAATATAGCGCATCTACGGCCTTACTACACTTAAGCTATTGAGACTTGACATTGTACACCATCATTGTACACATCATATTTATATATGAGTAAAAGTTGGCATCCCTACAAGCCGGGGCCTCTGCCGTTTTGCATATTCCAATGTGTGCAAAAAGTTTAACACATGATCGTCCAGGGGGCTTCCCACCCACCGGATGTAGCTTATCACACCCTATCGGTCGGCTCTCCAGCCAAATAGTTGACTCTGTCAACATGATTGTCCAGAAGGCTTCCCACCCACCGAGTGTAGCTTATCACACCCTGTCGGTCGGCTCTTAAGCCAAACAGTTGATTCCGTCAACAAAGGTCACTTGGGGGCTTCCCACCCACCGGGTGTAGCTTACACACCCTCTTGATCAGCTCTTAAGACAAACAGGGTTAAACCTGCCTGCAAGCTGATGCTACTCCGCTAGGTGACTTGCCGAACTCTTACCAGTTAATCTCACCTAGATACCCTGAGGCGGCTCAAAGAAATTGACGACCAATCTCCATAGAGACCCTGTACCGGTTAAGGTTAAAACGGCGGTTCTTGTCATGAGAGTGCTGGCTTACGGAAAGCAAGGATAAACTCTCCCATCTACTGTCGACTCTCCGCTATGTGGCCCATTCGTACTCTTGGACAGTTAATCCTTAAGGACCCTGTATTGTTTAAGGTTAAAACGACGGATTTATGTCACGAGAGAGGCAGTTTATGGGCTATCAGGGAACTCATGCCCTGCCGTGTCTCTTTTGGGATGTCACACTTCCTTTCAGTTAATCTCTCCTAGAGACCCTTAGCCGGCTCGAAGAAATTGACGGCCAATCTCCATAGAGACCCTGCACTGCTAAGGAGTTTTAAGTGGCGAGTCAGCCCAGTAGAACCGGCAAATGAGCTATTATGAAAAAGCAAGTTGGGAAAGATACAACAACTTTGGGTCACGCTATTCTAAGCCGCCCTCCTAACAATGTGAAGATACATCTATTCTTGCAGGTTGGATCAAACCACCAAGAGTCGGCAAAACATCCAATATGAGTCAACAGCGCAAGGCAGATGTAATCTATTAAAACCGGAAAATTTAATATGTGCACGATGGCACAGTTTAGGCAAAGACAAGGTCTACTATAAGCCTATTACAAACGCTCTCTCCAGAGCTCAAAAGTGATGGGTCAAAGTTTTTTACACCGCTCCATGGCGGGTCACAAGGCCGGCTTATCCACGGCGTTCCCATGGTCGTCAGTTCGCTGGCGGGTTACCCTGTGGCAGGTCTTCGATCTCCAGGATCTAAAGATTGTCCATGTCCCAGTTGCAGTGGGTTAAAGCCGCAAAGTTTCCCTCTTCAAAGAGGGGGGACAGGTTAAGATCAGAAGCAAAGTGGTGCTTATTGCGTGCAGGCGTCAAATTCTTGGCCTCAAAGGTTGGTCCGCGGACTCTCTTATGCTCGACATCATAAGCCGCCTGATATGTCGACAAGTTCGCCTCGTCTGCTAACACGGAGGCGAGAACTCTGGAAGCCTTTGTGCACCGAGCATAGTCAGCCTCCATGAACTCTGAGCCGTCATCCTTCTTGGATGGAAACATGTCCATCATATCTTCAGGACTCAACTCTGGAGCGAAAGCCAACGCCCGGCTTATGGCTGCGACGGCCCCCTATCGGGCAGCTGATTTCTTAAGCTCTTGGATCTGTTTCGCCAGGGTGGACAGCAATTGTATCACCCCCTTCATAGTTGGGGGATGTTATCCTTATAGAGTACCGCTTTGATGGTGCAGAGAGCTCCACAGTATAGCTGCTCTGTCAAGGTGTAGATAGCTTTCAGGGGCGGCAAGCTGTTAGAAGCAAGTGGACGGTTCCTTGGACCTGCATTAGATGAATTTTTGATCATAAGCTGCCAATATAAGTAGTCGTACAAAAGTTTGAGCAAAGCATTTGAATGCTTACCAAATATGGCGGCTGGCATCTTCCTGATATGGCGCTTCAAGGATTGCAGCTCATCTGATACGATCACGAGCCGCTGATCAGCATCGTCTGCTCATTGAGTCAGGGCGGCTCGTTCTGTTTCAGCAGACTCTTTGAAAACAGCAAAATCAGATTTAATCTTTGTCAGGTCCTCGGTAAGGAGTTGGCACTTCTCATCGGCCTCGCTTCAGGTGGCTTGCTGGGTGGCTAGATTACTTTTCAAACCGATTAGTTCAGAGCCGGCCTCGGTTAAGGCTTCCTGTGAAATATCGCAAGCAAAATGAGGGTTAAGTCGCCGTGACAGTATATTATCATATGATGAAGATTAAGACAATGACATTCAAGTCTCAAGCAGATTAAAAGCAATATGTTTGACACTTGGGGGCTAATGTCTGTTTGTTTTCTAAAGGTTTACGATGAAGCCCCGGCTCATTTTTTATCAAAGTTGAGTCAGCCCTTGGGGGCTACAAGCTGGCTCTTCAAATTATTTACTATCAAAGTTCCGGTTCAACTTTATCAAAGTTGAGCCGGCCCTTGGGGGCTACTAAAGGCTCTTCAAACTATCTACATTGAAGTTTCGACTCAGCTTTATCAAAGCTGAGCCGGCCCTTGGGGACTACCAAAGGCTCCTCAGGCTATATACACTAAAAGCTCCGACTCAACTTTATCAAAGCTGAGCTGGCCCTTGGGGGCTACGGATGATGCTTTGAGCAACCGATTCTAAGTTAATGGTTGAGGCCTACAGGCTAAGTATTGCTACTTCTACCAAGACTTGAAGACCCGGCTTACCAACAACTAATGCTAAACCGGCTCTTGGGGGCTACATAAGGGTATACAATGACAGAGCATGAGTACCTCATATCTCTTCTTCATCAAGCTAACGAACTTGAGCTCCATGTCCCGGCTGATGGAGAGGCGGTTCACATAGCCGGCATGCAGCTCGTCAATGGTTAGCTTCTCCAGCGGGGAGTTCAAATTCCATGTTCTCCGAGGCTTCGATCTCCTCAGTATGTCTTATCAAAACATGAGGCGGAGGAGTGCAGAAGTCGGCGTCGGTAATAAAGACGTCTGGAGTAGTCGACTCATCAGCAGCTTTTGAAGGGCTTAGCGGTTTGGAGCTAGCCCTTGGAGGACTCTCAGGAACTATATCATGAGCCGTTGCCTCAACAGAAGGATGAGCCTCTGCAAGCACCTCCTTAGAAGCTGTAGAGGGATTAGCTTGCGGCATAGGAGAATCCGGGTTGGTAGGCTCCGGTTCTCGAGCCTTAGGACCAGGGGTTGACCCGCTGGTTTTCCTTCGCTTTGCTTGAGCCCTGGGGAGTGCAAAGGTCATTATCTAAAACTTTACAAAGGTTTGGACATAAGCACAAAAGGCACATACCCTAGATTGATCTTTAGAGGGGGCATGACAGTTCCTGTAGAGTCGCCAGACGAAGGAGCTGATTCCTGAAAGCAGTTAAAGCAATATAAGACAAGCTAAGTTATAAAAGCATGAGTGATAAAACAAAGATAAGTGAAGCATATACCTCAGCCGGCCTTTTTCATGGAACCGGAGAGTTAGATAACTCGGCCATAAGTTCTTCAGAGCCTGTGCTCCGGGTTCGACGTCGGGAGAGTTGATATTGCTTTTTCAAAAGAAAGTTGGGGTCCAAGTAAGCAAGAGGATGAGAAAGAGGGACCGTTTGGACGACCCGCCGAATCTTCTTTGGAGGAAGAGGTGCTGAGTCGAATGAAATGTAAGTTACCTCAGGAACGTTGGCGTCGCTGGTCTCCTTTTGTCCTGTGAAAAATCACGATCAATAACGTGTATGAAGAGACGGCCAAGAGAGTAAAGGTCTACCTCAGAGTCGTCAGCTTCGGGCTCCTCTTGAGGGGCAGCTTTCTTCGTTCGGCCACCGGTCTTCTCCTTTGATTTCTTTGCTGGAGGAACATACTTCTTCTTCCAGAAGCCGGAATTTGCCTAAGAGTGAAAGCCGTCCAAAGAGGTTAAGAGGTTGCAAAATACATATGGATAGTTAACACTGAGGCAAAGGGATCGAGAGTCTCCCTTACGTCTGGGGCCGGGTTTCCGGCACAGAAAGGTGCTAACCCGATGGCGTGGCAAGCCTGTGAAGACTTGTGCACAAGTCTTTTGATAGCCGCCACGATGTTATCTTCTAACAATGAAGTAGTGTTAAAACAAATGGGGTCATCAGCTTCGCCTATATATTCGCAACTGAGGCGGCTCCGCCGGCTCAGGGGCATGACCCTCCAAGATATCCAACAGTGGGTTAGATCAATGCATGTCAGTCCATTGGCCATAAGGGCCTTAATCTTGGTGTGAGAAGGAGCATACTTCGCCCGCTCAGAGGCTAACAGCCGGCCGGGGATCTCTCTTGTTTTCTTGAGCCGGGATGGACGATAACCTGTCAAGGAATGCTCTCCTTCTTGAGAGGTGTCTTTGTAGTAGAACCAAGTCTTATTCCAATCTTTAGGATGACTCGGCATCCGAACAGCCGGAAAGGTCACATCTCGTCGCCTCTGAATGGAGATCCCGCCAAGCTCTAAACTTGGACCAGCTGCCACCTCCGTTTGGCGGTTTGCATAAAATAACTCACAGAACAGATCAACAAATGGATCTTCTTGCAAGTAAACTTCACTGAGTATTTTGAAGTTGCACATGTTGGAGATGGAATCGGGGGCAATGTCTTGAGGGCGCAGCCTAAAGAGATGAAGGACGTCTCAGAAATTTTTTGAACCGGGCGGGCTAAAGCCGTGCACGAGGTGATCCGCAAACACCACTACTTCACCCTCTTGGGGTGTGGGTCTCATCTCGTTGCCTGGAACCCGCCAATGGATAACCTCTTTAGCTGGAAGGGTCCCCGTGTCTACAAAATCCATTAGGAAATCTTCGGTGATAGAAGAGCCGACCCAATTACATGAATTGGATGCGCGAGACATAGTGGCGACTCAAAACTATGCAAGGTAATAATGTGTGACGAGTTAGAAGGTGATAGATAGCTAAGGGCGGCTAAAAGATCTAAGTGCTATAAAGCTAAGTCGCCGGAACAGTCTGATGAGAGTCGGAAGTTCATTGGCGAGTCAAGCTTGCAAAGAAGATGAGGCAATTTTTACTAAGTGTGGAAAAACAAGTTACACAGACTATCTATGCAGTTATGGATCTACAAAACAAAGAAAATCGGGTTATTTCTGAACCTAACGACGAACCATGGAACCAGTGACGTTCGAAGGCAGTGTCAAGGGCAGCCACACATCGGTTGCGGGGCCATTATGAAGTTCCTATAATCTGCCGCACTGAAAGGGAGGGCGTTTTCGTTTGAAGGTCTACATATGGCCTAATATTATGAACAGCTCGTGTTCTAACGATATAAGAACTCCATGAAAACCCTACCAAGAGCTGCAGACCTAAAAGGGGGAGAAGAACTCACCAGACAGGAAGCAATGGACGCGGTCGGATCTCTGGTACGTTCAGGTTAATGCAGTGGCCTGGCGGGACGACAGTGAGGAAGCTTCACCGGAGAGAGAGGCGTTGGGCGACGGCGTCGAGAGGAAGAAGAAGCACGACTGGAGAAGGAAATGAAAACCACCCATCATGATCCTATTTAATAGGCCAGAGGAGGAAACCAGCGCGGGAATCCAGGCGACAGATATTGATTAACCGAGACGGGCGCCTCGATTCTCGGGCCATCAGTTTAATATTGGAAAGATCTGTCGTGGACGTCAGGGAATCTTTTTGATAAGTCTGGGATGACATCATGGCGGGTCATATTTATCTTACTTACAGGTGATAACAAGCGAGATTCGCCGCCAAGAAAGATGGAAGCTTGAAATGAGCAAGCTCAACTCAACCTGGGGCCTAATGTTGGGGATATGACCCCGCGGTGAGGCCCGCCCAGGCGAGGTCGGGTCATACCTGGCAGTTCATGCACCGGACCAAGGGTCGGCCTGGGAGACTCAAGCCCCAAGGTGTTGGATGGCTTACCAGATGGGCCACGGTGAGGCCCAGACAAAGAAGGCGTGAAGACCCGGGCGGATAAGCCGCCCGGAGATAGCTTGCTCAAGGAAGGAAAGGCAACGTAGAGATAGACTCAGACACGTTGTAAGAGTCGGTATGAGACTCGTGTAACCCGTGGTCTTGACCTCCTATATAAAGGGCGAGACCTGGGGCGACTTAGGCAGAAACCAACTAATCGAGAACTAGGTCAAGCGAATCTGCTCCCTTGTAATCGATACTCCAATCAATACAACACAAGCAGGACGTAGTGTTTTACCTCTTCTTGAGGGGGCGAACCTGGGTAAACTCGTGTCCTTCGTCCCAACCAACCCCTTTGAGTCCATCACCTTAGAGATGGCCTCGAATCCAAGTCCTCGGACATCTGCCGTGACAAAACCACGATACTTCCCAACTCGGTGCAACCGATTCCCATACTCAGACAGAACCCAGTCAAACCCTACCTTTTTGGTGCAACTAATTCTGAATCGGTGGAACCGAGTTCATGTGGCAAACCTACTGATGTTTGTTGCACAAAATCATAAATTCCGAGTTTTTGCTTCGGTGTCATCGAGTCTTGCTATTCTGACCATTGCCCACCTTTTCGGTATCACCGAGAAGTCTATATCGGTCTCACCGAGATTCAAAAGTTGCTACCTTTGAGATAACTCGGTACCATTGAGATTGACACATCGGTGTCACCGAGTTTGACTTATTAGGTGTAACGGTTGGATTTTTGGAGATGCCTATATATACCCCTCCACCACCACCTACTCGACAGAGAAGCACTCAAAACAGATCTCCACTCATACCAACTGATTTCTGAGAGAGAGCCACCTACTCATGTGTTGAGATCATGCCATTCCATTCCTACCAAATGAATCTTGATCTCTAGCCTCCCCAAGTTGCTTTCCACCCAATCAATCTCTTGTTGGGGAATGTTCCATGGGAAACAAAAAATTTCCTACACTTTCACCAAGATCAATCTAGGAGATGAGCATCTACGAGAGGGAGAGTGGACCTACATACCCTTGTAGATCGCTAAGAGGGAAGCGTTAAGAAACGCGGTTGATGTAGTCGAACGTCTTCGCGATCCAAATTGTCGAGCGTCCCACGATCCCACCACAATCCATCCCGCGATCTCATCACGGTCCGTCTCGCGATCTTATCAAGATCCGTCCCACGATCTCATCACGATCCGTCTCGCGATCCGATCACGAATCGTCTCGCGATCTTGATCACGGTCCTTCCGATCTAGCACCGAACGAATGGCACCTCCGCGTTCAGCACACGTACGGCTTGATGACAATCTCTGCCTTCTTGATCCAGCAAGAGGAGCGGAGAGGTAGAAGAGTTCTCCGGCAGCGCGACGACGTTGCGGCGATGATGGTGGAGCTATTCCAGCAGGGCTTCACCTAAGCACTGCAAAAAACCGATCTAGAGGAGAAACTATGCACTAGAGGAGAGGGTAGCACGTGGCTGAAAATCTTGTTCAAAAACCCTAAAACCTCTAGTATATATAAGAGGAAGAGTGGAGGAGGCTTGGCCCATGGGACAAGCCCTCTAGGCTTCGGCCGAACCAGGAGGGAGGAGTCCTCCTCCTCCACTCCTAGTAGGATTAGGACTCCTTCCTTATATGACCTTTTTGCCTTTTTCCACCTTTTTCTATTTGGGCTTTTCTTCCCAGCTGCATGGGCCCAAAGGGCTGGTATTCATCCTCCCACAGCCCATGTAGCCTCTTGGGTCGAAATACCCCTCCCGATGGTCCCCCGGTACACTACCCGCACTCCCGATACACTACCAATGAGCCCGAAACTTTTCCGGTGACCAAAACAGGACTTCCTATATATATCAATATTTACCTCCAGACCATTCCGGAGCTCCTCGTGACGTCCGGGATCTCATCCAGGATTCCAAACAACCTTTGGTCACCATCATACATAACTCTATACTACCGGAACGTCACTGAACGTTAAGTGTGCAGACCTTGCGGGTTCGAGAATTATGTAGACATGATCGAGACACCTCTACGGTCAATAACCAATAGCGGGACCTGGATGCCCATATTGGTTCCTACATATTCTATGAAGATCTTTATCGGTTGAACCTCTATGTCAAGGATTCAGTAAATCCCGTATAATGTTGCCTTTGTTTATCGGTATGTTACTTGCCCGAGATTCGATCGTCGATATCTGAATACCTAGTTCAACCTCGTTACCGGCAAGTCTCTTTACTCCTTCCTTAATACAAGATCTTGTGGCTAACACTTAGTCACATTGCTTGCAAGGCTTGTTGCGATGTTGTATTCCCGAGTGGGCCCTGAGATACCTCTGTTGGAAATATGCCCTAGAGGCAATAAATAAAGTGTTTATTATTATATTTCCTTGTTCATGATAATCGTTTATTATCCATGCTATAACTGTATTGATTGTAAACACATTACATGTGTGGGTAAATAGACAACACATTGTCCCTAGTATGCCTCTAGTGAACTAGCTCGTTAATCAAAGATGGTCAAGGTTTCCTAGCCATTTGACATGTGATGGACAAGACCCAAACTGCAAACATAGCATACGATCGTGTCAGTTTATTGCTACTGTTTTCTGCATGTCAAGTATATGTTCCTATGACCATGAGATCATGCAACTCACGGACGTCGGAGGAGTGCCTTGTGTGTATCAAATGTCGCAACGTAACTGGGTGACTATAAATATGCTCTACAGGTATCTCCGATGGTGTCTTTTGAGTTGGCATGGATCGAGACTGGGATTTGTTACTCCGTGTGACGGAGAGGTATCTCAGGGCCCACTCGGTAATACAACATCACAATGAGCCCTGCAAGCAATGTGACTAAGTGTTGGTCACGGGATCTTGTATTACGGAACGAGTAAAGAGACTTGCCAGTAACGAGGTTGAACTAGGTATGGAGATACCGACGATCGAATCTCGGGCAAGTAACATACCGAAGAACAAATGGAACGTTATACGGGATTAACTGAATCCTTGACATACAGGTTCGACCGATAAAGATCTTCGTAGAATATGTAGGAACCAATGTGGACGTCTAGGTCCCGCCATTGGTTATTGACCGTAGAGGTGTCTCGGTCATGTCTACATAGTTCTTGAACCCGCAGGGTCTGCACACTTAAGGTTCGGTGACGTTTCGGTAGTGTAGAGTTATGTATGGTGGTGACCGAAGTTTGTTCGGAGTCCCGGATGAGATCCCGGACGTCACGAGGAGCTCCGGAATGGTCCGGAGGTAAATATTCATATATAGGAAGTCCCAGTTTGGTTTCCGGAAAAGTTTCGGGCTCATCGGTAGTGTACCGGGAGTGCCGGTAGTGTACCGGGAGTGCCGGTAGTGTACCGGGAGGCCTCCGGGAGGGGTATTTCGACCCCAAGAGGTCCATGGGCTGTGGGATAATAATAACCATCCCTTAGTGGGCTGGGAAAACAGCCACAAAGGCCCATGGCGTAGGAGAGAAAGTCCTAAAGCAAAAAGTGGAATATCAGCCAATAGGAGGCAATCCTACTCCAACTAGGATTGGAGGTGAAGTAGGATTGCTTCCCACCTCCTATTTCGGCTGACCCAAAGGACTTGGATGCCTCTCCTATCCTCTCCTCCTATATATACTAGTGGATTGGGTGGTTTTTGGACAGAATTTCCAGCCACGTGCTACCCGTTACACCAGTGCGTAGTTTCTCCTCTAGATCGGTTTTCTGCAGCGCTTAGGCGAAGCCCTGCCGGAATTGCTCCACCACCATCACCGGAGCGCCGTCATGATGCCAGTGAAATCTCTCTCCTCTCCACCTCCTCTCGCTGGATCGAGACAGTGGAGATCATCATCAAGCTGCACGTGTGCTGAACGCGGAGGTGTCATCCGTTCGGCGCTAGATCGGAAGGACCGTGATCGAGATCGCAAGACGGGTCGTGATGTGATCACGGAACGGATCGTGATGAGTTCGCAGGACAGATCGTAATCAAGATCGTGAGACAGATCGTGATGAGTTCGCGGGACGGATCATGATGTGTTCGCGGGACAGTTCGTGATTGGATCGCGGGACGCTCGGCGATTTGGATCGCGAAGAAGTTCGACTACACCAACCGCGTTTCTTAACGCTTCCCGCTTAGCGATCTACAAGGATACGTAGATCCACTCTCCCTCTCGTAGATGCTCATCACCATGGATAGGTTTGCATGTGCGTAGGAAATTTTTTGTTTCCCATGCGACGTTCCCCAACAGTGGCATCATGAGCTAGGTTGATGGTTCGATGAGATCTCGAGTAGAACACAAAAGGTTTGTGGGCGTTGATGCTTAGATTGCTTCCTCCCTTGGTCAGATTTTGGTTCAGTGGGATTGCGAGATGAAGCGGCCCGGACCAATATTACTCGTACGCTTACGAGAGACCGGTTCCCTCGACGCAACTTGTTGCTTAGATGGCTTGCGGGTGACAGTTTCTCTCACTTTAGTTGGATCGGATCCGACAAAGGCGGTCCTTGAGAAGGTTGAAAAGCAATCTATGTATCACCGTTGTGGTTTATGCGTAGGTGAGAATCGTTCTTGCTAGATACCCGTAGCAGCCACGTAAAACATGGAACAACAATTAGAGGACGTCTAACTTGTTTTTGCAGGGTATGTTGTGATGTGATATGGCCAATTACATGATGAGATATATGTGATGTACGA
The DNA here is from genome assembly GCA_022496015.1 of Hordeum marinum. NCBI lineage: Eukaryota > Viridiplantae > Streptophyta > Magnoliopsida > Poales > Poaceae > Hordeum > Hordeum marinum. The sequence goes on along the minus strand of CM039672.1, from coordinate 454,996,179 downwards.
GATGATCATGTGATGTATAGAATTTCACGACTTGCATGTCGTTGAGTACGGCAACCGGCAGGAGCCATAGGGTTGTCTTTAATTATTGTATGACCTGCGTGTCGATCATTAAGCGCTATGTAATGCTTTACTTTATCGCTAAGCGGTAGCAATAGAAGTAGAAGCAGGGCTGGCGCCACAACCCCAATGGCAACACATTGATGGAGATCAAGATGATGGAGATCATGGTGTTGTGCCGGTGACGATGGAGATCATGCCGGTGTTTCAAAGATGGAGATCTTAAACACAAGTTCATGGCCATATCATGTCACTTATGGATTGCATGAGATGTTAATCCTTTTATGCACCTTGTTTTTCTTAGTACGGCGGTAGCATTATAAGGTGATCCCTCACTTGAATTTCAAGATGAACTGTGTTCTCCCCGAGTGCACCGTTGCGAAAGTTTGTCGTGTTGAGACACCACGTGATGATCGGGTGTGATAGACTCTACGTTCACATACAACGGGTGCAAGCCAGATTTGCACACGCGGAACACTCGTGTTAAACTTGACGAGCCTAGCATGTACAGACATGGCCTCGGAACACGAGAGACTGAGAGGTCGAACATGAGTCATATAGTAGATATGATCAACATAATGATGTTCACCATTGCAGCCACCTCAACTCACGTGATGATCGGACTTGAGTTGGTGAATTTGGATCATGTATCACTCGAATGATCGAAGGGATGTCAATTTGAGTGGGAGTTCTTAAGTAATATGATTAATTGAACTCATTATCGTGAACATAGTCAAAGTGTCTTTGCAAATTATGTTGTAGATTACTAGCTCGCGCTATAGCTCCCTTAAATTTTTATATGTTCCTAGAGAAATAGAGTTGAAAGATGTTGGTAGCAATATTGCGGACTGGGTCCGTGATCTGAGGATTGTCCTCATTGCTGCACAGAAGGCTTATGTCCTTAATGCACCACTCGGTGCACCACCCCCTCTAGCGTCGTCTATAGATTTTGTGAACATCTAACAGGCATGTTTCGATGACTACTTGATAGTTTAGTGCATCATGCATTACGGCTTAGAATTGAGGCTCCGAAACGTTTTGAACGTCATGGAACATATGAGATGTTCTAGGAGCAGAGATTGTGATCTCAGGCTCGTGCCTGTGTTGCGAGATATGAGATCTCCAACAAGATTCTTTGCATGTAAGATGAAGGAGAATAGCTCAACCGTTGAGCATGTACTCAGATTGTCTGGGTAATACAATCGCTTGAATCAAGTGGGAGTTGATCTTCCAGATAAGATAGTGATTGATATAGTTCTCCAAGTCACTGTCACTAAAGCTACTAGAACTTAGTGATGAACTATAATACACCAGGGATAGAAGTATTGATCCCTGAGCTGTTCGCGATGTTTGACAGCGCAAAGGTAGAAATCAAGAAGGAGCGTCAAGTGTTGATGGTTAATCAAACCACTAGTTTCGAAAAGGGCAAGAGCAAGGAGGGAAACTTCATGGATAGCAAGTCAGTTGCTGCTCTAGTGAAGCAACCCAAAGTTGAACTCAAACCCGAGACTAAGTGCTTCTATTATGAGGTGAGAGGTCGCTGAAGCGGAACAACCCTAGATACTTGGTAGATAAGAAGGCTGGCAACATCGACAGAAGTATATTTGATATACGAGTTATTGATGTGTACCTTGCTAGTACTCCTAGTAGCACCTAGGTATTGGATACCGGTTTAGTTGCTAAATGTTAGTAACTCGAAATAAAAGCTACGGAATAAACGGAGAACTAGCTAAGGGTGAGGTGACGATGTGTGTTGGAAATGTTTCCAAGGTTGATGTGATCAACATCGCACGCTCTCTCTACCTTCAGGATTAGTGACAAAGCTAAATAAATGTTATTTGGTGTTTTGCGTTGAGCATGAACATGATTAGATCATGTTTGTTGCAATACGGTTATTCATTTAAGTCAGAGAATAATAGTTATTCTGTTTACATGAATAATACCTTCAATGCTCATGCACCCAGTGAGAATGGTTTGTTGAAATCTTGATCGTAGTAATACACATGTTCATAACATTAATGTCAAAAGATACAAAGTTAAATAATGATAGTACCACATACTTGTGGCAGTGCCGCAAAATGTCATATTGGTATAAAGCGCATGAAGAAACTCCATGGTGATGGATATTTGGACTCATTCGATTTCGAATCGGTTGAGACATGCGAACCATGCCTCTTGGGCAAGATGACTAAAGGACCCCGTTGGATGGAGCGGGCAAGTGATTCATTGGAAATGATACATGTTGATGTATGCAATCTAGTGAGTCTTGTAGCGTGCAGTGGATATCGTTATTTTCTTACCTTCACTAATGATTTGAGTAGATATAGTGTATATTTACTTAATGAAACACAAGTCTGAATCGTTTGAAAGGTTCAAGCAAATTCAGAGTGAAGTTTAAAGATCATCGTGACAAGAAGATAAAAATGACTGCGATATGATCGTGGAGGTGAATATCTGAGTCACGAGTTTGGCATACAACTTAAGACAATGTGAAAGTTGTTTCACAACTAAACGCCACCTGTTACACCATAGTGTGATGGTGTGTCCGAACATCATAGTTATGCTCTATTGGACATGTTGCGTGCTATGATGTCTCTTGTCGTTTTACTACTATAATTTTGGGGTTATGCATTAGAGAGAACTACATTCACTTTAAATAGGGCACCATCTAAATCCGTTGAGATGACACCATGTGAATTATGGTTTGATAGAAACCGAAGCTGTCATTTCTTAATATTTGGGGATGTGACACTTGTGTGGAAAATGTTTTCACCTAATGAGGTTGAACCCAAGGCGGACAAATTGCATCTTCATAGAATACCCTAAGATCAGTTGGGTGACCTTCAATCTCAGATCCTAGTGCAAAGTGCTTGTTGCTTAAACGGATCCTTTCTCGAGGAAATGTTTCTCTCGAAAGAATTGAGTGGGAGGAAGATAGAACTTGATGAGGTTGTTAAACCTTTGTTCAACCAAAGAGTAGCGCAGCGCAGAAAGATGTTTCTGTGAAGCCTACGTTAGTTGAAGAGGAAGTTAATGATGATGATCATGAAGCTTCAGGACCAAGTTACTATCGAACTTCGTAGGTCGACAAGGATGTGTACTGCTCCTAAGTGGTACCACAACTCTGTCTTGGAGATTATGTTGTTGGACAACGATGAACCTACGAGCTATGGAGAAGCGATGATGGGCCCGGATTCCGACAAATGGTTAGAGGCCATGAAATCCGAGATAGGATCCATGTATGAAAACCAAGTGTAGACTTTGGTAGACTTGCTCGTTGGACGGCAGGTCGTTGAGTACAAATGGATCTTTAAAATGAAGACACACACTGATGGTGAATGTCACTATTTGTAAAGCTCGACTTGTTGCAAAGATGTTTGTGACAAGCTCAAGGAGTTGACTACGATGAGACTTTCTCACTCGTAGTGGTGCTAAAGTTTGTCGGAATTATGTTAGCAATTGCTGTGTTTTTAATGATGAAATCTGGCAGATGGATGTCAGAACATCGTTTCCTTAACGGTTTACTTGAGGAAAGGTTGTATGTGATACAACCAGAAGGTTTTGTCAGGCCTAAGGATGCTAAAAGGTGTGCAAGCTTCGGTGATCCTTCCATGGACTGAAGCAAGCATCTCAGAGTTGGAATATACGCTTTGATGAGGTGATCAAAGTTTTGATGTTTATACAAAGTTTACGAGAAACTTGTATTTGCAATAAAGTGAGTGGGAGCACTATAGAATTTCTGATAAGTATATGTGGATGACATATTGTTGATCAGAAATAATGTAGAGTTTCTGGAAAGCATAAAACGGTCATTTGGAAAGTGATTTTCAAAGGAAGACCTGGATGAAGCTACCTAATTGTTGAGCATCAAAATCTATGGAGATAGATCAAGATGCTCGATGAGACTTTCAATGAGTGCATACATTGACAAGATTTTGAAAGAGTTCAAAATGGATCAGTAAGAGAAAGAGTTCTCGCCTGATTTGTAAGGTGTGAAAGTTGAGTGAGACTCAAAGCTCGACAACGGCAGAAGAAAGAGAAAGGACGAACGGTCGTCCCCTGTGCCTTAGCCATAGGCTCTATATTATGCCATGCTGTGTACCGCACCTGTGTGTGCCTTGCCATGAGTCCGTCAGGGGGTACAAGAGTGAACCAGGAGTGGATCACTAGACAGCGGTCAAGATTATCCTCAGTAACTAAGAGACTGAGGAGATGTTTCTCGATTATGGAGGTGATAAAGAGTTCGTCGTAAGGAGTTACGTCGATACAGGCTTTAACACTAATCCGGATGACTCGTAGTAGCAATCTGGATACGTATAGTGGACCAGCCATTTGGAATAGTACCGAGCGGAGTGTGGTAGCAGTGTTTATAGTTTGACATAGGTATTTTCAAAGTGCACACGGATCTGAATGTTACAGACCCGTTGACTATAAGACCTCTCTCACATGCAAAGCATGATCGAGCCCCAGAACTCGTTGGGTGTTAGATTCATAACAGTGCGAATCACATGGTGATGTGAACTAGATTATTGACTCTAGTGCAACTGGGAGACTGTTGGAAATATGCCCTAGAGGCAATAATAAATTAGTTATTATCATATTTCCTTGTTCATGATAACCGTTTATTATCCATGCTATAATTGTATTGATCGGAGACTTAGATGCATGTGTGGATACATAGACAAAACCATGTCCCTAGTATGCCTCTAATAGACTAGCTCGTTGATCAAAAGATGGTTAAGGTTTCCTAGCCATGGACATGAATGTTATTTGATAACGGGGTCACATCATTAGGAGAATGATGTGATGGACAAGACCCAAACTGCAAACGTAGCATATGATCATGTCAGTTTATTGCTACTGTTTTCCGCATGTCAAGTACGTGTTCCTATGACCATGAGATCATGCAACTCACAGATATCGGAGGAGTGCCTTGTGTGTATCAAACGTCGCAACGTAACTGGGTGACTATAAAGGTGCTCTACAGGTATCTCCGATGGTGTCTATTGAGTTGGCATGGATCGAGACTGGGATTTGTTACTCCGTGTGACGGAGAGGTATCTCGGGGCCCACTCAGTAATGCAACATCACAATAAGCCTTGCAAGCAATGTGACTAATTGTTAGTTACAGGATCTTGTATTACGGAACGAGTAAAGAGACTTGCCAGTAACGAGGTAAAACTAGGTATGGATATACCGACGATCGAATCTCGGGCAAGTATCATACCGAAGAACAAAGGGAACGTTATACGGGATTAACTGAATCCTTGACATAGAGGTTCGACCGATAAAGATCTTCGTAGAATATGTAGGAACCAATGTGGACGTCCAGGTCCCGCCATTGGTTATTGACCGTAGAGGTGTCTCGTTCATGTCTACATAGTTCTCGAACCCGCAAGGTCTGCACACTTAAGGTTCGGTGACGTTTCGGTAGTGTAGAGTTATGTATGGTGGTGACCGAAGTTTGTTCGGAGTCCCGGATGAGATCCCGGACGTCACGAGGAGCTCCGGAATGGTCCGGAGGTAAAGATTCATATATAGGAAGTCCCAGTTTGGTTTTCGGAAAAGTTTCGGGCTCATCGGTAGTGTACCGGGAGTGCGGGTAGTGTACCGGGAGTGCCGGTAGTGTACCGGGAGGCCTCCGGGAGGGGTATTTCGACCCCAAGAGGTCCATGGTCTGTGGGACAATAATAACCAGCCCTTAGTGTGCTGGGAAAACAGCCACAAAGGCCCATGGCGCAGGAGAGAAAGTCCTAAAGAAAAAAGTGGAAAATCAGCCAATAGGAGGCAATCCTACTCCAACTAGGATTGGAGGTGAAGTAGGATTGCTTCCCACCTCCTATTTCGGCTGACCCAAAGGCCTTGGCTGCCTCTCCTCTCCTCTCCTCCTATATATACTAGTGGATTGGGTGGTTTTTGGACAGAATTTCCGGCCACGTGCTACCCGTTACACCGGTGCATAGTTTCTCCTCTAGATCGGTTTTCTGCAGCGCTTAGGCGAAGCCCTGCCGGAATTGCTCCACCACCATCACCGGAGCGCCGTCATGCTGCCGGTGAACTCTCTCTCCTCTCCACCTCCTCTTGCTGGATCGAGACGGTGGAGATCGTCATCAAACTGCACGTGTGCTGAACGCGGAGGTGCCGTCCGTTCGGCGCTAGATCGGAAGGACCGTGATCGAGATCGCGAGACGGTTCGTGATGTGATCGCAGAACGGATCGTGATGAATTCGCGGGACAGATCGTGATCAAGATCGTGAGACGGATCATGATGAGTTCGCGAGATGGATCATGATGTGTTCGCGGGACGGTTCGTGATTGGATCGCGGGACGCTCGGCGATTTGGATCGCGAAGAAGTTCGACTACACCAACCGCGTTTCTTAACGCTTCCCGCTTAGCGATCTACAAGGGTACGTAGATCCACTCTCCCTCTCTTAGATGCTCAGCACCATGGATAGGTTTGCGTGTGCGTAGGAATTTTTTTGTTTCCCATGCGACGTTCCCCAACATAAACCTGAATCAAAAACACCAAAAAGAAGAGACTTACCAAATTTACGAGTAGAGGCTGTTAACGTTCTTGGTCTTCTTCCTAATAAGTCGTCCAGATCTAGTCTCCAAATTGATAATGCTTGTTGGTGCCTCCTTTTCAACTTGTACTTGAGTCTCTTCTTCAAGTTGCATTTGTGTCTCTAGCTGATCTTGTTCACCGTCCTCATCATCCTTACTCACCCCATCATCATTCTCAATGTCATTATCAACATATTCATTCTCTTCTTCATCATCCTCACTCTCAGTTTCAAGAATCTCATTCTCATCATCATCATTCCTCTTTATTTTCTTGTTATTACCCTTTGAAACAACATAAGACGCCTTCCTACTTGAGTTGAGGCACCTTATTTGCTCAAAAACAGCACTAGCTGCATCAACCATGCACAATCGGATCATCTACATCCTCATTCAGCCACTCCATTATTGGTTTTGTTTCATCAAACATTGTGGTATCCATTAGCAATGCACTTGGATCAATTTCTTTATCTATATCTCTCTCTTTCTCTTGATCTTCTTCAACACGTATCTTCAAGGTTTGAATAGTAAACAAGTAAATTATATGACATGCAAGGACAACACAAAGTAGAAAGTAAAAGTGATGGTTTATACCTTTAAGTTGTAGCGTATAGAAACTAGCTTGTGGAGCTTGTCATATAGAAGACGATTTCTTTGCTTTGTGTGCACCAAAGCAAAAGCGCTCCAATTTCTCTCACACCCACTAGAGGAGACACATTGTGAGCAAATTCTCATTGCACATTTCTGCAATGCAGGAACATACCCTCCAAACTGAAACCACCATTGGGCTGCAAGATAACAACAAAGAAATTTTCAGGAATGCAAACCAAAAGTAAATGGAAATTCTAAAACTAAAACACCATAACTTACTTGGCTCCATTCTCGCCACAGTTTCTTCTGCCAATCTGGTCCCAAACCTCCCTTGCCACTCCCTGAACTTTCTCACTTCATCAATGGCTGAAAGAGCACTCACTGGGTCTAATATCTTCGCTATCGCATCTGTTAGTGAAGTGGCATAATCTGTGTGGCTGCAAGGGTTCAGCTTGTAATGTGTATATGGGTCAAGGACGGCAGCTAAAACACAATAGAGCCACATGAGTTAAAGAACATAAAAAAGAGAAACATAAATTGCGAAGGTCGAATCATTTATCACTATCTGCAACCATAAATGTATCTTCTTCCATTGCATCTATCCTCTTGCCCAACTTGTGCATGAACGAAAGGTACAACCTTTATGTAGGGCCAAGATGGGCTTCCATCCTTTGTATAGCAAGCATCATGCTTTTTTTGAAGCCAGAAAGTGTTCATTGTTTTTGTGTATCAGCATACCTCATGGCTGTATAAAGTGGCCTCAATGAACTCCATACCCACTCTAGTGCGTTCCACCAAACATCACTAGACAAACACTCTCCAGCAAACACATACCGAGGCTCATACCTCCACTGACACTCCTTCCAATCCTTTGAAACCATCCACTCCCTAAATTTATCTTTCTTTGAATGGTAACTCTCACGGAGCATGAAGACAGTCCCAAAACGGGTGGCATTTGCTCTAATTAGTTCACCAACTATGTTCTTCTTCATGTTATCATGGAGGTTATTGTGCTTATGCATGAACCTACAAATTGTCTTGGCACTCTTGACTATCACGTTAACCTCAGGAAATTTTGCTATATATTTTAGCATAAGAGACGGTATGGGCCACACACGGTTGCCAAACAATATGAGAGTATTTTGGTTCTTCTATAAGGGTTTTGCAAGCTTTCTTATAATTGGATCCATTATCGGTTACTATTTGAACTATATGCTCATGCCCTATCTCTTCTACAACCTTTTCAATCTCTCTATATATAAAGTCTGCCAAATTACGTAAAATGCATATATACCTAATGAGAACAATCCATTAAGAACATAAAACAACTATAGGACAGATCCAAGTATTCAAGAACAATATTGTAATAACATACGTAAAATGCATATATACCTAATGAGAACAAGCCATTGAGAACATAAAACAACTATATTAGAAGAAAGCAAATATTTTAAGAACATAAGACAATTTTAGGACAAATCCAATTATTCAAGAAGCAAGTAAAGTGCTAAGCAGAGAAGGAAGAAGTAACCTGAATTCTGAGTTTGTCCGGATGCATCAATGGTGTTGAGGAAGAACTCGTGCATTACAATACACCATGAAGTTTATGATGTTCATTCCTGTAGGACCAGTCCAAGAATCGCACATAAGACTCACACCAAAGTGCTTCCAGTCTTGTTTGAATTTTTGAAGAAACAAATTAGCTTCATCATAGTTGGCCTCCAAATATGGCCCATCAATCTCCTTCGCGGTTGGTATAGGAATAGGCCCTAATTGTTGAGTGATCTTCACAGCAGCTCGAAAGTATGGGCAATCAACTTTACGTCCAACAATATCATTGGAATGAAAAAACTTGGACCAAGCTAGGCCAAGTGCATCTCTTGAATTAGGATCCAAAGCACTACTGATCTGGGGCTTCATAGATACTTTCTTGCTAGATAATTGCCTGTCAAAATAGGAGGTGATACTCCTTTTACCAACAGAAACCTGCACATCACCCACACCGCCCTTGCCAATTCTCCTTTCAACTCTGCGAGAGATATTCGGGTCACGCAATGCTTCTCTAATATTCATCTGAATTTCTTCTTCATCATCATCTAGTACATTAATCACCCCTCCTTTTTGATACAACCCTTCCATAATATTTCTTTCAATTCTCAGCCTGCTATTTTGTTTGTCTCTTTTCTTCCTCCTTGATTCATCCCGGCACTCTCTCATTGCATCTCTCATATTTCTTGGCACATTGGGGCATCTCCTCACATTACCTACAATACCACCAAGGTGCTCCGCGACACGGGTTGCACCGCCACCTTTGTGCTTTAGGCTGCAGTATGTGCAATCAAAAACCCCATAATACGGCCATGCATGGTTCCAGGGATCATATAAGTTATTGTCTTTAAGTCCTGCATTGCAAGGTTACAAACACCAATTTAATTGAACCTAGCAAATAAAGATCATGGTTCCAATTGCATTGTGTGACCAAGCAAAGCATAGTAATACCTTTCCAAGGTCTTTGGGAACCACTTCCATTTGCATCCTCGTCGCTGCTGCCACTCCTATTTGCAGTTCCATTACCTGAAAATCACATGACAAAAGAACGACGGTCAGTTATAAAGAGTAGACAGCTAAGGAAGCAAACATTTCTCACTAGGGTGTCCTGATATGAATGAGGAACAAAAACAGTACAAACAAATTATCTAGTTTAGATACCAAGGAATAAATAATTTATATACAAGCTGATGCTCTAGTACCGCTGGACATTGAAATTAATCAGTGGTCAACAACTACTTAGTTAAATACACAAACACAACTGAAGTTTATATTGGATGCATTGTAGATCTAAATAAATGATCGATTCAAACATGGGATGCTTCTGCAAATATACAAGCTAGTGGTTGGATGTGATAATAAAAGCTTTAATATTGTGCACAAGCCACTGGTGGTAACCACTTTTCCATTACCAGATAGTGGGCAACCTTTCTGACTACCAAATGCATGTACATTTCAGATTATATACCAAGTCAAAATATTGTCAGAATCCTTGGTGACTACAAGATGCATGTGTATTTCAGATTAATGATGCCACTACTCTGTTCAAATCATCAAGACTGAGTTTTTTTACCCCTGTATGATATATGCAGCCTCTCATTCATCTAAACAAGCACAAGTACTGAAACTGCATCTACGTACTGAAACTGAAACTGCATCTACGTACTAAAACTAAAACTGCATCTACGTACTTTAGTGAGATGTATACACATAAAGAAAGCTTGTACCTTCCCAAACAAGAGGACGCCCTCCATGCTGCTGTCGCTACCTCGTGCTACTGCCTCCATTCAACTGGTTGGCTCGTGCACCATCAGCTTCGTTGCCGCAGCCACTGAGCGCCATGCCCTTCTCTTGGAGCAGTGAATGGCACGAACCGAATGGGTGGAGGCAAGGAGATGTGGAGGAAGGCGGAAGGCTAGTGAGCGCATTGGCCGGACGCCGGAGAAGCTGTGCTGACAAGGATGTGTTATGTGCACTGCGGCGGTGGCGCACACAGGAGGAGCGAGAGGAAAAACAGCGATTCTAGGGTTAGGACATTTGCGTTCGTGCTTTTATGTGAGCAGAAGCGTAACATGAAGGCCCTAGAAGCTGGGTCGGGCAAATAAATTCAAACTGGGCCAAATAATTCGGCCAAAAGGCCCATATGCGGGGCCCAGGCGAGATGGCCGAAATTCGGCCGAAATTTAGTTTTAGCAAGTTCTCATATGGACAATCCACCACAAAGTGACTTACATTACCATAGTTGTAGCAAGTTCTCACACGTTGCTTTCCCTTTGACCCATTTGAGTTGTTCTTGGAGAAGTTGGGCCTTGAGTTTCTCTTGTTGCCCCAAAATTGTCTGGACACAAGATCCATGTGCTCATTATAAGCATATTTAGTGTCCTCGGGGCAAGCATCTTCATCTTCTTCTTCTTCCTCTTGATTGACCTTGGCCTTCAATGCAAGATTGAGAGAGGACTTCCTTGATCGTTGAACCCGAGCAAGAGCATTGTCGGCCGTCGTGTTGAGGATGTTCATTGCAATGAATTCATCCAACACATCACCAGATGATAAGGTGTGAAAGTCTGGCCTTTGACGAATGAAAGCGAACATGGCCTTGTTGTAGGGCATGATAGCCTTCAGGAACTTACGCTTGATCCAAGTATCATCCACATCCTTGCTGTCATGATCCTTGAGGGAAACAGCGAGAGTGGTCACCCTTCTATAGAGCTCACGCGGTTCCTCGTCTCTATCATCACGAACTCATCTGACTGATCAAGAACAACTTCATAGTTTGACCGTTGAATACTTGAGATGCCCTTGTACATGGAGATGATATGTTCCCAACATTCTTTAGCAACAGTGAAGGGCCGTAGGTGAGGTAGATCTTCAGGAGGAATTGCAGCTTGGAGTATGAACAAGGCGGAAGAATTTAGTTGTTTATCCGCTTGTTCTCTTGGAGTAAGATTGTGTGGATCATCAGGATAGTATCCTTATTCAATGACTCTCATGAGATGAATTGAGCTGTGATCTAAATGAGACTTCATACTAAAAACCCAGTTAGCAAAATCATTCTTAGAAAGTTTAGGAGGAGGACTGAGATTGACTATATGAGGTGGGTGCACCGCTCCTCCATAGACCACGGGAGGAGGAACAGAGGCAAAGCTCCCCGACCCATTAACTCTTTGAGCATGATTATCTTTGTCGGCACTGTCCCCCTCCTTATCGGAGTTGGCATCCGATGACGAGTTAGTGGGTTTGACCACTTGCCCCGCATCGGTAGACATTTTAAGAGTATTAAGGAAATCTTTAAACATGGAGTGAACCTCGGTAGCCATGGAGGATTTGAGTAAGGTCAAGGCCTCGTTCAAATCATTGCATGAGACTGTGTTCACACCCATGGCCTCGGGAAGTTCTCCCACACGAGCCTCTTTGCCAGCCATACTCTTCGGCTAGTGAAACCCTTAATAAAGAGACGTGGCTCTGATACCAATTGAAAGGATCGATATGGTTGGCCTGAGGGGAGTGAATAGGAAACTAACACTTTTTAACTTTTCTTTAACAATTAAGGTTTAGCATCAAATAAGTTAGCTAGATGTGCAACTAGGTGAACAACCTATATGATGCTAGCCATAACAAGTACACAAGCTAGCACGGGATATAACACAATAAATACTTGCAAGAAGTAAAGATGCGAGATAACCAAAAGTGGAGCCGGGGGAGACAAGGATGTGTTACAAAAGTTCCTTCCCTTGTGGGGAAGTACGTCTCCGTTGGAGCGGTGTGGAGGCACAATGCTCCCCAAGAAGCCACTAGGGCCACCGTATTCTCCTCACGCCCTCACACAATGCGAGATGCCATGATTCCACTATTGGTGCTCTTGAAGGCGGCGACCGAACCTTTACAAACAAGGTTGGGGCAATCTCCACAACTGAATTGGAGGCTCCCAACGACACCACGAAGCTTCACCACAATGGAACGTGGCTCCGAGGTGACCTCAACCGTCTAGGGTGCTCAAACACCCAAGAGTAACAAGATCCGCAAGGGATTAGTGGGGGGATTGAAATTTCTCTTGGTGGAAGTGTAGATCTGGGCCTTCTCAACCTATCCCTAGGAAATCAACACGATTGATTGGCAAGGGAGAGAGATCGGGCAAAAATGGAGCTTGGAGCAACAATGGAGTTTTGGGAAGGAAGAGATAGGCTTCTTGGAGAAGAAGACCTCCCTTTTATAGTGGGGGACAAGATCCAACCGTTATCCACTCACTTAGCCCCGCGCACCATGGTACTACCGCAAAAGTCATGGTACTACCGCGATGGCTTGCGGTACTACCGCAGCCCTGTGCGGTACTACTGCTAGCACGGAAGTAGCTGGCCCTGGCCGTTATTACTAGGACACAAGCGGTAGAACTGCCGGAGCGGTACTACCGCGAGCCCGTGCGGTACTACGGCACGGTTGGCAGGGGCAGCCACTGGAGGTGCATGAAAGTAAAAAATTACTTCCGTGCCAACCTCCGTAGAGGGAAACTCTACGAAAAAAGTCCGCACGGTAGTACCGGATGAGAATCGTGGTACTACCGTAGTAGGGCGGAAGTAAAAAATTACATCCGCGCCTACTACCACAGGTGTAGTGGCCAGGGCAGGAGACATCGGTACTACCGCTCCGCTGAGCAGTACTACCGCTGGCACCTGCGGCCACTGAACCAGAACACGCATGCGTTCCTTTTTCACAGATAAGGAAAACAGGTTGGGGCTCCATTGAAGAGAGGGAAAGGTGGTGTAAAGGAATATATGAGCACGAGTTGATTCCACCCAAACCTTTCCGATGTGGACCCCCTCTTGATAGTACGACTTTCCTACGAATCAAATCCACCGAAAAGAAACGCATAGAACAACCGTCTTCGAGAGATTCCGAGGGGCACTGGATCATCTTGTGCCTAGACCTGAGATATCTGAAATGCTCAATGCACATGATTAGTCCGCAAAGGCATTGTCATCAATCACCAAAACCACTTAGGGAGAAATATGCCCTTACAATCTCCCCATTTTTGGTGGATTGATGACAACACGGGATTTGCACATAAGGATATAAAATAAGCATAAGCAACCCCAAGACCTACAAAATATAGGATAGCTCCCCCTAGATGTGTGCATACTCTAGATATGCTTTGGACTGCAGGGCACACACACTAGGATCAACAGTCCTCCTATATTTTATAGGCAATGCAATCACTACAACAGAACGAACAGAACTAAGTATGGAAACTAGACATAGCATGTGAGCATAAAGATAAGGGAACATTATGGATAGACTCACAAGCTACGTATCATACTAGACAATAATAAGGTAGTAGTGATAGCATATGTCTCACACCATATGATAGAGGAAGTCTTCAGGTCACACACACACACAAACGACATAAACCAAGGTTCAACGAAAGCTGAGAGACGACAAAAAGGCAAACACAAGACGAAAAGGCAAACACAAATACGTGCAAATCCTACACTCTATCCTCCTTTGGCATCGAGACGCCAAAAAGGCAGAGAGGACACCTAACACCTAGGTGGTAGCTCCCATGCAAAAAGATCAGTCATCAGACTCCTCTGAAGCATCTGGGACGGACTCCGCATCAGAATCATCCCACTGGAACTGCTGCTTAGCCATCCAAGTGGCCTCAGGGGTGATGTCCTTCTCAGACCCTCTCGAGATGGTCTCGCCAAGCTTCCTCAGAATGCGCTTGTCACACTGGAGACTCTCCTTATGAGCAACGTGAGCCTTATACTGACCCTTGGCCTGCATGCAGAACAAAGTCTTCATCTTGTGAGAGAGCTTCTTGGCCCAAGATGGCTCAGAAGACGGAGGTACATAGGACTCGGAACTGTTTTCATCCTCCTCTTCTATCTCATCCTCATCGACCTCCATACGAGCAGACGGTGGCTTAGTGGTGGTGTTGGCCCACTTTTCCTTCATACGCAGACGAAGGGGCTCATGAAGAAACGTGTGCTCTGGCATGTCCTGACCTAGAAACTTCTTGTCCCAAGTAGTACGAATCAGATAGAACAAGTATGGCCCATAAATGGGGACCTTCCGATGAAACACAGCAGTGCGAAGCTCAGACCACATAACATGGGACACATCAAGGATGACAATGTCTTCATTTCTTCCTTTCTCACATAGCAGCAACATATCCACCAGATAGGAGTGTACCTTGTCCTTGTCTCCCATGTAAGGAAATAGAGTGTTGCGGAAGATCCGGTGCATGACATCAAGGAACGGGTTGAGCACAGGAATTTGCTCACCAAATCGTAAGGTCTTCAGAATATGGAAAGGTATGAGCTGATCCTTACCAGCTGGGTGAGGGTTGTCGTGAGGGCGCAGACCAAGTGGCACATCAAGTCCGGAGTCAGGAACATGCAGCAAGTCCATGAAGTCCTTCCAGGTGGCAGTCAGTTGCTCGCCATGGGTCATCCATGTCATGGTCCGCTCTGCATCAGAGTGAAAGTGAACAGAGGCAAAGAACTGACCCAAAAGCTCTGGATCAAAGTCAAGGTGGAAGGTGATGATGTCTGCTATAGCCAACTGCTCCACCAACTCCAGAGCCTCACCAAAGTATTGCGGATGCTTCCTCATGTGTTCCAGATCAATGTATTGGACCAGAACATAGTGATTTTTCTTGCCCTTGATCACATCCATGTGAATAAGATACTGCTGCTTGGTCCAGAACAAGTCATATGCTTTGGAAACCTCCCTTGGCTTGTCATAGGGATTCTTCAACCTTCGAGCCAGGAACTCAGCTTGTGGCATGACATCAAAGTTCTCAACGGGTTGCTTGAGCTTGGATGCGGTCCTCTTGAAATGGCGTGGTAGATCATTGGAACCCTCAGGAGCATGTGGATTGCGAAGCCGCTTGGAACTTGTGTCACGAGCCGGATTGGAACGGCGTGGAGCAGAGCTGGAACCAGAGCCACCACCTAGGGCACACAACACAAACACAAAGGACAAACGAGATAATAAGGCAAGGAGGAAAGTAGACATAAAAACCATGTAGAAGAGAGAATGGACAGGACAAAACAAGGTAGTTGTGGATTGAGAAGAGTACCAATATGTTCTTGCAGAAGTAAAAAATTAGTACCGCTTCAGATACGGTAGTACCGCGGCTGGAGCGGTAGTAATTTTTTACTACTGCCCCGATAGCGGAAGTAAAAAATTAGTACCGCCCACGACGCGGTAGTATCGCTGAAGCGGTAGTACCATGGCGCCTGCGGAAGTAATTTTTTACTTCCGCCCTAAAGTACCGCACCATGTGTGGTAGTACCGCACGGGGTGGAACTTCGCAAGAACACAAATTAGATCGTATTGGTACTACCCTAGATCAAAAAATACCCCGTTTAATCCTATCAATACGCACTTCTAATGCACTAACACTCGCAAAAACATCTCCTAATGCATAGATTGGATCCAAACAAAGCTAGACCATCTCATATTTCCCCAAAAGCCTAGATTCAAAAATAGAGAGGCAAAACAAGAGGGGATTGGGGAAATACTGGGGTCCATTGCAAGAGGGTGATGTGGGGAACGATCCCACTGGAGCAAATAAGAATCAGGTAGCCGGAGATGAAGATCCGGCAAGGAGATCCGGCGACAGTTGAGAGGAGGAAGAAAGAGAGACGTGAGGGGAAGAGAGAAAATGGGGTATGGGGGAGATGAGAAACCCCCCTGCCCGCTCTTAACCCCCACGCGCACAGGATGTTACGGTAGTACTGCAGTAATTGCGGTAGTACCACGCAACGGTAGTACCGCAGTCATTGCGGTAGTACCGCTCGACGGGCGGAAGTAATTTTTTACTTCCACGCGGTAAGCGGTAGTACCGCTCCACGGTAGTACCGTGCTGCCTTCTTGGTGTAAAAACGCGACAATAAAAAAAAATAAGAAAGAGAGATACCGCCAAGAACTACACAAAAACACGAGCATGGTCCAGCGGAGAAGAGAATAAAATAGGACCAACGGGTGAGCGTCGACTTCCCATGAAGAGAGGGCGGTGGCCCTAGAGCCACCTATGTTTGAGTCAGATGGTATGGCACCGCGAAGAATTATCCTTGGTCCCATGACCAAGACTCGGCTTTTAAGCATAGTAACCATCACAACTGGCAAGTGATAGACTTTGATTAGTTTATGCATAATAGGAGGAGAAATAGTTCATTGAGAGAACTAGACTCCCCCTAAATCCATGACTACACCTAGACAAGACATAATGATGAGTGTGGGGAGGCGTACACTAAGTCAATCCACATTGCTCGAATCAATGATATTTAGCTCATGCCTTAACTCGCGAAATCTTGCTTCATCTAAAGGCTTCGTAAAAATGTCTGCAAGTTGCTCATTATTGCTCAGATGAATAAGATTGATGTCTCCCCGCTTGACGTGTTCCCGAAGAAAGTGATGACGAATATCAATATGCTTCGTCTTGCAATGTTGAACTGGGTTGCTAGAGATCATAATGGCACTTTCATTATCACAGTAAAGAGGCACTTGTCACAATGGACACCATAATCCTTTAAAGTTTGCCTCATCCATAGGATCTGAGCACAACAACTGGCAGCAGCTACATACTCGGCCTTGGTGGACGAGAGAGAAACATAATTTTGTTTCTTTGAAGACCAACTTACCAAAGACCGACCAAGAAGTTGACAGCCTCCGAAAGTGGACTTTCTATCCACACGGTCTCCCGCCCAATCCGAGTCAGTATATCTAACAAGATCAAATGAAGCCCCCTTGGGATACCATAAGCCAAAGTTTGGGGTATGAGCCAAATATCGAAAGATTCGCTTGACAGCCACATGGTGACTCTCCTTAGGTGCGGATTGAAATCATGCACAAATACCCACACTTAACATGATATCCGGTCTAGATGCACAAAGGTAAAGCAAGGATCCAATCATCGAGCGATATACCTTTTGGGATCGCTATCAAGATGGCATTTGAGTGGCATGGGAGTGTTGGCCTTGGGAGGATTGAGCTCATCCATCTTGAACCTCTTGAGCATGTCTGGAGTGTATTTGGCTTGGTTGATGAAGGTACCTTGACTTCGTTGCTTGACTTTGAAACCAAGGAAGTACTTCAACTCTCCCATCATGGACATCTCAAACGTAGTCGATACCCTCGACTTGGGAGTATCCTTGTGACACCAGTCTTGCCTTGTTGAGAATGACAATACCGTTCGCATCTTGCTTGTTTTTTAAGATCCATTTCGTTCCAATGACATAGGTCTTGGCACCAGTCGCCACACTTGGTTTCGCTCGAAGTTGTTGAGTTCATCATGCATAGCTTCAACCCATTCCCTATCCTCGAGTGCATCTTGAACCTTAAGGGGCCCAATGCAAGAAACAAACGTGTGATGTTCTCAAAAGTTTGTTAATTGTTTACGAGTGGTTACCCCTTTTTGCAGGTCATCGTAGACATTCTCCAACAGATGTTGTCAAACTTTGAGCTTGGCGGCATTCTTGGCGGCTTTCTTGGCGGCTTGTCTCTCTAAGATTTCTTTCATGGATGGTTGAGAGACAACATTTTGTGAGTCATCATCTTGATGAACTTGTGCACCTTCTGGAGCTTGCTCTTGATCTTGAAGAAGATCTTCATCTTGAGGTTGCTCGGAGACAAGAACTTGATCTTGGGCATCACTCGGTGAGACACCATCATCAGTGAGTTGATCTTGCCCTTGATCTTGTTCGTGTGGTAGAGGACCTTCAGTTTCTTCTTTGGAAGTGTGTGGGTCTTGCGTCGGTGATGGTTCCACTTGAGTGGAACATTGTCCTTCTCCTTCGGCCACAAGGGGTTCCTCAATGGGTAGGAAGTGTCCCACACCCATTCTTCTTATGGCTCGAGGAGGAATTTCATCACCTACATCACAAAAACCACTTTGCTCCACTTGGGAGCCATTATTTTCATCAAACTCTACGTTACTCGTCTCCTCAATGAGTCCAGTGGACTTGTTGAGGACACGGTAAGCATGAGAGTTTGCAGCATAACCAACAAATATGCCCTCATGGGCTCTAGATTCAAATTTAGACAAGGGAGCACCTTTCTTAAGAATGAAACACTTACAACCAAACACCCGAAAGTATGTGAGGTTGGGCTTGTTCCCGGTAAGAATATCATACGGGGTCTTGTTCAACCCTTTGCGAAGATAGAGCCGGTTAGATGCATGGCATGTTGTGTTGATGGCTTCGGCCGAAAAGTTGTATGGCGATTTAAACTCCGCCATCATGGTTCTTGCCGCATCAATCAATGTCCTGTTCTTCCTCTCAGCAACACCATTTTGTTGAGGGGTATAAGGTGTGGAATATTGGTTCATGATCCCTTCGTCATTGAGAAACTCATTCAGGGTGTAGTTCTCGAACTCAGTGCCATTGTCACTTCTAATCATTAAAATCTTTGCATCATGTTGGCGTTGGACTTCATTTGCAAAGTCAATGACGGTCTGTTGGGTTTCACTCTTCTTCTTGAAGAAATAAACCCAAGTATATCTCGAGTAATCATCCACAATCACCAAGCAATATTTTCTTCCACCAAGGCTGTCAAACGATGGAGGACCAAAGAGATCCATGTGAAGGAGCTCTAAGGTCCTCTTAGACTATATTGTAGTGGTTGGACGATGAGCCTTCTCATGTAGCTTTATTTCAATACAAGCACTGCAAGCACAATCTTTGGCAAAACTCACATTTGTTAGTCCAAGGATGTGATCCCCTTTGAGGAGACTTTGCAAAGATCTCATATTAACATGGGCTAGCCAGCGATGCCAAAGCCATCCCACATCAACTTTAGCCATTAAGCAAGTCGTAGTCTTAGTGGGTTGCTCCGAGAAGTTCACCACATAGAGACCGTTCTCGACATGCCCAACAAAAGCTACTTTAAGAGTCTTGCTCCACAAAAGGGTCATAGAGTCAATACCAAACAAAGTACTAAATCCCATGGTTGCAAGTTGATAAACTGACAGTAAATTGTATGCGAGGGTCTCAACAAGCATGACCTTCTTTATGGTGAGTTCCGGAGAGATTAACACCTTGCCAAGACCCAATACCTTTGAAATTGCATCATCACCAAACGAGACTTGAGTGGCCATAGATGTGTCAGGATGAATGTCCACCACCAAGTCCTTGCTTCCGGTTATATGATTTGTCGCTCCACTATCGAGCAACCATGATCTACCTCCGGAAGCAAACCCCTACAAGAGATCAATGTTTGACTTTAGGTACCCATTCTTTAATGGGTCCTTTCATGTTAGCAACAAGGGTCTTAGGAACCCAAATACACCATTCAATGTATTCATAAGAGGAACCAACAAATTTGGCATAAACATGCCCATCACTAGCACGGCAT
The DNA here is from genome assembly GCA_022496015.1 of Hordeum marinum. NCBI lineage: Eukaryota > Viridiplantae > Streptophyta > Magnoliopsida > Poales > Poaceae > Hordeum > Hordeum marinum. The sequence continues at coordinate 454,976,066 of CM039672.1, read as the reverse complement.
AACACGTAAGAGGGGCTAAAATCGCCGGTCTTGTTGGGTTGGATGTTCTTGCTATTGCCCTTCTTGGCATTTTCCAACATAACTTGGTTTTTCTTCTTATCATGAGGACCTTCACCAGCTCTTACAAAGGTTTGCTTGAGCGATGGAGCTTCCTTGGTGTTAACCTTCTTCTTCTCATTAGTTTTGGGTACAAACCCCACTCCTTCTTTTGCCACAACTTACTTCTGAGAAGTCAGAAGGTCATTGAGTGTCTTCTCACCTTCGATACATTTCACCAAACCCTTTTTGAGCTGATCTTTGAGCTTGGCATTTTCCTCCACAAGGTATGCATGCTCACAACATGGGTTAGTAGCAGATGCATTATCAATTAGAACAAAAGGAGGACATGTGGCAATTTCCTTAGTGAGTTTCACTTGGAGTTGATCATGTGACTCCTTAAGAGAGGTATTAGCACACGTCAATGCCTTGTGCGCATTGACAAGTGTGTCAAGCTCAACTTTGAGACAATCATGATCCACCCCAAGTGTAACCTTCTCAGACTTGAGAGCATGGTTAAGAACAATAGCATGATCATAATCTTTACGTAATTTAGTAAGATCAACATTTTGTGACTCCTCAAGAGTCATACGAAGGCCTTGATCTTTATCAAGAGCAATAGATAGATCCGCTATCTCATCGGCATAATCACGACTATGACTTCTTAGTTCCTCAAGACACTCTTCTTGAGACTCAATAGTGTCATGGGCCTCACCAAGTTGTTACAAGAGAGCAACGAAGTGCTTCTTGGACTCTCCCTTGAGTTTGGCCATGAATTTGTCAAACTCATTCTTATCCTCTTTTCCTTCCTCAAGTTCATTCACACTATCTAAGGATTAATTGGAAGAAATGAAAGCCTTAATGTTTGAGGTTATGACGTTGGAGGTTACCTTAGTGATACCTTTAGCCATGAGACACCTCGCGATGATGTTCTCATTGGGGGCGTCGAAGAGTGATGCCTTTGTCGGGGTAGAAGAGGCAATTGCCATGGATGCCATTGCCATTCCTTCACCGCTTGTGTCTTCATCATCAACATCATCATCTGAGGCATACTCTTCTTGAGCAACCAATACTTTGTGAGGATCCTTCTTGACAAAGTTGGTTTTGTTTGGAAAGGACTTGGCTTTATCTTTGCGAATGAGCTTGCCACCATTGTCTTACCTCTTCTCATATGGACAATCCACCACAAAGTGACTTACATTACCACAGTTGTAGCAAGTTCTCACACGTTGCTTTCCCTTTGACCCATTTGAGTTGTTATTGGAGAAGTTGGGCCTTGAGTTTCTCTTGTTGCCCCAAAATTGTCTGGACGCAAGAGCCATGTGCTCATGATAAGCATATTTGGTGTCCTCGGGGCAAGCATCTTCATCTTCTTCTTCTTCCTCTTGACTAACCTTGGCCTTCAATGCAAGATTGAGAGAGGACTTCCTTGATTGTTGAACCCGAGCAAGAGCATTGTCGGCCATCGTGTTGAGGATGTTCATTGCAATGAATTCATCCAACACATCACCAGATGATAAGGTGTGAAAGTCTGGCCTTTGACGAATGACAGCGGACATGGCCTTGTTGTAGGGCATGATAGCCTTCAGGAACTTATGCTTGATCCAAGTATCATCCACATCCTTGCTGCCATGATCCTTGAGGGAAACAGCGACAGCGTTCACCCTTCTATAGAGCTCACGCGGTTCCTCATCCTCTATCATCACGGACTCATATGTCTGATCAAGAACAACTTCATAGTTTGACCGTTGAATACTCGATCTTCCCTTGTACATGGAGATGATGTGTTCCCAACATTCTTTAGCAACAGTGAAGGGCCGCAGGTGAGGTAGATCTTTAGGAGGAGTTGCAGCTTGGAGTATGAACAAGGCAGAAGAATTTAGCTGTTTATCCGCTTGTTCTCTTGGAGTAAGATTGCATGGATCATGAGGATAGTATCCTTCTTCAATGACTCTCATGAGATGAATTGAGCTGTGATCTAAATGAGACTTGATACTAAAAACCCAGTTAGCAAAATCATTCTTAACAAGTTTAGGAGGAGGACCGAGGTTGACTATATGAGGTGGGTGCACTGGTCCTCCATAGACCATGGGAGGAGTAACAGAGGCAAAGCTCCCCGACCCATTAACTCTTTGAGCATTATTATCTTTGTCGGCACTAGACCCCTCCTTATCGGAGTTGACATCCGATGACGAGTTAGTGTGTTTGACCGCTTGCCCCGCATCGGTAGACATTTTAAGAGTATTAAGGAAATCTTTAAACATGGATTGAACCTCCGTAGCCATGGAGGATTTGAGTAAGGTCAAAGCCTCGTTCAAATCGTCGCGTGAGACCGTGTTCACACCCATGGCCTCGGGAAGTTCTCCCACACGAGCCTGTTCACCAGCCATACTCTTCCGGTGGTGAAACCCTTAATAAAGAGACGTGGCTCTGATACCAATTGAAAGGATCGATATGGTTGACTAGAGGGGGTGAATAGGCAACTAACACTTTTTAACTTTTCTTTAACAATTAAGGTTTAGCATCAAATAAGTTAGCTAGATGTGCAACTAGGTGAACAACCTATATGATGCTAGCCATAACAAGTACACAAGCAAGCACGGGATATAACACAATAAATACTTGCAAGAAGTAAAGATGCGAGATAACAAAAAGTGGAGCCGGTGGAGACAAGGATGTGTTACCGAAGTTCCTTCCCTTGTGGGGAAGTACGTCTCCGTTGGAGCGGTGTGGAGGTACAATGCTCCCCAAGAAGCCACTAGGGCCACCGTATTCTCCTCACGCCCTCACACAATGCGAGATGCCGTGATTCCACTATTAGTGCCCTTGAATGCGGCGACCGAACCTTTACAAACAAGGTTGGGGAAATCTCCACAACTGAATTGGAGGCTCCCAACGACACCACGAAGCTTCACCACAATGGAATGTGGCTCCGAGGTGACCTCAACCGTCTAGGGTGCTCAAACACCCAAGAGTAACAAGATCCGCAAGGGATTAGTGGGGGGAATCAAATTTCTCTTGGTGGAAGTCTAGATCTGGGCCTTCTCAACCTATCCCTAGGAAATCAACAAGATTGATTGGCTAAGGAGAGAGATCGGGCAAAAATGTAGCTTGGAGCAACAATGGAGTTTTGGGAAGGAAGAGATAGGCTTCTTGGAGAAGAAGACCTCCCTTTTATAGTGGGGGACAAGATCCAACCGTTATCCACTCACTCAGCCCTGTGCACCACGTTACTACCGCAAAAGTCACGGTACTACCGCGATGGCTTGCGGTACTACCACAGCCCTGTGCGGTACTACCGCTAGCACGGAAGTAGCTGGCCCTGGCCGTTATCACTAGGACACAAGCGGTAGAACCGCCGGAGCGGTACTACCGCGAGCCCGTGCGGTACTACCGCACGGTTGGCAGGGGCAGCCACTGGAGGTGCACGGAAGTAAAAAATTACTTCCGTGCCAACCTCCGCAGACGGAAACTCTGCGAAAAAAGTCCGCACGGTAGTACCGGACGAGAATCGTGGTACTACCGTAGTAGGGCGGAAGTAAAAAATTACATCCGCGCCTACTACCGGAGGTGTAGTGGCCAGGGCAGCAGACAGCGGTACTACCACTCTCTGGAGCGGTACTACTGCAGGCCACTGAACCAGAACACGCATGCGTTCCTTTTTCACAGAGAAGGAAAACGGGTTGGCGCTCCATTGAAGAGAGGGAAAGGTGGTGTAAAGGAATAGATGAGCACGAGTTGATTCCACCCAGACCTTTCCGATGCGGACCCCAGTTGCTTACTAGTGTAGCATAGAGTTCTAGGTGGAAGTTCAACTTAACAGTCTTCATTGCAGTACCGGTATATAATCAGTGTTTTGGAACCAAAGGCAAATTTTGTGTGCCTCTTGGATCTAGTGGGGGATTGCTGGAATTTGTTCTAAAAATGGGCCAGCCTAATAACAATTTTCAGCATTCCTAATAAATCCTAGAGGCCCACTAAGCCCATTCATGCAAGGCAAGAGGTGGGACAAGAGTTTAGTGCCACATTGCTAGTTTAGTGGGAGTTGGACCTCCTTATAAGGGAGGATGTTTCTCCACACGTATGAGCATGACAACAAGCGGGACATACACGCGCGCTCCTCCTCCGTCGCCCGCCTTGCCATGCCATGCCCCTCCTAGCCTTGTCACGACGCGCCACGGGTTGCGGGAATGAGCCGATGTCTAAATTTTTGCCATGCTCGACTGGTATACGAAAGGTCAGTCGGGAGTTGAAAGGCTTAGCTGTAGTGGAGATTGAATATGACGCTGCACCCTTCGGCTGCTGCCTTTTCGTTTCGTCTCCCTCTTTTGCTTCGCCTCCCATCACTACTTGTTCGCCTCCTTCTCCTGTACCTATAAAAGAGAGGTCGCTCCTCTCCAGAGAGACACATCAGAACTTCCTCTTCCTCACATCCTTGAGTTCCAAACCCTGAGTTTCTACAAGGTTCTTCCTCATCCCGGCTTGCGGCATGCACCACGGGTCGGGGCAGTAGGCCTCCAAAACCCCACCACTTTGAGTCATGTATGGGAGAAGGGTGATAAGGTTTTTGGGGAGTGATCTACGTGACTACTGGCTTCTTCATCATGGACGCCATGGACACCGACGATAACTTCCCAAACGATGACTTCTTCCCCGACGTCGACAACCTCTTCGACGACATGGCTGGTGATGACGTCAACGCCAACCCTGCTGCTGCTGCCGCTCATTACATACTAATGTTTTCCATGTTTGAGATTTTGCTACAAATACTTGATCTATTTTCTGTTCTATCTATGTTACCGTATGGTTCTCATGTTCACATAATATCCACCTACTATCCTTTAGTTTCCCTCATAAGTTTTGTTCCTCTTATTGTTGCATATTCTCCTCTAAGTCGCATGACTAGTGTTGCCTCTTTTACTATGATCTGTTTTATCTGCTTCTTATTTCGTTTAAATCTTTCGGTAAATTCCTCATATTTCCAACACTTATTTGCCCGCTTTTGAAAGCCCTTGGCCCATCCATCCATAAGTTTTTGCTGCTGAATGCTCAGTCACATATTTAAAACATCCATCCTTAGAGCAGCCAACCAGTGTTGTCAGCCCAAGGTAGCGCTCACTGAGTGCCTCAGTATGAATTCCCACTGAAATCTTCAAAATTTCATTTCTTTGCTAATCGCACCCCTTCCCAAAGAAGATGGAAGACTTTTGATAATTAACTTTTTGACAAGAGGCTTGCTCGTAAGTGTTGAGAATAGAATGAAGCTCAAGCAAGCTATCCTCGAAGCTTCTAAGAAAACAATACTATCATTGGCAAAAAGAAGATGGGTGCTACCTCTTGACCTTGCGTTGGTTTTCCCTTGAAGAGGAAACAGTCATGTAGCGAAGTAGATAAGTATTTCCCTCAGTTTTTGAGAACCAAGGTATCAATCCAGTAGGAGGAACAAGCAAGTCACCAATGGATGCACCTACACAAACAATCAAACTCTTGCACCCAACGCTATAAAGGGGTTGTCGATCCCTTCATGGTTATTTGCAAGGCTTAGATCTGAAAGAGATAGATGTAAACGAGTGTCAAAAGTAAAAGGTAAATAAATCAGCAAGATATTTTTGGGTTTTTTTGTTTATAGATCTGAAAGTATATGATGGAAAATAGACTCGGGGACCATAGGTTTCACTAGACGCTTCTCTCTTGAAGGCAAATATCATGGTGGGTAAACCAATTACTGTCAAGCAATTGATAGAAATGCGAATAATCATGTAGTTATCCAAGGCAATGATCATGCATATAGGCATCACGTCTGTGACAAGTAGACCGAAATGATTCTGCATCTACAGCTATTACTCCACACATCGACCGACCCCTGTCTGCATCTAGAGTATTATGTTCATGAAGAACAAAGTAACACATTAAGAAAGATGACATAATGTATGTTGGAAGACGTAGTAGTAAATCAAAATTTTCCTGCGTATCACAAGGATCTATCTATGGAGAAACCAGCAACGAGTGGGGAGATATTGCATCTTCATACCTTTGAAGATCGCTAAGCGGAGGCGTTACAAGAACGCGGTTGGTGGAGTCGTACTCGTAGCGATTCAAATCGCAGTGGACTCCGATCTTAGCGTGAACAACGGCGCCTCCGCTTTCAACACACGTGCAGCCCAGTGACGTCTCCTACGCCTTGATCCAGCAAGGAGGAAGGAGAGGTTGGGGAAGAGCTCCAACAGCAGCACAACGGCGTGGTGGTGGTGGAGTAGCATGGTATTCTGGAAGGGCTTCGCCGTGAGAGAGAGAGATCAGATCTATCCCCAAAAGGCCAAAACCTCAAGTATATATAGGAGGAGGGAGAGGGAGGGCTGCCTTGGCCCCTCCTCCAAAGAGGAGGGCTTCGGCCGAACTGGGGAAGAGTCCACCTCCTTCCTTTCAAACTCCTTTTGCCTTATCTCTTGATCTCCAGCCGCATGGGCCTTTCTAGAAGGTCTTGGCCAGCCCAAAAAGGGCTGGCACACCTCCTCTAAGGTCCCACGAAGTCCTATGATCGTCACACCCCTCCTGGGGGTCCTCCGGCACCCTCCCGGCACTCCCGGTACACTACCGATGAGCCCGAAAACTTTCCGGTGACCAAAACTGGACTTCCTATATATCAATCTTTACCTACGGACCATTCCGGACCTCCTCGTGACATCCGGGATCTCATCTGGGACTCCGAAAAACCTTCGGTAATCACGTATACCATTTCCCTATAACCCTAGCATCATGGAACCTTAACTGTGTAGACCCTACGGGTTCGGGAGACACGTAGACATGACCGAGACACCTCTCCGGTCAATAACCAACAGAGGGATCTGGATACCCATGTTGGCTCCCACATGCTCCACGATGATCTCATCGGATGAACCAGGATATCGGGGATTCAATCAATCACGTATACAATTCGCTTTGTCTACCGGTATGTTACTTGCCCGAGATTCGATCGTCCGTATCCCTATACCTTGTTCAATCTCAATACTGGCAAGTCTCTTTACTCGTTTCGTAATACATCATCTCGTGGCTAACTCCTTAGTCACATTGAGCTCATTATGATGATGTCTTACCGAGTGGGCCCAAAGATACCTCTCCATCACACAGAGTGACAAATCCCAGTCTCGATTCGTGCCAACCCAACAGACACTTTCGGAGATACCCGTAGTGCACCTTTATAGCCACCCAGTTATGTTGTGACGTTTGGCACACCCAAAGCATTCCTACGGTATCCGAGAGTTGCACAATCTCATGGTCTAAGTAAACGATACTTGACATTGAAAAGATTTAGAAGACGAACTACATGATCTTGTGCTATGCTTAGGATTGGGTCTTGTCCATCACATCATTCTCCTAATGATGTGATCCCGTTATCAACGACATCCAATGTCCATGATCATGAAACCGTGACCATCTATTGATCAACAAGCTAGTCAACTAGAGGCTCACTAGGGACATGTTGTGGTCTATGTATTCACACATGTATTACGGTTTCCGGTTAACACAATTATAGCATGAACAATAGACAATTATCATGAACAAGCAAATACAATAATAAACATTTTATTATTGCCTCTAGGGCATATTTCCAATACTCTCTCACTTGCACTAGAGTCAATAATCTAGTTACATTGTGATGAATTGAACACCCATATCATTCTGGTGTTGATCATGTTTTGCTCGTGAGAGAGGTTTAGTCAACGGATCTGCGACATTCATATCCGTATGCACTTTACAAATATCTATATGTCCCTCCTGAATGTAATCACGGATGGAGTTAAAGCGACGCTTGATGTGTCTTGTCTTCTTGTGAAACCTGGGCTCCTTCGCAAGGGCAATAGCTCTAGTGTTGTCACAGAATAGAGTCATCGGGCCCGACGCACTTGGAATTACTCCCAGGTCGGTGATGAACTCCTTCATCCAGACTCCTTCCTTTGCTGCTTCCGAAGCAGCTATGTACTCCGCTTCACATGTAGATGCCGCCACGACACTTTGCTTGCTACAGCACCAGCTGACCACCCCTCCGTTCAAAATATACATGTATCCGGTTTGCGACATGGAGTCATCCGGATCTGTGTCGAAGCTAGAATCGACGTAACCCTTTACGACGAGCTCTTCGGAACCTCCATATACGAGAAACATGTCCTTTGTCCTTTTCAGGTACTTCAGGATATTCTTGACCGCTATCTAGTGTTCCGCTCCGGGATCACTTTGGTACCTCCCTACCAAACTTATGGCAAGGTTCACATCAGGTCTGGTACACAGCATGGCATACATAATAGAGCCTATGGCCGAAGCATAGGGGATGACACTCATCTCTTCTCTATCCTTTGCCGTGGTTGGGCATTGAGTCGTACTCAATCTCACACCCTGTAACACAGGCAAGAACCCCTTCTTGGACTGATCCATATTGAACTTCTTCAATATCTTTTCAAGGTATGTGCTTTGTGAAAGACCTATGAGGCGTCTCGATCTACCTCTATAGATCTTAATACCTAATATGTAAGCAGCTTCTCCAAGGTCCTTCATTGAAAAACATTTATTCAAGTAGGCCTTTACACTTTCCAAAAGTTCCATATCATTTCCCATTATTAGTATGTCATCCACATATAATATGAGAAATGCTATAGAGCTCCCACTCAGTTTCTTGTAAATACAGGGTTCTCCATAAACCTGTACAAACCCAAACGCTTTAATCACCTCATTAAAGCGAATGTTCCAACTCCGAGATGCTTGCACCAGCCCATAGACGGAGCGCTGGAGCTTGCATACTTTGTTAGCATCTTTAGGATCGACAAAACCTTTCGGCTGCATCATATACAGTTCTTCCTTAAGGAAGCCATTAAGGAATGCCGTTTTGACGTCCATTTTCCAGATCTCACAATCATAAAATGTGGCAATTGCTAACATGATTCGGACAGACTTTAGCATCGCTACGGGTGAGAAAGTCTCATTGTAGTCAACTCCTTGAACTTGTCGATAACCCTTAGCGACAAGCCGAGCCTTATAGACGGTCACATTACCATTCGTGTCAGTCTTCTTCTTAAAGATCCATTTATTTTCACTGCCTCGCTTATTATCAGGCAAGTCCACCAAACTCCATACTTTGTTCTCATACATGGATCCTATCTCGGTTTTCATGGCCTCAAGCCATTTGTTGGAATCCGGGCCTGCCATCGCTTCTTCATAGTTCGAAGGTTCACCGTTTTCTAACAACATGATCTCCAGGACAGGGTTGCCGTACCACTCTGGTGTGGAACGTGTCCTAGTAGACCTTCGACGTTCAATAGTAACTTGATCTGAAGTTTCATGATCATCATCATTAACTTCCTCTCTAGCCGGTGTAGGCTCCACAGAAACAACTTCCTGTGCTGCACTACTCTCCGGTTCGAGCAAAGGTACAATTACCTCATCAAGTTCTATTTTCCTCCCACTTACTTCTTTCGAGAGAAACTCTTTCTCGAGAAAGGATCCATTCTTAGCAACAAAGACTTTGCCTTCGGATCTGAGGTAGAAGGTATACCCAATAGTCTCTTTGGGATATCCTATGAAGACGCAATTTTCCGCTTTGGAATCGAGCTTCTTAGGTTGAAGTTTCCTCACATAAGCATCGCATCCCCAAACTTTTAGAAACGACAGTTTAGGTTTCTTTCCAAACCATAATTCATACGGTGTCGTCTCAACGGATTTTGACAGTGCCCTATTTAAAGTGAATGCGGCAATCTCTAATGCATATCCCCAAAATGATAGCGGTAAGTCGGTATGAGACATCATAGATTGCACCATATCCAACAGAGTGCGATTACGACGTTCAGACACACCATTTCGCTGAGGTGTGCCAGGCAGCGTGAGTTGTGAAACAATTCCACACTTCCTAAGGTGCGTGCCAAACTCGTGACTTAAATATTCTCCGCCACGATCAGATCGTAGGCACTTTATTTTCCTGTCACGTTGATTCGCTACCTCACTCTAAAATTCCTTGAACCTTTCAAAGGTTTCAGACTTGTGTTTCATTAAGTAGACATACCCATATCTGCTCAAGTCATCAGTGAGGGTGAGAACATAACGGTAGCCACCGCGAGCCTCGACGCTCATTGGACCGCATACATCGGTATGTATTATCTCCAACAAGTCGGTTGCTTGCTCCATTGTTCTGGAGAACGGAGTCTTGGTCATCTTGCCCATGAGGCATGGTTCGCACGTGTCAAATGATTCGAAATCAAGTTATTCCAAAAGTCCATCAGCATGGAGCTTCTTCATGCGTTTGACACCAATATGACCAAGGCAGCAGTGCCACATGTAAGTGGGACTATCGTTATCAACTTTACACTTTTTGGTACTCACACTATGGACATGTGTAACATCACGTTCGAGATTCATTAAAAATAAACCATTGACTAGCGGGGCATGACCATAAAACATTTCTCTCATATAAATAGAACAACCATTATTCTCAGATTTAAATGAGTAGCCATCTCGCATCAAGCGAGATCCAGATACAATGTTCATGCTCAAAGCTGGTACTAAATAACAGTTATTAAGGTTTAACACTAATCCCTAAGGTAGATGTAGAGGTAGCGTGCCGGTGGCGATCACATCGACCTTCGAACCATTCCCGACACGCATCGTCACCTCATCCTTTGCCAGCCTCCGCTTATTCCGCAGCTCCTGCTTGGAGTTACAAATGTGAGCAACTGCACCGGTATCAAATATCTAGGAGCTACTACGAGTGCTGGTTAGGTACACATCAATAACAAGTATATCACATATACCTTTAACGTTGCCATCCTTCTTATCCGCTAAGTACTTGGGGCAGTTCCGCTTCCAGTGACCGGTACCCTTGCAATAAAAACACTCAGTCTCAGGCTTGGGTCCATTCTTGTTCTTCTTCTTCCCGGCAACTTGCTTACCGAGCGTGGCAACAGCTTTGCCGTCCTTCTTGAAGTTCTTCTTACCCTTGCCTTTCTTGAAACTAGTGGTCTTATTCACCATCAACACTTGATGCTCCTTTTTATCTCGACCTCCGCTGATTTCAGCATCAATTACAACTCAGGAATGGAATTCTCCATCCCTTGCATGTTGTAGTTCATCACAAAGCTCTTGTAGCTAGGTGGAAGCGACTGGAGGATTCTGTCAATGACCGAGTAATCTGGGAGATTAACTCCCAGCTGAGTCAGGCGGTTGTGCAACCCAGACATCTTGAGTATGTGCTCACTGACAAAACTATTTTCCTCCATCTTACAGCTAAAGAACTTTTCTGAGACGTCATATCTCTCGACCTGGGCAGGAGCTTGGAAAACCAGACCTCCAAGACAGGGTTGCCGTACCACTCAGGGGTAGTACGCGGCCTTGTCGACCTACGAGGTTTAATAGCAGCTTGATCCGAAGCTTCATGATCATCAACATTAACTTGCTCTTCTACCGTCGTAGGTTCCACAGAAACATCTTTTTGCGCTGCGCTACTTTCTGGTTGAAGTAAAGGTTCAATAACCTCATCAAGATCTATTTTCCTCCCACTCAATTCTTTCGAGAGAAACTCTTCTCAAGAAATGTTCCGTTCTTAGCGACAAACACTTTCCTTCGGATCTGAGATAGAAGGTATACCCGACTGTCTCTTTCGGGTATCCTATGAAGACGCATTTCTCCGCTTTGGGGTCTAGCTTTTCAGGCTGAAGCTTTTTGAAATAAGCATCACATCCCCAACCTATAAGAAACGACAACTTTGGCTTCTTGCCAAAACACAGTTCATATGGCGTCGTCTCAACGGATTTAGATGGTTCCCTATTTAAAGTGAATGTAGCTGTCTCTAATGCATAAACCCACAACGATAGTGGCAAATTAGCAAGAGACATCATAGAACGCACCATATATAATAAGGTTCGATTATGACGTTCGGACACACCATTGCGCTGTGGTGTTTCGGGCGGTGTTTCGGGCGGTGTTAACTCAGATATTCACCTCCTCGATCAGATCGCAGGAACTTAATCTTCTTGTTACGATGATTCTCAACTTCACTCTTTAATTTCTTGAACTTTTCAAACGTTTCAGACTTGTGTTTCATTAAGTAAATATACCCATATCTACTTAAGTCATTAGTGAAGGTGAGAAAATAAGGATATCCACCATGCGCTGTAACATTCATTGGACCGCACACATCAGTATGTATGATTTCCAATAAGTCACTCACCCGTTCCATTGTTCTAGAGAACGTCGTTTTACTCATCTTGCCCATGAGGCATGGTTCACATGTGTCAAGTGATTCAAAATCAAGTGACTCCAAAAGTCCATCAGCATGGAGCTTCCTTATGCGTTTTACACCAATATGAGCTAAATGGCAGTGCCACAAGAAAGTGGTACTATCATTATCAACTCTACATCTTTTGGCATCAATGTTATGAACATGTGTGTCATCACTATCAAGATTCAATATGAATAAACCCCTAACATTGGGTGCATGACCATAAAAGATATTACTCATATAAATAGAACAACCTTTATTCTCTGATTTAAATGAGTAACTGTCTCGCAATAAACAAGATCCAGATATAATGTTCATGCTTAACGCAGGCACTAAATAACAATTATTCAGGTTCATCACTAATCCCGATGGTAATCAAAGAGAGAGCATGCCTACGGCGATCACATCAACCTTGGAACCAGTTCCCACGCGCATCGTCACTTCGTCCTTTGCCACCCTTCGTTTATTCCGTAGTTCCTGCTTTGAGTTGCAAATGTGAGCAACCGAACCGGTATCAAATACCCACGCACTACTACGAGAGCTAGTAAGGTACACATCAATAACATGTATATCATATATACCTTGTTTGTCGTTGGCCACCTTCTTGTCAGCCAGGTACTTGGGGCAGTTCCGTTTCCAGTGACCAGTTTCCTTGCAATGAAAGCACCTAGTTTCTGGCTTAGGTCCATGCTTGGGCTTCTTTACAGGAGTAGCAACTGCTTTGACATCCTTCTTGGTTTTACCCTTCTTGCCCTTGCCCTTGACTTTGCCATTTTTCTTGAAACTAGTGGTTTTATTGACCATCAACACTTGATGTTCTTTCTGGATTTCAGACTCAGCGACTTTTAGCATCGCAAACAGCTCGGTGACTGACCTATTCATCCTGTGCATGTTGTAGTTCATCACAAAGCTCTTGTAACTAGGTGGCAGTGATTGAAGAACTCTGTCAGTGATCGCCTCTGGCGGAAGGGCAATTCCCAACTCTGCTAGACGAGTTAAATACCCAAACATTCTGAGTATATGTTCACTGCTAGACCCATTCTCCTCCATCTTGCAAGCATAGAACTTATCGGAGGTTTCATACCTCTCGATCCGGGTGTTCTTCTAAAAGATAAACTTCAACTCCTGGAACATCTCATATGCTCCATGATGTTCAAAACGTCTTTGAAGTCCTGGTTCTAATCCATACAATATTGCACACTGAACTATCGAGTAATCTCCAATACGTGCCTCCCAAGCATTCTTAACGTCTTCGGAGGTCATGTCTTCTTGTTTGTCACCAAGCGGTGCATCAAGGACATATGATTTCTGGGAAGCCGTGAGGATAATCCTCAGATTACGGGCCCAGTCAACAAAGTTACTTCCATCATCTTTCAACTTAGCTTTCTCTAGGAACGCATTAAAATTCAAGGGTGCTACTGCGCGAGCCATTAATCTACAACACAAATATGCAAAGTTTACTTAGACTATTGTTCAAGATATTGAGTTTAGTTAATCAAATTACTAAAGCTCCCACTCAAATTGACATCCCTCAGGTCATCTGAATGTCACATGATCCAAATCCACCAACTCAAGTCCGATCATCACATGAGTTGAGGTGGCTTCAATGGTGAACATCATTATGTTGATCATATCTACTATATGACTCATGTTCGACCTTTTGGTCTCTTGTGTTCTGAGGCCATGTCTGTACATGCTAGGCTCGTCAAGTTTAACCCGAGTGTTCTGCGCATGCAACACTGGCTTGCACCCGTTGTATGTGAACGTAGAGTCTATCACACCCGATCATCACATGGTGTCTCAACACGACAAACTTTCGCAATGGTGCACACTTGGGGAGAACACAATTTATCTTGAAATTTAAGTGAGGGATCACCTTATAATGCTACTGTCGTACTAAGCAAAACAAGGTGCATAAAAGGATTAGCATCACATGCAACTCATAAGTGACATGATATGGCCATGTGTTGGGAGACGTAGTAGTAAATCAAAATTTTCCTACGTTCACCAAGATCTATCTATGGAGAAACCAGCAACGAGAGGGGAGAGATTGCATCTTCATACCTTTGAAGATCGCTAAGCGGAAGCGTTACAAGAACGCGGTTGATGGAGTCGTACTCGCAGCGATTCAGATCGCGGTAGATCCGATCAAGTGCCGAACGGACGGCACCTCCGCGTTCAACACACGTGCAGCCCGGTGACGTCTCCAACACCTTGATCCAGCAAGGAGGAAGGAGAGGTTGGGGAAGGGCTCCAACAGCAGCACGACGGCGTGGTGGTGGTGGAGTAGCAAGGTATTCCGACAGGGCTTCGCCTAAGCGCTGCGGAGGAGGAAGAAGAGAGGTAGGGCTTCGCCGTGAGAGAGAGAGATCAAATCTTATCTCAAAACATCCAAAACCTCAAGTATATATAGGAGGAGGGACGTGGAGGGCTGGCTTGGCCTCTACTCCAAAGAGGAGATGGCCGGCCGAATTAAAGGGAGAGTCCACCTCCCACAAGGGAGGTGGATCTCCTCCTTTTAAATCCTTTTTGCCTTATCTCCTTATCTCCAGCCACATGGGCCTTTAGCAAAAGTATTTCCCAGCCCAATAAGGGCTGACACACTTTATCTAACAGCCCATGAAGTCCTCTGGTCGTCACACCCCTCCCGGGGGTCCTCCGGCACCCTCCCGGCACTCCCAGTACACTACCGATGAGCCCGAAAACTTTCCGGTGACCGAAACTGGACTTCCTATATATCAATCTTTACCTCCGGACCATTCCGGAGCTCCTCATGACGTCCGGGATCTCATCCGGGACTCCGAACAACCTTCGGTAATCACGTATACCTTTTCCCTATAACCCTAGCGTCATCGAACCTTAAGTGTGTAGACCCTACGGGTTCGGGAGACACGTAGACATGACAGAGACACCTCTCCGGTCAATAACCAACAGCGGGATCTGGATACCCATGTTGGCTCCCACGTACTCCACGATGATCTCATCGGATGAACCACGATGTCAAGGATTCAATCAATCCCGTATACAATTCCCTTTGTCTATCGGTATGATACTTGCCCGAGATTCGATCGTCGGTATCCCTATACCTTGTTCAATCTCGTTACTGGCAAGTCTCTTTACTCGTTCCGTAATACATCATCCCGTGGCTAACTCCTTAGTCACATTGAGCTCATTATGATGATGTCTTACCGAGTGGGCCCAGAGATACCTCTCCGTCACACGGAGTGACAAATCCCAGTCTCGATTCATGCCAACCCAACAGATACTTTTGGAGATACCCGTAGTGCACCTTTATAGCCACCCAGTTACGTTGTGACGTTTGGCACACCCAAAGCATTCCTACGGTATCCGGGAGTTGCACAATCTCATGGTCTAAGGAAACGATACTTGACATTGAAAAGCTTTAGCAAACGAACTACACGATCTTGTGCTATGCTTAGGATTGGGTCTTGTCCATCACATCATTCTCCTAATGATGTGATCCCGTTATCAACGACATCCAATGTCCATGGCCATGAAACCGTGACCATCTATTGATCAACGAGCTAGTCAACTAGAGGCTCACTAGGGACATGTTGTGGTCTATGTATTCACACATGTATTATGGTTTCCGGTTAACACAATTATAGCATGAACAATAGACAATTATCATGAACAAGGAAATACAATAATAACCATTTTATTATTGCCTCTAGGGCATATTTCCAACAGTCTCCCACTTGCACTAGAGTCAATAATCTAGTTCACATCACCATGTGATTAACACTTACATCACCATATGATCATATCATCATGTGATTAACACCCAATAAGTTCTGGGGTTCGTTCATGTTCTGCTCGTGAAAGAGGTTTTAGTCAACGGGTCTGCGACATTCAGATCCGTGTGTACCTTGCAAACTTTCCATGTCATATTTGTAGATACTGCTCCCACGCTCCACTTGGAGCTATTCCAAATGGCTGCTCCACTATACGTAGCTAGATTTCTACTAAGAGTCATCCGGATTGGAGTTAAAGCTTGCATCATTGTAACCCTTTACGATGAACTCTTTATCACCTCCATAATCGAGAAATATTTCCTTAGTTCTCAAGTTACTAAGGATAACTTTGACCATTGTCCAGTGATCCACTCTTGGATTACTCTTGTACCCCTTGACAGACTCATGGCAAGGCACACACAGGTGCGGTACACAGCATGGCATACTATATAGAGCCTATGGCTAAAGCATAGGAGATGACACTCATCTTTTCTTTATCTTCTGCCGTGGTCGGGTATTGAGTCTTACTCAATTTCACACCTTACAATACAGTCAAGAACTCCTTCTTTGACCCATCTATTTTGAACTCCTTCAAAAACTTGTCAAGGTATGTCTTCGTCGAAAAATCTTATCAAGCGAATAGATCTATCCCTATAGATCTAGATGCTCAATAAAATAGTAGCTTTATCTGGGTCTTCCTTTGAAAAAACTCTTTTCAAACAACCCTTCATGCTCTTCCAGAAATTCTACATCATTTCCGATCAATAATATGTCAACTACATATTCTTATAAGAAATTCTATAGTGCTCCCACTCACTTTCTTGCAAATACAAGTTTCTCATAAACTTTGTATAAACTTAAACACTTTGATCACCTCATCAAAGCATATATTCCAACTCCGAGATTCTTGCTCCAGTCCATAGAAGGATCGCTGGAGTTTGCATATTATTAGCATCCTTAGGATTGACAAAACCTTCTGGTTGTATCACATACAACTCTTCCTCACAAAAACCATTACGGAAACCTTGTTTTGTCATCCATCTGCCAGATTTCATAATCGAAAAATGCAGCAACTGCTAACAAAATTTTAATAGACTTTTAGCATCGCTACAGATGAGACAATCTCATCGCAGTCAACTCCTTGAACTTGGCGGAAACTTCTTTGCGACAAGTCGAGCTTTATAAACGGTGACATTTCACCATTAGCGTCTATGTTTATTTCAAAGGTCCATTTGTACTCAATGACCCGCCATTCAACAGGCAAGTCTACCAAAGTCCATACTTGGTTTTCATACATGGATCCTTTCTCGGATTTCATGGCTCCTAGCCACTTGTTGGAATCCGGGCCCACCATCGCTTCTCCATAGTTCGTAGGTTCATCGTTGTCCAACAACATGATTTCCAAGACAGGGTTGTCGTACTACTCAGGAGCAGTACGCGTCCTTGTCGACCTACGAGGTTCGATAGTGACTTGATCCGAAGCTTCATGATCATCATCATTAACTTCCTATTCAACTGAGTAGGCTCTACAGAAACATCTTTCTGTGTTGCGCTATTCTCTGGTTGAAACAAAGGTTCAACAACCTTATCAAGTTCTATCTTCCTCCCACTCAATTCTTTCGAGAGAAACTCTTTCTCAAAAAGGACCCGTTCTTAGCAACAAACACCTTTTGCGCTTGGATCTGAGATAGAAGGTATACCCAATGTCTCATTAGGGTATTCTATGAAGATGCATTTGTCTGCTTTGAGTTCGAGCTCGCTAGGTGAAAAACCCATTTTCACATAAGCGTCGCAGCCCCAAACATTAAGAAATGACAGCTTAGGCTTCTGTCAAACCATAATTCTCACGGTGTCATCTCAACAGACTTAGATGGTGCCCTGTTAAAGTGAATGGATTTGTCTTTAATGCATAACCCCATAACGATAGTGGTAAAACGATAAGAGACATCATAGTACTCACTATATCCAATAGAGCACGACTACGACGTTCGAACACACCATCACACTATGGTGTTCCAGGAGGCGTGAGCTGTGAAACAATTTCCACATTGTCTAAAATTGCATACCAAACTCGTAACTTAGATATTCACCTCCATGATCATATCATAGACATTTATCTTCTTGTCACGATGATCTTTAACTTCACTCTGAAACTCCTTGAACCTTTCAAACATTTCAGATTCGTGTTTCATTAAGTAAATATCCCCATATTTACTCAAATCATCAGTGAAGGTAAAGAAAAACAACGATATCCACTGTGTGTTTCAACACTCATTGGACCACATACATCAACATGTATTAATTCCAATAAGCCACTTGCCCGCTCCATCATATTGGATGACGGGGTCTCAGTCATCTTGCCCAAGAGGCATGGCTCGCATGTCTCAACCGATTCGAAATCGAGTGAGTCAAAAAACATCCATCATCATGGAGTTTCTTCATGCGATTTATACCAATATGACATTACGTGGCAGTGCCACAAGCATGTGGTACTATCATTATTAACTTTGTATCTTTTGGTACCAATGTTATGAATATGTGTACTACTACGATCATGATTCGATAAACCATTTCGAGTGGGTGCATGACCATTGAAGGCATTATCCATGTAAACAGAATAACCATTATTCTCTAACTTATATGAATAACCGTATCGCACTAATCATGATCTAATCACGTTTATGCTCAACGCAAACACCAAATAACATTTATTTAGGTTTATCACAAATCCTGAAGGTAGAGAGAGCGTGCGATGGTGATCACATCAATCTTGGAAATACTTCCAACACACATCGTCACCTTTCACCTAGCTAGTCTCCATTTATTCCGTAGCTTTTATTTCGAGTTGCTAACACTTAGCAACCAAACCGGTATCCAATACCCAGGTGCTACTAGGAGTACCAGCAAGGTACACATCACTAACATGTATATCAAATATACTTCCATTGACATTACCAGCCTTCTTATCTACCAAGCATCTAGGGTTTTTTCCGCTTCAGCGAACATTCTCCTCATAACAGAAGCACTTAGTCTCGGGTTCGGGCTCAACCTTGGGTTTCTTCACTAGAGCAACAACTGGCTTGCCATTCCTGAAGTTTTCCCTTCTTGCCCTTGCCCCTTTTGAAAACTAGTGGTTTCACTTAACCATCAACACTTGATGCTCCTTCTTGATTTCTACCTTCGTGGTGTCAAACATCACGAACAACTCAGGGATCATCTTATCCATCCCTGGCATGTTATAGTTCATCACGAAGCTCTAGTAGCTTGGTGGCAGTGACTTGGAGAACTGCATTAATCACTATCTCATCTGGAAGATTAACTCCCACTTGATTCAAGTGATTGTAGCACCCAGACAATCTGAGCACACGCTCACCGATTGAGCTATTCTCCTTTATCTTGCAGACAAAGAATCTTGTTGGAGGTCTCATACCTCTCAACATAGGCACGAGCCTGAGATCACAATCTCAGCTCCTAGAACATCTCATATGTTCCGTGACGTTCAAAACGTTTTGGAGCCTCAATTCTAAGCCGTAATGCATGACGCATTGAACTATCATGTAGTCACCAAAAAGTGCCTGTCATATGTTCACAACATCTACAGGCAACGCTTGAGGGAGTGGTGCAGTTAGCGGTACATCAAAAACATAAGCTTTCTGTGCAGCAATGAGGACAATCCTCAGATCACGGACCCAGTCCGCATTATTGCTACCATCAACTTTCAACTTACTTTTCTCTAGGATTGTATCAATAAAACTGGGGAGCTACAGCGCGAGCTATCTACGACATAATTTGCAAGGACATTTTTAGACTAAGTTCATGATAATTAAGTTCATTTAATCAAATTATTAATGAACTCCCACTTAGATAGACATCTCTCTAGTCTTCCAAGTGATACATGATCCATGTCAACTAGCCCGTGTCCGATCATCACGTGAGACGGACTAGTCATCCATGGTGAACATCTCTATGTTGATCGTATCTTCTATACGACTCATGTTCGACCTTTCGGTCCTCCGTGTTCCGAGGCCATGTCTGTACATGCTAGGCTCGTCAAGTCAACTTAAGTGTTTCGCATGTGTAAATCTGGCTTACACCCGTTGTATGCGAACGTTAGAACCTATCACACCCGATCATCACGTGGTGCTTCGGAACGACGATCCTTAGCAACGGTGCACAGTTAGGGTGAACACCTTTCTTGAAATTTTATTGAGAGATCATCTTATTTACTACCGTCGTTCTATGAAAATAAGATGTAAACATGATAAACATCACATGCAATCAATATAGTGACATGATATGGCCAATATCATTTTGCTCCTATGATCTCCATCTTCGGGGCACCATGATCATCACTGTCACCGGCACGACACCATGATCTCCATCATCATGATCTCCATCATTGTGTCTTCATGAAGTTGTCTCGCCAACTATTACTTCTACTACTATGGCTAACGCTTAGCAATAAAGTAAAGTAATTACATGGCGTTTATGATTGACACGCAGGTCATACAATAAATAAGACAACTCCTATGGCTCCTGCCGGTTGTCATAATCATCGACATGCAAGTCGTGAATCCTATTACAAGAACATGATCAATTCATACATCACAATGCATCACATCACATCCTTTGGCCATATCACATCACAAGGCACATGCTGCAAAAACAAGTTAGACGTCCTCTAATTTGTAGTTGCAAGTTTTTACGTGGCTCCTATAGGTTACTAGCAAGAACGTTTCTTACCTACGTCAACACCACAACGTGATTTGCCAATTGCTATTTACCCTTCATAAGGACCCTTTTCATCGAATCCGATCCGACTAAGGTAGGAGAGACAGACACCCGCTAGCCACCTTATGCATCTAGTGCATGTCAGGCGGTGGAACCGGTCTCACGTAAGCGTACGTGTAAAGTTGGTCCGGGCCGCTTCATCCCACAATACCGCCGAATCAAGATAAGACTAGTAGCGGCAAGCAAATTAACAAACTCGACGCCCACAACTGCTTTGTGTTCTACTCGTGCATAGATTCTACGCATAGACCTAGCTCTGATACCACTGTTGGGAGACGTAGTAGTAAATCAAAATTTTCCTACGTTCACCAAGATCTATCTATGGAGAAACCAGCAACGAGAGGGGAGAGATTGCATCTTCATACCTTTGAAGATCGCTAAGCGGAAGCGTTACAAGAACGCGGTTGATGGAGTCGTACTCGCAGCGATTCAGATCGCGGTAGATCCGATCAAGTGCCAAACGGACGGCACCTCCGCGTTCAACACACGTGCAGCCCGGTGACGTCTCCAACACCTTGATCCAGCAAGGAGGAAGGAGAGGTTGGGGAAGGGCTCCAACAGCAGCACGACGGCGTGGTGGTGGTGGAGTAGCAAGGTATTCCGACAGGGCTTCGCCTAAGCGCTGCGGAGGAGGAAGAAGAGAGGTAGGGCTTCGCCGTGAGAGAGATCAAATCTTATCTCAAAACATCCAAAACCTCAAGTATATATAGGAGGAGGGACGTGGAGGGCTGGCTTGGCCTCTACTCCAAAGAGGAGATGGCCGGCCGAATTAAAGGGAGAGTCCACCTCCCACAAGGGAGGTGGATCTCCTCCTTTTAAATCCTTTTAGCCTTATCTCCTTATCTCCAGCCACATGGGCCTTTAGCAAAAGTATTTCCCAGCCCAATAAGGGCTGACACACTTTATCTAACAGCCCATGAAGTCCTCTGGTCGTCACACCCCTCCCGGGGGTCCTCCGGCACCCTCCCGGCACTCCCGGTACACTACCGATGAGCCCGAAAACTTTCCGGTGACCGAAACTGGACTTCCTATATATCAATCTTTACCTCCGGACCATTCCGGAGCTCCTCATGACGTCCGGGATCTCATCCGGGACTCCGAACAACCTTCGGTAATCACGTATACCTTTTCCCTATAACCCTAGCGTCATCGAACCTTAAGTGTGTAGACCCTACGGGTTCGGGAGACACGTAGACATGACAGAGACACCTCTCCGGTCAATAACCAACAGCGGGATCTGGATACCCATGTTGGCTCCCACGTACTCCACGATGATCTCATCGGATGAACCACGATGTCAAGGATTCAATCAATCCCGTATACAATTCCCTTTGTCTATCGGTATGATACTTGCCCGAGATTCGATCGTCGGTATCCCTATACCTTGTTCAATCTCGTTACTGGCAAGTCTCTTTACTCGTTCCGTAATACATCATCCCGTGGCTAACTCCTTAGTCACATTGAGCTCATTATGATGATGTCTTACCGAGTGGGCCCAGAGATACCTCTCCGTCACACGGAGTGACAAATCCCAGTCTCGATTCATGCCAACCCAACAGATACTTTTGGAGATACCCGTAGTGCACCTTTATAGCCACCCAGTTACGTTGTGACGTTTGGCACACCCAAAGCATTCCTACGGTATCCGGGAGTTGCACAATCTCATGGTCTAAGGAAACGATACTTGACATTGAAAAGCTTTAGCAAACGAACTACACGATCTTGTGCTATGCTTAGGATTGGGTCTTGTCCATCACATCATTCTCCTAATGATGTGATCCCGTTATCAACGACATCCAATGTCCATGGCCATGAAACCGTGACCATCTATTGATCAACGAGCTAGTCAACTAGAGGCTCACTAGGGACATGTTGTGGTCTATGTATTCACACATGTATTATGGTTTCCGGTTAACACAATTATAGCATGAACAATAGACAATTATCATGAACAAGGAAATACAATAATAACCATTTTATTATTGCCTCTAGGGCATATTTCCAACACCATGAACTTGTGCTTTAGGTCTCCATCTTGAAAGCACCAGCAAGATCTCCATCGTCACCGGCAAGACACCATGATCTCCATCATCTTGATCTCCATCAACGTGTCGCCATCGGGGTTGTCGCGCCCAACATGCTTCTACCACTATTGCTACTGTTTAGCGATAAAGTAAAGCATTACATAGCGCTTAATGATTGACACGAAGGTCATACAATAATTAAAGACAACCCTATGGCGCCTGCCGGTTGCTGTACTCATCGACATGCAAAATCGTGAAATTCTATACATCACATGATCATCTCATACATCACATATATCATATCATGTAATTGGCCATATCACATCACAACATACCCTGCAAAAACAAGTTAGACGTCCTCTAATTGTTGTTGCATGTTTTACGTGGCAGCTACGGGTTTCTAGCAAGAACGATTCTCACCTACACATAAACCAGAACGGCGATACATAATTTTCTTTTCAACCTTCTCAAGGACCGCCTTTGTCGAATCTGATCCAACTAAAGTGAGAGAAACTGCCACCCGCAAGCCATCTAGGCAACAAGTTGCGTTGAGGGAACCGGTCTCTCGTAAGCGTACGAGTAATGTTGGTCCGGGCCGCTTCATCTCACAATACCGCTGAACCAAAATCCGACCAAGGGAGGAAGCAATCTAAGCATCAATGCCCACAAACCTTTTGTTTTCTACTCGAGATATCATCAACACATAGACCTAGCTCTGATACCACTGTTGGGGAACGTTGCATGGGAAACAAAAATTTTCCTACGCACACGTAGATCTATCCATGGTGATGAGCATCTACGAGAGGGAGAGTAGATCTACATACCCTTGTAGATCGCTAAGCGGGAAGCGTTAAGAAACGTGGTTGGTTGTTAGTGCATCTATTGCCCCTTAGTGATTTTGGTGTATTGAAGACTTATAGGTTAAGGCACTAATGCGTTTGTGAGTGTACACAGGCTCTATAAGTCGATGAGGATTTTGATATATTCGGAGATTATCGACCCCTAAAAATGAATGTCTTCAAGTGAAGACTTTGCTGAAGACTTTCTGAAGACTTTGTGAAGACTTTGAAAATGAAGAAGTTGGTGTGACCTTGAAGATATGAATGAGGAATATGAAGTGTGAAGACTTTTGTTCTTGTAGTTTCATTTCCTTTATTTGAGTCATAGGAAACACCGTACTGTTAAAGGGGGTCGAGGTAATACTAAGGAAAATTTGCAACTGATGCTCAACTCCGAAATCCTCAACCCATATAATACTTCAAGTGAAGCCTTTGAAAATCTCTTATGGTTCACACAAGTTCTTAATTGACAGAGACGAAGGTCTTCTGGTCTCCGAGGAAATTGATCTGACTGAGGAGTTAGGATTTCGCTAGTGCGAATTGCCTACAAGTGAGGATCATGATAAGATGAGGACTTTCATAGTTCGAAATTCCGACCGTTGCTGTGCTTAGCGCCAGCTGTCCCCAATCGTTCTTATCCACATAACGATCATATCATTGGGGGCATTTATGACTTATCATGTCAGGTTGCACCCTGGCTATAAATAGCGAACCCCCACAACCACTAGGTGGTTGGCTGCTCTAAGAGAGAACTGACACTTGTCATTTGAGAGCAACCCATCCTCCGAGGACTTTGAGAGAAAATCATCAGTGAGGAAAAACCCACAACCAAACCACAAAAACCATAGTGATTGAGCATCACCGAAGAAATTCCTGTGTGGAACCGACGCTTGTTACCTTTGAGCATTGTGTATCCTCCAGACGGTTAGGCGTCATGGTCTAGTGCTCCTGCAGTCAATTGGGGACCACGAAGTGACCTTGGTCTAGAGCATCCAGCAGTAAATTGTGGATCGCCGGGTGACCAGTTTCTGAGGGTTTTGGAAGTCTACCCGGAAGACTTACCACGAGTGTTGGGCGAGGACTGTATGACCTTAGTTCAAGGAGAATACGGTAAGGACTGTGTGTCCTGGAACTGTGTGTCATCTGGTTTAAATACCAGGCCGCTCCAAACCAGACATATAACTGTCACAACAGTTGGAACTGGGTCATCAAACCATTATCTTCATCACGCTATCTGGTTCAGTTTCCTCAACCCTCTATTTCTCATATATCTATTGATGAAATTGATTGTTACAGTTGGAAGAATTTGACTGAAGACTTTCACAAATTCCTCACCTCAAATTCTTCAAGTTACCTTGTTCATCACTGCTTATCCTGTATCACGCTACTCTCTAACTATGCATGTTTCATTTCATCATGAAGACTATGCTATCACTATGTTCCTCATGCATTTGAGTACTTATTCCGCTGCTAGTTATTCATCACATTTCGAATCCCTCAAAGTTGAAATTCCTCAAATGATGAATTTGTAAAAATCGCCTATTCACCCCCTCTAGCCGATATAACGCACTTTCAATTGGTATCTGAGCAGGTACTCCCTCGCTTTGTGTGATTTTGGTTTAACCACCTGGAGTTTTAGTTATGTCGACTGCAGGTATGATCAAGGTTTCCGCGGGCTGTCCTACCTTCGATGGGACAGACTACCCCTACTGGAAGAACAAGATGCGTATGCACGTTGAAGCTATTGACAACGATCTCTGGTACGTTGTGGAAAATGGTGTGCCCTCTGTCGCTCCCACTGTTACAGCTGCTGATGTGAAGAGATTCAAGCAACTCGATTCTCAAGCGAAGAATATCATCTGTGGTCATCTGAGCAAAGGACAGTATGGTAGAGTGAATGCTTTGGAATCTGCTAAGCTTATCTGGGATAGGCTGTCCAAAGTCAACGCAGGTGTTTCCACTCAACATGACTCTAGGGTTGATGTTCTTCGCAATCTCTTCAACCGCTTCAAGAGGCTTGACAATGAAAATGTTCAGCAAACATTTGATCACCTCACTGATATATAAAATGAACTTCAAGAACTGGGTGCCACTGATATCACTGACCATGAAGTGGTGAAGAAACTGCTATGATCTCTCGATTCCTCATTTGATACTCTAGTTTTGATGATTCAAGAACGTGGAGACTACAAAGCTCTTGATCATGCCGATATTCTTGACAGACTCAATACTCATGAATTCCAACAAGCTGAGAAAAGATACCTCTATGGGCCAAGCTATGGAAGATCTCGTGCTCTTAAGGCAAAAGCAATTTCCTCATCTGAAGAAGAAGATTCTGACAGCAGCCGTGGTGATCCTGAAGAACTAAGTCAGGAACTAGCTATGCTTGTGAGGAAATTCCAGAAGTTCTCAAGACGAGGTGGATTTGGAAAGTCACCAAAAAGTGGCTTGAGGAAATCAGATTCCTCAGAAGATTACAAAAAGAGAACATGTCATCGTTGCAAGAAGCCTGGCCACTTTATCGGTGATTGTCCTCTCTAGGAAAAAGACTCAAAGAAGAAGAAGAAAACAAGGATGATAGTTCTGATGACTCAAAGAAAAAGAAGAAATATTCAAAGTCCTCATCTGCAAAGTCCTCATCTTCAAAGTCCTCAAAGCACAAGAAGAATGGTTCCAGAAAGGCTCGAGCATTCATCAGCAAGGAAATGGATTCTGAGGAAGAATCTAAAGAATCTGAAGAAGAGGAAGAATCTGAGGAGGAATCAGAATCTGGTGTCGCTAGCCTTGCTCTCGCTACTGCGTTCGTCAGCAAGTCCATCTTCAATAAAGAATATGACCACTCCAACAACTCTGACATCAGCAATAATGATTATGCTCCCACTTATTGCTTTATGGCAAAAGGCTCAAAGGTACACAAACATCATTCCTTATCTGAATCAAGTGAAGGTGAATCTGATGAATATGTGAAACCTAGCTATGCTAAAATTGTTAAAATTGCCACTAAGCAACAAAGTGCACTTGAAAAGCTTCAGAAAATGCTAGACAAAAGCGATGATCTATTAAACCGTGAAGTGGACCGGACTCAAACTCTGTATGTTGATCTTAAAAGTCTTCAGACAAAGTATGATAACCTTCAGAGTCATCATAACGACCTCTTAGCCGATCATGAGAAGCTTTCATATGAATTTCTTCAAAGAAAGCAAGATCTTGAAAAGCTGAGGGTGTCAAATGAGGATCTCCAAAGGGAAAACGATTCCTTGCTGGCTCAACAGATCAGTACTGCTCAGGAAGAATTTGTTCCACCTTGTTTGAATTGCATCGAACGTGAAACTGCAAATTCTTCACCTGAATGTTCAAATGCTTCTATTGCTGCAATTTCTTCAACTATTCCTGTGGTCTTAAATTCCTCATCTGAGGATACCACTAGTATCACTGATGACAATGCAGGGTTGAAGGAATTGTATGTGACAGGCATATACAAAAGTCTCAAAGGGCATCAAACCCTTTGTGATGTTCTCAACAAGAAGATTCTGAACAGGAACCTTAGGAAAGAGGGTATTGCTTTTGTGAGGAAACTCAATGCTGATAGATCCTACTAGACACCTGAGCAGTACCCCAAAACCTCATGGGTTGCTGCAAAAGGATCTCCTGTGGATCCATCCACTTTATCTGGCTTTACTTGTGAAACTTCATATTCCTCTGTTGAGTCACTTGACTCCAATTACAGATTCTTCAAAAATAAGTCAAGTGAAGTATTTGCTAGATATGTTGGAACTAACTGCAGGAACGGTTCTCCTATGAAGAAAATCTGGGTTCCCAAGAGCTACCTACAAAATCTTCAAGTGAATGTCCTCACAACACCACTCATGAAGAATCTGAACCCCAGATCAAATTCCTCGTATGGACAAAAGTCCTCACTTGGACCAAATTCCTCAAACAATCAAAATCATCATTCTCGTGCTAATGCCTCTGTCTCGCAGGGAAAACATAAGATTTATGAATATGTGCATTATTCTTCTAACCATTATGTTCATAAGTCCTCGAAGAATTTCTCTGCCTATTCATTTGAATACTCTAACCCTCGCCCTATGAAACGAAGCGCACTTGCTTCATTGCCTCCCTTCTCACATGGTGCTCGCAGAATGATGAATTCCTTGCCACCCCTCCAATTGTGGGTGGTGAAGTAAACAAACTGAGATCTTTTGCAGGGTCAGGTCTCCAGATGAATTTGAACATCTAATGAATTTGCTGGAGACCTGAGGAAATGCTTGAAAGGACGCAAGCTAACCATAATGAAATGAATTCTTCATTTCTCACGTCCTCTCTCTACTTGCTTACTATCTTGTATCATGAAATTTTGTCTGATGAAATTGATATCATATTCTTCACTCTGAAGTATATGAGTTCATAAGTGTACTAATTCATCTGCAGGATGATACTCTAAAAGCAACTGAGTGGGTTATCGATAGTGGATGCACAAACCACATGACGGGTGACAAGAATCTACTCATGAATTTGCCACTCACTCCATCTCCTCTGAAGCATATCACCTACGCAGACAAAGGAAAAAAGCAAGGTATTGGGACTTGGTAAGGTTGCTGTCTCAAAGGACCGAACCATGGACAAGGTGATGCTTGTTGAAACCCTCGGGTTCAATCTAGATCATGTCTGTCTCAATGCTTTGTGATCTTGATATGGTTGTCATATTTGGAAAATATCGTTGTGTTGTCATCATGGAATCTGACAATTCCAAAGTCTTCGAAGGCTTTAGGAGAGGAGACTTGTATATTGTTGACTTCTCTATAGGTCATCAACCTGCCACTTGCTTACTTGCAAAGTCTTCAGAAGGCTGGCTGTGGCATCGATGACTTGGACATGCTAGTATGAGGAATTTGCACACACTCCTGAAGAAAAAGCACGTCATTGGCATCGAGGGTGTCAAATTCCTCAAGGACCACCTTTGTGGTGCATGTGAATCTGGGAAGATGACCAGATCCAAGCATCCCTCGAAGACAATCATGACCACTACGCGACCTTTTGAATTGCTTCATATGGATCTTTTTGGTCCCACTCACTACTCCGTACTAACAAATTCTTCAAGTTTGTATGGATTTGTCATTGTTGATGATTACTCTTGTTATACATTGGTGCACATCATTTTGTACAAAAATGAAGTGCAGGATGTCTTCACACGGTTTGCTTCAAGGGCCTCCACCAACTTTGGCGTCAAGATCAAGCATATCAGGAGTGATAATGGGACTGAATTCAAGAACACTAACCTTGATGAATATCTTGATGAACTTGGTATTACTCATGAGTTATCTGCTCCTTACACTCCTAAACAGAATGGCATCATGGAGCGCAAGAACAGCACTCTTGTTGAGATGGCTCGAACCATGCTTGACGAATACAAAACCCCTCGTCGCTTCTGGCCTGAACCAATTGATACTGCATGCCACATGATCAACAGGGTATATCTTCACAAATTCCTCAAGAAGACTTCATATGAGCTCATGACAGGAAAGAAACCCAATGTAAGTTATCTCAAAGTCTTCGGTGCAAAATGTTGGATGAGAGATCCTCACCATAGTTCAAAGTTTGCACCGAAAGCACATGAAGGTTTTATGCTTGGTTATGGAAAGTACTTGCACACCTACAAAGTCTTCAACACCTACCATCACAAGGTGGTTGAAACTGTAGATGTGCAGTTCGATGAAACTAATGGCTCGCAAAGAGAGCACCTGCTTTCTGTGTTAGATGAACAATCTCCTGAGGAATCCATCAAGCTGAAGGCAACTGAAGATGTCATACCCACTGAGGAAATCATTTCAACAAATGAAGACTCTCATGCTGATATACCTGAAGAAAAACGTGCTGATGAAACTCCTCAGCCTCGTTAACCTGCTCATCCAAGAGTAGCAAATGAAGTGCAGATTGACAAAATCATCGATGACATCAATGCACCAGGTCCTCTCACACGCTCAAAAGCTTCACATCTAACTAACTTTTGTGGGCACTTTGCCTTTGTCTCTATCTTAGAGCCCACCAAAGTTGATGAAGCATTCAAGGAGCCCGAATGGATTCAAGCTATGCAAGAGGAATTGCATCAGTTCAAGCTCAACAACGTGTGGGAACTTGTCAAGCGGCCAGATCCTCGCAAGCATAACATCATAGGTACCAAGTGGATCTACCACAACAAGAAAGATGAAGATGGTCTTGTGGTGAGGAATAAGGCTCGACTTGTAGCTTAAGGCTATACACAGGTTGAGGGAATTGACTTTGATGAAACTTTTGCACCTTTTGCTAGACTTGAACCTATTCGCATATTACTGGCTTACGCTAACCATCATAATATCATCTTATATCAAATGGATGTGAAAAATGCATTCCTCAATGGTAAACTTGAGGAAGAAGTATATGTTGCTCAACCCCTAGGTTTTGAAGATCCTAAGCATCCTGACAAAGTCTTCAGACTAAACAAGGCCCTCTATGGCCTCAAGCAGGCCCCTCGGGCGTGGTACGACACTCTGAAGGAATTCCTCATGAAGAAAGGCTTCAAACCCGGTTCACTCGACCCTACTCTTTTCACGAAATCCTATGACAATGAACTGTTCATATGCCATATATATGTTGATGATATTATATTTGGATGTACTGACAAACGTTACAGTGATGAATTTTCCTATATGATGAGTGAAGAATATCAAATGCCTATGATGGGAGAGTTGAAATTCTTCTTAGGTCTTCAAATTCGTCAGCAAGATAATGGCATCTTCTCTCACAAGAGAAATACCTCAAAGATGTTCTGAGAAAATTCGACATGCAAGATTGCAAAGGCGTCAAAACTCCAATGCCTTCTAAAGGCCATCTCTGCACTGATGAAAATGGTAAAGATTTCCATCAGAAGGTATACCGCTCCATGATTGGCTCCTTATTGTACCTATATGCATCTAGGCCTGATATAATGCTAAGTGTCTGCATGTGTGCTCAATTCCAAGCAACACCGAAGGAATCACACCATAAGGCTGTGAAACACATTCTTCGATTCTTAGCTCACACACCAACACTTGGATTGTGGTATCCCAAGGGCTCTAATCTTCACCTCGTCGGATATTCTGATGCTGACTATGCTGGAGATCGCGTGGATCGCAAGTCAACCTCAGGCACATGCCATTTCCTCAGACGATCCTTAGTCTATTGGTCCTCAAAGAAGTAGAACTGCGTTTCACTCTCTACTGCAGAAGCTGAATACATTGCTGCTGGCTCGTGTTGTGCTCAGTTACTATGGATGAAGCAAACCCTCAAGGACTATGGAATCAAGTTGAAGAATGTGCCTCTTTTCTGCGACAACGAGAGTGCCATCAAGATTGCGTACAACCCTGTTCAGCACTCCAAGACCAAGCACATCCAGATTCGTCATCACTTTCTTCGAGATCATGTACTCAAGGGCGACATCTCCATCAATCACATTCCTACTGAAGAACGACTGGCCGATATCTTCACAAAGCCCTTGGATGAAAAGAGATTTTGCAAGTTGCGATGTGAGCTAAATATCTTAGAATCTTCGAATGTTCTTTGATGAAGAACACACATCCTAACACGTATGCAAAATTGATCACTTAGATGTGCAACACACAAACTAACGTTTTTCTCCAATCAATGAAGAATAACTCTCTAAGTGTGAAGAAATTAACGAAGAATTTGATTCTCAGAACTCTATGACAATTGTAAGCGGTGTCTGAAATCATTATTCTTATACGGTGGGTTATGTCACCAACCAAAAGTTGAAGTTCTTCAAAATTGAGCACTGTTGCAAATTCTTCAAATTATCAAATTCCTCAAGTTTTTCAAATTCATCAACTTTTCAAATTCTTCAAAACTTTTGAGACTCATATTCTTCATTGACTATATATATATATATATATATATATATATATACTTTTGAGTTTTTTCAATGTCCTCAATAGCATTCACTTATTGCTAATTCTTCAAGTTGATTTTCATCTAAGTGAATGTGATC
This sequence comes from Hordeum marinum, assembly GCA_022496015.1. NCBI lineage: Eukaryota > Viridiplantae > Streptophyta > Magnoliopsida > Poales > Poaceae > Hordeum > Hordeum marinum. The sequence continues at coordinate 454,944,342 of CM039672.1, read as the reverse complement.
GGACCCTTTCCCCGTCTATGCTAAACTCAACCCAGTCTGTTCAAAAATTCCTCATATGCGTTCTACCTGAAAATTGTTCAAAGTCTTCACTGTGTCCTTTACAGCTGAAGAATTTGCGAACTAAAACTTTGAAATCTTCAACTACCAAAATTTTCGGCGGGTCCTGCTCAAACTGTTCCGATTCCCGCGCCTGGATAACCCACGATCCACCACAATCTTCACTACCCAGATCGTGGGTGACACCTATCGCATGGAGAGCAAGGGTCAGGGGCAATCCTATCCAAAATCTTCAGGAGGATCCGTTTTTACTTCCTCTATAAATGCCCCCTACCCATCTACTATGCTCGGTTACTCCGCATCTCATCTCTCTCCCGAGCTCCAACCAAGCGCCACCGCTAAAGTCATCGTCACCGGTGAGGAAGAGCTTTGCTGCCTCAACCTCGTCGTCGCCGTACTCGCATCGGCCACGGAAATCTTTATCCCGCCGTCACTGTAGACGTCTCCTTCTGCCAAGCTAGGGCGTGGGAGATCTGAACGGACGATCCTCCTCGTTTCATCTCTGTGTTCGTCATGTTCTTCACCAGGGTAATTAAAATTTATTTTTACTGCCCCTGTTTGATCCTCCACTACAACTACTATTCCTAAAATATGTGTTTAAACATTATAAATAAAATACACAAGCACCTTCATCTCCTCATACTTGATACTTGATGATTTTCCCTAAGTAATGACTTCCTTCAAGATTCCACAATTATGTGAATTCTCAAATTTGCACAATTCTGGAACCTGAGGCTAAGAACACTTAGTAAAAATCCACAAGACATCCATGGTCAAAATCCTCACACCTATCTCTCTTAAAATTTCTGAGAACGCATATGACCTCTTCAAATTCTTCGCGCCTATACTCCATTCACAGGTACAACATGTCCGTTGATGAATCACTAGGTTCTCATCAACTTAACTCATTTGCAGCGCTACTTGAAGAAAAACTATGTACCTCTTCAGAATCTTCTAGAGTTCATATTCCTTAAGTGAAGAAAATGTCTGATGGAAAGAAACCTCAGAAAGGAGGGAAAAAGCTAGATGTGCACACTGCATTTGAGATCCCCGAGGATCTGTATGATGAATATTGCACACCTGACGAAGAAAATCATGAAAAGGAGATGACCAAGTAGAGGAAGATCCGTCTGCAAAAGATTGAGAGGAGATGGGCCAAAGAATGGAGAGAATATCGTTATGTAACTCCAAAATACATGATGAAATTCACTGTGAAACCACCTTGCAGCAGGCCTCCTCTTGCTCCTAACCAAATTGCAGATCCTTCTAGCCTCAAAACTGGTGAGGACTTTCCTGCCATGTGGGAAAAGCAACAAGCCAAATTGGCAAGGAAAGCCAAAGAGGCAGTGAAGAAATTCAACGAGGATTCTGCTGTTGTTGCTTCTGCCGGAGCTTCTACTAGTGCTCCGAAGAAGATGGTAAAGAAATCTGCTCTGAAAATTGGCTCTTCAAAATCTTCAGTGCAAATTCCTCAAGGTCAAAGGCCTCTGCCCAGAAAACCTTCAGCTCCTGCAACTATTGCTTCTCAGTCATCTGCAACAGCCAAAAAGTCCTCAACTCCAGTGCATCTGGCAACATGCAAAAGGACTGAGGGTTTCGCGTTAGTGCCGAAGCTCACTGCAAGCCACTCCACTACTGCAAAGTCTTCAACCAGTCCCTCTGCACTTGAACTGAAGAAGACAGCTGGACGTAGTCAAAAACCAAGCTCTCACACCAACAAGGCTCTAGTTACAATCCCCTCAGATTCTTCAGATGCTGATGCTGATGATGTTGATGATGAGGAATTGGTAGAAATCATCAGACAGAGTTAGCATAGGGCTGCTAAAGAAAAGGGAAGCTCTGTTCCTCTCATGTTGGATCCCAAGTTGATCCTCAACTTCATTTATATATGGCATGAGGACCCAAGTACTCCACTTTCCTCACTAAATCTGCCTCCTAAAGAGGATCATGTCCTCACCCACTTCATCTCTGAAGAACAATGGAAAAGAGAGCAAGCTCAGAGGGCTAAGAGGAACAAGACTCGCAAAGAAAAGTTTCTGCGTGAAAATGAGATGAACTTGACCCCAAATCAACTGGTCACAGTTCAGTTCGAGATTCGCACCCTTTCCTTGGATCAACAAAGATATGATGCTAAATGGAAGGGCACAAGGGTTAGACTCGTCAAGGCTGCTAATGCAGCTGTAAAGGATCACAACACCAGGGTTGTAGCTCGATCGCAACCACAAAAGACTCAGTCTGAAGGAAATGCTCAGACTGAATATGAAATTCCTCAGGCTGCTGATGAAAATACTCAGCCTGAAGAAACTGCTGAAGAAAGAGCTTTTGCATCAAAAGCAACTGCCAGTGCTGCTGAGGAAACTCAGACCACTGATGAACATGGCAGGACAACCCCCAATGTTGTGCCTGAAGAATCTGATAGGCTAGCTGAAGAATCCATTATGCCTCAAGAAACTGAACCACCAGGGCGGCTGCATCAGTCGTTCCTGAAGAAACTGCTCATGCTGAGGAAAATCCCCTCAAAAGAAAAGCATCAACTTCTGGAGCCCCTGTGTTGAAGAAGTTGAAAACTTTGATAAGTTCCTCAACTACACCTCTTGATGCAACTCCAATTTCCTTGGCACTAGCCTATGCTATTGTGCCAATTGGAGAAGCATATGACATTCCTCATGAAGAGGAGAATCATTCGGCTGCTTCCTCAAAGCCTCTTGATGAGGAAATTGTCATTGATGACACTGCATCAACTCCCAAGGTATCATCGCCCCAGCTTCTGCTAACTGCTGGCGCTGAAGAAATTGATGAAGAAGTTGACATTGGTGACACTACTCCTGTCATCAATGTTGAATATTGGGAATCTGCACACCCCAACTCACCTGTGGCACTCCTCTGATGCTGATTCCTCAGTCACCTGCACAAACTGAGGAAATACCTGAAGATTCTGAACACATGTATCTTCCAGACCCTAAAGAAATTCCAGCTGCAACAGTGGAGGAAATTGATGTTCCGGCCACTACTGAGGAACCTGTACTACAAATCACTCAGTCTGTAGTTCATCCCATGCCAACTGAGATCAAAGGGCGCAATCGACCAAATCTTCAACCTAAGCAAAGAATGCCATTCAAAGGTTCGGTCCGCCCCAAATTCCTCAAGACAAATTTCTTCAATGAACACATGTTCTTCACAGGACCAAATCCATATGATTCTGCTCGGACTGGTCGCACAAGGTTCTGGACTCCTACTCAAATGAACTACTATGCCACTGTTCTATGTGACCAGAAGAAAATCTTCGAGCACCACAACATTCCTCATGTGGACATGGAGTCAATTCCATCATTCACGCCGGTGCTCCAAGTTCTTCATGATGCTGGGCTTCTTCCCTTCTGCGTAGATGTCTGTGACTGGAACAAAGAGTTGATTCTTCAATTCTATGCCACTCTATATATTAGTGGAAATTCCTCAGACATCAACTCCTGGGTCTTGGACTGGATGACCGGAACAACTCATTTCACTGCAAGCTCTTCTGAATTGCTTCAGTCTATCCCAGTTCCAATTCCTTCAGATGAAGCCCGCTGCCTGTTCAATGATCCACCACTGCCAAATCAGATGATGAATGTGATGATGAAGAAATTAGCGCCTGGAAAGCCTCAAAGGACAACCTTTCTTGTGAAGGATTTGCTGTATGTACCAAGAACAGTCTATCACATCCTCACTCACACCTTATGTCCTCAAAAGGGCCACAACTCTGATGAAGAAGAGGTGGAAGGACTCATGAAGAATATGCTTTTCAACATCATTCATGGAATTCCCATAAATTTTCACCATTTCTTCATGAGGACTCTGGTCGATGCTACTATGTCACCATTTGAGTTTAAGGCGGACTTCCAGAATCATTTCAGTTTTCTGCCCCCTATTCAAGTCCTCAAAAGCACAATTGATGAAGGAAAAGGCAAGGATGTCATTGATCAAGGCACTCGTCCATTGGATGGTCAGTTTCATCAAGCAGCATCCTACTCCACCAATGATGACTCTGCCACACAGGACTCATCTGCCAAAACCACTGCACAAAAGCCTCATGCAACTGCTCCTTGTGTGATGACTGATCGTGAGCTTCTCTTAAGTCTTCATCAGAAGGTTGATCGAAATCACAAGTGGGTCAAGCGTCAACTTGGGTATATTGTGTAGAATATGACTGTGACGCAGAACACTGTCAAGAGGAATCACTACTATGCTCATGAAAACCTCAAGCGCTCTTGGGATGTGCTAAATCACATCATGTCTTCAGAAGAATTGGATGATCTGAACTTTGAAGAATATCCAGACTTTGCTCGCTGTCCTCAGAAGAAGTTCAAGAAAGTCCAAGTTCCTACGATGGTCACCAGTTCCTATACTTCACCTCACGAGTGCGATGAAGATGAAGACATTGATGATACTGCTGCTGGACCTACATCAACAATCGACCCCGACAACGCTGGCGCTCCTTCTTCACCAACAAAATGAAATTCCTCATGGGGCATTAGTCATCATTTTTTTTCTTCCCTTTTGGTCCTCAATGACAAAGGGGGAGAAAATTTGAGTTAGTCTTCAAGCGGGTCTACATATATATGGGCTATTTTTGTTTAAGTTGCAACTCTCGCTCTTCTGAAGTTTTTGGTTATTGAGTTGTAAGCTTAAGTCCGATGGTGGTCTGACACTTTGAACTATTTCCTCGCATGTTTATTTCCTCAAATACCTTAATGCATGCATGCTGAATTTCGTCAGACACCATTTTCCTCACGCATTTCAACTTCTTCATTTCATATATTCAAATGCGTGTATGAATTACAATATAAGGGGGGGTTCTCCATGTTTTGAACCTGCCATGTGCATTTGCAGCCCAAAGCAAATTCTTCAAATATGCACATCTTCAGGGGGAGCTCTTCTTTATCTTGCAATCAGATTCCTCAAAATATGTACTTTCACTTCATATATTTATCCCCATTGAAAACTTAACCTATTTGTCATCAATCACCACAAAGGGGGAGATTGTTAGTGCATTTAGTGCCCCTTAGTGATTTTGGTGTATTGAAGACTTATAGGTTAAGGCACTAATGCGTTTGTGAGTGTACACTAATGCGTTTCATATTCTAGCAAGAACGATTCTCATCTACACATAAACCACAACGGCGATACATAATTTGCTTTTCAACCTTCTCAAGGACCGCCTTTGTCGAATCCGATCCAACTAAAGTGAGAGAAACTGCCACCCGCAAGCCATCTAGGCAACAAGTTGTGTCGAGGGAACCGGTCTCTCGTAAGCGTACGAGTAATGTTGGTCCAGGCCGCTTCATCCCACAATACCGCTGAACCAAAATCCGACCAAGGGAGGAAGCAATCTAAGCATCAACGCCCACAAACCTTTTGTGTTCTACTTGAGATCTCATCAACACATAGACCTAGCTCTGATACCACTATTGGGGAACGTTGCATGGGAAACAAAAAAATTCCTACGCACACGCAGATCTATCCATGGTGATGAGCATCTACGAGAGGGAGAGTAGATCTACATACCTTTGTAGATCGCTAAGCGGGAAGCGTTAAGAAACACGGTTGATTGTTAGTGCATCTAGTGCCCCTTAGTGATTTTGGTGTATTGAAGACTTCTAGGTTAAGGCACTAATGCGTTTGTGAGTGTACATAGGCTCTATAAGTCGATGAGGCGTTTGATATATTCGGAGATTATCGACCCCTAAAAATGAATGTCTTCAAGTGAAGACTTTGATGAAGACTTTCTGAAGACTTTGGTGAAGACTTTGTGAAGACTTTGAAAATGAAGAAGTTGGTGTGACCTTGAAGATATGAATGAAAAATATGAAGCGTGAAGACTTTTGTTCTTGTAGTTTCATTTCCTTTATTTGAGTCATAGGAAACACCGTACTGTTAAAGGAGGTCGAGGTAATCCAAAGCAAAATTTCCAACTGATGCTCAACTCCGAAATCCTCAACCCATACAATACTTCAAGTGAAGCCTTTGGAAATCTCTTACGGTTCAGACAAGTTCTTCAATGACAGAGTCGAAGGTCTTCTAGTCTCCGAGGAAATTGATCTGACTGAGGAGTTAGGATTTCGCCAGTGCGAATTGCCTACAAGTGAGGATCATGATAAGTTGAGGACTTTCATAGTTCGAAATTCCGACCGTTGCTGTGCTTAGCGCCAGCTGTCCCCAATCGTTCTTATCCACATAACGGTCATATCATTGGGGGCATTTATGACTTATCATGTCAGGTTGAACCCTGGCTATAAATAGCGAACCCCCACAACCACTAGCTGGTTGGCTGCTCTAAGAGAGAACTCACACTTGTCATTTGAGAGCAACCCATCCTCTGAGGACTTTGAGAGAAAATCATCAGTGAGGAAAAACCCACAACCAAACCACAAAACCCATAGTGATTGAGCATCACTGAAGAAATTCCTGTGTGGAACCGACGCTTGTTACCTTTGAGGACTGTGTATCCTCCAGACGGTTAGGCGTCATGGTCTAGTGCTCCTGCACTCAATTGGGGACCATGAAGTGACCTTGGTCTAGAGCATCGAGCAGTAAATTGTGGATCGCCGGGTGACCAGTTTGTGAGGGTTTTGGAAGTCTACCCTGAAGACTTACCACGAGTGTTGGGCAAGGACTGTGTGACCTCAGCTCAAGGAGAATACGGTAAGGACTGTGTGTCCTCTGGTTTAAATACCAGGCCGCTCCAAACCAGGCGTACGACTATCACAGCAGTTGGAACTGGGTCATCAAACCATTGTCTTCATCACGCTATCTGGTTCAGTTTCCTCAACCCCTCTATTTCTCATATATCTATTGATGAAATTGATTGTTACAGTTCGAAGAATTTGACTGAAGACTTTCACAAATTCCTCACCTCAAATTCTTCATGTTACCTTGTTCATCACTGCTTATCCTGTATCACGCTACTCTCTAATTGTGCATGTTTCATTTCATCGTGAAGACTATGCTATCACTATGTTCCTCATGCATTTGAGTACTTATTCCGCTGCTAGTTATTCATCACATTTCAAATCCCTCAAAGTTGAAATTCCTCAAATGATGAATTTGTAAAAATCGCCTATTCACCCCCCTCTAGCCGATATAACGCACTTTCATTGGTGTAGTCGAACATCTTCGCTATCCAAATCGCCATGCGTCCCGTGATCCAATCATGATCCATCCCGCGATCTAATAATGATATGTCCCGCGATCTGATCGTGATCCGTCCCACGAACTTGATCACGATCCTTCCGATCTAGCACTGAACGGACGGCTCCTCCGCATTCACTACACGTACAACTTGATGATGATCTCCACCGTCTTGCGCCAGCAAGAAGGAGTGGAGAGGAAGAAGAGTTCTCCGGCAGCCTGACAGTGCTTCGGCGATGGTGGTGGAGCAATTCCGGCAGGGCTTCGCCTAAGCACTGCAGAAATCCAAGCTAGAGGAGAAACTATGCACTGGAGGAACGGGTAGCACGTGGCTGAAATTCTAGTGCAAAAACCCTCTATACCACCAGTATATATAGGAGGAAGATAGGATAGGAGGCATACTTGGCTTCCCAAGCCAAGGGCTTCGGCCGAAAGGAGGTGGAGGAGGTGGAGTCCACCTCCAATCCTAGTAGGACTAGGATTCACCTATTTTGCCTTTTTTCCCCACCTTTTCTCTTGGGCTTTTTCTTTCAGCCGCATGGGCCTCTTGTGGTTGTTCCACCAGCTCACTAAGGGCTGTTTTCCACTCTCCCACAGCCCATGTAGCCTCTTGGGTCGAAATACCCCTCCCGGAGGTCTCCGGGTACACTACCGGCACTCCCGGTACACTACCGATGAGCCCAAAACTTTTCCGGCGACCGAAACTGGACTTCCTATATATGAATCTTTACCTCTGGACCATTCCGGAGCTCCTCGTGATGTCCAGGATCTCATCCGGGACTCTGAACAAACTTCAGTCACCACCATACATAACTCTATACTACCGAAACGTCACCAAACCTTAAGTGTGCAGACCCTGCGGGTTCGAGAACTATGTAGACATGACCGAGACACCTCTACGGTCAATATCCAATGGCGGGACCTGGATGTCCACATTGGTTCCTACATATTATTTGAAGATCTTTATCAGTCGAACCTCTGTGTCAAGGATTTAGTTAATCCTGTTTGATGTTCCCTTTGGTCTTCGGTATGTTACTTGCCCGAGATTCGATTGTCGGTATCTCCATACCTAGTTCAACCTCGTTACTGTCAAGTCTCTTTACTCGTTCTGTAATACAAGATCCTGTAACTAACACTTAGTCACATTGCTTGCAAGGCTTATTGTTATGTTGTATTACCGAGTGGGCCCTGAGATACCTCTCCGTCACACGGAGTAACAAATCCCAGTCTTGATCCATGCCAACTCAACAGACACCCTCGGAGACACCTGTGGAGCACCTTTATAGTCACCTAGTTACGTTGCGACATTTGATACACACAAGGCACTCCTCCGATATCTGTGAGTTGCATGATCTCATGGTTATAGGAACATATACTTGACATGCAGAAAATAGTAGCAATAAACTGACACGATCATAAGCTACGTTTGTAGTTTGGGTCTTGTCCATCAGATTATTCTCCTAATGATATGATCCCATTATCAAATGACATCTCATGTCCATGGCTAGGAAATCTTAACCATCTTTCGATCAACGAGCTAGTTCACTAGAGGCATACTAGGGACATTGTGTTTGTCTATGTCTCCACACATGTATCCATGTTTCCAACTAATACAATTATAGCATGGATAATAAACGATTATCATGAACAAGGAAATACAATAATAAACACTTTATTTATTGCCTCTAGGGCACATTTCCAACATCAACCTGCCATGCAGATTAGGAAATATTGCATCTTCATGGAGTGGTATTATTAATAGTAAGGATACTTTCCTCTCAGTTGACCAACAACTTGTCTTCCACATCTAATTCACGGGATCTCCGATCACATAGAATAGGTTACCACTGTGAACAACTCATGTTGTGGGTCTCATACCCATCTCCTTTGATGCATTATCTATCACATTACGTGATAGACCGTTGGTAAAATGAGCTAGGCAACTCTTGATCTAATGAGCTACCCATATCCTTCATGGGAAAGATATCTTCAAAGAAAGTCGCATCATTCGACTCCATGATTGTACCGACGCGCATGTCCGATACCTCTAATTTTACAATCAAGAATCTATAACCAATGCTATAAAAAGCATAACCCAGGAAAACACAATCCACAATTTTTGGTCCAAGCTTTCGCTTCTTTGGAATTGGTATATTCACTTTTGCCAAGCAGCCCCAAGTACATAGGTAAGAGAGTTTTAACCTTTTCTTGTCCCATTCCTCTAATGGAGTTATCTCTTTGTTCCTTGTGGGAACTCTGTTTAGGACATGACATGCAGTCAATATCGCCTCCCCCCACCATGTCTTAGAGAGACCCGATGTGTCTAACATGGCGTTAATAACCAAATCAGTTAGAGTACGGTTCTTTCTTTCGGCTACCCCATTTGACTGAGGTGAATAAGGAGGCGTCCTCTCATGGATTATTCCGTTATGTTTTCTCATATGAATCTCTTATCTCCCGCTATTGGGGATCCTATTTGCGTACCAACCCAAGACATGCTTATCGGGCTTTATGTATTAACAATTGGAAAGCGTCGAGGTATTTGTGCAAATAGATATAATAGTTTCAGAAACTATCCAAATCTAAAAGTAAATTACAATAATAATAATTCTAAGTATAGGAAAGATAAAGAACCCCATTTTTCTAGTTTTTATGATGCACTGGGAGCTTATAGACAAAAACTAATCAGTTTAGATAGTCCCTTATGGCTACGGTGGAACCTGGATCAACGCGTCATTGGGTCAAGAAAAGTTCCAATTGAAGTTCTTCTACACAAAAGGAATCGAATTCATTGGAAAAAATACTCTCCACCACGATCGAACCTAAGCCTCTTGATTTTCCGGTCAAGTTGATTTTCCACTTCAGCTTTATAGTTCTTGAAAAAGTTCAAAGCCTCATCTTTTGATTCAAAAGATACACATGGAAATATCTAGTGGAGTCATCAATTAACGTCATGAAATATTTATTTCCACCTTTTGTCAAAACACCATTCATTTCACAAAGATCTGAATGTATGAGTTCTAGTGGCGCATGATTTCTTGTTTCCGTAGTTGTATGAGATTTACGAGGTTGCTTAGCTTACACACAAACTTGACACTTAGATCCCTTGACAACAGTGAAATTGGGTATTAAGTTCAACTTGCCTAGCCGCGTCATACAACCTAACATGACAGAGACGTGAATGCCAGACATTTGATTCACTATTGTTGCAAACATGATGAACAACTTTATTACAAACATCTGACAGAGATAGTCTAAACAAGCCTATTGACTCATAACCTTTGCCAAAAAAAATTCCATACTTGGATATTACAAATTTATTGGACTCAAAGACAAGTTTGTAGCCATCTCTACATTGAAGAGATCCGCTAACAAGATTTTTACTGACGGAGGGGACATAATGCACGTTCTTCAGCCGCATGATCTCCCCCAAAGTAAACTTCAGATCGACCATGCGAACACCACGAATAGAAGCACTTGAACTGTTTCCCATCAGCACGGAAGTAGTTCCTGTGGCCTGATAAGAAGAAAACATGAAAATATCACAACATACATGCACATTAGCACCCGTGTCAATCAACCAATTAGGAGAGAGAAATACTAAGAGCATAGTGGGAAGTATACTATACCCAACATCCTTCATCTTAGCCTCGCCAATGACAACATTTGCGATCTTGTCGCCTTTCCCATGTTGACGCTTGCCATAACAGTTAGGGCAGCTAGGGGCCCAATGATCAGGACCTCCGCAGACATGACACACACCTTTCTTCTTGTCAGTCTTCTTCTTGAAGTTTTTTTTGACCGACTACTGTAGGGGAAAAACACCCCACCTTCTAGAAGTTGGTGTGTTGCAAAGCCTTGTTCTTCCCATCAAACTTTCCCTTACCATCAAACTTGCCCTTGTTCTTGAAATTGTGGGGCTGGAAGTTTTTCTTCTATTCCAAATTGGCACTAGAACCTCCCTTGATACCTCGAGCACGTATGTCTTTTGCTCTTGCCTTTTCTTCCACATCAAGAGTACCAATGAGATCCGGAACAGAAAACTCTTGTCTCTTATGCTTCAGAGAGGTAGCAAAGTTCCTCCACAAAGGAGGGAGCTTAGTAATGATACCTCCGGTAACAAACTTGTCCGGTAACATATAATTGAAGTGCTCAAGTTCTCTAGAAAACGACTGTATCTCGTGAGCTTGCTCAACCACGGAGCGCTCTTCAGTCATCCTGTAGTCATAGAATTGTTCCATGATATACAGCTCAGTGCCGACATCGGAGACCCCAAACTTGGCCTCAAGTGCAACCCACATATCTTTTCCATTGTCAATTGACGCATAAGCATCAACTATGTTCTCACCAAGAACACTCAAAAGAGCAGCCTTAAACAAGGTATCCTTTTTCTAGAAAACTTGTTCCTCTTGAGGATTAAGATCTCCTTCAGGTTTGCCAAGAGTGGCCTCATAGCAGCTCATGGTTTGAAACCATAGGACAACCCTCACATGCCACCTCTTATAGTACACGCCCTCAAACATAGGAGGCCTCATGGAAGCAGCAAACCACTCGGGGTAAATTGCCTATAACAAGGTTTCTAGATTGTTGGAAATATGAGCAATTTACCGAAAGATTTAAACGAAATAAGCAACTGATAAAACAAGATCATATTAAAATAGGCAACACTAGTCATGCGACTTAGAGGAGAATATGCCATAATAAGAGGAACAAAACTTATGAGGGAAACTAAAGGATAATAGGTGAATATTATGTGAACATGAGAACCATACGGTAACATAGATAGAACAGAAACTAGATCAAGTATTTGTAGCAAAATCTCAAACATGGAAAACATGAATACGTACTGAGTGACAGCAGCAGCAGGGTTGGCGTTGATGTCGTCACTGGCCATGTCGTCGAAGTCGGGGAAGAAGTCGTCGTTTGGGAAGTGATCGTCGGTGTCTGTGGCGTCCGTGATGAAGAAGCCAGTAGTCACGCAGAGCGCTCCCCAAAAACCTTATCACCCTTCTCCCGTACATGACTCAAAGTGGTGGGGTTTTGGAGGCCTACTGTCCCGACCCGCTGTGATGCCCCCAATTTTGACCGTATGCTAAACATACACGCAATGTGTACGATCAAGATTAGGAACTCACTAATAAATATCACAACACAACTCTAGACACAAATTAAAGTCATACAACTTCATATTACAAGCCAAGGGCATCGAGGACTCGAATACAAAGCTTGACAAACACGAGTCAGCGGAAGCAAATATTATCTGAGTACGAACATAAGTTAAACAAGTTTTGCCTTAAGAAGGCTAGCGCAAACATAAACAACGGATCGAAAGAGGCAAGGCCTCCTGCCTAGGAACCTCCTATCCTACTACTGGTCGGGGGCCGCCTCCACATAGTAGATGGCTCCTGCGGTGGTGTATTAGTCGTCTCCGGCATACTCCATCTCCTGGAATCCATCGTCTGAACGCAGAACCGTATCAAAGGGAAAAAGGGGAGCAAAGCAACGGTGAGTACTCGTCCAAAGTACTCGCAGGACTTATTTCAAAACTATCCTAAATATGCATCAGTATCAAGGGGTGGGGTTATATCTAGACTGACTGCACAAAGCAAGAATAGGGGGAAGGCCTAGCCTTATCGAAGACTAGCATCTTCAACACCTTGTAGCATAAGAAGAGAGTAGACAGGTACTCACATATAATCATATTATTTTAGCAATTTTATTAAGTAACCACGCCCAGAGATTCTCCCTCGACTCCCTGCGAGGAAGCAATCCCGGAACCACATTTCATTTCAATTTAAATCACAATTATAGTTTAATAAGGTCAAGGAACAAATCCAAGTCGTCCTGTAACCGTGGACACGACTAATCGAATAGGTAAGTTCTTCCCTGCAGGGTGCACCACATTCCAACATGCTTGATCACCTCCGTTCGGACACACTTTCCTGGGTAATGCCTGCCCTCGGGATCCAAAATGTCGTCACCCACCTAGACTCAACGAAGAGGCTAGCCCGCCGTTCTAAATCCTAAGCACATAGGTTCATGGGCCCACTTGCCCTTGCAGTCCTGCACGATGCGAAGGCGGCCGGAAGTAGACCTAGTACACTCCAATCCAAAAGTTGTACGTTCCAGCCTAATTCGGTGCACGCCACTCCATTGCAGACGTCCGAAGAGCTTCGGCTGATACAACGACGCTAAGTACCCATAACTATTCCCACGTGAAGGTTTAGTGCGAAAAAGGTCAAACGACCAACTCATATCAAATACCCAACCCGTTAGCAATTTATTAGTGCGGGGCAAGCGAACCAAGAGGCAGTCCGTTGCCCCACCAACAAACCTGGGGTGCCTTACTGGCACACCCCACCAAGTCTTCGGATGCCTTGCGGCGCATCCCACCAAGTCTTTCTCACACGGGTACCGTTGGGGCCGACCCGTCTCAGAACTGTCGGGAACTTAGGTCCACCTCAACAGAGTGGTATCGCCTGTCCCTCCACTACCGTCTTTCACATATAAAAAAGTCAAGTAGAAGTAACTGTGTGTTTATACACCAAGTGGATATCCGAGGAATCACCCTCGATGGATCCCACTCGAGGTATGTGTATGACAAGAGTCGGTATCGATAAATGGGAAGGAGGAATCACCCTCGATACCCACGATCGATTAGCTGTGCTATAGAATTAGCACCGGGAGTGCTAAGTGAGGTATCACCCTCGGCACTCGGTAGTAGCTCTGCAGTGCCATACTAAAGGGGTGTGAGGTGATGTGTCGGTAACGGCTTATCAGTCATGACGACTGAATCTTCTGTCTTCAAGTCCTCGGTATCGCTGATGAAAGCAAGGGCAACTGGGACTATGGGGGGTCTCAGGGGTTCACTAATCAACCTATACTAAGCAGTTGACATTATTGCAGCTATTGTAGCAGTTTATCTAAAACATGCTATGGATCAGAATAGGAGGTAGCTAATACAATAGCAAAATCTAATGCAAGAATGAGAGGGAAATAAATTGGCGATATCGGAATGCTCAAGGGGGGGGTGCTTGCCTTGTTGCTCTATTGAGAGGGAAGTTTCGTCGACAATGTAGTCATACACATCAGTATCATCGGTAGTCTCAGCGTCTATCGGATAGAGAAGGAGGGGGAAGAACCAGTAAATATAAAGCAGACAATCATAACACAAAGCATAGCATGGCAATCAGTTGTGCCGGGTGTGACCTAACGCAGTGTTACTCGATACCGATGAAGGGGGAACCCATCCGGGAAAGTTTTCCCAGTTCCGGACAAATGTCGAACAGATGACCGGAGGGGGATGTTCCAGGTTTGCGGCGTTACAGGCATGGGACAACTAGGTTGCAGTGTAGGGTTGGCTAAAATCATGTCTAAACCATTTTAGCAACTTTAGGATTAAAGTTGGAATTAATAGTCGGTAGTTATGCACTATTCATCTACCGGAAACAGGCGAAAAGTTGCGGGTTCACCTACGTAGAGGGTCCCGGCATTGAAACAGGTAGCACGGTTAGATTCGTGGGATTTTTCTGAGCAACTTTCATGTTCAAAACCTTTTAATCCGGACTACGTTTTATTTTATATTAATTTCAAAAGATTTAATAATATTCTGAAATTAATTTAATTATTAAATTCGAATTATCCAAAGCAGTAAAATATTGTTTAATTATCCTAAACAATAATTACTGATAACTAATTAATCAATCTAATTAACTAATTAACTATTTTATTTTAATTTTTTTATATTTTATTTTGTCTTTAGTATATACATACATACATACATACATAAATACATACACACATACATGCATGCATGCATACATACATACATACTTACACACACATACACACGCACGCACATGTGCACGGCCGGATCGGGCCGGCAGCGGCAGGAGCAGCAGCGCCGGCGAGCGGCCCGGGGGGAGGCGGGGCCGAGGCGACGGCGACGTGCGGCGGCGGGGCGGTGCACGGGACGAGGCGGCGACGGCGCGGGGCGGTTTGGGCCGGCCCGACGGGAGAAGGCGGCGACGGGGGAGGGGGGTCGGGGACGGGGCCGCCCGGGCGGGGGGGGGGGGGGCGAGGCGGACGGGCATGCGCTGGCGAGGTGCGGGTCTGACAGGCCATCGCCAGGGGCTGTGTGGAGGGACGCGACCCGGCTTGGGCGCCTCTAGGCGTAAGTGACGGCGGCGGAAGGGGGGACGAATGGGCACGGGGGCAGGGGCTCGGACGGCTAGGGTTCGCCCCCATATAGCCGCCAGTTGGGCCGGCCCCAGTTTTTTTTAGTTTTAGATTTGCTAATGTTTTAATACAAATTGAGGTTTAATAAAACATACAAATTACACCTAAATTAGTATTGTAATTTAACCCACTATAAGAAAATGGCCACACGTTATTTTAACTAGTTTGCTATTATTATTTTAGATAACAGTAATTATTAATTATTCTCAAATACAGTTTCAATTAATTTAGAGCATTTAAAAACTTTATAAAAGGATGGTTTCAACATGAAAAATATCCAGAGAATATTTGCCACACTTTGAACATTTTTTATTTGATATTTGAAAACACTATTTGTTTGACTTTATTTTAAATTTGAAGTTGAACGGGATTGTACCATCGCGGGATTAACAATAGTAATCGTGGTGACGTGGCAACATTAGCGTGGGATTACTGTAGCTTACTTATTCGGCGTCACAATTCTCCTCGTCTAACAAGATTTCTTGTCCCGAGAATTAAGAGCTAGGGTAAGGGAAAAAGTTCTGGTTACGAAATTCTAACGAGTCTTATAGTTCTTCGTTGTTCTTCTCAAAGAGATTGATCCATGGCAATGATGTATTTAACTCATGGTATCAGGGCATCATGATGAAGTCGTCATCCTTTCTTCGGGATCTCCACCGTCCTACGAATGCGACGAGAGGGAAAACTTTGGAAGAACGTATCTCCACAAAGTTGGGCACCTGACAGTGAACTCAGGGAAGAATACACAAATTATCACTCCAACTGTAACTCAGGGAATTCATTGAGTGCAAAATGCGATGGTACAAGAGTTTCAAATAGGTAGGAATTCATTAGATTCCTAATCAGAAAGTGAAAGGGGTTCACAACAACGAAAATAAATATTGCGCCTTATAATAGAATAGATCATTCCTTGGACGGTGGCTCGGGAGTTACGTACAAGACCATGTGCAAAATATAGTGTGGAATCAAAGATGTATAGAAGAGTTAGGTTTCGATCCTATGGAACTATGGGTTATGGGCCCATCATGTGGACTAAGAGTAGGAAGAGCGGTGACATCTTGCACGGTCATGCTAGCAAGACATGTTAGAGGATAGTCTGTCAACTATGCTGGCAACAACATCGGTACCAAGGGCGCGGGACGAAGAGAACCATCTTCCTGCTCGTCGAAACGAGGCGGACCAATAGGCAAAGTTCTCGTCCACCGGCGGTTACTGAAATGTTCACAACAATAGCAACAGGGTCTTACTGACAGAGTAGTACACCGAGGTATTTACCAAAGCAGGGAATTATCACTGCTCAGATCAAATAAATCTCAAGAAAGGTTAAACAGACCAATGGGAAGGAAAATGTGATTATTAGATCAACTAGACCAATGGAAAGGAAAATGTGTTCATCACATTAAACAGACCAATGGAAAGGAAAATAAGTTTATGCTCAATCTTTAGAAGTATATCCTTTCCAAGAGCAAGCAGAGCGAGACGATCATGACAGGGCTACATGTATGTAATCATTAAGACAAAGGGGCAAGGAATTCATGATGTTTACCCATACAACAATGTTTGGATAATTGATCAAGAAACATTTGGCATTATGCCTCCAATGTTCTTGTTGACATATGAAATACCATAGTCATGCTTCGGGATAGCATTGACATGGTCATCAGGTAAAGGACCGGAGTTTGGGAATACAAAGGAACCATCAAGAATATCTCCTAGAAAAAATCATACGATTTTCCCATGGAAGATTGGTAATTCTTGTTGAACAAGGGATTATAACAAGAGGTCATCCGACCAGATGTGCTAGCCATAACATCACCTTACCGAGTAACAGAGACCAATGTTATAAATCTTGGGAAAAGTCCCAACCATCCTGTCTGACTGAGATTCAGATCTGGCTGAGTAAACAAGTACTTCAGATGCTTGGTACTACAATAATGGGGATGCGAGATCCACGGAGGTGTTGATGTTGACGTGGTTACTTTTTATTGTGGGGAGGTGGGGTGTGGAGATATTTGATCCTTATCTGCGTGAGGACGAGGCGGTAAACACCACCCATCAAACGACCCATGAGCTAGGTAAAGAGTTTCACTATGCGCGCCATTGTTGCATGCAAGGCATGAAGGGACACGGGTGATACTTATCGTACCGACATATGCATGGACAGACTGACCAGGCTGTGTTTAACAGTGGTGCCTCTCCACTTTGGATAAGAATAGCTGAGAGGTCACCATGGACGATAAACCTGGGACTGTCCACCGATCGACCAGGACATATGGCACGTGGCCATGGATGGAGGTCTCTGTAAGATGGGACACTGCTACGTGCGAAAGGGGTCAAGATCTCAGCGTTGGCTACAGTATCAACTACAACAGGAACATACGGATGTATCTGTATGCCGTCTCCAGCATAAGACGAAGATGTTCAGCATGCTCTTCTTTATTCATGGTGTAAACCCGAATATTATCCAGATAAACCATGACGAATTTATCGAGGTAATCCATGGATATATAGTTCATCGGGCGGCAGAAGGTTGCTGGAGCATTGGTTAAGTCAAAGGACATGACGAGGTACTCGTATGAACCATAGCGAGTAACAAATGCAGTCTTGGGAATATCCTATTCACAAACCCGGATTTGATGGCAACCCAACCTCATGTCGAGTTTTGAATACACCGATGAACCAGCAAGTTAACATACAGATCGTTGGTCCGAGGAAGCGGATATTAGTTTTGAATCATTTCTTGGTTGATGGAGTGGTAACCTTGGACTAATCGATTCGTACCATCTTTCCTCTTGACAAAGGGAGAAGGTGCTCCCCAAGCAAAAGAACTTTGACGAATGAAACTCAGACGAAGCGAATTGTCAATTTCTTGCTTAAGTTCAAGGAGTTCATGTGGTGGCATCTTATACGGACGCTTGGCTATAGGAGTGGTATCAGGTACCAAGTCGATGACAAACTCGACAGCTCTAGCAGGGGGAATCCCTGGAAGTTCTTCTGGAAATACATATTGAAAAACATGGACCACTAGAATGTTTTCAATCCCCTCAAGAGGTGACTCAATTAATGCATTCAAGGCATATAGTCGGGTTTCAGCATCTAACAACTTGGAATGACATGATCGAGTACAACTCATAATCAAAGAAGGTTACTAAGAGTTGTCGAATCGCAATGCGTACTCGATTCAGATATCAGTGTCCTTGATTGTCCAACAACTCAGGACACGAGGGTTGAATCGGTGAAATATCATAGTTGATGAGGGGCTCATAAGAAGTTATAAAGCTCCTTGATAATTATCAAGATACCGGGGATAATAATCGGAGGTAGATCAGCATAGAGATTAGATTAGCGTATTCATCTATGGAAGACAAGCATTTTAACTTGTCAGAGAATGAAATCAAAGTAGAACAGCATGGTCGGAACCACGATTGCAAAGGACAAGATCAAAGATACAATATCAAATCATACAATGAATGATTATATGAAAGGAGAAGCTTGTATGATAAGATCAACATTGTTTCCCTGGGCATGAACACAAAGTTCAAGGTCGACTCCCACTTCATCAATGCATCACCTTCCATTTACACCTCGCCTTTGGTGAAATTATAGTTTTGAAAGATTATCTAGCAAAACACAAGAAAATTATGACTCGTGAGAACTGTCGAGTTCACACAAATTAAGGAAGGTATAGGTCCAACCCATCGGGGCACCTTAGGAACATATACCAGAAGCTTCAAGAGTAATTAACACATGCTTGACAACAGAGCATGGCTAACAAGAGCATAGGGTACAATTTACCAAAGGCATTATGTATCAGGGAAAGAACTCACAAGGTGATTGAATATGAACGACACTGTCAGATAATAATCCAACAATGGATTGGGCGATCCACAACGAAGTTGATGTGAGTATCGTTACTCAATCAATGGAGAAAAAATGTGAAATCAAGAAATACCTGAATAGTCTGATGCTTAAAATACAAAGGAATTATGATTCCCAAAACAAAGGATAAGAAGCATACGCTCTGATCAATATGGAAAAGTTGAAAAGACTTAGTCGGACAATCAATAAAGATTTGAATTGTCGAGAACTAACTCATATCTGGAAGGACGTCTGAGCCGGAAATATAATCTAAATGGATCACCTGATGACTGCGTGCATACGCACACATTGAATGAACATGCTCAAAATGGCAAAGAAAAGGGATGTCAAGGAAGACTACTAGACATATGGAATTATCCATAATGCGAGCAGGCAAGAATTTCAAGAGCAACAAGCTGTAGAGGAATTTCGAAAGATTGAAAGGCATTTCGAAGAATTTTGTGAAACACATGAACAACTGGGATGAACGGATCCTCAACAATTGTGAGGAATTATCCGTAAGGCTTCCATGCGGAAAAGGACTATAAGGCAGTAAACTCAAAGGGTTATCGGGGCAATGGAGAGTATTTCAGGGCATCTTGTAATAATAAGAGCAACGAGAAAATATTGTATGAATGACAGGTGCAATTAGTCATCCATAAGGGCTTATCGGTGGTAGGGAATTGCAAAGCCGATGAGCACAAAGTCTCGGAAAACATCAAAAGGGGTATCTTCCAAAATCTTCTGTCGAAGCACATGATCTTTTGGTATGAGGTCTCTCCGGGAGAAGTAGTTACGAGAACCTAGAGTCAGAGTTAGTAAAATCTTTAACCCGAAAGAGAAGAGAGATCAGAACCCAGAGTATAGGCAAGTAGTAAAAGATCCTAATACCACCAGATTGAGATGTGGGCCCGTAAGCCACACAACAATGTTAGTAAAAGTTTTTTTCCATGTACTAGAATCAACTTCGGCCAAGGAGTTGGAAAGGGGGCTACCTACAGGCAGTCGGCTCTGATACTAACTTGTGACGCCCCCAATTTCGATCGTATGCTAAACATACACGCAATGCGTAAGATCAAGATTAGGGACTCACTAATCAATATCACAACACAACTCTAGGCACAAATTAAATTCATACAACTTCATATTACAAGCCATGGGCCTCGAGGGATCGAATACAAAGCTCGACAAACACGAGTCAGCGGAAGCAAATATTATCCGAGTACATACATAAGTTAAACAAGTTTTGCCTTAAGAAGCCTAGCACAAACATAAACAACGGATCGGAAGAGGTGAGGCCTCCTGCCTGGGAACCTGCTATCCTATTGCTGGTCGGGGGCCGCCTCCACGTAGTAGAAGGCTCCTGCGGTGGTGTAGTAGTCGTCTCTGACATACTCCATCTCCTGGACTCCATCGTCTAAACGCAAAACCGTATCGAAGGGAAAAAGGGGAGCAAAACAACGATGAGTACTCATCCAAAGTACTCGCAAGACTTATTTCAGGACTATGCTAAATATGCATCAGTATCAAGGGGTGGGGTTATATCTTGACTGACTGCAGAAAGAAAGAATAGGGGGAAGGCCTAGTCCTATCGAAGACTAGCATCTTCAACACCTTGCGACATGAGAAGAGAGTAGACAGGTAGTCAGATATAATCATATTATTGTAGCAATTTTATTAAGTAACCATGCCCAGAGATTCTTCCTCGACTCCCTGCGAGGAAGCAATCCCGGAGCCACATTTCATTTCAATTTAAATCACAATTATAGTTTTATAAGGTCAAGGTACAACTCCAAGTCGTCCTGTAACCGTGGACACGACTATTCGAATAGATAAGTTCTTCCCTGCAGGGGTGCACCACATTTCCAAAACGCTTGATCTCATTCGGCCGGACACAATTTCCCAGGTAATGTCCGTCCTCGAGATTGAAAGCACAACATGCTCCCTTGCTGGTTTTGATAATTCATGACAACATACATTATCTCTTGGACTAATACTTTCATCTAGTGTATTTCAGAGAATAGTCCATGGAGAAGTTGGGTTGGCAAAAGGATTGTGGAGATTGTAGAATCACCCCAAGATTCAAGGAAATAGGTTGGCCAAGCTTCAAGCAAGAGGACTCTACATTTTACATTTGTGAGAAATCACTTTGAGTCCATAGGAAAGCCAATACTATTAAAAGGGGGTGAAGTTTTGTTGGTGAACAAAATGCTCATATGCCCAAGTGATAGTCACCAAAAACATCCACAAGCTCTCCCTCCAAAGTCTCTCTGTAGCCAAACATTCAAAATCGGCGCAACCAACTTTCCTATCCCGATGCCACCGATTCCAAACACTAGACAGACTCAGCCAAACCCTAACCCCTTCTTTTAAGCCGACATTGCTTTCGGTGCCATTGAGTTGGGTTTCCAACTTTCTGTTATGCAAGTTCATATTTTTGGTCCATCCGAGAATGTCGAATCGGCGTCACCAAGTTTGGTATTTCGGACCGTTGTTCACCTTGTCGGTGCAACCGAGTTTCCTATATTAGTCCCTCCGAGATTCAAAAGATGCCACCTTCGGTAACTTCGGTACCACCGAGATTTACACATCGGTGTCACCGAGTCTGACTTATTGTGTGTAACAGTTGGATTTTTAGGGATGCCTATATATACCCCTCCACCACTACCTACTCGAAAGAGAAGCACTCAGAACTATTCCATACCTATCCTACTCAGTTTTCTGAGAGAGAGCCACCTACCCTTGTGTTGAGATCAATATCTTCCACTCCAACCACATCAATCTTGATTTCTAGCCTCCCCAAGTTGCTTTCCACCAATCCCATCTCTTCTACCAAGCCAAATCTGTGAGAGAGTAATTGTGTGTTGAGGAGTCTATCATCTTGAAGCACAAGAGCAAGGAGTTCATCGTCATTACCGAGCCTATTACCTTTAGTGAGTGGTGCCTCCTAGATTGGTTAGGTGTCACTTGGGAGCCTCCTACTTCGTGTTGTGGAGTGAACCAAGAAGTTTGTAAGGGCAAGGAGATCGCCTACTTCGTGAAGATCTACCCATAGTGAGGCTAGTCCTTCATGGACGGAAGCCGTATGGAATAGTGAAGGTTGCTACTTTGTGGACCCTTATGGGTGGATCCCTCCATAGACTGTCGCGACTGTTACCCTCCGTGGGTTGAAGACTCCATAAACGTGGATGTACGATAGCACCACCTATCGGAACCACGGGAAAAATCTTTGCATCTTCTATTCACTAGTAGAAAACAGGGCTTTGGTCCTGGCCGGGCCAGCCCATTAGTCCCAGTTCACTCACGATTCGGGACCCATGGCGGCATTGGTCCCGGTTCGTAAGGCTAGGGCGCTGGCCGGGCCTCGTGGGCCATTGGTCCCGGTTCCAGACACCAACCGGGACCAATGGGGCTCGCTCCTAGCCCACAACCATTGGTCTTGGTTTGTGGATGGAACCGGGACCAAATGGGGTCCTTTAGTCCCGGTTCCAGCCACGAACTGGGACCAATGAGATGCCTATATATACCCCCTCGCCAGCGAGCAGAGCACTCCACATTGCTCTGTTTTTCTAGCCAGCGAGGGGAGAACTTTGTGGTGCTCTAGCTCACCTCCTATGCACATGAGGTGTTCGATGAAATGCCCAAGCCACACTTAAGCTTTCTCCTCTCGAAGCTCCTTGTCCAAGCTCCATTTTCCTTAAGATTTGTCTAGGTTTGGCGGTCCGTCCTGTCCCGTCACTGTCCTCACCGCCGTCGATCGCCCGCGCCCATCTCGGTGCCGACACCACCATGGTTAGCCTCTTCTTCTTATCTTCTTTCTAAGAGGAAAAAGTTTTTTACTTGTATGATTTATATATATACATGTGTAATTTTCTTACTTTTATTATTGTTTGTTATTATATAGTGCAATGGTTTTGGTATCTGCCTCCGTTGGCCCTCGTCCTGTCTATGATTCAGATGTGGTATATATTATGTTTTATAACTATTTGTTTTATTTAGTGTTTATGACAATTATGTCGACCAACATGACAAAGATTTTTTTAATCTAGGAGGAGGTAGTTGAACCGGAAATTCCAACCCACATATCAACTCTTATCGAGAAGTTAAATTTGGTTGGAAAAGAAAACAATGACTTGAAAGAAAAATTACAAAGAGTTGAAGAAGAGAAGATTAAGGTGGAGTTGCATGTGGCCGATGACGTCGACGATCACAAGGCCAAGATGGATGCAATGCGCTTGAAGATTAGAAAGATAAGAAAATATGCCATTCATACTGAGGCTTGTATCATTATGCCGTTGGATCAATTGGTACCTTAGTAGCGGTTATGATCACATTTGTTGTTGTATTTAATTTTTTACATAGTTTCGTTGTATGTTTTAATTAGATGCTTTAGAGAGCTATATGTTGTTCAATAATGAGAACTATGTATGAATTGTATGTATTTATTTTGGTCACTATTGTACTTTTTCTTTAATGTGATGATGAATTTCTATTAATTTGGTCACTTCTCTATTCAAGATATGTTGTAATGGTTTTTAATACACTTTATTATATAATGCACGCAGATGAACCGGCAATGGATGTACGGTGAGTGACGCACCTCGGAGTATATGAAGGGCCTGCATAATTTTCTCGAAGCGGCTAAGGCAAACGAGCAGAATGGTTTTATTCATTGTCCATGTACTGTCTGTGAGAATATGAAGGATTTCTCCAACTCTAAAACCCTTCACTTCCACCTGCTTGAGAAGGGTTTTATGCCACACTATAATGTTTTGACCAAGCAGGGAGAAAGAGGCGTTATGATGGAAGACAACGAAGAAGAAGAGGATGATGACAACCATGTGCCTCCTGAATACGGTGATGCTGCAACGGGGGAAGATGAAGATCAAGAGGAACCAGACGATGTGCCCAATGATGATCTTTGCCGGGTCATTGTTGACGCAAAGAGACAATGCGAAAGTGAAAAGGAGAAGTTGAAGTTCGATCGCATGCTAGAGGATCACAAAAAAGGGTTGTACCCCAATTGCGAAAATAGCAACACAAAGTTCGGTACCACACTGGAATAGCTGCAGTGGAAGGCAGAGAATGGTGTACCTGACAAAGGATTTGAGAAGCTACTGAAAATATTGAAGAAGAAGCTTCCAAAGGATAACAAATTGCCCGACAGTACGTACGCAACAAACAAGGTTGTATGCCCTCTAGGATTGGAGGTGCATAAGATACATGCATGCCCTAATGACTGCATCCTCTACCGCGGTGCGTACGAGGATTTGAACGCATGCTCGGTATGAGGTGCATTGCGATATATGATCAGAC
The DNA here is from genome assembly GCA_022496015.1 of Hordeum marinum. NCBI lineage: Eukaryota > Viridiplantae > Streptophyta > Magnoliopsida > Poales > Poaceae > Hordeum > Hordeum marinum. The sequence goes on along the minus strand of CM039672.1, from coordinate 454,919,706 downwards.
GAGATGACCCTGGTGATGTTAAGCGCGAGCGCCCCAGGAAGAGGGTTCCTGCCAAGGTGATGGTGTATGCTCCTATAATACCACGGTTGAAACATCCATTCATAAACAAAGAGCATGCCAAGTCGATGCGATGGCACAAAGAGTACCGTAAGAAAGACGGGAAGTTGAGAGCGCCCGCTGACGGGTCGCAGTGGAGAAAGATCGAGAGAAAGTGGAGTGACTTTATAGGTGACCCAAGGAACGTATGGTTTGGTTTAAGTGCAGATGGCGTTAATCCTTTTGGGGATCAGAGCAGCAAGCATAGCACATGGCCTGTGACTCTATGTATGTATAACCTTCCTCCTTGGTTGTGCATGAAGCGGAAGTTCATTATGATGCTAGTGCTCATCCAAGGCCCTAAGCAACCCGGCAATGACATTGATGTGTACCTAAGGCCATTAGTTGATGAACTTTTACAGCTATGGAATGGAAGAGGTGTACGTGTGTGGGATGAGAACGAACAGGAGGAATTGGACCTACATGCGTTGATGTTTGTAACCATCAACGATTGGCATGCTCTCACTAACCGTTCTGGACAGACAAACAAGGGATACCACACATGCACACACTGTTTAGATGACACCGACAGTATATATTTGGACAAATGCAGGAAGAATGTGTACCTCGGGCATCGTCGATTTCTTCTGACCAACCATCAATGTCGAAAGAAAGGAAAGCATTTCAAAGGTGAGGCAGATCATCGGAAGAAGCCCGCCCTCCGTACTGGTGATCACATACTTGCTATGGTCAAATATTTACAAGTAATCTTTGGAAAGTGTCCCGATGGACTTTCCGTTCTGAATGACGCTAAGGGACGCGCACCCATGTGGATGAAGAAATCTATATTTTGGGACCTACCCTATTGGAATCGACGTGATGCACGTGATGAAGAATCTTTGCGTGAACCTACTAGGCTTCTTGGGAGTGTATGGAAAGACAAAAGATACACCGGAGGTATGCGAGGAACAACAACGTGTGCATGAAAAAGACGGCATGCATCCAGAGCATAATGAAGGTCTTGCCAGCTACGCTCTTACCAAAGAAGCGAAGGAAATCTTCTTTGAATGCCTTCTCAGTATGAAGGTCCCGTCTGGCTTCTCATCGAATATAAAGGGAATAATAAATATGGCAGAGGAAAAGTTCCAGAACCTAAAGTCTCACGACTGCCACGTGATTATGACGCAACTGCTTCCGGTTGCATTGAGGGGGCTTCTACCGGAAAACGTTCGATTAGACATTGTGAAGCTATGTGCATTCCTCAATGCAATCTCTCAGAAGGTGATCGATCTAGAAATCCTACCAATGTTAAGGAGTGATTTGGTGCAATGTCTTGTTAGTTTCGAGTTGGTGTTCCCACCGTCCTTCTTCAATATCATGACGCACGCCCTAGTTCATCTAGTCGACGAGATTGTCGTTCTCGGCCCTGTATTTCTACACAATATGTTCCCCTTTGAGAGGTTCATGGGAGTCTTAAAGAAATATGTTCGTAACCATGCTAGGCCAGAAGGACGCATCTCCATGGGCCATCAAATAGAGGATGTCATTGGGTTTTGTGTTGACTTCATTCCTGACCTTAAGAAGATTGGTCTCCCTCAATCGCGGTATGAGGAGAGACTGACTGGAAAAGGCACGCTAGGAGCGGACTCGGTAATATGTAGGGACGGGCATTCTTGGTCTCAAGCACACTACACAGTTCTATAGAATTCTACCTTGGTGTCCCCGTATGTCGATGAGCACAAGAATATTCTACGCTCCAAACACCCAGAGCAGTCTGACGACTAGATTACATGAGAACACATCAGGACTTTCGACAGTTGGTTGCAAACACGTCTCATGCGTGACAACATTGTTTCTGATGAGCTGTACTTGTTGGCCAGGGGACCATCTTCAACTGTAATGACTTACAAAGGGTACAAGCTAAATGGGAATACATTTTGCACGACCGCCCAGGATCAAAAGAGCACCAACCAAAACAGTGGTGTCCGTTTTGATGCAGCAACCAAGAGGGGAAAGGACACATACTATGGTTACATAGTGGACATATGGGAACTTGACTATGGACATGATTTCAAGGTCCCTTTTTTAGTGCAAATGGGTCAATCTCTCAAGAGGCAGGGTATAGGAAGATCCATAGTACGGAATGACAACAATGGATCTGAATAAACTTGGGTGCACAGACGAACCAGTCGTCCTAGCCAATGATGTGGCGTAGGTTTTCTATGCGAAGGTCACGTCTACCAAACCGAGAAAAATAAAAGATAAGGAAGCGAATAAATCGTACGATGAGCCCAAGCGCCACATAGTTCTTTCAGGAAAAAGAGACATCATGGGATTGGAGGGCAAGACAGTTATGTCTAAAGATTATGAAAAGTTTCATGAAATTCCTCCCTTCAAAGTCAAGGCAGACCCAAGCATCGTGTTAAATGGTGAAGATTATCCATGGTTACGGCGCAATAAGTAAAGGACACAAGCGAAGAAAAAGTGAAGACTTTCTCTCCACAACTATAACATTGTAGTTACATGTGAAGAAATGAAATCCCTTTTGTAACACATGAGTTTTCGTCCGAAACCCTCATACTTCGTAAGCGATTGTCCGTTTTGTACACGAAGTGCATCCAGTTTTTGTCGTAACCCTCTCAACTTTTAATAACATGCTATGTGGGTGAAATGATGATACCATGACAACTTTCAACCTTTTCAGAGTTCATTTGAAGTGCTTTTCAATTTCAGGGTTATTTAGCTCAAAACAATCAGTAAGTGCATGAAAAATACCAAATGAAGTCGGAAAGGGTTGAAAATTGATGATGTGGCTTTGAATGGTGCATTTTGAACACACAAAAATTATGGAGTTCAAATAAGTTCAAAAAATGAAATCCCTTTGTAACATATGAGTTTTCGTCCAAAACCATGATACTTCGAAAGAGATTGTCCATTTTGTACACGAAGTGCATCTAGTTTTTGCCATAACCCTCTCAACATTTTAGCACATGCTATGTGGGTGAAATGATCATACCATGCCCACTTTCAACCTTTTCAGAGTTAGTTTGAAGTGCTTTTCAATTTCAGGGTTATTTAGCTCAAAAAAATCAGTAAGTGCATGAGAAATACCAAATGAAGTCGAAAAGGGTTGAAAATTGATGATGTGGCTTTGAATGGTGCATTTTGAACACACAAAAAGTATGGAGTTCAAATAAGTTCAAAAAAATGAAATCCCTTTGTAGCAGATGAGTTTTCGTCCGAAACCATGATACTTCGAAAGAGATTGTCCATTTTATACACGAAGTGCATCCAGTTTTTGCCATAACCTTCTCAACTTTTTAGCACATGCCATGTGGGTGAAATTATTATACCATGCCAACTTTCAACCTTCTCAGAGTTCATTTGAAGTGCTTTTCAATTTCAGGGTTATTTAGCTAAAAAATCAGTAAGTGCATTAAAAATACAAATGAAGTCAAAAAGGATTGAAAATTTATGATGTGGCTTTGAATGGTACATTTTGAACACACAAAAAGTATGGAGTTCACATAAGTTAAAAAAATGAAATCCCTTTGTAACAGATGAGTTTTCATTCGAAACCGTGATACTTCGAAAGAGATTGTCCATTTTGTCCACAAACTGCATCCATTTTTTGCCGTAACCGTCTCAACTTTTTAGCACATGCTATGTGGGTGAAATGATGATACCATGCCAACTTTCAACCTTTTCAGAGTTCATTTGAAGTGCTTCTCAATTTCAGGGTTATTTAGCTCAAAAAATCAGTAAGTGCATGAAAAATACCAAATGAAGTCAGAAAGGGTTGAAAATTGATGATGTGGCTTGGAATGGTGCATTTTGAATACACAAAAAGTATGGTGTTCAAATAAGTTCAAAAAAATGAAATCCCGTTGTAACAGATGAGTTTTCGTCCGAAACCATGATACTTCGAAAGAAATTGTTCATTTTGTACACAAAGTGCATCCAACTTTTGCCGTAACCCTCTCAACTCTTTAGCACATGCTATGTGGGTGAAATGATGATACCATGCCAACTTTCAACCTTTTCAGAGTTCATTCGAAGTGCTTTTTAATTTCTTTCAAAACATCATGGGAGTGGAGTTCAAAAAAGAATCAAATAAAAAGCTTTTATAAATCTCTAGTATTTTTGAAACTATAATTATATAAAAATTATGCAACTAAAATTATCAAAGTATTTTGTGTTCAAAACATTAATAGAAAAAAGAATATAATGATAAAACGCATTGGAAATAAATAAAGCAAAAAATAAAACAAAAATAAATAAAGCAAATAACAAAACAAAAATAATGGAAATTATTCAACTAAAATTATCCAAGTATCTTTTGTTCAAAACATTAATAGCAAAAAGAATATAATGATAAAACACACTAAGCCACCATAAAGTATTTTTTGTTAAGAACTTTTAATATGCAAAATAATAACATAAAAAAATGCCCACCTACTAAGCCACCATGGCCTGCATACGACTAGTAACCCAATATACATGGGCCAGGACGCAGGCCCATGGGGCAAGTAGGCCCAATAGGGCAGGGACAGTTAGGCATGCAATGCGTGCGATAGAGAGGAGCTCGAGACGGTAGGTGCAGCCGCGCTTATAAACCAGTACGACCGCTCCTCACTAGGTGAGGTGGGACTAAATTCCCACCGTGCCAGGAACAGGGCTTTAGTCCCGGTTGGTTCCACCAACTGGGACCAATGCCAACCTTTCGTCCCGGTTGGTGCCACCAATCGGGACCAAAGGTCTCTGCTTCCCTCCCTTTGGGCTGATGAAAAGGGACCACTGGTCCCGGTTGGTGGCACCAACCGAGACTAATACCCACCTTTAGTCCCAGTTGGTGCCACCAACTGGGACCAAAGGTCTTTGCCTCCTGCCCTTTGGGATGACGAAAAGAGACCTTTGGTCCCGGTTGGTGGCACCAACCGGGACTAAAGGTGGGCATTGGTCCCGGTTGGCGCCACGAACGGGGACCAATGCTTCTTGTATATAAGTAAACACTTAGAAAATTTCAGTTTTCATCTACCAGCTGCCCCGAGCCCACCGTCCTCATCCCTGTCGCCACATCGTCGCCTCCCCGAGCCCGCCGTCCTCGTCGATGTTGCCTCCCCGAGCCCGCCGTCCCCGTCGTGGCCGTCGCGTCCCCATCGCCATGTCATCGCCTCCCCGAGCCCACCATCCTCGTCGTCGCCATCGCCATCCCGTCACCGCGTTGTTGCCTCCCCGAGCCCGCCGTCCTTGTGGTCGTCGCCTCCCCGAGCCCTCCATCCCCGTCGCCTCCCCGTCACCTTCCTGAGCCCGCCGTCCTCATGTCGTCGCTTCGTCGAGCACCCGCCGTCCTCATCCCCGTCACCGCGTGCCGCGCCGAGCTCGCCTGCCTCGTCGCCAGCCTCCTTCCATCGCCGCCCCTAGTGAGCCCCCCTCGTTTAGTTTTTTTTGCGGGCATGTATATGTGTATATGTTCATGTATATGTTTTTTTCATGTATATGTATATATGTTCATGTATATGTGTGTATATGTTCATGTAAAAAGCCTTCGTTGGTTTTCATATGTATGAAAATGTAGAGTGAAAACGAAAACAAGCATATAAGAAAAAACAAAGGAAAAAATGAAGAAAGAAAAGAAAACCGCCCGGCCTGGCCATCAACGCATTTTCATAAAGTTTTTCCACCGAGTCCACGTCGCACCGAGCACCCGCGGAGAAGTAAGTCTTTTTTTAAGGTAGTTTATTTGTTAAATGAAAATGTTGGCATTGGCTCTATCAGCACGTTGGCATCGGCTCTGTCTATAAACAAGGCCATGGGAGCACCCCGGCCCCCTATCATCCCATTGGCATCGGCTCCCTGAGAGCTTTCCAACGGATCCGGAATGTATGTCGTTGTCAATATACCCCCTCCCCGATAACTTCGACATGAGGGGGGTCGATATACCCCCGCCCTGATAAGATTTTTTTCTAAGTTACTAAGGTAAAATGTTCACCCCGCTCTCGATATACTGGGCGACCAACTCTCGAGGCCACCCAAACCCTAGAAAAAAGCGTTGTGGATATACCCCATCCCCGATAACATTTTTTCTAAGTTACTAAGGTAAAATGCTCACCCCCCTCTCGATATACTGTGCGACCAACTCTCGAGGCCACCCAAACCCGAGAAAAAAGCGTTGTCGATATTCCCCCTCCCCGATAACATTTATTTTCTAAGTTACTAAGGTAAAATGTTCATATAGAAAACCTTGGTAATATAGATTTATCAAGAATGCCCCCATTATGGATGTGCACAAGTTGATCCAACTTTTTTCTGATCCCATATATATATATATATATTCTTCTATATGTCATGTTGTGTGTCAAAGTATTGAAGAAATTCATGGCTTCATCATCAGCCGGAACTAACCGGCATATGATGATACGAAGCTCTTCAAAGTTGTTTTGCAACGGAGTTCCAGATAGAATAATTCGCTTTTTGGTACGAATTTCAGCAATGACCTTCCAAATAGCGATATTCGGAACGCTCTTGCTGAACTTCGTACCAAAAAGCTAATTATCCTATCCGGGACTCCGTTCCAAAACAATTTTGGAGAGCTTCGTACCATTATGCAACTGTTACTTCTGGCTAATGACGACGCCATGGTTTTCTTGAATCCTTTGACACTACACAACATGACATATAGAAGGGTAGAGGAGATCAGGAAAAATATGGACCATTTTTTGCAAATCCAGAATGACGCCATTTTGGTAAATCCCTAAAAGGTTAAGAGAATCTCGGCCCTCTCGCCCGACCAAACCCTAGAAGCGTCGAGGGCCACCCCTAACCCTGGAAGCATTGTCGAGGCCACCCCAAATCATAGAGAAGTATATTAATTGCTATGTTTTAATATTTACAGAAACTATGGATCAAAGAGACTTGGAACAAGAAAAGTTGTTGGGGGACATAATCCGAGGCAGAGGTGATTTCTTGTCGTATCTCAACGACACGGATGGTCTTGAAGGAGAGGAAGGACATGATCATGATGGCTCCAGTGACCGAATGTCGAAGGAAGAAGTAGACCATGGTTATGGCTCCAGTGACCGAACGAAGGAGGGAGATGTTGCAAAGTCCGGCGAGGTATATATATTAATTAAGCATGTGTTGACTAGCTAATTTTGCATTAATTGTTTTGGTATGTACATATATTCACTCTTATTTCTTCTTTTATATAGCCCCCTGGATCGAGCCAAAATTCGGTGACGAGACGAGGCCCGAAGAAAAGGTTGCACAAGGAAGAAAGGTTCACGATCACAGCACTCGCAGACGATGGCCTACCGATTGAACCAAAGCCGACCAAGGACGCATTTGCTGCTCAGTGCGGAGCTATTGTTTGGGACAACATCCCGATCAGCATCAAGCAATGGAATAAGCCTAAGGATGACGCCCATGAAGGTGATTATGTCACCGGTAGACAGAAAGATGATCTTTGGACCACGCTGAAGGCAAATTTCACCCTATCGCTAGAGGAGGATCCAAATAAGCCAGTTACAGAGCGACTAGTCAAGGCGTGTGATCTTAAGAAGATGCAGATCTATTCAGGAGGTGGAAGAATGAGTTGAAATCAAAGTTTGTCGACAAAGGCAAGACTCCAGAATTCATCGGCCGATTTGAGAAGATAAGAGATCACTGGCCCGCATTTGTGGCCTACAAGACATCGGACAAGAGTAAGAAAATATCTGAGACAAACAAGATCAATGCTGCAAAGAAGCAGTATCACGATCACACGGGGTCAGGTGGCTACCTCAAAGCCCGGCCGTTGTGGTACAAGGCTGAGAAGGATCTGCTTGCAAAAGGGGTCGAACCACAGACATTGAACTGGCCAAACCGTTCAAGGACTTGGTTCTTCGGGGTTGGGGGAACTTTGGACCCTGAAATAGGGAAGTGCCGTCACGAAGCTTCATAAGTATATCACCGCAGTGCAAGAAGGGACGTTCATTCCCGACAGAGAGAAGGACGAGCTGACTAAGGCCCTAGGGAATGCTGAGCACCTTGGACGAACACGAGGCACACCAGGCTCCGTTACGTGGAAGGTTGGGTTTCCCGACTCAGGCGGATACATAAGCCAACAAAGAAAGAGGAAAGCAGAGCTGAGCGAAATCCAGAAGCTTAATGAAAGACTAGAAAAGCTAGAGGAAGCTGAGAGCCAGCGAGCTGCCGGCCAACCATCTCAGTGGCACGAAGCTACCCCAGAAGCTACCCCTCCATCTCAGCAAAGAAGTAGCATGGCTTCCACGGAGCTCGTTCAGCCTGACTTCACGACTCCTAGCTACCCCGTGGGTACTATCACGGAGGTTCAACATTGCGAGCTTTGGACAAAATTCCGAAACCTCACTTTCAAGGCGGTTGTCGGCTCTATTGCACCTCCTCAACCCAACAGAACTTTTCACTGCAATCCGATTCCACATGGCTACGTTGTTGTGATGGTGGATGAAGTAATGGAGGCATTTGATGAGCTCGAGCTTGACCACCATACAGGTGAAGGGGAGAAGAAGCTGGTTCATGCTCTGAGGAGTACATGTCTATGGCCGAAGGAGTACATCAAGCTTCCAAATTGGACGCCTCCGTCTCCTCCTTCTCCTCCGGCACGTCAGGGCACTCCGCCTCCTCCTCCGACAACGACGACGACGAGTGATCAAGGCACTCCGCCTCCTTCTACGGCTCATTCGGTGCATGACGGCACTCCGACTCCTCCTTCGCCTACTCCGACGCATCCAAACAGTCCGCCTCTTCCAGGGCCTCGTCGACAACGGCGAAAGACAGACGCCGCCGCTCGAGCTCCTCCGGCACGTCAGAGCACTCCACCTCCTTCTTTGCCTCGTCAGCAAGGACAGAAGAGGAGGCAATTCAGATATGGTCCATCTCTCAAGGCTCTGGAAAAGTTACCACATGAGAGGACCGAGAAGGAAACAAGGACATATGTCGTGCCCAAGTGAGGTACCATTTTGCAAAGAAAACTCCACCTCCAAAGGAGAAGCCAGATCCGGTGAAGGTGAAGCGCACTATCGAATCCCTGAAGCGACCACCACCACCAGAGCCGGATTCCAACTATGTCCGCTATCTTAAAAAGGCATATCAAGATGCGCGGTGGTCAGGAAGTACTTCCAGTGATGCAAGGTTAGCAAAAAAAAGAAGTGGGAAAAAATTCCCCAGCTCGGCGTATAGGAGAACCAATCGTGCCCCCCGCTCAAGGTATCTAGCGATATCGCCACTGATCATCGGGGGGTGGTGCCGAGTACCAATCCTGCTGATTACATGAGCGATGATGTAGTGTTTGCACCATTGGAGGTGGACAAATTCAGATACCAGTATGGACAGCCTCTCGTCAAACCTAATCATCCTCCTCTAACAACGATGATGCGAAGATTCCATGATTGGTACCTGAAAACCTGCAGCGAATTTGGGAAGGATACTGTGACAATGAGAATTAAAGAGGAGCATGACCTCGTTGGAATGGATTAGTTGTTTGTTGAATTTGACGAGTTATTCCTGTTATACAATGAAAAGGCCATCGACAAAACAATAGTGACTTGCTACTCTCTGTAAGTACTACTTTTGTAATTAAGCCTCTATATATAGCTCCGCTCTTTCATTGCATGTATATATAATTATCCTCACTATATTATGCAGATTGAAGATCGTCAAATGCAGAAAAGCACAAATCTATGACATTGGGTTCATTAACCCAAATATCATACATGAATGGACGGTTAAACACAGAGTCACAGAAACCAAGGACAACTTGCTACAATCGTTGCTTAAAAATCAAAACAAAGAGACAATACTCTTTCCTTACAACTTCAAGTGAGTGTTACCGTCTTGTCCATATTCGGTTTCGCTTATTACTCGAGGTTATAGTAATGTAATTGATGAGTTATGCATGCGTGCGCAACTTCCAGTTTATTCTGCTAGAGATTAACCTTGAGCGGGGAGTAGTAACTGTCTTAGACTCGAAATGAAAAGATCCCGAGGACTATGCGGACATGACTGAAATGCTCCAGAAGTAAGTTAGATCGATCATTATCGCATCATATCGGCAACTTTGTTCGTTTCCTGATATCAAGTAATTATTTTGTTTGTTTGAGGGTTTGGAAAGAGTTCACTGCAATTGTTCCGGCACTGTCGAGGAAGCTGCGATTTACACACCCGAGAGTAAGTACTACTAGCTAGTTCCACGCATCTCCCATTGATTCTAGTTTCATGAATACCATTTATCATCCTTGATTATCAGTTTTATTGAACTCTATTTCTTGTAAAGTGCTTGTGGCAGGATGCCGGGAATGATTTTTGTGGATACTACGTTTGCGAGTTCATCTACAACGCGACGACCCCTAAGCGGGGCTACTCTGAAAAAACAATATGAAGTGCGTAAGCAATAATATTCACAATTTTATTTTATTACAATGATTTGTGTTGACCCCCCCTTCTTCAAATTAGACGTGGCAGATGCAGGATGAACTCCTACCACATGATCGCATACGAGCAATTCAAGAGGAATTGGCGGGATTCTTTCTTGCCCACGTCATAAATAAAGCCGGAGAATACCATCTGCAATTTGACATTAGATGTTAGGGATTGTAAGAGATCTTATATTGTATATATGTAGCTAGTAGCGTTGGATAGATATACGAAAACTTGTTGTTCGACCAATCTCTCGGAGAAAGAGAGGTCGATCACTTCTCTCTGTATATATGTTCATGACGATCTTTTGTACTTAATGGTTCCTTCATTTGGTTACTAGCTAGCGTGTCTAGTTCTCTCTATAGTAGCTAGCGTCGACCAAGCACGAAGAAAGAGAGGGCACATCTCTGTATTAATTAGCTAGCTAACACAATATGAAACCCCTAAATTAACCCTCCAAACCTCCCTAAACCCCCCTTTCAAAAAAAATCTGCAACTGCCAGATGTTGACATGTAGATGCCTTTTGGTCCCGGTTGGTGTTACCAACCGGGACTAAAGGTCCTCCTGCCTGGGCTCCCCGCAGCGGCCATGTGGAGCCCCTTCTATCCCGGTTCTTAAGCAAACCGAGACTAAAGGTTTAGGGCATTAGTCCCGACCCTTTAAACCCGGTACCAGAACCGGGACTAATGGGCCTCTAGAACCGGGACAAATGGGCCGTTTTCTACTAGTGTATATTGCGTTTGATCTTCCTATCCCATTTCTTTACTTGATCTGCAATGTCTTTAATTTCCGCTGCCATATTTGTAGACATGCATGTGTAGGGCTGCTAGACTTGCTAGGCTTGCTAAAACTGTTAAAATCTGCCAACCAATTAACTTGGGAAAAGGTTAGGTTTTAAATTCCTTCTAGTAGTCTATTCACCCCCCTATAGACACTCTTCTAGTGATACTACATATGATATGGGAAATTACATGATGAGATATATGTGATGTATGAGATGATCATGTATTGTATAGAATATCACGACTTGCATGTTGATGAGTACGTCAACCGGCAAGAGCCATAGGGTTGTATTTAATTATTTTCACCGTTTTGATTTACTTTATCGCAACAGTCGGCGCGACAACATCCTGGCGACAACATTGATGGAGATCAAGATGATGGAGATCATGGTGTCATGCCGATGACGATGGAGATCATGCCGGTGCTTTGGAGATGGAGATCAAAAGCACAAGCTCATGGCCATATCATGTCACTTATGATTTCCATGTGATGTTAATCCTTTTATGCATCTTATTTTGCTTAGGACAACGGTAGCATTATAAGGTGATCCCTCACTTATTCAAGATAAAATTGTGTTCTCCCCAAGCGTGCACCATTTCGAAAGTTTGTCGTTTCGAGACACCATGTGATGATGAGGTGTGATAGACTCTACATTCGCATACAACGGATGCAAGCCAGTGTTGCACGTGCGGAACACTTGGGTTAAACTTGACGAGCCTAGCATGTACAAACATGGCCTCGGAACACAAGAGACCGAAAGGTCGAACATGAGTCATATAGTAGATATGATCAACATGAAGATGTTCACCATTGAAACCACCTCAACTCACATGATGATCGGACTTGTGTTGGTGGATTTGGATCATTTGACACTCAAATTTCCGGAGGGATGTCAAATTGAGTGGGAGTTTTTAAATAATATGATTAACTAAACACATTATCATGAACATAGTCAAAATGTCTTTGCAAATTATGTTGTAGATTACTAGCTCGCGTTGTAGCTCCCTTGAATTTTTTACATGTTCGTAGAGAAATAGAGTTGAAAGATGGTGGTAGCACTAATTCGGAATGGGTCTGTGATCTCATGATTGTCCTAATTGCTGCACTAAAGGCTTATGTCCTTAATGCACCGCTCCATGCACCACCCCCTCAAGCGTCATCTGTAGATGTCGTGAACATTTGACAGACACGTTCTGATGACTACTTGATAGTTCATTGCGTCATGCATTACGGCTTAGAATTGAGGCTCCAAAATGTTTTGAACGTCACGGAACATATGAGATGTTCTAAGAGCGGAAATTGGGATCTCAGGCCCGTGCCCGTGTCGAGTGGTAGGAGACCTCCAAGAAGATTCTTGGCCTTCAAGATGAAGGAGAATAGATCAATCGGTGAGCATCTGCTCAGATTGTCTGGGTACTACAATCGCTTGAATCTAGTGGGAGTTGATCTTCCAGATAAGATAGTGATTGGTATAGTTCTCCAAGTCACTGTCACTAAGCTACTAGAGCTTCGTGATGAACTATAAAATGTCAGGGATGGAAATAATGATCCCTGAGCTATTTACGATGTTTGACACCGTGAGGCTAGAAATCAAGAAGCAGCATCAACTGTTGATGGTTAGTGAAACCACTAGTTTCGAGAAGGGCAAGGCCTAGTCGGGAAACTTCATGGATGGCAAGTCAGTTGCTGCTCCAGTGAAGAAACCCAAGGTTGAATCCAAACCCAAGACTAAGTGCTTCTATTATGAGGAGAATGGTCGCTGATGCAGAACAACCCTAGATACTTCGTAGATAAGAAGGCTGGCAACATCGACAGAAGTATATTTGATATACATGTTATTGATGTGTACCTTGATAGTACTCCTAGTACGTAGCACCTGGTTATTGGATACCGGTTCGGTTGCTAAATGTTAATAACTCGAAATAAAAGCTACGGAATAAACGGAGGCTAGCTAAGGGTGAGGTGATGATGAGTGTTGGAAGTGTTTCCAAGGTAGATGTGATCTCCATCGCACGCTCTCTCTACCTTCAGGATAAGTGATGAACCTAAATAAATGTTATTTAGTGTTTGCGTTGAGCATGAATGTGATTAGATCATGTTTATTGCAATACAATTTTTCGTTTAAATTATAGAATAATGGTTATTCTGTTTACATGAATAATAGGTCATGCACCCAATGAGAATGGTTTATTGAATCTTGATTGTAGTGATACACATGTTCATAATATTGATGCCAAAAGATACAAAGTTAATAATGATAGTACCACATACTTCTGGCATTGCCGCTAAATTTCATATTGGTGTAAAACGCATGAAGAAACTCCATGCTGATGGATCTATGGACTCATTCGATCGCGAATCGGTTGAGATATGCAGACCATGCCTCATGGGCAAGATGACTAAGACCCCGTTTTCCTGGTATGGTGAAGCGGGCAAGTTACTTATTGGAAATGATACATGTTGATGTATTCCATCCAATGAGTGTTGTACCGTGCGATGGATATCGTTATTTTCCAACCTTCATTGATGATTTGAGTAAATATGGGGATATTTACTTAATGAAACACGAGTCTGAAATGTTTGAAAAGTTCAAAGAAAATCAGAGTGAAGTTTGAGATCATTGTGACAAGGAGAGAAAATATCTACGATATTATCGTGGAGGTAAATACATGTGTTACGAGTATTAGTATACAACTTAAGAAAAAGTGGAATGTGTTTCACAGCTCACGCCACCTGGAATACCATAATATGATGGTGTATCCGAACGTCGTAGCCGTGCTCTATTGGATATGGTGTGAACTATGATGTCTCTTATCACTTTGCCACAATCATTTTGGGGTTACGCATTAGAGACAACTACATTCACTTTAAAAGGGGCACCATCTAAATCCGTTGAGATGACACCGTATGAATTTTGGTTTGGTGGAAACCTCAGCTGTCATTTCTTAATGTTTGGCATCGTGACGCTTATTTGAAAAAGGTTTTTCACCTAATGAGCTCGAACCCAAAGTAGACAAATGCATCTTCACAGAATACCCTAACACAACAGTTGGGTAAACCTTCTATCTTACATGCAAGGACAACGTGTCTATTGATAAAATGGGTCCTTTCTCGAGAAAGAGTTTCTCTCGAAAGAATTGAGTGGGACGAAGATAGAACTTGATGAGGTTTTTGAACCTTTGTTTCAACCAGAGAGTAGCACAGCGCAGAAGGTTGTTTCTATGGAGCCTCTTTTAGTTGAAGAGGAAGTTAACGATGATGATCATGAAGCTTCAGATCAAGTTACTATCGAACCTCGTAGGTCGACAAGGACGCATACTACTCCTGAGTGGTACGGCAACCCTGTCCTAGAGGTCATGTTGTTGGACAACGATGAACCTACGAGCTATGGAGAAGCGATGATGGTCCCGGATTCCGAGAAATGGTCAGAAGCCATGCAATGCGGGAAGGGATCCATGTAATAAAACAAAGTATGAGATTTGGAAGTATTACCTAAAGGGCGAAAGGCCATTCAGAACAAATGGATCTTTAAAAGGAAGACGAACGCAGATGGTAATGTTACCGTCTATAAAGCTTAAGGAGTTGACTAGGATGAGACTTTCTCACCCATAGCGATGCTAAAGTCTGTTGGAATTATGTTACCAGTTGCTGCATTTTTCGATTATGAAATATGGCACATGGATGTCAAAACATCATTTCCTTAACGATATCCGTGAGGAAAGGTTGTATGCGATACAACCGGAAGGTTTTGTCAGTTCTAAGGATGCTTAAATATATGCAAGCACCAGCGATCCTTTTATGGACTGGAGCAAGCATCTCGGAGTTCGAATATACGCTTTGATGAGGTGATCAAAGTTTTTGAGTCTATACAAAGTTTATGAGAAACTCGTATTTACAACAAAGTGAGTGGGGGCATTATCGAATTTCTGATAAGTATATGTGGATGACATATTGTTGATCGGAAATGATGTAGAATTTCTGGAAAGCATAAAGGGTTGATTGAAAAGGAGTTTTTCAAAGGAAAACCTGGAATGAAGCTACTTAAATATTGGGAATCTTGATCTATAGAGATAGTGCAAGACGTCTGATAAAACTTTCAATGAGTACATACCTTGACAAGATTTCGAAAGAGTTCAAAATGGATCAGTCAAAGAAAGAGTTATTGCCTGATTTCTAAGGTGTGGAGTTGAGTGAGACTCAAAGCTCGACCACGTTAGAAGAAAGAGAAAGGACGAAGGTCGTGCCCTATCCCTTATCCATAGGCTCTGTATAGTATGTCATGTTGTGTACCACACATGTGTGTGTGTCTTGCCATGAATTTTTCAAGGGGTACAAGAGTGATCCATGAGTGGATCACTGGACAACGGTCAAGATTATCCTTAGTAACTAGAGGACTAAGGAAATATTTCTCGATTATGGAGGTGATAAAGAGTTCGTCGTAAAGGGTTACGTCGATGCAAGCTTTAACACCAATCTGAATGACTCTGAGTAGCAATTCAGACACGTAAAGTGGAGTGGCCATTTGGAATAGCTCCAAGTGGAGTGTGGTAGCAGTGTCTACAGTATGACATAGAGATTTTCAAAGTACACACAGATCTGAATGTTGCAGACCCGTTGACTAAACACCTCTCTCACATGCAAAGCATAATTGAACCCCAGAACTCATTGGGTGTTAGATTTATAACAATGTAAATCACATGGTGATGTGGACTAGATTATTGACTCTAGTGCAAGTGGGAGACTGTTGGAAATATGCCCTAGAGGCAATAATAAATTGGTTATTATTATATTTTCTTGTTCATGATAATCATTTATTATCCATTCTATAATTGTATTGATTGGAAACTCAAATACATGTGTGGGTACATAGACAACATTGTGTCTCTAGTATGCCTCTAGTTAACTAGTTCGTTGTCAAAGATGGTCAAGGTTTCCTGGCCATAGACATGAGATGTCATTTGATAACGCGATCACATCTTTAGGAGAATGATGTGATGGACAAGACCCAAACTATAAATATAGAATGTGATCGTGTTAGTTTATTGATATAGTTTTCTACATGTCAAGTATCTGTTCCTATGACCATGAGATCATGCAACTCACTGATACCGGAGGAATACCTTGTGTGTATCAAACATCACAACGTAACTGGGTGACTATAAAGATGCTCTACAGGTATCTTTGAGGGTGTTTGTTGAGTGGGCATGGATCAAGACTGGGATTTGTTACTCCGTGTGACGGAGAGGTATCTCAGGGCCCACTCGGTAGCAACATCACAATATGCCTTGCAACCAATGTGACTAAGTGTTAGCCACAGGATCTTGTATTACGGAACGAGTAAAGAGACTTGCCGGTAACGATATTGAACTAGGTATAGAGATACCGACGATTGAATCTCAGGCAAGTAACATACCGAAGAGCAAAGGGAGCAACATACAGTATTAACTGAATCATTGACATAGAAGTTCAACCAATAAAGATCTTCGTAGAATATGTAGGAGACAATATGGGCATCCAGGTACCGCTATTGGTTATTGATCGTGGAGGTGTCTCGGTCATGTCTACATAGTTCTCAAACCCACAAGGTCTGCACAATTAAGGTTTGGTGATGTTTCAATGTAGTAGAGTTATGTATGGTGGTGACCGAAGGTTGTTCGGAGTCCCGAATGAGATCCTGGACGTCACGGGGAGATCTGGAGGTAAATATTGATATATAGGAAGTCCTGTTTTTGTCACCGGAAAAGTTTCGGGTACTTCGCTAGTGTATCGGAAGTGTTGGGAGGGTACCGGGGGCCATTGGGAGGGGTGTCTCAACCCAAATGACCTCATGGGTTGTGGCAAGAGTCAAATCAGCCCTTAGTGGGATGGCCAAACACCCACTAAGGTCCATGCATCTAGGGGTGGGAAAAACCCAAAGGAGGAAAGGTGGAAAGGGTTTCCAAGTGGAGAGGAGGAATCCTACTCCTAGTAGGATTGGAGTAGGACTGCTCCACCTCCTATTTCGGCCGAACCTTGAGGGTTTGAGACTGCTTCCACCCCTCCCTCCCTCCTATATATACTAGAGGATTTAGAAGGGATAGCTAACCCTAATTGCCACGTGCTCCCTCTACTTCCTCTAGATTGTTTTCTCCTTTAGTCTAGTTTCGGTGGTGCTTAGACGATGCCCTGCCGGAAGAGTTCCACCCCCGCCTCCACCGCTTTGTCGGAGAACTCATCTACCTCTCCGCCCCCTCTTGCTGGATCAAGAAGGCAGAGATCGTCATCGAGCTGTACCTGTGCTGAACGCGGAGGTGCCGTCCGTTTGACGCTAGATCGTAAGGACCGTGACCAGGAACGCGAGACGATTCGTAATTTGATCGCGGGATGGATCGTGATTGGATCGCAAGATGGATCGTGATGGGATCGCGGGACGCTCGGCGATTTGGATCGCGAAGACGTTCAACTACATCAACCATGTATCTTAACGCTTCCCGCTTAGCGATCTACAAGGGTATGTAGATCCACTCTCCCTCTCATAGATGCTCTTCACCATGGATAGATCTTGCGTGTGCGTACGAAAAAAATCCCATGCAACGTTCCCCAACAACATGTGCTATGTATTCCTTGATCTTCCAACAATTGGTAAGTTTGCGAGAGTGGAAGCAACCTCATGGGCCAGTGCTTTTGCAATGCTTTCGCTGAAAATCACTTTACTATCCAAATTGACCTCAGAAAATGGAAGGAAGAAAAGACACATTAACATATAAGTACTTGTACATATTACAATAATTGCCCTTTAGTTCAACTTAACTAAAAATAATCAAGAAGTTTAATCACGAGTACAACATGAAATTAAAGGCTGAAGATAAGTGCATGAAGAAACATATTAATCATGCATTTTTAGATAACATTCACCTGACATACCAAAAGCAAGATGACCAGCGAGGTCAAGGCTCGCCAAATTAAAACCTAATCAGCATAAACTTCAACCAAAATGTATGAAACAAGCATAGTGGCCTGCTCGATGTGCAAGCTAGAATTTTATAATGTTTAATAATGAGAATATACTGATCTATTTATATATTATTGTTGAAATATGGGAAAAGGCATATAATTTATAGTGCAATAGAATAATTAATAAGTAGGAACATATTTTGTTCACTTAGCAAAAGTTCTCATTCAGAAGTAGGTGCATAGGGTGGTTTGAAGGACTAAAATCAATAAGAATGAGACTGAACTTATCATTTTTTCCACTTTGCTCGTGCCTCTTCTTCAAATTACTCTTGATAGTAGTAATGCAAATTGAGGAATACCCTGTAGGATATGTTTAGTTTTCTAAATAAATTTCGTAAGCTCCATGGAATATTTGTAGGTTAACACTTTTGTAGAAATACACAAAGTGAACCGAATATCCAATTCTTAGCCCATGCTCATATGCACCTGGTGAACAGTAAAATCAAAACAAGTACTAGAAAAATTCAAAAAATTCCAAATTATTTCTGCATGGAAGATATTTTAGTGCGTGAGGTGATTGCCAAATTTCAAAGCATTTGGACATCTGAGTAGCTCTCAGGAAAAAAATTGGGTCCAAAAATTGCACAAACAGTCAACTTTTTCACATACCTTAAATTTATATTTTTTAATAAGAGATACGCAAACATTCAAATGTCTAAAATTTGGCACGAACATCACACACCCAGTTATATTTCTCCACTAAAAGTTTTGGATTTTCTTGAATTTATTTAGTATTTTTAACAAATATTTTGTTCACTCCTGGGTTCTTGTGAGCTTGGGAGTCAAAACGCCTCTCTCGTTGAGAATTTGTTTTTCAGAAGAACATCGAAGCCATTCGTCCCGAAGCTTCATAAGTGAGTAGAATATTTGGCCATGTTCGCCACAAAAAATTCAGAATGTTTTGATTTTTATCTTGGACCGAGGAACCAACAATCTGCGGCCAATACAAATGTCACTAGTTCATTTTCCTTGGAAAATTTATTATTTTTATTTTGTGTTAATTTTATTTTATTTTAATTCTTCTGTAAGAATAAAATACCAATGTCACCAACTCATTCCTTCTTAGGAAGTTTTTTTAGAAAATTCTGTTGTTATATGATTATTCTTGCATATTATGAAAAAGGACAATTTATGTGTAAACTTCGTCATTATGTTTTCTTAAAGGGTAATACCAATGCCCCTAATTATTCTTTCTTAGAAAACTTTATTACTTTGATTACGTTTAGTTCTTATTTCTGTTTCTTTGTTTAGAAAACTAAACATATAATAAGCACGCCTAAGGCTTTGATCAAATATCAACTGAACTCTAACTTTGTATAATATACAAACGGTGTACTGCAATTAAGTTCCATTAGATCGATCGATCAAACCTTACACATACAATATATATCTATGAACTCCAACACGTGTTGTAGTTTATGTGATCTGCTTAACAAAATGTAATACTATAGCTACTTAGCTTGTGTTGTGAGGCGAGGAAGATGTATGTCGGAAGCATACACCACTCAGGCTGGCCACCATGGGCTAGTATGTACGTGCACTCTTAGTAAAAAGGATGACCGACTAAAATTCTAAATTCATTATTTCTTTAAAAACTTCATTTTTTAACCCTTTTGTGTTCATTCATTTTCCTTTTCAATCCGTAGAATCTCGTAGGTCTCACTGGAGATTCAGCGGATTGAAAAGGAACTACATATTATGTGCGATCGAGAAGAAGTGATGCAGCGACAGCGATCCAGAGTCGATTGGTTGAAGGCCGGAGACCGGAATACTAAATTCTTTCAGGGTAGAGCATCACACAAGCGTCGTAAGAACACTATAGTCAAACTAAGAAAGGGTGATGGGAGCTACTCTTCTACTGATGAAGAGGTGAGGCGAATGGCGAGCGTTTTCTACAATGTGTTGTACACGTCTGAAGGTGCTACCAGTTTTGAACCTATACTGCAGAATGCACAAGAGTTGGTCACGGACGACATGAACTCTAAGTTGACAGCAACTTGGAGGGACGAAGAGATCGAACACGCCCTTTTCCAGACGGGCCCCACGAAGGTGCCGGGACCGGACGGCCTGCCGGCGCTGTTTTATCAAAGACGCTGGTCTCTCATTAAACATGAAGTGTATACAGCTATTAGGGAGTTTCTGAATGGCAAAGAGTTACCGGCTGATTTTAATGAAATAGTGTTGGTACTAATTCCGAAGGTTAACTCGCGGGAGTTTCTTTCACAGTTCAGGCCGATTAGCCTCTGCAGCGTCCTTTACAAGATAGCTGCCAAGGTATTAGGCAACAGATTAAAATCCATCCTTCCAGTCCTTATTTCGGAATAATAAAGTACATTCGTCCCGGGTCATCTAATCACGGACAATGTTCTCATTGCCTACGAGTGTACTCATGCGATCCGAAAAAGGAAAAGGAAACAACCTCTTTGTAGAGTGAAACTGGACATGATGAAGGCCTCTGACCGGATCGAATGGGTATTTCTAGAGAGGATGATGGGTCAAATGGGTTTCTCTCAAGAGTGGATCACTATTATTATGAGGTGCATAACTTCGGTAAGGCTTTCTGTTCGACTGAATGGTGACACATCGCCTCGTTTTATTCCCTCACGGGATCTTAGACAGGGAGACCCGCTGTCGCCCTATTTATTTTTGCTCTGTGTCGAGGGTTTCTCCACGCTTCTAAAGAAGGCCCAAGATGAGGGAAGGATGACAGGTGTTGAATTTGGGAGGGACGACCCTCACATCACCCATTGATACGTCTCCAACGTATCTATAATTTTTGATGATGTCATGCTATTATATTATCTGTTTCTCCCTCTACATCATGTCATCTTTTTTAATGTGTTACTCTGTTCTTCATGAACATAATACTCTAGATGCACGCAGGTGTCGGTCGATGTGTGGAGTAATACTAGTAGATGCAGAATCGTTTCGGTCTACTTGTCATGGACGTGATGCTTATATGCATGATCATTGCCTTGGATAACTACATGATTATTCACTTTTCTATCAATTGCTTGACAGCAATTTGTTTATCCATCATGATATTTGCCTTCAAGAGAGAAGCGTCTAGTGAAACCTATGGTCCCCGGGTCTATTTTCCATCATATACTTTCAGATCTATAAATTAAAAAAAAAATCTTGCTACAATTTATTTACCTTTTACTTTCGGCACTCGTTGACATGTATCTCTTTCAGATCTAAGTCTTGCAAATAACCGTGAAGGGATTGACAACCCCTTTATAGCGTTGGATGCAAGAGTTTGATTGTTTGTGTAGGTGCATCCATTGGTGACTTGCTTGTTCCTCCTACTGGATTGATACATTGGTTCTCAAAAACTGAGAAAAATACTTATCTACTTCGCTGCATCATTCTTTCATCTTTAAGGGAAAACCAACGCAAGCTCAAGAGGTAGCACCCATCTTTTTTTTGTCGATGATAGTATTGTTTTCTTAGAAGCTTCGGAGGAGAGCTTGCTTGAGCTTCATTCTATTCTCAACACTTACGAGCAAGCCTCTGGTCAAAAAGTTAATTATCAAAAGTCTTCCATCTTCTTTGGGAAGGCGTGCGATGAGCAAAGAAAGGAAATTTTGAAGATTTCAATGGGAATTCATACTGAGGCACTCAGTGAGCGCTACCTTGGGCTGCCAACACTGGTTGGCCGCTCTAAGGATTGCTTTTTTAAATATGTGACTGAGCGTTCAGCAGCAAAAACTTATGGATGGATGGGCCAAGGGCTTTCAAAAGCGGGCAAAGAAGTGTTGGAAATATGAGTAATTTATCGAAAGATTTAAACGAAATAAGAAGCTGATAAAACAAGATCATAATAAAGGAGGCAACACTAGTCATGCGACTTAGAGGAGAATATGTCACAATAAGAGGAACAAAACTTATGAGGGAAACTAAAGGATAGTATGGGGATATTATGTGAACATGAGAACCATACGGTAACATAGATAGAACAGAAACTAGATCAAGTATTTGTAGCAAAACCTCGAACATGGAAAACATGAATACGTAATGAGTGGCAGCAGCAGCAGGGTTGGCATATACCAGCTAAGCCTCTCAACTCCCGACTGACCTTTCGTATACCAGCCGTGCATGGCAAAAATTTAGACATCGGCTCATTCCCGCAACCCGCGGCGCGTTGTGACGAGGCGAGGCGCGGCGTGGCGTGACGTGGCATTGCGAGGCGGGCGACAGAGGAGAAGCGCACGTGTATGTCCCGCTTGTTCTCATGCTCATACATGTGGAGAAACATCCTCCCTTATAAGGAGGTCCAACTCCCACTAAACTAGCAATGTGGGACTAAAATTTTGTCCCACCTCTTGCCTTGCACGAATGAGCTTAGTGGGCCTCTAGGATTTATTAGGAACTCTGAAAATTGTTATTGGGCTGGCCCATTTTTAGAACAAATTCCAGCAATCCCCCACTAGATCCAAGAGGCACACAAAATTTTCCTTTGGTTCCAAAACACTGATTATATACCGGTACTGCAGTGGAGACTGTTAATTTGAACTTCCACCTAGAACTCTATGCTACACTACTAAGCAACTTGAACAGTGGACTATGCCTTGAACTTCAAGTTTTCTGCGAATCTAGCTTCACACAAAGCCTTGACCGATACTAGGCTGTCGTGGGACTTCCCCCCGGGTCGATCTTATGCGTCATACTCCGAAGCCTTTCATGAGTTTACTAGAGAGTACCCTACTCTCATAGATTGCGACGTTAACAATCAGACTCATATAGGTGTGTTCTTCAAAGGATGTTTTGCAGGACAACATCTTTGCTTAAATAAGCCACTTAGAACACATTAAGATATATATCAACCTGCCATGCAAATTAGGAAATATTGCATCTTCAGGGAGTGGTATTATTAATAGTAAGGATACTTTCCTCTCAGTTGACCAACAGCTTGTCTTCCACATCTAATTCACGAGATCTCTGATCACATAGAATAGGTTACCACTGTGAACAACTCATGTTGTGGTTCTCATACCCATCTCCTTTGATGCATTATCTATCACATTACGTGATAGACCCTTGGTAAAAGGATCTGCCAGATTTTTAGACGTTTGGATATAATCTAATGCAATAACTCCGAAGTTTCTCATTTTCCTGACAAATTTTAACCTTCTCTGAACATGTCTTGATGACTTCATGGTATCTTTTGAACTACTCACTTTGGTGACAGTTTGATTGTCGCAGTTCGTAAGAACACCCGGTAAAGGTTTGTCCACAACCGGTAAGTCATTCAAGAGCCGACGAAGCCAATCTGCTTCGACCATAGTTTTATCTAGTGTTGTGAGTTATACTTACATTGTTGACCTCGTTAAGATGGTCTGCTTGCAAGACTTCCAAGAAACAGCGCCACCACCATGAGTGAATACATATCCGCTCATGGCCTTTATATCATCAGCATCAGAGATCCAGTTTGAGTCACTATACCCTTCAAGCACCTTTGGGTACCCAGCGTAGTGAGTTCCATAGCTCGTAGTGCCCTTCAAATAGCACATAACTCTTTCTAGAGCTTTCCAATGATCATCTCCCGGTTTTGAGACAAACCGACTCAGTTTTCTAACAGCAAAAGAGATGTCAGGTCTCGTGGCACTGGCTAAGTACATAAGTGAGCCAATAATGTGAGAATATTTCAATTGATCTCTAGCAATTCTTCGATTTTTTCGAAGTAGCACTCTAGCATGATAAGGTGTTGGAGAGGGCTTGCAGTCACTATAACCAAAGCGACTCAAGATCTTTTCCACATAGTGAGATTGAAGCAATGTAATCTCACCATCATCATCTCTCAACAACTTGATATTTAAAATGACATCAGCTACTCCTAAATCCTTCATCTCGAAACAATGAGATAGGAAGTTCATGACCTCCTCAATAACGTTCAGATTTGTTCCGAAAGTCGGTATGTCATCAACATATAGGCAAAGGATAACTCCCTCGCCCCCACCATGGGGATAGTACACACATTTGTCAGCTTCATTTATAACAAAGCTTGCAGTTGTTAAAGTTCTTTCAAACTTCTGATGCCACTGCTTAGGTGCTTGTTTGAGTCCATACAAAAATTCAACAATTTGCACACTTTTCTTTCCTGACCGTCCACTATAAACCCATCAGGTTGTTCCATGTAAATTTCCTCATCCAACTCTCCATTCAGGAAAGCAGTCTTAACATCCATTTGATGAAGGAGAAGACCATGTGAGGCAGCTAGTGAAAGTAACACTCGAATAGTGGTCAGTCGAGCCATAGGTGAATAAGTATCAAAGAAATCTTCCCCTTCCTTTTGGGTATAACCCTTGGCCACGAGTCGTGCCTTATACTTCTCAATAGTACCATCAGGCCTAAGCTTTTTCTTGAATACCCAATTACATCCTATAGGTTTGCACCCAAAAGGTCGATCTGTTATCTCCCAAGTTTCATTTGCCAAGATGGAATCCATCTCACTATGGACCGCTTCCTTCCAGTAGTCAGCGTCTTCAAATGCATAGGTCTCTGAAATAGAACTGGGAGTGTCGTCTATGAGATATACAAGAAAATCATCACCAAAGGACTTTGCAGTCCTCTATCTCTTGTTCCTTTTAGGAGTCTCATCATTGTCCTCCACGGGATCTTCAAGATGTTGTGTCGAAATGATAGGTTTAGAAATTTCAACTACATCTTGACTCGATCAACTAGCCAACTCTTGATTTAATGAGCTACCCATATCCTTCATGGGAAAGATATCTTCAAAGAAAGTCGCATCATTCGACTCCACGATTGTACCATAGATAGAATAGAAACTAGATCAAGTATAATAGGTGAGGGAAACTAAAGGATAATAGGTGAATATTATGAGGAACAAAACTTATGAGGGAAACTAAAGGATAATAGGTGAATATTATGTGAACATGAGAACCATACGGTAACATAGATAGAATAGAAACTAGATCAAGTATTTGTAGCAAAACCTCAAACATGGAAAACATGAATACGTACTAAGCGGCAGCAGCAGCAGCAGGGTTGGCGTTGACATCATCACCGGCCGTGTCATCGAAGAGGTTGTCGACATCGGGGAAGAAGTCGTCGTTTGGGAAGTGATTGTCGGTATCCGTGGCGTCCGTGATGAAGAAGCCAGTAGTCGCGCAGAGCGCTCCCCAAAAACCTTATCACCCTTCTCCCAGACAGGACTCAAAGTGGTGAGGTTTTGAAGGCCTACTGTCCCGACCCGCTGTGACGCCCCCAATTTCGACCGTACGCTAAACATACATGCAATGCGTACGATCAAGATTAGGAACTCATTAATCAATATCACAACACAACTCTAGACACAAATTAAAGTCATACAGCTTCATATTACAAGCCAGGGGCATCGAGGACTCGAATACAAAGCTTGACAAACACGAGTCAGTGGAAGCAAATATTATCTGAGTACATACATAAGTTAAACAAGTTTTGCCTTAAGAAGGCTAGCACAAACATAAACAACGGATCGAAAGAAGCGAGGCCTCCTGCTTGGGAACCTCCTATCCTACTACTGGTCGGGGGCTGCCTCCACGTAGTAGAAGGCTCCTGCGGTGGTGTATTAGTTGTCTCCGGCATACTCCATCTCCTGGGCTACATCGTCTGAACGCAGAACCGTATCGAAGGGAAAAAGGAGAGAAAAGCAATGGTGAGTACTCATCCAAAGTTCTCGCAAGACTTATTTCAGAATGATGCTAAATATGCATCAATATCAAGGGGTGGGCTTATATCTAGACTGACTGTAGAAAGCAAGAATAGGGGGAAGGCCTAGTTCTATCGAAGACTAGCATCTTCAACACCTTGCATCATAAGAAGAGAGTAGACATGTACTCACATATAATCATATTATTGTAGCAAATTTATTAATTAACCATGCCCAGAGATTCTTCCTCGACTCCCTGCGAGGAAGCAATCCCGGAGCCACATTTCATTTCAATTTAAATCACAATTATATTTTTATAAGTTCAAGGTACAACTCTAAGTCGTCCTGTAACCGTGGACACGGCAATTCAAATAGATAAGTTCTTCCCTGCAGGGTGCACCGCATTTCCAACACGCTTGATCACCTCCGTCCGGACACACTTTCCTGGGTAATGCCCGGCCTCGGGATCCAAAACGTCGTCGCCCCTCCTAGACTCAACGAAGAGGCCAGCCCGCTGGTCTAAATCCTAAGCGCACGGGTTCATGGGCCCACTTGCCCTTCTAGTCCCTCACGATGCAAAGGCGGCCGGAAACAGACCTAGTACACTCCAGTCCAAGAGATGTACGTTCCAGCCCAATCCGGCGCGCGCCGCACCATTGTTGATGTCCAAAAAGCTTCGGTTGATACAACGACGCTGAGTACCCATAACCATTCCCATGTGAAGGTTTAGTGCGAAAAAGGTCAAATGACCAAGTCAGATCAAATACCCAACCCGTTAGAAATTTATTAGTGCAGGGCAAGCGCGAACAAAAAGGCAGTCCGTCGCCCCGCCAACAAACCTTGGGTGCCTTACCGGCACACCCCACCAAGTCTTCGGATGCCTTGCAGCGCATCCCACCAAGTCTTTCTCACATGGGTACCCTTGGGGCCGACCCGTCTCAGAACTGTCGGGAACTCAGGTCCACCTCAACAGAGTGGTACCGCCTGTCCCTCGAGTCCCGTATTTCACATATAAACAAAGTTAAGTAGAAGTAACTATGTGTTTATACACCAAGTGGATATCCGAGGAATCACCCTCGATGGATCCCAATCGAGGTATGTGTATGACAAGAGTCGCTATCGATAAATGGGAAGGAGGAATCACCCTTGATACCCACGATCGATTAGCTATGCTATAGAATTAGCATCGGGAGTGCTAAGTGAGGTATCACCCTCGGCACTCGGTAGTAGCTCTGCAGTGCCATACTAAAGGGGTGTGAGGTGATGTGTCGGTAACTGCTTGTCAGTCATGACAACTGAATCTTCTATCTTCGAGTCCTCGGTATCGTCGATGAAAGCAAGGGCAACTAGGACTAAGGGGTGTCTCAGGGGTTCACTGATCAACCTATACTAAGAAGTTGACATTATTGCAGGTATAGTACAGTTTATCTAAAACAGGCTATGCATCAGAATAGGAGGTAGCTAATACAATAGCAAAATCTAATGCAAGAATGAGAGGGAAAGAAATGGGCAATATCGGAATGCTCAAGGGGTGGGGGTTGCTTGCCTTGTTGCTCTATTGAGAGGGAATGGTCGTCGACAACGTAGTCATACACAGCAGTATCATCAGTAGTCTCAGCGTCTATCGTATAGAGAAGGAGGGGGAAGAAATCGGAAATATAAAGCAGACAATCGTAACACAAAGCATAGCATGGCAATCAGTTGTGCCGGGTGTGACCTAACGCAGTGTTACTCGATACCAATGAAGGGGGAACCCATCCGGAAAAGTTTTCCCACTTCCGGACAAATGTCGAACAGATGACCGGAGGGGGGAATGTTCCAGGTTTGCGGCATTAGAGGCATGAGACAGCTCGGTTGCAGTGTAGGGTTGCCTAAACTCATGTCTAAACCATTTTAGCAACTTTAGGATTAAAGTTGGAATTAATTGTCGGTAGTTATGCACTATTCATCTATCAGAAACAGGCGAAAAGTTACGGGTTCACCTACGTAGAGGGTTCCGGCATGGAAATAGGTAGCATGATTAGATTCGTGGGATTTTTCTAAGCAACTTTCATGTTCAAAACTTTTAAATCCGGACTACGGTTTATTTTATATTAATTTTTAAAGATTTAATAATATTCTGAAATTAATTTAATTATTAAATTCGAATTACCCAAAACAGTAAAATACTGTTTAATTATCCTAAACAGTAATTACTAATTAATTGATTAATCAATCTAATTAACTATTTTAATTTAATTTTTTAATTATTTTTTATTTTGTCTTTAGTATATACATATACGCATAAATACACAAATACATACACACATACATACATACATACATACTTACACACATATACACACACATACACACGCGCACACACGCGCACGGCCGGATCAGGCTGACAGCAGCGCCGACGAGCGGTCGGGAGGGGGGGTGCGCCGCGGGCGGGCTGGCGAGATGGGTGATGGGCGGCGGTTCGAGCCGGCTCGACAGGAGGAGACGGCGATGGGGCCGCCCAGGCGGGGGGGAGGGGCGAGGCGGACGGGCGCGGGCCGGCGAGGTGCGGGACTGGCGGCCTGGCAAGTCATTCGGGGGGTGGTCGGGTGGAGGGAGGCGAGCCGGTTTGGACGCCTCTGGGCGCAAGCGGCGGCGGGGGGGCGCGGGGGCAGGGGCTTGGACGGCTATGGTTCGCCCCCATATAGCCGTCGGCTGGGCCGGTTGGGCCGGTCCCGGTTTTTTTTTGTTTTAGATTTGCCAATGTTTTAATACAAATTGAGCTTTAATAAAAAAATACAAATTACAACTAAATTAGTATTGTAATTTAACCCACTGTAAGAAAATGTCCACACGTTATTTTAACAAGTTTGCTATTATTATTTTATATAACAGTAATTATTTATTATTCTCAAATACTGTTTAAATTAATTTAGAGAATTTAAAAACTTTATAAAAGTATGGTTTCAACATGAAAAATATCCAGAGAATATTTGCCACACTTTGAACATTTTTGATTTAATATTTGAAAACTCTATTTGTTTGACTTTATTTTAAATTTGAATTTGAACGGGATTGTACCATCACGGGATTAACAACAGTAATCGTGGTGACGTGACAACATTACCGTGGGATTACTGTAGCTTACTTATCCGGCGTCACACCCGCGGTGCACGACGCAAGTCGGGATGGGGAAGAACCTTGTAAGAACTCAGGGTATGAAAGCCGTGGTGCACACCGCAAGCCGGGATGGTATTTTGGCATGAAAATTTGCAAGCACCTAGGAAGTTTGTTCATCTTTGATGTTGCAAAGTTTCATGATTTTTTAATGTGTTTTTCTATTTTTTATTTTACTGTTCATAGAGGATGTCTAGGCACCCAGGAGATCTTACACCTTTCTCGGAGCGCTCGGCATCCTTCTTGACGGCCTTGTACAAGCTCCTGCACCACACTGGATCGTGGGGGAGTAGCTTGGGACAGCACGCCACTAAATAGACGCGGTATCGTGACAGGTGAGTGGCGGCGATCTCATGGTCGGAGAGAAGTTGACGTCGTGAACTCGCCATTTCAAGTATGCTTGTGGCGACGTGACACATGAGCATGGCATCATCTACTCCTTTGGCTCCATGGAATGTCCAAAGGAGTTCGTTGTCGGCCCGTAGTTGAAGAGGAGTTGCACCAAGGTTGCCTCTGTGCCTGATTCTTCTTTGGTCGAACCTTCTCACCGCATCAACTACGGGGACTTTTACCACCCTTGGCACCTTCTTCTTGTGGTCACGGAGACGAAGGATATGTTGAAGGACAGCCACTGGATTTATACTTGGGTGAAGCACTAGGATTGAGCACTGGTTCATGTTGTTTTCCCAATGCCCCGACAGCATGCATCTGGAGCTCGGTACGAGGTCAATGCATTTATGAACCGTCGAGTAAATGGCACTAATGGTCTGAAAACTTACGGGGCGGGTGCACTTAAGTCACGGTACTTGTATCCCGAAGAAACCCATCATAGAACTTGCATTGCGGTACAGATAGGTCACATATGCCATCTGAACCGGCCAGCTGCTCCATGTTCGATAAAAACTCGTCATAGAACTTGCGTTGCGAGTATAGATAGGTCACACATGCCATCGGAACATTTTTTTTCTTCCTCTAACAGTCACGCATGGCGCACATGAGCTTTGTTGGGGTTGATTATTTTCTAGAAAATACCCTATTATTTTAGTACAAGAGCCATATTGCAAATCTGATCGCTTTAAAAAGGAGTCCTCTCTCGGTCCCAAATTTCGAACCTGGTCTTTTCCTTGCTTATAGGGCTTAGTATGACTGCACGCAGTTCAGCGCAATGTCATCTTCCTCATGTTGCGTCTCTCTTTTTCACATCCTTCGCAAACAAAACAAGGACTTTTGAGTGCACAGAACTCTTGCTATTTTTAGACAGTCAACTTCAAAGTCAATTATGACCAAATCATTAAGTGTTTTACCAGGTGACCAAAAAACAACATCAAGCTCACCAGATGAATAATTTAATTATCCAAGCATTGAGTCAATCATATCATTACAGAAAGTGGTCATGTCTAGGTTATCAAAGCATGCTACCTTTCACTGAATCAGACCCTACATTGGACAGAGTCAGACTTTATATTTATCCAAGTTCTACGATTTCACTAAATCAGATCATACGTTGCACAATGAGTTTATGATCAGTGGCAACAAACTTCAGTAACCCTAGCAAGAAGCTCAAAAAGGCTATATTTTGCACAAATCCTACAAGACTACGAGTTTAAACTAACTAACTATTATTGATTCACCTGCAACTCCAGCTTAGGCAGCACCATCGTGATTGTTAGTTCACTTGCCGCCGATGAGCTCGATGTGGCTGCAGCGCCACCAGCCTCCTCTCCCATCGGAACGCATAAAAAGACAAATAGAGGAAGTAGGATGTCAATATGCCAGGGGCCTTTGTGCTAAAAGACGAGGTGGACCAGTGACTCATCTGAGCGATGTAACAATTATGCAATTGTCT
Organism: Hordeum marinum; assembly: GCA_022496015.1. Lineage (NCBI taxonomy): Eukaryota > Viridiplantae > Streptophyta > Magnoliopsida > Poales > Poaceae > Hordeum > Hordeum marinum. The sequence continues at coordinate 454,888,803 of CM039672.1, read as the reverse complement.
CATCATTGTTCCTAGAGGAGGACTTCCATCTTTGACGAGAGGCTTCCCGTACTAGTATTTGTATTCCACCTCCGCTATTGGGAATTCGACATCGAGGTAATCGGCAATATTGTTATAACCGGGCGCCATCCCCTCCACCACCACCCCCGGTGCCAGATTAGGCACGATATCGGTAGACACCTTCAGCAGGGGGCACGATTGGTTAGCCTGTTCGCCGAGCTGGGGAATTATTTTCCCACTTCTTCGTTTAGCTAACCTCTCATCACTGGAAGTAGTTCTCGTCCGCACCGCATTTTATTATGCCTTTTTAGTAGCGCGGACATAGTTGGTATCCAGCGGAGGCGCTGGTGGTCGCTTCAGGGCCTCGATAGTGCGCTTCGCTGCCACCAGATCTATCGTCTGCTTCGGAGGTGGAGCTTTCTTTGCAAAATGGGCCCTCACTTGGTCTTAAGAGATCTTCGCGGTTTCCTTCGTGGTCCTCTCGTATGGCAACTTTTCCAATGGCTTGAGAGACTTAGGACCGTATTTGCATGGCCTCCTGCCACTGGCTGTACTGCTAGCAGCCGAAGGGATGGCGTCTCTCTTCCGTTGTTGCTTATGAGGCGGAGTGCCTTGATCGTCGACATCACGCGTCGGACGAGGCGAAGGAGGAGGCGGAGTGCCTTGATCGTCGACGTCACGCGCCGGACGAGGCGAAGGAGGAGGCAGAGTGCCTTGATCCCTCGCCGGAGGAGGAGGAGGAGGATGAGTGCCTTCATCACTCGCCGGAGGAGGAGGAGGAGGCGGAGGCGTCCAGTTCGGAAGCTTGATGTGCTCCTTCCTCCATAGACATGTAGTCCTCAGAGAAAATCTCAGCTAAGTCTCCCCTTCACACGTAGGGTGGTCAAGCTCGAGCTCCTCAAGTCCCCCCATTATTTCATCCACTTGCACAACAACATAGCCATGTGGAATCTGACTGCGGTGAAAAGTTCCGTCGGTTCGAGGAGGTGCAACAAAGCCATTAGCCGCCTTGAAGGTGAGGTTAACGCATTTCGTCATAAGCTCGCAATGTTGGCCATCTGTCATAGCATCCACGGGGTAGCTAGGAGCCGTGAAGTCAGGCTGCTGAAGGACCTCCGTGGAATCCACGCTGCTTTTTCGCTGAGATGGCGGGGTAGCTTCTGGGGTAGCTTCGTGTCCCTGAACAAGCTGTTGGTCGGGAGCTCGCTGGCTCATAACTTCTTCCTCAAGCCTTCGTACTCTTGCATTGAGCTCCTGCACAACGCTCAGCTCCTGCTTCCTCTTCCTCTCCCGGCTTTTGTAACCGCCTACGCCGGAAAACCCAAGCTTCCACGAAACGGAGCCTGGCGTGCCTCGTGTTCGTCCAGGGTGCTCAGGATTCCTGAGGGCCTCAGTCCGCTCGTCCTTCTCTCTGTCGGGTTTGAACCTCCCTTCCAGCGCTTCCTCGATAACTGCTCAAGCTTCCTGACGGGTATTGCAAGTTGCTCATCCGTCCAAACGCACTTTCCTGTTTCAGGGTCCAAAGTTCCCCCAACCCCGAAGAACCAAGTCCTTAAACGGTCTGGCCAGTTCATTGTCTTTGGTTCGACTCCTTTAGCTCGCAGGTCATCCTCCCGTTTGGTCCACAATGGCCGGGCTCTGAGGTAGCCACCTGACCTCGTGCGATGGTGAAACAGCTTCTTTTCAGCAGTTTTCTTGTTTATCGCTGACATTTGCTTACTCTTTTCAGAAGTCATGTAGGCCACGAACGCGCCCCATTGATCTCTTATCCCCGCATATTGGCCGACGAATACTTGAGTCTTCTCTTGGTCGACAAACTTAGCTTTCAACTCATTTTTCCACCTCCTTAAAAGATCTGTCATCTTCTTAAGAGCAAACGACCTGACCAGTGGCTCTATAACTGGATTACTCTCATCCTCCTCTGGCGGTAGGGTGACATTTGCCTTCAGGGCCTTCCAAAGATCTTCTTTCGGTCGATCGGTGACATAAGAAACTTGAGGGTCGTAGTTCTTAGCGTTCTTAGCCAGCTCATTCCATCGTTGGATGCTGATCGAGATGATGTCCCTGACAATAGCTCCACACTGAGCAGAAAATGCATCCTTGGTCTTATTCGGTTCAATCGGTTGGCCATCGTTCGCGATTAAGGTGATCGTGAACCTTTCTTCCTTGCCCAACCTTTTCTTCGGGCCTCGTCTCGTTAATGAAGTTTGTCTTTATCCGGAGGGCTATATAAAATAAGAAATAAGAGTTAATATATGTACATACCAAAACAATTAATGCATCAATTAGTCAGCATAGGCTTAATTAATATATATACCTCGCCGAACAACTTTGCAACACCTCCCTCCGTTTGGTCACCATAGCCATCATCATGGTCTCCTTCTTCCTCCGGCTCCCGGTCACCGGATCCGTCATCATGGTCTCCTTCTTCCTCCAGCATTCGGTGACAGGAGCCGTCATCATCATGTCCTAGCTCTTCTGTGTCAAAATTCATTAACGAGAAGGGATCACCGCTGCCGCGGATTATGTCCCCCAACAACGATTCTCCTTCAAAGTCTCTGTTCATGGTTGGATCCATGGTTTCTGCAAATATTACAACATGGCAATTAATATACAAACATGAGAGATGTATATATTAATTAGTGGCAAACATAGACAAGGGATCATATTAGTGGCCTCCACGCTTCTACGGTTTGGGGTGGCCTCGACAACACTTCTAGGGATTGGCTGGCCTCTACGCTTCTAAGGTTTGGGTGACCTCGGGAATTCTTCAAGGGTTTGGTCGGGCGAGTGAGGGTTGATCGAAGTTACCGGAGTTTTCTTCTAGTTGTTTGGGTGGCCTCGAGAGTGTGTCAGGTACGGGCGAGAGGGGGTAGGAGATCGTCAACGCTTTTTCAGTCCCGGTTTAGGCGGACTCAAGAGTTTGTCGGGCAAGAGGGGGTTGATCGACGTCCCCCCTCATGTTGAAATTACCGGAGTTTTCTATATGAACAAAAAAAATGCCGGCCGGACATATCATCACGCGGCGGCGGTAACCTACGAAGCACCGATACGGCAACATCGATACGGCGATACGGAATACGATAATTTCTCTAAACAGCAATACGACGATACGACAAGCATATATAAATAATAATTAAATAACATGTAATGAGAGCTAATATAATAAAACTTACATACACATACACATATATGAACACATACATACATGAACACATATATGAACACATACATACACATACACATATATGAACACACACATACACATATATGAACACATATATGAACACACACATATATGAACACTTGCATGAACTGCTCACGTATAGGGGAGGGGGGATGTGGCCGGAGCGGGGCAGAGCAGTGGCCGGAGCGGGGCGGGGCGACCGGAGCGGCGTGGCGCGGGGCAAGGCGGGCGTAGCGAGGTCGGGGACGGCGGGGACGGCGGCCGGCGGCGGCGACGGCGACGGAGAGCTAGCACGCGAGATTTGGGCAGCCTGACGGCGTGGGTGGGGATCTGGCCTTCGGGGGAGCGAATGGGTCGAAAACTGCTAAGTGTGGGGTTTTATACAGGGAGCATTGGTCCCGGTTGGTGGCACGAAGCGATACCAATGCCCCCTTTTGGTCCCGGTTCGTGCCACCAACCGGGACCAAAGCCCTTTCGTCCCCAAGCCACGCCGGACAGCAAACCCTTTCGTCCCGGTTGGTGGCACTAAACCCTTCACAAACAGGTGGCTGTGAAGGATTTTCTGGTCAGATTAAGACTTCAAATTCTCACATGTAGGGCATGGACAACACATAAAACCATTCTGCTTGTTTGCCTCGGCCACTTCGAGAAAATGATGCACCCCCTTAATGTACTCGTTGGTACGTCTGTTACCATACATCCATTGCCGGTTCATCTGCGTGCATTATATATAATTAAGTGTGTCAAAAACCATTACAGAAACATCAGGAATATAGAAGTGACCAAATTAATAGAAGTTCATCATCACATTAAAACCAAAGTAGATACATAGTTCTCGTTGACCAACATATAGCTCTCTAGAGCATCTAATTAAACCATACATTGAAACTATTTAAAACATTTCAATGCAACAACAAATGCGATCATAATCACAACTAAGGGAATAATTGATCCAATGGCATAATGATATCAAGCCTCTTTATCAATGGCATATTTTTCTAATCTTTCTAACCTTCAAGCGCATTGCAGCCATCTTGGTCCTGTGATCATCGACGATATCGGCAACATGCATCTCCAATCCCATCTTCTCATCTTCAGTTCTTTTCATTTTTTCTTTCAAATGATTGATTTCTTTTTCAGCTTTAGTTTACTTGTCGAGCAGAATTGCATAGTTGGTATTCATTTCGGGTTCAACTACTTCCTATAGATAAAAACATCTACGTCAAGTTGGTGGCATAATTAATTGTCATAGACATTAAATGCGTGAAATAGTTATAAAAGATAATATACCACATCTGAATCATAGACTGGACGAGGGCCGACGTGGGTGGATACCATAACCATGGCACTATATAATAACAAACAATAATAAAAGTAAGAAAATCATACGAGTAACTGTATTTTCTTTTAGAAAGAAGATAAGATCAAGAGGCTCACCACGCGCGGGCGATCAACGGCGGTTTCAGGACGTGGACGGGACAAGACGGACCGTCAAACCTAGACAAATCTTGACCAAAATAGAGTTTAGACAAGGAGCTTCGAGAGGAGAAAGCTTAAGTGTGGCTCGGGCATTTCATCGAGCACCTTATGTGCATAGGAGGTGAGCTAGAGCACCACAAAGCTCTAACACTGTTGTCCTGGAAAAACAGAGCACTCCACGGCTCTGCTAGCGGCGGGCAAGGGTTTATATAGGCAGCTCATTGGTCCCGATTCGTGGCTGGAACCGGGACAATAGGTCCCCTTTGGTCCCGGTTCCAGCCACGAACCGGGACTGCATTGGTCCCGGTTTGTGCCTAGAACCGGGACCAAAGGGGCCAGACGAACCGGAACCAATGGCCCATATGGTCCGGCCGGCCCCTGTGCTCACGAACCGGGACGGTTGCCATCTTTGGTCCCGGTTCGTGAGCGAACCGGGATTAATGGGCTTAGGAGACCCGAATCAATGCCATGTTTTCTACTAGTGCTATAATATGATTCGCCGGAGACAAGCAACACTTTATTTTTAAACTGGAGAGATGCAATAGTTTTTTGGTTCCGTTGCCATCGATCGTATGTAACACTGTCCGTGTTAGCGGCCGGAAGAAATCAACACTGTTACATATATGATCTAGCCGGTCAAAATCAATCAAGCTGTTTGGAAACATGTACGAATTGTAGTACGTACTAGCGCATCTGGCCGGCCAAGATAAATCAACCTGCTTGGAAAATCAGCTTGGTACGTGTACGTATATTCTTTGCTATTGCCTCTAAATCTGATGATATTCTCCAATTTTTATGACACCACTTTGTAGATATATGTTGTAGGAGCTAGGTCATATTTATGGGACATATGCCACTACAACAAACACGTCCGGCCATTGGCGACAAGCAATTGTATTTTTTAAACTCGAGAGATGCAATAGTTCGTACCGTCGTTGCTGCTAGGATTGCCTTTGCTGGAGAAACAATTTTTTTTTCCGAAAAGGAGGTGAAACAATAGCAACAACAACATATCTGTTTGTCCGCAATCGCATCAACGATGTCTATTGACGTTGTTGACACTCAAAACAAGGTATACATCCCCAATAGATCTATTTTTAAAATATTTGTAATCGTTTATGGATGAAACACGTTGATTGGTCTACCTCACTGATGTATTTAAAATTTCACCTCATTTTAATGAATTCCAGCATAATTTAAATTTCTTTTGAAATCAGTTTGATTCTTCTTTGAAATTGTGGGTTTAAAATATTTTGGACCCCACTAAAATATGTGAATTTCACTGAAATTTCATTGAAATTTTTAACCCAATGACCAAGTTGTTCCTCGGCGTCCGCAACTGGGGATGCATGGAGGTGGGTGGTAGAGAAGGAACTCGATGGACCAAGCAGACCAGATGGCACCACGCTTGAGATGGACAACACTGTACCTGAAGTCAGACAAGGCCAGGTAAGTGATCGGGTACAATAAACTTTTATTCTAACATAATTAGAAATACATGTACGTTTTTAAATTATTTGACCAAGAACTTATTGTGCAAATAGATCATTTCCACCACATGGTAACCAGTATATGTCGTCGCAATTTATTAGTTGAGATCAATAAAAATATACTAATTATTACTATTTCTCCTTTAATTTCAAACGACTATTCCATGCAACAATTACTAATAGAACTCCAACTTACATATACCTATCTAAAATAGTCTAGCCCGTTGAATTTCCATCCATGATATACATTTACCTGGTTGTCAGATTCGAACATTAGAATACTATAGCTGTTTGTTGGGAAACTATCACCACGATGCACCATTATATGCACCTCCCTACCATCACCCAAGTCGCTCGCATCATCAGTTTTCCTAGCTGGGGTGCTTTTCTTGCTGTTGTTGCGTCGTCTTGTCCCCCAACTAGTTGTTGCTGGTGCGCGAAGGTTCTTGAAAGCCAGGGCCGTAGGAGGATGAACACCATCATCATATGTCGTCATTTTTCACAACAGATGTCAGAGGATGGCTTATCGAGTTGCGTGTGATGGTTTAACCAGGTTCTGGGCTTTTCGAAGAGATAATACCTTACTTCTACATGTCTGTATATGAGGTGTATATGTCGTACAGGGTTGCTTTTGGAGCTATGTTTGAGGAGGAAGAGGGAGCTGGTTGCTCCTTTCCATGGCCTCACGTGTGTGAGGATAAGAGAAATGGGAGGGAAGGAGAGAATGAGAGGAAGCTTTCTCTGCATGTGGATGGGCTCCCCTAATACCTCTTATATAGGGAGGCCTAGGGGACAAGGGTGGCTCACATGGCCTAACTACACTATTGGAGGTGACATGTGAAATGACTCATGATGCAGGCTATAGTGTATCACTATTGGAGCGCAGTGAAGTGACGCATGACGGGTGCACAATGGGACACTATTTGCTAATAGTGGCGGACTATAGCGGGGTGGATGAATTTGCAGTCCGTCAGCTAGAGTGTCTTCTGCTTGTGTCCGATGGGACGCCTAGAGCTGACTTCGTCGGGCCGCAGTCGGCAGGCTCCAGCCGGCAGTCCCTGCCGAGGGAGGACGCGGGGTCCGTCGGCTGTCGAGCGCGAGACGCTGCTGGGCGTGGACACGGGGTCCGCCGGCTGATTGGCGCGAAGCCCTGTCGAGGACGGATGCGGAGTCCACCGGCTGATGAGCGCGAGGCTATGCCGAGAACGGACGCGGGGTCCGCCGGCTGATGGCCACGGAGGCCCTGCCGGGCGTGCATGTGGAGTCCACCGGCTGGCTGTTTCCAGCCGGGGCGCGCCAGCGCACCTGCTGGGTGTAGCCTCCGGGCGACTCGAAGAGTCAGGCGGAGGGTCTTTGCTGTTGCTGAAGCAGACGGTGGCATCAGGGATGTCGGGCGCAGACACGGGGTCCGCTGGCTGATGGGCGCGGAGCCCAGCCGGGTGCGGGGGCCCTGCCGACGGCGGACGCGGGGTCTGCCGGCTATCGAGCGCGAGGCGTTGTCGGGCGCGGACGCGGGGTCCGCCGACTGATGGGCGCGGAGCCCTGTAGAGGGCGGACGCGGAGTCCTCCAGCTGTCGAGCGCGTGGCGTTGTCGGGTGCGGACGCAGAGCCTTGTCGAGGGCGGACGCAGGGTCCACCTGCTGATGAGCGCAAGGCTCTGCCGAGGGCGGACGCGGGGTCCACCGGTTGATGGGCGTGGGGCCCTTCCGGGAGTAGCCTCCGAGCCTCCAGGCGAGGAGGTTCCTCATGGAAATGATCATGCAGAAGACAAGGTTTAGTCGGCGCAGATATATCAAAAATTTGATTTTGGTAGTGCAAGTTTATGCAGAGGGTGTCGGCTCGGTTTCGTTCGAGCCCCCTTAAGTGTTTTTCGTGTCCTCTCCACTCTTCGGTTTTTGCTCTTCCCAGCAGGACAATCGGGAGCCGGTCTATGGCTGAGGCGAAGAGTGGGCCGCGGAATGGAGCCTATAGTACTCAAACTCTGAGAGCAGACTCGACCGAGCAGATACACACAAATGAAACGAGCGTGTCACCCAAGTCGTTTTCTCCCCGGACGTTTTCCGCGTGTGGTGACCTCCAGCATTTGCTCTTGCTAGCCGGACAGCCGCGGTGCGGTCTATAGCTGAGACAAAGAGTGGGCCTTAGGTACCATACACGCAACTAAGCCGTTTCGTGGGAACGAATATATCGGGCCAAGCGGCCGTCCCGGACGAGACTAGCTGGCGCCGGGACGAACAGTAAAGTAGCTGAAATAAATGCGACCTCCGAAGGATGCTCGGGGTATCCGTTATTTGTGCATGGCACGATGCAAATATATGAGGGTGAAGAGCTCACATTGCTTTTTTGGTGCTGGCGAGGCAGTTGTTGTAGATGACAGCATGTGCGGCTTTTTGCCATCGGAGCGCGCCGACGCACCCGTTGGGTGTAGCCGCCGAGCCTTTGGTTGTCAGTGGCTGTGCGAGCCAGCTGGGAGTCGAGGCAGATGGGCGAGGAAGTCCGCCCGGTGTCAAAGTAGACTGGCAGGCCGGCCGGCCAGGCGGCGAAGCATGCAGGTAGGCCAACCGACCGAGCGGTGACGCGGGAGGGTGGGCCTAGTTGGCCTCTTTTTTTGCCAGCGGGGCAGCCGACCCTTTTCTCTTTTAGAGCGCGGGCGAGTCGGCAGCCGGCTGGTGTGCCCAGCCAGCAGGCAGGACGAGGCGGCAGCCAGCGCAGGGGGCGAGCCGGCGGCCAGGACGCAGAAGCCGGCCAGCGGAGCCGACGTGGCTAGCAGCGGAGCCGGCCTGGCCTGTAACACCCTGGTTTTCGCTCCTGTTTTTTTCCTTTGCGGGATTTGACTCCCGTCTTTTTTTCTCGGTCTTACCGAATTTCTTTCACTCTTGGGAATATGAAGACGGTCATTCAGCCTTGCCTTCCTATACAACCAAAGATTTCTCACAGTCCAACCTTGCCGCCCAAAATCCATCTCAGGGTTTTGCCGTCGAAACCCTACCTATCGAGTTGCCGGAAGGGAAACCCTAATCCTTTCAGTTACAAAGGAACCCCAATTTCCTTTGATTTTTTGCCTCCCAAACTTTTCTCAGTGATCATCCTTTATCTATAAACCCTGGATATGCAAAATATTGCCAACTCATTTGCAATATTTTTCATTTATAATTAATTTCTTTTTTGCCAGTTAAAGGAAATACATCCAGGAAAATATCTATCCATCTCCAAGGTTCATGAAAACTTGTGGAGATATTCTTTGTGATCATAATGAGCTCCCACAAAAATATTGGCCATAATTAAATAAGGGAAATTGTCTTTTCCTATTTAATGCCAATATTGTATTTTGGGCACTTTCTAAAGGAACTACCATTTTGGTAGCCAGGACAAATCCCAAATAAATTGTGGAGCTTCTCATGTCCATATCTTCCCCATTTCCATCAAGACCCCAAGTTCCATAGTTCAAATTTTGAGCACCACATCAATGTGCATATTCTGTCCAGTTGGGAAATTTGCAAAGGAAGTGCTTTATTAATTGATCTGTTTGGGATGAAATATTTCATGATGGTTAACATTGCTAAATCACCCACGAATACCAAAAATCAGCTCAGTTCTTCTATCCATTTATCCACAACAGTTTTCCCAAGTTTCTGTCCAGATTCTAGCTTTGTGAAGGAGGTACCACTTTGGTATTCTGAACTGAGCTGAAACTTTCACATCGTCTTAGAATAATCAAATCATTGGTCTCCACCAAATTCCAACTGTTTTCCTCTAGCCAATTTTCCCCAGCTCCCTCTTTCGCATTTGTGGCCAGAATACATGGTTACAAAGGAAGTACCATCTATACTGGTCTATTGGTATTGAAACTTTGGCGTCATGCCCACCTTAGTGTGTGTGACTAGCCCTTGCCAAACCTTAGCCAATTTCCCTCAGACTACTCCAAACACCTTCCTACCAGGACCCATTTGAGCTCTCTCCTGTCATCTCCTGCCATCACTCCCCTCCAAACCCTCTCTTGTCAGCTCAGTGCAGGGTGTAGAACACCCTGGACATGGTTTGGCATCGAGCAAGGCATGGAAATGTCGTGGCCACACGCTGACGACGGGCAGAGCGTGCCAAATGCATGCTCTGTGCATTGGGGCCCTCGGCCTGTCCGTTTCTACTTCTTCTTGAGCCCTCTCCATGTCCAGTAGCTAGCCCGTGCTCGTGCGGTAAAATCCCCTCTGCTTCCCCGCCTTATCTCATCGTGATTATGTCTCCATCGCCGTGCCCGCGATGAAAACTGCCTCTGCTCCTTCATTGCCATGTGTCTAGAGCGCTTCCGAGTTCTCTTGAAGCTGCTGGTGGCTTCTCCTCCTTCCTCGAGCCCCTGCCGACATTGCCTCCTCCCTTCGCATGTCGCTGGAGCTATAGTGCCTGGCTAAGATCGCCACGGTGGCCATCCCTATCCGCTCCGGCCGGTTGGCTGTAAAATCCGCAGCCCGGGCCTTTCCCGAGCATCCCAAACCACCTCATCACTCTCCCCCTCTCCCTCCAGTTCTTCCCAGCCGCTCGTCTGGCCGAGACCGTCGCCAGAGCCCGACAATTTAGCCGGAGCACCACCATGGCCGCCGCCCGACCCCGTTTAAATTATCCTCACCCGAGCCTCCATTGCTTCCCTAGCACCACCGGCAGACCCTCATAACCACCACGACGAGACCCCCGCTCTCGTTTTGTCCCGAGAATGTCCGTGCCCTCAGGCCCGATCCCTCCAACCGTTGTCATCTGCTGCGGTCGGCATCCCGTCTGCCTCTGAGCTCCCCGGCACTTGTGAGTTGCCTGGATGGATGCACCGCGCCACGCTGATCTCTGCGGTGGCCGGAGCGTCGCCGGAGGTGGCCGGTGGCGCCTTGACGGCCGCCGGCGCCGGCGCCCTTTCTCTGTCTCGCGGGCGCGAGCGGGAGAAGATAACGTGGGAAGAGAGGAGAGAGAGGGACCCGACAGGTGGGCCCTGACCCCACCTGTCGGTGACAGGAGGCTCGGCAAGCTGGATAAGTGGAAGCGCCCTGGTGTGTTTACGCTTTCCCAATGGGAAAGCGTATTTACCTGAGTACGTGACCAGACTGGCTGTCCAGGACTTGGTTGTGAATATTATTTTTGCAGATAAGTCCCTTATGCCAAAACCCTTATATCTTTTAACCATGACTCCGATTCTAGTGATTCCAGCGCCCACATCTTCGTTTCGTCGAGCCTATTCTTTTGGCATCACTTTCAAAATGTTTTCGCACTGTGAAAACGACCATTTTGCCCTTTCCTTTCTATAAGCCCTCTTCAAGAGAGAACGGTTTTCGGTGATTCCTTCCGCAGACGCTCCGCACTTCTTCCCAGAGCATTCTTCATCCCCAGGCAAGCCGACCATTTGATATATACCCTAAAGCATTGCTCTATGTTATTCTTGCGTGTTTAATTAATGTTTATGCCCATGATATAAATAATTAAACTTGTGTTAGATTGCACTTACTATTTACATTACTTTCATTTACTTCCTATATACTAATTCATAGTAAATGATTTAATGCTTAGTTGATACCATCTCAATTTATTGTGATAAACTGCCATGCTATCTAAAAGAAACTTAGCAGGTTCATCTAGAGTCACCTGTCCGGGGCTTATCTGTGCAACCACATTTGCCGGTATGGGACGGCCTTGACTTGGTCGGATCGCGTGCTCTTCAACCGGTACCACCAGACAGGGAGGGTTATGCATGCGTGCTACCGTGGTCAGGTAGGCGGCGATAACCCAATGATCCTAGTTGTCTGTTTGCGCGCGGTCCCCGTTTGGGAGAGTTTGTTTGTCCACGACGGTGGCAGGTGTCATGAGGACATAGGGGCCACCAAGGGCAGGACTCCGCGGGAGAATGAATGCCGGTGGTACGATGGGAGAGTCACGGGTCAGGTAGGTTTCGTTGGAGCTATGCTGGTCCACCCAAATGGGATCGCGAGGCCAGGTGCTCCATGGTGTGGGTAAAGTGCGCAACCTCTGCAGAGTGAAAAATCTATTCGAAGAGCCGCGTGCACGGTATTCGATAGCCCGTCCAGACCTCACTAGGTGGTCAACCGTAATAATGATAATAATGATGGAACAACTCGTCGTGTGCAGACATCAGATGATGTCAGGGATATGATATGTTAGCCATGGGATGGCTATGAGATGGGTGGTCGGATGACCACATGATTTGGATTGGATTTGGATCAGACTTAGATTCGATCTTGAGAAGATTCAGAGTACAAATTATTTACTCAATATGCTTTACCTTATCGTATTTACTTTAATAGTTATCTTGTTGGATAATCATGTTATACCATGATATTTAATCCTGCTAGATAGGTATGCTATGCCATGATAATTAATAATGCTCTAACAAAAAATGCATGCTTGAATGCCATGGATTGCTTTGCTTGGTGTATATAGCGGCCTTCAATGTGGCCAGGTTCACATAAGGATCTGTTGTCCGTTGACGAGGAGCCAGAGCGTTCGTAGGCTAGCAGAGTAACCTAGTCAGATCCCTATGGATTGGAGCCACACCAAGACCATGCTGTCCTAGATAGAACCTTTCCCCTACCATCACTTTTGTAATATACCCCATGTAAGACTTATATATCCATTAATAGTAATGCATGTGTTCATGATACTTGTTGTAAATTCTCATGCCAGAGTGATTTCCTGGGCTGGCATGGGCGGCGACTGTCTGGCTACAGTGGTAATCAGGCGGGGCGCCACAAATGGTATCAGAGCCCGACTGACTATACGTTACCCTAGCCAGACTTCATTGTCTTGTGTTCAATAGAAAGACCAGATGGATTTCAGCCATCTTTGCCACCTAGCACGGCTACTATTGATCATAAGGCAACCCCATTGGTTTTCGGCTCCATCATACCCCCAACTCTCGTGGCCTTTGCCTCCGGTGTGAAGCGCTAGCACCGGGCAACGACCTGTGAGCCCTGAAAAACCCTAGGTAAACTAGCTTCCTTACCCTGTTTTCTAACCATGGCATTTCTCTTCTTATTCTAGTTTCCTTTGGGAAACGCCTATAAATTCCATCTCTTCCCGACAACCTTAGGAACGTTGACTAAGCCACTATGGCTATGGTCCCGCGTCGAGTGTGATGCTCCCTAAGGAAATAGTAGGAGCTCGACACCAGTGCTACCAGGAGTATTGTGTGGTTTTGCTTCTAAATCATTAGAGGTGCATCGACTGCGCTATGCTAGTTATACTAATGAATCTCCGGCCATGTGTGTAAGGTCCGCAACATTTGCGCTTTATTTGCTTTTTGGTTTTTCGCGGTTTTGTTTCTCTTGTTGATTCCGTTTCTTCGCTCCGACTGGTCCATCTGCAACTGCCGTCAAGAAGACCAGCATATAACTGGGATAATACCCAATAATCCCAATACAACAATAGTCAAGCCAAGGCAACTGCCTGGTATTCAAGATAGCAACACCGGATCTGTCAAGAGTAAACAATGGGTTAGAAGCAGAATCGGTGTGCAACAGACAAGGCCCGAATATACTTGAGAGAGTTGATCTCAGAACCGTTCATCCCCGAGGAGCAGTTAGATGAGCTACCAAGAATACACACCAGTAGGGACAAATAATTATGTCCTTGACACAAGGATTATTTCAGTCGGTGGGGTGAACTTTGAGTCTTTTCTCAGTGGACCCAAGAATCATTTATTACCCACAGAATTTCAAGAATGTGAAGGTGTCGAGAGCAACAACTAAACTCTAGTATAATGATACGAATTTCAAAGCATATCTTGGAAATCACCGGTACAAATACAAAGTTTTATGGGCACTGTGAACAAGGTATGCAAGGGATATGGATAAGTTTGCGGTTGCCAGAATCAAGGAGAACTTCGAATGCTTGGAAGTTCAACCAAATCAAATGGAATTATCCGCCGACTATGTACTACTGTCAACATATGGTATTCAGGATTAATTGTGAACATGAGGTCTGCATCAGTCATGCAACCTTTACAGCAGCCAATAACAGACTAGCAGAAGGACAAGTGGGGTGCAGGACCAACAGAAAATCTTTAGTCAGGGTATGGCCTATACTAAGTTTGGCTCCGCTATGGGTAAAATCCCAAATACTTCGAAGAAATCCGGAATCGGCCATAGATTCGACTGCGTGCACAGTAAAACGCTTCTGGTGTAAGGATCACAGCCTTCCTCCGCAAGCTACCGAGAAGTGCTTTCGATACCAGACTGCCAAGCTTCCTCAGTACGCCACTCAGTGAGAGATCCTTCTTGGATACGGCACTCCCATCTTCCACAGCGTGCTACCACACAAAACTTCCGGCATAAGGCACCTGACCTTCCGTGGCAAGCCACATGAAGGAAAAACTTCCGAGCTTGTCCAGAACACGAACTAGTCTGGACACACATTTGCCTCAGAACTCAGTGGTTATGAAAGGATCTATCCTACATCTGCACACGTTGTGAGCATGCAGTCCAGTGGATCAATTCATGCAAGCCACTCATAGACGGGAATGACTGTGTTCAAAGAAAAATTGGCCCCATGTTTTAAAGAAGAATATGAGCACATCAACCCCTGCGAGGTATGCAAGAGTAACTTGTGAGAACAAGCCTGACAAGTCGGGAAAACAATCAAGGAGCCGTATTGGCAGGTCATTACAGGACCATCAAAGGAGTCCACAAGCACAAAGAAGTCGTGGACAAACAACCTCCGTGACGGTCAACAGGATACAGCTTCATGAACAGAGTGGTGTTACCAACCATTGTCAGACTCTTTCATATGCGGCCACAACAATACACTACCTGCGGTTACAAGTGAGATTGCTGCATTCATCAGGAATATGGGTCATCAACCAAGATAAGAGGCTATACTCCGAAAGATACACTAGATCATAGCAATACTATGGTCAATTCAGTGGTCACAGCAAGGACTACAGAGGCTATATATCTGACAGAGCCATCTCCACGAGCGATAGAGTTTGAAACAAGACATTCAGATAGAATGACTCAAAGCACATCAGCATCAACAGCCTGTAGACATCATGACATCATTGGAATCAGAGATTACTGTCTATGATTACTTTGTGATCATGCCTGACATTTTAGTTGGGGGTATAGCAGCAACTTTTTGGTCAAGTTGTTCCTTGAGTTGTAGCTCACCTAAGGACAAGGTCGGAATGCCGAAGAAAGAAGGAAACGTTAGTATGGAAACCATTGCCAAACTGAGCATTCTGACACGGCAAAAAGAGAAAGCTACCCCCATTCACTCGAGGCCATACGAGCACGAAAGCCTGGTACCAGGAAAGGATGTATTACCCACGACAGTCAGGGTACGAAGTATCCCAATAAAACCCAAAGAACTTGCTCCCACACTATGAAAACCGAGCAGTTTGTTGGTATTACCCGCTACCCCATCCATCAAACAAACTACCGAGACAAGAGGTATGTGTGGCAGGAAATAGAAGGATTCAAGGAGGTTGTGTGCAAGGACAACCCATGGTCCATCAGAAGAGGCAGTTAAAGGGTCAGTGAACCAACGAAGACAAGACCGTTGATGGATCCAAGTCGCACACAGGTAAGTCCCCCCCTTCACCGAGAGGTAAGCCCAGAAATCTCAAGGACGAGATTTTCTTGAGGGGGTAGGTTTGTAACACCCTGGTTTTTGCTCCTGTTTTTTTCCTTTGCGGGATTTGACTCCTGTCTTTTTTCTCAGTGTTATCAGATTTCTTTCACTCTTGGGAATATGAAGATGGTCATTCAGCCTTGCCTTCCTATCCAACCACAGATTTTGAGCACCACATCAATTTGCAAATTATGTCCAGTTAGGAAATTTGCAAAGGAAGTGCTTTATTCACTGATCTATTTGAGCTAAAAAAATTCATGGTGGTAAACATTGCTAAATCACCCATGGATACCAATAATCAGCTCAATCCCTCTATCCATTTATCCACGGCAATTTTCCCAAGTTTCTGTCCCGATTCTAGCTTTGTGAAGGAGGTACCATTTTGGTATTCTAAAATGATCTGAAACTTTTACACGGTCTTAGTATCATCAAATCCTTGGTCTCCACCAAATTCCAGCTATTTTCATCTAGCTAATTTTCTCTCGCTCCCTTTTTTGCATTTCTTGCCTGAATACATGGTTACAAAGGAAGTACCATCTATACTGGTGTATTGATATTCAAACTTTGGAATCATATCCGCCTTAGTGTGTGAGACTAGCCCATGCCAAAACTTATCCAATTTCCTTTAGCCAATTTCCCTCAGACCACTCCAAACACCTTCCTGCCAGGACCCATTTGAGCTCTCTCCTATCATCTCCTGCCCTCACTCCCCTCCAAACCCTCTCTTGTCAGCTCAGTGCAGGGTGTAGAACACCCTGGACATGGTTTGTCATCGAGAAAGGCATGGCAATGCCGTGGCCACACGGTGACCACGGGCAGAGCGCGCCAAATGCATGCTCTGTGCATTGGGGCCCTCAGCCTCGTCCATTTCCTCTTCTTCTCGAGCCCCCTCAATGTCCAGTAGCTAGCCCATGCTCGTGCGGTGAAATCCCCTCTGCTTCCCCGCCATATATCACCATGGTTACGTCGCCATCGCCATGCCTGCGACAAAAACTGCCTCTGCTCCTCCATTGTTATGTGTCCAGAGCACTTCCGAGATCTCCCGAAGCTGCTGTTGGCTTCTCCTCCACCCTGGAGCCCCTGCTGACATCGCCTCCTCCCTCCGCGTGTCGCTAGAGCTATAGTGCCTGGCTAAGATCGCAACGGTGGTCGTCCCTATCCGCTCTGGCTGGCTAGCTATAAAAGCCGCAGCCCGAGCCTTTCCCAAGCATCCCCAACCACCTCATCACTCTCCCCCTTTCCCTCCAGTTCTTCCCAGCCGCTTGCCTGGCCGAGACCTTTGCCGAAGCCCGACAATTTAGCCGAAGCACCACCATGGCCGCCGCGCAACCCCGTTTAAATTCTCCTCACCCGAGCCTCCATTGCTTCCCTAGCACCACCGGTGGACCCTCATAATGACCATGACGGGACCCCCGCTCTTGTTTCTCCCCAGGAATGCCCGTGCCCTCAGGCCCGATCTCTCCAACGCCGCCGTCTGCTGTGGCCGGCGTCCCGTCTGCCTCTGAGCTCCCCGGCACTCGTGAGTTGCCTGTATGGATGCACCGCGCCACACTGATCTTTATGATGGTCGGAGCATCGCTGGAGGTGGCCGATGGCGCCGGGATAGCCGCCGACGCCAGCGCCCTTTCTCTGTCTCACGGGCACGAGCGGGAGAAGAAGACGGGGGAGGAGAGGAGAGAGGGACGCGACAGGTGGGCCTCGACCCCACCTGTCGATGAGAGGAGGCTCGGCTAGCTGGATAAGTGGAAGCGCCCTGGCGTGTTTACGCTTTCCCCATGGAAAAGCGTATTTTCCTTAGTGCGCGACCAGACAGGCTGTCAGGGACTTGGTTGTGAATATTATTTTTGCAGACAAGTCCCTTATGCCAAAACCCTTATATCTTTTTAACCGTGACTCCGATTCCGGTGATTCCAGCACTCACATCTTTGTCTCGTCGAGCCCTTTATTTTGGCATCACTTTCACATTGTTTTCACACTCTGAAAATGACCATTTTGCCCTTGCCCTTCTATTAGCCCTCTCCGAGAGAGAACGGTTTCTGGCGATTCCTTCCGCGGACTCCGCGTTTCTTCCCAGAGGATTCTTCATCCCCAGGCAAGCCGACCATTTGATATATGCCCTAAAGCATTGCTCTATGTTATTCTTGCGTGTTTAATTAATGTTTATGCCCGTGATAGAAATAATTAAACTTCTGTTAGATTGCACTTACTATTTACATTACTTTCATTTACTTGCTATATACTAATTCATAGTAAATGATTTAAATGCTTAGTTCATGCCATCTCATTTTATTGTGATAAACTGCCATGCTTGCTAAAAGAAACTTAGCCGGTTGATATAGAGTCACCTGTCCGGGCTTATCTGTGCAACCACATTTGCCGGTATGGGACGGCCTTGACTTGGTCTAATCGCGTGCTCTTTCACCGGTACCACCAGACAGGGAGGGTTATGCGCGCGCGCTACCCTGGTCAGGTAGGTGGCGATAACCCTATGATCCCAGTTGTCTGTTTGCGCGCGGTCCCCGTTTGGGATAGTTTGTTTGGCCACGACGGTGGCAGTTGTCATGATGACACAGGGGCCACCCAGGGTAGGACTCCAGGGGAGAATGAATGTCGGTGTTACGTTGGGACAGTCACGGGTCAGGCAGGTTTGTTGGACCGACATTGGTCCACCCAAATGGGATCACGAGGCCAGGTGCTCCATGGTGTGGGTAAAGTGCGCAACGTATGCAGAGTGAAAAATCTATTCAAATAGCCGTGTGCATGGTATTGGATAGCCCGTCCAGACCTCACTGGGTGGTCAGCCATAATAATGATAATAATGATGGAAGAACTCGTCGTGTGCAGACATTAGATGTGTTGGAAATATGCCCTAGAGGCAATAATAAATTAGTTATTATCATATTTCCTTGTTCATGATAATCGTTTATTATCCATGCTATAATTGTATTGATCGGAGACTTAAATGCATGTGTGGATACATAGACAAAACCATGTCCCTAGTATGCCTCTAATGGACTAGCTCGTTGATCAAAGGATGGTTAAGGTTTCCTAGCCATGTACATGAGATGTCATTTGATAACGGGATCACATCATTAGGAGAACGATGTGATGGATAAGACCCAAACTACAAACATAGCATATGATCGTGTCAGTTTATTGCTACTGTTTTCTGCATGTCAAGTATATGTTCCTATGACCATGAGATCATGCAACTCACGGATATCGGAGGAGTGCCTTGTGTGTATCAAACGTCGCAACGTAACTAGGTGACTATAAAGGTGCTCTACAGGTATCTCCGATGGTGTTTGTTGAGTTGGCATGGATCAAGACTGGGATTTGTTACTCCGTGTGACGGAGAGGTATCTCAGGGCCCACTCGGTAATACAACATCACAACAAGCCTTGCAAGCAATCTGGCTAAGTGTTAGTCATGGGATCTTGTGTTACAGAACGAGTAAAGAGACTTGCCAGTAACGAGGTTGAACTAGGTATGGAGATACCAACGATCGAATCTCGGGCAAGTAACATACCGAAGAACAAAGGGAACGTTATACGGGATTAACTGAATCCTTGACATAGAGGTTCGACCGATAAAGATCTTCATAGAATATGTAGGAACCAATGTGGACGTCCAGGTCCCGCCATTGGTTATTGACCGTAGAGGTGTCTCGGTCATGTCTACATAGTTCTCGAACCCGCAGGGTCTGCACACTTAAGGTTCGGTTACGTTTCGGTAGTGTAGAGTTATGTATGGTGGTGACCGAAGGTTGTTCGGAGTCCCGGATGAGATCCCGGACGTCACGAGGAGCTCCGGAATGGTCCGGAGGTAAATATTCATATATAGGATGTCCCAGTTTGGTCGCCGGAAAAGTTTCGGGCTCATCGGTAGTGTACCGGGAGTATCGGTAGTGTACCGGGAGTGCCGGTAGTGTACCGAGGGACCTCCGGGAGGGGTATTTCGACCCCAAGAGGTCCATGGGCTGTGGGAGAATAATAACCAGCCCTTAGTGGTCTGGGAAAACAGCCACAAAGGCCCATGGTGCAGGAGAGAAAGTCCTAAAGCAAAAAGTGGAAAATCAGCCAATAGGAGGCAATCCTACTCCAACTAGGATTGGAGGTGAAGTAGGATTGCTCCCACCTCCTATTTCGGCCGACCCAAAGGCCTTGGCTGCCTCTCCTCTCCTATCCTCCTATATATACTAGTGGATTGGGTGGTTTTTGGACAGAATTTCCGGCCACGTGCTACCCGTTTCACCGGTGCACAGTTTCTCCTCTAGATCGGTTTTCCGCAGCGCTTAGGCGAAGCCCTGCCGGAATCACTCCACCACCATCACCGGAGCGCCGTCACGCTGCCGATGAACTCTCTCTCCTCTCCACATCCTCTTGCTGGATCAAGACGGTGGAGATCGTCATCAAGCTGCACGTGTGCTGAACGCGGAGGTGCCGTCCGTTCGGCGCTAGATCGGAAGGACCGTGATCGATATCGCGAGACGGTTCGTGATGAGATCACGGAACGGATCGTGATGAGTTCACGGGACAGATCGTGATCAAGATCGTGAGACGGATCGTGATGAGATCGCGGGACGGATCGTGATGAGTTCACGGGACGGATCGTGATTGGATCGCGGGACGGATCGTGATGAGATCGCGGGACGCTCGGCGATTTGGATCGCGAAGATGTTCGACTACACCAACCGCGTTTCTTAACGCTTCCCGCTTAGCGATCTACAAGGGTATGTAGATCCACTCTCCCTCTTGTAGATGCTCATCACCATGGATAGGTTTGCGTGTGCGTAGGAAATTTTTTGTTTCCCATGCGACGTTCCCCAACAGTGGCATCATGAGCTAGGTTGATGGTTCGATGAGATCTCGAGTAGAACACAAAAGGTTTGTGGGCATTGATGCTTAGATTGCTTCCTCCCTTGGTCGTATTTTGGTTCAGCGGGATTGTGAGATGAAGCGGCCCGGACCAACATTACTCGTACGCTTACGAGAGACCGGTTCCCTCGATGCAACTTGTTGCTTAGATGGCTTGCGGGTGACAGTTTCTCTCACTTTAGTTGGATCGGATCCGACAAAGGCGGTCCTTGAGAAGGTTGAAAAGCAATCTATGTATCACCGTTGCGGTTTATGCGTAGGTGAGAATCGTTCTTGCTAGATACCCGTAGCAGCCACGTAAAACTTGCAACAACAATTAGAGGACGTCTAACTTGTTTTTGCAGGGTATGTTGTGATATGATATGGCCAATTACATGATGTGATATATGTGATGTATGAGATGATCATGTGATGTATAGATTATCACGACTTGCATGTCGATGAGTACGGCAACCGGCAGGAGCCATAGGGTTGTCTTTAATTATTGTATGACCTGCGTGTCAATCATTAAGCGCTATGTAATGCTTTACTTTATCGCTACGGTAGCAATAGTAGTAGAAGCATGCAGGACGTGACAACCCCGATGGCGACACGTTGATGGAGATCATGGTGTCATGCCAGTGACGATGGAGATCATGCCGGTGCTTTCTAGATGGAGATCAAAAGCACAAGTTCATGGCCATATCATGTCACTTATGATTTGCATGTGATGTTAATCCTTTTTATGCACCTTGTTTTGCTTAGGATGACGGTAGCATTATAAGGTGATCCCTCACTTAATTTCAAGATAAATTGTGTTCTCCCCGAGTGTGCACCGTTGCGAAAGTTCGTCGTGTTGAGACACCACGTGATGATCGGGTGTGATAGACTCTACGTTCACATACAACGGGTGCAAGCCAGATTTGCACGCGCAGAACACTCGGGTTAAACTTGACGAGCCTAGCATGTACAGACATGGCCTCGGAACACAAGAGACCGAAAGGTCGAGCATGAGTCATATAGTGGATATGATCAACATAATGATGTTCACCATTGAAGCCACCTTAACTCACGTGATGATCGGACTTGAGTTGGTGAATTTGGATCATGTATCACTCGAATGACCCGAGGGATGTCAATTTGAGTGGGAGTTCTTAAGTAATATGATTAATTGAACTCATTATCATGAACATAGTCAAAGTGTCTTTGCAAATTATGTTGTAGATTACTAGCTCGCGCTGTAGCTCCCTTGTATTTTTATATGTTCCTAGACAAATAGAGTTGAAAGATGTTGGTAGCAATATTGCGGACTGGGTCCGTGATCTGAGGATTGTCCTCATTGCTGCACAGAAGGCTTATGTCCTTAATGCACCGCTCGGTGCGCCACCCCCTCTAGCGTCGTCTATAGATGTTGTGAACATCTGACAGGCACGTTTCGATGACTACTTGATAGTTTAGTGTGTCATGCATTACGGCTTAGAATTGAGGCTCGGAAACGTTTTGAACGTCACGGAACATATGAGATGTTCTAGGAGCAGAGATTGTGATCTCAGGCTCGTGCCTGTGTTGCGAGATATGAGATCTCCAACAAGATTCTTTGCCTGTAAGATGAAGGAGAATAGCTCAATCGTTAAGAATGTACTCAGATTGTCTGGGTACTACAATCGCTTGAATCAAGTGGGAGTTGATCTTCCAGATAAGATAGTGATTGATATAGTTCTCCAAGTCACTGTCACTAAAGCTACTAGAACTTAGTTATGAACTATAATACACCAGGGATAGAAGTATTGATCCCTGAGCTGTTCGCGATGTTTGACACCGCGAAGGTAGAAATCAAGAAGGAGCGTCAAGTGTTGATGGTTAATCAAACCACTAGTTTCGAAAAGGGCAAGAGCAAGGAGGGAAACTTCATGGATAGCAAGTCAGTTGCTGCTCCAGTGAAGCAACCCAAAGTTGAACTCAAACCCGAGACTAAGTGCTTCTATTATGAGGTGAGAGGTCGCTGAAGCGGAACAACCCTAGATACTTGGTAGATGAGAAGGCTGGCAACATCGACAGAAGTATATTTGATATCCGAGTTATTGATGTGTACCTTGCTAGTACTCTTAGTAGCACCTGGGTATTGGATACCGGTTCGGTTGCTAAATGTTAGTAACTCGAAATAAAAGCTACGGAATAAACGGAGAACTAGATAAGGGTGAGGTGACGATATGTGTTGGAAGTGTTTCCAAGGTTCATGTGATCAACATCGCACGCTCTCTCTACCTTCAGGATTAGTGAAGAACCTAAATAAATGTTATTTGGTGTTTTGCGTTGAGCATGAACATGATTAGATCATGTTTGTTGCAATACGGTTATTCATTTAAGTCAGAGAATAATAGTTATTCTGGTTACATGAATAATACCTTCAATGGTCATGCACCCAGTGAGAATGGTTTGTTGAAATCTTGATCGTAGTAGTACACATGTTCATAACATTGATGTCAAAAGATACAAAGTTAATAATGATAGTACCACATACTTGTGGCACTGCCGCTAAATGTCATATTGGTATAAAGCGCATGTAGAAACTCCATGCTGATGGATATTTGTACTCATCGATTTCGAATCGGTTGAGACATGTGAACCATGCCTCTTGGGCAAGATGACTAAAGGACCCCGTTGGATGGAGCGGGCAAGTGATTCATTGGAAATGATACATGTTGATGTATGCAATCTAGTGAGTCTTGTAGCGTGTAGTGGATATCGTTATTTTCTTACCTTCACTGATGATTTGAGTAGATATAGTGTATATTTACTTAATGAAACACAAGTCTGAATCGTTTGAAAGGTTCAAGCAAATTCAGAGTGAAGTTTAAAGATCATAGTGACAAGAAGATAAAAATGACCGCGATATGATCGTGGAGGTGAATATCTGAGTTACGAGTTTGGCATACAACTTAAGACAACGTGAAATTTGTTTCACAACTAACGCCACCTGGAACACCATGGTGTGATGGTGTGTCCGGACATCATAGTCATGCTCTATTGATATAGTGCATACTGTGATGTCTCTTATCGTTTTACTACTATAATTTTTGGGGTTATGCATTAGAGACAACTACATTCACTTTAAATAGGGCATCATCTAAATCCGTTGAGATGACACCGTGTGAATTATGGTTTGATAGAAACCTAAGATGTCATTTCTTAATGTTTGGGGCTGCGATGCTTGTGTGGAAAATGTTTTCACATAATAAGCTAGAACCCAAAGCGGACAAATGTATATTCATAGAATACCCTAAGAACAGATGGGTATGCCTTCTATCTCAGATCCGAGTGCAAAGTGTTTGTTGCTAGAACTGGGTCCTTTCTCGAGAAAAAGTTTCTCTCGAAAGAATTGAGTGGGAGGAAGATAGAACTTGATGAGGTTGTTAAACCTTTGTTCAACCAGAGAGTAGCGCAGCGCAGAAAGATGTTTCTGTGAAGCCTAGGTTAGTTGAAGAGTAAGTTAATGACGATGATCATGAAGCTTCAGGATCAAGTTACTATCGAACTTCGTGGGTCGACAAGGATGTGTACTGCTCCTAAGTGGTACGACAACTCTGTCTTGGAGATCATGTTGTTGGACAACGATGAACCTACGAGCTATGGAGAAGCGATGATGGGCCCGGATTCCGACGAATGGTTAGAGGCCATGAAATCCGAGATAGGATCCATGTATGAAAACCAAGTATAGACTTTGGTAGACTTGCTCGTTAGACGGCAGGTCGTTGAGTACAAATGGACCTTTAGAATGAAGACAGACACTGATGGTGAATGTCACCATTTGTAAAGCTCGACTTGTTGCAAAGTTGTTTGTGACAAGTTCAAGGAGTTGACTGCGATGAGGCTTTCTCACTCGTAGCGATGCTAAAAGTCTGTTGGAATTATGTTAGCAGTTGTTGTGTTTTCAATTATGAAATCTGGCAGATGGATGTCAAAACATCGTTTCCTTAACGGTTTACTTGAGGAAAGGTTGTATGTGATACAACCAGAAGGTTTTGTCAGGCCTAAGGATGCTAAAAGGTGTGCAAGCTTCGGTGATCCTTCCATGGACTGAAGCAAGCATCTCAGAGTTGGAATATACGCTTTGATGAGGTGATCAAAGTTTTGATGTTTATACAAAGTTTACGAGAAACTTGTATTTGCAATAAAGTGAGTGGGAGCACTATAGAATTTCTGATAAGTATATGTGGATGACATATTGTTGATCGGAAATAATGTAGGATTTCTGAAAAGCATAAATGGTTGTTTGGAAAGTGATTTTCAAAGGAAGACCTGGATAAAGCTACCAAATTGTTGAGCATCAAGATCTATAGAGATAGATCAAGATGACTTGACGAGACTTTCAATGAGTACATACCTTGACAAAGATTTTGAAAGAGTTCAAAATGGATCAGTCAGAGAAAGAGTTCTCGCCTGATTTGTAAGGTGTGAAGTTGAGTGAGACTCAAAGCTCGACAACGGTAGAAGAAAGAGAAAGGACGAATGTCGTCCCCTATGCCTTAGCCATAGGCTCTATATTATGCCACACTCTGTACCGCACCTATGTGTGCCTTGCCATGAGTCTGTCAAGGGGTACAAGAGTGGTCCAGGAGTGGATCACTGGACAGCGGTCGGAATTATCCTTAGTAACCAGAGGACTAAGGAAATGTTTCTTGATTATGGAGGTGATAAAGAGTTCATCGTAAAGAGTTACGTCGATGCAAGCTTTAACACCTATCCGGATGACTAGTAGTAGCAATCAGGATACGTATAGTGGAGCAGCCATTTGGAAATAGTACCAAGTGGAGTGTGGTAGCAGTGTTTACGGTTTGACATAGAGATTTGCAAAGTACACACGTATCTAAATATCGCAGACCCGTTGACTATAAGACCTCTCTCACATGCAAAGCATGATCGAGCCCCAAAACTCATTGGGTGTTAGATTCATAACAATGCGAATCACATGGTGATGTGAACTAGATTATTGACTCTAGTGCAAGTGGGAGACTGTTGGAAATATGCCCTAGAGGCAATAATAAATTAGTTATTATCATATTTCCTTGTTCATGATAATCGTTTATTATCCATGCTATAATTGTATTGATCGGAGACTTAAATGCATGTGTGGATACATAGACAAAACCATGTCCCTAGTATGCCTCTAATGGACTAGCTCGTTGATCAAAGGATGGTTAAGGTTTCCTAGCCATGTACATGAGATGTCATTTGATAACGGGATCACATCATTAGGAGAACGATGTGATGGATAAGACCCAAACTACAAACATAGCATATGATCGTGTCAGTTTATTGCTACTGTTTTCTGCATGTCAAGTATATGTTCCTATGACCATGAGATCATGCAACTCACGGATATCGGAGGAGTGCCTTGTGTGTATCAAACGTCGCAACGTAACTAGGTGACTATAAAGGTGCTCTACAGGTATCTCCGATGGTGTTTGTTGAGTTGGCATGGATCAAGACTGGGATTTGTTACTCCGTGTGACGGAGAGGTATCTCAGGGCCCACTCGGTAATACAACATCACAACAAGCCTTGCAAGCAATCTGGCTAAGTGTTAGTCATGGGATCTTGTGTTACAGAACGAGTAAAGAGACTTGCCAGTAACGAGGTTGAACTAGGTATGGAGATACCAACGATCGAATCTCGGGCAAGTAACATACCGAAGAACAAAGGGAACGTTATACGGGATTAACTGAATCCTTGACATAGAGGTTCGACCGATAAAGATCTTCATAGAATATGTAGGAACCAATGTGGACGTCCAGGTCCCGCCATTGGTTATTGACCGTAGAGGTGTCTCGGTCATGTCTACATAGTTCTCGAACCCGCAGGGTCTGCACACTTAAGGTTCGGTTACGTTTCGGTAGTGTAGAGTTATGTATGGTGGTGACCGAAGGTTGTTCGGAGTCCCGGATGAGATCCCGGACGTCACGAGGAGCTCCGGAATGGTCCGGAGGTAAATATTCATATATAGGATGTCCCAGTTTGGTCGCCGGAAAAGTTTCGGGCTCATCGGTAGTGTACCGGGAGTATCGGTAGTGTACCGGGAGTGCCGGTAGTGTACCGAGGGACCTCCGGGAGGGGTATTTCGACCCCAAGAGGTCCATGGGCTGTGGGAGAATAATAACCAGCCCTTAGTGGTCTGGGAAAACAGCCACAAAGGCCCATGGTGCAGGAGAGAAAGTCCTAAAGCAAAAAGTGGAAAATCAGCCAATAGGAGGCAATCCTACTCCAACTAGGATTGGAGGTGAAGTAGGATTGCTCCCACCTCCTATTTCGGCCGACCCAAAGGCCTTGGCTGCCTCTCCTCTCCTATCCTCCTATATATACTAGTGGATTGGGTGGTTTTTGGACAGAATTTCCGGCCACGTGCTACCCGTTTCACCGGTGCACAGTTTCTCCTCTAGATCGGTTTTCCGCAGCGCTTAGGCGAAGCCCTGCCGGAATCACTCCACCACCATCACCGGAGCGCCGTCACGCTGCCGATGAACTCTCTCTCCTCTCCACATCCTCTTGCTGGATCAAGACGGTGGAGATCGTCATCAAGCTGCACGTGTGCTGAACGCGGAGGTGCCGTCCGTTCGGCGCTAGATCGGAAGGACCGTGATCGATATCGCGAGACGGTTCGTGATGAGATCACGGAACGGATCGTGATGAGTTCACGGGACAGATCGTGATCAAGATCGTGAGACGGATCGTGATGAGATCGCGGGACGGATCGTGATGAGTTCACGGGACGGATCGTGATTGGATCGCGGGACGGATCGTGATGAGATCGCGGGACGCTCGGCGATTTGGATCGCGAAGATGTTCGACTACACCAACCGCGTTTCTTAACGCTTCCCGCTTAGTGATCTACAAGGGTATGTAGATCCACTCTCCCTCTTGTAGATGCTCATCACCATGGATAGGTTTGCGTGTGCGTAGGAAATTTTTTGTTTCCCATGCGACGTTCCCCAACAAGATGATGTCAGGAATATGATATTTTAGCCATGGGATGACTATGAGATGAGCACTACTAGGAAAAGCGCTGCTAGTGGCGCACCTGTTTTGGCCACTAATGGCGCACTACAGGTACGCCATTAGTAATTAATACTAATGGCGCACCCCTGGTGTGCCATTAGTATACCAGATATTTCAAACTTCCCGGTCATATTACGTATCATATTTTGAACATTTTTCCAAAAAAAATCGAAACAAAATTTGAAATATAAGTTTGAAATTTCCCCTCTAGATCTTAAAAGCCCAGTATCTTTTATTCTGTTAGGTTTTTTGGGATTCTAAAAATCTTCAACGGGGTTCCCCCGGTTGAATTTGGATGTAACTTTTCGAGTAGATGATTTTCCATATAAAAAACTTTTTAATCCGTATGCAAAAGTTATGCCCATTTTACTAAATTCCAAAGAGATTTTGCAAATAAAGTCAAAATTCATATTTGTAAATTTTCCAAACAACTAGACCACATATCACATGGGAAACTTATTTTCTCTTATTTTTTTGACATTTCCATCGTTTTCTTTTATTTATTTTTAAAACTGAAAAGGCGGTCCACCGGGGAGGTGCATTTTGTAGTAGTGCAGGTTACTAATGGCGCACCACCTATAAATGCGCCATTAGTAACCCTGGTTACTAATGGTGCACCACCTAACTTGTGCGCCATTAGTAACCAGGGTTACTAATGGTGCATTTGTAGGTGGTGGTGCTAGGGAACGTCGCATGGGAAACAAAAATTTTCCTACGCACACGCAAACCTATCCATGGTGATGAGCATCTATGAGAGGGAGAGTGGATCTACGTACCCTTGTAGATCGCTAAGCGGGAAGCGTTAAGAAACGCGGTTGGTGTAGTCGAACTTCTTCGCGATCCAAATCGCCGAGCGTCCCGCGATCCAATCACGAACCTTCCCGCGAACACATCATGATCCGTCCCGTGAACTCATCACGATCCGTCTCACGATCTTGATCATGATCTGTCCCGCGAACTCATCACAATCCGTTCCGTGATCACATCACGAACCGTCTCGCGATCTCGATCACGGTCCTTCCGATCTAGCGCCGAACAGACGGCACCTCCGCGTTCAGCACACGTGCAGCTTGATGACGATCTCCACCGTCTCGATCCAGCGAGAGGAGGTGGAGAGGAGAGAGAGTTCACCGGCAGTGTGACGGCACTCCGGTGATGGTGGTGGAGCAATTCCGGCAGGGCTTCGCCTAAGCGCTGTAGAAAACCGATCTAGAGGAGAAACTATGCACCGGTGTAACGGGTAGCACGTGGCCGGAAATTCTGTCCAAAAACCACCCAATCCACTAGTATATATAGGAGGAGAGGAGAGGAAAGGAAGCCAAGGCCTTTGGGTCGGCCGAAATAGGAGGTGGGAGCAATCCTACTTCACCTCCAATCCTAGTTGGAGTAGGATTGCCTCCTATTGGCTGATTTTTCACTTTTTGCTTTAGGACTTTCTCTCCTGCGCCATGGGCCTTTGTGGCTATTTTCCCAACCCAATAAGGGCTGGTTATTATTCTCCCACATCCTATGGACCTCTTGGGGTCGAAATACCCCTTCCGGAGGTCCCCCGGTACACTACCGGCACTCCCGGTACGCTACCGATACTCCCGGTACACTACCGATGAGCCCGAAACTTTTCCGGCGACCAAACTGGGACATCCTATATATGAATCTTTACCTCCGGACCATTCCGGAGCTCCTCGTGACGTCCGGGATCTCATCTGGGACTCCTAACAACCTTCGGTCACCACCATACATAACTCTACACTACCGAAACGTCACCGAACCTTAAGTGTGCAGACCCTGCGGGTTCGAGAACTATGTAGACATGACCGAGACACCTCTACGGCCAATAACCAATGGCGGGACCTGGACGTCCACATTGGTTCCTACATATTCTACGAAGATCTTTATCGGTTGAACCTCTATGTCAAGGATTCAGTTAATCCCGTATAACGTTCCCTTTGTTCTTCGGTATGTTACTTGCCCGAGATTCGATCGTCGGTATCTCCATACCTAGTTCAACCTCGTTACCAGCAAGTCTCTTTACTCGTTCCGTAATACAAGATCCCGCAACTAACAATTAGTCACATTGCTTGCAAGGCTTATTGTGATGTTGCATTACCGAGTGGGCCCCGAGATACCTCTCCGTTACACGGAGTAACAAATCCCAGTCTCGATCCATGCCAACTCAACAAACACCATCGGAGATACCTGTAGAGCACCTTTATAGTCACCCAGTTACGTTGCGACGTTTGATACACACAAGGCACTCCTCCGATATCCGTGAGTTGCATGATCTCATGGTCATAGGAACATATACTTGACATGCAGAAAACAGTAGCAATAAACTGACACGATCATATGCTATGTTTGTAGTTTGGGTCTTATCCATCACATCATTCTCCTAATGATGTGATCCCGTTATCAAATGACATCTCATGTCCATGGCTAGGAAACCTTAACCATCCTTTGATCAACGAGCTAGTCCATTAGAGGCATACTAGGGACATGGTTTTGTCTATGTATCCACACATGCATTTAAGTCTCCGATCAATACAATTATATCATGGATAATAAACGATTATCATGAACAAGGAAATATGATAATAACTAATTTATTATTGCCTCTAGGGCATATTTCCAATAGGTGCGCCATTACTAGTTTTACAAAAATAAAAATAAAAAAGTTAGTAGTGGCGCACCGTGTGTGTGGTGCGCCATTACTAGTTTGAACTAGTAATGGTGCACTATACACTGGTGCGCCATTACTAGTTATGAAAAAAAA
Source organism: Hordeum marinum (assembly GCA_022496015.1). Taxonomy (NCBI): domain Eukaryota; kingdom Viridiplantae; phylum Streptophyta; class Magnoliopsida; order Poales; family Poaceae; genus Hordeum; species Hordeum marinum. Next base: position 454,858,351 of record CM039672.1, on the reverse strand, counting down.
GTAAAAAAAATTGTTAGTAGTGGCGCACCAGGTGAGTGGTGTGTCATTACTAGTTATAACTAGTAATGGCGCACTGTGCCCTGATGCGCCATTACTAGTTTTGAAAAAAAAAGTTTGTTAGTAGTGGCGCACCGTGGGTGTGGTGCGCCATTAGTGTCCATCACACTAATGGCACACCAACACATGGTGCGCCACTGCTATATAGTAGTGGCGCACCACATGTGTGGTGCGCCATTAATGTCCATATTATCTATAACCCTTTTCCTAGTAGTGGAGTGGTCGGATGACCACATGATTTGAATTGGATTTGGATCAGACTTAGATTGGATCTTGAGAATATTCAGAGTATAAATTATTTACTCAATATGCTTTACCTTATCGTATTTACTTTAATAGTTATCTTGTTGGATAATCATATTATGCCATGATATTTAATCCTGCTAGATAGGTATGATATGCCATGATAATTAATAATGCTCTAACAACAAATGCATGCTTGAATGCCATGGATTTCTTTGCTTGGTGTATATGTTAGTTTGGTTTGCTTGCGAGTACATTCAAAAGTACTCAGCGGCCTTCAATATGGCCAGGTTCACATAAGGATTCATCGCCCGTCGACGAGGAGCCGGAGCGTTCACAGGCTAGAAGAGTAACCTAGTCAGATCCCTGTGGATTGGAGCCGCACCAAGACCACGCTGCCCTAGATAGAACCTTTGCGCTGCCATCACTTTTGTAATATACCCCATGTAATACTTATATATCCAGTAATAAAAATGCCTGTGTTCATGATACTTGTTGTAAACGCGCATGCTAGAGTGATTTCCTGGGCTAGCTTGCGCGGCGACCGTCTGGCTACAGTGGTAATCATGAGGTGCGCCACACGGCTAGAACGCGGGGGGACGGCGGCAGCAGACAGAGCCGGTGCAGAGCCGTTGGATGCAGAGCACTGCGGGCAAGAGGAGCAAGCAGAGCCGGCTCACGGAAGCCGGGTCGATGTGGGCGACCGTGGAGGGGGGCGCGAGCCGGTGGACGGCAGCAGCGTGCGCGCGGTGGGCGGCCCGCAACGGCGGGAAGCCGGCCATGGCCGTGAGGGAGCAAGAGGGCCTGACCAAGGAGCGTGCCAGCCGGCCAGCATGGCGTAGCGAGCCGGCGGGCACGCACGAACCGGAGCAGACTCAGGCGGAGCCAAGCAGCGCTGGAACGGCCCGAGGCGGGCGCACGCGTGGAGCGGAGTGGGGCACCGGCGACTGAGCGGAGCTGTGTAGAGGCCGGCATGTGCGCGCGCTGAGCTGGGCGGCCGTGGGACAGAGCCGGTCATGACGGAGGAGCAGGAGAGGTGAGGCGATGCAGGTGGAGTCGGTTGCGCAGGGCGAGGCGATGTAGGTGGAGGCGGAGAAGCCGACGCAGCGCGGGGGCGGTGTAAGCGGCCAGCGGGCGCGTGCGGGGCGGGGTAGTCAGACGTGGCGGGAGCCAGCCTGCAACACGTGTGGGTAGGCGTCCGCTGCGGTGGCCAACCAGGACGCGCGCGGGCGGCTAGACCCGGAGGCGGGGCAGAGCCGACTAAGGGCAGCGGGCACGTGGGAGCGGGGCGGCCCGCGGTGGGACGACATGGAGCTGACCTGTGCGTGCGGCCATGAGAGCAGCTAGGCACGCGGATGATGCGAGGTCAACTATCAGGGCAGGCGGGGTCGGGAGGAGCTGACTGCGCCGCAGGCGGGTAGAGGAGGCCATGGGCATGCAGGCGGGTGAGGAGGGGCCGCTGGGGTCAGACGGTCGGCCGACCGGTAGTGGGAGCCGGCTGGGCACAGGATCCCGCACGGGGCCGCCAGCGGAGCGCGAGTGTGGCACAGAGGGCGCACACGACACGCGGAGGTGGAGCCGTCGCGGCATGCAAGCGGGGCGAGTCGGGCGCGTCACCGACGCGCGACTGGGGCCTAGACATGAACCAGCGTGCGGGAGTGAAGCCGGCGTTGGAGGATCGCGGGCGGACGCGCGCGCGCAACTAGGCATTGGGGTCGCGGCGCGGTGGGCTCTGGCGGCATCGTGGTTGCGAATGGAGGCGGAGCAGCGGCGAGGGCCCCGGGGGTGGAGCAAGGCAGAGCGGAGCGGGAGGCGAGCCGGCACGCGACCAGGCGCACGCAACGCGACGGTACGAATGAGGCGGGGCATCCTGGCCATGGGAATTTTTGTCGTGGCTACGGAGAGAAGTGTCTGCCATAGCCGTTGCTCCCGTCGCTGGGGGAGACGAGGGTGGTGACGCGAGGCGGCAGCAGCATGCGCGGGTGGAGACGACACCCGCTCCTCCATCCTGAGCCGCGGCGCCCGTGGCAGCGGCGGCAGGGGTTTGACGGTGGAGACGGACGACGCCGAGGCCGGTGGTGAGGGTGTGACCGGCGCAGGCGTGAGCGCCCTGGGGTGTGTTGACGTCAAACCCCCGAGCGCCGCCGGAGGGATGGCGACGATGTCGTAGCAGTGGTGACGAAGAGGGTCCTGCCCGGAACGCGGTTCTAGCAGCAGCTTGCCCCATGGTGGGCGCCAACTGTTGTCGTTTTTTCCACAACAGATGCCAGGGGTGGCTTATCAAGGTGAGAGCAAGGCTGCCGTGAAAGATCCAAGACGGGATTGGGCAGTTGCACGCGATGGTTTACCCAGGTTCGGGGCTCTCTGGAGAGATAATACCCCTACTCCTGCATGTCTGTATATGAGGTGTATATGTCGTACAGGGTTGCTCCTAGAGCTGTGTTTGGGGAAGAAGAGGGAGGTGGTTGCTCCTTTTCATAGCCTCACGTGTGTGAGAATGAGAGAAATGGGAGCGGAGGAGAGAATGAGAGGAGGCTTTTCCTGCCTGTGGATGGGCTCCCCTGGTGCCTCTTATATAGGGAGGCCCAGGTGACAAGGGGTGGCCCAGATGGTCTAACTACACTATTGGAGGTGACATGCGAAGTGACTCATGATGCAGGCTACGGTGCATCACTATTGAAGCGAAGTGAAGTGACGCATGACGGGTGCACAGTGAGACACTATTTGCTAATAGTGCCGGACTGTAGCGCGGTGGCTGACTCTACAGTCTATCAGCTACAGTGTCTTTTGCTTGTGTCCGATGGGACGCCTAGAGCTGACTTCGTCGGGCCGCAGTCGGCAGCCTCCAGCCGGCCAGCCATCCAGCCGGCAGCCTCCAACCGGCCAGGCTCCAGCTGGCCACGCTCCAGCCGTCCAGGTGCAGCCAGCAACCCGCAGCTAGAGAGGAGTAGCCAGCAGTCGGGTCATAGCTTTGTCTTCTATTTTTGCTTCTTTGATTGTCTTGTTGATTCGTGGGGCTGGGCATACCGGGAGTGACTCCCCCTATGTTTTAAAATGTTGAGTCATCTCCTTGAGCCTACCCGTGGGTAATCCCCCCGACACCTTGCTCCTTGAAATCATGCCCCATCGTACCACAAACCTGACACCATCTGGGAGACGTTCATAGCGAACAACAAAGATTTCCCTCTCACCTCCGCGAATCAGAGAGATAGCTTTCTTTAGAGGATTGCAAACGTCCAGCCGCATCCTCACTCTATAAAAATTTCCTTGGAAATCAAAGGAAGAATGCTGGACATCCACAAACTCACCAAGCTTAGATGCTAAAGCTTTGACCTTGCCATGGTAGGCCAGCCGTAGGTCAATGATTCGGGCACATATCTCAAAAGTAAACAACTCAATGGTCGATGACTTGGAATATCCATCATACGGGGCAATGATCATCGGATTCCCCCTGAAGTTCCAAGGACCTCCTTGAGTAACCCGCTCCCAATCTCCCAAGCAATTGAATTGCATCTGAAACAAGTTTTCCTCCAAGGTTTTTATCTTGACGTCTCTTGCTAGATCCACGCACTCCGCATGTTATGGAAGAACCAGTATGCGCTAAACCCCTTATCCATGTGAACTCTTGCCAAGATCATCCAACGGAGGGTCTCCTCTGCTGGTGCATCATCATCCCCGAAGACCACATCATCAAGATCCTCTTCTTGCAGAGCCAGTTCCTTCATGTGATCCTATGTCTGACGTTTTCCTTTGTTCCCCGATCCCAAGGCGCCGCCCCGATTAATCATTCACCTAGATCATATTAGATTAGAAAACTTGGTCCCTCGTCTACCCCTCAAGGAGATCGAAGGAGAACCCCTAAAACCCCTTAAAGTCCCACCCCAAATCCAGCTGGGCCGCACAAGCAATCCGGGGAAGAGGATTGGGAATCGATCGAAGGGAGGGACGGTAAAAATTTCTCAACACCGCCAACAACGGCGAGAGGAAGGAGAAACCCTAGCGACAGGGAAAAAGATGTCGTACGTCGGTCAAGTAGCACTCACCGTACATGAATTTGTACAAGTTTTATTTGTTTCTTTTCCAAGTTTTCTTTCTTTTTCTTTGTTTCCTTCTCGGGTTTCATTGTGTTCATCCTTTTGTACTGGTTTTCTTCGTTTTCTATTTTTTTTAATTTCCTTCATTTTCATTTTCTTATTTTACCGTGTTTTTTGTCGATTTTCATCATTTTTTTACCAACACATGTTTTTTCAGTACAAATTCAACATGTTTCGCATGAACAACATTTTTTATATGAACATATAACACTTTTCCAATACATGATTAACATGTTTGAAAATTTAGATTTTTTTGTCTACATTTTATTACATATGTTCTGATGTATAATTACTTTTCATAAAAATTGAAATTTTTTGGTATACATATGAAACATTATTTTTATACATGTTGAACATTTAAAAAATACAAAATAAGCATTTTTTAAATGTATGTTTTAATGTTTATATTTTTGTATTCATGTTTAACAAATTTGAAATACATTATTAATTTTTTTAATTATGATGACTAACATTTTTATCAAATACATGTTTTGATGTATATTTTGTGCCATGCACATTTATACATTTTGCGTATACAACTGAACGTGATCTTGAGCGGTTTCCTGGCTCATAGTGCCTGAGCAGTTCGTCGCATACGTTCCCCTGGTATGGCGCTTATGGACATGTTCCTTTGCCACACGTGTGCGGTACAAAACTTCCTGATGCACAGTCGTGACCTTGAGCACCGGCTTCAGGGCATTGAACAGTTCAACGGAGAGCGAGTCTTCAGAAGCTACCAAGGAGGTTGGATGTTTCTGGTCGCCGGGCAACATTTCGACCATGCAGTAGTGAATATTTTCTTCAAGGCTCAGCTTTTATATCCTTATGGCGTGATCTTCACCGACAACAAGCTCCGCCCGATATTTTTGATCGCATTGGCGCTCACCGGCTAGCCACTCGGTGACGGTGGGATCTTCTTGGCCGCCGCCATCGCCAACGTGGTCGGCTTGTTGCCCAAGGTCAATCAACTGCCACAGTTTGCATTGTGGTGCATGGATGACGTTGCGCTCGACCAGCGACCTCTGACGGAAGGATTTGACATCGAGTGCGCGGGACTAGAGGAGGGGTGATTCTCAAGGACGTTGCTTACCAGGATGGACTTTTCTATCTCCTAAGGAATTGGGAGGACGTGGTGGCAGTGGAGATCGTGGGGCAAATTCTAGTCGCTTACCGGTACGTTACGTGGTGGCAGCGAATTAAAATAAGAATTTTATACCAATTATTTATCTACAATTATTTTATCATACTTAGATTACTAATACATCAATGACTTTATTTTCTAGTATGATTTAGCTGACTAACCACATAACAAGGTTGTGTAATATTAATTATGACATTAATTTTTACCATTTTTATTTTTTGTTACTCAACAGAATCAGCGCTACTAAAATTTAATTGTAAGTTTTAGCAAAACTTATGTTTAAAGGAAAGTTGGAAAATTGTATAAACTATACATGGCATATCCACATATTTTTGTGTATTTGTATATGTTGGTATAGATCTCTAAAACTGCCACCACGTCTAGCATATTCACTGCCACCACGTCTACAATTCGTATGAGTAGAAAGAAAAAAATCCGTATGAGTAGAGTGTCATGTATTTTCGTACCCTACGGAATTAGGAAGAGTGTTTGGTAGCAGATGAAATAGAAGAAATCCAACAAAGAGATTTTGGTGGATAGAAATTGTCCACCAAGATATAGTACAATTGAATCATTTGAAAAAATCCCTAAGGATTTCAATCTTACGAATCAAATGGATATCACATGGAAAAAAAAGGTCTAAGAAACCAAATTTTCTAAACATCCTATGAAATTCCTTTTGTATCAAAGAAGTCCTAAATGATAACGGTTGCTAGGAGTATAATATATCAGGGGCTTCCTTATCCTCTCGAGGGCCAGGGCGGTCGCCTTCTTTGCCCTGCCTATGGGCCGGCCCTGCAGCATCTATATGTGGCAAGGACGGTTTATCCTTCCGTCATCATACTCACCTTCCATGTGATGTTTCTCCTATGTCTCCAAAAGAAAATGTGATGTTTCTCCTTTCGCTCAAAAAAAAAATGGGGTGTTCCTCCTTTGTCTCAAAAAAGAAAATATAAAATGTGGTTTTTCCCCTAGGAAGCTTCGTTGCTCTGCTTCCCCTGTTTCGGATGAACTGTTATGTATTCTGTCGAAATCGTGGCATTAGTTAATCAACATGATTTTGTTGTTGTGATTTCTTCTCGCATGATGCCGAAGTAGTGCTCTGTCCAGAAAGGAGCTGAATGCAGCGAGAGGACGCATGCTCCGGTCGTGGTGGACTGGTGGTGCGTGCGCACTCTGCTCACGGCCGGACGAATCCGCTGGCCAACACACATGATACAATGTCTGCACACAACACGGCCCGCCCATGGCCAGATATACCAGCACCCATGTCCAACAGCTTTACCACCAGCGCCTGCTCCAGCTCGGTTGTGTCGCCCCGCAGCGCTGTCACCGCCGCTTTGAACCCAAAGCTGGAACAACGTTGCCCACCAGTGCAAGAAAAAATGTTTCCCACCCCCACACGTGCGCTTGGCCGCTCAAGGATCTAGAGACCGCGAACGCCGGCTCTGCCTTGGTCGGGCTCACTTTTACCCTCCCAAAGCCGATGACCATCTGGCAGGCAGCTGGTGTGCGTGCCACCTCGGCAGGCTAGCCCATCTGAGCCAGTGCACCGGGTGCATCAAGAGCACGCCGCCGACCCGAAAGCAATAGACCCCTCACTTGGCGACACAGACAAACCGCCTGTGTTGAGTATCATGATTGTTTAAAAAATATAGATAGATTACGAATTGTTTATGTCTTGACTTGTACTTTAAGATGATCATGTACTCTTATATATATATATATATATATATATATATATATATATATATATATATATATATATATTCATAAGGCTTAAGCAATACATCAACTATTCCACTAATACCTCTCTTCTTTCTAACGTGGTATCTGCCATAAGTTCCTAGACTTAGCCACCGGCCGTCGCTTCTGCACCACGCGCCGCCCCCGGGGCAATTGGTCTTCATGACTGTCGTCGGGGGCTGCGTCGCCCGTACCTAGGGTTCGTCCGTCGGTCATGTTGACCGGCTGCCCTAAAGAGTCTTTTTTCCGATCTCTTGATCTAGGATTTTCTTTCTTCCGCCGGTCACTTTGATCGACGTTTTCTTTTTGGTTTTCTGATCTAAGATCGGTTTGTGTCATGCCTTGCCGTCATCGACCACCATGCGTATACTCTGACATCGGCGCGGCCCGGCTTCTCCACCGACCAGACGACCGCGCGCAACACGACGGCCGTCGCCATGCTCCGATCGGGACTCCTCCATCGCACCGACCCGACGGCCTCGTGCCATGCGGCGGCCCATCACATTCGTCGTTCGCGAGCGGGCCTGCCTGTCGATCTCCACCGTCGCCTTGTTCAGTCGCGCACCGGCCGACTCCCGGCTCCGACCGCATCGGCCTCGCCGCCTGCCTTGGGCCGGCTACTGGCTGGCGGTTGTTTTCAGCCTCGCGGGCTCTCTAACGCCAGCTGTGTCGGCCTCGCCGGTTGCCTCGCGCTGACTGCGTCGTGTCAGCTGCCGACTCCGGCTGCGTCGGGCTCGTACGCATGTCGTCTTGCACTGACTGTCGTCGTCGGCTTCATCTCGGACTCCCCGCCATCCCACCTCCATCGAGCGGCGTCCCCGACCTCGCGCACGATCGGATTGATTTCCCGGCCGCCGCCGCAGTCCACCTCATCTACGTCGTGCGACCGCCTGGCCCGTCGGTTGCGCGCGCCTTCGCAGGTCATGTGAAGACTGTCCCGAGTAAAGCACGCCCCTTCACCTATCGAGCATCCAGCTGCCGATGGGTCACCCCATCAGGCCGCAACGCCGCCGCCACGTGGTTCTCCTCGCGGCTGCACCAACTCGCGCGTCGCCGCTATGTCGCCCCTTCGGGCCGTAGTACGTGACACGCGGTCCCCGTCGCCACCCGAGGCCGTCCCCGCCGTCACAGCAACCCGCGCTTCGCCGTAGTGCCGCCCCTTCGGGCCATAGCACGTGGCCCGCAGTCACCACCACCGCCCGAGGTCTTTCCGCCGTCGCCACGACCCGCGTGCTACCGCTGTGTTGCCCTTTCGGGTCGTAGCATTGCGGCTTGCGGTCCACTCCGCCGTCCCCGCACGTCAACTTCCCGTGGTATGCGCCGCGTCGCCTCCCTTAGCGCGGGAACGTCACCGTCCGCGCTGGTCTTCATCACGTTGTCGGGTTCTTCCTCGCCTACTTCGAGCATCGTCGTCGTGCTCCTAACCAGCCGCCGCTATCGCTCTTCTTCGGCGTTGCTACAGCTCGCTCACCCGAGTCGCGCCGCCAGTCCACCCCCTTCTTCTTCGTCAGCACTAGCTCATCACCAGCGTTGCCGTCGTCTAGCCTGACCACTTCATCTACTCCGACCACCGCGGGCGACATCGGGCCCTTGCCAATTTGCGCCGCAACCATGGTCGAGTCCTTCTCTGCTAGCCTCCTTGACATGGCGTACCAGTTGTGTGCAGGTCCCCGTCTACACATGCCCGGGGCTGGCAACACCGACGCATGCCTTCGTCCCCGATGTGTACCCAGGCCTGGCAAGCCTGGAGCGGCGCATCATCAACATCGACTTCGTCCGTCTACGCATGCCCAGTGCTGGCAACACCGACGCGTGCCTTCGTCCACGACGTGTCCCTGGACTTGGCAATCCTGGCGCGACGTGTCTCAACTACGCGTGTTCTTCCCGACGCACCACTTCTTGGACACTACTGCGCCCATGACTAACTCAGCGCCTCCTTGCGCCCGCGGCTCCTCGGCGACTACATCGACACCGGCTACCCCGACTCGACATCGACCATGGCATTCTTCGCATGGCTACCTCGATCATGGCTACACCACCTTATGCTCTCGTCTACTTCAACATCGGCACAAAGGGCTACCGCCTTGCTTCAGCAACCTCGTCGGTTTCTACTCCAACCATGACTTCCGCGATGCATCGACCGTTACGACTATGGGGGGATGACTGTCGGCTTACCTTCGGATTATTCTACATCCCACCGTCTGCATCGCTACCGTTGTCACTGTGGGGGATGTTGAGTACCGTGATTGTTTAGGAAACATAGATAGATTAGGATTGTTCCTGCCTTGACTTGTACTCCAAGATGATCATGTACTCCTATATATATGCCCACGAGGCTCAAGCAATACATCAACTATTCCACCGATCCCTCTCTTCTTTCCAACAGTCTGCATCTGTCTGGACCGAGCGGTCCGGACGCATTTTACCGTCTAAAGTGGTACCCCATCCGTCATCGTCGTTGTCGTCGTCGGGCTTCCAGAGACGGCAGGACATGGGGCAGCGACCGCAGTGTTGGGGAACGTTGCATGGGAAACAAAAAATTTCCTACGCACACACAAGATCTATCCATAGTGATGAGCATCTACGAGAGGGAGAGTGGATCTAGATACCCTTGTAGATCGCTAAGCGGGAAGCGTTAAGAAACGCGGTTGATGTAGTCGGACTTTTTCGCGATCCAAATCACCGAGCATCCCGCGATCCCATCACGATCCTTCTCGCGAGCCAATCACGATCCGTCCCGCGATCCCATCATGATCCATCCCGTGATCAAATCACGAATCGTCGCGATCCTGATAACAGTCCTTCCGATCTAGCGCCGAACTAATGGCGCCTCCGCGTTCAGCACACGTACAGCTCGATGATGATCTCCGCATTCTTGATCCAGCAAGAGAGAGCGGAGAGGTAGATGAGTTCTTAGGCAGCGCGACGGCGTGGCGGTGATGGTGGTGGAACTATTTCGGTAGGGCATCACCTAAGCATCGCCGAACTAGACTAGAGGAGAAAACGATCTAGATGAAGTAAAGGGAGCACGTGACAATTAGGGTTAGCTCTCCCCTATAAATCCTCTAGTATATATAGTAGGGACGGAAGGGAGGAGGCAGCCTCAAACCCTCAAAGGTTGGCCGAAATTGGAGGTGGAGGAGTCCTACTCCAATCCTACTAGGAGTAGGATTCCTCCTCTCTACTTGGAAACCCTTTCCACCTTTTCACCTTTGAGTTTTCCCCACCCCTAGCCGCATGGGCCTTAGTGGGGGGTTCGGCCAGCCCAGTAGGGGCTGGTTTGACTCTTCCCACAGCCCATGAGGTCCTTTGGGTCGAGACACCCCTTCCGATGGCCCCCTGTACCCTCCCGGCACTCCCGGCACACAATCGAAGTACCCCTTTTTTTCCGATGACCAAAACAGGACTTCCTATATATCATTCTTTACCTCTGGACCATTCTGGAGCTCCTCGTGACGTCCAGGATCTCATCTGAGACTCCGAACAACCTTCGGTCACCACCATACATAACTCTACTATACAGAAACGTCACCGAACCTTAAGTGTGCAGACCCTGCGGGTTTGATAACTATGTAGACATGACCGAGAGACCTCAACGGTCAATAAACAATAGAGGGACCTGAATGCCCATATTAGTTCCTACATATTCAATGAAGATCTTTATCGGTTGAACTTTTATGTCAAGGATTCAGTTAATCCCGTACGATGTTCCCTTTGCTTTTCGGTATGTTACTTGCCTGAGATTCGATCGTTGGTATCTCTATACCTACTTCAATCTCGTTACTGGCAAGTCTCTTTACTCGTTCTGTAATACAAGATCCCGTGGCTAACACTTTAGTCACATTTCTTGCAAAACTTGTTTGTGATGTTGTATCACCGAGTGGGCCCTGAGATACCTCTCCGTCACACGGAGTAACAAATCGCAGTCTTGATCCATGCCCACTCAACAGACACCCTCGGAGATACCTATATAGCATCTTTATAGTCACCCAGTTACGTTGTGATTTTTGATACACACAAGGTATTCCTCCGGTGTCAGTGAGTGCATGATCTCATGGTCATAGGAACAGATACTTGACATGCAGAAAACTATAGCAATAAACTGACACGATCATATGCTCTGTTTATAGTTTGGTTCTTGTCCATCACATCATTCTCCTAATGATGTGATCCTGTTATAAAATGACATCTCATGTCTATGGTCAGGAAACCTTGACAATCTTTGATCAACGAACTAGTTAACTAGAGGCATACTAGGGACATAGTGTTGTCTATGTACCCATACATGTATTTGAGTTTCCAATCAATGCAATAATAGCATGGATAATAAACGAATATCATGAACAAGGAAATATAATAATAACCAATTTATTATTGCCTCTAGGGCATATTTCCAACACACAGCCACCGCGAAGGTGGGCGGCATCAATGTCGAACGTTGCGGCTCTCGACCGCCATGAGTCCGTTGGAGCGATAGAGGAGGAGGGTTTTGGGTGCGACTTGGATGTTGGACGCTTACATGGAAGTGGTCCGTACGGACGCAAAGCCCCCCAGTTTGCTACCGTTCTATGAAAAAATGGATGTCCGGACGGTAGACAAACGGATGGGTAAGAGATCATGTGATGCGGAGCATCCCACCATCATCCCCATGAAGATTGCACCATCAAGCGAGCTCCCAAGTGGCCCTATGCCAAGAGCACACGCACTCGACATTGAACCTAAGGTGAACTCACTCCTCTTCGAGCATGACTTTGATGGCAAAGGAACTTGGATGCTACCTCATAAGGAAACCTTGTGTATCCTTAGGTACGAGGGAGATGACCTCGAAGGTCCAAGGAATCATCCCCAAGACCGAGGCCGAGGAGGGGAAGGAGCTATTACCAAGGGCAAGTATCTGGATAGCCCGGAACTTCCGGCCAGCCCGAAACTTCCGGCCAGCCCGAAACTTTTGGGCCACTGTCGTCCCAAGGACAGGTCCACGGATGCAGACTTTTGGGTTAGTCCGGAGCCTGCCCGGAGCTTCCGGCCCCCGGAACTTTCGGCCCTCCATCAGCCCAGCCACCGAAGCCTGTGCCAACTCTCTGGAAAGCCCGAACCCCACCCGGAACCAGGCCCGAACTTCCGGCCTTCACAGAGTGAAGCCACTCGGGCCCGAGGCCCATGTACTCTTTCACTTACCCCTTCGCCCCTAGACTATATATACTCGTCTTCCACCTCGAGGTAGGGTTAGCTAATGTTTGCTCTCGAGCTTAGCTCCATTACTTGCTTCGCCTAGGGAGTTTGCCCTCCTTTGGAAGTAGATCCAAGTGATGCCAAGGCCCCTCTAGAGGGAAGATCCCTCCTGGATTCAAGGCTCCTCCTCCGGAGTGAGAGACCCTACCGATACTCGTTTCGTTTGTTGATTTGGGATCTTGTACCTCTTGTGATCTTATGGACCTAGTTGATGTGTGATTGAGTTTGCTCTTGAGTGTTTTCTCTCGTTCTTCCCCGTGTTCTTCGTGTTTTCCCCTACAATTCGTGAAAGATCGACTCCTCCGGGTCTTCCCCCGTATCATCATGCGTAGAAGTTCACCGTCAATTTGGTTTTTTCTTAGTTATTTCATCCAATTTTATGTATAAATCGTCTAAGGTTGAATGAAAATCATCCAGTTTGTATACATCTGCATCAAATTTATTTCTTTTTGCTATGTTTGAAATATGACCGGATGTTTGTGACTAGCTTTGGATGGCCAGCTTTCATATCAGGATCCGGACACCTATCCAGAGCAGACCGGTCCATAGATAGATGTGGTGTCTGGTTTAAGGGTCCACATTGAAGATGCTCTAATAAAGAGCTTATAATAACTGGGAGTCATCACATCAGGTTATAATCACTTACACAAACTTTACTACACGAAAAATATTTATTATATTTCAATATATCACCAACCAAAAGGACAAAATTTAGCAAACTTCAACTAAACCGAACGAAACTTAAACTAAACCTAACCCAAACTAAGTCAGGTACCAACGGTGTCCTCGGCCCTCGCAGGCATGGACGCCGCAAACACCTATGTGGTCACCGCCGCCGTTCCAGCGGATCGAGCGTCTTCGAGGCTCGAAAACGAACTCCGGCCCATGACGGACGCCTTTGCCCTTGCCGGAAATGCGCCGGGCCAAGTACTCGGACTCGGTCAACCCCAGTTTGTAGTGCTGGAATGCTGGTCATGGATCGGACGCCAACAGGGGGTTTGGTCCAAACGGCACCTGAACTATAGTATTCAGTATGTTGCCCATTTTTTTTTCCGAAACGGAAGTATGTTGCCCAATTCATGTACAGGCGTTTTACCTTATCAATATTGCAGCAGTTTTCGCTGACATTTTATTTTTGCAACATCACGGCTGACAATGCTGCAGCAAATACAAAACCAAAGTATAATCTGTGATGAGAGTCACTACTCAGGCCCCCTTTACAAAGCCAACTGAGAGTCTGAAACAATGTTGTACAAGAATATACACAACTTTGTATGGACAGAAAAAAAAATGCTTGGCCTTCATCAGAGGAAGAATCGTCATGGACTTGTACAAAAGAAAAACAATGCCCAACTCCAGAGCAATGCCATTCGGGAAAAATTCCTGCGGAGCTCAGCGGAACGACCACTGTATCTCCTCGAGGGTTCTTCCCTTGGTTTCCGGCACCCAGAGGACGACGAACACGAGCGTGAAGGCGCTCACGAGCATGTAGGACACAAATGTACCTGTTGAGATCATTGTCAAACAGAAATAAATTGTGTCAGGTTCATGGCTCACAGTTTACTCTCTAGGGGAGGAAGAGGGGAAGCACAAGGAGCGAGTGTGAACCTCCAGCACTCCAGCTGAGCAGCAAGTTTGCTGTCATCGTTATCCCGAAGGAAGTCAGCCAATTGGCGAGCGTCGCGAAGCTTCCCGCGAGACTCTTGATGCTCACCGGGAGGATCTGCAAACATAACAAGTCCAAATGTATGGTCATGTCAATGCTCCGGTGACATGGCGAAACCATTTCATGAGCTATGGTGCTATATACAGTGTGCAGGTTCACTATACCTCAGACATTATGACCCATGGAATGGCCCCCATCCCGAAGGAGAAGGCGATAACATAAGCCTGAATGAAGTGTCAAGTTAGTAATTCAGGCACAACTAGCATATTTCTGATGTAATTTTTGAGAACAAACAATATGATTGACGGATGAACATACCACAATAGCAAGCAAGGAGACCATGCTCAATATGTAATACATGTGAGAATCTTGTGAAACAGTGTCCTGGAACAAATAAACAGTGATAATATGAGAAAATGTTCAGCAGGCTGACAGAAGAGGCCCTGCAATTTATTGTATTTTATTCATATCAGAACCCTGTAGTAAAGAAACCTGAACATACCTTGAAAAAAAATACGACGGCAACCGCAAGAAGGCTCAGGGTCATCCCGGCAGAAGAGATCTGAAATTTGAAGTAAGAGCTAAACTATAATTGCAGAACACTACAGTAACAAACTAGTTTCATTGGGAGGAGGAGGAAGTTACAATGAGTAGGATCCGTCGGCCAGCTCTGTCCAGTAACCAGGTTGTAACTAGAGTGGCAAGAACCTGATGAAAAATGCTGTCAGCAGCATAATGTGAACTACTAAGAGACAAGAAAAAAATATGTATTAGTTACACACCTGAATACCTCCAAGTCCACATGTGGCCAAGTCACTGTTTGTAATACCTGAAGAGCTTTTCATGTTAAATCTAGTAGCTAAAATTGGCCATAATATCTGAAAAACCTATAACAAATTGTTCAACTTGCCTGCAGCTTTGAAGATACTACTTGCATAAAACAGGATAGCATTGATTCCGCTTAGCTGTTGTAGCACAAGCAGGCCAATTCCTAGCTGACAAGTTGTGCCACAATGAAGATTATTATACAAGAACCTATGAATTTTGTTGGAAAGAAATAGACAGGCAAGTTAAGGAAGTTACAATCAGGGGCATGCGGAACTTCTTTTGGTTTAACTCCTGGAAACGGATTGCAGCCCTTTTGTTTGCTGATGTTACTGCTCTCTGCATATGTGCGCAAAACATTATGCTTGTGAGTAAGCTGAAAGTACTTGAAAATATCTATTTGCAGTAATGCAGTCCAGAAGACAGAAAGGGAGGTGCTTGCCTTTATGTCATTCACTTCTGAGGTGATGTCAGTCTCAAATCCCCTCAAAACTTGAAGCGAGGTTTCGAAGTCCTCCATCTTGTTCATCTTTGCCTAGAGATTGATGCACAAAAGTGGTTAATAAAAAACTTCAGAAGATGCAGAACTTTGTATCAACATTTGTGTATACAAACCAGCCATCTTGGAGATTCAGGAATGAAGAATAGACCAGGTATCAATATTGTGCATGGCAAGATTCCTGAAAGAATGTCATCCCAGACATTTCAATCAGAAATAGGTTGAGAAACTAGTAGATGCATACACAAAGTGCTAGCAAAATCAGCATTGTTTACTGACTTTGCCAAAAAAAAAAAACATCGTTTACTGACAAAGTATATTTGCATAGGACATCTCAGGATTTTAAGTCATATTTGACAAGATGACATTTACTGTTACTGAACTTGTGAACTGAAATGTCATAGGTTAAGTGAAAACTGACAGTGAAAACAACAAAGTTCAGTAATGTGTCAGTATTAAGTCAAGTTACCTATCACTGCAAGCATCCTCCAAGGAACAAACATGCCGAGAATATAAGCCAACACGATACCAATCGTTACCGACAACTGCGGAATAACAATTGCATAAGTCCATTATAAAAATCCTAGGTGTTGGTCTGACGAAAAGACAAGTTGCTTGTGAGGATACCTGGTTCACAGAGCCTAGAGCGCCTCTCATGTTCTGAGGAGAAATCTCTGCTATGTATACTGGCACCTGTTATGACAATGCTGACTAAGTCTTGTAAATTGCAACTAGTCCAAGATTCGTCTAAATACAAATAAACAGCATACTGACATCCTGTTGATCCTTTTTTTCTGAAATCTGAATAACTTAACTAGATAAACATACTCAAAGCAAAAACAGCAGGCACAGAATGTTCTTATACTAACCGTGTAGGATATGACACCGACCCCAAATCCTTCAAGCAATCGTCCCATATACAGAAAAGAAGTGTCCTGTGAAACGAACGCCGACAGGCATCAGGTTCAGAAGCAGCAAGTGGTGAAACTAAGCTTTTGAAAACCAGATTATACTGTCATACTTTTGCGAAGGAGATGGCAAGCCAGCCGATGATGTTAGGAATAGCAGCAATCATCAGTGACTGTAAAATCAACGAGCAATCTATTTAATCAGAGGTAAAGAGAAGAGCATTAGTTCAGTTAGCTACTGAAACATTGCGAAGATACGCCCCAAATTCAGAAGTTTGGCACACCAACAATCCTCCACCCCCCACATTTGGTTCACTTCAATTCCTTGATTACCTTACCAATGATAGAACCCCATACGGCCAAACGCCAGAGTAGCAGATTATGCCAGCAAGGCAGCAATTTTGCATAAATGGAAAGAAAATGATTAGCATTTGATCTGCAAAATTCCACCAACTTCGTCCATCACAACCGCACCTTATTTAATTTCAGTTACCCAGAAGATTGCATTGCTATTGGCTAGATGGAACTATCAACCAGCAAAGCATTGACATTGACCCTTGGTAACTTTCAGGCCACAGGCAGCCGCAAACTGATCCATCTCGCAATGATATACGTACTACTGACAGCTAACAGCAACCGCATTCAGGAATGGGCAATCAGGTCAAAGAAAGAAAGAGGAAGAAAAAAACTCACCCCTTTGCGGCCAATGTGCTCGGCCATCTGGCCGCTGGCTATGGCCCCGACCATGGCGCCGACGTTGGACAGCGAGCCGAACACCGAGAACTGCAGCGTCAATTGGTACCAAGATAAGATACCGAGCCAAGCCAGAGAGCGGCCAATGAATGAATGGATAACAAGCGACGGACCTCGGAGATGGAGAGGTTGAGGTCGCGGATGATGGCGTCCTGGGTGGGGGAGGAGAAGCCGCCGGTGAAGCCGAACTGGATGGGGCCGAGCGCGACGATCATGGTGCAGAGGAAGGCGGAGACGTGGGACTCCCGCATGATGGCCATGGAGGAGGTCCCGGCGGTGAGGCTGGACTGGCGCGACCCCATCCGGTACCAGCTCCCCGTGTTGACCAGCAGCGGCTGCTTCCGCGTGTCATGGTCGCTCCCGCTCTCGTACCCTCCCGCTGCCCCGCCCCCGCCCCTGCCGCTGCTGCCGCCGTTCATGGGCGCCTCGTGTCTCTCTCTGTCGGCGGCGACCTCGCCGGATGGATGAGAGAGAGATGGAGATGGGAGAGGAAGAAGAGGGGGAGAAGATCGGAGGAAGACGATGCGACCCTGCGCTGCGCCTCCCGTTGAAATGGGGAAGAGGAGAGGGACGTGGGTTGTCCGTCCGTTCGTCCGGCTGGCCGGTCGTGCTCCGGGGCGGGCCCACCTACCAGCCACTCGGGCGGGTCCTCTGGTCCGCTGAGCTGGACGAAGTGGTGGTGGGCCCAATTTGCTCTTATCTTGTGAGATCTCGCTGTCTCGTCTGTATATTTTTCTGAGCGACTGTTCGTGGGTCGATATATAATTTCTCTTCACGGAAATTAGTAACTACTATCCCATAATTGTTTCCTAAAGAATATTTTCTTTCATATTTTCGTAGGTAGTAGCACAACCGCGCGCTTCTTGTAGTAATATGTTTATGTCTTCTATAAATAATATGGTACGTGATTTGCGTATTCTCAAAAGGTAAAAATAGCACAAATACTAGCAGAAACACTCATACAAAAATTGAAAAATGCATTTTAATTCTTTGATGACTTTGTTAATTTCAAGACAATATGGCAGCTCAATATCTCGAAAACGGTCATAAGGATAGAACGTGTGTGATTGTGTTCACAAGGATGAGTGTACATGCGTATGTATCAGCACTAGCATATGTACCGATGAACGCTTTAGGTGCAACGCATGAACAATTTTGTGTAGTATCAAAATATATTCTCTCTTATACGAATCCGAGAAATGTACCGCCTAGCTGTCTCAAAAGAAAGGAAAGGTCGATCGTCCAGTTGTTGTTGTTTTCTTTTTTGAAAAGGAAGAACGAAGCGTTCGACCTCTACATTAATGTTGTGTGTTTGATACTTAGAATACTACTACATCATCGAAATACAGCGCACATTGGTGCCGAGAGACATCCACATCGGCAGTATATGGTAGGTGGGCATCAGATGTCGATCACGGGAGGGATCTCGTACAAGTACAATCATGCTTTGATGTGGTGCCCTCTGTGTTTCTCGTGGAGGATCCTGGGCTTACCATAGAATAATTAATTGTTACTGGCAGTTAGTTAACTAATTAATCATCGATCGGGCCATGGTGTCTCATTGGTGAGAAAGAGACATGCTGCCCAAATGAGAACGTACATAGTTTGTCCCATTATGTACCCCTCTTTAGGTGGTCAAGAACGGCCTCTAATAAGCATCCAACAATTCATGACATGGACACATTATTTTTATTTGTTTAGTTTTTGGCAGGGAATACAGTCATATACCAGTCACCACGCAACATTTCGAATCCAAATGCGAACCGCACTTCGAGAAATTAAAAAAACAGTTCAGCCGTAATTTGTTCTTGAAAAAGTGGATGAAAATGGCTCCACCTACAGCGGTGGAGACAATCCAGCATATCGCTGAAAGATGATTGGAATGCACCCCAAGAGGGGATCGAAATTAATAGGACAACAAGCCTTTCAAGATCAGCCCTGACGTGCTTCAACATTTGATCAAGCGGGCCTGTAGTGGGGGTCTCACCCCGTGGTTGCTGCTGCGGCGTGTCCCGTTCTGCAATGTGCGGAAGACGTCCTTGTTAGATGAGCCAGCTCTGCACTCTCTCAAGAAAGTCATCTACTTCCTCCTTTTCAATTTATTAGGCTCATCTTAAAATTTTAGTTTTCCCATTTTACAAGTCTCAGTTTGATTGTTCCTCATCACATGTTCTGATTTTAAGGTGCAATTAATTATTGCATGCAAAGATTTAGAGTACATTGACCAATGCATGTTAAAGTTTTTGTTCATGCATGCATGCATTGCAATTAATGCATTGGTAACACAATCTTTTGAGTAAAACGAGCACATTAATTGAGTATTTTTGCAAAGTACGAAAACTATTTCACCACTTATCATTTACTCCCCCGTCCCAAAATAAGTGACTCAAAAATGACTCAACTCTATACTAAAATTAGTGTAAAGTTAAGTCATATTTAAGTAACTTATTTTGGGATAGAGGGAGTACCTTGGTTGGTGAGATTTTTGATTTGAGCCCTATAAACCGAAAAAGAGGTACTATGATTTTGCCGCAGCCACCGGGCTTTCCATCAATTTCTATAAGTCTACCTTCTTTTTAATGCATGTCTCTTCTAAGGCTGTCACCCGGTGGCTTTCCATCAATTTCTATAAGTCTACCTTCGTTTTAATGCATGCATCTTCTAAGCCTGTCATCCGTTTTGCAGCTATTTTGGGATGCTTTGTCTCTAGCTTTCCTCAAACATACCTTGGCCTTCCGCTTTTGCCTATCAAGCTTCTGATCTCTGCGTTCACCCCTCACATTGCAAGGATTGACAAAGCTCTAGCCAATTGGCAAGCCCGCCTGCTTTCATTGGGCAGTCAGATGGTTTTGTGTCTCTTCTTAACCCCCCTTCCTATCTCATGACCCATTGTTTCCTCTTGTTCTATCTACTCTTTTCGCCCCCTCTATGATGTAATTTCTCTTGTAAAAACTATTGTTTCCAACACCCTATCGGCTTTTCAGATTATTTATAACAAGCGGTGGGGAGTTTTCTCCCCTCCCCCGTAAGACTCGACAAAAAAATCAACCCTGAGGTGGCTCTACGGATCTATAGTCCCGATGTGTAGCTAGTTGGTTTTAGGGCCTCATTTGGTGCCTCTATGCTACCAAAATGAGTAGAATTGCCACGCCGATGCACCTCTGGATGGTGACCGGCATGCAACCTCATGTCCTTGGAAGTTCTTCATACCAATGAGATTAATTAGAGTCTGGTCCCTGTTGTCGTCGCTTTGGGAGGTGCCTATGTCATGTTGTACTTTTGGTACACCGGCTCCACACCTTACATGACAAGTCCTTGATGCTTTCTGCAATACTTCATGGGAGTGTTGGAAATATGCCCCAGAGGCAATAATAAATTAGTATTATCATATTTCCTTGTTCATGATAATCGTTTATTATCCATGCTATAATTGTGTTGATCGGAAACTCAGATACATGTGTGGATACATAGACAACACCATGTCCCTAGTATGCCTCTAATAGACTAGCTCGTTGATCAAAGATGGCTATGGTTTCCTAGTCATGGACATGAGATGTCATTTGGTAACGGGATCACATCATTAGGAGAATGATGTGATGGACAAAACCCAAACTACAAACGTAGCATATGATCGTGTCAGTTTACTGCTACTGTTTTCTGCATGTCAAGTATGTGTTCCTATGACCATGAGATCATGCAACTCACGGACATCGGAAGAGTGCCTTGTGTGTATCAAACGTCGCAACGTAACTAGATGACTATAAATGTGCTCTACAGGTATCTCCGAGGGTGTCTGTTGAGTTGACATGGATCAAGACTGGGATTTGTTACTCCGTGTGACGGAGAGGTATCTCAGGGCCCACTCGGTAATACAACATCCCAATAAGCCTTGCAAGCAATGTGACTAACTGTTAGTTGCGGGATCTTGTATTACGGAACGAGTAAAGAGACTTGTCGGTAACGAGGTTGAACTAGGTATGAAGATACCGACGATCGAATCTCGGGCAAGTAACATACCGAAGAACAAAGGGAACATCATACGGGATTAACTGAATCCTTGACATAGAGGTTCGATCGATAAAGATCTTCGTAGAATATGTAGGAACCAATATGGGCATCCAGGTCCCGCTATTGGTTATTGACCGTAGAGGTGTCTCGGTCATGTCTACATAGTTCTCGAACCCGCAGGGTCTGCACACTTAAGCTTTGGTGACGTTTCGGTAGTATAGAGTTATATATGGTGGTGACAAAAGTTTGTTCGGAGTCCCGGATGAGATTCCGAACATCACGAGGAGCTCCGGAATGGTCCGGAGGTAAAGATTGATATATAGGAAGTCCTGTTTTGGTCGTCGGAAAAGTTTCGGGCTCATCGATAGGGTACCGGGAGACCATCGGAAGGGGTATTTCGACCCAAGAGGCTTCATGTGTTGTGGGAGAGTGAATACCAGCCATTAGTGGGCTGGTGGAAGTCCCACATAAGTCCCATGCGGCTAGGAAAGAAAAGCCCAAAGAGAAAAGGTGGAAAAAAGGCAAAAAGGCAAAAAAAGGAAGAGTCCTAGTCATACTAGGATTGGAGGAGGAGAAGGACTCTCCTCCCTAGCTTCGGCCGAAGCCTCCTAGTGGGTTTTGCCCTTGTGCCAAGCCTCATCTCTTCCTCTTATATATACTAGAGGTTTTAGGATTTTTTGCAGATGATTTTCAGCCACGTGCAATCCTACCCTCTGGTGCATAGTTTCTCCTCTAGATCGGTTTTCTGCAGTGCTTAGGCGAAGCCCTGTCGGAATAGCTCCACCACCATCACCGGAGCGCCGTCACGCTGCCGGAGAACTCTTCCTCCTCTCCGCTCCCTCTTGCTGTATCAAGATGGCGAAGATCGTCATCAAGCTGTACGTGTGCTGAACGCAGAGGTGCCGTCCGTTCTGCGCTAGATCGGGAGGACCGTGATCAAGATCGCGAGACGGATCGTGATGAGTTCGCGGGATGGATTATGATGAGTTCGCGATACGGATCGTGATGAGTTCACAAGACGGATCGTGATGAGTTCACGAGATGGATCGTAATGAATTCGCGGGACGGATCGTGATGAGTTCGCGGGACGGATCGTGATTGGATCACGGGACGGATCGTGATGAGATCGCAGGATGATCGGCGATTTGGATCGCGAAGACGTTCGACTACACCAACCGTGTTTCTTAACGCTTCCCGCTTAGCAATCTACAAGGGTACGTAGATCCACTCTCCCTCTCGTAGATGCTCATCGCCATGAATAGATCTTGCGTGTGCGTAGGAAATTTTTTATTTCCCATGCAACGTTCCTCAACAGGGAGATCATTTGAGGTTGTGTCTCCAGGATCAGGGCATCAACATCTATGGAGTTTTGGAGTGTCCTTCATCATCTGGTCCAACATTGTTTCCTTATTTGCACCGGTCTTAATGGATCGGGGGCGATGCCATCTGTTGCCAGAGTTCGATGACTTCCCGACTACATGTGTTGACTATTGAGAAACCTCTCTTATTCCACAGTCGGCATGGAAATCCATTTGCGAAAACAATTGGCAGGTCATCGTCATGTAAGAGATGAATCAACACGGATTGGGATGCATCTTTTCTTATGCGAGGGGTTTTCTAGGTTGACAAAAATGATTTGAATTAGCTGTATTTTTGCAGCATGATTTTCCTCTAATTGTGAGATGAAAACTGGAATGTTATGTATATGTACTCAATTATTTCCTTTATTTCATATATTGCTATATATTCATCCAATAATTGACTTGAGGAATCAAGAGCCAAGATTATTGCAAACATCAACTCTTGCCTTAACTTATACCCAACTTAAAGGAACACAACATGGATGACGAACGATTTTTTTTCAAAAGTACTCCCTCCGTCCCAAAATAAGTGACTCAAAAATGACCCAACTTTGTACTAAAGTTAGTGTAAAGTTGAGTCATTTTTGAGTCACTTATTTTGGAACGGAGGGAGTAGTAAGGAAATTATACCGAATTTGAAAAAAGTACGTTCATTTTTAAAAAAATTCAAAAATAACACCCCGTCGGCCTGAGCTGGGCCAACCGGGGACTGGTCGGCTATGTCTAGGCCGAAGAGGGCCCATCGGCCTATGCCAGGCCGAAGAGCGGGCCGTCGGCCCACGCCAGGTCGAAGAGGGCCCATCTGCCGCCAGGAGGCCGAAGAGCCCCTGGATAAGGCCCAACGCGGCCGGCTCCCTCTTCTTCCTCCTCCCGCCTTGTTCCTTCCTCTCCTGTTGCTTGTTCTTGACCGAAAATGCCCCCTGTTTGATCTCCTTCTACATCGACCCATTTTCCGTTTCAATCCACTGAAACAGTAGATCGTCTTCGTCTCCCCCGCCCTACGGTTTCATTTTCTGCAATGTGGTAGTGTGTTGTTCGTTTGGAGGAGACATGATGTGGTGGTGGAGGTGTGAATGGTGAGAAGGTGGAGTGGTGGAGAGGAAGAAGAAGATGGAGAGAAAGAAGGACACTTACGCGTCGAAGGTATACATTTTTTTGTTAGTTTAGGTTAGTTTTCTCTTAGTTTTTTAATGTACGTAAAATTAGTTTAGTTTACTTTTATTAGTGTAGTGATTTTATTGTCTGTTTCCGAAGTGTAGGTTTAGTTAGTGTAGGTTTATTTAGTGTACGTGAGTATATTTTAGTGTATCTTTATTTAGTGTACGTGAGTACATTTTAGTGTAGGTTTATTTTAGTGAAGTTCATTTTAGTGTAGGTTTATTTAGTATACGTAGGTATATTTTAGTGTACGTTTATTTTAGTGTAAATTTATTCATTGCGAATAATGAGAAGCTGGCAATGTCTGACAGGTGAAAATGTCTGAATCCGTAAATTTCATTGTGTATTACGGCTCCGGTAATGTTCGATATAATGAGTTGGGGGTTGATCTTAAGACCTGACCTGAAGAAAGATGGTGCTTCCAAATCGACAAGTGCTTTCACATCGACGACTGCAACAACAGTTGCAAGAGGAGGTCCTAACAGTCGTGATGGACGTGGCTCTCGAGGCCGAAGGGACGGACTATGTTTTAATTTATAATATGTCGGACTATATTTTTATTTGTAATATGTGTGCACTATGTTTTAATGTGTAATATGTGAGACTATGTTTTAATGTGTAATATGTGAGACTAAGTTTTTATTTGTTATATGTGAGACTATGTTTTTATTTGTAATATGCAAACACCTATGTTTTATTTTGTAATATGTGTGGACTATGTTCTAATTGCGGATATGGCTTCATATCCGTTGTTTAATGGTAATATCGCTAGAGGGCACCGAGGCGCACTTACGGAATCGGGCACGAACTTAGACGTGTTGATCACTAGCACACCGAAGTCTAATTGGATGATACACCCTTCATGGGTTGATAGGTATGTGTCGGTATAATCACTTACTATGTTCGACATCGTTTTGATAGAAGCTAATTGTAAGCTACATTCTATTTATTTTGTAGGTTGAATTGGTTTGGACTTCTACCCTTGGCACGACTGGTTGAGGGTACATTGGATGAGTGGGTTGATCACCCGGACTTGGATGATGCAGGTGAACCAATGCAGTTGCACAAGAGGCAAGTATCATGCTTCTCTTACGACAGGTCACTCCTTACCTGCTTAGTAGATAGATGGAGACCAGAGACACATATGTTTCACTTTCCCTGGGAAGAGATGGCTCCTACTTTACATGATGTGTCTTACTTGTTGGTATTACCTCTGGCCGGTGCTGCCATAGGACCTTTAGAGGTAGAAACTGCTTGACTAGCATCTATGCATGCCCGTTTTCTGGCTGCGGCGCCAACTACCACGGCGCTAGACAACGATCGGCACGGGCCTCTTTTCAGGTGGTTGAGCCAGTTTTAGATTGTCGCCTTAGGATATGCCACTGTTTAGTTGTCAGAGGCACAGATTGACCGGTCCCTAGAGGCATATATTATGTGGTTGTTTGGCAAGACGATGTTCACAGAGAACCACGTGACCACTGTAGATGCACGACTCATCGGTGTTGCACGAGAGATAGCTAACACACATTCTCCGAAGAACATTCTGCAGAGGAGTTTTGGTTCTGCTGTGTTAGCAGCTACGTATAGAGGCCTGTGCAAAGCTTGTCAGTTCAAGTCAAGAAAATCTGGTCTTGTCGGATGTCCACTATTGTTGCAGCTTTGGTCATATGAGAGATTCCCTATTGGTCGACCCTACGTGGCGTTGACAAACCTTTCGGTAATGAGAACATGGCTGGACATTACGTGCCTTCTATCGGCGACTTGCCTACTATGGGATCTGTTTGGGCACGGAGAGAGGTATTTTCATTATTAACAATATGAATTAGTAATGTTTATTTCTCGCTATTCAATATTATGTACTAATGTTTGTTGTCATGCACAGAGACAGTTTGCGCCTAGCCAGGTGAGGGGCTGCTACCCCTCCTTCACGGCGCAGTTTGATAGTTCGCACAAGGATCAAGTTATAGGGGAGCCATACACCCATAAGGCTATTTCATAAAGGTACCCATGTGGGATTTCTAGATTGTGCACTAGAGATCAGCATTATTGGATGACCAAGGCCAAGTTGGTGTTCGACGTGACGGTTAAGGAGATGGCTATTAATAGGGTGATGAGACAGTTCGGTCTATACCAAGAGCCTGTCATTCCGGTTATTTCACAATTACCAGATGACATGCACAAGTAAGTAATACTACTTTAGTTCTTAGCTCTGCATTAATAGGGTGATGAGACAGTTCGGTCTACTTATAGCTAATCATGTAATGTGCATTTCAATCTTAGGTACAATCGCGTAGGAGGAAACAAGTCCCAGGCTTCTTGGTTTCGCGACATCAGACCTTACCTCGGGGAATGGAGTACTGCCCCGACAAATATCTGGGATGAAGTTTGTGTCTTCGACTGGGACAAGTTCGGGTTGTATCTGAAGCATTACAGACAGAGCACGATCATCTACTTGGTTATATCATCTGCTTCGGATCATATCCCAGTTCCTCTCGCCAGCGATCTGTTCCCAACTTCCTCAGTTGTGGGAACCATACACCACGCGGTATGTCCTCAGTTTTTCTCACATGTCGCGTTTTCCCTATACATGAACATGTACAATTGGTTACCTTTCTGTTTATAGGGTGAATTGTCAACTCAGACGCTAGAGGAGGTTACCGCTTTGGTGGACCGCGTTGACAGAGGAGAAAATATCCCACTGCAAGAGCAAGCAACAAGGTTGAAGAGTCTTCAAGTGAAGATACGCGGGATCGTCGCAGCTGTTACATGTAGACGATCTTCCGATGTTGTTGACACTCGTGCAGCACATCGTCGGCCACACCCCTCTCTACAGCGTTCAGAACCTCGACCTTCACAACCAGGGAGCTCCTCCTGGTAGCAGGAACCTCCTTCGCAGCCATGGAGCTCCTCCTGGCAGCAGGCACCTCCTTCATAGCCAGGGAGCTCTTCCTGGCAGCATGCACCTCCTTCACAGCCAATGAGCTCCTCCTGACAGCAAACACCTCCTTCACAACCCGGGGGTTATTTCTACCAGCAGCCACCTCCTTCACAACCCGGGGGCTATTTCTACCAGCAGCCACCTCCTTCACAACCCGGTGGCTATTTCTACCAGCAACCACCTCCTTCACAACCCGGGGACTCTTTTTGGCTTCAGCAGATGGACCTAGGTAACTTAACTTTGTACACTCTTTTAATTAAATAGCACTACAGAAAATTCCTGGAAGTCATTCTTTACATGTTTTACTTTATCAACAGGCGGCAGCCAGTCGCAATCGTTCATGACTTCAGTTTAGTCACCTATGTTTACTGGTCTTGGTTCGTACATACCTGGCAACGGCGAGGACGATGACCGTGGTGCATGCACCTACGGTATCTCGGAGACAGTTCTTGCCACTCCACCACCACCATCGATGCAGGAGACACAGACACCGACAGACGGGGTGTTCTATGATCGTGGTCATCATGACACTCGTCCACCACCTCAGCACTTATCGCCTTCCAGTCCACGTCCGAGGAAGCCCAAGATTCGTCATCGTCCCCAACAGTGATACGGTGAGACATGACTATCTATTTATGTATGAGACATATATAACCTCTATGTATCGGACATATTCATGTATGCGACATATTCATGGTTGAGACTTATTTGGTTTAGAGAGAGAACACTAGTAACGCAAACCAAATGCGTCCAAATGAATTAGACAGTACAACTGAATTAAACGTTACGACTAATTAAACGTTATAACTGAATTAAACAGTACAACTGAATTAAACGTTACAACTTAATTAAAGAGCACTACAGAAAACACCACTACAGAAAACAGTACTACATGAAAAACGTAGTACATGAATGCATCATCATCATCCACCGTCGATGCAGATCTCTTGCCCTTTGTTGATGCAGAACTCTTGCCCTTTGACGATGCGGTCGCCTTCACCTTGGTACTCGGCATGAAGATGCCGTCTTCGTCCTCCGTCGATGCAGAACTCTTCCCCTTCGTCGATGCAGAACTCTTCACCTTGGTGCCCGGCATGAAGAGATCGTCCTCATCCTCACTTTCTGCTGACCATAAACCTGAATTATTCATAGCAATCCTGAGGTAAGCTTCACCCTTGTGCAGTTGCTTTTGCCATCTGGCATGCAACCTCAGAAGTTCTTTCCGTATCTCCTCAAAAGTCCTAGGAGATCACACACTCCTAGATAATGAGTGAGCCAACTCATTCATTATGAAGTCACTACTAATGAGTTCCTCCCATGGAACTACTCTATCATTCATCTTGAAATTGGCAGCTAGACAAAGAAGATGATCAGACATACCAGTGTGAAAATTATGATCAAAAGGATAGTGAGGATGAGGAGGATGAGACATCTCCACGAAAGGATGGCAGAGCGAAAGGGAAAGGAAGCGCCTGCTCACCCTCCTTACTGCGAATGTGGTTATATAGGCGGGAAAGAAATTGGAGGGAGAGAAAGTTAGGAAATACAATAGCGGGAAAGAATGGAGAGAGAGAATGGCGGGAGAGAAAGGTGGAAAAGATAATGGCAGGAGAGAATGGCGGGAGAGAAAGGTGGGAAAGATAATGGCGGGAGAGAATGGCGGGAAGGAAAGTGGCGAGAGAGAATGGTGGTTAAAACCGTAAAAGGTGGCGGCAGTGTTGGGGAACGTCGCATGAGAAACAAAAATTTTCCTACGCACACGCAGATCTATCCATGGTGATGAGCATCTACGAGAGGGAGAGTGGATCTACATACCCTTGTAGATCGCTAAGCAGGAAGCGTTAAGAAACGCGGTTGGTGTAGTCGAACGTCTTCGCGATCCAAATCACCGAGCATCCCGCGATCTCATCACGATCCGTCCCGCGATCCAATCACGATCCG
Organism: Hordeum marinum; assembly: GCA_022496015.1. Classification (NCBI taxonomy): domain Eukaryota; kingdom Viridiplantae; phylum Streptophyta; class Magnoliopsida; order Poales; family Poaceae; genus Hordeum; species Hordeum marinum. The sequence continues at coordinate 454,829,781 of CM039672.1, read as the reverse complement.
TCCCGCGAACTCATCATGATCCGTCCCACGATCTCATCACGATCCTTCTCGCGATCTTGATCACGGTCCGTCCCGCGAACTCATCACGATCCGTTCCGCGATCTCATCACGAACAATCTCGCGATCTCGATCACGGTCCTTCCGATCTAGCGCCGAACGGACGACACCTCCGTGTTCAGCACACGTACAGCTTGATGATGGTCTCCGCCTTCTCGATCCAGCAAGAGGGGCGGGGAGGTAGAAGAGTTCACCGGCAGCATGACGGCGCTCCGGCGATGGTGGTGGAGTGATTCCGGCAGGGCTTCGCCTAAGCACTGCGGAAAACCGATTTAGAGGAGCACCGGTGGAACGGGTAGCATGTGGCCGTAAATTATGTGCAAAACCCTTCTATTCCACCAGTATATATAGGAGGAGAGGAGGAGGAAGGCTGGCGCAGGGCTCAGCCCATCTTGGAGTCGGCCGAAGCAAGAGAGGAGGAGTCCTACTCCTCCTCCACTCCTAGTAGGAGTAGGACTCTTCCTTTTTGCCTTTTTTCCACCTTTTTCTCTAGGCCTTTTTCCTCCTGGCGCCATGGGCCTTTTGTGGATGTTCCACCAGCCCACTAAGGGCTGGTTATTACTCTCCCACAGCCCATGGACCCTCTAGGGTCGAAATACCCCTCCCGGAGGTCTCTCGGTACACTACCAGCACTCCCGGTACACTATCGATGAGCCCGAAACTTTTCCGACGACCAAACTGGGACTTCCTATATATGAATCTTTACCTCCGGACCATTCCAGAGCTCCTCGTGACGTCCGGGATCTCATCCGGGACTCCGAACAACCTTAGGTCACCACCATACATAACTCTACACTACCGAAACGTCACCGAACCTTAAGTGTGCAGACCCTGCGGGTTCGAGAACTATGTAGACATGATCGAGACACCTCTACGGTCAATAACCAATGGCGGGACCTGGATGTCCACATTGGTTCCTACATATTCTACGAAGATCTTTATCGGTCGAACCTCTATGTCAAGGATTCAGTTAATCCCGTATGATGTTCCCTTTGTTCTTCGGTATGTTACTTGCCCGAGATTCGATCGTCGATATCTCCATACCTAGTTCAACCTCATTACTGGCAAGTCTCTTTACTCGTTCCGTAATACAAGATCCCGCAACTAAAAATTAGTCACATTGCTTGCAAGGCTCATTGTGATATTGTATTACCGAGTGGGCCCCGAGATACCTCTCCGTCACACGGAGTAACAAATCCCAGTCTCGATCCATGCCAACTCAACAGACACCCTCGGAGATACCTGTAGAGCACCTTTATAGTCAGCCAGTTACGTTGCGACATTTGATACACACAAGGCACTCCTCCGATGTCCGTGAGTTGCATGATCTCATGGTCATAGGAACACAAACTTGACATGCAGAAAAAACTGACACGATCATATGCTACGTTTGTAGTTTGGGTCTTGTCCATCACATCATTCTCCTAATCATGTGATCCCGTTATGAAATGCCATCTCATGTCCATGGCTAGAAAACCTTAACCATCTTTTGATCAACGAGCTAGTCTATTAGAGGCATACTAGGGACATGGTTTTGTCTATGTATCCACACATGCATTTAAGTCTCCGATCAATACAATTATAGCATGGATAATAAACGATTATCATGAACAAGGAAATATGATAATAACTAATTTATCATTGCCTCTAAGGCATATTTCCAACAGCCTCCCACTTGCACTAGAGTCAATAATCTAGTTCACATCACCATGTGATTCGCATTGCTATGAATCTAACACCCAATGACTTCTGGGGCTCGATCATGCTTTGCATGAGAGAGAGGTCTTATAGTCAACGGGTCTGTGAAATTCAGATCCGTGTGTACTTTGCAAATCTCTATGTCAAACCGTAAACACAGCTACCACACTCCTTTTGGTACTACTTCCAAATGGCTGCTCCACTATACGTATCCAGATTGCTACTACGAGTGATCCGGATTAGCGTTAAAGCTTGCATCGACGTAACTCCTTACAACGAACCCCTTATCACCTCCATGATCGATAAACAATTCCTTCAGTCTTTTAGTCACTAAGGATAATGTTGACTGCTGTCCAGTGATCCACTCCTGGATCACTCTTGTACCCCTTGACGGACTCATGGCAAGGCACACACAAGTGCGGTACATAGCATGGCATACTATATAGAGCCTATGGCTAAGGCATAGGGGACGACGTTCGTCCTTTCTCTTTCTTCTGCCGTTGTCGAGCTTTGAGTCTCACTCAACTTCACACCTTTACAAATCAGACGAGAACTATTTCTCTGTCTGATCCATTTTGAACTCTTTCAAAATCTCGTCAAGGTGTGTACTCATTAAAAGTCTCATCAAGCATCTTGATCTATCTATATAGATGTTGACGCTCAACAATTAGGTAGCTTTATCCAGGTCTTCCTTTTAAAATCACTTTTCAAACAACCATTTATGCTTTCCAGAAATCCTACATTATTTCCGATCAACATATGTCATCCACATATACTTATTAGAAATTCTATAGTGCTCCCACTCACTTTATCGTAAATACAAGTTTATCGTAAACTTTGTATAAACATAAAAAACTTTGATCACCTCATCAACGCGTATATTCCAACTCCGAGATGCTTGCTTCAGTCCATAGAAGGATCACTGAAGCTTGTACACCTTTTAGCATCCTTAGGACTGACAAAACCTTCTGGTTGTATCACATACAACCTTTCCTCAATCAAACCGTTAAGGAAACGATGTTTTGACATCCATCTGCCAGATTTCTTAATTGAAAAATGCAGCAACTGCTAACATAATTCCAACAGACCTTAGCATCGCTACGAGTGAGAAAGTCTCATCGCAGTCAACTCCTTGAACTTTTCACAAACTTCTTTGCAACAAGTCGAGCTTTACAAATGGTGACATTTACCATCAGCGTTTGTCTTCATTTTAAAGATCCATTTGTACTCAACGATCTGCCGTCCAACGAGAAAGTCTACCAAAGTCTATACTTGGGTTTCATACATGGATCCTTTTCTCGGATTTCATGGCCTCTAACCATTTGTCGGAATCCGGGCCCATCATCGCTTGTCCATAGCTCGTAGGTTCATCGTTGTCCGACAACATGACCTCCAAGACAGGGTTGTCGTACCACTTAGGAGCAGTACACATGCTTGTTGACCTACGAAGTTCGATAGTAACTTGATCCTGAAGCTCCATGATCATCATCATTAACTTCTTCTTCAACTTACGTAGGCTTCATAGAAACATCTTTCTGCGCTGCGCTACTCTCTGGTTGAAACAAAGGTTTATCAACCTCATCAAGTTCTATCTTCCTCCCACTCAATTCTTTCGAGAGAAACATTTCCTCGAGAAAGGATCCGTTTAAGCAACAAACACTTTGCACTAGGATCTGAGATTGAAGGTTCACCCAACTGTTCTTAGGGTATTCTATGAAGATGCATTTGTCCGCCTTGGGTTCGACCTCATTAGGTGAAAACATTTTCCACACAAGTGTTGCAGCCCCAAATATTAAGAAATGACAGCTTAGGTTTCTATCAAACCATAATTCACACGGTGTCATCTCAACGGATTTAGATGATGCCCTATTTAAAGTGAATGTAGTTGTCTCTAATGCATAACCCCAAAATTATAGTAGTAAAATGATAAGAGACATCATAGCACGCACCATATCCAATAGAGCATGACTATGATGTTCGGACACACCATCACACTATGGTGTTCCAGGTGGCGTTAGTTGTGAAACAAATTTCACATTGTCTTAAGTTGTATGCCAAACTCGTAACTCAGATATTCACCTCCACGATCATATCGCAGTCATTTTTATCTTCTTGTCACGATGATCTTAAACTTCACTCTGAATTTGCTTGAACCTTTCAAATGATTCAGACTTGTGTTTCATTAAGTAAATATTCACTATATCTACTCAAATCATCGGTGAAGGTAAGAAAATAACGATATCCACTGCACGCTACAAGACTCACTAGATTGCATAGTTCAACATGTATCATTTCCAATGAATCACTTGCCCGCTCCATCCAACAGGGTCCTTTAGTCATCTTGCCCAAGAGGCATGGTTCGCATGTCTCAACCGATTCGAAATCGAATGAGTCCAAATATCCATTAGCATGGAGTTTCTTCATGCGCTTTATACCAATATGACATTTTGCGGCAGTGCCACAAGTATGTGCTGCTATCATTATTTAACTTTGTATCTTTTGACATCAATGTTATGAACATGTGTATTATTACGATCAAGATTTCAATAAACCATTCTCCCTGGGTGCATGACCATTGAAGGTATTATTCATGTAAACAGAATAACCATTATTCTCTAACTTAAATGAATAACCGTATTTGCAATAAACATGATCTAATCATGTCCATGCTCAACGCAAAACACCAAATAACATTTATTTAGGTTCGCCACTAATCCTTAACGTAGAGAGAGCGTGCGATGTTGATCACATCAACTTTGGAAACATTTCCAACACATATCGTCACCTCACCCTTAGCTAGTTCTCCGTTTATTTCGTAGCTTTTATTTCGAGTTACTAACATTTAGCAATCGAACCGGTATCCAATACCCAGGTGCTACTAGGAGTACTAGCATGTCACACATCAATAACTCGTATATCAAACATACTTCTGTCGATGTTGCCAGCCTTCTTATCTACCAAGTATCTAGGGTTGTTCCGCTTCAGCGACCGCTCACCTCATAACAGAAGCACTTAGTCTCGGGTTTGAGTTCAACTTTGGGTTGCTTCACTGGAGCAGCAACTGACTTGCTATCCATGAAGTTTCCCTCCTTGCTCTTGCCCTTCTCGAAACTAGTGGTTTGATTAACCATCAACACTTGACGCTCCTTCTTGATTTCTACCTTCGCGGTGTCAAACATCGCGAACAGCTCAGGAATCATTATACCTATCCCTGGCTATTTATAGTTCATCACCAAATTCTACTGGCTTAGTGACACTGACTTGGAGAACTATATCAATCACTATCTTATCTGGAAGATCAACTCCCACTCGATTCAAGCGATTGTAGCACCCAGACAATCTGAGCACATGCTCAACTATTGAGCTATTCTCCATCATCATGCAAGCAAAGAATCTTGTTGGAGATCTCATATTTCGTAACACGGGCACGAGCCTCAGATCCTAATTTCAGCTCTTAGAAACATCTCATATGTTCCGTGACGTTCAAAACGTTTTGGAGCCTCAATTCTAAGCCGTAATGCATGACACACTAAACTACCAAGTAGTCATCAGAACGTGCATGTCAGATGTTCACAACATATATAGACGATGCTAGAGGGGTTGGCGCACTGAGCGGTGCATTAAGGACATAAGCCTTCTGTGCAGCAATGAGGACAATCCTCAGATTACGGACCCAGTCTGCAATATTGCTACCATAATCTTTCAACTCTATTTCTCTAGGAACATATAAAAATTAAGGGAGCTATAGAGCGAGCTAGTAATCTACAACATAATTTGCAAAGACACTATTGACTATGTTCATGATAATGAGTTCAATTAATCATATTACTTAAGAAATCCCACTCAAATTGACATCCCTCCGGTCATTCGAGTGATACATGATCCAAATTCACCAACTCAAGTCCGATCATCACGTGAGTTGAGGTGGCTGCAATGGTGAACATCATCATGTTGATCATATCTACTATATGACTCATCTTCGACCTTTCGGTTTCTTGTGTTCCAAGGCCATGTCTGTACATGCTAGGCTCGTCAAGTTTAACCCGAGTGTTCTACATGTGCAACACTGGCTTGCACCCGTTGTATGTGAACGTAGAGTCTATCACACCCGATCATCACGTGGTGTCTCCACACGACGAACTTTCGCAACGGTGCACACGCAGGGAGAACACAATTTATCTTGAAATTAAGTGAGGGATCACCTTATAATGCTACCGTCGTCCTAAGCAAAACAAGGTGCATAAAAGGATTAACATCACATGCAAATCATAAGTGACATGATATGGCCATTAACTTGTGCTTTTGATCTCCATCTAGAAAGCACCGACATGATCTCCATCGTCACCGGCATCACACCATGATCTCCATCATCTTGATCTCCATCAACGTGTTGCCATCGGGGTTGTCACGCCCTGCATGGTTCTACTACTATTGCTACCGTTTAGCGATAAAGTAAAGCATTACATAGCGCTTAATGATTGACACGCAGGTCATACAATAATTAAAGACAACCCTATGGCTCCTTCCGGTTGCCGTACTCATCGACATGCAAGTCATGATAATCTATACATCACATGATCACCTCACACATCACATATATCACATCATGTAATTGGCCATATCATATCACAACATACCCTGCAAAAACAAGTTAGACGTCCTCTAATTGTTGTTGCATGTTTTACATGGATGCTATGGGTATCTAGCAAGAACAATTCTCACCTACGCAAAAACCACAACGGTGATACACTAGTTGCTTTTCAACCTTCTCAAGGACCGCCTTTGTCGAATCCTATCCAACTAAAGTGAGAGAAACTGGCACTCGCAAGCCATCTATGCAACAAGTTGCGATTGAGGGAACCGGTCTCTCGTAAGCGTACGAGTAATGTTGGTCCGGGCCGCTTCATCTCACAATACTGCTAAACCAAAATCCGACCAAGGGAGTAAGCAATCTAAGCATCAACGCCCACAAAACTTTTGTGTTCTACTCGAGATCTCATCTACACATAAACCTAGCTCTAATACCACTGTTGGGGAACGTCGCATGAGAAACAAAAAATTTCCTACGCACACGCAGATCTATCCATTGTGATGAGCATCTATGAGAGGGAGAGTGGATCTACATACCCTTGTATATTGCTAAGCGGGAAGCGTTAAGAAACGCGATTGGTATAGTCGAACGTCTTCGCGATCCAAATCGCCGAGCGTCCCGCGATCTCATCACGATCCGTCCCGCGATCCAATCACGATCCGTCCCGCGAACTCATCATGATTCGTCCCGCGATCTCATCACGATCCTTCTCGCGATCTTGATCACGGTTCGTCCCGCGAACTCATCACGATCCGTTCCGCGATCTCATCATGAACAATCTCGCGATCTCGATCACGGTCCTTCCGATCTAGCGCCGAAGGGACGACACCTCCGGGTTCAACACACGTACAGCTTGATGACGATCTCCGCCTTCTCGATCCAGCAAGAGGGGCGGGGAGGTAGAAGAGTTCACCGGCAGCGTGACGGCGCTCCGGCGATGGTGGTGGAGTGATTCCGGCAGGGCTTAGCCTAAGCACTGCGGAAAACCGATCTAGAGGAGCACCGGTGGAACGGGTAGTTCGTGGCTGTAAATTATGTGCAAAACCCTTCTATTCCACCAGTATATATAGGAGGAGAGGAGGAGGAGGGCTGGCGCAGGGCTCAGCCCATCTTGGAGTCGGCCGAAGCAAGAGAGGAGGAGTCCTACTCCTCCTCCACTCCTAGTAGGAGTAGGACTCTTCCTTTTTGCCTTTTTTTCCACCTTTTTCTTTAGGCCTTTTTCCTCCTGGCGCCATGGGCCTTTTGTGGCTGTTCCACCAGCCCGCTAAGGGCTGGTTATTATTCTCCCACAGCCCATGGACCCTCTAGGGTCGAAATACCCCTCCCGGAGGTCTCCCGGTACACTACCGGCACTCCCGGTACACTATCGATGAGCCCAAAACTTTTCCGACGACCAAACTGGGACTTCCTATATATGAATCTTTAACTACGTACATTCCAGAGCTCCTCGTGACGTCCGGGATCTCATCCGGGACTCCGAACAACCTTCGGTCACCACCATACATAACTCTACACTACCAAAATGTCACCGAACCTTAAGTGTGCAGACCCTGCGGGTTCGAGAACTATGTAGACATGACCGAGACACCTCTACGGTCAATAACCAATGGCGGGACCTGGATGTCCACATTGGTTCCTACATATTCTACGATGATCTTTATCGGTCGAACCTCTATGTCAAGGATTCAGTTAATCCCATATGATGTTCCCTTTGTTCTTCGGTATGTTACTTGCCCAAGATTCAATCGTCGGTATCTCCATACCTATTTCAACCTCGTTACCGGCAAGTCTCTTTACTCGTTTCGTAATACAAGATCCCGCAACTAACAATTAGTCACATTGCTTGCAAGGCTCATTGTGATGTTGTATTACCGAGTGGGCCCCGAGATACCTCTCCGTCACACGGAGTAACAAATCCCAGTCTCGATCCATGCCAACTCAACAGACACCCTCGGAGATACCTGTAGAGCACCTTTATAGTCACCCAGTTACGTTGCGACGTTTGATACACACAAGCACTCCTCCGATGTCCGTGAGTTGCATGATCTCATGGTCATAGGAACACATACTTGACATGTAGAAAACAGTAGCAATAAACTGACACGATCATATGCAACGTTTGTAGTTTGGGTCTTGTCCATCACATCATTCTCCTAATGATGTGGTCCCGTTATCAAATGACATCTAATGTCCATGGCTAGGAAACCTTAACCATATTTTGATCAACGAGCTAGTCTATTAGAGGCATACTAGGGACATGGTTTTGTCTATGTATTTACACATGCATTTAAGTCTCCGATCAATACAATTATAGCATGGATAATAAACGATTATCATGAACAAGGAAATATGATAATAACTAATTTATCATTGCCTCTAGGGCATATTTCCAACAGGCGGAGTATGGCGGGACATAAAATGGCGGGATAGTAGGGAGGGAAAATAAAAATAGGAATAGTAGGGCGAGACAATACGATCACTATGGCAGATAGCTGAAAACAACAGCTAGGTCCTATTCACGCTGTTTGAAGGTTATGAGCACCAAATTATTGACTTCAATAGACGATGCCAACAGAAAATTACCGAAACCTTCCTTTTTCAACACCATTCGATCATCCAAGCCAATGAAGTAGGAACAAGGAATGCTCACAAATATATCATCATCTTCTGAATCCAAAGTAATTTCAAGAGTTAAAGAACCAGTCCTAGGAATAGACACAAATTCCTTCAAACTCCTCACAACCATGGTAGGAATAACCTGACAAAAACAAGCAAGTTATATGATCCATCCTATGAACCAGCAAAGAACAAATAAATAATAAAACCAGAAACCAAAGCTTACCATATGTTGAGAAATAACATTCATGCGATCCATCCTATGAACAAAAGGAGTACACAGTATGTAGTTGCCATCAAAGAGCTGCCGCGACATGAGATACATTTGTTGATAATTCAGAGTGACACCACGACTATAAAAACAACTGTCAACAAGTTCCCTCTGAGTTTCACTCAGATCCTCAAGAGCTACAAAAAAATGATTTCACAAACTGAGATGAATAACAAAACGTATAAGTTGAAACAAAACTGAAAACCAGTCAAACAAATAACTTACCAACATGGGGTGAAGGAAACAACATAACACCATCCCGATGAAATTCGACACTAATATAAGTTTCATAGTGCTCAAGCATAACAGTCATCATGTCACTATGGCAGAGACCATAATCATTCACAAGTTCCTCCCACGAAGGACCATGGAATTTACTGCTCATCCTACCATGTCTAAATATAACATGGTATAAGTTACCCTCACTGTTGTGCAGAGCAAGATCAATATATGCGTCACCTCTCTGAATAGTTAAAGCTCTGCACTTCTCAATGTACCGAGCAAGATGTGGTCTAACACTGTACAGAACATACTACAACAAGAATGGAAGCAAACATCATAATCATATAAACAAAGGCATTCGAATATGCCACAGTCAGATAAACAAGACACAGAATCTTACAACACGTCTTGAACATCGACGATCCAGCACCACAGTAAATATAGACGCATCGGAATCAACGGTAACACAAGGGCCACTTGGAGCTCGGCAAAATGGGCAAGCCATTTACTTGCAGACGGACGGTGACCAATAAGAACTAAATCCACTACCGAGTTGAAAGTTCTCATTTGATTGAGTTGGAAGCTAAAAAAAATACCGTAGGCCGGTGGAGAGAGTCCTGATCTATTGTTTACGCGGGTTGGATAACAAAATGGGTGGTCGAGTGAAGAGATCGGCGAGGCGGTGGAAGCACCGGAGAGCAACGGGAGTGAGAGGTGGAGAGGGGCAGGCTACTGGACGGGGAGGATGAAACGAGTGGTCAGAGGAGGAAGAAAGAAGTCCTGGGCCTTATCCAGGGGCCCATCGGCCTCCCACAGGCCGACAGGTGGCTCTTCGGCCCCCCTCTGGCTGACAGGCCTCTCCCCGGCTTCTGATTGGCCGACAGGGGGCTCTTCGGCCTAGGGTTGGCCGATAGGGGGCTCTTCGGCCTGGTGCTGGCCGACGGGCCCCTCTTCGGCCTGGTGATGGCCGACGGGGTGCTAAATTTGATATTTTTGAAAATTGGTATACTTTATCCGAATTTGATGTATTTTTGGTGCTAGTTTTGAAAAAAAATCCGACAACTGAGCACCACAAATCAAGATTGTTCACTAGACAAACAACGGTATCTCAGATACCGGAGTCCCTTGGTCTCTAGCACCCAAAGTATGATGAACACGTGAGTGAAGGCACTCACGAGAGTTATTCCAGCGAGTGATGTTAATTCTATGCAAAAGAGTTGAATTTGAGCGGCCTAGACTAACCTAGCTCAACTCATATTACAAAGCGAGCGAGATTGGTTTGACTTGGCTAGAGTTTGAGTGGTAAAGTTGTTCATACTTGGCTAAATTGTGGTGTCAGCGTGATTGCCTAAATTGTGGCAATTTCTATGTCCGCCTATTAAAAGACAAATAACTTTTCAGTCCAAAACATAAAGCTAACAGATCATTACAATTCTCTATATGTATCAATGAAAATATACGTGCCATGCTAGTCTGACTCATGTTGATTCAGAATTCTGTGAGCTAGCTTTCGGATCATTTTTCAATTATATGATACAAAAGGAAGCTCATATTCGGCTCATACATTTTCACGTCAACAACCACACACAGATATTCTGGACACAAATTGCATGTGTAAACTACAAGCCACCTTCATGGCAATTTGGTGAAATACTATAGCAAAAGATCCATGCATTTCAAGCCAAGATTATGTTTGATAACATCAATTGTCAAATAAAAAATGGTTAATTTGGTTCTGGTTGGGGTGCGCCACACCCGGGCAGCAGTGCAACGCCAAAGGAACAATCGAAGACCATAGCGGCATGCCACTAAGCTGGATCCTCCCCCACAAAAAACTAAATTTAATATCATTGTGAACATGTAATTCACATATCAGATATTAAACTGATAACAACACATACTACACTTGATCTTAGCCAAAAGGCCGAGAAAGGTATGAGTTGATAAAAAGCCTTGCACCTCCTCTTATACACGTAATGACCGACTCCGCTGAGCAGTGCAAGCGATTGTGGGACTAATATCCAACCGGGTGCTTTTCTGTCTAATTACCTTCACTAACCCAGCAATACGATAGAAATCCTCAAAGCCCACAATGTTTATAGGCCCAGTAATAATACGCCAATACGGCCGACGCTTAACACACGGCCATAATCTGAAAATATATGATCGCTGCGAGGCGGCCCGCGGGACTTCTCATAAGCTACGAGTCTGTGCGCTGCAATGTCTCAAACCTATAAGACCCCGAAAGTTCGTTTCGTTTTCGCCGATCCATGGCCATGGCTCAGCACTGCAACACCTCTTCGGTTTGGCCTCTCCTTAACACGTCCATCACCATGTGGTCCGCCGACCGTCCAGCCGTGGAGCCCTCGTGGACGATGCTGGAGCGCTTCGTGTTTCGCAAGGACGACGACGACGGCTCCTTCCCGGACGAAGCGGCGGCGCCCATAAGGGCCAACTCCGTCACCTTCCTGGGAGACCCCTTCGCTGTCGCTTTGCTCCCCGCCGCCCCTCCGGCCTTCTCCCGCCTCTACGTGCAGTGGCCGCGCGGCCCACGCAACTACGACGGGTCGGCTATGGGGACCCAACTCCTCTCGGCCCACCGGGACCTCCTCCTGCTCAGCCTCACCTCCGAGCTGAGCCTCGACGACGCCGACTCAGACCCCTACCGGCAGGACTACTTCGTGTTCCATGCCGCCATAGGGGCTGACGAATCGCGTCTCAGACGGCTCCCGGCGTGCACCGTGCCCATTGTGCTGAAACTGTGGGGCGACGATGTGACCATGGATCGCCAGTTCAACCGTGACACCATCGGAGTATATTGCGGAAGGAATGAAAGTTTCGTTACCTTACCGCCCGTAAGCGTCTTGTCCCGCATAATTGTGTGCCCATGTTCCCTCTTGTGAATAGGGACGAGCCCGATCTCATACACTTCACTTCGTCATGAGTGAGCCGAGGGACAATGTTGACAAGCTTTCCGTGGTTGTTATTGATATCATCAAAGAGGCAATAGTTTCAATTTCTCCATATATTCAAGGAGAGGAAGATCTCTGTGGCAAAGATGCAGACATGGTCAGGTATAGGTGTCGTCTTCTACAGTCCTTTCTCCCTGTCAGTTCTCAAACATGTTCTCAGCTGATTTCACAGGTATTAAGTTACATCTCACATGTTTATTGCTTGCACATTATGCATTGATTACTTTATCCTGGCTCTTGCTATTGTTGGCTTTGTTACTGAGCTAGCTTCCTCTAGGGCGGCCTTTTCATACCTCTCCATTCTAAACTTGTTCCGTTTTTGCAGGTACTAGTTTGCATGTCACATAATTGTGTTCCTCCACCTTTATCTGCTATTGTGCAATCAAACTCAAGTTTAAGATAACAATAAATATGTTGTTTGCATGTAGAATTGAACTCTTGTTAAATATAGCTTCATTGCTAGATCAAGATGAGGGTTTAGGTAGGTTTGTTCAGGAAGGTTCCGGTATACCATTGATGCTGCTACATGTGCATTTGTTGACTCACAGGACCTGAAAGCCTATATGTACCGTAATAGCAGCAGTGCAGCACCATTACATACAATCTCTACCTAATCTTCTTTTCCTATGGCTTCTGGTCGTACGTCATAGTTTTTACCCCTAAAGTTGTCCTAAATTACGCATTATACCATCCATAAGTGAGAAAAAATGATTCGTGTTTTTTTCTTTCAAAAATCGCTGCGCCGTGGTTTGTTTATTAACAGGCGACCTGTTAAACTACAACGAACGTGTGAGTGGCGTGCTGGTTGGAGCGACATACTTCTACCCTGAGATCCAGGTTCGAGTCCTGCATATCCAGGTTCTACTCTAGACGACGTGGACGATTAAGATTGATCATGTTTGTGGCTGTCATCGGCGATATAAGACAAGAAAAGTGCAATATAAATAGAGTGCTTATGCGTGTAAGGATTTGTTTTACCGTTGCAACACACGGACATTTTTTGCTAGTAATAATAATAATATAATTAATATTAATAATTAATAAATATAATATATTATTATACATTATATTTTATATATTATATATGTGTATATATGTATATATATATATTTTATTATAATAAAGCAAAAATAATGCTTCGACCATACGTTTTCTTCTAAAGTCACCAGCATCGCGTTTAGGTCTTGTACAAACTTATCCCATCACAAATCACAAGAACTCTAGTGGCGTACTGGTTGGACCTAGCGCACCTAGGTTCGATCCCTACGTCTCCCCTTTTTCTTCCTTTTCTCTTCATTTGATGCGAGCGCGGGATAGAACAGCTTGGCCCAAATGTCATCTTATCCGATGGGCTACACAATTTTCCAATTTCGGGCCAGACATGTTCTTCTTAAACTGTTTTGGCAGCTTCGCCCAAATGTCATCTTATCCGATGGGCTACACAATTTTCCAATTTCGGTCCAGACATGTTCTTCTTAAACTTTTTTTGGCAAATTCAAGTATTTTCAAAAACATTCATACCTTTCAAATGCTAATTTGAAATTTTAAAAATTTATATCTTAAAATCACTGGAAAATGTGAATGTTTCAGATATGATATTATCTTGCATGATAATCAGTTCTAAAATTATTTTTATGTTACACCCTTATTTAATACTTTTCTCCATATGGCGTATTTGAAAATGCCTATTCGTTATACATGTCCTTATAGATTGATTGTTTCCGATGGAGATGTCCAACTTTTTTGCAAGCAAATTAAGCATTGACTTGGATTACAGTTGCAAACACACATATCAACAAAACAAAACTAATGCTCTTATACACGTGATATCTTTGAATACTAAAGTGTAATTTGTTATTTTATGCATTATTTTTTTATGGGTAATGCTTTATTTTTTAGGTATCACTACGGAGGAGCACGAGAAAGACGTGAATTGATATCGGCAACTAGGTAGATATTTCTGTTGTCTAATAAACTGGACACAACTTTAGTTACTTAAAAAAATCATCCCAACTTTATATTTGTGCATAACATCACTTATCATGTTGTTTCTGTACGGCATTGTGAAATATTTCATAGGATTGCTTGGTGTCATTGAGTGTATATATGGGAATGATTTATTTTCTCATGTTGCAATGCACGGGTCGTTTTGCTAGTTTATTCATAAATTTAGAAAATGTGTGTGGCTAGATCTCAGTCGAGACCTAATTGACAGAACATGTAAGAAAGAAAAAAAAGCAAAAAACTTAGGAAAAAGATAGCACAAATCTCAATGTAGGATCTCACGAATATAGCATCCATTGAAACTTAATCAAGGGGACTGCTAAAAATCAGTCGACTGATTTTTAAGGAAGTCTCAGTCGATGCCCTTGACCATTGGATCGATTTTGGTTTAAGATTCTTGATCGTTGTTTTCCTGTATTGTATCAGCCTATTTATTGGTGTGACCGGCCCATTGTCTAGTTTTTTTTATTTCCTTTTCTGTGTATGTGTTGGATGGGAGCGCTATGGGTTGGCCGTGAGGCTGTTTTTTTTTCTATGTCCGTTTTTTGGGCTTGCTTCTAGCGTGAGATTTCTTTTCTCAGTGCTCATGTGCCAACGGGACAGAAGCGACACTAACAACACTATTCCCCTACTTTGCTCTCATTTTCCTTTTTTCTTTTTATCTTTTCCTGTTTTTCAGTTATTACTATTATTAAAAATATTGCCACATGTTTGTACATATATCGATCGCACATAATTGCATGTAAGAAAATCTCAGTCGACGAGCCAAGTCGTTTGATCGGTAGATTGAAGATCCGTGAGTGATGCCTGTTTTTAGGGGTGAGCGATGCTTTTTTTGTAGGGACGAGGCATGCTTTTGTTTTGTGTTGTGTATTATGGTGCGACCAGCCTGCTGTGTCCTTTTTTATTTTTCTGGGGTGTTGGGCATGTGATGGGCTAGGTGGCCCGGAAGCCTTTTCCTTTAAAAGATAGGCTTTTTTGAACCTTTTTTTTCATTTTCATTTGTTTTTTTGGGTATGGACTCAAAGAAAATAAAATCGCTCTCTTTATTTTCTTGTGACTTTCTTAAAATCTTCTGTGTTCTTTGTGACGTTAATTTCTCTTTTGGATTTGTGTTTTCATTTTTTTCTTGTTTCCTTAACTTATTTTTATTTTTACTTTTATTGCTTTGTAAAACCTTTTTATTGCTGACAACTTGATTTTTGCTAAAAAAATATTAAACAACAAATTATTTTCTTGTTTTTGTGTTTTTATTTTTTACATGAAATACATTTTTATGCAAGTGTGTACGGGTTTTGTTAAAACTCAGTTGAGTGAGTTTTAGTCAAGTCTCAATCAACCCACACGTCATTAATTTCATTTAAATCTCATTATGTCTTAGTTTTTTGTGTCGGGAGCAGGGTATACCCGGTTGCTGGGAGGGAACAGGGCGTTTTTGTATTTTTTGTATTTTTTTCATTTTTGTTCATCTTTATCTATGTTTTATTGTTATTTTGTTTTGTTGTAAGTGATTTATCTGTTTTACTGTTCTTTTGTTTTCTTGTAAGTGTTTCAACACTTTTTTTGACATTAGGCATCCAACTGCAAGTGTTGCCCATGACCGCAACTGCATGTCTTCAAGGCGATTGCAACCATGTAGTATTTTTGTCGAGGGAGGGCAATTACATATTTTATCGCTAGGAACACAACTGCAAGTGTTGCCACTCACTTCAACTTCATGTCTTCACGGTGATTGCAACTCGTGGGGTTTTGTTAAGGAGAACAGGGTAGTTGCATGTTTGTTACTAGGTATGCAACTGCAAGTGTCATCCCCCGATCGCAACTGCATGTCTTCAATGCGACTGCAACTCTTTAGTGATTTTGTCGCGAGGGAGGGAAATTACATGTCTGTCACTAGGAATACAACTACAAGTGTCGCCCTTTGACTGCAACTGCATGTCTTCAATATGACTGCAACTCAATAGTGTTTTTGACATGGGGGGGGGGGGGGTAGTTGCATGTATGCCACTAGGCACACAACTGCAAATGTCACCCTAACTGCAATTGCATGTCTTCAAAGCGACTGCAACTTAGTGGTGTTTTGTTGGGGGGAACGGGGCAGTTGTATTTTTCTCACTAGGTACACAGCTACAAGTGTCATCCCTGACTACAACTGCATGTCTTCACCGCAATTGCAAGTCAGCGGTGTTTTGTCTGGGGAGCGGAGCAGTTGCATGTCTGTCACTAGGTACGCAACTGCATGTCTTTCAATGTGGTTGCAACTCTTTAGTGTTTTTGTCGAGGAGGAGGGCAATTAAATGTCTGTCACTAGGAACACAACTGCAAGTGTCGCCTGCTGACTCCAAATGTATGTCTTCAATGGGTTTGCAACTCAATGATGTTTTGTCATGTGTGAGGGGGAGGGGGGAGGGGGAGTTGCATGTCTTCAATGTGAATGCAACTTGTGTCTTAAATGCGCATCTCTGTGGTGTTTTTTCGGCGTGAGGTGTTGCATGCCTGCCAGCGGACGCACAAATGCAAGTGTCGGGCCTGACTGAAAATGCATGTCTTCAACGTGACTGCAACTTAGTGGTAGTTTGTCTCGAGAAGGGCAGTTGCATGTCTGTCAGTAGGCACGCAAATGTAATTGCATGTCATCGACACAAGCAACTCACTAGTGCTTTTCTAGTGGATGGTTAGTTTAATATCAGCCACTAGACACGTATTTGCAAGTCTCTCCCTGGCCGCATCTAATGTCTTTAATGGGATGACACTGATTGGTGTTTTTTCATTGTCACGGGAAGGGGCCAGTTGCATGTCTACCACTATTTCTATTATCCACTTCTATTTTTTATTTTGTTCTTTAAGTGTTTCATATTTTTTTAGATTTCATATTTAAAATGTTCGCCCAATTACACATCGCCTCCAATCAGGCACAACTACGGCGGAGCGTGGCTAGGTGCGTGGGCGGCCCCGTATATGGGTTTATTATTGATTTTATACATTTTCTACCTTTCCCTATTTTATTTTTGTCTTCTGATTTTGTGTTTTTTCTTTCTAAATAAGAGTAGTTTTTGTTTTTGTAAAACTACTTGTACTCCCTCTGTTCCTAAATATAAGCTTTAAAAAAAATCAAACTTCTTTAACTTTGATCAAATTTATAGACAAAAATATCCATATCTAGAATACCAAATCATCATGACCATATTCACCATGAAATGTATTTTCATATTTTATACATTTGATATTGTAAATATTTATGTATTTTGTTGTACAGTTGGTCAAATATACACAATGTTTGACTTTTTAACAAACTAATACACCTTATATTTAGGAACGAGGGGTATTTGCTTGCACACACGTCTGCTTACGTAGTTGCATGTCCATGGCCACGTACAGATACATGCCGTCTGGGTGCAACTTAGTTTTTCTCTGTGAAAATAATATTGCTAGCCGCTTGCACGCTAATTGACCGCACACAATTATATATCCATCTGTCACACCCAACTAAATTATTTGTTCATTCTTTATTTTTGATTAGTTTTTATTTCTTTGTTGTATTTTTTATTGTTTTTATATGGAGTCCCCATGTTTGTGTAATTTATTATTTTTATATTCATTTTTTGTTTCACTCTATCATTTGTTTGCATACCCGTCGGTTGCATGAGCATTATATGTGTGCAA
This sequence comes from Hordeum marinum, assembly GCA_022496015.1. NCBI lineage: Eukaryota > Viridiplantae > Streptophyta > Magnoliopsida > Poales > Poaceae > Hordeum > Hordeum marinum. Next base: position 454,811,687 of record CM039672.1, on the reverse strand, counting down.
AAATTATTATTTTGTTTATTTGTGTTTAAATTCCTCCAACATAAAATAACCATAAGTTGCATGCCCATGGCTCGCACGGTCACACCCGAACAAGCAGCATATCGAAGGATTTTTTCGGCTAACAAAAAAAATATGGAAGAATTTCAACAAAGGAAAGCTGCATCACTTGTCTAGGCTGAAGCTAGTTAGTAAAATACACTTGCAGGAGAAATGGTACGTCCCAAAGTACATGCAAGATAAAAAATTCCGGCAGCTGCGTGAAGGTGCATAGGAGAAAAGGTAAGACAAAAGCCCAGTAGGGGACCAGGCCAGCCCATCACGATCACAACATGTAAACAGTTTCACAAAAAACAAAAAAGGCTAGGCTGTCCACATGCTGATGTCATCAATCGATTGAGACTTCGTGAAGTCTCAGTCGACTGAGACTAGACAATCCCCTTAATCAAGTCTCAATCGACTAAGATGTAGCAAGACTATTAGAAAGTACTCCCTTCATAAAGAAATATAAAAGCGTTTAGATCACTACTTTAGTGATCTAGGCGTTCTTATATTTCTTTACAGAGGGATTACTAAAGTATGGATCGGTTTGCAAGCCAGTTTTTGTGCAGTTTCTACTTTTTCTAAAGGGTCCTCTTTTTTTCCCGAAAACCCATCCCATATATTAATTAACTTAAAACATCCATACAATCATCTATTACAAATTTAGCCACGCTGGGCGAAACACTATTAAGAAGTACCCCATCAACCTGTTATCAAAACTAAACTTCGCAATGTCATGCACCACCCTGTTGGCCCTTTTGTTAATCTTGGCTATCTTGCAATTTGTCATCATCTTAGATATACTCCACGCTTCCATCTTTAGATCTACTAGAGAAGACCTGCCTCGAACGTCATTTCCAAGTGAAGAGGCCACAAAAGAACAATCAATTTCTAATATGATGGGCTTGTGGAGAGTAATATCGATGTACAGCCCCGCGAGGACCACCCTCAGTTCCGCTTCATCCACACTATTGCACACCTCAATATAATCCCACGACAAAATGAGAACCTCTCCAACATGGTTCCTAGCCACAACGCCTACACTTGCCGCACTCATGGCCTTCACAAAACTTGTGTCAGCATTGACCTTAACGAACTCTGTAGAAGGAGGCTGCCACATCACAAAATTCTCATGCACATCATTAGTCTAGTTAAACTATCCACCTTCTCCTTACCTTTGTGGCTAATCTCCATCTTCACCTTTGAATGACAGGACGAAAAAGATGCCCAATAGTTTTGGTTAAAACTCACAGAGGCTGAGATGGTTTCTTTTCCCTTGCCAAAGATCAAATCATTCCTTAAGTGCCATGTCCTCCAAAATATGAATATATTTTGCTCACGCACGGATGACCTAACATGATCCAATAAAATAAGTAACCAATCTGGGCCAGAAATTTGAGAATCTCCTCACCTGGTAAATTTCCAAGCCAAGATTAGGGTATTTAAGGTTCAATGCCAGCCTATACGCACTCTTAACCGAGAACAAACCATTTTTCTCATAGTGTCAAGCAATAAAATCCCCCTCATTCATATTCAGAATACGCAACTTCAGAATTTCCTCTGCATCACGGGGATAAAATAGATGCCTAATAAGATTTTCATCCCACCTTTTAGAGCCACTGGTGAATAATTCGGATACATATTTAATTCCGGTTCTATTCTTTTTTGCCGAGATTTGTAACCCCAAGTCTCTAGGAAGCCAATTATCCCTCAAGATGTTTATATTCGCCCCATCACATACTCTCCAAATGACACCTTTTTTCAATAGCTCAAGACCATACATGATACCTTGCCAAGAAGTTGACGCCATACTCTCCAAATAACCCCAAGTCTTTAGGTCTCGTCATCTTATCCCATGCTAGCCAATGAGTTCTCTTCATATTTTTCTCATCACCCCACCAAAAGTTCCTAATGATCTGAGATAACTCTTCACATAGAGATGCAAGAAAATTAAAAATACCCATGGTACCGGCAGAGCCTGAACGACTGACTTAATTTGTAATTCCTTCACACCGCTAGAAGCATATTTTTCTATCCAGTCAAAAACCCGCTTCAGTGCTTTATCTTTTGTATACTAAAATTTACCTGCCTTCATTCGACCTTCAGGAACAGATAAACCAAGATATTTATCCTCAAAACCATCAAAAGTAATTTTTGAGTCACCAAGATAGACACTTGATCTTCCAACCTACACTTTGTACCAAATAAAATGGATCATTTGTCCGGGCTTAACAATTGGCCTGTCCCCTCCTCATATGCAGTCAAAATCCGCCTAATGGCCAGAGCTTGATTCAAAGAACCCTTAAAAAATAGGAGGCTATCATCCGCAAATAATAAATATGAAATACCTCGAGCATGACTGTTAAGCCGAAAATCCTAAATCTCCCGATTCCTCGTAGCATCATGAAGTAACAAAGACACGGCCTCAGCTACAAATAAGAACAAATATGGAGACAAAGGATCCCCTTGCCCGAGGCCACATGAAGGGTTGGAAAGAATCTAACATTTGTCCATTAAAGCGCACTGAAAATTTTACTGATGTAACGCATGTCATAATCCAATTAATCCAAACTGATGCAAAACCATATGCATGAAGCATTCTTTCTAAGAATTTTCAGTCCACACGATCATATGCCTTAGCAAGATCCAACTTGTACGCACAATATTCACCCCTGCTATCTTTCAGCATGCTCAACGAATGCATACATTCAAAGGCTATGGGAGCATTATCAGAGATTAATCTTCCAGGGATGAAAGCACTTTGTGTAGGAGAGATCATACCATTCAACAGAGGTCTCAATCTGTTAACACAACACTTGGAGATAAATTTATATATGGAATTGCATAGGTTGATTGGACGAAAATCTTTTATCGACTGCGGGTTCTTCACTTTAGGGATAAGCACATAGTTGTATCATTAATCCCTTCCGGCATGCGTCCCGAGATAAAAAAATTCCTAAACAACACGTACAATATCTTCGTTTAGCAGACCCCAATTCTTGTGAAAGAATCCAGCTGGAAACCCATCCGGCCAGGAGCTTTGAATGGACCAATTTGAAAAAGGGCGTCACTGATCTCTTGTTCAGAAAAAGGCTTACAAAGATCATCATTCACCATGGGTTTCACAAGCGAGACAATATGGGAAGGATTTACCTTTTTGTCACAACTGTAAAGATTCTTAAAAAACGAGTTTGGGATACCTTTGATCTCCTCCATATCATTAGAGAGAGACCCATCGCTCCTTTTGATGGCAGAGATATTATTCTTCTTCGCTCTCCACGTGGCCTTCCTTTGAAAGAATTTTTTGTTCCTGACGCCCCATTTTATTTTTTCCAAACGCGATCTCTGCTTCCACATGATTTCCTCCTTAATGGAAAGCTCATCCATCTCTGCAAGAATTTTCTTCCTCTCCATAGTGGCAGTATGATCATTTCTTTTAAAGGGCACATTTAATATTTTTCGCGCCATTTCAAGTTTTTCCGGAAAATATCCAATATGTTTCCTACTCCACACATGAAGGGACTTCATAAGATTGTCCAAATTTTTCGCATCATCGCCCAAGTCACTGACCTGTGTACTATTATTCCAACACACTTCAATTTGATCTTTCAGCGGCGCCGACTCTGTCTCCCAGTACACTTCATATCAAATATTTATCTGTGTACAATGCTTGTTATTTCGTACCAACTGTTGCTTGATTTGGCAACCGTAATTGACTCCATTCATACGCTGGAGGAATCTACACCTTGTAAATCTGGGAGACCAACATCGCAGAACCTAGTCACATGTGGATGCGCCATTTGTGACATGTGAAGGACCCGCAAAAGTGATATTTGATATAAGACGTACGTGCTGAGAACTAAGCTAGGCCGAATCGAAGAAGCATAAGGTTTTGCCTATTGTTCTTGGGTATTAAAAAAATTAATCAAGTGATTTCATTACCAATGTACGTGCAATCCATAGAACCACAAACAGACTACCTCTTTTGGGGGAATTATAATGGACTTGTGATTAAATTGCAGTAGAGTCAGCACTCGGAATTTGTTGGTAGTTACTTAGAATCTTTTTTTTCTTTTGTTGAAATCATCTGGCTGGCTACTTTTGCAATATCAGTACGTATTTGAACTAGCTATAAGATTGATGTTTGCCTTTTACTGATTGTTTTTCTTTCTGCTTATTTCTTCCTTTTATTTTTACCTTATTTGGTTAGTTTTTTTTGTTTACTTTTAGTTTTCCATAAATTCAAGATTTTCAAAAATTGTTTGAATTTCCACTTTTTCTTCACATATTAAAAAATCTTGTTTTTCAAAAAAAGTTCAGAATTCCAAATTTCAATAAAAGTTCAAAATTCCAATTTGTTAATTTTCCAAAAAATATTTATGTTAAAAATGGTTCACCGTATTGAAGAAAAATATTCACTGTAGATTGAAAAAATGTTCAGGTGTATAAAAAGTGTTCATCTTGTGTACAAATTTTATTCGGCGTGCATTTCAAACATTTTTTGGCTTAATCTCTATCTCAAATTTCACCGTATATTCCAATTTGTGTTTGTATTATCTGGGAAGACACCCAATGATTCATTGAAGATGTGTGATGTCATCTGTTTCATCGATATATAATTATTTTCTTGAACCTTTATTTCTTACCCAGCTATATAAATTCATCTAGCAATTGACTTTGATGACTTAAGACCAAACCCGACTTCAACATGGGCAATGACCGAGCACCACAATCAAGCCTGCTTGCAGAAACAAAATTTGTACTATATCCCACGGTCTGTGGCACCCAAACAATGGAAGCTCTCACAAACACGAGTCATTCCGGTGAGCGATCTTAATTCCATACCAAAACCTAAAAGTAGGGATGCAAATGAGTCTAACCATAGCAACTTGGATAGAACCAAGCTCAACTCATATTAAAGAGCAGCAAGCTTAGTTTAACATGGGCTAGAGCTCGAGTGGCAAAGATGTTTCATATTCGGCTCAATCTTGAGTCACAAAAGAAGTCCTCAAAGATATTTCTGTAAGCAGATAAGAAGTCCTAAAACTGCTAAAAAAAAAGATAAGAAGTCCTAAAAGATCTTGCGTGCCGTGTCAGCGTGATTGACTAACTTGTTGGGAAATTCTACGCCCACCTATTAAAAGGCAACTAACTTTTCATTCCAAAACATAAAGGTAAAAGGTCAAAACGATTCCGAATATTGTCTTTTGAGGTTTTGAAAAATTCAAATTTCATCAAATATCATATTTTTTACGTTTCATTTTTTTTTCAATCCTCCATGAAGGCCGAGAGCAAAACATCCGTTCTCTTTAATTAGTTATTATATAGTTATGTAATGTGCTTAACTAGTTACTGTATAGTTGTATGAGGTGCTTAGGACATCTCCAACGGCAACCCGCAAATTTCCTTCGGTATCGGTCCGTGGACATGGGGATCAGTCCATGTACACTGGTGTCGGAGGCCGTCATCCAACTTGTCTGCATAAATTTCAAATACTTTTTGATAAACCGGACGAAATCCGTACAAACAAGTCGCATTTCATACTAAACGGACACATTCATATAAACACATTGGATTTTCATCATATTCCAAACATTTAGAACAACAAAAACCGTTCTGACCATAAACCTTCCCTATGGCGGCGTCCAGCGTCCAAGCCCTTGCAGTCCTCCATTTGCGGTCTCCGGTGAGGAAGAGTAGAACATGAGATACAAATTGATCCACATCGGGCACTAGACCCTGCTGCCTCCCTTGTCCTACTCATCCTCTAAGGAGTATGTGCCTTATCCGTTGTCGGTGGACGTGAGGTCCGTGATGGAGATGGTGGCGCCGATGCTATCATTGTCGAACTGGCCCGCCCGATAGTTCATCGGCGGGGCGTAGGATGTGCAGGCAGCGTTGTTCTCATCCGCGATAGCTTGCAGCTGCGCCTCCACGGCGTCCGCTTCCTGGCGAGCGGCGCCTTGAGCACGGAGGGCCTCATATATCGCACGTTGCTCCGCGACAAAGTTGGAGTTCTTCGAGGCCATGGTCGCCATGGACTCCTCGCACGTGCGTTAGCCGTCGATTTGGCCCTCCGACAGCCTGTGCTGCTCGACGAGGAACATGTTGTACAGTTGTTCCTCATGTGCCTACACAAGATGCTCCTCTGCCATGGTGGCATTGAAGTGCGCTTGTGCTCAATGGTGAAGCCGACATGGGCTCCGGTGTGATGTCATTGGAGTCCGTCTCCGTCGTGGGGCCTGTTGGGGAACGTTGCATGGGAAACAAATTTTTTCCTACATGCACGCAGATCTATCCATGGTGATGAGCATCTACGAGAGGGAGAGTGTATCTACATACCCTTGTAGATCGCTATGCGGGAAGCGTTAAGTAACGCGGTTGGTGTAGTCGAACGTCTTCGTGATCCAAATCGCCGTGCGCCCCGCGATCCAATCACGATCCGTCCCGCGATCTAATCACGATCCGTCCCGCTAACTTGATCACGATCCGTCCCACGAACTTGATCACGATCCTTCCGATGTAACGCCGAACGGACGACACCTCCACGTTCAGCACACGTACAGCTTGATGACGATCTTCGCCGCCTTGATCCAGCAAGAGAGAGCGGAGAGGTAGAAGAGTTCTCCGGCAGCGTGACGGTGCTCCGGCGATGGTGGTGGAGGAATTCCGGCAGGGCTTCGCCTAAGCACTGCAGAAATCCGATCTAGAGGAGAAACTATGCACTAGAGAATAGGGTAGCACGTGGCTAAAAAACTAGTGCAAAAACCCTAAAACCTCTAGTATATATAAGGGGAAGAGAGGAGAGGAGGCAGCCTTGTCTTTCCAAGCCAAGGCCTTCGGCCTAAGGAGGTGGAGGAGGTGGAGTCCACCTCCAATCCTAGTAGGACTAGGATTCACCTATTTTGCCTTTTTTTCCACCTTTTCTCTTGGGCTTTTTTCTTCCAGCCGCATAGGCCTCTTGTGGCTGTTCCACCAGCCCACTAAGGGCTGGTTTCCACTCTCCCACAGCCCATGTATCCTCTTGGATCGAAATACCCCTCCCGAAGGTCTCCCGGTACACTACCAGCACTCCCGGTACACTACCGATGAGCCCGAAACTTCTCCGGTGACCAAAACAGGACTTCCTATATATGAATCTTTACCTCCAGACCATTCCGGAGCTCCTTGTGACGTCCGGGATCTCATCTGAAACTCCGAACAACCTTCGGTCACCACCATACATAATTCTATACTACCGAAACGTCACCAAACCTTAAGTGTGCAGACCCTGCGGGTTCGAGAACTATGTAGACATGACCGAGACATCTCTACGGTCAATAACCAATGGCGGGACCTGGATGTCCATATTGGTTCCTACATATTCTATGAAGATCTTAATTTGTTGAACCTCTATGTCAAGGATTCAGTTAATCCCGTATGATGTTCCCTTTGTTCTTCGGTATGTTACTTGCCCGAGATTCGATCGTCGGTATCTCCATACCTAGTTCAACCTCGTTATTGGAAAGTCTCTTTACTCGTTCCGTAATACAAGATCCCGTGACCAACACTTAGTCACATTGCTTGCAAGGCTCATTGTGATGTTGTATTACCGAGTGGGCCCTGAGATACCTCTCCGTCAAATGGAGTAACAAATCCTAGTCTTGATCCATGCCAACTTAACAGACACCATCGGAGATACCTGTAGAGCACCTTTATAGTCGTCCAGTTACGTTGCGACGTTTGATACACATAAGGCACTCCTCCGATGTTCGTGAGTTGCATGATCTCATGGCCATAGGAACACATACTTGACATGCAGAAAACTGTAGCAATAAACTAACACGATCATATGCTACGTTTGTAGTTTGGGTCTTGTCCATCACATCATTCTCCTAATGATGTGATCCTGTTATCAAATGACATCTCATGTCAATGGCTAGGAAACCTTGACCATCTTTGATCAACGAGCTAGTTCACTAGAGGCATACTAGGGACTGTGTGTTGTCTATTTACCCACACATGTAATGTGTTTTCAATCAATACAATTATAGCATGGTAATAAACGATTATCATGAACAAGGAAATATAATAATAAACACTTTATTTATTGCCTCTAGGGCATATTTCGAATAGTCTCCCATTTGCACTAGTGTCAATAATCTAGTTCACATCACTATGTGATTTACATGGTAATGAATCGAACACCCATGCAGTTCTGGTGTTGATCATGTTTATCCCTTGTAAGAGGTTTAGTCAACGGGTCTGCAACATTCAGATCCGTGTGCACTTTGCAAATATTTATGTCCTTCTCCTCGATGTAGTACTGAATGGAGTTGAAGCGTCGCTTTATGTGTCTGGCCCTCTTGTGAAACCTTGGTTCCTTGGCTAAAGCAATGGCACTAGTGTTGTCACAGAATAGGTTCATTCGATTCAGTGCACTAGGCACTACTCCAAGATCTGTCATGAACTGCTTCATCCAGACACCTTCCTTTGCCGCCTCCGAGGCTGCGATGTACTCCACTTCGCACGTAGAATCGACTACCACGCTTTGCTTGGAACTGCACTAGCTTACCGCTCCCCGTTAAGAATAAATACGTATCCGGTTTGCAACTTATAGTCGTCCGGATCGGTGTCAAATCTCGCATCGACATAAGCCTTTACGAAGAGCTCTTCATCACCTCCATAAACGATAAACATTTTCTTAGTCCTTTTCAGGTATTTAAGGATATTCTTGACCGCTTGCCAGTGCTCCATTCCAGGATCACTTTGAAACCTTCCGGCCATACTTATGGCAAGGCTGATATCGGCTCTTGTGCACAGCATTGCATACATGATAGAGCCTATGGCTGAAGCATAGGGGATGACACTCATCTTCTCTCTATCTTCTGCAGTCACTGAACATTGAGTCTTACTCAACTTCACACCTTGTAACACAGGCAAGAACCCCTTCTTGGACTGATCCATTTTGAACTTCTTCAAAACTTTATCAAGGTATGTGCTCTGTGAAAGTGCTATTAAGCGTTTCGATCTATCTCTATAGATCTTAATGCCTAATATGTAAGCATCTTCTCCTAGGTCCTTCATTGAAAAACTCTTGTTCAAATATTTCTTCACGCTTTCCAGCATTTCTATATTGTTTCCAATCAGCAATATGTCATCCACATATAATATTAGAAACGCTATAGAGCTCCCACTCACTTTCTTGTAAATACAAGCTTCTCCATCAACTTGTATAAACTCAAACGCTTTGATCACCTCATCAAAGCGCTTATTCCAACTCCGAGATGTTTGCACCAGTCCATAAATGGATCGCTGGAGTTTGCAAACTTTATCAGCATTCTTTGGACCGACAAAACCTTCGGGTTGCATCATATGCAACTCTTCCTTAAGGAAACCGTTGAGGAACGCATCCATCTGCCAAATTTCATAGTCGAAATAAGCAGCTATTGCCAACATGATTCTGACAGACTTAAGCATCGCTACGGGTGAGAATGTCTCATCGTAGTCAACTCCTTGAACTTGTGAAAAACTCTTTGCCACAAGTCGAGCTTTATAGACAGGGATATTACCGTCCGCATCTGTCTTCTTCTTAAAGATCCATTTGTTCTGAATGGTCTTTCGCCCTTCAGGTAATACTTCCAAACTCCATACTTTGTTTTCATACATGGATCCCATCTCGGATTTCATGGCCTCTAACCATTTCTCGGAATCTGGGCCCATCACTGCTCCTCGATAGCTCATAGGTTCATTGTTGTCCAACAACATGACCTCTAAGACAGGGTTGCCGTACCACTCAGGAGTAGTACGTGCCCTTGTCGACCTACGAGGTTCAATAGTAGCTTGATCCAAAGCTTCATGATCATCATCATTAACTTCCTCTTCTACCGTCGTAGGTTCCACAGAAACAACTTTCTGCGCTGGGCTACTTTCTGGTTGAAGTAAATGTTCAATAACCTCATCAAGCTCTATCTTCCTCCCACTCAATTCTTTCGAGAGAAACTCTTTCTCAAGAAATGTTCCGTTCTTAGCAACAAACACTTTGCCTTGGGATCTGAGATAGAAGGTATACCCGACTGTCTCTTTCGGGTATCCTATGAAGACGCATTTCTCCGCTTTGGGTTCCAGCTTTTCAGGCTGAAGCTTTTTGACATAAGCGTCACATCCCTAAACTTTAAGAAACGACAACTTTGGCCTTTTGCCAAACCATAGTTCATATGACGTCGTCTCAACGGATTTCGATGGTGCCCTATTTAAAGTGAATGCAGCTGTCTCTAATGCATAACCCCAAAACGATAGTGGCAAATCAGCAAGAGACATCATAGAACGCACCATATCTAATAAGGTTCGATTATGACGTTCGGACACACCATTACGCTGTGGTGTTCCGGGCGGTGTCAACTGTGAAGATATTCCACATTGTCTTAAGTCACTGCCAAACTCATAACTCAGATATTCACCTCCTCGATCAGATCGCAGGAACTTAATCTTCTTGTTATGATGATTCTCAACTTCACTCTGAAATTGCTTGAACTTTTCAAATGTTTCAGACTTGTGTTTCATTAAGTAAATATACCCATATCTACTTAAGTCATCAGTGAAGGTGAGAAAATAACGATATCCACCGCGCGCTGCAACATTCATTGGACCGCACACATCAGTATGTATGATTTCCAATAAGTCACTTGCCCGCTCCATTGTTCCAGAGAACGGCGTTTTAGTCATCTTACCCATTAGGCATGGTTCACATGTGTCAAGTGACTCCAAAAGTCCATCGGCATGGAGCTTCCGCATGCGGTTTACACCAATATGACCTAAACGGCAGTGCCACAAGAAAGTGGTACTATCATTATCAACTCTACATCTTTTGGCATCAATGTTATGAACATGCGTGTCATCATTATCAAGATTCAATATGAATAAACCCCTAACATTGGGTGCATGACCATAAAAGATATTACTCATATAAATAGAACAACCTTTATTCTCTGATTTAAATGAGTAACCCTCTCGCAATAAACAAGATCCAGATATAATGTTCATGCTTAACGCAGGCACTAAATAACAATTATTCAGGTACATCACTAATCTCGATGGTAATCGAAGAGAGAGCGTGCCGACGACGATCACATCAACCTTGGAACCATTTCCCACGCGCATCATCACTTCGTCCTTCGCCAGCCTTCATTTATTCCGTAGTTCCTGCTTTGAGTTGCAAATGTGAGCAACCGAACTGGTATCAAATACCCAGGCACTACTACGAGAGCTAGTAAGGTACACATCAATAACATGTATATCATATATACCTTGTTTGTCGTTGGCCGCCTTCTTGTCAGCCAGGTACTTGGGGCAGTTCCGCTTCTAGTGACCAGTTCCTTTGCAATGAAAGCACTCAGTTTCTGGCTTAGGTCCATGCTTAGGCTTCTTTGTAGGAGTAGCAACTGCTTTGCCATCCTTCTTGGTTTTACCCTTCTTGCTTTTGCCCTTGCCATTTTTCTTGAAACTAGTGGTTTTATTGACCATCAACACTTGTTGTTCTTTCTGGATTTCAGACTCAGGACTTTCAGCATCGCAAACAGCTTGACGACTGACTTGTTCATCCAGTGCATGTTATTGTTCATTACAAAGCTCTTGTAACTAGGCGGCAGTGATTGAAGAACTCTGTCAGTGATTGCCTTTGGCGGAAGGGCAATTCCCAACTCCGCTAGACAATTTGAATACCCAGACATTCTGAGTATGTGCTCACTGATAGACCCATTCTCCTCCATCTTGCAAGCATAGAATTTATCAGAGGTCTCATACCTCTCGATCCGGACATTCTTCTGAAAGATAAACTTCAACTCCTGGAACATCTCATATGCTCCATGACGTTCAAAACGTCTTTGAAGTCCCGGTTCTAAGCCATTCAATATTGCACACTGAACTATTGAGTAGTCTCCAGCACGAGCCTCCCAAGCGTTCTTAACGTCTTCGGAGGTCATGTCTTCTGGTTGGTTACCAAGCGGTGCATCAAGGACATATTGTTTCTGGGAAGCCGTGAGGATAATCCTCAGATTACGGGGCCAGTCAACAAAGTTACTTCCATCATCTTTCAACTTAGCTTTCTCTAGGAATGCATTAAAATTCAGGGGTGCTACTGCGCGAGCCATTGATCTACAACATAAATATGCAAAGGTTACTTAGACTATTGTTCAAGATAATGAGTTTAGTTAATCAAATTACTAAAGCTCCCACTCAAATTGACATCCCTTAGGTCATCTGAGTGTCACATGATCCAAATTCACCAACTCAAGTCCGATCATCACGTGAGTTAAGGTGGCTTCAATGGTGAACATCATTATGTTGATCATATCTACTATATGACTCATGTTCGACCTTTCGGTCTCTAGTGTTCCGAGGCCATGTCTATACATGCTAGGCTCGTCAAGTTTAACCCGAGTGTTCTGCACGTGTAAAACTGGCTTGCACCCGTTGTATGTGAATGTAGAGTCTATCACACCCGATCATCACGTGATGTCTTGACACGACGAAGTTTCGCAACGATGCACACTCGGGGAGAACACAATTTATCTTGAAATTAAGTGAGGGATCACCTTATAATGCTACCGTCATCCTAAGCAAAACAAGGTGCATAAAAGGATTAACATCACATGCAAATCATAAGTGACATGATATGGCCATGAACTTGTGCTTTTGATCTCCATCATGAAAGCACTGGCATGATCTCCATCATCACCAGCACGACACCATGATCTCCATCAACGTGTCTCCATCGGGATTGTCGCGCCCAACATGCTTCTACAACTATTGCTACCGTAGCGATAAAGTAAAGCATTACATAGCACTTAATGATTGACACGCAGGTCATACAATAATTAAAGGCAACCCTATGGCTCTTGCCGGTTGCCATACTCATCGACATGCAAGTCGTGATAATCTATACATCACATGATCATCTCATACATCACATATATCACATCATGTAATTGGCCATATCATATCACAACATACCCTGCAAAAACAAGTTAGACGTCCTCTAATTGTTGTTGCATGTTTTACGTGGCTGCTATGGGTATCTAGCAAGAACAATTCTCATCTACGCAAAAACCACAACGGTGATACACTAGTTGCTTTTCAACCTTCTCAAGGACCGCCTTTGTCGAATCCGATCCAACTAAAGTGAGAGAAAATTTCACCCGCAAGCCATCTATGCAACAAGTTGCGGTTGAGGGAACCGGTATCTCGTAAGCGTACGAGTAATATTGGTCTGGGACGCTTCATCTCACAGTACCGCTGAACCAAAATCCGACCAAGGGAGGAAGCAATCTAAGCATCAACGCCCACAAACCTTTTGTGTTCTACTCGAGATCTCATCTATACATAGACCTACCTCATAATGCCATTGTTGGGGAACGTTGCATGGGAAACAAAATTTTTCCTACGCGCACGCAGATCTATCCATGGTGATGAGAATCTACGAGAGGGAGAGTGGATCTACATACCCTTGTAGATCGCTAAGCGGGAAGCGTTAAGTAACGCAGTTGGTGTACTCGAACATCTTCGCGATACAAATAGCTGTGTGTCCCGCGATCCAATCACGATCTGTCCTGCGAACTTGATCACGATCCATCCCACAAACTTGATCACGATCCTTCCGATCTAGCGCCGAACGGACGGCACCTCCGCGTTCAGCACACGTATAGCTTGATGACGATCTCCGCCGTCTTGATCCAGCAAGAAAGAGCGGAGAGGTAGAAGAGTTTGCCGGCAGCATGATGGCGCTCCGGCGATGGTGGTGGAGCAATTCCGGCAGGGCTTCGACTAAGCACTGCAGAAATCCGATCTAGAGGAGAAACTATGCACTAGAGAATAGGGTAGCACGTGGCTGAAAAACTAGTGCAAGAACCCTAAAACCTCTAGTATATATAAGGGAAAGAGAGGAGAGGAGGCAGCCTTGGATTTCCAAGCCAAGGCCTTCGGCCGAAGGAGGTGGAGGAGGTGGAGTCCACCTCCAATCCTAGTAGGACTAGGATTCACCTATTTTGCCCTTTTTTCCACCTTTTCTCTTGGGATTTTTTCTTCAGCTGCATGGACCTCTTGTGGTTGTTCCACCAGCCCACTAAGGGCTGGTTTCCACTCTCTCACAGCTCATGTAGCCTCTTGGGTCTAAATACCCCTCCCGGAGGTCTCCCGGTACACTACTGGCATTCCCGGTACACTACCGATGAGCCCGAAACTTATCCGGTGACCAAAACAGTACTTCCTATATATGAATCTTTACCTCCAGAACATTACGGAGCCCCTCGTGACGTCCGGGATCTCATCCGGGACTCCGAACAACCTTCGGTCACCACCATACATAACTCTATACTACCGAAACGTCACCAAACCTTAAGTGTGCAGACCCTGCGGGTTCGAGAACTATGTAGACATGACCAAGACATCTCTACGGTCAATAACCAATGGCGGGACCTGGATGTCCACATTAGTTCGTACATATTCTATGAAGATCTTTATCGGTTGAACCTCTATGTCAAGGATTCAGTTAATCCCGTATGATGTTCCCTTTGTTCTTCGGTATGTTACTTGGCCGAGATTCGATCGTCGATATCTCCATACCTAGTTCAACCTCGTTACTGGCAAGTCTCTTTACTCGTTCCGTAATACAAGATCCCATGACCAACACTTAGTCACATTTCTTGCAAGGCTCATTGTGATGTTGTATTACCAAGTGGGCCCGGAGATACCTCTCCGTCACACGGGGTAACAAATCCTAGTCTTGATCCATGCCAACTTAACATACACCATCGTAGATACCTGTAGAGCACCTTTATAATCACCCAGTTACGTTGCGATGTTTGATACACACAAGGCACTCCTCCGATGTTCGTGAGTTGCATGATCTCATGGTCATAGGAATACATACTTGACATGCAGAAAACAGTAGCAATAAACTGACACGGTCAGATGCTACGTTTGTAGTTTGGGTCTTGTCCATCACATCATTCTTCTAATGATGTGATCCCGTTATGAAATGACATCTCATGTCAATGGCTAGGAAACCTTGACCATCTTTGATCAACGAGCTAGTTCACTAGAGGCATACTAGGGAGTGTGTGTTGTCTATTTACCCATAGATGTAATGTGTTTCCAATCAATACAATTATATCATGGATAATAAATGATTATCATGAATAAAGAAATATAATAATAAACACTTTATTTATTGCCTCTAGGGCATATTTCGAACAGGGCCATCCTCATCATCGAAGATCTCTGGCGAGCTGGCCATTATCCACCTGACACAACATCTGCCTGGCGGCGGCAAGGGCGGACACTTCATGCTTCATATCCGTCGATAGGGTCTCCCACAGAGCATTGCCACCTACAATCATGTCGGATGTGGTGTGGCGCAAAGGAGGAGGATGTGGAGCGGGGCGACTTTCTGTTTTAGTGGAGTTAGCCGGGTGTGGCCGGGGTTTAAATAGAGGATTCCGGTGAGGCCAGGCGCATGGCTGTGTCAATGCACAACGACGGAATGGGTTTCTCGACGGTGAGACAGCTTAATAACGATATACACACGAACATGGCATTGTTTGTCTGATAGATATCTGTCCAGTCCTGCCAGTAACGCAGCTCCAACATTGAACAAGCGCGGACACCGGGGGCACGCCGCGGGCGGTGCCCTCGGCTGGCGCACCACTTTAATGGTGGAGACAGGGAGAGGTCGCATCCGCTCTGCGCTGGCATCATTGCGGCGCGTATGCTCTATATGTGCATGAATGTGGGCAGCTGGCGTCGGGCTGAAACACATGCGGACGGTGAAGGAGGGTTTTTGGTGGACCAGGGCGGTCAGACGCATGCGTGGGTGTTCTCCGGACGCCCATACTGCCCCCCCCATGTTGTCTCCGCTTTGTAGGAAAAAACACGTCCGGACCGCTCGGCGGTTCGATACATGTCCATGTTGGATGGCTTTTGCGGTCCACACATATTGGGTCGGTTTGAAGGTCGACATTGGAGATGCCCTTAGCTAGTTATTAAATGATGCCTTCGTAAAAAGACCGAGGCAATGGGCTGAAGACTATTTTAATTTTTTTAAAGAATGTGGATATTTGCATTTATCTAGTCTTATATATGTGTCGGTATATTGAAATATATACATAAAAAACAATATAAAGGATAGGCCCATTACTTAAAAAAATATGGAAATTGCTATAGCAAAAAAAAAGAAAGAAATAAACGTGCATCAGAGCCAAATGAATCGAAAGATTCATGTTCGGTTCAAGAAGAGATCATAAAAATTGTAAACTTACAAAATTAATCTACTTTCATTAAAAGATTTATTAGATAATCGGAAACGGAGGAACTCGAGTACTATTCAAAATACAGAAGAATTGCGTTGAGGGATTTGGATGATCGGGTCAGTATCAACTTCAGTGTCTGTTTTAGTGAACCACATTGGAGATGCCTAAGAACACAAAACCCTACAATAAGAAATTTTTATTACATACTAGTACATATGTCCGTGTATTGCAACGGGAGAGATATT
The DNA here is from genome assembly GCA_022496015.1 of Hordeum marinum. Classification (NCBI taxonomy): domain Eukaryota; kingdom Viridiplantae; phylum Streptophyta; class Magnoliopsida; order Poales; family Poaceae; genus Hordeum; species Hordeum marinum. Next base: position 454,795,120 of record CM039672.1, on the reverse strand, counting down.
TTTTTACGAGAAGCAACATGAGAGAAATGATGTGTCCTCCGAAAACAGTCCCCACAACGGTGGTCGACAGAGCTAGGACCTTCGTTCTTCTCACAGGTTACGTTTGGCGCACAAGATCTTGATAGTGGCTGGGTTGCTCGGAGTCTCTCCTACCACGACGTAACCGAATGAATTACTAATTGCAACATATAAATGATGAAAGACCTAACAATTTACTCTTAGCTAGTCAAACAAACGCGTCCTAATAACCGATGACAAGTGCTAGTATTTAAGAACATAATGAAGCATCAGATTTGATTATTTTTTCGAGAAAGAAAATAAAGAATTTCCGAATATTTTTGAAATCCCCAATATTATTTGAAAAATTCTGAATATTTCCAACAAATATGAAATTGGAATATTTTTTGAAATTCAAAAATATTTTCTGAAAAAATGAACGTTTTATATAAACACATAAAGTTTTTGGGAGATTTTTATTATTTTGGAAAAAATGGAATGTTAAAAAAATAAAGTTTTGTACATTTTCCAAAACGGGAAGTTATTTGGAATTTGGTTTACCGAAAATTTGAACAAAAAGTGACATTATGAGGTTTTTGAAAATTTCGAATTTACCAAAAAAGTAAAAAAGAGAATTAAACTTGCAAGGTAAAGAAATAAAAAAGAAATAGAAAATAAAAGAGAAATGAAAAAAAAGAAATAGAACACAGGATGAAACGAAAGCGGACGGGCCCGGTATTGGGCGACCTGTGCGAAACTATATTTATTTGATGTTGTGTGCGGTAAATAGGGTTCTTCCAGCTGTGTGGACAGGAAAATAAGTGGGCTGGTTATGCTGAGGCTCAGCGCGCAGCCCAGGTACAAAAGTTTGTAAAATCGTTTTACCTTCCTAGCACATGAAGGCGTCAAAATTTAGTATCACCTTGAATAAAAAAATCTTAAAGGTTTTCATCGGTGAACTAAGAAACGGACTTTGCTTTATTATATTATATAGTAGGTAGGTATAAAAACAGGGAATACCTCGGTAATACCTTTTTCAAGCTACAGTAGGGCATCAATATGTTACCGGAATACAACCCTGATACTTTAATTTGAAACTACTACAACCCTCACGTGGCCTGGCTTAAAACGTCCAACATTATTATAATAAATGACACAGACAACTACAAGGTATAAACTCACATACATTACCAAGTTCAAGAAAATACTCACATACATAACCAATAGTTATCAACGTCGCCATGGACGTTCATGCTCACTACTTTGTAAACTCGAGAGCCCAAAAGTTCCCGAAAATGTAGGTTGACTGGAAAGCTCCGGTGAAACCGGACTGCCTAGCCAGCTTGAGAAACTCCTCCTCAGTTCGCTCCTTTCCTCCCTCCGAGTTGTTTAACATCATCACGTCTAGAATGAAGAGATTTTGTGCTGCTCGTGTCACCTCTGGGGTAGCCGGCAAGACAAACTCAACGGCAATCAGCCGCCCCTTGTCTGAGAGAGCTCCGTGACAGTTTTTTAGAAGCCTGATGCAGTCATTGTCATCCAGAATATGGAGTACTGTCTGTATGTACATGCAAGAAATATTAAGTGTCTGGTATATGATATGTAATATTGATTATGTTTTGCACTGACCAAATGGTAATAGGATGTTTCAGCACCACATGTGGCCGGCTCATTGCCGACCAATGCATTACACTGAAGGAAAAAAACACTCTTGGTAATAAGATATACAAGGGGCAAACATGGTGTTTGATCGCTTATGGCTATGCGATAGAGCCACCTTGATTGTGCTTGTATGTAAATAGATGTTTTTCAGTACTTTGCCAGTAATTATTATAATTACGTACAGTAACAACTGTTTGTGTCTGTAGTAAGGACGTTTCTTGTGAAAGAAATGTCGATGAATAGCATATTCATATGAAACATTGAGGTTGTCACATGCATCTATACATTTTTGAGTAATATTAAATTTCTGCAGTAGCTAAAGAATTTATGTTGATATGATAGTCAGGCTGTACCTTTAAAAGAACTGCATCCCCAGAGGGAACATACTCGAACATATTTCCAGCTATATGTTCCACACCTGCAATGAGTGTACATTACTAGAGAAAACATTTAATATACTCAATGGGAGGCATAAATGAAAGAAAAACAGGAATAAAAGGAAAAAAAAGATACAACTATAAGCTAAGTACAGGTGAAACATAAGAACAAGGAAACACAAGAAAGTTTCAAGAATGAGTTTTTGTTTTGGCAACACACATTTCTTCCTTTTACTTTATCACTTATTACTGAGTGGAAAAATATTCAAAGTTGACATTCTTTCTCAGTAGAATTCCATTGAACCGAAGAAAGCGAAGGTATTTCTATGGAGTTGGATGGGCTGCCTATAGGTGTGTTTAGTGGAAGCACGTGTTCACATGTGTGTTGACCTAGAGTCTTTGGTACATCGGATTAGAGCCTTTTTATGGTACCCTATACTGCTATGGAGGGGAGGGACCAGTATAAAATCATGGACCGTGCTAACCAGATCTATACGATCATAACCCACCTCCCTCTCGTGACCCGCACGCTCAATTCCACCTATTAGTGTTTTTTTCTGGTTTTTGGCTACACAATATGAAAAGAAAATAAAAATGCTAGAAAGGGGACTTGAACCCAAGGCTATTCATTAGACTTTGATCCCAATAACCAACTAAGCCACCCTTAGTTGTTGTCTATTATAGATAAGAAATATTATTTGAACCTTTCTTATTTCTACCATAATAGAAAACATAATAAAGATTGGTAACTTTGGCATGACCAGCATGATAAATAAGGTATGAGCAACATGATAACTATACCATGATTATGTTGGTAACTACAGTACGAGAAGGTTAAAGCATGGGGCAGTTATCATGTATAGTGTGAATATAGCACCTTGCTATTAACACGAAAGTTATCGAGGATATGTTTTCAAACAACTCACCCTGGATCAAAGTTACCATATTGTTTGTGGGTGAGTTATCAGTTTGGTTGTGCGCATGCTACCATGCTTTTTATACATAATTTACCATGTGATTTTTTACACCCCCCTCCACAAGTCCAAAATAGTTACCATGTCTCGGCTAAATAAGTTATCAATGCTGATGTGTGTAGATTACCATGCTAGTAGACATGAATTGTCAGGGAAGGACGGTTCAACAACTTTTTCTTGGGTCAAGAGTTATCACGATGTTTGCCTGTGAGTTATCAATCACGATGTGCGTATATTACCATGTATTTACTTGAAAGTTATGGGAGTATGTAATCAAGAACTCACCCACCCCGGGGTATGTTTTAGTAATGCATTAGCCGCTCTTGTGGAAATAAAAGCAGCCTAACATGTATTTAAGCACTAGCGATGTATTAACCTAGTTGGCTAGCAAGAGTAGGACTAAACCACTAGGTACAAGGTTTGATGCCTGATGTCCTCTTTTTTTCTTTTTTTTTTAGAAAAATCAATAGCGAAGAAAAACAACGAAACAAAACCGGACGTATTACGGTTTTCAATAGAAGGAAATAAAAATCGATAGTAAAACGAATGAAGGAATCGTGCGGAGGGGATCGTGCGGATCTGTCGCTAACGTCCAGTCGACTGGACGTTAGCTTTCTCGTTTACTGAAAGCACTGTGTTGCAGGAGTAGTTACTGCTTGGACACGTGCAAGTCTGATTCTTTCGAGCATGGTTAATATATAACCAGCTGATGGTTATATATATGATGTTGTCACATCATTTATAACCAAACTTGTAGCCCACAAGTATAATAGATAGACATAAATATGTATTACTTTGTTGATATATGGTCTATCTCTCTCACACACAAAGTACCTGAGGACGTGTTGCAACCAGTTGTTAACTAGTAGCTTGTTTCTTTTTCCTCTCCTCTTTTCTCTTCTAACTAAGTAAAAATATAACATTGATGGTCTGAGGCCCGCATGGAACGCCGTGTGTGTGAGTGGATAACATTTCATGAGAGAAAGGTGAACAGAAGGCCACAAGATTTAGCCGGATCGAGTGGCTCGCGCCTGACCGATTGAAGCTTTGGCCGGTCCGCCGTCAGGAAACGTTTCACTTCCAAATAATCCATTAGGGATCCGACGGTATTTATTGTAAAGGAGCACGCCCGTGTACTATCCATGTGCTGGGGTAATAAGTGCGGCCCATGTCTCTCATATTATTAGTAAATTATGTTGACAGTAATAAAAGTAAAGTTAAATTATTTGTGTGGTGTAAATATTATACATGAAAATAATATAAATTATCTGGAAAAATGTTCAAGCAATTTTTAACACAATTATTGTTTTATTTTCAAATTAATATTCTAAATAAAATGGTATTTATGATTATAAAAATATTTTTATAATTTATAATATATATTTCAAATTACAATTCATAAATATTATTTTAATTATACAAAGATTCAAATAATTATATAAATTTTTTTACAGTTTCATAAGTATGTTTTTAGGGTTTTTTATATAATTTAATTTTTTCATATATATGCCAACTTTTATCTAAAATGTTTTTATAAATATATATGTCATGAGTGAAAGTTATATAGAAGTGAATATTAGTAAAAAATATGTATACATAATTTTTGAAAATTAATAAACAATCCACTAGCACATATTTGTTTTTCATTTACTAAGCAATTGAGAATCCACATGTAAATAAGTAAATATTTTAAAATATTCCATAAACACTTATTAACTAAGTTATGTTATTTTGATGTATAATATTTATGAAACACCAATGTTTGAAATGCATTTTTATTGTTATGATTATAATTTACAAACCTTTTACAAATTTGTGAATAAAAAGCTAGCATTTGCAGCTGCAGCCCATTTAAATGACACGGGCGTGCTCCTCTTCAAGACATGGGTTGTCATATCCATAGTGGTCACTCCCCTAAAAAAAATCCATACTGGTTACAATAAACATGGTGGCGTACTTGTAAGAGCATCTGCGACCGTCTCCCTAAGGGGTCCCCTAGAGCATTTTTTCATCGCCGACGATGAAAAAAATCTCCCACTCGCGCCCTAGCTTCTTAATTTTCATCGGATTTGGCCAAAAAATGAGCCGGCGTCCCCAAGCCAGACCCAGGGAGCTGGGGGGGGGGCACATGGGGGGCTAATTTCGCCATTTGACAGGCACTGACCCACATGCTAGCATCTCTATCTCTCCTCTCTTTCCGTTCCTGACCCACCCACGTGCTCCCCTTCACACACACCCATCCCCTCTCTCCCTACATGCACAACCGTTTCTAGGGGTGTAACGTAGGCCAAAATTGTTGCCGGCAGCCCCCCTCCCCCCCCCCCAAGCGGCGAAAAATGCCTTCTAGGGGACCAAACAGCTGGAGATGCTCTAAGGACAACCAGCTCGGGAGCGTCTGGTCGCTGCTTTTATTCGCCGGGGGCTAGTGTTTTTAGAGCAATTTTACCTTCCTGCTGACAGGTTGGACCCACAGGTCAACTGAAACATAGTACCCACGTGTCATATAGACACAATATCCTCTTTGGCGGATCCCACGTCAGGCTGGCATGTCATGCATGCATGCCAAGCAGTATATAGTGCCATGTAAGCATATTTTACATTTACTGATGGAATTAAAATTGTATTTACGTGCTCATGTCAAGTTTTGAAAATAGTTCGGTGTTTTTTTTTAAGTTCATGCCCTTGGGTTCTTCACCAAATATATAGCTAAACGCGAACCAACCTGTGGTTGAATTGGTTAGAGGGACTGTGGTATCCTAGCCCACCAGGGTTCAAATCCTGGTGCTCGCATTTATTTCTGGATTTATTTCAAGATTTTCGACGATGCGCATTCAGTGGGAGGAGACGTTTCCGTCGACGACGAGGTGCCTACAGTTACTTCATAAATTTCAAGATGATATGCCGGCTTAGTCTTTCGAAGATGCTCATAGAGGTTGAGTGTGCGTGTGTGGGTTCATAGGGGTGAGTGTATACGCGTGTATACGAGCGCTTGGTCTGTAATATGTTCAAAAAAGTATATATAGCTAAACAGGTGTTGATGCAGTGAATGAAAGAACCAACGTACCTGGAATAGACGGCGCTAGGGAGATAGCGTAAGGCAGGTCAAAGTTAATGCCTCTGATATGCTTGTATCTGGAGGTGACCATCTTCATGGTGGCACCTGTCCCGCCACCAACGTCGACGAGCACACTGACGCCGTCGAATCCATGGAAACGCTCGAGCAGCTTGCTGGTAACCATCGCTGAGATCTGCACCATGGCCTTGTCGAACACCCCGCTTAGCCGAGGTGTCCTCCCGAAGTGCTCCACCATGGTCACCCCGTGCGTCCTCCCAAACGCTGTTTGCCCGCCTTCCACTGCTGCCGCCAGCTGCTGCCTTTGAATCGTGTATACGCGCGTACCACGCATGGCGATGTATTAGATTCACAAAACTGTGATTGTAATGGGAGTCATTCATAGTCATAGGACATACCAGGCCGTCAAGCAGTCCTGGTCCGTGGTGAACATAGCGTACGGTGCCAGCGACGACCCGCCGTGGTTGATGGTGAGCCACCGACACACTGGCGCCGGCGTGTACTGCCGGATCGTCCCACCGTGCGCACCCGTCTCCGTCAAGCACCTCACGACATCGAATGAGGCAAGCAGCCGCAGGATACGGTCCACTGAAGCCACCCCGTCGGTCTTGTCCAAAGCTGGAAGCCCTGCGGCCAGTTCGTCCGCGGTAAGCGGCCGACCGCCAGCGTTGCTGAGCGCGTCGAAGAGACCCAGCTCGATGGCTGCTTTCAGGGTCATGGACACAGCGAAGCTGGTGATGAGGCCCCATGCATGTAACCATGTGCCCTCCTCATCGTCACCAACCAGGTTACTCCTACTTCCACTCAAAGTAGTGTTCTCCATTGGTTGCTGTGTCTACCTAGCTTCTATCCTTCATGTGTGCGAATGGAAGAAGATAACTATATATAGTGAGAAACCACACCCAGCTCTGCCTAAAAAACATACCGAAGAAAGTTAACTACCTGGATATTTCATTCTTACACATTTTTTTTTGCCGTAGCTCTAAGAATTTGGGAAGAACGGTGTGTTTGGTCTTCTCCTGCCAAACAACGTTTGACAGCTCTGTAATATACCACTGCTTTACTTTTCCACTTTAGCTATATGTAAGTTGTCCGTTTTTAAAAGTAGGCAATTCATATATTGTACACCCTCTGTCTCATAATATAAGACGTTTTTACAAATTGTTTTAGCTTACAAAAATGTCTTATATTATGAGACGGAAGGAGTATCATTTATTCTTTGTCAAGATTTTTTTGTATGTTATTTTGTGTCTTTAGTGCAATTTTTTAGTTACCCCAGTTAGGGGTTAGTCGATTTTTTGATTAGGTGTGAAGCTCGTTGCCCGATACCTTTCTTTGTTTTGTATGTGCTTTTGCTTTTGCTTTTATTTTACTGTTATATATATGTATGTATGCACGTATGTATGTATGTATGTATGTATGTATGTATGTATGTATGTATACATGTATGTATGTGTTTGTGTGTGTGTGTGTGTGTGTGTGTGTGTTTGCGTGGGAGGGGGGGGGGAGGGGATGTTGGATGAGTGTATATGTATACAACAAGTACTATAGGATATGTGATACTGGATTTTTTAAAATCGCACAATTATATGCTTATTGTTCCATATTACAAAAATGTGCAATTGTTGTCCAAAGTTGTGTGCGATTTCTTTCTTTCTTTTTGAAGGGTAATATAAATTGCACTAATCCATTCTATCTTAGAAAACTTTATTATTTTTATTAGTTTCTTTCATTTTTTTGAAGGGTAATGCGATTTTGCTAATTCATTATTTCTTATAAAATAACCATTTTTGTGAAAATTCTACTACCATGTGCTTACTCTTGCATATTAAAAGAGCGTCGTCTGAAAAAATTGGCAACCTGAAAGAGCACAGGTGGAGCATCATAATCTTTCCTCAAATTCCACGCACAACAACAGTGTCCAAGCAGCTATGTACACCGGATCCACCGGAAAATCCATCCCTCCATGCGCCGCCACAGCACCGCTCTCACCTCCAGATCATTCTTTTTCGGGGAAAAAGACTATTTTAAACCCTGAACTCGTAGAGGTCGGACGGAATGAACTTTCAAGTCGAAATCCCGCTTCATTGCATCCTGAACTATGCAATCCCGGTCTAAATCAAACCTTCGGTTCATTTTCCAAACGGGGATTGTCGACGTGGCAAAGAATGACCGGGATTGGGCCGGCCCAGTTCACGACAACGCGTGCTACGCATTGTTTTGCTTCAGGTTTTTTGTTTGTTATTTTTTTTGATTTTTCATTTCTGGTTCTTTTTTTTGCGTTCGTTTTTATTTTCATTTTCTGTTACTATTTATATTTTTATACTTTTATTTTTCATTTATTTTTTCTTTTCTTTTTACTGTTTATTTTCTCCTATATTATACAAAGTTCATTGTGTGTTACCAAAATGTTTATTGTATATTTGAAAAAAAGTTCGTTTAAAAAAAAGATTAACGAGTTTAAGAAAAAATGTAAAATGAAAAATAAAAGAAGAAGGAAAGAAAAGGAAAAAAAAGGAAGAAAAAGGGAGCCACCCCTGTGCACTATTTTTTTGTTTTTGAACGAAATAAAACTTAAGTGGGACGGTCCAGTGGGGAGTAGGGTGTCTGCCCTTTGGAAGAAAAAACCGAATGAAAAAATTAAAATGTGACGGCCCACCAGACGAATCCCAGTTGACACGATGTCAGGGTTCAATTTAGACGGTGATTGCATAGTTCAGGATGCAATCGACCAACATTTCGACTAGGGGGTTCATTCTGCCCGACTTCTATAAGTTCAATGTTTAAATAAAAAAAATCCCTTTTCCGGCGCTCCATCACTTCAATCCGTAGCAAGTGACGTCGGCCGATAACATCTACTATCCCGTATTCCCGTCCGATCGGTGGGTCTCCATGGTGCGAGTGGTCATCTGTGCCGTGCTATGGGAATGACAGGCGAGCTACGATCGTTCTGTACAACAGACTTTCTCCAGGACCGTATATGGAACTGAATATTGGCTCGCACAAATCTTCATGGCTAAGTGGACGTACATGATATATGGAGCACTTCCATCCTAGAGCAAAAACGCCCCTCCGCAATTGTTTCTTCTCAAAGGGCAATGCCAATGCCAATGCCACTAATTCATCCCCCCTAGAAAACATCAGCATTTTAATATTTATTTATTTTATTTCATTTCTTTTTAAGGTTGGTACCGACTTCCATTAATTTATTTCTTTTAGAAGATGTTTTTTTTATAAGATCGCACTACTATAACTTTATAAGGGACAATTCTTTTGACGTAATTCTCAACAATCTAGTCTAGAGAATAAAAAAGCTGAAAAAAACTCGATTTGCTTCTCCAAAATCATTTGAGAATCGTCATAATCGGGAGTGCAATCCAAAAGAGCGTCCCAACCACGATTTTGGTGATTCTGAGGGCTCGCACAAACGTAAATGCTTCCGATTAAGGTCACTACCCCTATTTTAGTATGGAATTACATCGAATATGCCACTCATGCCGAACACCATCCCACACATGATCGTTTTGGGGAATGTTGCATGGAAAACAAAAATTTTCCTACGCACACGCAAGATCTATCCATAATGATGAGCATCTATGAGAGGGACAATGGATCTACATACCCTTGTAAATCACTATGCAGGAAGCGTTAAGAAACACGGTTGATGTAGCCGAACGTCTTCGCGATCCAAATCGCAAGCCGTCCCGCGATCCCATCACGATCCGTCCCGCGATCCAGTCGCGATCCTTTCGATCTAGCGCCGAACGGACGGCACCTCCGCGTTCAACACACGTACAACTCGATAACGATCTCCGCCTTCTTGATCCAGCAAGAGGGGGCGAAGAGATAGAAGAGTTCTCCGGCAGCACGACGGCGCGGCGGCGATGGTGGTAAAACTATTTCAGCAGGGCTTCGCCTAAGCACTACTGAAAACAAGAGGAACTAGCCTATCGGGAGAGAGGGCTGCACTATGGCCTTTTTGGGTTGAGTCCTTTTGCTCTGGACGCAAGGAAGAGAGGAGTCCTCCTCCAATCCTAGTAGGATTAGGACTCCTACTTCCCACTTGGAAACTCTTTCCACCTTGGTTTTTTTTCTTCTCAAACCTCATGGGCCTTAGTGAAGTCTTCGGCCAGCCCACCAGGGGCTGGTTTGTCTCCTCCCACAACCCATGAGGCCCCTCGGGGTGTGACACCCCTCCCGATGGTCCCCCGGTACCCTCTCGGCACTCCCGGTACACTACCAAAGTACCTGAAACTTTTCCGGTGACCAAAACAGGACTTCCTATATATCAATCTTTACCTCCGGACCATTCCGGAGCTCATCATGACGTCCTGGATCTCATACAGGACTCCGAACAACCTTCAGTCACCAACATCCATAACTTAACTATACTGAAACATCATCGAACCTTAAGTGTGCAGACCCTGCAGGTTCGAGAACTATGAGACACCTCTACGGTCAATAACCAATATAGGTACCTGGATGCCCATATTGGTTCCTACATATTCGACGAAGATCTTTATCGGCTGAACCTCTATGTCAAGGATTCAGTTAATCCCATATGATGTTCCCTTTGTTCTTTGGTATGTTACTTGCCCGAGACTCAATCGCTGGTATCTCCATACCTAGTTCAATCTCGTTACCGGCAAGTCTCTTTACTCGTTTCGTAATACAAGATCCCATGGCTAACACTTTAGTCACTTTGCTTGCAAGGCTTGTTGTGATGTTGTATTACCGAGTGGGCCCTGAGATACCTCTCCATCACATGGAGTAACAAATACCAGTCTTGATCCATGCCAACCAACAGACACCCTCGAAGATACCTGTGGAGCACCTTTATAGTCACCCAGTTACGTTGCGACGTTTGATACACACAAGGTACCCCTTCGGTGTTAGTGAGTTGCATGATCTCATGGTCATAGGAACAGATACTTGCACGCAGAAAAACTATAGCAATAAACTGACACGATCATATGCTTTATTTATAGTTTGGGTCTTGTCCATCACATCATTCTCCTAATGATGTGATCCCGTTATCAAATGACATCTCATGTGCATGGCTAGGAAACCTTGACCATCTTTGATTAGCGAGCTAGTCTATTAGAGGCATACTAGGGACATGGTGTTGTCTATGTATCCACACATGTATGTGAGTTTCCGATCAATACAATTCTAGCATGGATAATAAATGATTATCATGAACAAAGAAATTCGATAATAACTAATTTATTATTGCCTCTAGGGCATATTTCGAACAGTCTCCCACTTACACTAGAGTCAATAATCTAGTTCACATCACCATGTGATTTACATTGTTATGAATCTAACACCCAATTAGTTCTGGGGCTCGATCATGCTTTACATGTGATAGAGGTCTTTAGTCAATGGGTCTGAGACATTCAAATCCGTGTGTACTTTGCAAATCTCTATGGCATACTGTAGACATTGCTACCACACTCCACTTGGAGTTATTCCAAATGGCTGCTCCACTATACGTATCCAAATTGCTACTAAGAGTCATCTGGATTGGTGTTAAAGCTTGCATCGACATAACATTTTACGACGAACTCTTTATCACCTCCATAATCGAGAAATATTTCCTTAGTCCTCTAGTTACTAATGATAATTTTGACCGCTGTCTAGTGATCCACTCCTGGATCACTCTTGTACCCCTTGACAGACTCATGGCAGGCACACACAGGTGCGGTACACAACATGGCATACTATATAGAGCCTATGGCTAAGGCATAGGGGACGACCTTCGTCTTTTCTATTTCTTCTGCCATGGTCGAGCTCTGAGTCTCACTCAACTCCACACCTTACAAATCAGGCAAGAACTCCTTCTTTGTCTATTCCATTTTGAACTCTTTCAAAATATTGTCTAGGTATGTACTCATTGAAAGTCTCATCAAGCATCTTGATCTATCTCTATAGATCTTGATGCCCAACAATTAGATAGCTTTATCCAGGTCTTTCTTTGAAAAACTCTTTTCAAACAACCGTTTATGCTTTCCAGAAATTCTACATCATTTCCGATCAATAATATGTCAACCACATATACTTATTAGAAATTCTATAGTGCTCCCACTCACTCTCTTGTAAATACAAGTTTCTCATAAACTTTGTATAAACCCAAAAAGTTTGATCACCTCATCAAAGCGTATATTCCAACTCCAAGATGCTTGGTCTATCCCATAGGAGTATTGCTGGAGCTTGCACACCTTTTAGCATCCTTAGGACTGACAAAACCTTCTAGTTGTATCACATACAACCTTTCCTCAAGTAAATCATTAAGGAAACGATGTTTTGACATCCATCTGCCAGATTTCATAATCAAAAAATGCAATAACTGCTATCATAATTCCAACAGACTTTAGCATCACTAACGATGAGAAAGTCTCATCATAGTCAATTCCTTGAACTTGGTGAAACTTCTTTGCGACAAATCAAACTTCATAAATGGTGACATTCACCATTAGCGTCTGTCTCCATTTTAAAGGTCCATTTGTACTCAACGACCTGCCATTCAACGGGCAAGTCTACCAAAGTCCATAATTGGTTTTCATACATGGATCCTTTCTCGGATTTCATGGTCTCTAACCATTTGTTGGAATCCAGGCCAATCATCGCTTCTTCATAGTTCGTAGGTTCATGTTTATCCAACAACATGACCTCTAGGGAAGGGTTGCCGTACCACTCAGGAGCAGTATCCGTCCTTGTCGACCTATGAGGTTCGATAGTAACTTGATCCGAAGCTTCATGATCATCATCATTAACTTCCTCTTCAACTGACGTAGGCTCCACAGAAATATCTTTTTGTGCTGTGCTACACTCTGGTTGAAACAAAGGTTCAACAACCTCATCAAGTTCTATCTTCCTCCCACTCAATTCTTTCGAGAGAAACTCTTTCTCGAGAAAGGACCCGTTTTAGCAACAAAAACTTTGTGCTTGGGTCTAAGATAGAAGGTTTACCCAACTGTTACGTTAGGGTATTCTATGAAGATGCATTTGTCCGCCTTGGTTTCGAGCTCATTAGGTGAAAACCCTTTTTCACATAAGCATCGCAACCCAAAACATTAAGAAATGACAGCTTAGGTTTCCGTCAAACCAAAATTCATATGGTGTCATCTCAACAGATTTATATGGTGCCCCTTTTAAAGTGAATGTCGTTATCTCTAATGCATAACTCCAAAACAATAGTGGCAAATCGATAAGAGACATCATAGTTTGCACCATATGCAATAGAGCATGACTACGACGTTCAGACACACCATGATACTATGGTGTTACAGGTGGCATGAGCTATGAAACAAATTCCAAATTGTCTTAAGTTGTATACCAATACTCGTAACTCAAGTATTTACCTCCACGATCATATCGTAGACATTTTATCTCCTTGTCACGATGATCTCAAACTTCACTTTGATTTTGTTTGAACTATTCAAACGTTTCAGACTTGTGTTTCATTAAGTAAATATCCCCATATCTACTCAAATCATCAGTGAAGGTAGGAAAATAACGATATCCACCGCATGCTATAACACGCATTGGACCGAATACATCAACATGTATCATTTCTAATAAGTCACTTTCCCGCTCCATCATACCGGAAAACGGGGTCTTAGTCATCTTGCCTATGATGCATGGTCCGCATGTCTCAAACGATTCAAAATCGAATGAGTCCAAAGATCCATCAATATGGAGTTTCCTCATGCGCTTTACACCATATGATATTTGGTGGCAGTGCCACAAGTATGTGGTACTATCATTACTAACTTTGTATCTTTTGGCATCAATATTATGAACATGTGTATCACTACAATCAAAATTCAATAAACCATTCTCATTGGGTGCATGATCATTGTAGGTATTATTCATGTAAACAGAATAACCATTATTCTCTAACTTAAATGAATAATCGTATTGCAATAAACATGATCTAATCACGTTCATGCTCAACGCAAACACCAAATAACATTTATTTAGATTCATCACTAATCCCAAAGGTAGAGAGAGCATGCGATTGTGATCACATCAACCTTGGAAACACTTCCAACACTCATCGTCACCTCACCCTTCGCTAGCCTCCGTTTATTCAGTAGCTTTTATTTCGAGTTACTAACATTTAGCAACCGAACCGGTATCCAATACCCAGATGCTACTAGGATACTAGCAAGGTACACATCAATAACACATATATCAAATATACTTACGTCGACGTTGCCAACCTTCTTATATACCAATTATCTAGGGTTGTTCCGCTTCAGCGACCGTTCTCCTCATAATAGAATCACTTAGTCTCGGGTTTGGGTTTAACCTTGGGTTTCTTCTCTGGAGCAACAACTGACTTTCCATCCATGAAGTTTCCCTCCTAGCCCTTGCCCTTCTCGAAACTAGTGGTTTCACTAAGCATCAACACTTGATGCTCCTTGATTTCTAGCTTCGTGGTATCAAACATCGCAAATAACTCATGAATCGTTATTTCCACCCCTGGCATTTTATAGTTCATCACGAAGCTCTAGTAGCTTAGTGACAGTGACTTGGAGAACTATATCAATCACTATCTTATCTGGAAGATGAACTCCCACTCGATTCAAGCGATTGTAGTATCTAGACAATCTGAGCGGATGCTCACCGATTGAGCTATTCTCTATCATCTTGCAAGCAAATAATCTTGTTGGAGGTCTCATACCTCTCAACATGGGCACGAGTCTGAGATCCCAATTTCAGCTCTGAGAACATCTCATATGTTCCGTGACGTTCAAAACATTTTGCAGCCCCAATTCTAAGCCGTAATGCATGACTCATTGAACTATCAAGTAGTCATCAGAACATGCCTGTCAGATGTTCACAACATCTATAGACGACGCTTGAGGGGGTGGCGCACCGAGCAGTGCATTAAAGACATAAGCCTTCTGTGCAGCAACGAGAACAATCCTCAGATCGCGAACCCAGTCCGCATTATTGCTACCATCATCTTTCAACTCTATTTGTCTAGGAACATATAAAAATTCAAGGGAGCTACATCGCGAGCTATTAATCTACAAGATAATTTGCAAAGACATTTTGACTATGTTCATGATAATGAGTTTAGTTAATCATATTACTTAGAACTCCCACTCAAATTGACATATCTCCGGTTATTCGAGTGTCACATGATCCAAATCCACCAACTCAAGTCCGATCATCACGTGAGTTGAGGTGGTTTCAATGGTGAACATCTTCATGTTGATCATATCTACTATATGACTCATGTTCGACATTTCGGTCTCTTGTATTCCGAGGCCATGTCTGTACATGCTAGGCTCGTCAAGTTTAACACGAGTGTTTTGCACGTGCAACACTAGCTTGCACCCATTGTATGTGAACGTAGAGTCCATCACACCCGATCATCACGTGGTGTCTCGACACGACGAACTTCTGCAATGGTTCACACTCGGGGGGAACGCAATTTATATTTAAATTTAAGTGAGGGATCACCTTATAATGCTACCATCATCCTAAGAAAAATAAGATGCATAAAAGGATTAACATAGCATGCATATCATAAGTGACATGATATGGCCATGAACTTGTGCTTTTGATCTCCATCTCCAGAGCACCGGCATGATCTCCATCATCATCGGCATGACACCATGATCTCCATCAACATGTTGCCATAGGGGTTGCCGCACCAGCTATTGCTTCCACGACTATTGCTAACTCATAGCGATAAATTAAAGAAAAAATGGCGAAAATAATTAAAGACAACCCTATGGCTCCTGCCGGTTGCCGTACTCATGGACATGCAAGTCATGATATTCTATACAAAACATGATCATCTCATACATCACATATACCTCATCATGTAACTGGCTATATCACATCACAACATACCCTGCAAAAACAAGTTAGACGTCTTCTAATTGTTGTTGCATGTTCTACGTGGCTGCTACGGGTATCCAGCAAGAATAATTCTCACCTATGCAAAAACCACAACGGTGATACACAAATTTCTATTCAACCTTCTCAAGGACCGCCTTTGTCAAATCCGATCCACCCAGAGTAGGAGAGACAGACACCCGCCAGCCATCTTTGTGCAACAAAGTTACACGTCAGTCGCTGGAACCGATCTCTCGTAAGCGTACGAGTAAGGTTGGTCCGGGCCGCTTCATCGCACAATACCACTGAATCAAAACACTACCAAGGGAGGAAGCAATCTGAGCATCAACGCCCACAGGCTCCTTTGTTTTCTACTCGTGATCTCATCTACACATAGACCTAGCTCATGATGCCACTGTTGGGGAACGTTGCATGGGAAATAAAAAAATTCCTACGCACACGAAAGATCTATCCATGATGATGAGAATCTACGAGAGGGAGAGTGGATCAACACACCCTTGCAGATCGCTAAGCGGGAAGCGTTAAGAAGCGCGGTTCATGTAGTCGAACGTCTTCGCGATCCAAATCGCAAGTCCTCCCGCGATCCCATCACGATCCGTCCCATGATCCAGTCGCGGTCCTTCTGATCTAGCGCCAAACGGACGGTACCTCCGCGTTCAGCACACGTAAAGCTCGATGATGATCTCCGCCTTCTTGATGAAGCAAGAGGGGGCAAAGAGGTAGAAGAGTTCTTCGGTAGCGCGACGGTGCGGTGGCAATGGTGGTGAAACTATTTCAGCAGGGCTTCGCCTAAGCGCTACTGAAAACTAGAGGAACTAGTCTATCACGAGAGAGGGCAGCACTATGGCCTTTTTGTGTTGAGTCCTTTTTCCCTGGCCGCAAGGAGGAGAGGAGGAGTCCTCCTCCAATCCTAGTAGGATTAGGACTCCTCCTTCCCACTTGGAAAGTCTTTTCACCTTGGGTTTTTTCTTCTCAAACCTCATGGGCCTTAGTGGAGGCTTAGGCCAGCCCACCAGGGGATGGTTTGTCTCCTCCCCCAACCCATGAGGCCCCTCGGGGCATGACACCCCTCCCGATGGTCCCCCGGTACCCTCCCGGCCCTTCCGGTACACTACCGAAGTACCCGAAACTTTTCCGGTGACCAAAACAAGACTTCCTATATATCAATATTTACCTACAGACCATTCTGTAGCTCCTCGTGATATCCTGGATCTCATCCGGGACTCCGAATAACCTTCGGTCACCAACATCCATAACTTAACTATACCAAAATGTCACTGAACCTTAAGTGTGCAGACCCTGCGGGTTAGAGAACTATGTAGACATGACCGAGACACCTCTACGGTCAATAACCAATAGTGGGACCTAGATGCCCATATTGGTTCCTACATATTATATGAAGATCTTTATCAGTTGAACCTCTATGTCAAGGATTTAGTTAATCCCGTATATTGTTCCCTTTGTTCTTCGGTATGTTACTTGCCCGAGACTCGATCGTTGGTATGTCCATACTTAGTTCAGTCTTGCTACCGACGAGTATCTTTACTCGTTTCGTAATACAAGATCCCATGGCTAACACTTTAGTTACTTTGCTTTAAGGCTTGTTGTGATGTTGTATTACTGAGTGGGCCCTGAGATATCTCTCCGTCACACGGAGTAACAAATCCTAGTCTTGATCCATGCCAACCAACAGTCACCCTCGAAGATACCTGTAGAGCACCTTTATAGTCACCCAGTTATATTGCAAGGTTTTATACACACAAGGTACCCCTCCGGTGTCAGTGAGTTGCATGATCTCATGGTCATAGGAACAGATACTTGACATGTGGAAAACTATAGAAATAAACTGACACGATCATATGCTATGTTTATAGTTTGGGTCTTATCCATCACATCAATGATGTGATCCCGCTATCAAATGACATCTCATATCTATGGCTAGGAAACCTTGACCATCTTTGATTAACGAGCTAGTCTATTATAGGCATACTAGGGACATGGTGTTGTCTATGTATCCACACATCTATCCGAGTTTCCGATCAATACAATTCTAGCATGGATAATAAATGATTATCATGAACAAGGAAATATGATAATAACTAATTTATTATTTCCTCTAGGGCATATTTCCAACAGATCGTGCCAACCAATTTTTTGTTCTTTCCCCTCTCGCTCGACTGCCCAGCCCTTTCCGATTCCCACGAGAGTTCCCTCCATCCCCAGCCGCCTCCAACACCGAACGTCGCCCCGTTTTCGCCTAGCACCTCTGGACTCGCCTCGTTGGAGTCCGCCCTCCCCTCACCCGAGCACCACTGGCCCTGCCCTCGGCTGATATGGCCGAGCACCTTCGGCCCTGCCCTCGTCCGATCTCGTCGAGCACCTCCGACCCCACCTGGCTGAAGCTTGCCTGCCCTCCCCCAAGCTCGTCGGAGGTCGCCTCGTCCCTCATAATCTCGCTTCCTCCTCATCTTCCTGTCTCCTTTGACCCCTCTCTCTCTATTAATTGGATGGCCCCATGTCAGCGGTGTTAAATTGATGGATGCATATCAGTAGTCTTTGGTAAATTGATAGCAAGATGACATCCTGGTTGCTTGCTTGATAA
Organism: Hordeum marinum; assembly: GCA_022496015.1. Lineage (NCBI taxonomy): Eukaryota > Viridiplantae > Streptophyta > Magnoliopsida > Poales > Poaceae > Hordeum > Hordeum marinum. The sequence goes on along the minus strand of CM039672.1, from coordinate 454,776,553 downwards.
ATGTATGAATGATGCTACTGTCAATGCTAATTCAATTGTTTGTATGTGGAATTTTTTACTATTCAATGCTATTGTACATACTAGTGTGAATAGAGGATCTGCACGTAGTTGATCCTTCTGTAACAAAGGAATCTTCAACCATTCTAATTGTAATATTTGGCACTTTAGAAGATCATCTAGCAAGAAAACTTTACAACCATTTTTAGCACTAATAGTCAAATGATGTCGTTAGTTTAGATGATTTTATAGATGATCTAAAAGAACATAGTCTTATAGTTTCAGTTTAGGGACATTACAAACATTTCAACACACAACTCATCTCATAATCTCATACCACAATCTCAGAGAAGAACCTGACAACTAATTATGGCCGATTATGTGGAAAGTTGATTCTATAGGCAGTTTTCCAAAAGCTGATTCTGGAGAATCAAAAGCTTAAAAGAATTGGGCCTAAGCTTACTCTTACACACTAATAAGAAGCGCAAATTATATGTAGTTGTGTCCAAAATTTACATTGTTTGATTTATATTTAAAATTTAATACCAATGCTACTAGTTCATTAAAAAACTTTTTAAGATTAGGACCAATGCCATTAATTTATTTCTTTTTAGGACTATTTTTTTACATTTCCACTAATAAATGTTTATTCCTGCATATTATAAAAAAAGTCCGTCTTCATAAATTGGGTGCAACATTTGTTATTATTTAATTGGCCGCATATTATTTTATTTTGTATTTTTCGAGTGACAAAATTGGATTTTTGTTTTGTAATAAACCTATCAAATATTTTTTACCAAATTGGAGAAAATTAATTTTAAGAAAATTATACCATACATAATGCCCAAATATCCAAATGTTTGCCACTTAAAGGGTTTCCATCGACCTCTCATGAAATTGACAGATTTCTGCCGATTTAGTATTAACCGGGTCAAATTTAAACTAACACTACAGGAATCAGGTACTTTGCCGTCTGCCATAGCTGACGGCAAAGGTAAGGACCACTGACGGCAAAGGCTTTGGCGTCCGGCAGCACACGGCCAAATTTCCGGCACCGTGAACTCCGTTAAAGAAGTGGTTTGCCGTCTGCCTTAACTCAGCGGACGGTAAAGTTTTTTTGCCATCAGGCTATTTATGGCAAAGCTACTAGACGGCCTACACCGGAGTTAGCCTCGTTAGTGGCTAACGGTAGTCGTTGTCATCTACGACCGATGGCAAAGAGGTAAAAAAATTGCTGTCTGCCCCCAGATGGCCATGCCCCGCGCGTCTTTGCCGTTTGCCCACGGACGGCCATGCAACCGACCCTTTGTCGTCTGCCCGCGGACGACAAAGTGACCAAATGGCCCGAGGCCTGGCACTCCCGGTTTGCACAGGTGAGTGACACATGTCCCCTTTGCCGTCGGGGGCAGACGACAAAGGGGCTTTGCCGTTAGTGGCACATAGCAAAGAGGCAATATTGCCATAGTTTTTTTATTTTTTCTTATATCCAACAGTTTCCACAGGAAAAATATGCTATATATATATTTCACAATAACAATATTCTTGCCATGCTGATGATCATCCAACAAGCACAAATTATTGTCATCCAACAACAAGCACACATTTCATCCTATCATCCAACAACAAGCACAATTCATCCAACAACAAGCACAAATATCATCCAACAACAAGTAGCAAGTTTCACATATGTAGCAAGTTTAAAATTATTCATCGATACAAAATCATAAGCACTCCATTTTAGCACAAATATCATCCAACAACAAGTAGCAAGTTTCACATATGCATTCTCCTTCACCTCTTCTCGTCTTCTCATCTTCTCTTCTTTTTCTTATTCTTTTTCTTCTTCTTCTTTTCTTCTCCTCCTCCTCCTCCTCTTGTTATTCTTCCTCTTCTTCCTTTTTTCCTTTATCCTCCTCTTCTACTTATTCTTATTTTCTAATTTTTTACACTAAGCTAATTAACCTAATTAACACTAACCCTAATAACTATAATGGTAACCTAAACTAAACTGATGCAATGAAATGAAAAAAATATTTGCAAGAACTCATCGGAGGAGGGTCGGTGGAGGGGGTTGGCGCAGGGAGGAGGGCCGGCGCAGGGAGGACGCCGCAGTGGTGGGGGTGCTTGCCGCCTTCAGGGGGGCTCACCGCGGGGAGGGGGGATGGTGGCATCAGCGGGAGCAAGGGGTGGTAGCGGTGAGGGGGCGTGATGGTGCCGGCTTCAAGAGCATGGGGTGGCAACGGCGAGAGGGCCGTGGGGAGGGGGGCTCGGCGCGGGGAGGGGGGCGTGCTGGTGGCGTTGGCGAGAGCAGGGGGTGGCATCGGCAAGGGGGGCGCGGGAAGGAGGGCGCGGTGGTGAAGGAGGGCCGCGGGGAGCGAGGGCAAGTGCTGCTGGCAGCGGGGCGGCGAAGGGGCAAAAGGGAGATGGTGGTGGCGCGACGGGAACAGGTGGTGGTGGCTGGCTGTGGGCACAGGGGGTGGGAGAGAGAGGGAGTGAGTGAGAGAGAGAGAGGAGTGTGTGTGTGTATGCGGGGGGGGGGGGGGGGAGGGATGGCCGTTACTAACCCATGACCTTTGCCGTCTACCAGCAGGCGACAACTTTCTTTGCCGTCTGCTGGTAGATGGAAAATAATTAACCTATCTGACCTAAAGGTGGTCTAGGGCCTAGTGGGCCGAGCTGGCTCCTTTGTCGGCTGCCAACAGATGACAAAATTTCTTTGCCATCTACTGGCAGATGATACGTCTCCAACGTATCTATAATTTATGAAGTATTAATGCCATGTTTACAATAATTCTATATGATTTTGGTATTATTTTATTAGAACTAACCTGGACTGACGCTGTTTTCAACAGAACTACCATGGTGTCGTTTTTTGTGCAGAAATAAAAGTTTTCGGAATGAGCTAAAAATTTAGTATGATTTTTTCTGGACCAAAAGAGACTCCCGGAGCATTGGAGCTGGGCCAGAAGAGCCACGAGGAGGTGGCAAGCCTGCCAAGCGTGGCCAGGGGGGTGGCCGCGCCTAGCAGGCTTGCCACCGCCTCGTGGCCCCCCTTGACGTGAGATCAATGCCAAAAATTCCTATAAATCCAAAAACCACCGAAAAGAAACCTAGATCGAGAGTTTTGCCGCCGGACACCTCCATAGCCACAAAAAACCAATCTTGGCCCTCTCCGGCACCCTGCCGGAGGGGGTCACCATCGCCGGAGGCCATCTTCATCATCCCAGAGGGGCCATCAACACTAGGGAGGCTAAGGACCAGAGGGATAACCTCTCCCCACGGAGGGGGAGGCCATGGAGGAGGAATAAAAAGGGGGAGACCCTCTCCCCCTCTCTTCCGGTGGTGCCTGAGTGCCACCCGGGGAACCATCGCCGCGGTGATCGTCTTCATCAACATCACCTTCTTCATCACCATCCTCATCTCCTTTTAGCAGTCCACTCTCCCGCACCCCGCTGTAATCCTCTACTTGAACATGGTGCTTTATGCCACATATTATGATCCAATGATGTGGTGTCATCCTATGATGTTTTGAGTAGATTTCTTTTGTCCTTTGGGTTGATTGATGATCTAGATTGTTTTGAGTTGTATGTTTATTTTGGTGCTGTCCTATGGTGCCATCCATGCCGCGCACACGTGAAGGATTCCCGCTATAGGGTGTTGTTGCTTGACTGACAGAAGCACAAACCCGAGTAAGGTGGTTGTTGCGTATGGGATAAAGGGGACTTGATGATTTAATGCTATGGTTGGGTTTTACCTTAGTGATCTTTAGTAGTTGCAGATGCTTGCTAGCGTTGCAATCATAAGTGCATATGATCCAAGTAGAGAAAGTATGTTAGCTTATGCCTCTCCCTCATATAAAGTTGCAATAATTATTTCCGATCTTGTTAACAATTGCCTAGGATAATTCTGCACACCGACCCATCATTGTTCAACACTCGCTATTTGTAATATATTGTAATATTATGATAACAACACCTATTTTTATATTTTAGTTCTCCATTATCATGCAAAGATATCCTCTTCATACCTACAACGTAGTTTTATTTCTCGTTTCTAGATGGACGCAAACGTTCGGTGTACGTTGACTCGTATCAGTGGCAGATAGGACTTGAGAGAATATTGATCTTACCTTTAGCTCCTCATTGGGTTCGACAATCTTATTTATCGAAAGAGGCTACAACTGGCCTCCTACACTTGTGGGTTATCATGACCTTTTTCTGGCGCCGTTGCCGGGGAGCAATAGCGTGGGGTTGATATTCTCGTGTGTGCTTGTTTGCTTTCTTCACTAAGTAGATTTTGTTTTCCCTTTTTGCTTTCCTTAGTAGTGGGTGAAACAAACTAAAAAAATTAAATAATTAAAAATAAAAAAAGAGTTACTTGCCCCTTATGCCTAAGAAGTTTTTCAAAAAGAGAATTGATTGGAAGGTTGTGCATTGGAGAAGTGAGGGTCGACCTTGAACACTTGTGTTCATGCTCATGGAAACAATGTAGAATTTTTTATGGAAGCTTCTGAAAAATAATTATCCCTTTGTATATATCCATTATATTATTAAAATAGTGTCCAAAGATTTGGTTTTAGGATGATTAGATTGCTTGTTTGGAGTGTGCAGTGCAAAAATAGAAACTTTGGCTGTAGTGCGTGAATTTACATTTTTTACCGGAACGTCAAAAGTTTCTGAATTTTTACACAGTACTTATATGAATGTTTTTTAATTTTTCGTAAATTTTCAAAATTTGTTGAGTTACAGAAGTATACGAAGTTTCCAGAATACTACAGACTGTCCTGTTTTTGACCGATTCTGTTTTCTATGCATTGTTCTCTTATTTTGATGAATCTATGGGTACTATTGGGGGGTATGAACCATGGTGAATTTGTAATACAGTATATATAATGCTAATTTGAATTTGGAATGTGTTCAAAACAATACTTAAAGTAGTAATTTGCTTTATTATACTAACGGATCTCACGAGGGTTTTGTTAAGTTTTTTGTGAATGAAGTGTTCGAAGATCGAGGAGGTATCGATATAAGAAGAATACAAAGAGACAAGAGTTCAATATTGGGGATTCCCAAGGAACCCCAAGTAAATATTTCAAGGAGACTCAAGCATCTAAGCTTGGGGATGCCCGGGAAGGCATCCCGTCTTTATTCTTCAACAATTATCGGTATACCTCGATTTTTGTTTTGTTCACATGATATGTGTCTTTCGTGTTTTTTATTTTCCTTTATGCACCCTTCTAGTATGATTTAGTCCTTCATTGATTTGTAGAATGCTTCATGCTCTTCACCTAAATCTTTTGAGTATGGCTTTGTAGAATGCTCTTTGTGCTTCACTTAAATCTTTTGAGTATGGCTTGATAGAATGCTTCGTGTGCTTCACTTATATATTTTGAGATTGGATATTGGTTAATCTATATTAATTGTAAAATGCTCTATTAACTTCACTTATATATTTTAGAGTATGATTGAAATAATCATCAGAATTTGGCTTGGAAGAGTATCATTGAAATATCATACCTAGCTAAAATGGCATTACAGAAAAGCGCTTGTTGGGAGACAACCCAACACTTTTACTTTATGTTTTTATGTGTTCACATGATTTAGCTACTGTATTAATTATTTTTTGTGCCTTTTATTTCAATAAAGTGCCAAGTAAAGCCTTTGGGATAGTGTGGATACTTGCTTGTTTGATTCTGTGCAAAAAACAGAAAGTTTTGCGTCCAGTATATGAATTATCTGATCTTACTGGTGCCTCAAAAATTATTAAATTTTTACACAACATTTATATGCAAATTCATTGAGTTTTCATAATCGTTCATAATTTTTAGATTAAGGGAAGTATGGTGATCATTCAGATCTTTACAGGCTGTTCTGTTTTTGACAGATTTGGTTTTGCATGCATAGTTTGCTTCTTTCAACTGTTCCTACAGCTTATATTGAGTAAAATAAATTGTGATAATGATTTAATATAGTAGGTATCATGTGGGAATAATTATGAATCTTGTCTTGATAGTACCTGAGTGAATGATTTATCTTTACTACACTAACTGTCGTGGTTTTGTCACGGCAGATGTCCGGGTGAACGGACTTAGGTTCGGGGCACAAGCGTAGCTATGTGGCGGCTTGAGAGGGGTTGATCGGAATCATGCGATGCGAAGTTTACCCAGGTTGGTGTTGGAAATATGCCCTAGAGGCAATAATAAAGTGGTTATTATCATATTTCCTTGTTCATGATAATCGTTTATTATCCATGCTATAATTGTGTTGATCGGAAACTCAGATACATGTGTGGATACATAGACAACACCATGTCCCTAGTATGCCTCTAATAGACTAGCTCGTTTATCAAAGATGGTTAAGGTTTCCTAGCCATGGACATGAGATGTCATTTGATAATGGGATCACATCATTAGGAGAATGGTGTGATGGATAAGACCCAAACTACAAATGTAGCATATGATCGTGTCCGTTTATTGCTACTGTTTTCTGCATGTCAAGTGTATGTTCCTATGACCATGAGATCATGCAACTCACTGACACAGGAGGAGTGCCTTGTGTGTATAAAATGTCCCAATGTAACTGGGTGACTATAAAGGTGCTCTATAGGTATCTCCGAGGGTGTCTGTTGGGTTGGCATGGATCAAGACTGGGATTTGTTACTCCGTGTGACGGAGAGGTATCTCAGGGCCCACTCGGTAATACAACATCACAATAAGCCTTGCAAGCAATGTGACTAAGTGTTAGTCACAGGATCTTGTATCACGGAACGAGTAAAGAGACTTGCTAGTAACGAGGTTGAACTAGGTATGGAGATACCGACGATCGAATCTCGGGCAAGTAACATACCGAAGAACAAAGGGAACATCATACGGGATTAACTGAATCCTTGACATAGAGGTTCGATCGATAAAGATCTTCGTATAATATGTAGGAACCAATATGGGCATCCAGGTCCCGCTATTGGTTATTGACCCTAGAGGTGTCCCGGTCATGTCTGCATAGTTCTCGAACCCGCAGGGTCTGCACGCTTAAGGTTCGGTGACGTTTTGATAGTATAGAGTTATGTATGGTGGTTACCAAAGGTTGTTTGCAGTCCCAGATGAGATCCCATACATCATGAGGAGCTCCGGAATGGTCCGGAGTTAAAGATTGATATATAGGAAGTCCTGTTTTGGTCGCCGGAAAAGTTTCGGGCTCATCAGTAGTGTACCGGGAGTGCCGGTAGTGTACCGGGGGACCAACGGGAGAGGGATTTCGACCCAAGAGGCTACATGGGCTGTGGGAGGAGGTAAACCAGCCCCTGGTGGGCTGGCCAAAGCCTCCTCTAAGGGCCCATGCCATTGGAGTGGTTTGAGATGGAAAAAATCCAAAGGTGGAGAGGTGGAAATGAGGAATCCTACTCCTAATAGGATTGGAGTAGGACCCCTCCACCTCCAATTTAGACCAAACCTTGAGGGTTTGAGGCGGCCTCTTCCCCTCCCTCTCTCCTATACATAATACAGGATTTAGAGGAAAAAGCGAACCCTAATAACCACGTGCTACCTCTCCTCTAGATCGCAGTTTCTCCTCTAGATCGGTTTTTAGCGGTGCTTAGGCGAAGCCCTGCCGGATTGCTCCACCACCATCGCCGCGGCACCGTCATTCTATCAAAGAACTCTTCTACCTCTTAGCTCCCTCTTTCTGGATCAAGAAGGCGGAGATCATCATCGAGCTGTACGTGTGCTGAACGCGGAGGTGCCGTCCGTTCGGCGCTAGATCGGAAGGACCGTGATCAAGATTGCGAGACGGATCGTGATGAGATCGTGGGACGGATCATGATGAGTTAGTGGGACAAATCATGATTGGATCGTGGGACGGATCGTGATGAGAGCACAGGATGCTCGGCTATGTGGATCGCTAAGACGTTCGACTACACCAACCGCGTTTCTTAACGCTTCCCGCTTAGCGATCTACAAGGGTATGTAGATCGACTCTCCCTCTCGTAGATGCTCATCACCATGGATAGATCTTGCGTGTGCGTAGATAATTTTTTGTTTCCCATGCAACCTTCCCCAATAGTGGCATCATGAGCTAGGTCTATGTGTAGATGAGATCTCGAGTAGAACACAAAGAGTATGTAGGCGTTGATGCTTAGATTGCTTCCTCCCTTGGTCTTGTTTTGGTTCAGCGGTATTGTGGGATTAAGCGGCCCGGACCAACCTTACTTGTACGCTTACGAGAGACCGGTTTCATCGACTCACATGTAACTTCATTGCACAAAGATGGCTGGCGGGTGTCTGTTTCTCCTACTTTAGTTCGACCGGATTCGACAAAGGCGGTCCTTGAGAAGGTTGAAAAGCAATTTATGTATCACCGTTGTGGTTTTGCATAGGTGAGAATTTTTCTTGCTAGATACACATAGAAGCCACGTAAAACAAGCAACAACAATTAGAGGACGTCTAACTTGTTTTTGCAGGATATTTTGTGATGTGATATGGACAATTACATGATGAGATATATGCGATGTATGAGATGATCATGTGTTGTATAGAATATCACGACTTGCATGTCGATGAGTGCGGCGACCGGCAGGAGCCATAGGGTTGTCTTTAAATATTGTATGACCTGCGTGTCAATCATTAAGTGCTATGTACTGCTTTACTTTATCGCTAAACGGTAGCAATAGTAGTAGAAGCATGATGGGAGCGACAACACCGATAGCGGCACGTTGATGGAGATCAAGATGATGGAGATGATGGTGTCGTGCCGATGACGATGGATATCATGCCAGTGCTTTCAAGATGGAGATCAAAAGCACAAGTTCATGGCCATATCATGTCACTTATGATTTGCATGTGATGTTAATCCTTTTATGCACCTTGTTTTGCTTAGGACGATGGTAGCATTATAAGGTGATACATCACTTAATTTCAAGATGAATTGTGTTCTCCCCGAGTGTCCACCATTGCAAAAGTTCGTCGTGTCGAGACACCACGTGATGATCGGGTGTGATAGACTCTATGTTCACATACAACGGGTGCATGCCAGTGTTGCACATGCAGAACACTCGGGTTAAACTTGACGAGCCTAGCATGTACAGACATGGCCTCGGAACACAAGAGACCGAAAGGTCAAACATGAGTCACATAGCAGATATGATTAACATGATGATGTTCACCATTGAAACCACCTCAACTCACGTGATGATCGGACTTGAGTTAGTGAATTTGGATCATGTATCACTCGAATGACCGCAGGGATGTCAATTTGAGTGGGAGTTCTTCAGTAATACGATTAATTGAACTCATTATCATGATCATAGTCAGTAGTGTCTTTACAAATTATGTTGTAGATTACTTGCTCGCCCTGTAGCTCCCTTGAATTTTTATATGTTCCTAGAGAAATAGAGTTGAAAGATGATGGTAGCAATATTGCGGACTGGGTCCGTGATCTGAGGATTGTCCTCATTGCTGCACAGAAGGCTTATGTCCTTAATGCACCGCTCGGTGCGCCAAGCCCTCTAGCGTCGTCTGTAGATGTTGTGAACATCTGACATGCACGTTCTGATGAGTACTTGATAGTTTAGTGCGTCATGCATTACGGCTTAGAATTGAGGCTCCAAAACATTTTCAACGTCATGGGACATATGAGATGTTCTAAGAGCTGAAATTAGGATCTCAGGCTCGTGCCCTGTTGCGAGATATGAGATCTCCAACAATATTGTTTGCCTGCAAGATGAAGGAGAATAGCTCAATCGTTGAGCATGTGCTCAGATTGTCTGGGTGCTACAATCGCTTGAATTGAGTGGGAGTTGATCTTCCAGATAAGATAGTGATTTTTATAGTTCTCCAAGTCACTGTCACTAAGCTACTAGAACTTGGTGATGAACTATAAAACGCCAAGGATAGAAATAATGATCCCTGAGTTGTTCGCGATGTTTGACACCGCGAAGGTAGAAATCAAGGAGAAGCATCAAGTGTTGATGGTTAGTCAAACCACTAGTTTCTAGAAGGGCAGGAGCAAGGAGGGAAACTTCATGGGTAGCAAGTCAGTTGCTGCTCTAGTGAAGAAACCCAAAGATGAACCCAAACCCGAGACTAAGTGCTTCGATTATGTGGAGAGCGGTCGCTGAAGTGGAACAACCCTAGATACTTGGTAGATAAGAAGGCTGGCAAAGTCGACAGAAGTATATTTGATATACGTGTTATTGATGTATACCTTGCTAGTACTCCTAGTAGCACGTGGGTATTGGACACCGGTTCGGTTCCTAAATGTTAGTAACTCGAAATAAGAGCTACTGAATAAATGGAGAACTAGCTAAGGGTGAGGTGACGATGTGTGTTGGAAATGTTTCCAAGGTTGATGTGATCAACATCGCACGCTCTCTCTACCTTCGGGATTAGTGACGAACCTAAATAAATGTTATTTGGTGTTTTGCGTTGAGCATGAACGTGATTAGATCGTGTTTATTACAACACAATTATTCATTTAAGTTAGAGAATAATGTTTATTCTGTTTACATGAATAATACCTTGAATGGTCATGCACCCAGTGAGAATGGTTTGTTGAATCTTGATCGTAGTAATACACATGTTCATAACATTGATGCCAAAAGATAAAGAGTTAATAATGATAGTACCACATACTTGCGACAGTGTCGCTAAATGTCATATTGGTATAAAGCGCATGAAGAAACTCCATGTTGATGGATCTTAGGACTCATTCGATTTCGAATCGGTTGAGACATGCGAACCATGCCTCTTGGGCAAGATGACTAAGGACCCCGTTTTCCGGATTGATGGAGCGGGCAAGTGATTTATTGGAAATGATACATGTTGATGTATGCAATCCAATGAGTCTTATAGCATGCGGTGGATATCGTTATTTTCTTGCCTTCACTGATGATTTGAGTAGATATAGTGTATATTTACTTAATGAAACACAAGTCTGAATCGTTTGAAAGGTTCAAGCAAATTCAGAGTGAAGTTTAAGATCATCGTGACAAGAAGAAATGTCTGCGATATGATCGTGGAGGTGAATATCCGAGTTACGAGTTTGACATACAACTTTAGACAATGTGAAAGTTGTTTCACAACACACGCCACCTGGAACACCATAGCATGATGGTGTGTCCGAACGTCATCATTGTGCTCTATTGGATATGGTGCGTAATATGATGTCTCTTACCATTTTGCTACTATAATTTTGGGGTTATGCATTAGAGACAACTACATTCACTTTAAATAGGGCACCATCTAATTCCGTTGAGATGACACCGTGTGAATTATGGTTTGATAGAAACCTAAGCTGTCATTTCTTAATGTTTGGGGCTGCGACGCTTGTGTGGAAAAATGTTTTCACCCAATGAGCTCATACCCAAAGCGGACAAATGCATCTTCATAGATTACCCTAAGAACAGTTGGGTGAACCTTCTATCTCAGATCCAAGCATAAAGTTTTTGTTGCTAAAACGGGTCTTTTGCCGAGAAAAAGTTTCTCTCGAAAAAAATGAGTGGGAGGAAGATAGAACTTGATGAGGTTGTTGAACCTTTGTTTCAACCAGAGAGTAGTGCAGTGCAGAAAGATGTTTCTATGGAACCTATGTTAGTCAAAGAGGAAGTAAATGATGATGATCATGAAGCTTCGGATCAAGTTACTATCAAACCTCGTAGGTCGACAAGGATGTGTACTGCTCCTGAGCGGTACGATAACCCTGTCTTGGAGGTCATGTTTTTGGACAACGATGAACCTACAAGCTGTGGAGAAGTGATGATGGGCCCGAATTCCGACAAATGGTTAGAGGCCATGAAATCCGAGATAGGATCCATGTATGAAAACCAAGTATAGACTTTGGTAGACTTGCTCGTTGGACGGCAGGTCATCGAGTACAAATGGACCTTGCATATGAAGACAGACGCTGATGGTAAATGGTACCATTTAGAAAGCTTGACTTGTCGAAAAGAAGTTTCCATCAAGTTCAAGGAGTTAACTACGATGAGACTTTCTCACTCGTAGCGATGCTAAAGCCTATTGGAATTATGTTAGCAGTTGCTGCATTTTTCAATTATGAAATCTGGCAGATGGATGCCAAAACATCATTTCCTTCCTTAAGGAAAGGTTGTATGAAATACAACCTGAAGGTTTTGTCAGTCCTAAGGATGCTAAAAGGTGTGCAAGCTTCAGTGATCCTTCTATGAACTGAAGCAAGCTTCTCGGAGTTGGAATATACAATTTGAAGAGGTGATCAAAGTTTTTGAGTCGATACAAAGTTTATGAGAAACTTGTATTTACAATAAAGTGAGTGGGAGCACTATAGAGTTTCTGGTTAGCATATGTGGTTGACATATTGTCGATCAGAAATGATGTAGAATTTCTGGAAAGCATAAACGGTTGTTTGAAAAGAGTTTTTCAAAGGAAGACCTGGATAAAGCTACCTAATTGTTGAGCATCAAGATCTATAGAGATAGATCAAGATGCTTGATGAGACTTTCAATGAGTACATACCTTGACAAGATTTTGAAAGAGTTCAAAATGGATCAGTTAGTGAAAGTGTTCTTGCCTGATTTGTAAGGTGTGAAGTTGAGTGAGACTCAATGATCGACCACGGCAGAAGAAAGAGAAAGGACGAACGTTGTCCCCTATGCCTTAGCCATAGGCTCTATATTATGCCATGTTGTGTACCACACCTGGTGTGTGCCTTGCCATGAGTCTGTCAAGGGGTACAAAAGTGATCCAGGAGTGGATCACTGGACAGCGGTCAGGATTTTTCTTAGTAACTAAAAGACTAAGGAGATGTTTCTCGATTATGGAGGTGATAAAGATCTCATCATAAAGAGTTACGTCGATGCAAGCTTTAACACCAATCCGGATGACTCGTAGTAGCAATCTAGATACGTATAGTGGAACGGCCATTTGGAATATTACCAAGTGGAGTGTGGTAGCAGTGTCTACAGTTTGACATAGAGATTTGCAAAGTACACACGGATCTGAATGTCGTAGACCCGTTGACTATAAGACCTCTCTCACATGCAAAGCATGATCGAGCCCCATAACTCATTGGGTGTTTGATTCATAACAATGCGAATCGCATGGTGATGTGAACTAGATTATTGACTCTAGTGCAAGTAGGAGACTATTGGAAATATGCCCTAGAGGCAATAATAAATTGCTTATTATCATATTTCCTTGTTCACGATAATCTTTTATTATCCATCCTATAATTGTGTTGATCAGAAACTCAGATACATGCGTGGATACATAGACAACCCCATGTCCCTAGTATGCCTCTAATAGACTAGCTCGTTGATCAAAGATGGTTAAGGTTTCCTAGGCATGGACATGAGATGTCATTTGATAACGGGATCACATCATTAGGAGAATGGTGTGATGGATAAGACCCAAACTACAAATGTAGCATATGATCGGGTCAGTTTATTGCTACTATTTTCTGCATGTCCAGTATCTGTTCCTATGACCATGAGATCATGCAACTCACTGACACCGGAGGAGTGCCTTGTGTGTATCAAACGTTGCAACATAACTGGGTGACTATAAAGGTTCTCTACAGGTATCTCCGAGGGTGTCTGTTGGGTTGGCATGGATCAAGACTGGGATTTGTTACTCCGTGTGACTAAGAGGTATCTCAGGGCACACTCGGTAATACAACATCACAATAAGCCTTGCAAGCATTGTGACTAAGTGTTAGTCACGGGATCTTGTATTACAGAATGAGTAAAGAGACTTGCCGGTAACGAGGTTGAACACTAATCCGGATGACTCGTAGTAGCAATCTGGATACGTATAGTGGAGTAGCCATTTGAAAGTAGTACCAAGTGGAGTGTGGTAGCAGTGTTTACGGTTTGACATAGAGATTTGCAAAGTACACACGGATCTGAATTTCGCAGACCCGTTGACTATAAGACCTCTCTCACATGCAAAGCATGATCGAGCCCCAGAACTCATTGGGTGTTAGATTCATAACAATGTGAATCACATGGTGATGTGAACTAGATTATTGACTCTAGTGCAAGTGGGAGACTGTTGGAAATATGCCCTAGAGGCAATGATAAATTAGTTATTATCATATTTCCTTGTTCATGATAATCGTTTATAATCCATGCTATAATTGTATTGATCGGAGACTTAAATGCATGTGTGGATACATAGACAAAACCATATCCCTAGTATGCCTCTAATAGACTAGCTCGTTGATCAAAAGATGGTTAAGGTTTCCTAGCCATGGACATGAGATGTCATTTGATAACGGGATCACATCATTAGGAGAATGATGTGAATGACAAGACCCAAACTACAAACGTAGCATATGATCGTGTCAGTTTATTGCTACTGTTTTCTGCATGTCAAGTATGTGTTCCTATGACCATGAGATCATGAAACTCACGAACATCGGAGGAGTGCCTTGTGTGTATCAAACGTCGCAACATAACTAGGTGACTATAAAGGTGCTCTACAGGTATCTCCGAGGGTGTCTGTTGAGTTGGCATGGATCGAGACTGGGATTTGTTACTCCGTGTGATGAAGAGGTATCTCGGGGCCCACTCGGTAATACAATGTCACAATGAGCCTTGCAAGCAATGTGACTAATTGTTAGTTGCGGGATCTTGTATTACGGAACGAGTGAAGAGACTTGCCGGTAACGAGGTTGAACTAGGTATGAAGATACCGACGATCGAATCTCGGGCAAGTAACATACCGAAGAACAAAGGGAACATCATACGGGATTAACTGAATCCTTGATATAGAGGTTCGACCGATATAGATCTTCGTAGAATATGTCTGCATAGTTCTCAAACCCGCAGGGTCTGCACACTTAAGGTTCAGTGACGTTTTGATAGTATAGAGTTATGTATGGTGGTTACCAAAGGTTGTTTGGAGTCCCGGATGATATCCCGGACGTCATGAGGATCCCTAGAATGGTCCGGAGGTAAAGATTGATATATAGGAAGTCCTGTTTTGGTCGCCGGAAAAGTTTCGGGCTCATCGGTAGTGTACCGGGGGACCATCGGGAGAGGGATTTCGACCCAAGAGGCTACATGGGCTGTGGGAGGAGGTAAACTAGCCCTTGGTGGGCTGGTCAAAGCCTCCTCTAAGGGCCCATGCGGCTGGAGTGGTTTGAGAAGGAAAAAATCCAAAGGTGGAGAGGTGGAAAGAGTTTCCAAGTGGAAAGGAGGAATCCTACTCCTAATAGGATTGGAGTAGGACTCCTCCACCTCCAATTTCGACCAAACCTTGAGGGTTTGAGGCTGCCTCCTCCCATCCCTCTCTCCTATATATACTAGAGGATTTAGTGGAAAAAGTGAACCCTAATAGCCACGTGCTACCTCTCCTCTAGATTGCAGTTTCTCCTCTAGATCGGTTTTCAGCGGTGCTTAGGCGAAGCCCTACCAGAATTTCTCCACCACAATCGCTGCTGCGCCGTCATGCTATTGGAGAACTCTTCTACCTCTTCGCTCCCTCTTGCTGGATCAAGAAGGCGGAGATCGTCATCGAGCTGTACGTGTGTTGAACGCGGAGGTGCCGTCCGTTCGGCGCTAGATCGGAATGACCATGATCAAGATTGCGAGACGGATCATGATGTGATCGCGGGATGGATTGTGATGAGTTTGTGGGACAGATCGTGATTGGATTGTGGGACAGATCGTGATGAGATCGCAGGACGCTCGGCGATTTGGATCGCGAAGACGTTCGACTACACCAACCGCCTTTCTTAACGCTTCCCGCTTAGCGATCTACAAGGGTATGTAGATCGACTCTCCCTCTCGTAGAAGCTCATCACCATGGATAGATCTTGCGTGTGCGTAGAATTTTTTTTGTTTCCCATGCAACGTTCCCCAACAGTTCGGCCCCTCCAATGGAGGTAAAAGCCTACGTCCTGCTTGTCTGATATTGGTGATGAGGAAGATCTCTGGATTACAATGGTATTGTCTTGCTACCTCTAATCATGAGAACCTCTAATCTGTCTAAACTTGTGGACTTGTCAATCTTGTACCTCTAGAGGTGCTCTACCCCTCCTTATATAAGTGGAGAGGGTAGGTTTACAAATAGAGTCCTACTAGGAGTAGGATTAGGACTAGTCTCTTTAGAATCCTATTCTGGGTCTTGTTTGTCTTGTAAGGAAATCCTTTCTCCTGTAGGCCTTCTCTTGTGAGTCGCTTGGCACCGGCTCACACTCCGGGTCTTGGGCCAGGTCGTCCTATGGCCTGCCAGCCGGATCACCATTAAACGTCATGTCTTTATCGGGTCTCCTATGAGTAGCCAGGCCGGGTCATACCGAAGGGTATATCCCCGACATTAGCCCCCAGGTTAGTTTGAATTTATTCACGCTAAGATCCTTAAATAAGAGTAATAAATATGCTAAGTGGCCGGCTTGCTTCTTTGGCTGGCTTAAAAATGGCTCCTGAAGTAAGAGAATAGAACACCCATATGCCATTGAGTTGGCTTCCAATACTCTTGGTGGGTCATAATCATTGATGATGCCGGGTCATTATCGTTGGTGACGCCGGGTGAAATAACTAGAATCCATCTGACTTTGATAAACATATTGGGGTGAAAATCCATCTGATGTAAAACAGGACTTCCATTGTTGTGAAGCAGGGCAGCTTATATAAAATCTGGCGGGTTATGCTCTTTTGATAACGCCGGGTCATAAGTGTTGGTGACGTCGGGTCTAACAACCGAACTCCATAATTAACATCTTGACAATTGTCCTCAAAGTTTTTGATATGTCCATATTACCTGTAGCCCCCAAGCTCCGAGATTATCCATGGTAACTTGATGCTTTACAATAATATTTTGGACTGTGTAGCCCCCAAGTGCCGGGTTGTCCTGCCTGCAGCAACTTGGGACTTGCAAGTGCCTTATATTTTATAAAGCTTCAGCGGGTGTAGCCCCCAACGACCGGCTCATCAGAATGTGATGCGCTAGGTCTTCAATTTGAACCATACAATCTGTTTGAACAGCTGACTACTGTAGCCCCCAAGTGCCGGGTCAGTAAGAATTACTGGGCTGGGACTTGTAATTGCCTTATACTTTATGAAGCTTCAGCGGGTGTAGCCCCCAAGGGCCGGCTCATTAGTATGTGATGGGCCGGGTCTTCAATTTGGACCTCATAATTTGTTAAACAATTGAATACTGTAGCCCCCAAGTGCCGGGTCGCATGCTTGCGGCGACTTGGGACTTTTGAAAATTTGATCTGAGCGGTGTAGCCCCCAAGTGCCAGGTCAGTAAGAATTACTGGGCTGGCACTTAGAAAGATATAGAAAGGCCGGCTCTTCTCCTTAATATAATAGGGTCTTGTCGACAATGTAATGATTTGAAAACCGGCTTGCATTAGCCCCCAAGTGCCGTGGTGCGTGCTTGTAGCGACATGGGACTTGCATATTTTGATATAACCTAGACTTAAATAGTGTAGCCCCCAAGTGCCGGGTTGTCTGCCTGCGGCGACTCGGGACTATTAAGAATAATATGACTCACCACAATTTGTTGAATGAATCCTTGACCATGGTTGTAATATAACCCAGAATGAATATCCTGTAATAATTCCTTTGTCTTTGACATGAAATCCCTGC
The DNA here is from genome assembly GCA_022496015.1 of Hordeum marinum. Taxonomy (NCBI): domain Eukaryota; kingdom Viridiplantae; phylum Streptophyta; class Magnoliopsida; order Poales; family Poaceae; genus Hordeum; species Hordeum marinum. The sequence continues at coordinate 454,758,991 of CM039672.1, read as the reverse complement.
TCGTGGTTGCGGTGCAATCCAGCAAATATGTGTTGGACAAATCCATGAGTGTTGTAGATTACTACAGAGCACAATTGAAGAAATCCAAGAACCGGTCAATTAGATGACACGGTATTATATATGATAGGGCGTCTCTTGAAAAATAATGAATTCTCCGAGCTGGTTTGAAAACCCCAATCATTTAGTACTGGTTATGATAAACCATGAAGATCCAGCCAGGTTGGCTATTAAAGATCCATTTGCTCTTGTAGAGTATTAAACGGCGACTCATCTTAAGAGATAAAACCTGCAAAAATTAACAAGACAGAATATATTCTGCATTGTTGTGAGGGCGGCTTGAAAAAGCATAACCCGGAGATGTTATAACATTGCTCGTTCTTTCATAATCTTGCTCTGACCCGGCTTGATAAGCCGACATGACATGTGATTATGATGAAATATATGATGCAATGTATGATGCTATGTATGATGCTATGTATGATGTAATGATGCAATGCAGGATGATGTAATACAAGATGCAATGTATGACTCAAGCTTTTATTCATTTTTATTTTCAAAAAACTCATATGATGGTTCTTCTGGGTGGACTCGATGCTTGAACTCACACCAGCGTAGGGTCTCTAACGAGAGTGACCGTCAACTCCTTTGAGCGGTTCAGGGTCTCTAGGCGAGATTAACTGATAAGAGCACAATGAACCAGAAAGAGACACATCCATTGGTTCTTATGGGTGGACTCGCTGCTTGAACTCAGAGCAACACTCGGTTTCCAGGCAAGAATTGATGAGCGCAACGAACCAGAAAGAGACAGGGACGCTGGTTCCGCCGAGAGGACTCGCTACTTGAACTCATAACAATACTCATTTTCCAGGCGAGGATTAATGAGCGCAACGTCCTAGCTAGAGATACGGCAGGGCATGAGTATCCCTAGTAGCCCATAAACTACCTCTCACGTGACATAACGGAGAGTCGGCAGTAGATGAGAGCATTTATCTTCGCTTTTTGTAAGCCGGCCCTCACGTGACCAGAACCGCCGGTTTAACCTTAACCAGTACAGGGTCTCTATTGAGATTGGCCGTCAATTTCTATGAACCGGCTCAGGGTCTGTTGGAGAGATTAACTAGTAAGAGTTCGTCGGGTCACATAGCGGAGCAGTATCAACTTACAGGCAGGTTTAATCCGAGCTTGCGGTGGCTTAAGAGCCGATCAAGAGGGTGTGTAGGCGACAACCGGTGGGTGGGAAGCCCCCAAGTGACCTTTGTTGATGGAATCAACTGTTTGGCTTAAGAACCGACTGATAGGGTTTAATAAGCTACACCCGGTGGGTGGGAAGCCCCCTGGATGATCATGTCGATAATATCAATTTGTGCACCATCTTGTAAGTCGCCATCTTGTAAGCCGCCATCTTTGTGAGGCACGACAGAAGCTCCAAGTGACTTTATGATGATCCAATAGATCCGGGTACCCATTTTTGAATGGTGCATCATGGCGACTCGTCCTCTTGGGAAACTTTTAATTCTTCCGCCAATAATGTAATAGCCCCAAGATTGGGTTTTCTCTTGTAAAGACCCGGAGTTCTCTTTGAAAGACGACCAAATGTGTCTCGCCATGTCCGTAGCCTCCGAGTCTTAAGTTGACTCGGAGAGGCGGCTTGAGAATCTCCACTAAGGTTGGCCATGGTGGGTTATAGATGACCCCGTATGATTTGTTTCAATAATTCGGTCGATGGTTCATCCCGGCTGGTTGCTGAATTGAACCAAACTGTAATGGTGGCGGCTTGTGCGCCTGCCCGTTGGGAGGCTCATATAAGCGAGCACCGCACTAATATGTCAATGTAGATCGGACTACGGACGGCGGCTTGCACGCGTCCGTTGGGCGGCTCATAAAGGCGAACACTGCACCGATATGTTAATGTAGATTGGACTGCAGACGGCGGCTTGCGCGCGTCAACTGGGCGGCTCATACTGATGTATGTAGCCACTGGCATGTTGATGCAGATGTAGAAACCAGTCGCGACATTATAATCCGGTGCTGTTTGTGAAAGATACCACGGTGTTGTAAGCCGGCGTGGATGATGAGAGACGGCCATGGCATTGTAAGCCCACACGGTCACGAGAGACGGCCACAGCGTTGTAAGCCGGCGCGGGTGGCGAGAGATGGTCACGGTGTTGTAAGCCGACGCGGGTGGCGAGAGACGGCCACGAGATTGTAAGCCGGCGCGGATGATGAGAAATAACCATGACGTTGTAAGCCGACGTGGGTGGCGAGAGACGGCCACGGCGTTGTAAGCCGACGTGGGTGGCAAGAGACGGCCACGACGTTGTAAGCCAACGCGGTCGTGAGAGACAGCCACGGCGTTGTAAGCCGGCACGGGTGGCAAGAGACGGCCATGACGATATAAGCCGGCGCGGTCGCGAGAGACGGCCACGGCATTGTAAGCCGACGCAGATGATGAAAGACGGCCACGGTGTTGTAGGTTGGCGCAGCACGACAGGGACGAACACTGGTGCAGAATGATGTTGGCCCGCCTCCTTAATAATGTTTGATGCGAGCTCCATATCCACAATATTATGTCACCTTTGTAGTGAACCATTGTCCCACAATTTAAAAATATTGCAAACAGAGTAATTGCTTTCATAGAAAGTTATACATAGAAAGTTATACTATGTATTAATGGAACAGGACGGATGGATATCACCTGATGTATTTTTAATGACCCGGTGCAGGTTAAAAATTTATTGAGATATGTGGGGAACCACGTCTGCTATGTGGACTAAATCTGCGGCAGAAACTCTTGACACTCTCGGTAGACTGTTTTTGAGTTGGAGTCAGTGTAGTAGTAATAATACTCCATAGTGTATGAATCAGCCATAGCTTGTCTTCTTTCCTCCATGTCATGCATATCGCCTTGTCTTTTGGTGCACATGAGTAAAGAAAAAAAGGCAAATTTTGTGTTGCACCCTCCATGCTTGGAAAACGAGATTCAGTCTGCGTGAGTCTTTTTAGCTGGTTCTGCTATGGCTGGTGAAGGCCTTTCGAATGCGAGACGCAGAAGCGAGTGGTGATTTGAGGGCGCGGTAGGTGATGGTAGCAACGGCTCATAGCGGTGGCCGAAGCAGGCCCGCAGCAGCGGCTTGGAGCAACGTGTATATGACGGCTTGACGGCCGCTGGCGTCGGGCGAAGACTCGGCCTGCCGGCTTGGTGCTGGCGCTGAGCAGCCGCTGCGGGGCGACCGGCGGTTCGCAGTAGGCAAGGCCAAGCGAGGAGCACAAAAGCGGAGCAGAGCGTAGCGGCGATGAAGAGGGCTAGTTCGAGGCGAGGCGAAACCATGGCGGAAGCGATGGCAGGAGGCCTGCTTGGACACGGCTGCAGCGTTTCCTCGGGTAAAACATGGGGTGTCGGGTACATCCTCTGATTCTTTTCACCTTCAGATTGGATGGCTGGACGGCCGGCCGAGCGGCAGTCGCATTGTTTGACGAAAAGCCAGGCGGACTCGAATTCAAAAAACTAGTGGACTCGAATCACGTTTCATGAGTAAGAGCATCTGTACTAGTATTTGCACCCATGGATTTCACGTATGGCCATCTAGTAGGTTTACTGCTTCTCAAATCTTGAGACTCGTACCAAGATAAACAATGATGTGGAGCTCCTTGTCTTTTCTTTTCTTCATTGTTTTCTTGACCCCTTTTTCCTGGTAGCCTTCGATCGTCTCAGACACAACAATTAATCCAACCCCGAGGACTGCCGACGGCAGCTTGATGGCGGTGCTGAATTCTCTTTCCGGTCTTGATCTTAAATTGGATCAAAATAGTCGCCTATGAAGATACTTTCATGGTGGCTCTTTCTCGTTCGGCTGATCGCAACCTTCTCGATCCTTAGCAGAGCTCCCTCTAAGAACAAAACATCAACATGCGAGCCCCACGGTGGGCGTCAACTGTTATGGTTTTGTCACGACAGATGTTCGGTTGAACAGACTTAGATTCGGGGCAAAAGCGTAGCTATGTGGCGGCTTGAGAGGGGTTGATCGGAATCGAGAGACACGGAGTTTACCCAGGTTCGGTCCCTCCAATGGAGGTAGAAGCCTATGGCCTGCTTGTCTGGTATTGATGATGAGGAAGATCTCTCGGTTACAAGGGTATTGTCTTGCTACCTCTAATCACGAGAACCTCTAATCTGTCTAAACTTGTGGACTTGTCAATCTTGTCTCTCTAGGGGTGCTCTACCCCTCCTTATATAAGTGGAGAGGGTAGGTTTACAAATAGAGTCCTACTAGGAGTAGGATTAGGACTAGTCTCTTCAGAATCCTATTCCGGATCTTGTTTCTCTTGTAAGGAAATCCTTTCTCCTGTAGGCCTTTTCTTGTGAGTCGCCTGACACCGGCTCACACTCCGGGTCTTGGGCCGGGTCGTCCTGCGGCCCGCCAGCCGGATCACCAATAAACGTCATGTCTTTACCGGGTCTCGTGTGAGTCGCCAGGCCGGGTCATACCGCGGGGTATATCCCTGACACTAACCCTTCTCACGAAGTTCCGTTAAGTTTTAGGTGAGACAACGATATGAGGAGAATAAGTAGTGACAAGAAACTAAGCTTGGGGATTCCCAAGTCACCCCAAGGTAATATCCAGGTAATATTCAAGTGCCTAAGCTTGGGGATGCCCCGGAAGGCATCCCCTCTTTCGTCTTCAACACTATCGGTATATCTTACTTGGAGCTATATTTTTATTCGACACATAATATGTGTTTTGCTTGGAGCGTCATTTTATTTTGTTTTCCCTGTTACGTGTTATTTACAATCTTGTTTTTCAATAACAAGTTTCAAGAATTTCCTTAGGATGCTTGCATTGCATGTTTGTTGTGTGTGTTGGAAATATGTCCTAGAGGCAATAAATAGTGTTTATTATTATATTTCCTTGTTCATGATAATCGTTTATTATCCATGCCATAATTGTATTGATTGGAAACACATTACATGTGTGGGTAAATAGACAATACTTTGTCCCTTGTATGTCTCTAGTGAACTGGCTCGTTGATCAAAGATGGTCAAGGTTTCCTAGCCATTGACATGTGATGTCATTTGATAAACGAGATCACATCATTAGGAGAATGATGTGATGTACAAGACCCAACCTAGAAACGTAGCATATGATCGTGTCAGTTTATTGCTACTGTTTTCTGCATGTCAAGTATATGTTCCTATGACCATGAGATCATGCAACTCATGGACACTGGAGGAATGCCTTGTGTGTATCAAACGTTGCAACATAACTGGGTGACTATAAAGGTGCTCTACAAGTATCTCTGAGGGTGTCTGTTGTGTTGGCATGGATCAAGACTGGGATTTGTTACTTCGTGTGACGGAGAGGTATCTCAGGGCCCACTCGGTAATACAACATCACAATAAGCCTCGCAAGCAATGTGAATAAGTGTTACTCACGGGATCTTGTATTACGAAACGAGTAAAGAGACTTGCCAGTAACGAGGTTGAACTAGGTATGTAGATACCGATGATCGAATCTCGAGCAAGTAACATACCGAAGAACAAAGGGAACATCGTACGGGATTGACTGAATCCTTGACATAGAGGTTCGACCGATAAAGATCTTCGTAGAGTATGTAGGAACCAATATGGGCATCCAGGTCCCGCTATTGGTTATTGACCGTAGAGGTGTCTCGGTCATGTCTACATAGTTCTCGAACCCGCAGGGTCTGCACACTTAAGGTTTGGTGATGTTTCGGTAGTATAGAGTTATGCATGATGGTGACCGAAGGTTGTTAGTAGTCCCGGATGAGATCCCGGACGTCACGAGGAGCTCCGGAATGGTCTGGAGGTACAAATTGATATATAGGAAGTCTTATTTTGGTCGCCGGAAAAGTTTCGGGCTTATCGTTAGTATACCGGGAGTGCCGGTAGTGTACCGGGAGACTACCGGGAGGGCTATTTCGACCCAAGAGGCTACATGGGATGTGGGAGTGTGAATACCAGCCCTTAGTGGGATGGTGGAAGTCCCACACAAGGCCCATGCGGCTGGGAGAGAAAACCCAAAGAGAAAAGGTGGAAAAAAGGCAAAATAGGGAGGAATCCTAGTCCTACTAGGATTGGAGGAGGAGTCCTCCTCTCCTCCTTGATTTGTTCGAACCAAGGGCTGCCCCCATGAGGGACAAGCCTCCCTCTCTCTTCCGCTTATATATACTAGAGGTTTTAGGGTTTTTGCACTTGATTTTTCAGCCACGTGCTACCCGTTCCTCTAGTGCGTAGTTTCTCCTCTAGATCGGATTTCTGCAGTGCTTAGGCGAAGCCCTGCCGGAATAGCTCCACCACCATCGCCGGAGCTCCGTCATGCTGCCGGAGAACTCATCTACATCTCCGATCCCTCTTGCTGGATCAAGAAGGCGGAGATCTTCATCAAGCTGCACGTGTACTGAACGCGGAGGTGCCGTCCGTTCGGTGCTTGATCGTGACAGATCGTGATTGGATCGCGGGACGCTCGGCGATTTGGATTGCGAAGACGTTTGACTACACCAACCGCGTTTCTTAACACTTCCCGCTTAGCGATCTACAAGGGTATGTAGATCCACTCTCCCTCCCATAGATTCTCATAACCATGGATAGGTCTTGCGTGTGCGTAGGCAATTTTTTGTTTCCCATGCAACGTTCCCAACAGTGGCATCATGAGCAAGGTCTATGTGTAGATGAGATCTCGAGTAGAACACAAAGAGTTTGTGGGCGTTGATGCTTAGATTGCTTCCTCCCTTGGTCGTGTTTTGGTTCAGCGGTATTATGGGATGAAGCGGCCCGGACCAACATTACTCATACGCTTACGAGAGACCAGTTCCCTCAACTGCAACTTGTTGCATAGATGGCTGGCGGGTGTTAGTTTCCCTCACTTTATTTGGATCAGATTCGACAAAGGCGGTCCTTGAGAAGGTTAAAAAACAACTAATGTATCACCGTTGTGGTTTATGCGTAGGTGAGAATTGTTCTTGCTAGATACCCGTAGCAGCCACGTAAAACATGCAACAACAATTAGAGGATGTCTAACTTTTTTTGCAGGGTATGTTGTGATGTGATATGGCCAATTACATGATGAGATATATGTGATGTATGGGATGATCATGTGTTGTATAGAATATAATGACTTGCATGTCGATGAGTATGGCAAACGACAGGAGCCATAGGGTTGTCTTTAATTATTTTATTACCTGCGTGTCAATCATTAAGCGCTATGTAATGCTTTACTTTATGGCTGAATGGTAGGAATAGTAGTAGAAGCATGGTGGGCGCGACAACCCTGATGGCGACACGTTGATGGAGATCAAGATGATGGAGATCATGGTGTCATGCCGGTGAGGATGGAGATCATGTCGGTGCTTTCAAGATGGAGATCAAAAGCACAAGTTGATGGCCATATCATGTCACTTATGATTTGCATGCGAAGTTAATCCTTTTATGCAGCTTGTTTTGCTTAGGACGATGGTAGCATTATAAGGTGATCCCTCACTTAAATTTCAAGATGATTGTGTTCTCCCCGAGTGTGCACCATTGGGAAAGTTTGTCGTGTCGAGACACCACGTGATGATCGTGTGTGATAGACTCTACGTTCACATACAATGGGTGCAAGCCAGTGTTGCACATGCAGAACACTCGGGTTAAAATTGACGAGCCTAGCATGTACAGACATGGCCTCGGAACACAAGAGACAGAAAGGTCAAACATGAGTCATATAGTAGATATGAGCAACATGATGATGTTCACCATCGAAACCACCTCAACTCACGTGATGATCGGACTTGAATTGCTGAATTTGGATCATGTGACACTCAAATGACCTGAGGGATGTCAATTTGAGTGGGAGCTTTAGTAATTAGATTAACTAAACTCATTATCTTGAACAATAGTCTAAGTAGCACCCCTGAATTTTAATGTGTTCCTAGAGAAAGCTAAGTTGAAAGATGATGGAAGTAACTTTGTTGACTGGGCCCGTAACCTTAGGATTATCCTCATGGCTTCCCAGAAATCATATGTCCTTGATGCACCGCTTGGTGACCAAACAGAAGACCTTTCATCCGAAGACGTTAAGAACGCTTGGGAGGCACGTTCTGGAGATTACTCAATAGTTCAGTGCGCAATATTGTATGGCTTAGAACCGGGACTTCAAAGACGTTTTGAACGTCATGGAGCATATGAGATGTTCCAGGAGTTGAAGCTTATCATTCAGAAAAATGCCCGGATCGAGAGGTATGAGACCTCCGATAAGTTCTATGCTTGCAAAATGGAGGAGAACGGGTCTATCAATGAACATATACTCAGAATGTCTGGGTATTCGACTTGTCTGGCGGAGTTGGGAATTGCCCTTCCGCCAGAGGCGATCATTGACAGAATTCTTCAATCACTGCCACCTAGTTACAAGAGCTTTGTGATGAACTATAACATGCACGGGATGAACAAGTCAGTTGCCGAGCTGTTTGCGATGCTAAAAGTCACCGAGTCTGAAATACAGAAAGAACATCAAGTGTTGATGGTCAATAAAACCACTAGTTTCAAGAAGAATGGCAAGGGCAAGGGCAAGAAGGGTAAAACCAAGAAGGATGGCAAAGCAGTTGCTGCTCCTCTAAAGAAGCCTAAGCATGGACCTAAGCCAGAAACTGAGTGCTTTCATTGCAAGGGAACTGGTCACTCGAAGCGGAACTGCCCCAAGTACCTGGCTGACAAGAAGGCGGCTAACGACAAACAAGATATATATGATATACATGTTATTGATGTGTACCTTACTAGCTCTTGTTGTAGTGCCTGGGTATTTGATACCGGTTCGGTTGCTCACATTTGCAACTCAAAACAGGAACTACAGAATAGACGAAGGCTGGCGAAGGACGAAGTGAAGATGCGCGTGGGAAATGGTTCCAAGGTTGATGTGATCGCTGTCGGCACACTCTCTCTTCGATTACCATCGGGATTAGTGATGAACCTGAATAATTGTTATTTAGTGCCTGCGTTAAGCATGCACATTATATTTGGATCTTGTTAATTGCTAGACGGTTACTCATTTAAATCAGAGAATAATGGTTGTTCTATTTATATGAGTAATATCTTTTATGGTCATGCACCCAATGTGAGGGGTTTATTCATATTGAATCTTGATAGTAATGATACACATGTTCATAACATTGATGCCAAAAGATGTAGAGTTGATAATGATAGTACCACTTTCTTGTGGCACTGCCGTTTATGTCATATTGGTGTAAACCGCATGAGGAAGCTCCATGCTGATGGACTTTTGGAGTCACTTGATTTTGAATCACTTGACACATGTGAACCATGCCTCATGGGCAAGATGACTAAAACGCCGTTCTTTGGAACAATGGAAGGGGCAAGTGACTTATTGGAAATCATACATACTAATGTGTGCGGTCCAATGAATGTTACAGCGCGCGGTGGATATCATTATTTTCTCACCTTCACTGATGCTTAAGTAGATATGGGTATATTTACTTAATGAAACACAAGTTTGCTACGTTTGAAAAGTTCAAGCAATTTCAGAGTGAAGTTGAGAATCATCGTGACAAGAAGATTAAATTCCTGCGATCTGATCGAGGAGGTGAATATCTGAGTTATGAGTTTGGCAGTCACTTAAGACAGTTTGGAAATGTTTCATAGTTGACACCGCCTAGAACACCACAGCGTAATGGTGTGTCTGAACGTCGTAATCGAACCTTATTAGATATGGTGCGTTCTATGATGTCTCTTACTGATTTGCCACTATCGTTTTGGGTTATGCATTAGAGAAAGCTGCATTCACTTTAAATAGGGCAGCATCGAAATCCGTTGAGATGACGCTATATGAGCTATGGTTTGGCAAGAGGCCAAAGTTGTTGTTTCTTAAAGTTTGGGGATGTGATGCTTATGTCAAAAAGCTTCAGCCTGAAAAGCTGGAACCCAAAGCGAAGAAATGCGTCTTCATAGGATACCCGAAAGAGACAGTCGGGTATACCTTCTATCTCAAATCCTAAGGCAAAGTTTTTGTCGCTAAGAACGGAACATTTCCTGAGAAAGAGTTTCTCTCGAAAGAATTGAGTGGGAGGAAAATAGAGCTTGATGAGGTTATTGAACCTTTACTTCAACCAGAGAGTAGCGCAGCCCAGAAAGATGTTTCTGTGGAGCCTACGATAGTTGAAGTGGAAGTTAATGATGATGATCATGAAGCTTCGGATCAAGTTACTATTGAACCTCGTAGGTCGACATGGGCGCGTACTGCTCCTGAGTGGTACGACAACCCTGTCTTGGAGGTCATGTTGTTGGACAATGCTACTTCTTGAGCTTCCGTTGGTTTTTCCCTTGAATAGGGAAGGGTGATGCAGCAAAGTAGAGATAAGTATTTCCCTCAGTTTGAGAACCAAGGTATCAATCCAGTAGGAGTATCAATATGAGGCACCAAGGAACCTGCACAAAAACAAACAACTTGCACCTAACGCGATAAAGGGGTTGTCAATCCCTTCACGATTACTTGAAGGGTGAGATCTGATAGTGATAATAACTAGATGTTAATAAGTAAATAAAATTGCGGCAAGGTATTTTTGGTGTTTTTATATTTAGATCTGAATATATAATATGTAAAATAGACCCGGGGGCCATAGTGTTCACTAGAGGCTTCTCTCATGATAGCAAGTATTACGGTGGGTGAACAAATTACTGTTGAGCAATTGATAGAATCGTGCAAAGTCATGACGATATCTAAGGCAATGATCATACATATAGGCATCACGTCTGAGACAAGTAGACTGATACTTTGTGCATCTACTACTATTACTCCACACATCGACTGCTATCCAGCATGAATCTAGTGTATTAAGTTCATAAAAAATCGAGTAACGCTTTAAGAAAGATGACATGATGTAGAGGGATAGATTCATGCAATATGATATAAGACCCATATTTTTACCCTTGATGGCAACAACAAGATACGTGCCTCGCTACCCTTTCTGTCACTGGGTGAGGACACTTCACGGTATGAACCAAAACCAAGCACTTCTCCCATTGCAAGAATCATAGATCAAGTTGTACAAACAAAATCCATAACTCGAAGAGACTTACAAGGATATGAAATCATGCATATAAGAAATCAGCGGAGACTCAAATAATATTCATAGATAATCTGATCATAAATCCACAATTCATCGGATCTCAACAAACACACCGCAAAAGAGAATTACATCGGATAGATCTCCATGAAGATCATGGAGAACTTTGTATTAAAGATCAAAGAGAGAGAAGAAGCCATCTAGCTACTAGCTATGGACCCAAAGGTCTGATGTGAAGTACTCACGCATCATCGAAGAGGCAAGGGTGTTGATGAAGATGGCCACCAGAGATGGATTCCCCTCCGGCAGGATGTCGGAACGGTCTCCCGATTGGTTTTTGGTGGCTACGGAGGCTTGCGGCGGCGGAACTTGCGATCTAGGTTTAATTCTGAGGGTGTTGGTATTTATAAGGCCGTCTGGCATCGAGAACAAGTAAAGAGGGGCCACGAGGAGGTCACGAGCCTCCTGGCCGCGCCCTAGGGGGGGGCACCTCCCAGGCTCGTGGCTCCCTCAGGCCGCCTCTCCGGTATTTTTTCCTTCTGGTATTTTTAATATTTTCCATAAAAAATCACGGCGAATGTTTTATTCTGTTTGGACTCCGTTTGATATTCCTATCTAAAAAAGGTCAAAAACACAAAAAAAACAGGAACTGGCACCGGGCACTGAATTAATAAGTTAGTTCCAAAAATAATATAAAATAGCATATTCATGCATATAAAACATCCAAAGTTGATAATATAATAGCATGGAACAATCAAAAATTATAGATATGTTGGAGACGTATCAAGCATCCCCAAGCTTAACTCCTGCTCCTCCTCGAGTAGGGAAGTGATAAAGACCGAATTTTTGATGTGGAATGCTACCTAACATATTTGTTTTATGTAATCTCTTTATTGTGGCATGAATGTTCACATCCATAAGATGCAAAACAAAAGTTTAATATTGATATGAAAACAATAATACTTCAAGTATAATACCAAAGTAATCATGAACTTTTGAAATAACAAGCCAAAGAAAGTGATCCCTACAAAATCATATAGTCTGGATATGCTCCATCATCCCCACACAATGAATTTAAATCATGCACAACCTCGGTATTGGCCAAGTAATTGTTTTCGCACTCTTACTTTCTCAAACTTTTTTTCAACTCTCGCGCAATACATGAGCATGTGCCATGGATATAGCACTATAGGTGGAATAGAGTGTGGTGGAGGTTGTGAGGCAAAAAGGAGGAGATGGTCACATCGACTCGGCGTATCAATGGGATATGGAGATGCCCATTAATAGATATCAATGTGAATGGGTAGGGATTTCCGTGAAACAGATGCACTAGAGCTATAAGTGTATGAAAGCTCACAAATGAAAACTAGTGGGTGTGCACCCAACTTGCTTGCTCACGAAGACCTAGGGCAATTTGAGGAAGCCCATCATTGGAATATACAAGCCAATTTACATAATGAAAATTTCCACTAGCATATGAAGGTGACAAAACAAGAGACTCTCTATCATGAAGAACATGGTGCTATTTTGAAGCACAAGTGTGGAAAAAGATAGTAGCATTGTCCCTTCTCTCTTTTTCTTTCATTTGGGCTCTTTGGCCTCTTTTTTTTATTTGGGCTCTTCGGCCTCTTTTTTTTGTTTGGGCTCTTTGGCCTCTTTTTTATATCCTCACGTGGGACAATGCTCTAATAATGATGATCATCACACTTTTATTTACTTACAACTCGATACTTAGAACAATAATGACTCTATATGAATGAAAGTGATGGCACATGTCATGAGACGGAACGGTTAAGTTGCATGTCTATATATCTCGGAATGGCTATGAAAATGCAATAATAGGTAGGTATGGTGGCTGTTTTGAGGAAGGTATATGGTTTGTTTGTGCACCGGCGAAAGTTGCACGACACTAGAGAGGATAGCAATGGTGGAAGGGCGAAAGTGCATCTATACCATGGACTCACATTAGTCATGAAGAACTCATATACTTATTGCGAAAGTTTTATTAGTAATCCAAACAAAGTGTTAAACACATACTCCTAGGGGAAGGGTTGGTAGGATTTAACCATCGAGCGATCCCAATCTCCACACAAAGGATGACAATCAATAAATCAATTATGCTCCGACTTCCTAACATAGAGGTTCACCATACGTGCATACTACGGGAATCACTAACCTCAACACAAATATTTCTAGATTCATAACACCCTACTAACATAACTCTAATATTATCACCTCCATATCTCAAAGCTAATCGTGAGGAATCAAACTTCTCTTACTAATCAATGCACTTGAATATGAAAGTTATTATTATATCCTCTTTGGATGCCTATCATATTTAGGACTAATTTCATAAAACACGCCAATTACCAAGTTACTTAGGGAGAGCACTCTCAAATGATATAAGTGAAGATCAAGAGTTTTTATTTCCAAAAAATATGACACCGCCGTGCTCTACAAAAATTTAAGTGAAGAAATAGAGCAAAATTATCTAGCTCAAAATATATAAGTGAAGCACATGGGAGAAAAATTACTAATCTCAAAAGATATAAGTGAAGCACGTGGGAGCAAAATTACTAAGCTCAGATATAAGTGAAGCACATGTGAGCTAAATTGCCTAACTCAAAAGATGTAAGTGAAGCTCATTGAGTATTCTAACAAATTCACGATGAGTGCATGTCCCTCTCAAAAGGTGTGTAGCAAGGATGATTGTGATGAAACAAAAAGCAGAGTCTCCTATAATACATGACGCTCCAAGCAAAACACATATCATGTGGTGAATAAAAATATAGCTCCAAGTAATGTTACCAATGGATTGAAGACGAAAGAGGGGATGCCTTCCCGGGGCATCCCCAAGCTTAGGCTTTTTGTTATCCTTGAATTTGTCTTGGGATGCCTTGGGCATCCCCAAGCTTCGTCTCTTTCCACTCTTTATTCCATTGTCCATAAGAACATCACCCAAAACTTGAAAACTTCACAACACAAAACTTGAACAGAAACTCGTGATAGCATTAGCATAAGAAAACAAACCACCAACTTTGTTTACTGTAGTAAACTTAATTTACATTTAGATTGATGTTATATTACTTTATTCTCACTTTTACATGGCTCTACCCCCTGATACTAACCATAGTTTCATCAAAATAAGCAATCAACACAACAAAAACAGAATCTGTCAAAAACAGAACAGTCTGTAGAAATCTATATATTTCGTATACCTCTGCTAACTCAAAAATTCTGAAACAATTGTGAAAATTAGGTAAATGTTCATATCAATCATCAGAAAAAAGAATCAACTCAAAATCTCTTTCTGGATAGGAATGAAAAATAATTTGGTGAGCACAAAATTTCTCTCTCTTTCCAGCATGATTAAATAACTATTAGCAAAATTAATCATAAAGGTTCTACTTGGCACAAAAACTAATTAAAACATAAAAAACACAATCATAAAATAATCATGATGGTGTGTACTCAACAAAACAGAAAGTAAAAAGCAAAAATAAATCTATTCATTGGGTTGCCTCCCAACAAGCGCTATCGTTTAACGCCCTAGCTAGGCATGATGATTTCAATGATGCTCACATAAAAAGTAGTAATTGAAACATGCAAGAGAGCATCATGAATCTCATGACAACCATTTAATCCTAACCCACTTCCTATGCATAGGTATTTTGTGATCAAACAATTTATGGGAGCAAGAATCAACTAGCATAGGAAGGCAAAGCAAGCATAACTTCAAAACACTGAACACATAGAGAGGAAACTTGATATAATTGAAATTCCTACAAGCATATGTTCCTCCCTCATAATAATTTTCAGTAGCATCATGAAGGAATTTCACAATATAACTATCAAATAAAGCATTATTTCCATCATCAATTATAGTATACGTGTCATCATCAAAACTTGGAGAACAAAGAATATCATATTGATTAAGCATAGCATCCCCAAGCTTGTGGTTTTGCACATCATTATCATCACGGATATTCAGAGAATTTGTACTAAAAACATGGCGATCATGCTTTTCATTCAAGGAACTATCATGAATCTCCTTACAAATTTCTTCTTTCAACACTTCATCAAAATTTCCAGATTCATGATTTTCAAACAGAACTTCATAGAGATAATCAAGTGCACTCAACTCACTAGCAATTGGTTAATTTGGTCTTTTGAAAAGATTAGCAAGTGGATGAGGATCCATATCAATATATTTTTATCAAGCGAAGATGCAAGCAAATAGAAGGTAGATGGCAACACAAGCAAACATAGCAATGAAAAGGCGAAGGGAAGAAGGGCGAATAAAAAGGAAAATATTTTTGTTATTTTCTGAAATTGTTTTAGAAGTGGGGGAGAGGAAACCGAGAGGCAAATGGCAAATAATGTAAATGCAAGAGATGAGTTTGCGATAGGTACTTGGTAGATATGCTTCACTTGAATACTCCCCGGCAACGGCGCCAGAAATTCTTCCTGCTACTTCTTGAGCTTGCGTTGGTTTTTCGCTTGAAGAGGAAAGGGTGATGCAGCAAAGTAGAGATAAGTATTTCCCTCAGTTTGAGAACCAAGGTATCAATCCAGTAAGAGTATCAATATGAGGCACCAAGGAACCTGCACAAAAACAAACAACTTGCACCCAACACGATAAAGGGGTTGTCAATCCCTTCACGATTACTTGCAGGGTGAGATCTGATAGTGATAATAAGTAGATGTAAATAAGTAAATAAAATTGCAGCAAGGTATTTTTTGTGTTTTTACATTTAGATCTGAATATATAATGTGTAAAATAGACCCGGGGGCCATAGTGTTCACTAGAGGCTTCTCTCATGATAGCAAGTATTACGGTGGGTGAACAAATTACTGTTGAGCAATTGATAGAATCGCGCAAAGTCATGACGATATGTAAGGAAATGATCATACATATAGGTATCACGTCCGAGACAATGTCACGTCCAAGATGCGCACCTATCCATTTAAGGCTCGAGGGCCTCGCAAGGGATAGATGCGCATCTTGCTGTTAGCAAGAATAGTATCATCACAACATACAGTACTGAATGAGAAGAGTATACAAGTTGGCTTACACTCGCCAGATGCTAAATTACAATGTCACTCCAATCATAGCATCAAGTTTAACATAGGGTCCAACTATGGACGAAATCAAACGATAAAAGAAGTTATGAATGATACTACCAAGCTATCCCAAAGATCATGACGAGGTCCTCACTCATCCGGATATGTCACGTACATACGGCCTCTTTCTTCATCGTACTCCCACTCGAGCTGGGTAAGATCATCCTGCATCTGCTCATCTGCACCTGTACCTGGAGTTGTTGTAGTAAACTATGATCCACAGAGGACTCAGCTATCATTTGCCCAAGTACCAAGACTATTTAAGCTTTGGGTTGGAAGGGGGTGATGTTTAGTTTGCAGCAGCACTAAGCATTATAAGGATCGCAAGAAACGGAGCTACGGTTCTCGAGATACGCTCACGATAAGGTACGGAGGCAAAAAAACAAGACCACCGATACCTGGGCTAATTCTTGGCATTCCAAGGTAGCCACTGGATAGGTGATGAAAAATCAATCACAATAGGCTCAAGAATCATTCAATTACATGGAGTATAGCTCCCACAAGTCACAAAACAAAATAACACCAAATCTGTCACAAACAGCAACCTAGCAATTTGAAAAGCTCACAACTTGAGCTACAGGAACCCTACAGCCACAAATAAGATATGGACATAATCTACTCAACACCCACATCAACTTATCCAACAATGCAATTAGAAAAAGAGGCACACATCAATATGCATGGAGTAATCAAGTTGACATGATGAATCAGTTTTTGAGGGTTAGGTGAAAATTCCAGTTTTCAGGAATCTGGGTTA
This sequence comes from Hordeum marinum, assembly GCA_022496015.1. Lineage (NCBI taxonomy): Eukaryota > Viridiplantae > Streptophyta > Magnoliopsida > Poales > Poaceae > Hordeum > Hordeum marinum. Next base: position 454,742,040 of record CM039672.1, on the reverse strand, counting down.
ATAAAGTAGCAAGTTGACAGCACTTGTTAAATATGCTAGAGAGCTCCTATTGGCATAAAAATTAATAGGATGGTAGATGGCAATATCTACTACAAATAACTAACACTGAGCATGGGAAAATTCCAAGCACATCACTAGTTACAATCCACTATTCATGGCAAACAAATAACAGCAGATCTCCCAGACTTGGTCATTTTTAAGCAAGCTGAACAGAAATAGAAAGTAGCTTACTAAACAGCATGGTTCCCACTCATCTGGTGACTTATCATAAATAAAAAAAATACGGGGACATTCCCAGCCACTTTAAATAACAAACTCATGTTGGCGAGAACTTAAAATCATGCATAGATTATTTCACAATAAGAAGACAAAAAGGGATCACAGCAAAATAATGCAGTTTTGTGAAGTTCCACCAAAGTCAAATCTGACTTCACATATGCATTCACGGGTTGATTCTACCCCAAAATCATTACTCATACCCATACGCTTGCATTGAACAAGTGGGAGAAATCCTAAGTCGAAATTTGACCTCCCTTGCCATGGTTGACTTATGACACATGTGCATACTTAATGTAAAGGCCCAAAACGACATGTGCTCCATAGATAGATGTTGGAAGTGGTTAAATAACACCTTAGGGACAAGATAACAAGGCATAGCATCAATTGCAAGGATGAAACTAACTAAAAGAGGACTACGCTCATATGCACAAAAGGGAGAACCCCTACACATGAAGCTACTTGTCACTTGTGTGTGTATGGATAACATACACACACCTCTCATTGTATTTACACAAGACACACACTAGCACATCACTCATATTCTCAACAGCATATATGCCCATGCATATGCATGGACACTTTCTCTCACACACACTCTCTTGCAAACATACATCACAAGCCCCCACACTCATGTGCATGTATGCATAAGCACACACACACACAAGCATGTGCATATAGGCACACATACACTCCCATATATGTACGCCCACATACACATACACACACCTACACCTATAACACACAACACACAAGTGTGTGTATGTTTGACATACACACACAACACCAACAACCTGACCACCATAGCCATCACACACACACGCACACCCATATGTGCATTATGCACAAGTGCATGCATGCACATACAGATACACTTGCATACCACACACACTCACATGCACTTAAGTACACATACACATACACATACACATGCACATGCATGTGTGTATGCAAAACATACACACACACATTCAGCCCACACTCACACATCTATATACACTCAAACAAATAAAAGAAAAGAAAACAGTGCACAAAAGAAGAAGAAAAGAAAGAACAACAAAAAGAAAAGCAAAAGGGGGGTAGGGGATTCGAACCCTAGACCTTGCGGTCGCACCCCGAGCCGGTTGCCGCTCGGCTGCGATGCGGATTGTTAACAGGTGGGGGCCTCCGCTCCACTAGTACACACACAAGTGCTCTTAACCTGACGAAACTGAAGAAAACAAAGCACGCGTGACAGAGACGGCGGCGACACTCCGGCGACCTCACGGCGTCTCTGGCAACACGAATGGGTTGAATCGACGCGGGGATCTACGGAGGATCAATTCCCGCGTTCGTCTCACGACTAGGGGGAACGGAGGCGAGCGCAAGGCTCCACCTTCTGACCGGCGGCGACCACGACTGCGGCGGCGCCGCACGGTCTATGACGAGAAGAGGGGGACAACGGAGGACCGGCTACTCACCGAGGGGGGGGGGTCTCCGGAGGCTTGGGGACACGGACGCGGTGAGACGAGCTCGACGGAGGGGAAGAAGGGCTCGAGGACGCGGCGATGACGGAGGGGAAGCAGGGGCGCTCGGACGACGGCGACACGACATCACAGAGGAGGAGCTCCTCTCCTCCTAGCACCAGGAACGGGACGCGGACGGCTCCGGCTCGCCGTAGACCATCTTGAAGGTGACGGGGCTCCACCAGAGGGAGACCGGCGACGAGCCCTTCGACCCCCACCTCTCCGAACCTCACCTCACAGAATCGGGAAGGAAGAAGAACAGACGGGAAAGAGGAGGAGGATGAAGAAGGAAGAGCGGCTGCGGCGACAGGAATAGGAGAACCCTCGGGATGCACGCTTATATAGGGCCCGACCTCGACGTTGGAGCTAACGGCGACGGTGACGGCATCCGCTCTCGCCTCTGCTCTGCTCTCTGCTAACACTGACGGAGGGGAACGGGGGACGGGGCAGGTTGCCGCTTGGCACCTGGGCTGGGCCTCGGCCCAACTGCTCCTCTCTCTCTCTCTCAATAAGAACAGAGAAATGCCTTTCTTTTTAATAAAACCAGCAACACTAGGACAAATCCCCATGGCATTTTAAAAAGATTTTTAGCAAAACAAAAATACATTTGTAAAGGAAATAATCTGCTGCATTTAATAAAAATATGAAGTTGAATTATTTAGCAAGTTAATTTAATATTTAATAAAAGGGCAGCCCCTGTTTAAATGGAATGCAAAAACCCAACATCCCCAAATAACAAAAGCACCACTCACATCATTCATAAGAATATTAGGGCCACCTCTTGAAATTTTTTAATCAATTGAAACAACAAGTAAAATCTGATCATATAATTAATAGGATGAGAGGGGAAGAAGAAGGTGGTGTTTGAAAGATAGAACAGAGGGGAAGAAGAGGTGTTGCACACATGGAATCCACCACACTCAAATGCCAAAACCACACAAGGCACACTCACACACAATCACCCCTTGTAAAGACACATGAAAGCAAGCATGCAAGATGGATGGTAAGATGGATGCCATGATGCATGGATGCAACAAAACAATGATGACAAGGTGCAACTCTTACATAAATCGCATGACACAAGGTTCATACAATGGGGTTACATGCCAAATAAAGTAGGGACAACACTTGGGCTGTCACAACTCTCCCACACTACAAGAGGATCTCGACCCGAGATCTAGGAACGAAAGAAGTCCGGAAATTCGGAACGGAGCAGGTCCTCGCGTTCCCAAGTAGGTTCTTTGTCGGAATGATGAGAACACTTCACCTTGAGGAACTTGATAGACCTGTTGCGAGTCTTATGCTCAGTTTCTTCAAGAATTGCAACTGGGTGCTCACGATAAGAAAGATCTGCTTGAAGATCGATGTTTTGGAGGTCAATGGTTCGCTCAGGAGTCTTGAAGCATTTCCGGAGCTAAGAAACATGGAAGACATCGTGCACATTCACGAAATTTGGAGGAAGCTCAAGTTGATAAGCAAGACCACCTCTCTTGTCAACAACTTTGAAAGTACCAACAAAACGAGGAGCCAACTTCCCTTTTATTCCAAATCGCTGCGTGCCTCTCATGGGAGAAACTTTGAGATAGACAAGATCATCCACTTGGAAGGAAACATCCCGATGTTTGCTATCATAATAGCTCTTCTGACGGGACTGAGCTGCTTTGAGGTTCTCACGAATGACATGGTACATTTCTTATGCTTCACTGATCATGTCATTGCCCAATATCTGACGCTCACCGGTTTCAGACCAGTTAAGCGGGGTACGACACTTTCTGCCATAGAGAATCTCGAACGGGGCCTTGCCTGAACTAGCTTGGAAGCTATTATTGTATGAGAATTTAGCATATGGAAGACAGTATTCCCACTTCATGCCGAACGATATCACACAGGCTCTGAGCATATATTCAAGAATCTGATTGACTCTCTCAACTTGACCACTTGTCTGCGGATGGAACGCCATGCTAAAACGAATCTTGGTACCCATAGCAGTCTGGAAGGACTCCCAAAACATGGAAGTGAAGAGGCTTCCACGGTCAGAAGAGATGAGCCGAGGGATACCGTGCAATGACATTATCCTTGACGTATACAACTTTGCATGCTGAGCTGCCAAGATAGATTCCTTGACTGGCAGGAAATGAGCAAATTTTGATAGCTTGTCGATGACCACAAATATGGCATCGTTGCCTCTCTTGGACTTGGGAAACCCAATTACGAAATCCATCTCCACATGATCGAATTTCCATTCTGGGATAGGCAAAGGCTAAAGAAGACACGCTGGATGTTGATGCTCCACCTTCACTCTACGACAAACATCACACTCGTTCACGAACTGAGCAATTTCATGTTTCATGCGAGTCCACCAGAAGGTTTGCTTGAGATCTTGATACATCTTGGAACCGCCTGGATGGATGGATAGAAGAGAATTGTGTGCTCCGTCCATGATATCCTTTCTGAGATCACCTTTTGGAACCACAAGACGGTCCTCAAAGAACAAGGTATCTTTGTCATTGACACGAAAGCACTTATACTTCGGAATGCTCTTTGCCACACCTTTCTTCACTTTCTTCACCATAGCGTCAAGAAGCTGCGCTTGGCAAACCTGATCTTCCAGAGTCGGAGAGACCTGAAGATTTGCAAGAAATCCTTGCGGAATCATCTGAAGGTTGAGCTTGCAGAAAGCTTCGCATATCTCGGGTTGAAGAGGCTTCAAGATGAGACTATTGCAGTACGCCTTACGACTGAGCACGTCTGCAATGAAATTTGCTTTCCCAGGAGTATACTCAATGCTTGGGTTGAAGTCTTCAAGCATTTCCACCCTACGGATTGCTGAGGATTGAGGTTGGGTTGAGTGAAAATGTACTTCAAGCTCTTGTAATCGGTGTACACCTCAACTGGTCTACCCAACAACAAATGCCTCCAAGTCATTAGAGCATGCACAACTGCCGCCAACTCAAGATCATGAGTGGGGTAGTTCTTCTCGACAGGCTTCAACTGACGCAAGGTATAGGCCACGATCTTCTTGTCTTGCATAAGAACACCACTAAGGCCTTGGAGAAAAGCATCACAGAAAACTTGGAAAGGCTTGGACTACTCAGGAGGAACAAGAACTGGAGCTGATGTCAGTCTCTGCTTGAGCGTATTGAACGCTACATCACACTCAGGAGACCAAACATACTTGACACTCTTCTGGAGGAGATTGGACAGAGGCTTGGCAATTTGAGAGAAGTTCTCCATGAACCTTCTGCAATAGCTAGCAAGCCCAAGGAAACTCCGAAGCTGATTCACGTTCTGAGGATGTTCCCACTTCAATATTGCTTCAACTTTCTCAGGGTGCACTTTAATTCCCTCAGCAGAGATGACATGCCCGAGGTACACCACTTCATCAAGCTAGAACTCACATTTGGAAAACTCGGCATATAACCGATGTTCCCTTAACTTGTCAAGCACAAGGCGGAGATGCTCTACATGATCTTCTTCTGTCTCCGAGAACACAAGGATATCATCAAGATAGACCAAGACAAACTCATTCTTGAAGGGAGAGTAGATGAAATTCATCATCCTTGAGAATGTTGGAGGAGCATTCTCAAGACCAAACGTCATAACGGTGTACTCATATGAGCCAAAACTCATTCTGAAAGCGGTCTTGGGAATGTCTTCGTCGCGAATGCAAATTTGATGATAACCCATTCGAAGGTCCAACTTGGAGAAAACCTTGGCACCTTTCAGTTGTTCAAACAACTCATTGATGTTAGGGAGTGGGTACTTGTTTCTGATTGTCTTCTTGTTAAATGGCCGGTAGTCCACACAAAGACGATCCGTGCCATCCTTCTTTTTGACAAACAAAACTCCACAACCCCATGGAGAAGAGATTGGTCTGATCAGACCTAGGCGTTCTTGCTCATCTAGCTGCTTCTTCAACTCTTTAAGGTCTTCGGGGCCAAGTTTATACGGGCGCTTGTAGATCGGTTCAGTACCGGGCTCGAGACCAATCACGAACTCGACTGGCCGGTGCAGAGGCATTCCTGGCAATTCTTCTGGAAAGAACTCTTCATATTCACAAACCACCAGAATTTGAGAAATCGCCGAGATTTCAGCCTTCTCAGTAAGAGCAAAGAGACGGATTGTGTCATCGCGAGCCGTGAATATAATCACATCTTTTGAAGGATGAGTCATCTTGAATTCTTTTGCTTGACAATCAATATGAGCCTTATTCATAGCCATGAAGTCCATGCCCAGAATGAGATCAATATTAGATTTCCCGAGAAAAATTGGAGAAGCCACAAAAGAATAATTACCCATCTTGATAGAAACATCCGGAACAACCACATTGTAACTCATCAACTAGCCTAGGGAAACAACCCAAAAAGGACTAGGAAGAACTACTCAATTGAAATCATGCTTCCAAGCAAAAGGTTTAGAAATGAATGAATGCGATGCACCAGAATCAAACAATACTTTAGCAGGAAAATCATTAACTGAGTGATTACCCATAATCACATCATTGGACTGCTCTTCTTTGTTGGAAATATACCCTAGAGGCAATAAATAAAGTGTTTATTATTATATTTCCTTGTTCATGATAATCGTTTATTATCCATGCTATAATTGTATTGATTGGAAACACATTACATGTGTGGGTAAATAGACAACACATTGTCCCTAGTATGCCTCTAGTGAACTAGCTCGTTGATCAAAGATGGTCAAGGTTTACTAGCCATTACCATGAGATGTCATTTGATAACGGGATCACATCATTAGGAGAATGATGTGATGGAAAAGATCCAAAATACAAACGTAGCATATGGTCGTGTCAATTTATTGCTATTGTTTTCTGCATGTCAAAGTATGTGTTCCTATGACCATGAGATCATGCAATTCACGGACATCGGAAGAGTGACTTGTGTGTATCAAATGTCACAACGTAACTAGGTGACTATAAAGGTGCTCTACAGGTATGTTCGAGGGTGTCTGTTGAGTTGGCATGGATCAAGACTGATATTTGTTACTCCGTGTGATGGAGAGGTATCTCAGGGCCCACTCGGTAATACAACATCACAATGAGCCTTGCAAGCAATGTGACTAAGTATTATTCATGAGATCTTGTATTACGGAACGAGTAAAGAGACTTGCCAGTAACGAGGTTGAACTAGGTATGGAGATACCGACGATCGAATCTCGGGCAAGTAACATACCGAATAACAAACGGAACATCATACGGGATTAACTGAATCCTTGACATAGAGGTTCAACCGATAAAGATATTCATAGAATATGTAAGAACCAATGTGGACATCCAGGTCCCGCCATTGGTTATTGATCGTAGAGGTGTCTCGGTCATGTCTACATAGTTCTCGAACCCGCAGTGTCTGCACACTTAAGGTTTGGTGACATTTCGATAGTATAGAGTTATGTATGGTGGTGACCGAAGTTTGTTCGTAGTCCCATATAAGATCCCAGATATCCTGAGGAGCTCCGGAATGGTCCAGATGTAAAGATTCATATATAGGAAGTCCTATTTTGGTCGCCAGAAAAGTTCCGGGCTTATCGGTAGTGTACCGGGAGTGCCGGTAGTGTACCGGGAGACCTTCGGAAGGGGTATTTACACCCAATAGGCTACATGAGCTGTGGGAGAGTGGAAACCAGACCTTATTGGGCTGGTGGAACAACCACAAGAGGCCCATGCGTCTGGAAGAAAAAAGCCCAAGAGAAAAGGTGGAAATAAAGGCAAAATAGGTGAATCGTAGTCCGACTAGGATTGGATGTGGACTCCACCTCCTCCGCCTCCTTTTGGCCGAAGCCCTTGCCTTGGGAAGCCAAGGCTTCCTGCTCTCCTCTCTTCCCCATATATATAATAGAGGTTTTAGGGTTTTTGCACTAGATTTTCAGCCACGTGCAACCCTACCCTCTAGTGCATAGTTTCTCATCTAGATTGGATTTCTGCAGTGCTTAGGCGAAGCCCTGCCGGAATTTCTCCACCACCATTGCCGGAGTGCCATCACGCTGCTGGCGAACTCTTCTTCCTCTCTGCTCTCTCTTGCTGGATCAAAACGGATGAGATCGTCATCAAGCTGTACGTGTGCTGAACGCGGAGGTGCCGTCCATTCGGCGCTAGATCGGAAGGATCGTGATCAAGTTCGTAGGATGGATCGTGATCAAGTTCACGGGACGGATCGTGATTAGATCATGGGATGGATCATGATTGGATCGTGGGATGCATGGCAATTTGGATAGCGAAGACGTTCGACTACACCAACCGCGTTACTTAACGCTTCCCGCTTAGCGATCTACAAGGGTATGTAGATCCACTCTCCCTCTCGTAGATGCTCATCACCATGGATAGATCTGCGTGCGTGTAGGAATTTTTTTGTTTCCCATGCAACCTTACCCAACCGTGGTATCAGATCTAGGTCTATGTGTAGAAGAGATGTCGAGTAGAACACAAAAGGTTTGTGGGCGTTGATGCTTAGATTGCTTCCTCCCTTGGTTGGATTTTGGTTCAGCGGTATTGTGAGATGAAGCGGCCCATACCAACATTACTCATACGCTTACGAGAGACCGGTTCCCTCAACCGCAACTTGTTGCATAGATGGCTTGAGGGTGACAGTTTCTCTCACTTTAGTTGGATCGGATTCGACAAAGGCGGTCCTTGTGAAGGTTGAAAAGTAACTAGTGTATCACCATTGTGGTTTTTGCGCAGATGAGTATTGTACTTGCTAGATACCCATAGCAGCCACGTAAAACATGCAACAACAATTAGAGGACGTCTAACTTGTTTTTGCAGGGTATGTTGTGATATGATATGGCCAATTACATGATGTGATATATGTGATGTATGAGATGATCATGTGATGTACAGATTATCACGACTTGCATGTCGATGAGTACGACAACCGACAGGAGCTATAGGTTTGTGTTTAATTATTGTATGACCTGCGTGTCAATCATTAAGTGCTATGTAATGCTTTACTTTATCGCTACGGTAGCAATAGTAGTAGAAGCATGTTGGGCACGACAACCCCGATGGCGAAACATTGATGGAGATCAAGATGATGGAGATCATGGTGTCATGCCGGTGACGATGGAGATCATGCCAGTGCTTTCATGATGGAGATCAAAAGCACAAGATCATGGCCATATCATGTCACTTATGATTTGCATGTGATGTTAATCCTTTTATGCACCTTATTTTGCTTAGGATGACGGTAGCATTATAAGGTGATCCCTCACTTAATTTCAAGATAAATTGTGTTCTCCCCGAGTGTGCATCGTTGCGAAAGTTTGTCGTGTCGAGACACCACGTGATGATCGGATGTGATAGACTCTACGTTCACATACAACGGGTGCAAGCCAGTTTTGCACGTGCAGAACATTCGGGTTAAACTTGACGAGCCTAGCATGTACAGACATGGCCTAGGAACAAAAAAGACCGAAAGGTCGAACATGAGTCATATAGTAGATATGATCAACATAATGATGTTCACCATTGAAGCCACCTTAACTCACGTGATGATCGGACTTGAGTTGGTGAATTTGGATCATGTGACACTCTAATGACCTGAGGGATGTCAATTTGTGTGGGAGCTTTAGTAATTTGATTAATTAAACTCATTATCTTGAACCATAGTCTAAGTAACCTTTGCATATTTTTGTTGTAGATCAATGGCTCGCGCAGTAGCACCCTTGAATTTTAATGCGTTCCCAGAGAAAGATAGGTTGAAAGATGATGGAAGTAACTTTGTTGACTGGCCCGTAATCTGAGGATTATCCTCACAGCTTCCCAGAAACAATATGTCCTTGATGCACCGCTTGGTAACCAACCAGAGGACATGACCTCCGAAGACGTTAAGAACGTTTGGGAGGCTCGTGCTGGAGACTACTCAATAGTTGAGTGTGCAATATTGTATGGCTTAGAACCGAGACTTCAAAGACGTTTTGAACATCATGGAGCATATGAGATGTTCCAGGAGTTGTAATTTATCTTTCAGAAGAATGCCCGGATCGAGAGGTATGAGACCTCCGATAAATTCTATGCTTGCAAGATGGAGGAGAACGGGTCTAGCAGTGAGCACATACTCAGAATGTCTGGGTATTCAAATCGTCTAGAGGAGTTAGGAATTACCCTTCTGCCAGAGGCAATCACTGACATAGTTCTTCAATCACTGCCACCTAGTTACAAGAGCTTTGCTATTAACTATAACCTGCATGGGATGAACCAGTCCGTGGCAAGGTGTTTGCGATGCTGAAGTCGCTGAGTCTGAAATCCAGAAAGAACATCAAGTGTTGATGGTCAATAAAACCGCTAATTTCAAGAAAAATGGCAAGGGCAGAGGCAAGAAGGGTAAAACCAAGAAGGATGGCAAAGCAGTTGCTACTCCTACAAAAAAGCCTAAGCATGGACCTAAGCCAGAAACTGAGTGCTTTCATTGCAAAGGAACAGGTCACTGGAAGCGGAACTACCCCAAGTACCTGGGTGACAAGAAGGCGACCAACGACAAACAAGGTATATATGATATACATGTTATTGATGTGTACCTTACTAGCTCTCGTAGTAGTGCGTGGGTATTTGATACCGGTTCGGTTGCTCACATTTGCAACTGAAAGCAGGAACTACGGAATAAACGAAGGCTGGCGAAGGACGAAGTGACGATGCGCGTGGGAAATGGTTCCAAGGTTGATGTGATCGCCGTCGGCATGCTCTCTCTTCAATTACCATCGAGATTAGTGATGAACCTGAATAATTGTTATTTAGTGCCTGCGTTAAGCATGAACATTATATCTGGATCTTGGTTATTGCGAGACGGTTACTCATTTAAATAAAAGAGTAAAGGTTGTTCTATTAATATGAGTAATATCTTTTATGGTCATGCTCCCAATGTTAGGGGTTTATTCATATTGAATATTGATAGTGATGACACACATGTTCATAACATTGATGCCAAAAGATGTAGAGTTGATAATGATAGTACCACTTTCTTGTGGCACTGCCGTTTAGGTCATATTGGTGTAAAACGCATGAGGAAGCTCCACGCTGATGGACTTTTGGATTCACTTGATTTTTAATCACTTGACGCATGTGAACCATGCCTCATGGGCAAGATGGCTAAAACGCCATTCTCTGGAACAATGGAACGGGCAATTGACTTATTGGAAATCATACATACTGATGTGTGCGGTCCAATGAATGTTGCAGCGTGCGGTGGATATCGTTATTTTCTCACCTTCACTGATGACTTAAGTAGATATGGGTATATTTACTTAATGAAACACAAGCCTGAAACGTTTGAAAAGTTCAAGCAATTTTAGAGTGAAGTTGAGAATCATCGTAACAAGAAGATCAAGTTCCTGCGATCTGATCCAGGAGGTGAATATCTGAGTTAGGAGTTTGGCAGTCACTTAAGACAATGTGGAATTGTTCCACAGTTGACACTGCCCGGAACATCACAGCGTAATGGTGTGTAAGAACGTCGTAATCGAAACTTACTAGATATGGTGCGTTCTATGATGTCTCTTGCTGATTTGCCACTATCGTTTTGGGGTTATGCATTAGAGACAACTGCATTCACTTTAAATAGGGCACCATCTAAATCCGTTGAGACAGACGCCATATGAACTATGGTTTGGCAAAAGGCCAAAGTTTTCATTTCTTAAAGTTTGGGGATGTGATGCTTATGTCAAAAAGCTTCAGCCTGAAAAGCTAGAACCCAAAGCGGAGAAATGCGTCTTCATAGAATACCCGAAAGAGATAGTCGGGTATACCTTGTATCTCAGATCCGAAGGCAAAGTTTTTGTCGCTAAGAACGGAACATTTCTTGAGAAAGAGTTTCTCTCGAAAGAATTGAGTGGGAGGAAGATAGAGCTTGATGAGGTTATTGAACCTTTACTTCAACCATAAAGTAGCGCAGCGCAGAAAGTGGTTTCTATGGAACCTACGATGGTAGAAGAGGAAGTTAATGATGATGATCATGAAGCTTCGGATCAAGCTGCTATTGAACCTCGTAGGTCGACAAGGGTGCATACTACTCCTCAGTGGTACGACAACCCTGTCTTAGAGGTCATGTTGTTGGACAACAATGAACCTACGAGCTATGGAGGAGCAGTGATGGGCCCGAATTCCAAGAAATGGTTAGAGGCCATGAAATCTGAGATGGGATCCATGTATGAAAACAAAGTGTGGACTTTGGAAGTATTACTTGAAGGGCGAAAGGCCATTCAGAACAAATGGATCTTTAAGAAGAAGACATACGCGGACGGTAATATCACTGTCTATAAAGCTCGACTAGTGGCAAAGGTTTTTTTCACAAGTTCAAGGAGTTGACTACGATGAGACATTCTCACCCATAGCGATGTTTAAGTCTGTCAGAATCATGTTGGCAATAGCTTCTCATTTCGACTATGAAATTTGGCAAATGGATGTCAAAACGGCGTTCCTCAATGGTTTCCTTGAGGAAGAGTTGTATATGATGCAACCCGAAGGTTTTGTCGATCTAGAGAATGCTGACAAAGTTTGCAAACTCCAGCGATCCATTTATGGACTGGTGCAAGCATCTCGGAGTTGGAATAAGCGCTTTGATGAGGTGATCAAAGCGTTTGAGTTTATACAAGTTGATGGAGAAGCTTGTATTTAAAAGAAAGTGAGTGGGAGCTCTATAGCGTTTCTAATATTATATGTGGATGACATATTGCTGATTGGAAACAATATAGAAATGCTGGAAAGCGTGAAGGAATATTTGAACAAGAGTTTTTCAACGAAGGACCTAGGAGAAGCTGCCTACATATTAGACATTAAGATGTATAGAGATAGATAAAAACGCTTAATAGCACTTTCATAGAGCACATATCTTGATAAAGTTTTGAAGAAGTTCAAAATGGATCAGTCCAAGAAGGGGTTCTTGCCTGTGTTACAAGGTGTGAAGTTCAGTAAGACTCAATGCCCAGTGACTGCAGAAGATAGAGAAAAGATGAGTGTCATCCCCTATGCTTCAGCGATAGGCTATAACATGTATGCAATGCTATGCACAAGACCCGATGTCAGCCTTGCCATAAGTATGGCCGGAAGGTTTCAAAGGGATCCTGGAATGGAGCACTGGCAAGCGGTCAAGAATATCCTTAAGTACCTGAAAAGGACTAAGGAAATGTTTCTCGTTTATGGAGGTGATGAAGAGCTCTTTGTAAAGGGTTACGTCTATGCAAGCTTTGACACTGATCCGGACAACTCTAAGTCGCAAACCGGATACGTATTTATTCTTAACAGGGGAGCGGTAAGCTGGTGCAGTTCCAAGCAAAGCGTGGTAGCTGATTCTACGTGCGAAGTGGAGTACATCGCATCCTTGGAGGCGACGAAGAAAGGTGTCTGGATGAAGCAGTTCATGACAGATCTTGGAGTAGTGCCTAGTGCACTGAATCCAATGAACCTGTTTTGTGACAACACTGCTGCCATTGCTCTAGCCAAGGAACCAAGGTTTCACAAGAGGACCAGACACATAAAGCGACGCTTCAACTCCATCCGGTATTACATCAAGGAGAAGGACACAAATATTTGCAAAGTGCACACGGATCTGAATGTTGCAGGCCCGTTGACTAAACCTCTTCCAAGGGCTAAACATGATCAACACCAAAACTTCATGGGTGTTCGATTCATTACCATGTAAATCACATAGTGACGTGAATTAGATTATTGACTCTAGTGCAAGTGGGATACTGTTGGAAATATGCCCTAGAAGCAATAAATAAAGTTTTTATTATTATATTTCCTTGTTCATGATAATCGTTTATTATCCATGCTATAGTTGTATTGATAGGAAACACATTACATGTGTGGGTAAATAGACGACACATTGTCCCTAGTATGCCAAAGATGGTGAAGGTTTCCTAGCCATTGACATGAGATGTCATTTGATAACGGGATCACATCATTATGAGAATGATGTGACGGACAAGACCCAAACTACAAACGTAGCATATGATCGTGTCAGTTTATTGCTACTGTTTTCTGCATGTCAAAGTATGTGTTCCTATGACCATGAGATCATGCAATTCACGGACATCAGTAGAGTGCCTTGTGGGTATCAAACGTCGCAACGTAACTGGGTGACTGTAAAGGTGCTCTATAGGTATCTCCGAGGCTGTCTGTTGAGTTGGCATGGATCAAGACTGGGATTTGTTACTCCGTGTGACGGAGAGGTATCTCAGGGCCCACTCGGTAATACAACATCACAATGAGCCTTGCAAGCAATGTGACTAAGTTTTAGTCACGGGATCTTGTATTACGGAACGATTAAAGAGACTTGCCAGTAACGAGGTTGAACTAGGTTTGGAGATACCGACGATCGAATCTCGGGCAAGTAACATACCGAATAACAAAGGGAACATCATACGGGATTAACTGAATGCTTGACATAGAGGTTCAACCGATAAAGATCTTCGTAGAATATGTAGGAACCAATGTGGACATCCAGGTCCCTCCATTGGTTATTGACCGTAGAGGTGTCTCGGTCATGTCTAGATAGTTCTCGAACCCGTAGGGTCTGCACACTTAAGGTTTGGTGACATTTTGGTTGTATAGAGTTATGTATGGTGGTGACCAAAGTTTGTTGGAGTCCCGGATGAGATTTCGGACGTCACGAGGAGCTCCAGAATGGTCCGGATGTAAAGATACATATATAGGAAGTCCTTATTTGGTCGCCGGAAAAGTTCCGGGCTTATCGGTAGTGTACTGGGAGTGCCGGTAGTGTACCGGGAGACCTCCGGGAAGGGTATTTCGACCCAAGAGGCTACATGGGCTGTGGGAGAGTGGAAACCAGCCCTTAGTGGGCTGGTGGAACAACCACAAGAGGCCCATGCGGCTGGAAGAAAAAAGCCCAAGAGAAAAGGTGGAAAAAAGGCAAAATAGGTGAATCCTAGTCCTAGTAGGATTGGAGGTGGACTCCACCTCCTCCACCTCCTTTCGGCCTAAGCCCTTGGCTTGGGAAGCCAAGGATGCCTACTCTCCTCTCTTCCCCTTATATATACTAGAGGTTTTAGGATTTTTGCACTAGATTTTCAGCCACGTGCAACCCTACCCGCTAGTGCATAGTTTCTCCTCTAGATCAGATTTCTCTAGTGCTTAGGCGAAGCCCTACCAAAATTGCTCCACCACCATCGCCGGAGCACCGTCACTCTGCCGACTAACTATTCCACCTCTCCGCTCTCTCTTGCTGGATCAAGACGGCGGAGATCGTCATCAAGTTGTACGTGTGCTGAACGCGGAGGTGCCGTCCATTCGGCGCTAGATCGGAAGGATCGTGATCAAGTTTGTGGGACAGATCGTGATCAAGTTCGCGAGACAGATCGTGATTAGATCGCGGGATGGATCATGATTGGATCATGGGACGCACGGCAATTTACATCGCGAAGACGTTCGACTACACCAACCGTGTTACTTAACGCTTTCCGCTTAGCGATCTACAAGGGTATGTAGATCCACTCTCCCTCTCGTAGATTCTTATCACCATGGATAGATCTGCGTGCACGTAGGAAATTTTTTGTTTCCCATGCAACATTACCCAACATGCTTCGGCTGCATTCACCATATTCACTCTGACAGACTTGGGATTATGCTTCACCATAGCATTGCCTGGAGGCTTGGCAGGAAGAGGAGGCGGAAGCCGCCGCTGGTTGCACTTGTTTACATAGTGACCCTTCTAGACACACTTTTGACAAGTCACCTCAGAAAGAGGATGAACACTGCCTTGAGAAGGAACAAGAACAGCCTTGGACGCCTGGTTCTTTTGCTGGAAACCTGGTTTGGGTGGGCGGGAAGAACCACGACCACCAAACTGCTTCTGCTGCTGAGGAGGACGAAACGGAAGAGGATTTGGCGCCCAATACTTCTGTTGCTTGGAAACAATCTGAGAGCTGGAAGAAGAATATGAATCCCTGGAACGCTTCTTGGAGTTCTCTAACTGGAGATGAGCTGCTTCAACCTTGAAAGCCATGTTGTAGAACTGATCAAACTCACGAGGCTCTTGAAGAACAAGGCCTCGCAGAAGCTCATCCTTGAGACCACCTCTGAACTGATAGATCATAGCCTTATCATCTGGAACATCTTGCTTAGCATAATGAGCTAGATTCTGGAACTCGACGTTGTACTGGTAGACTGACTTGGTTCCCTGCTTCAGGTGCCTGAACTTCTCACGCATCTCTTAGACAAAGCTTGTCGGAATGTAATGAGCCCTGAAGTCATGATGGAAATCATCCCAAGTAACAACACGATCGCCCCCGGAATCCTTGTACTACTGCCACCAATCAGTTGCTTGACCCTTGAGCTGGAACGAAGCAAATTTGACAAAGTCCTCTGGCCTGACATTGCCGCACTCAAAATGCTCACTCATATCACGAAGCCAATCATCGGCGTCAAACGGCTGATCACAACAGGTGAAAGACTTGGGCTGGTTGGCAAGGAACTGATTGAGCGTTGCAAACTGGGGCTGATTCTGGAAAATCCCTTGAAAACCTTGCCGACCCTGCTCCCTTTGTTGCAACAGCCTTAGCAACATGTGAGTGTTTGCATTGGTCGCGGCCATCACAGCTTGCCAAGCTTCTGGAGGAGGAGGCGGAGGAGGCGGTGGCGGGGGTGGTGGTGGAACATCAGCCTGCTCCTCACCACGACCCGGATTGTTGCGAGTTGGTGGAGCCATCCTGAAGATGGACAAAACGCATCAGCACCTCATTCATAAGATGAAACAAAGCTGAATCAAATTCTTGAAAGAATTGAACAAATATCAACATAGCCTTCATACTGAAAAATTAGTAAGGATGCTTCTTCAGATCATGATAACATCTTTAGATATAATAAGCCACTTGAAATAACACAAAAAGTTTTGAGCTAAGCGCTCGGAACAATTTTACATGCCCAATACATGTGGAGAAGATGATCCTAGATGACTACAAGATTTCCCACCTATGAACTTCTGAAAACTTTCTTGTTTATGCGATTCGGGTTGCGGAATCAGGAACCTACCCTAGGTAATCAGCTGCAAGTGCATCCGCAACCTTCCACACCATAATTCAAGAAATTTCGCAAACTCATCTAATCTCGAATCCTCGAACTCACAACGATACTAAACCATGGTGGTACCCCGGATGCCTCCCGAGTATTGGGTGACTCCGACCTTATTTCACCACGATAAGTATTGAAGTAATTTCGAACATTCTCCGTCCTGAGATATCAAGGAAGCTGAATGATAACGATGTGCCAACATTCCCTGGAGCTCGACTCCCCGGAAGAAATCAAGTCAGACAGGAGGCACCAAGACAGAACCCTGTCACATCGGCATCATATAAACTCCAAAATACCCACGTGATCCTAATTTTTTTTAGCAATAAGAGGAGTAGAATCAAATTTCCTAAGTAGGATACCTCATCAGAGCATAGAAGAGGAGTAAAAAGAATCCTACCTCCGATATAACTAGACTCAAAATAGTTTTCACTAGACACAACTTGGCCAAGTTCGAACAAGCAAAGGCTCCTATGGTTGTATGGCTCTCAATACCAACTTGTCACGCCAAAGATGCGCGCCTATCCATTTAAGGCTCGAGGGCCTTGCAAGGGATAGATGCGCATCTTGCCGTTAGCAAGAATAGTATCATCACAACATACAGTACTGAATGAGAAGAGTATACAAGTTGGCTTACACTCGCCACATGCTAAATTACAATGTCACTCAAATCATAGCATCAAGTTGAACATAGGGTCCGACTACGGACGAAATCAAATGATAAAAGAAGTTGCGAATGGTACTATCAAGCTATCCCAAAGATCACGACCAGGTTCTCACTCATCTGGATACGTCACGTACATACGGCCTCTTTCTTCATCGTACTCCCACTGGAGATGGATAAGATCATCCTGCATCTGCTCATCTGCACATGTACCTGGAGTTGTTATAGTAAACTGTGAGCCATAAAGGACTCATCTATCATGTGCTCGGGTACCAAGACTATTTAAACTTTGGGTTGGAAGGGGGTGATGTTTAGTTTGCAGCAGCACTAAGCATTATATGGTGGATATCTTACACAACAAGAATGTAAATGCGAGTGGACTACGTTAAGCGATCGAATCTAACATAATCTCTATGAGATCCTGAACACCTGCTTACGTCAATCATAACCCCATCGTGTCCTCTCTCAGATCATGTTCACGAGCAGAGACAATCACGGTTTCGCACACAGTTGGTGTATTTTAATTAGAGTTTACTTCAAGTTTACTAGAACCGGGTGTTAAACAAATATCCAAGTTTCCACATAACCGCGGGCACGGCTTTCCGGAAGATTAACCCTGCAGGGGTGCTCCAACTAGTCCATCACAAATAACCACACTCCGCGGGAATTCCTCGACCACGGATCTCGTGGTCTTCATCGGTAATTCCAACACCTCGAGAAAACCCGAAGAAAGTCAGAGTCCTCATGCAAGACATTTGATAAAGGTAAAAACAAATCCAACAAGACCACCCGACGTGTCGACAAATCCGATAAGAGCCGCGTATCTCAGTCAGGACACGACGGATAAGCTACGCGTATGGAGGCCTGATAGAAATCTCCCAAGTTGCCCAGGATTGGCCCCGCACAGTGCTCTAGTTTGGACCAACACTTATGAGGAGCACTGGCCCGGGGGTTGATTAAATTATCCACGGGGTTGCAAAGCCCTATGCAAGTTTTATTAAGTTATTAGCAAATATAGTACCAATGTTGCGTCTTGCCAGACAAGTTTTAATCTCAACCGAATAAACAAGGGGGTCCCCATAACAACCCCAAGCGTGTTAGGAGCTCAAAATATGGAAACATAACACCGGTAACAAGGAACTAATGGCGGTAACAGCGGAACAAATCACTTAGCAAAAGGCCAAGCCTTCCACCAATACCAGATATATATATGTGCATTAAATTAAATAACAGAATTTATTGTGATATCCAATCCATGTTATCACATGGAACAACCTGCACCTGCAACTAAGAATGCTATAAGAGGGGCTGAGCAGCGGTAACTTAGCCAATCAAAGGTTTGCTAGGATTTGGAGGTTAGAGGACGTCATGGCAACATGGGGGCTGATATCAAGTGGTAGGTAGCGCAATTGTAACTATAAGAGCGAGAAACTAGCAAGCAAAGATAGTATTGGGATCCGGGTACGATCATCTTGCCTGTTGCTTCTTCAGCGGAACAAGTAGTGGGATCCTCGTAGTGGTACTCTCCAGGGTCCTAGAACTCAGTATAGACACTCGTGTCTACCCAAGAGAAAGAGCAAATAAATAACCAACCAAGGTGCAATTCACAACCAAGATGATGCATGATTCATTTTATGAAGAATTTAACATGGCAATCCCAAACTAGTCAAGTTTCACATGCAAAGTTTGTATATTAGTGAATCTGGACAGAACCTCATGTTAGCTTACTTAGACATTCATGAACATGTAAAATATGGATGTATCATGCAAAATCGATGAAAATGCATATAAGGATCGCAAGAAACGGAGCTATGGTTCTCGAGATACGCTCACGACAAGGTACAGAGGCAAAAAAACAAGACCACCGATACCTGGGCTAATTCTTGGCATTCCAAGGTAGCCACTAGATAGGTGATGAAAAATCAATCACAATAGGCTCAAGAATAATTCAATTACATGGAGTATAGCTCCCACAAGTCACAAAACAAAATAACACCAAATCTGTCACAAACAGCAACCTAGCAATTTGAAAAGCTCACAACTTGAGCTACAGGAATCCTATAGCCACAAACAAGATATGGACAGAATCTACTCAACACCCACATCAACTTATCCAACTATGCAATTAGAAAAGGAGGAACACATCAATATGCATGGAGTAATCAAGTTGACATGATGAATCAGTTTTTCAGGGTTAGGTGAAAATTCCAGTTTTCAGGAATCTGGGTTAATAAAGTAGCAAGTTGACAGCACTGGTTAAATATGCTAGAGAGCTCCTATTGGCATGAAAATTAACAGAATGGTATATGACAATATCTACTACAAATAACTAACACTGAGCATGGGAAAATTCCAACCACATCACTAGTTACAATCCACTCTTCATGGCAAAGAAATAACAGCAGATCTCCCAGACTTAGTCATTTTTAAGCAGGCTGAACAGAAACAGAAAGTAGCTTACTAAACAGCATGGTTCCCACTCATCTGGTGACTTATCATAAATAACAAAAATTCTGGGATATTCCCAGAAACTTTAACTAACAAAATCATGTTGGCAAGAACTTAAAATCATGCATAGATTAATTCACAATAAAAAGACAAAAGGGGATCACAGCATAAAAATGCAGTTTTGTGAAGTTGTCCCAAAGTCAAATCTGACTTCACAGATGCATTCATGAGTTGATTCTACCCCAAAATCATTACTCATACCCATATGATTGCATGGTACAAGTGGGAGAAATCCTAGGTCGAAATTTGACCTCCCTAGTCATGGTTGACTTATGACACATGTGCATACTTAATGTAAAGGCCCAAAATGACATGTGCTCCATAGATACATGTTAGAAGTGGTTAAATAACACCTTAGGGACAAGATAACAAGGCATAGCATCAATTGCAAGGATGAAACTAACTAAAAGAGGACTATGCTCATATGCACAAAAGGGAGAACCCCTACACATGAAGCTACTTGTCACTTGTGTGTGTGTATGGATAACATACACACACCTCTCATTGTATCTACACAAGACACACACTAGCACATCACTCATATTCTCAAGAGCATATATGCCCATGCATATGCATGGACACTCTCTCTCTCACACACACACTCTCTTGCAAACATACATCACAAGCCCCCACACTTATGTGCATGTATGCATAAGCACACACACACACAAGCATGTGCATATAGGCACACATACACTCCCATATATGTATGCCCACATACACATACACACACCTACACACAACACACACAAGTGTGTGTATGTTTGACATACACACACAACACCAACAACCTGACCACCACAGCCATCACACACACACACACCCATATGTGCATTATGCACAAGTGCCTGCATGCACATACAGATACACTTGCATAGCACACACACTCACATGCACTTAAATACACATACACATACACATGCACATGCATGTGTGTATGCAAAACATACACACACACAATCAGCCCACACTCACACATCTATATACACTCAAAAAAATAAAAGAAAAGAAAACAATGCACAAAAGAAGAAGAAAAGAAAGAAAAACAAAAAGAAAAGAAAAAAAAATGGGGTAGGGGATTCGAACACCAGACCTTGCGGTCTCACCCCGAGCCGGTTGCCACTCGGCTGCGATGCGGATTGTTAACAGGAGGGGGCCTCCGCACCACTAGTACACACACAAGCGCTCTTAACCTGAAAAAACTGAAGAAAACAGAGCACGCGCGACAGAGACGGCGGTGACACTCCGGCGACCTCACGGCGGCTACAGGGCATCTCCGGGGACACGAACGGGTTGAATCAGTGCGGGGATCTACGGGGGATCCATTCCCGCGTTCGTCTCGCGGCGAGGGGGAACGGAGGCAAGCGCAAGGCTCCACATTCTGACCGGCGGTTACCACGACTGCGGCGGCGATGCACGGGCTACGGCAAGGAGAGGGGGACAGCGGAGGACCGGCTGCTCATCGAGGGGGGTCTCCGGAGGCTTGGGGACACGGACGCGGCAAGGCGAGCTCGACGGAGGGGAAGAAGCGCTCGGGGACGCGGTGGTGATGAAGGGGAAGCAGGGGCGCTCGGACGACGGCGACGCGGCACTGCAGAGGAGGAGCTCCTCTCCTCCTAGCACCAGGAATGGGACGCGGATGGCTCCGGCTCGCCGCGGACCATCTTGAAGATGGCGGGGCTCCACCGGAGGGAGGCCGGCGACGAGCCCTTCAACCCCCACCTCTCTGAACCTCACCTCACATAATCGGGTAGGAAGAAGAACAGAGGGGAAAGAGGAGGAGGAAGAAGGAGGAAGAGCAGCGGCGGCAACGGGAACAGGAGAACCCTAGGGATGCGCGCTTATATAGGGGCCGGCCTCGACGTTGGAGCTCACGGCGACGTCAACGGCATCCGCTCTTGCCGCTACTCTGCTGTCTGTTAACACTGACGGAGGGGAATGGGGAACGGGGCAGGTTGCTGCCTGGCACCTAGGCTGGGCCTCGGCCCAACTGCTCCTCTCTCTCTCTCAAATAAAAACAGAGAAATGCCTTTCTTTTTAATAAAACCAGCAACACTAGGACAAATCTCCATGGCATTTTAAAAAGAGTTTTAGCAAAACAAAAATACATTTGTAAAGGAAATAATTTGCTGCATTTAATAAAAATATGAAGTTGAATTATTTAGCAAGTTAATTTAATATTTAATAAAAGGGCAGCCCCTGTTTAAATGGAATGCAAAAACCCAACATCCCCAAATAACAAAAGCACCACTCACATCATTCATAAGAATATTAGGGCCACCTCTTGAACATTTTTAATCAATTAAAACAACAAGTAAAATCTGGTCATATAATTAATAGGAAGAGAGGAGAAGAAGAAGGTGGTGTTTGAAAGATAGAAGAGAGGGGAAGAAGAGGTGTTGCACACATGGAATCCACCACACTCAAATTCCAAAACCACACAATGCACACTCACACACAATCACCCCATGTCAAGACACATGAAAGCAAGCATGGAAGATGGATGGTAAGATGGATGCCATGATGCATGGATGCAACAACACAATGATGACAAGGTGCAACTCATACATAAATCTCATGACACAAAGTTCATACAATGGGGTTACATGCGAAATAAGGTAGGGACAACACTTGGGCTGTCACAGACAAGTAGACTGATACTTTTTGCATCTACTACTATTACTCCACACATCGAACGCTATACATCATGCTTCTAGTCTATTAAGTTCATAACAAACAGAGTAACGTTTTAAGTAAGATGACATGATGTAGAGGGATAGATTCATGCAATATGATATAAACCCCATCTTTTTACCCTTGATGGCAACAACACGATACGTGCCTCGCTACCCTTTCTGTCACTGGGTGAGGACACCGCACGGTATGAACCCAAAACCAAGCACTTCTCCCATTGCAAGAATCATAGATCAAGTTGGCCAAACAAAACCCATAACTCGAAGAGACTTACAAGGATATGAAATCATGCATATAAGAAATCAGAGGAGACTCAAGTAATATTCATAGATAATCTGATCATAAATCCACAATTCATCGGATCTCAACAAACACACCGCAAAAGAGAATTACATCGGATAGATCTCCATGAAGATCATGGAGAACTTTGTATTGAAGATAAAATAGAGAGAATAAGCCATCTAGCTACTAGCTATGGACTCGAAGGTCTGATGTGAACTACTCACGCATCATCAAAGAGGCAAGGGTGTTGATGAAGATGGCCACCGGAGATGGATTCCCCTCCGGTAGGATTCCGGAACGGCCTCCCGATTGGTTTTTGGTGGCTACGGAGGCTTGCGGCAGCGAAACTTGCGATCTAGGTTTAATTCTCAGGGTTTTGGTATTTATAAGGCCGTCTGACGTCGAGAACAAATAAAGAGGGGCCACGAGGAGGTCACAAGCCTCCTGGCCGCGCCCTAGGGGGGGCGCCTCCCAGGCTCGTGGCTCCCTCGGGCCGCCTCTCCAGTATTTTTTCCTTCTGATATTTTTGATATTTTCCATAAAAAATCACGACGAAAGTTTTATTCCGTTTGGACTCCGTTTGATATTCCTATCTGAAAAGGTCAAAAACACGGAAAAAATAGGAACTGTCACTAGGCACTGAGTTAATAAGTTAGTCCCAAAAATAATATAAAATAGCATATTCATGCATATAAAATATCAAAAGTTGATAATATAATAGCATGGAACAATCGAAGATTATAGATATGTTGGAGACGAATCAGACAACAATGAACCTACGAGCTATGGAATGTTGGGGAACCATACATGGGATACAAAAAATTTCCTACGCACACACAGATCTATCCATGGTGATGAGCATCTACGATAGGGAGAGTGGATCTACATACCCTTGTAGATCACTAAGCAGGAAGCGTTAAGAAACGCGGTTGGTGTAGTCAAACGTCTTCACGATCCAAATCGCCGACCGTCCTGCGATCTCATCACGATTCGTCCCGCGATCTCATCACGATCCGTCCCGCGATCTCATCACGATCCGTCTCACGATCTTGATCACGATCTGTCCCGTGAACTCATAACGATCCGTCCCGTGGTCTCATCACGATCCATCTCACGATCTTGATCACGGTTCTTCTGATCTAGCACCGAACGGACGGCACCTCCGCATTCAGCACACGTACAGCTTGATGACGATCTCCGCCTTCTTGATCCAGCAAGAGGGAGCGGAAAGGTAGAAGAATTCTCCGGCAGCATGACGGCGCTCCAGCGATGGTGGTGGAGCTATTCCGGCAGGGCTTCGCCTAAGCACTGTAGAAATCCGATCTAGAGGAGAAACTATGCACTGGAGGAACGGGTAGCACGTGGCTAAAATCTGGTGCCAAAAAACCCTAAAACCTCTAGTATATATAAGAGGAAGAGAGGAGGATTCTTGGACAAGGACCAGCAATTGTGTCGGCCAAATCAAGTGGGAGAGGTGGAATCCACCTCCAATCCTAGTAGGACTAGGATTCACCCTATTTTTTTGCCTTTTCCACCTTTTTCTCTTTGGGCTTTTCTTCCCAGCCTCATGGGACTTGTGTGGGATTTCCACCAGCCCACTAAGGGCTGGTATTTACTATCCCACAGACCATGTAGCCTCTTGGGTCGAAATACCCCTCCCGATGGTCTCCCGGTACACTACCGGCACTCCCGGTACACTACCGATGAGCCCGAAACTTTTCCGGCGACCAAAATAGGACTTCCTATATATGAATCTTTACCTCCGGACCATTACTAAGCTCCTCGTCACATCCGGGATCTAGTCCAGGACTCCAAAAAACCTTCAATCACCACCATACATAACTCTATACTACCGAAATGTCACCAAACCTTAAGTGCGCAGACCCTGCGGGTTCGAGAACTATGTAGACATGACCGAGACACCTCTATGGTCAATAACCAATAGCGGGACCTAGATGCCCATATTGGTTCCTACATATTCTACAAAGATCTTTATTGGTCGAACCTCTATGTCAAGGATTTAGTTAATCCCGTATGATGTTCTCTTTGTTCTTTGGTATGTTACTTGCCCAAGATTCGATCGTTGGTATCTCCATACCTAGTTCAACCTCATTACCGGCAAGTCTCTTTACTCGTTTCGTAATACAAGATCTCGTGAATAACACTTAGTCACATTGCTTGCAAGGCTTATTGTGATGTTGTATTACCGAGTGGTCCCTGAGATACCTCTCTGTCACACGGAGTAACAAATCCCAGTCTTGATCCATGCCAACTCAACAGACACCCTTGGAGATACCTATAGAGCACCTTTATGGCCACCCAGTTACGTTGCGACGTTTGATACACATAAGGCACTCCTCCGATGTCTATGAGTTGCATGATCTCATGGTCATAGGAACATATACTTGACCAGCAGAAAACAGTAGCAATAAACTGACACGATCATATGCTACATTTGTAGTTTGGGTCTTGTCCATCACATCATTCTCCTAATGATGTGATCCCGTTATCAAATGACATCTCATGTCCATGGCTAGGAAACCTTAACCATCTTTTGATCAATGAGCTAGTCTACTAGAGGCATACTAGGGACATGGTGTTGTCTATGTATCCACACATGTATCTGAGTTTCCGATCAACACAATGATAGCATGGATAATAAACGATTATCATGAACAAGGAAATATAATAATAACTAATTTATTATTGCCTCTAGGGCATATTTCCAACAGTCTCCCACTTGCACTAGAGACAATAATCTAGTTCACATCACTATGTGATTCGCATTGTTATGAATCTAACACCCAATGAGTTCTAGGGCTCGATCATGCTTTGCATGTGAGAGAGGTCTTATAGTCAACAGGTCTGCGACATTCAGATCCATGTGTACTTTGCAAATCTCTATGTCAAACCGTAAACACTGCTACCACACTCCACTTGGTACTATTCCAAATGGCTGCTCCACTATACATATCCAGATTGCTACTACGAGTCATCTGGATTGGTGTTAAAGCTTGCATCGACGTAACTGTTTACGAAGAACTCTTTATCACCTCCATAATTGACAAATATCTCAGTCTTTGAGTTACTGAGGATAATCTTGACCACTGTCAAGTGATCCACTCCTGGGTCACTCTTGTACCCCTTGACGGATTCATGGTAAGGCACACACACGTGCGGTACACAGCATGACATACTGTATAGAGCCTATGGCTAAGGCATAGGGGACGACGTTCGTCCTTTCTCTATCTTCTTCCGTGGTCAAGCTTTGAGTCTCACTCAACTTCACACATTACAAATCAGGTGAGAACTCTTTCTCTGACTGATCCATTTTGAACTCTTTCAAAATCTTCTCAAGGTATGTACTCATTGAAAGTCTCATCAAGTATCTTGATCTATCTCTATAGATCTTGATGCTTAACAATTAGGTAGCATTATCCAGGTCTTCCTTTGAAAAACACTTTTCAAAGAACCATTTATGCTTTCCAGAAATTCTACATTATTTCCGATCAACAATATGTCATCCACATATACTTATCAGAAATTCTATAGTGCTCCCACTCACTTTATTGTAAATACAAGTTTCTCGTAAACTTTGTATAAATTTCAAAAACTTTGATCACCTCATCAAAGTGTATATTCCAACTCCCAGATGCTTGCTTTAGTCCATAGAAAGATCACTGAAGCTTGCTCACCTTTTAGCATCCTTAGGACTGACAAAACTTTCTAGTTGTATCACATACAACCTTTCCTCAATTAAACCATTAAGGAAACGATGTTTTGACATCCATCTGCCAGATTTCATAATTGAAAAATGCAGCAACTGCTAACATAATTCCAACAGACTTTAGCATCGCTACGAGTGAGAAAGTCTCATCGTAGTCAACTCCTTGAACTTGTCACAAACTTCTTTGCAAAAAGTCGAGCTTTACAAATGGTGACATTTACCATCAGCGTCTATCTTCATTTTAAAGATCCATTTGTACTCAACGACCTGCCGTCCAACGAGCAAGTCTACCAAAGTCTGTACTTGGGTTTCATACATGGATCCTTTTCTCGGATTTCATGGCCTCTAACCATTTGTCAGAATCCGGGCCCATCATTGCTTCTTCATAGCTCGTAGGTTCATCGTTGTCCAACAATATGACCTCCAAGACAGGGTTGTCGTACCGCTCAGGAGCAGTACACATCCTGAAGCTTCGTGATCATCATCATTAACTTCCTCTTCAACTAACATAGGCTTCACAGGAACATCTTCCTGTGCTGCGCTACTCTCTGGTTGAATAAAGGTTTAACAACCTCATCAAGTTCTACCTTTCCCCCACTCAATTCTTTCGAGAGAAACTCTTTCTCGAGAAAGGACCCATTTTTAGAAACAAACACTTTGCACTTGGATCTGAGATAGAAGCTATACCCAACTGTTCTTAGGGTATTCTATGAGATGCATTTGTCCTCTTTGGGTTCGAGCTTATTAGGTGAAAACATTTTTTCCACACAAGCGTCACAACCCCAAACATCAAGAAATGATAGCTTAGGTTTATATCAAACCATAATTCACATGGTGTCATCTCAACGGATTTAGATGGTGCCCTATTTAATGTGAATGTAGTTGTCTCTAATGCATAACCCCAAAACTATAGTAGCAAATCGATAAGAGACATCATAGCAAGCACCATATCCAATAGAGCACGACTATGACGTTCGGACACACCATCACACTATGGTGTTCCAGGTGGCGTGAGTTGTGAAACGACTTTCACATTGTCCAAAGTTGTATGCCAAACTCGTAACTCAGATATTCACCTCCACAATCATATCGTAGACATCTTTATCTTCTTGTCACGATGATCTTAAACTTCACTCTAAATCTGCTTGAACCTTTCAAACGATTCAGACTTGTGTTTCATTAACTAAATATCCACTATATCTACTCAAATCATGAGTGATGGTAAGAGAATAACGACATCCACTGCACGTTACAAGACTCACTGGATTGAATATCAACATGTATCATTTCCAATAAACCACTTGCCCGCTCCATCAATACGGAAAATGGGGTCCTTAGTCATCTTGCCCAAGAGGCATGGTTCGCATGTCTCTACCGATTCGAAATCGAATGAGTCCTAAGATCCATCAACATGGAGTTTCTTCATGCGCTTTATACCAATATGACATTTAGCGGCAGTGCCACAAGTATGTGGTACTATCATTATTAACTTTGTATCTTTTGGCATCAATGTTATGAACATGTGTATTACTACGATCAAGATTCAACAAACCATTCTCACTGGGTGCATGACCATTGAAGGTATTATTCATGTAAACAGAATAACCATTATTCTCTAACTTAAATGAATAACCGTGTTGTAATAACCATGATCTAATCACGTTCATGCTCAACGCAAAACACCAAATAACATTTATTTAGGTTCGTCACTAATCCCGAAGGTAGAGAGAGCGTGCGATGTTGATCACATCAACCTTGGAAACATTTCCAACACACATCGTCACATCACCCTTAGTTAGTTCTCCGTTGATTCCGTAGCTTTTACTTTGAGTTACTAACATTTAGTAACTGATCCGGTATTCAATACCCAGGTGCTACTAGGAGTACTAGCAAGGTACACATCAATCACACGTATATCAAATATACTTCTGTCGACATTGCCAGCCTTCTTATCTAATAAGTATCTAGGGTTGTTCCGCTTCAGCGACCGCTCTCCTCATAATCGAAGCACTTAGTCTCGGGTTTGGGTTCAACTCTGGGTTGCTTCACTAGAGCAGCAACTGACTTGCCATCCATGAAGGTTTCCTCCTTGCCCTTGCCCTTCTCGAAACTAGTGGTTTTACTAACCATCAACACTTGATGATCCTTCTTGATTTCTACCTTCGCGGTGTCGAACATCGCGAACAGCTCAGGGATCATTATTTCTGTCCTTGGCATTTTATAGTTCATCACCAAGTTCTAGTAGCTTGGTGACAGTGACTTGGAGAACTATATCAATCACTGTCTTATATGGAAGATCAACTCCCACTTGATTCAACCGATTGTAGCACCCAGACAATCTGAGCACATGCTCAACGATTAAGCTATTCTCTTCCATCTTGCAGGCAAATAATCTTGTTGGAGATCTCATATATCGCAACACGGGCACGAGCCTGTGATCCTAATTTCAGCTCTTAGAAACATCTCATATGTTCCGTGACGTTCAAAACCTTTTGGAGCCTCAATTCTAAGCCGTAATGCATGATGCACTAAACTATCAAGTAGTCATCAGAACATGCCTATCAGATGTTCACAACATCTACAGACGACGCTAGAGGGGTTGGCACACCGAGCGGTGCATTAAGGACATAAGCCTTCTGTGCAGCAATGAGGACAATCCTCAGATCGCGGACCCAGTCCGCAATATTGCTACCATTATCTTTCACTCTATTTCTCTAGGAACATATAAAAATACAAGGGAGCTACAGCGTGAGCTAGTAATCTACAACATAATTTGCAAAGACACTTTGACTATGTTCATGATAATGAGTTCAATTAATCATATTACTTAAGAACTCCCACTCAAATTGACATCCCTCAGGTCATTTGAGTGACACATGATCCAAATTCACCAACTCAAGTCCGATCATCACGTGATTTGAGGTGGCTTCAATGGTGAACATTATTATGTTGATCATATCTACTATATGACTCATGTCCGACCTTTCGGTCTCTTGTGTTCCGAGGCCATGTTTGTACATGCTAGGCTCGTCAAGTTTAACCCAAGTGTTCTCCTTGTGCAACACTAGCTTGCACCCGTTGTATGTGAACGTAGAGTCTATCACACCCGATCATCACGTGGTGTCTCAACACGATGAACTTTCGCAACGGTGCAGACTCGGGGAGAACACAATTTATCTTGAAATTAAGTGAGGGATCACCTTATAATGCTACCTTCCTTCTAAGCAAAACAAGGTGCATAAAAGGATTAACATCACATGCAAATAATAAGTGACATGATATGGCCATGAACTTGTGCTTTTGATCTCCATCATGAAAGCACTGGCATGATCTCCATCGTCGCCGGCACGACACCATGATCTCCATCATCTTGATTTCCATCAACATGTTGCCATCGGGGTTTGTCGTGTCCAACATGCTTCTACTACTATTGCTACCGTAGCGATAAAGTAAAGCATTACATAGCTCTTAATGATTGACACGCAGGTCAAACAATAATTAAAGACAACCCTATGGCTCCTGCCGGTTGCCGTACTCAATGACATGCAAGTCGTGATAATCTATACATAACATGATCATCTCATACATCACATATATCACATCATGTAATTGGCCATCTCATATCACAACAGACCCTGCAAAAACAAGTTAGACGTCCTCTAATTGTTGTTGTATGTTTTACGTGGCTGCTACGGGTATCTAGCAAGAACAATTCTCATCTACGCAAAAACCACAACGGTGATACACTATTTGCTTTTCAACCTTCTCAAGGACCGCCTTTGTCGAATCCAATCCAATTAAAGTGAGAGAAACTGTCACCCGCAAGCCATCTATGCAGCAAGTTGCGGTTGAGCGAACCGGTCTCTCATAGGCGTACGAGTAATGTTGGTCTGGGCCGCTTCATCTCACAATACTGCTGAACCAAAATCCGACCAAGAGAGGAAGCAATATAAGCATCAACGCCCACAAACCTTTTTTGTTCTACTCGAGATCTCATCTACACATAGACCTAGCTCATGATGGCACTGTTGGGGAATGATGGATGGGAAACAAAAAATTTCCTACACACACGCAGATCTATCCATGGTGATGAGCGTCTACGAGAGGGAGAGTGGATCTACATACGGTTGTAGATCGCTTAGCGGAAAGCGTTAAGAAACGCGTTTGGTGTAGTCGAACATCTTCGCGATCCAAATCGCCGACTGTCCCGCGATCTCATCACGATCCGTCTCACGATCTTGATCACGATCTGTCCTGTGAACTCATCATGATCCGTCCCGCGATCTCATCACGATCTGTCTCACGATCTTAATCACAGTTCTTCCGATCAGCGCCGAACGGACGGCACCTCCGCATTCAGCACACGTACAGCTTGATGACGATCTCCGCCTTGTTGATCTAGCAAGAGGGAGCGGAGAGGTAGAAGAGGTCTCCAGCAGCATGACGACGCTCCGGAGATGGTGGTGGAGCTATTCCAGCAGGGCTTCGCCTAAGCACTACAGAAATTCGATCTAGAGGAGAAACTATGCACTGGAGGAACGGGTAGCACGTGGCTAGAGGAACGGATAGTTTCTCCTCTAGATCGAACTTCTGCAGTGCTTAGGCGAAGCCCTGCCGGAATAGCTCCACCACCATCGCCGGAGCGCCGTCACACTACCGGAGAACTCATCTACCTCTATGCTCCCTCTTGCTGGATCAAGAAGGTGGAGATCGTCATCAAGCTGCACGTGTGCTGAACGCAGAGGTGCCGTCCGTTCGGTGCTTGATCGGGACAGATCGTGATTGGATCGCGCGGCGCTCGGCAATTTGGATCGCGAAGACGTTCGATTACACCAACCGTGTTTCTCAACGCTTCCCGCTTAACGATCTACAAGGGTATGTAGATCTACTCTCCCTATCGTAGATGCTCATCACCATGGATAGGTCTTGCGTGTGCGTAGGAAAATGTTTGTTTCCCATGCAACGTGCCCTAATGGTGTGCTGTGTAAAAAACAATAGAAACTTTTGCTATAGTTTTTGAATTTTTGTATTTTACTGAAAAGTGGAAAGTTTCTGAAAATTTTAAATAATGTTTTCAAATAGATTCCTTAGGATTTCATAAATTTTCATAATTTTTAGAGTTACAAAGGTACATTGGTTTAATAAATTTCTACAGACTGTTCTGTTTAGACAAATTGCTGTCATAGTTTGGTTATCTATTTATCCTATAGTTTCCATAGCCTATATTGGTATATATAAATTTTGGAAATGATAGTATAAAATACCCAATGTTTGAAAATTATTGTGCAACTGTTCTTGGCAGTACATGAAGTGTTGACTTGTTCTTATGTGTACTAACCAATCTCACGAGTTCTTTTTGAGTTTTGTGTGGATGAAGTTTTTGAGAATTGGAGAAACCGGGATATGAGAGGATTGAACAAGATACAAAAGCTCAAGCTTGGGGATTCCCAAGGCACCCCAAAAATATATTTCAAGAACTCTCAAGTATCTAAGCTTGGGCATGCTACGCATCCCACCTCTCTTCATCAACAATTGTTGGTTAGCCTATGTTGATCCTAAATTTTTATTCCTTCACATGATGCATGCTATTCTTGGAGTGCCATTTTAATTTTGTTTGTTGTTTAAATAAAATCATTGTATCTGAAATTTTGAATAAGAGAGAGTCCTCACATGGCTATTTAACTAATTGACTATGCATTGATCTTCACTTATATCTTTTTGGAGTAGTTTGTCATTCACTCTCATGCTTCACTTATATCATATGAGTAAATGGTTGAATGAATTCAATATCATAAATCTGAAGTTAATAATGCTTCATATTCTTATCCCATGGGGAGTAATGACTTCACATATAAGAGGTATAGGTGCTAAAATGTATTGGAAGTTAGCAAACACTGCATTGGTCACTTGAAAAATTCATGAAAGAATATTGAAGAAAGAGATATTTCACATATAAATATACTATCTTGGACATCTTCTATCATTGTGAATACCCATTAATTATTTTCAAACCTGAGAAAATTAGTTGAAGTTGGATAAGGAAGACAACGTAATGAGTTATGCTTGGGTATATTTGTATAGTAGTTATATTGTTTTGGATCCTCCAACATGTGGTGATTTCTTCTACCTCATACTAGCCAGAACTCCCGCACCAAGTAGAAATACTACTTGTGCATCCAAACACCCTTAAACCAGTTTTGCCATGAGAGTCCACTATACCTACTTATGGATTGAATAAGATCCTTCAAGTAAGTTGTCATCGGTGCAAAAAGCAATAAAAATTGTCCTAAATATGTAAGATCTTTTATTCTAAGGTGAAATAAGCGTTGTACGAACTTGTGATGGTAAAGAAATAAAAGCGACTGACTGCATAATAAAGGTTGCTATCACAAAGGGCAATACAACATGACGTTCCTTTGCATTAAGAATTTTCACATCCAAAAACCAAAAGCACATGACAACCTCTTCTTCCTTCTGCGAAGGGCCTATCTTTTACTTTCTAGTGCTTACCTTTATACAAGAGTCATGGTGATCTTCACCACTTCCTATATTTTGCCTTTTTCTCTTGGCAAGCGTCATGTAGTGGGGAAATATCCAAGCATATATGGCCATTCAAATATATTTGATCATAAATTATTATTGTTGACAATTATCTATATGATAAATAAGTTGGGAGGCGAAACTTTAAGCCCCTATCTTTCTATGTGTTCGACGGATACCATTTGCTCTAAAAATATGCTTTGAGAGTTAGCAATCATGGAATACTATGTGATAGTTGAGTATGTGGAATTTGCTAAATCAAAGCTCTTACATAGACCCTTGCTAAAAGTGAGATGAATTGCAATTGTTTGGTGACTGAAAGCATAGTCTGTTAGTTTTCAGGAAACTTTATGGTGTATACTTTAACTTGTGAATAGCTTGTTACTTTATGATGAGAAGTTTTATGAGATGAGCTACTGTTTATGATATATAATGATGCTAGAAAAAGTGTTTGGAACTATCATTGATCAAATTTATTAACTATGCTAGCATTCACACTTCATAAATTATTTCTTTTATCATTTACCTACTCGAGGACGAGCAGGAATTAAGCTTGGGGATGCTGATACGTCTCCAACGTATCTATAATTTATGAAGTATTCATGCCATGTTTATAATAGTTCTATATGATTTTGGTATGATTTTATTAGAACTAACCCGGACTGACGTTGTTTTCAGCAGAACTACCATGGTGTCGTTTTTTGTGCAGAAATAAAGTTCTCGGAATGGGCTGAAAATTTCGTATGATTTTTTGTGGACCAAAAGAGACCCCCGAAGCATTGGAGCTGGGCCAGAAGAGCCATGAGGAGGCGGCAAGCCTGCCAGGCGCGTCCACGGGGTGACCGTGCCTAGCAGGCTTGCCACCGCCTCGTGGCCCCCCTTGACGTGAGATCGACGCCAAAAATAACTATAAATCTAGAAACCATCGAAAAGAAATCTAGATCGGGAGTTCCGCCGCCGCACACCTCCAGAGCCACGAAAAACCAATCTTGGCCCTGTCCGGCACCCTGTCAGAGGGGGTCACCATCACTTGAGGCCATCTTCATCATCCCAGAGGGGCCATCAACATCATGGAGTCCAAGGACCAGAGGGATAACCTCTCCCCACATAGGGGGGAGGCCATGGAGGAGGAAGAACAAGGAGGAGACCCTCTCCCCCTCTCTTCCGGTGGTGCCGGAGTGCCACCGGGGGAACCATTGCCGTGGTGATAGTCTTCATCAACATCACCTTCTTCATCACCATTCTCATCTCCTTTTAGCGGTCCACTCTCTCGCACCCCGCCGTAATCCCCTACTTGAATATTGTGCTTTATGCCACATATTATGATCTAATGATGTGTTGCCATCCTATGATGTTTTGAGTGGATTTCTTTTGTCCTTTGGGTTGATTGATGATCTTGATTGGTTTGAGTTGTATGTTTATTTTGGTGCTGTACTATGATACCTTCCGTGCCGCGCACACGTGAAGGATTCCCTCTGTAGGGTGTTGCAATTTGTTCATGATTCATTTATAGTGGGTTGCTTGAGTGACATAAGCATAAACCCGACTAAGGGGGTTGTTGCGTATGGGACAAAGGGGACTTGATGCTTTAATGCTATGGTTGGGTTTTACCTTAATGATCTTTAGTAGTTGCGGATGTTGCTAGAGTTCCATTCATAAGTGCACATGATCCAAGTAGATATAGTATGTTAGCTTATGCCTCTCCCTCATATAAAATTGCAATAATGATTTCCGATCTTGTTAACAATTTCCTAGGATAATTCCTCACACCGACCCATCATTATTCCACACTCGCTATTTGTAATATATTTTAATATTATAATAACAACACCTATTTTTATATTTTAGTTCTCCATTATCATGCAAAGTTATCTTCTTCATTACCCACAACATAGTTTTATTTCTCGTTTCTAGATGGAGGCAAACGTTCGGTGTACGTAGAGTCGTATTAGTGGCAGATAGGACTTGAGAGAATATTGATCTTACCTTTAGCTCCTCATTGGGTTCGACACTCTTACTTATCGAAAGAGGCTACAACTGATCCCCTAGACTTGTGGGTTATCAAGAGCAGACATCAAAGAAATGGCCCACGACAAGTTCATTCTTTGCCATCTAGCCATCCTTTGTCGTCTTCTTTATGGCAGGAGACGGCAATGGCCTTCTTTGCCATCCGCTGGCTGACAGCAAAGAACTTACATACGGCAAATTCCTTGATTCCAGTAGTGTAAATCTATCTCATAATTTGTTGATGATTTTTTTCTTCCAAAATTCATAATTAAGCAGACAAGTACCTATTCCGTTAGAGATCCGACAAAAGTTTTGCAACATTTCACCCCTACCTATGAAAGGTTATGCCTGCCATTTTGAACGTATTTTCAAATTGGCATGTGAAATTCATTAAAAAATCACAAAAATAGAAAGATTTTGCATTGTCATTATATGAATTTTATTCCTGGCTTTCAAGCGAAATGACCAGTGTTATGGCCACATTTGCAAATGATATCATGTTGTTTACAAGTGTGCATCTCATGTTGTTTTTATTTTCGGTGCAGAAAAAAACCTTTTGCACTTTCGTAGTGTCAAAAAAAGTTTTCTTTGTGAAGAACCTATCAAATATTTGTTGCAAAATTGGACCACATCGATTGTAAAAAAATATTATACCACATTTTATGTACAAATAACCAAACGAGTGCCACTCAAAATGTTTTCATCTATCTCTCATGAAATTTGAACTAGAGTTGCCTCATAGTTTTCCCATTAATTTAAAAAACATCATTTTAGCTACCCAAGTAGATATTTCATAGCGATCCAACATAACTTTTGCAAGATTCCACCCCTAGAAATGAACGGTAATGCCCGCCATTTTGAATGCAAAATTTGAAGCAAACATGCTTCGTCCAATTTTTTTTAAACATAGTATAACAAAGAATCATTTCAAAATTCTGATAAAAAACATATAAAGTTTGTCAAAATAGATTTGACTAAAATAGATGCAAGCATGAATTACTTGTGAATTTCACAAAGTATAAGGACCTATTTGAAAATTTACACGAGGTCCCATTTTTAAAATATTAAAGGACAGAACAAAGTGGATATTCATAATCTGTGGAAAATCTACTAATTTGTAAAATTTTATGTTTAGACAAATTAGATTTAAATTAATCAAATTCAAACTTTGTTAAAAACAGAAGTGGTGTAAAATTAATAAAACTAATAAAGGAAAACACTATGTCGCGGTCGCAATGAGAGCCGTCGGTACAGATCTAACGATATCAACCGTCAATCAGCAAACGGGCCACGTGTCAGGCTATGCTGATGGCTGCTGTTGGCATAAGTCGACAACCCGCATTTGTGGACGGCATTTCGCCGACCGTCAGCATATTTGTTGACATAGAATTTTATGTCGGTTATTCCAGTAGTTCGGACATCATGACTCGGTAAATAGCAATGCATTCGGCAATGTGGTGATTTCAGTAGTGGACAAAGTCTATGAATAAGGCTGGTTGTAATGAGGAGATCGTATACTAGTATCATGCATATTATACTAGTGTATGATATTACATTCGTAATGCATAGTATCATATGTTATTATCATAGATAGTTTATTTATTGCCATGCATGATACAAAGTAGTACACCATTTAATATGATATGATATCATGATATGATACTCAACTCTTTTTTTCTTCATTTAATTCTATGCCACCTCATCAAAATTGCCTATTTGGCATGCATGATACTACTCCGTCCGTCTCGTTGTATAAGTCATCTTAGGTTGTACACTGTGACCAAGACGGAGAGAAAAACGAAAGTTTGCTAATTAATATCATTGCGTGCAATGAACTGACCGATGCATGCGGTGCTAACTAGTCACAAGTCATTAAAAATATACACACCCCACTTTCTTTATTGGTTGATTCTTTTTATCATTATAAGAAATAAGAAACGAGATGATAATTAATACATCGCGTCTAAATATTTTAGAAAAATCTGATTTTCTTAAGACGACTAACGGAGGGAGTACTTATGATACCCGTTACAACCAGCCTAAGGATGAAAATATAACTTTGATAGGTAATAGTTTACAATATAGACACAAATCACGAGGTACGTACATTTATGGATTACGAGGCAGGAGCGCCCCCAGCCAGGTGCTCGTATTGTGGAACGTGGTTCATATTTGTGGGCGGCTTATTTTATTGTCTTGACCCAATAAGCTAAATATGGCATGCGTCGATCATGCACTAGTCGGCGGTGGTGACGGGGACGCTGTGGAGGACGAGTGTCTCGACGGTGAGGCCAGGGCCGAAGCCGAAGAGGACGCCCCAGTCCTTGCCCTCTCCAGTTGTGGCGAGGCCATCTTCGGCGGAGCTCTTACGCATAACGTCAAGGACGAAGAGTACACTTGCGCTGGACATGTTTCCGTACTCTGAGAGTACCTCCCGGCTGGCGCGCAAGCGCTTCTTGTCAAGACCAACTCTGTCCTCGACCTTGTCAAGGATGGCCGGCCCCCCAGGGTGAGCAACCCAGAAGATGGAGTTCCAGTTGTCGATGCCCAGAGGCTCAAAGGCGTCCTCTAATGCTTGCTCGATATTCTCGGAGATGAGTCCCGGCACGTCCTTGAGAAGGTGGATGGTCAGGCCCGCCTCCGTAAGGTGGCCGTCAATGGCTCCCTCCGAGTCCGGCAGGATGGTCTGGCTCGCTGACACCAGCTGGAACACTGGCTGCTCGGCCAGCTCGTCAGGGTCAGCGCCGATGATGGCAGCAGCTGCGCCATCGCCAAAGAGTGCATGGCCGACCAGCGAGTCGAGATGGGACTTGCAAGGACCACGGAAGGCCATGGCCGTTATCTCCGAGCAGACAACCAGCACACGCGCGCCGCGGTTGTTCTCGGCGATGTCCTTGGCAAGGCGAAGCACCGTGGCGCCGCCGAAGCATCCCTGCTGGTACATCATCAGGCGTTTCACCGTCGGGGAGAGGCCGAGCAGCTTGGTCAGCTGGTAGTCGGCACCTGGCATGTCGACGCCAGAGGTGGTGCAGAAGACGACGTGGGTGATCTTGGACAATGGCTGGCCCCACTCCTTGATTGCCTTCTCCGCAGCCTCTTGCCCCAGCTTCGGGACCTCGACGAGGACAATGGCATGGCGCGCGTCAAGCGAGGTCTCCATGTGCGCGCAGATGTTGGGGTTCTTAATCAGTATCTCCTCGGTTAGGTGCATGTGCCTCTTTCTGATCAGGGACTTGTGGCACATCCTCTGGAACTTTTCCTTGAGATCCGCGAGGTGCTCGCTCTTCGTGACTCTGAAGTAGTAGTCTGGGTAGTTCGCCTGGTACACGCAGTTGGCCGGCACGGCAGTGCCAATAGCCAGCACTGTCGCCAGGCCCTCAGCCCGCTGTGCCATTCTCACTTCATTCAACCTCACCGCAGCCATTAGCAGCACTATAGCGATTACCTAGCTTGTGTTCAGGTCAGGTATGTTATCAAGTGTTTTGCAGAAACTCAAACACATTCCTTCTA
The DNA here is from genome assembly GCA_022496015.1 of Hordeum marinum. NCBI lineage: Eukaryota > Viridiplantae > Streptophyta > Magnoliopsida > Poales > Poaceae > Hordeum > Hordeum marinum. The sequence goes on along the minus strand of CM039672.1, from coordinate 454,703,293 downwards.
TTATATAGAGAAGTGGACAGAAGAAAACAGGGGAAATCAAGTGTGTCACTAAGAGCAACTCTAGCCGACCCCTACGTCCGGTTAGAGGAGTAAAAGTACCGGTTTGCTTCTTTAATTCACGCCTAGCCGAACACTTAAAACTGTGAGATGAGGAAAATTTTGACTCCTCCGCACCGGGAAAAAAATCCTACGCGACCAGGTCGTACAAAGCTAATCCTGAGACCCACTCCCACACACGACACCTGGCGATTAGTAGGAATCCTAAAGCAGCAGCCGTGTCCTTCCTCGTCTAACTCGTTCTCATATCGCAAATGAGGAATCCTATTCAGTTCAGTCTCTCCACATCGCCGCCGGTGTGCTTCGCCGGCCACCACGACGGCGGCTCGCTACACAGGCTGTACGCACCCCTTGCGTGAAACCAAGCTTCTCTCCGACAGTGCGTTGCTAAGCTCGCTCCGTCTCGTCGACATGGTTCACTAGATGACTCAATCACTATTTTATTTGTATGTTGTTGAACGAAAAAAATAGGGCGCTATAACGACTATTAGGAAAGCGAACGCTATATTTTAACAAATTTAATCGTTACAACGCTATTTACGTAATTAACGCGCTATACGACATTATAGCGTTGCAGCGTGTAACGTTATTGCGTACACATGATGAAAGTATTTAAAAAAATAGGAAAAACAAGACCACAGACCATTAGGTAGATGTAGACTCGGTGTTCAATGTTTGGAGTTGATATGTTAAATAAATTGACTACAGTTTAGATTTGACCCTTATCCATGTATTGCATTTGGGAAAAAAATATTTGCTGAATACTACTCCATCTGTCCCATAATATAAGAGCATTTTTTCACACTCGTGTAGTGTAAAAAACGCTATTATATTATGGGACGGAGAGAGTATTTTTCTGAGACTATTTATCATTTTTTTTGCAAACGCTATTTTTAAATATCACAAGCTAATAGCGCGCTATAACTTGTGTAGCATTGGAAGAAGGTCCTCACTATATTTTGTCTCTTGAAATAGGTTTTCGTCCCGCTATATAGATATAGAATCACCCGATACATCTTCGAGTCCAATGCTGGGGCAAACAACACAAGCATGCCCAAAAGAAACAAAAAATAAAAAAGAGAGAAACAAATGTCCACGGCATCGGATCCACGGAAACGACGATGACCCGCAGCCGTTGCGCCCGCCGAAGGATTCCCACCACGCTCCTACACTAGTAGAAAACAGGGCTTTGATACGGACCAGATCAGAGCATTAGTCCCGGTTCTGTTACGAACCGGGACCATTGGGTGCATCAGTCCCAGTTCGAGCGGCCAGAGCGCTGGTCGGGACTCGATAGTAACTAGTCCCGGTTCGTCTAACCCCTTTAGTTCCGGTTCCAGATACGAACCCGGTCTAAAGGGACTCGCTCCTGGCCCAACCCATTTAGTCCCGGTGCTAGCCACCAACCAGGAATGCCTGATCACTCCTTTGTTTTTTCACCGGCCGGCATGTGGGAGGTGTGTTGCTCTTTGTTCTCACCTCCTATGCACATGAGGTGTTTCATGAAATATCGCAGCCACACTACAACTTTCTCCTCTCCAAGCTCGACATCCAAGCTACATTTTCCCCAAGATTTGTTTAGATTTGGCGGTGCACCAACTACACAAGTGTTCTAAAAGGTTAGCGACTTCATCGTTTCATCTCTCACTGCTAGTTTAGCTCATTTTAAATGCTCTAGAAGTAGAGTGTGGTTTGTGAGTTTTAGTGGGGGAGTGTATCTGGGGTTCTTTTGATTTAGACGCACAATTGGAGCTGAAATTAACTTCTTAGAGTCTGCACATGTGTAGGGTGCCATCCCCGTCCCTGTCCTGATTTAGACGCATAAAAGATTGATACTTCGAAAGAGATTGTCCAGTTTATACACGAAGTGCATTAAGTTTTTCCCGTAACGCTCTCAACTATTTAGCACATGTTATGTGGGTGAAATTATGATACCATGCCAAGTTTCGACCTTTTCAGAGTTCATTTGCGGTGCTTTTCTAATTTAGGGTAATTTTAGCTCAAAAAAAATCATGAAATGCATGAAAAATAGCAAAATAAAGTCGGAAAGGGTTGAAAATTGATGATGTGGATTTTAATGGTGCATATTGAATGCATAAAAAGTCTAGAGTTAAAATATGTTTAAAGAAAATGAAATCCCTTTGTAATAGATGACTTTTCGTTCGAAACCCTGATACTTCGAAAGAGATTGTCCAGTTTGTACACGAAGTGCATCCAGTTTTTCCCGTAACCCTCTCAACCTTTTAGCACATGCTATGTGGGTGAAATTATGATACTATGCCAAGTTTCAACATTTCCAGAGGTCATTTGCAGTGCTTTTTAAATTCAGGGTCATTTTAGCTCAAAATAAATCATGAAATGCATGAAAAATAGAAAATGAAGTGAGAAAAGGGTTGAAAATTGATGACGTGACTCTGAATCGTGCATATTGAATGCAGAAAAAGATTGTAGATAAAATATGTTTTAAAAAATGAAATCTCTTTGTAATAGATGAGTTTTTGTTCGAAACCCTCATACTTCGAAAGAGATTGTTCAATTTGTACACGAAGTGCATCCAGTTTTCCCCTAAACCTCTCAACTTTTTAGCACATGTTATGTGGGTGAAATGATGACACCATGCCAACTTTCAACCATTTCAGAGTTCATTTGCAGTGCTTTTCAAATTCTGGGTCATTTTAGATCAAGATAAATAATGAAATGCATGAAAAATAGCAAATGAAGTCAGAAAAGGATTGAAAATTTATGATGTGACTTTGAATGGTGCATATTGAATGCAGAAAAAGTCCAGAGTTAAAATATGTTGTAAAACATGAAATCCCTTTGGAATAGATGACTTTTCGTCCAAAACCGTGATACTTCAAAAGAGATTGTCCAGTTTGTACACGAAGTGCATCTAGTTTTTTCGTAACCCTCTCAACTTTTTAGCACATGCTATGTGGGTGAAATTATGATACCATGTCAAGTTTCAACCTTTTATAAACTCTAATAGCGAAAAGAACGAACTAAAAAGCTTTTATAAAACTTTGAAAGCTTTTATAAAACTCTAATAGCAAAAAGAATGAACTAAAAACATTTTATAAAACTCTAATAGGAAAAAGAATGAACTAAAAATAACCAATTAAATATAATATTCTTCATTAGCAAAAAGAATCAACTAAAAAGAATCAAAATAATATTAACTAAAATTATCAAAGTATTTATTTGTTAAAAACATTAATAATAAAAAGAATGTTCGAAAAGCGTATTTTGTTACAAGCTTTAATAGAAATCCAAAAAGATTTTATAAGACTCTAATAGCAAAAGGAATCAACTAAAAAGAATCAACAAAAAATAAAACTTATGCAACTAAAATGATATAAATTTCATGCAACTAAAATTATATAAATAAAAATAACATATGCAAAAAATAACATTACTTTTTTAAAAGCATAATGTATGCAAAAAATATAAAAAGGCCCGCCTACTAGGCACCACGCCCCGCATATGACTAGAAACCCTGTAATTGGGCCAGGATGTAGGCCCACAGTGCTAGAGGGCCCAACAGGGCGTGAGATATGCATATACTGCCCGCATTAGAGAGGAGCTCAAGAGGGAAGCGGCAGCAGTGCTTATAAACCACACCAAGCCCCTCCCGACAAGCGAGGTGGGACTAAATTTTGGCTACGGGAAGCACAACCTGTTAGTCCCAGTTGGTGGCACCAACCGAGACTAATGCCCCCTCTAGTCCCGGTTGGTGCTACCAACTGGGACTAAAGGTCTCTGCTTCCTGCCCTTTGAGGTGCTGAAAATTAATCTTTAATCCTGTTTGGTGGCTCCAACCGGGACTAAAGGGGGGCATTAGTCCCGGTTGGAGCCACCAACCGGGACAAGAGGTCTCTTTGTATAAGCACCACTTTGGAAATTTTTACAAAAGCCATCTGCAGTTCCCTCACGATGCCGGAGCTCACCTTGACGCTACGAGGCTGCCCGAGCTTGCTGTTGCCTCCGAGCCATCCCCGAGCCCGCTCCTTGTCGCTAGACCTCCCCGCTGTCCTCGTCACCGGACCTCCTCGCCCTCCTCCCCGCACCTACTCCTTGTCACCGCCCCCGTTGCCGTCCCCGTCGCCGCCCCCGATGCCGTTGCCGTCCCCGTCTCCCAATCCTGCTCCCCCTCCTCCTCGCCTAGGCGAGCCGCCATTCCCCTGCTGCTATCCCCCACCCCCCATGGTAATTTTGGTTCACACCATACGAAATTTGGTTCACATCATAGGAATTTTTGGTTCATAGGATATGATTAGCATAGGAATATATAGGAAATTCATTTGTAGGAAATGAGATGACATGCATCTCAAATCCTTTGAGTAGGATTAGAAAAAGATGTGTCATTTTGGTTCACATCATAGGAATTTTTCCATTGAGTCTAGGCTCTTTTTTGATTTCCTTGAGATGTGGAGGATAGTAATCAATCCTATGTAGAAAATCATATGACCGCCTATACTTTTGTGTCATCAAGATGACCGCCTTGCTTCAATTTAGAAAATCATATGACATGCTATTCCATTATCTGAAGCTTGTTATAAGACCATCCATTTAATGTATTAAATGAGCAAACCATGTCTTTAGTTCCTCTTTCCCAAAATTCTAGGAGAGAGAGAGATTCCACCCCTTTGTGTAAAGAATTGAATAACAAGAATGGTATTAAATATGGTATTGTTTTTATTGTTTTTAAATAAAATGATATTTTCTATAGCCACAATTTGTTCTCGTCGACGATGCCAATCCCACATCCTCGTCGTTGACTCGGCGCAGACAACCAGTTTGAGAGGCGCCATGTCCGGGACTGGGCTCCGCCGGGATGGCACTGGGAGATGCTACCTTTCGGGGCACGCACCTTGGTGAGAAATCTGAGTCTCGTCGTTGACCCAGAGCTCCTTTGGTGGCGGTCGCGTGGGCCACTATCTGTGCGGAGGGAGGCGGCCCCTGCAGAGGTGATACGTCGCCGTGTCAGGGTGGAGGACGAGCACGTCCATCGCTACATGGCTCCGTTGGATGCCAGGTTCTCCAATACTTGTTATGTTTTTCAAGGAACTCACCCGAGCTATGATCCGATGATTGTTCCTTCTCTTTGGGTGTCCATCACCTGCGCGGTGAGACGTCAACTCGATCTGTGTTAGTGATAATATATGATAATATATTATATGATTATATTATATTCGAGCTGTATTAGTGATATTATATGATAATATTCGAGTTGTATTAGTAATAATATTCAATGCTTCATTAACTGGATTATTCAAGATGTATTAGTGATATTATATGATAATATTATATGAGGAGTCCCTGCCGATCGCCGGTGATATCATATGTATTAGTGATATTGTATGATGATCTTGCTTAAATTTTTTGCCGTCGATTTTTAATATTAGAACCATGAACACATGAAATGTCAATGTCGTCTGACGACGATAGGACCCCTCAATGCCCTTTGTGCTGGTACGACAAGGGTATATGCGACCTTTATCCTCACCTGGACAATGATAGGTCGTTCTCCATCAAGATAACAAAAGAATTTTGTATTATTATGGTATATACAGATAACATGTATATTTTGTTAATGAAGTATGTCGTGTGATTTTTTTCTTTAATTAACCTTTAATTCTCTTTTGTACAATTTGACTAGTGCATTCCCTGTCATGCAAGATTCGTTGTCTTGGACAAGTTCCTTTTCAAAGAGAAGGATAGTACAGAGCCTAAGATAGCTCACCTAAGAACGGAGCATTACAATTATGTTGCTAAGTGATACGTCTCCAACAAATCTATAATTTTTGATTGTTTCATGCTATTATATTATCTGTTTTGGATGTTTTATATGCATTAATATGCTATTTTATATTATTTTTGGGACTAACCTATTAACCTAGTGCCTAGTGTCAGTTTCATTTTTTTCCTTGTTTTTGAGTATTGGAGAAGAGGGCAGAAGGTCTACGAGTGAGCCACAAGCCACCCCGGCGCGGCTTGGGGGGGGGGGGGCGTGGCGTCCCCTGGCTTGTGGCCCCCGCCATAGCTCCTCCAACCATAATCTTCTGCGTATAAATTCAGAAATATCCCCCCAACACCAAAAAGAGCCACACAAATACTTTTCCGCCGCCAGAAGCCTCTGTACCCGAGAGAACCAATCTTGGAGCCTTTTCCGGTAATCTACCGGAGGGGGATTCGATCACGAAGGCCATCTACATCAACTCCATTGCCCCTCCAATGATGCGTGAGTAGTACACCACAGACGTACGGGTCCATAGCTAGTAGCTAGATGGCTTCTTCTCTCTCTTTGATCTTCAATAGCATGTTCTTCATGATCTTCATGGAGATCTATCCGATGTAATACTCTTTTGCGGTGTGTTTGTCAATATCCGATGAATTGTGGGTTTATGTTCATATTATCCATGAATATTATTTGAATCTCCTCTTAATTCTTATATGCATGATTTCATATCTTTGCAAGTCTCTTCGAGTTATTAATTTGGTTTGGCCAACCAGTTTGGTAATTCTTGCAGTGTGAGAAGTATTTGGTTTTGGGTTCAATCTTGTAGTGTCCTCACCAAGTGACAAAGTAGGGGTAGCGAGGCACGTATTGTATTGTTGCCATCAATGGTAAAAGATGGGTTTTTCATGATATTTCTTGAGTTAATCCCTCTATATCATTTAATCTTACCTAATGCGTTACTCTATTCTTCATGAACTTAATACTCAAGATGCAGGAAGGAGTCGGTCGATGTGTGGAGTAATAGTAGTAGATGCAGAATCATTTCGGTCTACTTGACACAGACGTGATGCCTATATGCATGATCATTGCCTTGGATATCTACATGATTATTCGTTTTCTATCAGTTGCTTGACAGTAATTTGTTACCCACCGTGATATTTTCCTTCAAGAGAGAACCTCTAGTGAAACCTATGGCCCCCGGGTCTACTTTCCATAATATCTTTTCAGATCTATAAACCAAAAATACCAAAAATACCTTGCTTCAATTTATTTATCTTTTACTTGTTTACATCTATCTCTATCAGATCTAATCCTTCCAAATAACCGTGAAGGGATGGACAACTCCTTTATAGCGTTGGGTGCAAGAGTTTGATTGTGTTTGTAGGTGCATCCACTGGTGACTTGCTTGTTCCTCCTACTGGATTGATACCTTGGTTCTCATCAACTGAGGAAAATACTTACCTACTTTGCTGCATCATGCTTTCTTGTTCAAATGGAAACCATCGCAAGATCAAGAGGTAGCAAGAAGAATTTCTAGCGCCCTTGCTGTGGAGGATAAATAGCAAGTCAAGACAAGATCTATCCCATCAACTTGCCAGTTTTTGGTTTCGTTGCCAAGGAGATCTTCATCAAGCCTACCAAGTACCCACCACAAACTCATCTCTTGCATTTACAATATTTGCCATTTGCCTCTCGTTTTCCTCTCACCCACTTCTAAAACAATTTTCAAAATATACCAAAAATATTTTCCTTTTTATTTGCCCTTCTTCTGTTCGCTTTTTTGTTTGCCTTTTTCTTGCGTGCTAGGTCGATTCGTTGCCACCATGTCTGAATCCGAGGAGGATTTCATTGAAAAGGATAGTAATAAGCTTGGGCGGAATTTTAATGGCTTTGTTAATAATGACCCTCACGAGGAACCTACTATCACACATACAAAGAAAATTCCGCATAGGTAGCGGTAATATTATTGGAAAAGGTCTTATTCAAGATTTCTTTACTTGTGCTGGTAGCTACCTACCTTAGGAGAGTCAATTTTCAACAAAACAAAGTCGTGCGGATGATATAACTCTTTTGATAATTGAACTTGAGAGACAATTTTTTCATATGCATCGTTGCATACAAAGAATTTTTCTAGAGTTCTCTAATATTCAACATTCTTCCGTTAAGCGTGCCGCCACTATATTCCTAACCCACGAATTTAGATTTATCATGAAAGAGGCTACCAAAATTTTTGCTCATTATAAAATTAATGGTGGATTCCCCCCCATAGAGGAGATCCTTTTTAATCAAGAAGAAATAATGAGATTGCAATCTTCGGATTATGTTGCTTATAAAGAAAATTTGAGAAAAAGGGTACCTACCGAGGTTTTGGTTGATAAGATTTTCGAACTCAATGATAATTTTTCAATACAAAACAATAGACTAGAGTTCATATTAAGAAGAAGTCTTATGGCTTTCACACAAAGGAAAGCTTACAATGATGAATTGATTATTCACTATAGGGGGCCGAAGGAGGAACCTATTCCTCCCGCACTTGATCTTAAGGATCCTTATCCTATTAAATTTAGCCCTTTTGATTATTTTTCCTTGCCACAAAGGAAGCTTGCCTCTGAAAGAAGGGAGTATGAGATGAGAATGGATGATCTCCCTTACTATTATGACAATACTTAGATCTATTGTGTTTTGCCTAGCTAGGGGCGTTAAACAATAGCGCTTGTTGGGAGGCAACCCAATTTTATTTTTGTGGTCTATTTTTTTGGTTATGTTTTTGAGCATTTCCCACATTATTAGATCTTTAGTAATTGTGTTTTGGTGTTTGAATTAGTGTTTTATCCAAGTAAAACCTTTGGGGTTATCTATAGTGGTTGTTGATTTTATCTTGCTGAAAAATAGAAACTTTTGCGCTCAGTCCAGGAATTTTATAATTTTTTCAGAACGTCAAATGAGTCTGAAAGTTTTACACAATATTTATATATAAATTTCACATGTTATCCTAAAGTGTCAGAATTTTTTAAGTTACAGAAGTATACTAAGTTTGTAGCTTGCTACAGACTGCGCTGTTATAGAAAGATTCTATTTTTTTAATGTTGTTTACCTATTTTGATGAATCTATGGGTTGTATCATGGGGTATGAACCATGGAGAGGTTATAATACAGTAGGTATTACACCAATACAAATAAATAATGAGTTCACAACAATACCTAAAGTGGTGATTTATGTTCTTATACTAACGGATCTCACGAGTTTTCTGTTGAGTTTTTTGTTGTGAAGTTTTCAAGGTTTGGGTAAAGATTTGATGGACTAGGGAATAAAGATTGGAAAAAGCCTAAGATTGGTAATTACCAAGGAATCCCAAGTCATATTCAATGATGCCAAATAGCCTAAGCTTGGGGATGCCCCAGAAGGCATCCGCTCTTTCGTCTTCAATCCATCGGTTAATTTACTTGAGGCTATATTTTTATTCACCACATGATATGTGTTTTGCTTGGAGCGTCTTGTATGATATGAGTCTTTGCTTTTTAGTTGGCCACAATCATCCTTGCTGAACACATCTTTTGATAGAGACACGCGTTAATCGTGAATTTATTAGAATACTCTATGTGCTTCAGTTATATCTTTTGAGATAGGCAATTTTGCTCTATATGATTCACTTATATTTTTAGAGCATGGTGGTATTTGCGTTTTGTAGAAATAATTGAACTCTCGTACCTCACTTATATTATTTTGGGAGTCTTTAAACATCATGATAATTGGTCTAGGTTATGATTTTAGTCCTAATATGATAGGAATCCAAGAGGGATATAATGAAAATTTCATATTAAGTGCATTTAGTATTTTTGAGAAGTTTGATTTCTTGCATAAATTTTTGAGATATAAAGATGGTAATGTTAAGAGTAATGTTAGGAAGTGATTGTGATTTGGTAAAAGTACTTGTGTAAAGGTTTCTGATTCCCGTAGCATGCACGTATGGTGAACCGTTATGTAAGGAAGTCGGAGCATGACTTGTTTATAGATTGTCGACCTTTGTGTGAGGGTCGGGAGCACGCGATGGTTAACTCCTACCAACCTCTCCCCTAGGAGCATGCATCTAATATTTTGCTCCGATGACTAATAGACTTTTGCAATAAGTATGTGAGTTCTTTAGGACTAACGTTGAGTCCATGGATTATACGCACTCTCACCCTCCCACCTTTGCTAGCCTCTCTAGTACCGCGCAAGTTTTGCCGGTACAAAAAATTTACCTTCCTCAAAACAGCCACCATATACCTTCCTCAAAACAGCCACCATATATATTTTCTCAAAACATCCAGCATACCTACCTATTATGGCATTTGCATAGCCATTCCGAGATATATCGCCATGCAACTCCCACCGTTTCCTTTTATCATGACATGCACCACCACTTTCATATTGCATATATAGTCATAATTTATTCTAGGTATCAAGTTGTAATTTTCGTTTGAGTTCTAAGTAAATAAAAGTGTGATGATTATCATTATTAGATCATGTCCCATGTGAGGAAAGGATGATGGAAGCTATGATTCCCTCACAAGTGGGGATGAGATTCCGAATTTTATGAAAAATAATAGAGGCCAACGAAGCCCAAATAAAAAATGATGAATCAAAGAGGCCTTAGATGCCCACCAAAAAAATGAGAGAAAAGTGAGAAGGCACATTGCTACTATCTTTTGTTGGGTAGCGCAACGGAAGTAGAGTCGATGACGATCGGCGGTGCAGATCCCTGCGGCTAGGATTTATAACCTCCCAAACGTGAGGATGTATACCCTCATCTGCCCCGCGGACAGTCCTCCAGGAGGCTGTCGGACAGTCCCCCGGACGGTGTCACGGACAGCCCTTCGGGAGGACCACCGAAACATGGAATGTCACTCGGACAACCCTTCGGGAGGACCTTCAAAACTCGGACGGTCACACAGACATCCCTTCGGGAGGCACTCTCGAACTAAGACTGAAACTACGATCTCTCTACAGGGTTGCACACATACGGTGTCATCTATCCGGCAGGGCTTCGCCGTCCAGAACTAGTTCCCACCGGAACCCAGACAGCCTTTCGGCTCTACGAAACTCTTTTCGTGGGAGGGAGAGAAGAAGCCAGATAATGCATGGCAAGTGTATGAGAGCAAGGATTGAGGTTTGTGGGCAGCCCACTCACCTCTATTTATAGGAAAGCCAAGGGGTAGGCACTAGTGCAGAACAGGCCTATAGTCCCGGTCCGAATGGTCCTTTAGTACCGGTTCCCCAACCCGTACTAAAGGGTCGGGACTAAAGGTCCAAACCTTTAGTACCGGTTGGGCCACGGACCGGTACTAAAGGCCCTCCACGTGGCTGCCTGCATGGACTGGTGGTGGAAGACCTTTAGTACCAGTTGGTATCACCAACCGGTACTAAAGAAATGTTTTCTTTTTTTCTTTTTTTGGTATTTTTTTTGTTCGATTTTCAAATGTCTGAATGATTTGAATTAAATCTTTAACTACCCCTCAGCACTGTTCAATTTGATTTCTAATCTCTAATCACCCCTCATCATTCCAAATCGTGTAACTTCTCGACTGGTCACCCATCATCTCACTACTCCAGCCTGAGCACGCTTAACTTTCAAGTTCTATTTATCCTTGTTGTCAAGTCTGCACTTGTTGTTTTCCAGACAATAGTAAGCTGTCAAACCTATTAACCCTTAGCAGTTGAACTTGAGCATGACCATAGTTTGACCATAATCACCCCTCATTATTAAGTAACACACTAATATTTCTTGAATAAGTAGTTTGACCATAGTTTGACCAAAGATTGACCATAGTTTGACCAGATTTGACCAAAATTCAAGAAACTAAAATAATTATTTAGCAGCACTAATATTCTTGAATAATTATTTAGTAACACTAATATTCTTGAATAAGTAGTTTGACCAGATTTAACCAAAATTCAAAAAACTGAAGTTTAAGCATAACTTCTTTTTTCCTTTTAGAATTTTTAATAACTTATTTTAACTCCATACTTTTTGCGTGTTCAATATGCACCATTCAAAGGCACATCATCAATTTTAAACCCTTTCTGAATTTATTTGATATTTTTCAGGCATTTAATGATTTATTTTTAGCTAAATGACCCTGAATTTGAAAAGCAGTACAAATGAACTATGAAAAGGTTGTAACTTGGCATGACATCATAATTTCACCCCGCATAGCAACTTCTAGAGGGTTGAGAGGGTTACGGCAAAAACTGGATGCACTTCGTGTACAAATTGGACAATCTCATAAGAAGTATGAGGGTTTTGGATGAAAACTCATCTATTACAAAGGTATTTCATTTTTAATAACTTATTTTTACTCCATACTTTTTGTGTGTTCAATATGCACCATTCAAAGGCACATCATCAATTTTCAACCCTTTCTGACTTCATTTGATATTTTTCAGGCATTTAATGATTTATTTGAGCTAAATGACCCTGAATTTGAAAAGCAGTACAAATGAACTCTGAAAAGGTTGTAACTTGGCATGACATCATAATTTCACCCACATAGCAACTTCTGGAGAGTTGAGAGGGTTACGGCAAAAACTGGATGCACTTCGTGTACAAATTGGACAATCTCATAAGAAGCATGAGGGTTTCAGATGAAAACTCATTTATTACAAAGGGATGTCATTTTTAATAACTTATTTTAACTCCATACTTTTTGCGTGTTCAATATGCACCATTCGAAGGCACATCATCAATTTTCAACCCTTTCTGACTTCATTTGATATTTTTCAGGCATTTAATGATTTATTTTGAGCTAAATGACCTGAATTTGAAAAGCAGTACAAATGAACTCTTAAAAGGTTGTAACTTGGCATGACATCATAATTTCATTGAATATAATGTTAAAACAAAGTAATATTAAATAGTAGGAAAAATAGTAAAGAAATAATATAAAAAATAGCAAAAGTGAAAATAGATGCACTTACACTAAAATTCTACCCAAATTCAAAGTGTTAGTTAGGCACCCAACTAATCTTTTGAATTTAGGTGGAATTTCATGTCTAAGGACATCTATTTTCAATATGAGCGGAGCTCGACAGGTCAAGCGCATCGGGCCTTATAAACAGGTGCGATCTCGCCTCGATTAGCGAGGTGGGACTAAACATTTGACACCTGCTGCGTGGAAGTCTTTAGTACCGGCTGGTGTCACCAGCCGGTACTAACGGTTGCCCTTTAGTACCGGCTTGTGTTACCAGCCAGTACTAAATGTGCACGCGGGGCCCAAGTCTGGCCAAAAGCCTGCCACGCCCCTTTAGTACCGGCTCGTGAGACGAACCGGTACTAAAGGTCCCTCACGAGCCGGTACTAAAGGTCGCCCTGCTGGGCCGACACGAACCGGGACTAATACCCTCTTTTGTACTGGCTCATGACCAGACCGGGACTAATGCTCGGGATGAAAGGCCTGTTTTCTACTAGTGAGGGTTGGGACTTGAAAATACCAAACTACCCCCACTTTATGCCTTTTCATAAAAGAATAAAGATAAAAGGGGTGCCATGTGGAGCTCCAAGGAGCTCCACCTTGCTTGGACGGCCAACCCAAGGGGGCCCCCCATGAGGTGCCTTGCTCCCCAATCCCTTCTAGAAGCCTTTTTGGAAATATCCAAAAAGGTGCTTTTCCATAAACATCCAAAAAGTACTTTCACTATTCATGACGACATTTTTCAGCGTTTGATCGAACTGAAAATATTTATATGGGCTTAGACCATTTCTAGTACCCACTAAAATATTTTTCAACACTTTCCGAAACAATTCCGATTTAGTGAGTTTCATGTGTGAAAAGCATCTGAAGCGGTTCTCGCAGCTGTGGAACATTTCTGGTTTTTCTTCCGGAAAATTCCCAGAAGTTTCCAGAATGATTCTGGCACCATCCAAGAATTATCAAGCATTTGCCGAAACCAATTTGACTTAATGGTATCCCCTAAAACAACTTTTCAGTTTTACCGAAACTGTTCCGGTGTTCTCTCTGTGGAACTTTTCCGCTGTCCGAAACATTTCCGTTGTCCGAAACTTTTTCGGTGATTTTCTCTCAAAATCCCTGTCTAGTATTCAGCAGATAGATGACCCTTAAGCGTGTGACCCTATAGGTTCGGTGAAGCATAGACATGACTCGGAACCCCTTCCGATCAATGATCAACATTGGAGACATGGACACCCATATTGACCCCTATACCCATACGAATGAATATTCGACTGAACCTCCAGTTGCTGTGAGCTATTCCTGTTGCTTCACAATATGATACAAATACTCGAGGTGAGACATGTTGGCATCCCCGTGGATCAACAACTTGTTCACTATGCAGTTACCTCGTTACCGGTATTGTCCTCTTTTCTCGTTCCCGTGTTCCGGCATCCCCGTGATCAAATCAAAAAGTGTCTGGCCAGACGATGATGGATACCGTAACACCGAGAGGGCCTAGATATATCTCTCCATCGTCGGAGGAGCAAATCCCAATCTTGAGCTATCAAGTTACTTGACATACTTTTCCACGAACCCGTAAGCGGCTGTAATAGCCACCCATTTACGGATGACTTTTAACAAACCCCAAAGTTCATGAAGCAAGCATGAAGAAACTCGATACTCTCATGGTCTAAGTAATTATGCAAACATTAACTTCTCCGTGTTATTAACCATTAACTTATGACAAATGTATCTCATAGCATAACATCAATTTGGGTTGATTCAACACAAATGTTCTTCTAACATTGTGCCCTCAAAATTGCCGGCATAGTCATGCCCATGATCTGGAAAATAGGATCATCATGCAATACTTGAGCCAGTCTTAGAGGCCAAACTAGGAATACAATTTACCGTTTATTATTCCACACGTGCATATGAGTCTTCCTTCAAGCCTCGTGGTTATTGTAGACTCGAGAACCATAGCAGTTATAGCATGGAACATAAACCTAATTATGATCAGGGAGATAATCAATAAAATTTATTATTGCCTCTAGGGCATATCTCCTACATCTTTTTCCACACTTGTGCTTCAAAGTAGCACCCTGATCTTCATTGTAGAGAGTCACCTATTTTGTCACTTTCATATAACTAGTGAAAATTTTCTTCTTGATGCACGTCCAGTTACTTTCCTTTTGAGATTTCAGACACTTATAGCTCTAAGTGCATCCGTTACATTGAAATCCCTACTCACTCACATTGATATCTATTGATGGGCATCTCCATAACCCGTTGATACGCCTAGTTTATGTGAGACTATCTTCTCCTTTTCCCTCATTACCTCCATCATATTCTATTCCACCTATAGTGCTATATCCATGGCTCTATAGGTGGAATAGAATATGATGGAGGTGATGAGGGAAAAGGAGAAGATAGTCTCTAATCAACTAGGCATATCAACGGGCGATGGAGATGCCCATCGATAGATATCAATGTGAGTGAGTAGGGATTGCCATGCAACGGATGCACTAGAGCTATAAGTGTATGAAAGCTCAAAAATAAACTAAGTGGGTGTGCATCCAACTCGCTTAATCATCAAGACCTATGGCACTTTGAGGAAGTCCATCAATGGAATATATAGGCCAAGTTATATAATGAAGAATTCCCACTAGTATATGAAAGTGACAAAATAGGAGACTCTCTATCATGAAGATCATGGTGCTACTTGAAGCACAAATGTGAAAAAAGATAGTAGCATTGTCCCTTCTCTCTTTCTCTCATTTTCTGTTTTTATTCTTTTTTTATTTTTGTGGGCATATTTGGCCTCTTTTTTTATTTGGGCTTCGGTGGACTCTTTTATTTTTTGTAAAGTCCGGAGACTCCTCCCAACTTGTGAGCGAATCATAGCTTCCATCATCCTTTTCTCAAACGGGACAATGCTCTAATAATAAAAATCATCACACTTTTATTTACGATACCTAGAACAAAAATATGACTCTATATGAATGCTTCTGCTGGTGTACTGGGATGTGCAATGATCTACCATAGCAAATGACATCAAAAAACGAACAAGCCATGAAAACATCATGCTAGCTATCTTACGATCATGCAAAGCAATATGAAAATGATGGTGCGTGTCATAATAAACGGAACGGTGGAAGTTGCATGGCAATATATCTCGGAATGGCTATGGAAATGCCACAACAGGTAGGTATGGTGGCTGTTTTGAGGAAGGATATATGCTGGGTTTTATGCATTGGCGAAAGTTGAACGGTACTAGAGAGGCTAGCAAAGGTGGAAGGGTGAGAGTGCATATAATCCATGGACTCAACATTAGTCATAAAGAAGTCACATACTTATTGCTAAAGTATATTAGTTATCAAACAAAGCATTAGACGCATGCTCCTAGGGGATAGGTTGGTAGGAGTTAACCATCATGTGCTCCCGACCGTCACACAAAGGTTGACAATCATTAAACAAATCATGCTCCGACTTCGTTACATAATGGTTCACTGATGTCTACTACACAACCTTCTCCTTGTAGACGTTGTTGGGCGTCCAAGGGCAGAGGTTTGTAGGACAGTAGCAATTTTCCCTCAAGTGGATGACCTAAGGTTTATCAATCCGTGGGAGGCGTAGGATGAAGATGGTCTCTCTCAAGCAACCATGCAACCAAATAACATAGAGTCTCTTGTGTCCCCAACACACCCAATACAATGGTAAGTCGTATAGGTGCACTAGTTCGGCGAAGAGATGGTGATACAAGTGCAATATGGATAGGAGATATAGATTTTTGTAATCTGAAAATATAAAAACAGCAAGGTAAATAATAATAAAAGTGAGCACGGACGGTATTGCAATGCGAGAAACAAGGCCTAGGGTTCATACTTTCACTAGTGGAAGTTCTCTCAAAAATGATAACATAATTGGATCATATAACTAGCCCTCAACGTGCAATAAAGAGTCACTCCAAAGTAACTAATAGCAGAGAACAAACAAAGAGATTATTGTCGGGTACAAAACCACCACAAAGTTATTCTTTCTGATCGATCTATTCAAGAGTCCATAGTAAAATAACACGAAGGAATTCTTTCCGTTCAATCTATCCTAGAGTTCGTACTAGAATAACACCTTAGGACACACATCAAACAAAACCCTAATGTCACCTAGATACTCCATTGGCACCTCAAGTATCCGTGGGCATGATTATACAATATGCATCACACAATCTCAGAATCATCTATTCAACTAACACATAGAACTTCAAAGAGTGCCCCAAAGTTTCTACCGCAGAGTCAAAACGTGTGCCAACCCAGATGCATAGGTTCCCGAGGTCTCGAAACCCACAAGTTTATCACCAAAACATACATCAAGTACTCACATGAATATCCCATTGTCACCACAGATTGACACATGCAAGACATGGATCAAGTGTTCTTAAAGACTTAATCCGATAAGATAACTTCAAAGGGAAAATTCAATTCATTACAAGAAGGGAGAGGGGGAAGAACATCATAAGATCCAACTATAGTAGCAAAGCCCATGGTACATAGAGATCAAGACATCTCAAGAACACGAGAGAGAGATCAAACACATAGCTACTGGTACATACCCTCAGCCCCGAGGGTGAACTACTCCCTCCTCGTCATGGAGATCATCGGGATGATGAATATGGCCACCGAAGATGGATTCCCCCTCCGGCAGGGTGTCGGAACGGGCTCCCTATTGGTTTTTGGTGGCTACAGAGGCTTGCGGCGGCAGAACTCCCGATCTAGGTTTATTTCTGGAGGTTTCTGCATTTATAACACCAGATGGCGTCGAGAATAAGTCAGGGGGACCCACGAGGGAGTCACGAGCCCCCAGGCGCGCCCAGGGGGTGGGCGCGCTTCCCAGGCTCGTGGCTTCCTCGGGACTGCTCTCCAGTATCTTTTTCTTCTGTTATTTTTGATATTTTCCATAAAAAATCATGGCGAAAGTTTTATTCCGTTTGGACTCCGTTTGATATTCCTATCTGAAAAAGGTCAAAAACACGGAAAAAACAAGAACTGACACTGGGCTCTAGGTCAATAGGTTAGTCCCAAAAATAATATAAAATAGCATATAAAACATCCAAAGTTGATAATATAATAGCATGGAACGATCAAAAATTATAGATACGTTGGAGTCGTATGAAGCATTCCCAAGCTTAATTCCTGCTCGTCCTCGAGTAGGTAAATGATAAAAACAGATTTTTTGATGTGGAATGCTACCTAACATATATTGTGGCATGAATATTCAGATCCATATGATTCAAGACAAAGAGTTTTATATTGACATAAGAACAATAATACTTCAAGCATACTGACAAAGCAATCATGTCTTCTCAAAATAACATGGCCAAAGAAAGTTATCCCTACAATATCATATAGTCTGGCTATGCTCCATCTTCCCCACATAACGTATTTACATTATGCACAACCCCGGTATTAGTCAAGCAATTGTTTTCACACTTTTACTTTCTCAAACCTTTTCAACTCTCACACAATACATGAGCGTGAGCCATGGACATAGCACTGTAGGTGGAATAGAATATGGTGGAGATTGTGAGGGAAAAAAGAGGAGATGATCACATCAATTAGGCGTATCAACGGGCTATGGAGATGCCCATCAATAGATATAAATGTGAGTGAGTAGGATTGCCATGCAACGGATGCACTAGAGCTATAAGTGTATGAAATCTCAAAAAGAAACTAAGTGGGTGTGCATCCAACTCGCTTGCTCACGAAGACCTAGGGCAATTTGAGGAAGCCCATCATTGGAATATACAAGCCAAGTTCTATAATGAAAATTCCCACTAGTATATGAAAGTGACAAAACATGAGATTCTCTAACATGAAGATCAATGTGCTACTTTGAAGCACAAGTGTGGTAAAGGATAGTAGCATTGTCCCTTCTCTCTTTTTCTCTCATTTTTTTGTTTGGGCTCTTTGGCCTCTTTTTTTTCATTCATTTTTTTGGTGGGCTCTTTGGCCTATTTTATTTTATTTTTATTTTAAGTCCGGAGTCTCATCCCAACTTGTGAGGGAATCGTAGCTTCCTTTCTTTCCTCACATGGGACAATGCTCTAATAATGATGATCATCACACTTTTATTTACTTACAACTCGATACTTAGAACAAAGAAATGACTCTATATGAATGCCTTCGGAAGTGTACCGGGATGTGAAATGACTCATGAGTGACATGTATGAAAGATATGAACGGTGGCTTTGCCACAAATACGATGTCAACTACATGATCATGCAGAGCAATATGACAATGATGATGCGTGTCATAATAAACGGAATGGTGGAAGTTGCATGGAATTATATCTCGGGATGGCTATGGAAATGACATGATGGGTAGGTATGGTGGCTGTTTTGAGGAAGGATATATGGTGGGTGTATGTACCGGCAAAAGTTGCGCGATACTAGAGAGGCTAGCAATGGTGGAAGGGTGAGAGTGTGTATAATCCATGGACACAACATTAGTCATAAAGAACTCACATACTTATTGCAAAAGTTTTATTAGTAACTGAAACAAAGTGCTAGATGCATGCTCCTAGGGGAAGGGTTGCTGGGAGTTAACCATCGCGCGATCCCGACTGCCACACAAAGGATGACAATCAGTAAAAACATCATGCTCCGACTTCCTAACACAGCAGTTCACCATACGTGCATGCTAAGGGAATCACAAACTCTAACACAATCATTTCTACCAATCCATAATTACTCACTAGCATGACTCTAATATCACCATCCTTATATCTCAAAACTATATGCAAAGAATCAAACTTCTCATAGTATTCGATGCACTCTGTATGAAAGTTTTTATTATATCCCTCTTGGATGCCCATCATATTAGGACTAGATTTATGACCTAAGAAAATTACCATGCTGTTTAAGACTCCTAAATAATATAAGTGAAGCATGAGAGTTCAATTATTTCTATAAAATAAATTCATGGCAATGCTCTACAAATATATAAGTGAAACACTAGAGCAAAAGACAAACTACTCCAAAAGATATAAGTGAAGATCAATGAGTAGTTGAATAATTATTTGACTATGTGAAGACTCTCCCATATAATAATTTCAGATATTAAGTACCTTATTCAAACAAAATAAAATGACACTCCTGGGATAGCACGAATCATGTGAAGAAGCAAAAACTTAGGTTTAACCGATACTAACCGATAATTGTTGAAGAAGAAAGGTGGGATACCAACCGGGGCATCCCCACGCTTAGACGCTTCAGACTTCTTGAAATATGGATTGGGGATGACTTGGGCATACCTAATCTTGAGCTTTTGTGTCTCCTTAATTCCTCTCATATGACGGTTCGAAATATTAAAAACTTCATCCACACAAAACTCAACAAGAACTCGCGAGATAGGTTAGTATAAATCAACGCAAAACTTTATCATCCTCTACTATAGAAAATCACTAAGATTATTATTTGACATTGCATACTAAATGCGTCTGCATATTTAAAACTCCCATCATCAAATGGAATCATTAAACAAGCAAACATAATAGCAATCTGCCTAAATAGAACAGTCTGTGAAGAATGCAACACGATCCATACTTAATTAACTCCAAAAAATCTGAAAAATTTCCATGCTGTATGGACTTTATAAGAGCATACTGTGTCCAAATTTAAAGTTATTCTGACATACAGAAAATTTTAGGGATTGCACTACAAGCAAACTTTCTGTTTTGGAATAGCAACTCCTATACTTGCAAATTAAGGATGGTAAAGGCTATCCTTGACATTTTTATCGAACTAAATGATGAAAAACATTAACATTAATATAAGTAACAGCAAGTAAGTACTAATAAAATAAAATGATGCTCCAAGCAAAACACATATCATGTGGTGAATAAAAATATAGCCCCATGTAAAGTTACCGATGGATTGAAGACGAAAGAGGGGATGCCTTCCCGGGGCATCCGCAAGCTTAGGCTCTTTTGTGTCCTTGAATATGGCTTGGGATGCCTTGGGAATCACCAAGCTTAGGCTCTTTCTACGCCTTGTTCTGTTGTCCATCCGAACTTTACCCAAAACTTGAAAACTTCTCAACACAAAACTTAACGGAACTTCGTGAGATGGGTTAGTATAATAAAGACAAATCATTCATTTTGGTACTGTCAAGACAAGATTCATAAATGTTTACACACAATTCCTACTGTATCTTATCATTTCCACAATTTATATCACTTAATATAATCTATGGAAACACTAAAACAAGCAAACTATGCATTGAAAACAGAATCTGTCAAGAACAGAACAATCTATAATGATCTGAATAATAACCATACTTCTGCACCTCCAAAAATTCTGAAACAATTATGAAAATTATTTAAATTTTTATATAAATATGCATCAAAAAGAATAAACCTAAAATATCTCTCTGGATAGGAATGAAAAATAATTTCGTGAGCACAAAGTTTCTGTCTTTTTCAGCATGATCAAACAATCATCACCCAAACTAATCATAAAGGCTTTACTTGGCACTTTATTGAAATAAAAGCTATAAAACATGATTAATAAAGAAGCTTAATCATGTGAACGCACAAAAATAGTAAGGATACATATTGGGTTGTCTCCCAACCAACAGGCACTTTTCTTTATTGCCTTTCAAGCTAGGCATGATGATTTCAATGATGCTCACATAAAAGATAATGATTGAAACATAATGGAAGCATAATGAAGCATATGACTAGCACATTTAAGTATAACACACTTCCTATGCATAGGTATTTTGTGAACAAACAACTTATTGGAGCAAGAATCATCTAGCATAGGAAGGCAAAACAAGCATAGCTTCAAAAATTTCAACACATAGAGAGGAAACTTGACATTATTGCAATATGTAGAAGCATATGATCCTCTCTCATAATAATTTTCAGTAGCATCATGAATTAATTCAACAATATAATCAGCACCTAAAGCATTGTTTTCATGATCTACTAAAAGGAAGTGATAAAGAAAGCGAGATTCACATATAAATATATTATCTTGGACATCTTTTATGATTCTGACCACTCATTAAAATATTACCTGCCAAGAAGTTCATGTTGGACAAGGAAGACAATATAATAGGCTATGTTTGCTTGCATCCGTATAGAAGTTATATGGTTTTAGATCCTCCAACATGTCGTGCTTACTTCCACCTCACATTAGCCAAACTTCCGCACCAAGTAGAGATACTACTTGTGCATCCAAACACCTCAAACCAGTTTTTGCCATGAGAGTCCACCATACCTACCTATGGATTGATTAAGATCCTTCAAGTAAGATGTCATCCGTGCAAAAAGGCAATAAAAATTGCTCCTTAATATATGTGATCTTTTATTGTAAGGAAAATCAACATTGTACGAACTTGTGATAGTGAATACAAAAAAGTGACAAACTGCATAATAAAGGTTGCTATCACAAAAGGCAATACAATGCGGCATTCCTCTGCACTAAAAGCTTGTGTATCCAAAAACAAAAAGCACATGACAACCTCTGCTTCCCTCTATGAAGGGCCTATCTATTACTTTTACTTTTCAGTATTTACCTTTATACAAGAGTCATGGTGGTCTTCACTAATTCGTATATTTCATCTCTCTTGGCAAGCATTATGTGTTGGGGAATGATCTAGACTTATATAGCCACTCGGATGTAGGTGACCATGGGTTATTATAGTTGACATCACCCTTGAGGTGAATAGTTGGGAGACAATACTATAAGTCCCTATCTTCCTTTGTGTTCGATTGAAGCTTTCACCTCGTGGGTACCGCGTGAGTGCTAGAAATTGTGAAAGACTAAAAGATGATTGAGTATGTGGATTTGCTTTACAAGCTATTATATTGACTCTTTCTGATGTTATGATAAATTCTCAATTGCTTCAGTGACCAAGATAATAGTTTGTTGGTTGTCAATAGATCTCTTGGATCATACTTTGTCCTGTGAATGAATTCTTACTCTAATATAAAGAACCTCATACAATGAGTATTGATGTTCTAAAGTTGATCCTGATGCCCTCATGTCCGTATTTTATTTGATCGACACCTCTATCTCTAAACATGTGGTCATGTTCATCGATCTGAGCTTTCGGTCGAGGGCAAGCGAGGTCTAATCTTGGGGGAGTTGATACGTCCATTTTGCATGATTTTATATTGCTATTTATTGCATTATGAGCTGTTATTACTTGTTACGGTACAATACCTATGTCTTTTTTCTGTTATTTTACAAGGTTTACATGAAGAGGGAGAATGTCGGCAGCTGTAATTCTGGACTCGAGAAGGAGCAAATCCGAGATACCTATTCTGCACAATTCCAAACGTCCTGAAAATTTACGGAGAATATTTTTGGAATTAACAAAAAATACTGGCGCAAGAATCAACCAGAGGGGGGCCACTAGCAGGCTTGTGGGGCCCCTGTGGCTCGTTTGACGCCCATCTTATCCTATATGAAACGTTTTGACCTGGAAAAAATTAGAGGAGTCCTTTTAGGATGAAGTGCCGTTGTCTCGAGGCGGAACATGGACAAAACCAATCTAGAGCTCCGACAGGGCGGTCCTGCCGGGCAAACTTCCCTCCCAGAGGGGGAAATCCAAGCCATCGTCATCACCAACGATCCTCTCCATCAACATCTTCACCAACACCATCTCCTCTACAAACCCTAGTTCATCTCTTGTATCCGATCTTTGTCTCAACACAGAGGGAGACTCGCGGGTAAAGAACGATATGGATGGCGTGAACGTTGCTGCAGGGAGAAAAACACCTCAAATTATTCTCCATATGAGCGAGAAGGAATGATTGAAATGTACGAAAGGGTTGTCCAACATTGACTTACTTTGGATGATAAGGCTGGAGGACAATTTCCTGGTCCTTATTCTGTACTATGAAGTTTTCGAGGTACTCCCTAGAAGTTTTACGCTCAAAGACGCCAAGACTCAAGAAGCACTCATGCATGTAGTATGGATCCGCCACATAGATTTGTGGGACTTCTTCTCTCTTCATGACAGAGCTCATATGTAGTGCAAAAAGGCAGACGATTGTACAAACGAGACACCTTGTCAGAAACATCTCGAAGATATGATCAAACCGAAGGAAGAACACCTCCACGGGCCGTGTGTCGATGTAGCTCTTCCCCTTAGGCACACGAGTCACGTATGTAGGATATCCTGGATCCGTCATGGTTAGTAGCATTTTCTCAGTCGACAACACATGGTTGTGTAGTCTCCTGAGATCCCTTGATATTGCCTCCAGCGGTTTCAGTGGTAGCATCGACTCGCCCGTGACATGGAACATGGCCACACCTTTGATGGGTACAAGCTCTTCAAAATCCATTGTCTGGCTGCTATGTGCTCTGACTTGTTTGTAGGTAGCTGAGCATATCTTCTTCCCCTGGTCTCTTTCCCCTTTTTCTTGAGCTGACCTTCCAGACCCTTCCTTAAACCCTGCCCAAGTGTTGTCAGGCTAAGCACTGTACGACACTCGGCTAGTTCAACGCGTGTTGAGGCGGCATCTTCAGGCATGTCCTGTGAGGATTGCATGAAAAGAGACTTCTTGCAATCCTTGCTAGGACGTTCCTGCCTGGGCAGATCATCCATATCCTCATCAGCATGCTAATAGCCCGAGTCATCATATGGCTGACTCTCATATCTAAGTCAACGTCATAGGTGCTTGTATTGAGGAACCAAAGATGGTCCTCCTCCATCTCATCATCCATTCTTTGTTCTACGGGGGAGATTACATCAGGAACTATTGGACCCCCTTCATCATCCGCCGCTCTCTCACGGCACTACATGCACTGGTAATTCCGTAAGCGGGGTGGTGGTGTCCATAACTGCTTGTTGATGTGTGGTTGTTGGTGTGCTCTCGGCTGGCTCCAGATGAAGAAGATTCTTCGGCCATACCAGCACCCAACCCTTGCAGCTTCCAATCCGCGATGGGGTCACGTTGTCCTCTCCCCCTAGCTATACTAGAGGAGGCAAATCCTCGTTCCCTGATTTCACACTCTAAAACATAACTTTGAAGTGCCCACTGGGCATCGGCTTGCCGTGGAACATGATTTCCAAGGGCTTCATTATCACCCCCTTTCCCACATCCACCTTCTGGCCGTTGATCAAGTATTGTACGGTGCACGGGGTTTCGTCAGCCTGCAAGCACATCTCTACAGCATAAAACATCCGAAAGGCAACGAAAATGGAATATTCTAGATATATGTTGGTGCGACATGTAATTACCGTGAGGGCGTCGATCTCAACCTAAGAAGAAGGCCCGCCTAGTGCGCCAGAGACTGATGATAGGTTGTTATGAGCGGGTGCGGGTGCAGGAGCAGTGTTACAACCCTAGAAATTGATTGTACTAGTGGCATCAGTGAGCATTCATGGCATCATGCTTATATTCTAATGAACTTGAAATGGGGATTGTCAAGCCCTAGCACTTATTCAAACAATTGTAAATAGCTAAGTTTTGCAATGTTTCCTTTTCGTCTTCAAAAATGTTCACCATGTTTGATAAATGTTGGCAACAACATATCATGGTTGAATTTTATATTAACAATTACTTTGGAAAATTAAACAAATTAGGGAATTTTCTGAAAATAACTAATAAAGCATTATAAATATGTTAGTTTCTTCAATTTTTCAGAAACTTTTTCTGTAGCTTGGAAATATTCTAAATATACCTCACAAATATTTTCAGGAATTTTGACTTTATAGTTTTGCCCAAACAAAATTAAATAGAAAGTAGAGAATACAAAAAAATGAAATAAAAAAATGAGGCCGAAGCTTACCTGCATGTAGCCCAGCCGGCTCAACTGGCCCTGTGGCTAGTCATCCCTGACCTCTCCCCAAGAGGACACCTGGCGCGTGGTCGTCGTGCGCCCGACCACCTCTAGCCTGCCTGCTTGCCCAGAGGCAGCCTAAGAGCGCCACG
The DNA here is from genome assembly GCA_022496015.1 of Hordeum marinum. Lineage (NCBI taxonomy): Eukaryota > Viridiplantae > Streptophyta > Magnoliopsida > Poales > Poaceae > Hordeum > Hordeum marinum. The sequence goes on along the minus strand of CM039672.1, from coordinate 454,677,618 downwards.
TGACCCCCAGAGCCGTCCGGATCCGTCCTCCCTCTCCATTTCTCTCCCCTCGCTCTCCTATGCCTCCCCCCATGGCCGAGCCGCCATGGCCGACCGTCGCTCGCAGCTGAAGCCTCTGCCCTCCCTAGACCTGGACGTGTCAGAGAGCTTCGCGGAGTCATCCTCGTCCCCATCGACGATCAAAGCTTTGCCAGGAGCACGGCGCCGTCGTATTCAACCTCGGGAGTAGGAGATCCCTGGCGTCTATTTGGCCACCCCAATGCCTCCCCGAGTTCCCTATGAGTTGCTCTTCATCTCTACCCTATCCACATAGCCTTGCCCAACCCCTAGCTCTAACCCCCGCCATGGCCAAGAACTCCTGACTGCCAGCCATGTCGCCGCCATGGTTTTAGATGCCACAGCTCATGCCCGAGCATGCCTCTGTGCTCATTTTGTTCCGAGGGTTCGATTGCACCCAGCACCTGGTCCTCCCGAGCCCCATAGCCTCGTTGTCGTCGTTACCCGAACTTTGGTCGCCGCTCAGCTCGATGCCAGCCTCAACTCCGGTGGCCCTGAGCCCCCCTATTGCCCCCACTGGACGTGCGCGTGCACATGCTACCTTTCGGTGCCCTTAGCGCACCAGATGTCCGCCGGAAGCACAATTCCGGCGAGCCACCGCCGTGTTCTGTGGTCGCCGCCGGCTGACCTCAAGCGAGTGACGTGGTGACATCATTAGGGCTTAATCGCCGCACTTACTAACCCTCTAGCCACTTACAGTGGGCCCTGGCCCGAGTCAATGCACGGGTCAACACGGGGATTAACCCTGTGTTACTGACGTGCGGGCCTCGCACGTCAGGTTTGACCTGGACTAGGACAGCGGACCTGCTGACATCATGATGGCATCATGATGACGCAGTAATTAGTTTTTGGTAATAAAAATAAATCAGGAAATTTCAGAAAATGTTTAAAACTTCTAAAAATCATAGAAAATAATCTCTAAGTCAGATGAAAATAATTTATATATGAAAAATAATGAGAAAAATCCAATGAATCTGTTTATTCCAAGCTCATGCATGTTTGAGCAAGTTCACATCACCAAGTAGGACATTTCACGATTAGGATAATTTAATAAATAGTGTTGGAGTTGGAATTTAGTATCAGTTCGAATTCCACTTCATTTAATATGACTACCTATAGCACTAGGTAAATTCAGTAACTTAACATGCCATTTCATCCATCATGATTGTTGCATTGCATTGAATGTGTTCCTTTCTTGTTTGCCAGTGTTTGTTCCCTGTAGGTAGACGATGGTTCCGACGATGTGAACGTTGGCACTGATGAAGAGAAATGATATCTTCAGGACTGTCAGGCAAGCAAACCCCCTTGAGATACTGATATGAACCCACTCTCTCACTCCTGCTCTCTTTTACTGCATTAGGACAACAACAACTCAACTCTTACATGTCATCAGTAGTTGAACCCATTCCTTTGCATGACCTGTCTTTGCCATAGTAAATAGTTGAAACCACTTAGCATGAGTAGCAAATGCTTGAGCCTTGTTGTGCTTACTCATCCATGCTTACTTACTGTGCCTGCTATGCTTAGAGTCGTGTCGTGTGGGGTCTGATCCATTTGGGCAATGAATCAGAATGGCAGTGTTCATGTCCTACTGTGGGAGGGCTAAGTGTGTGAACACGATTTGGTAAAGGTAGCAATGAGAGGCCATGTGGGAGTACATGGCGGGTTGTCTCATTGGGACCGTCCTTAAGAAATGAGTTCTGTGTTTCTGAACAAAGACAGTTACTACCACACGTTGGGCCTTGAAATATGACCCCGCTTGACTTATTAATCGACTAGATCTCAGTCCAAGAGTTGTATCTAGTTTCTGCTATTTGTAGGAAAAGTGTTGGCGGTCGTGCATAGTGCTACCCGAAGGGGTGAACTATGATGCGGTATAGACATAGTGGGAACCCTGCGCACATTGTTTGAGGCTATTGCAGAAACTTCGGCCGGACTTCCGTGCAGGTTTAGTCTCAAATAGGCGATAAACCTGGACTAGGGTCTTGTGTGATTGACGGTTGTGGCCGACACCCACGCCAGTGCTTCCGCTTGAAGGTTGCCGAGATGCATGATGTCCATATGGTGATAAGTGATGAGAGCATGTGTGAAGAAGTATACCCCTGCAGCATTAAATAAACTATTCGAATAGCCGCGTCCTCGGATATGCACTACTTGGAGAACTTATGTGGTGAGTGCTATGGATGGCCTTCTCGTAGGGAGACGGAAGTGGATCCATAGTGGTGTATTGATTTGGTGAATATGTGGACTCGTGTGCGCTATTCCACCTCAAAGAAAGCACTTGTAATCGTAGTATAGGTTAGCCAACAGTCAAAGCTGGCATGCTGCAATAAACTCCACCACCCCCTTCCTTGAAAATGATGCATGTGTTGTTAGTTCTAATGTAAGTCTTGCTGAGTACCCTTGTACTCATGTTTGCTTAATTTATGTTTTTGCAGAGGAGACATCAGTCTCCCTAGTAATTCTTATGACGTGAAGTTCGATGTTGACCGGATTTGCTTGGGAATCCCAGACATAGGTCTGGTTCCTTTGGTAGGGTCGTTGTAGCTTTTCAGGCTCCTCCAGCCATTTTTGTAGATGTTTGTACCCAGACATGTTTAACTTCCACTTGCTTGTTTGAATGCTCTGAATGTTGGGTCTTGTGACCCCTGTTTGTAACATCTTATTGTATTGGCTCTTCCGGGCCTTCTAAATAAATGTTGTAATGTTGTATGGTTATGTTGGGATGCCATAGTTGTATCTATGCATATTGGGCATGTCGTGCGTACGTGTGATGTGCAACGGTATGTATGGGATTCGACACCTAGTTGTGTGCCTTTAGTAGTTCTCTTTACGGGGAACTGCCTCTTTGTGCTTCCACCGAGCCTTGGTAGCTTGCTACTGCTCCGGACACATTGATAGACTGGCATGTATCCTTCTTTGCTGCTATGTCCGTCCCTGCGGGGAAATGTCTCGCAGTGTAATGGAGTTCTTGTAACTTGCTATGACTCATCTACACACGCTAGAGAACCACACCTGCATTACTGGGTTATGTATGCCTGACCCGGGTTCTTTGACATTTGAATGCTAGCGACACATTCACATACGTGAGTCAAAAGACGCAAACGGTCCCGGCCCAAGTAAGGTGGCAGCTATCGATATAACCGTGCGTGAGACCGCAAAGTGATGTGATGTGTTACAGGATGGATTCTTATGGCTTAGGATCGGGGTCCCGACAAGCAGGCCCAGTTGCGTGAGCAGGTGATGGTGCGGTGGTGTTGTTCAGCGAGTTGCTCCCGACAATACTGGGCATGGGGAAATCATGTACCGTCTTGTCTGGATTTTCCTTCGTTCAGCTGATGATAGCTGTGATAAAGTTAGTAGCGAAATCATTTCTGTAGGCATTTACAGCTGCATCGACTGCCTGCTAGAGCAACTCATTTTTCTCCTTGACTGCTTTTTTCGCGTCCTCAACTGTTTTTTTCTCGAACGCAAGCGTCACCTTCTTGTCGATGTCCGCCTGACTAAACTTCTTTTTTTGCTTCTTGGCCTCCAGGCCCTCGTTGTAAAACACCTTCGACATGGCGATGTCACCAGTGCCGTGCACACGTGCATATTGTGGCCGCTAGCCCAAAGAGAGTCCATTAAGTTCATTCATTGCCCAGTTGAGAGGGGTGTTCCACTTGGGCCTCATCAGTGAAGTAGGGCTTTTGGCTGAAAGCTATTGTTGCACCTCCTACGGAAGGAACGTGAACCGTTTACGAATGTGTAGTCAACTTGATCAGAAGCTAAATCTAAGGTGGTAAAATAATAATTACCAGCATTCTAATCAATTTCCTCGTGAACTGGTCCGTGTAAAAAAACTTCTTTTCCTTGTCCCACTTGTAGTGGGCCCTGATGAAGTCATGCTCCAAGGGGTTGTTGAACCTCATGAAGGGGTCTGGGAGACCTGCAGCTTCACGTTCCACGTCCTCCTAATCCCATATGGGCCTTTTCCCAAGGTAGCCACGGCTTTCGAGGCGATGCTTCCTCGTGTTCCTTTGGTAAAGGCTCTTCAAATCGTAGCCTTAGCCTTGGCTAGCTCGGTAGCGCAAGTGTCCTTGAAATTTTTGAACTCCTCTTCCGTAAGTGTCAGATTTTCCTCCAGAATCTTGGACAAGGGTTCCTCTGCCTCAATAGCTCATTTCAACCTCCCTTTCCAGGAGGCCAAATCATTGCTGAAAATGCCCATGGCCTGATTGTTAATTTTTTCATCTTCGGATCATCCCACGGTTGTTCTATTTTATCATCGAGGTCGGGGAACTTGAATCTCTTGTGCAACTTTGTCAGGAGCGACTGCCTCAAATGTTCTTTACTCCTTAACTCATAGCACTTGCGAGGTTCTTCTAGCTCTAATGGCTCAAACTTGCCAGGGGCCATGTTTGTGATCACCAGACTATTGGAAATATGCCCTAGAGGCAATAATAAATTAGTTATTATCATATTTCCTTGTTCATCATAATCGTTTATTATCCATGCTATAATTGTATTGATCGGAAACTCAGATACATGTGTGGATACCTAGGCAACACCATGTCCCTCGTGTGCCTCTAATAGACTAGCTCGTTGATCAAAGATGGCTATGGTTTCCTAGTCATGGACATGAGATGTCATTTGACAACGGGATCACGTCATTAGGAGAATGATGTGATGGACAAGACCCAAACTACAAACATAGTATATGATCGTGTCAGTTTATTGCTACTTTTTTCTGCATGTCAAGTATCTGTTCGTATGACCATGAGATCATGCAACTCACTGACACCAGAGGAGTGCCTTGTGTGTATCAAACGTCGCAATGTAACTAGGTGACTATAAAGGTACTCTACAGGTATCTCAGAGAGGGTCTGTTGGGTTGGCATGGATCAAGACTGGGATTTGTTACTACATATGACGGAGAGGTATCTCAGGGCCCACTCGGTAATACAACATCACAACAAGCCTTGCAAGCAATATGACTAAGTATTAGTCACGAGATCTTGTGTTACAGAACGAGTAAAGAGACTTCCCAGTAACAAGGTTGAACTAGGTATGGAGATACTGACGATCGAATCTCGGGCAAGTAACATACCGAAGAACAAAGGGAACATCATACGGGATTAACTGAATTCTTGGCACAGAGGTTCGACCGATAAATATCTTTGTAGAATAGGTAGGAACCAATATGGGTATCTAGGTCCCACTATTGGTTATTGACCGTAGACGTGTCTCGGTCATGTCTGCATAGTTCTCGAGCCCGCAGGGTCTGCACACTTAAGGTTTGGTGACGTTTCGGTAGTACAAAGTTATGCATGGTGGTGACCGAAGGTTGTTTGGATTCCCGGATGAGACCCCGGATGTCATGAGGAGCGCCGAAATGGTCCGGAGGTAAAGATTGATATATAGGAAGTCCTGTTTTGGTCGCCGGAAAAGTTTCGGGCTCATTGGTAGTGCCGGTAGTGTACCGAGGGAGCATTAGCAGAGGTATTTCGACCCAAGAGGCTACATGGTCTGTGGGAGGAGGTAAACCAGCCCCTGGTGGGCTGACCGAAGCCTCCCACAAGGGCCCATGCGGTTGGAGTTGTTTGAGAAGGATAAAAATTCAAAGGTGGAGAGGTGGAAAGAGTTTCCAAGTGGAAAGGAGGAATCCTACTCCTAATAGGATTTGAGTAGGACTCCTCCACCTCCAATTTTGACCAAACCTTGAGGTTTTGAGGCTGCCCTCTCACCTCCCTCTCTCCTATAATACTAGAGGTTTTAGGCTTTTTGCACTAGATTTTCTGCCACGTGCTACCCTCTCCTCTAGTGCATAGTGTCTCCTCTAGATCGGTTTTCTGTAGTGCTTAGGCGAAGCCCTACCAGAATAGCACCACCACCATCGCCACAGCGCCATCGTGCTGCCGGAGAAAACTTATACCTCTCTGCTCCCTATTGCTAGATCAAGATGGCGGAGATCGTCATCGAGCTTTACGTGTGCTGAATACGGAGGTGCCGTCCGTTCGGCGCTAGATCGGAAAGACCGTGATAAATATCGCGAGATGGATTGTGATGAGATCGCAGGATGGATCGTGATGAGATCGCGGGACGCTCGGTGATTTGGATCACGAAGACGTTCGACTACACAAACCGCGTTTCATAACGCTTCCCGCTTAGCAATCTACAAGGGTATGTAGATCCACTCTCCCTCTCATATATGGTCATCACCGTGGACAGATCTTGCATGTGCGTAGGAAATTTTTTGTTTCCCATGCAACATTCCCCAACAGTGGCATCATGAGCTAGGTCTATGTGTAGATGAGATCTCGAGTAGAACACAAAGAGTTTGTAAGCGTTGATGCTTAGATTGCTTCCTCCCTTGGTCGTGTTTTGGTTCAGTGGTATTGTGGGATGTTGTGGCCTGGACCAACCTTACTCGGATGCTTACGAGAGACTGGTTCCATCAAATGATGTGTAACCTCATTACACAAAGATGGCTGGAGGGTGTGTGTTTCTCGTACTTTAGTTGGATCGGATACGACAAAGGCGGTCCTTCAGAAGGTTGAAAAGCAACTTATCTATCACCATTGTGGTTTTCCGTAGGTGAGAATTGGTCTTGCTAGATACCCGTAGCTTCCACGTAAAACACCCTACAACAATTAGAGGACGACTAACTGTTTTTTGCAGGGTATGTTGTGATGTGATATGGCCAATTACATGATGAGATATATGAGATGATCATGTTTTGTATAGAATATCACGACTTGCATGTTGATGAGTACGGAAACCGGCAGGAGCCATAGGGTTGTCTTTCATTATAGTATGACCTGCGTGTCAATCATTAAGCGCTATGTAATGCTTTACTTTATCGCTAAGCGGTAACACTAGTAGTAGAAGCATGGTGGGCGCGACAACCCCGATGGCAACACGTTAATGGAGATCAGGATGATGGAGATCATGGTGTCGTGCCGGTGACGATGGAGATCATGTCAGTGCTTTCAAGATGGAGATTAAAAGCACAAGTTCATGGCCATATCATGGCACTTATTATTTGCATGTGATGTTAATCCTTTTATGCACCTTGTTTTTCTTAGGACGATGGTAACATTATAAGGTGATCCTGTTGGGGAACGTCGCATGGGAAACAAAAAATTTCCTACGCACACGCAAACCTATGCATGGTGATGAGCATCTACGAGAGGGGGAGTGGATCTACGTACCCTTGTAGATCGCTAAGAGGGAAGCGTTAAGAAACGCGGTTGGTGTAGTCGAACATCTTCGCGATCCAAATCGCCAAGCATCCCGCGATCTCATCACGATCCGTCTCGCAAACTCATCACGATCCGTCCCGCGGTCTCATCTCAATCCGTCCCGTGATCTCATCACGAATCGTCTCGTGGCCTTGATCACGATCCTTCCGATCTAGTACCGAACGGACGAAACCTCCGCATTCAACACACGTGCAGCTTGATGACGATCTCCACCGTCTTGATCCAGCAAGAGTAAGTGGAGGGGAGGAAGAGTTCTTTGGCAGCGTGATGGCGCTCCGGAGATGGTGGTGGAGCTATTCCAGCAGGGCTTCACCTAAGCGCTGCAGAAATCCGATCTAGGGGAGAAACTATGCACTGGGGTTTAGGGTTGCACGTGGAAGAAGAACTTGTGCAAAAACCCTAGAACCCTCTAGTATATATAGGAGGAGAGGATGTAGCGACCCGACCTGAAAGGTCAAGTCTCCGGTGTTTCCGTACCATCCCAAGATCAGTCTGGTACACACACGGTACATCAATGTATATATCAAAGGGAAATCACACCTCATTATATTAATCGAAATCTCATATCGAGTCCTTTGTTACAATAAAAATTACAATAAAGTGGCTGTAATCCAACTCATGAGAATATCTAAATCTTGCGGAAGCGTCGAAGGTAGATGAGTCCATCTGACTCCAAGGGCATCTCACCGAGCGTAGAGCGTATCCTCACTCCTGGTCGGAAAAGCACTCTGCAACATGATACGTTGCAGACGTGTAGGTCAGCATATGGAATATGCCAGCAAAGTCACAAGAGAGGGGTGAAAATTAATCAGCTAGTCTATATGCATATATGGCAGGTGGTGGGGTGAGTTTTTGCGTAAAGCCAAGTTTTTTCCTACATAAAGAGAGGGGCGAAGCAAAATATTACTAAGTTGGTTGATTAATGAGATGGTTCCGCCAACCAATTCTCATACCCAAGTAATTAATACCCACATCATCATATTAATTGTGTTGAGAGTTTCCGGAAATTCCAATTCCTTTGGCTCAACTCGTCCATGACCGTGGACACGGCTAATCGATTAGGTTTGAGTACTCTGCAGAGTGTTGCACACGTTCCCCACAAGATTTGGTCGCCTCCGTTTGATTTCTCGCACTTCAGGGTGTTTGAGAAACGGATGACCAAAACATGGTCTTCCAAAGGGTTTCCCTGCGACTCTGTCGGTGCCCATCCTTTCCTACCATTCTTCTACATCTCGTAGCATCGCCTGTCCAGGGTCACCATGATGTCCAACCAAGCCAGAGCCCATAATGGCTTGTGGCTGTGCAGGTAAGCCTTGGGACTTGAAGCATCCATCCATCTCTTTGTGCCTGGGTGGATCTTTCCGCGTGAATACTGGCCATCTCCAGCATCACCTAGGCTAACCACTGGTTTCTCCAGGGCACCGTTCAACCATCATCCACCCAGAGGTATATTGAAAACTCGGAGTCTTGAAATCTTCATCATTATGTAGGTCTTGAAATTATTAACTCTCTCAACTCTCATGATTCACAAAACCAATCCCGTCTACTATTAGCATAGCAAAAGCAAAAGAGCGTTTCCGGTGGTCGAGGGAGGCAGCGGAGTGGTCCGGGCGACGGAGCTTGACGTCCGGCGTCGATTGGTGGCAACGGTGGGGCGAGGGATGGACGGAGTCGACGGCAACGATGAACGGGAGGTCCGGTGGTGGTGGCAATCTCCGGCGACGAATTGCGGCAGCCTTCCGGCGAGATAGGAGAGGGATTTGGGGGGAAATGGATGCGGGGACTGTTCGGTACTTATAGGGGGTGCGGGGAGGGAGAGGGAGTGATGGGAGGCGAGATCCACGGGAGGGGAGAAACTGCCGGCGAGGTCCGGCGTCGCGTGCGGGAGGAAGAAGGCGTCCGCGAGGGGCAAACGGTCGGTCGGGGTGGGACCTAGTGTCAGTGAGAGAGGGGGCGTCCGTTGCGCGTCGGTCGGCCGGTCGGTATTAAATCCGCGAGTAACTGCCGTGGGCCGGCCCGTTTAAATACTAAAACCGTTACCGTTTTCTTTTAATGATTTTCCAGAGCGTTTCAAAAACCTTTAAAGCATTCAAATCATCTCTAAATATAGAAGTATTATATATCAAAATTAACAGAATAATAAATTCTATTTAATGAACATTTTTATTCTGTCATTTGAATACTTTCAAGAAAAAATTATTTTCAGAATTGCCTATTTGTTTTTAAATCCTTTTTGCAAATATTTTCAAAATAACTCATGGTTATTATTGTTCAAATAAATCACCAATGAGTCCCTGGTGTGGACTGTCATGTTACTCCCCTCTTATTTTGAACTTTTTACCAAGATTTACAAATAGGTGAAAGCAACTTAGGGAAAGTAGAAGAGGGCTTTCTGAAAGTAAGAAGAAACATTTCAACAATTCCATACATTCAAGAAATGATGATGATAGATGCATAGCTATATATTCATAACATTCCAAAATGGAATTTTGGGATGTTACAAACCCACCCACCTTAAGATGAATCTCGCCCTCGAGATTCGGGTTGGCTAGAAAATCGGTGCGGATGGTCTCTACGAAGATCTTCTTCGCGTTCCTAGGTGGCTTCTTCCTCGGTGTGGTGACTCCACAAAACCTTACAGAAATTGATGATCCTGCTGCGGGTAACTCTGTTGGCAGTCTCGAGGATTCTGTCAGGCTTCTCCTCGTAAGTCAGATCACTGTCAAGCTGTATGGCCTCTAGGGGCACGGTGTCTCTCAAAGGAATATCAGCCATCTCAACATGGCATTTGTTCAGCTGGGACACATGGAACACATCATGAACTCCGGATAGTCCTTCCGGCAATTCCAGCTTGAATGCAACTTCGCCTCTACGTTCAAGAATTTTGTAGGGGCCTATGATCCTGGGTGCTAACTTTCCTTTAACACCAAACCTCTTGATTCCTCGAAGCGGGGACACACGAAGATATGCTCTATCTCCCACTTCATATGTTACTTCCTTGCGCTTGTTGTCAGCATAGCTCTTCTGCCGAGATTGAGCTATCTTGAGTCTGTCACGTATCAACTTGACTTTATCCTCTGAATCTCGAACAAGGTCGGGACCAAAAAGTTTTCGGTCTCCAACACCATCCCACGTCAGTGGTGTTCTGCACCTCCTTCCGTATAAAGCTTCGAAAGGGGCCATCTTCAGACTGGTCCGATAACTGTTGTTGTAAGAGAATTCTGCATTAGGCAAGTTATCGTCCCAACTAGACCCATAGTCTAGTGCACAAGCTCTCAACATGTCTTCTAGAATCTGATTGACTCTCTCAGTCTGGCCATCTGTCTGCGGATGAAAAGATGTACTAAACTCCAGCCTCGTACCCAAAGTTTCATGTAACTGATGCCAAAACTTTGAGGTAAATTATGTTCCTCTATCTGACATGATACTCCTCGGAACTCCATGCAGACATACGATCCTGGTCATATATATCTTGGCTAACTTAGCACTGGTATAGGTGGTCTTTACCGGGATGAAGTGAGCCACCTTGGTCAAGCGATCAACCACTACTCACATGGAATCATAACCTGAACGGGTCCTGGGCAATCCTGTGATGAAATCCATACCAAGCTTTTCCCATTTCCACTCGGGTATCGGCAAAGGTTGGAGTAACCCTGCTGGTTTCTGATGTTCTGCCTTTACTCGCTGAAAAACATCACATATTGCAACGTGTTCTGCAATATCCTTCTTCATACCTGTCCACCAATAACTCTCTTTCAAGTCCAGATACATCTTGGTATTGCCTGGGTGTATCGAGTAAGGTGAATTTTGGGCTTCCTGAAGTATCAACTTCCTGAGTCTGGGTCATTGGGCACATCGATTCGGTTCTCAAACCACAGAGTTCCTTGTTCATCCTCACGAAAACCTTTAGCTTTACCATCTTTCATTCTTTTCTTAATCTCAGCTATTTCCTTGTCCGTCTTCTGAGTTTCACGAATTCTTTCGGTCAAGGTGGACTGAATTTCCAGTGTGGCAACATATCCTCTTAGGACTATCTCTAGCCGGAGCTCTCTGAGATCTTCGGCTAACTCTTGGGGTAATCCTCCTGCTGTGAGTGTGTTTACATAAGTTTTCTGACTCAAGGCATCAGCTACAACATTAGCCTTACCTGGATGGTAGTGTAATCTCATGTCATAGTCCTTGATTAACTCTAACCATCTCCTCTGTCTCAGGTTCAACTCCTTCTGCGTGAAGATGTACTTCAGGCTCTTATGATCAGTGTAAACATCACAACTATTTCCGACAAGGAAATGTCTCCAGGTCTTGAGTGCGTGCACTACAACTGCTAACTCCAAGTCATGAGTGGCATAATTCAACTCATGAGGTCGTAGTTGTCTGGAAGCATAGGCTACAACCTTTCCATCTTGCATAAGTACTCCTCGAAGTCCTTGACGTGAGGCATCACAATAAACCTGGAAGTCCTTACAAACATTGGGCAAGATCAATACTGGGGCTGTGACCAAACGTTTCTTTAACTCCTGGAAACTGGCTTCACATTCCTCAGTACAAACATACTTGGATTCTTTCTTCAACAACTCTGTCATGGGCTTGGCAATCTTTGAGAAATTCTCAATGAACCTCCGGTAATACCCGGCAAGTCCGAGGAAACTGCGGATCTCCTTAACTGAGGTGGGTGACTTCCACTCGGTGACGACTTCAACCTTAGAGGGGTCCATTGCTATTCCATCTCCGGAAATAACATGTCCAAGGAATCCGACTTCCGTCAGCCAAAATTCACATTTTCTGAACTTGGCATATAGCTGATGCTCTCTCAGCTTCTCCAGAACTAAACGCAGGTGTTCCTTGTGTTCTTCCTCGTTCTTGGAGAATATCAAAATGTCATCGATGAACACCACGACGAACTTGTCCAAATATTCCATGAACACTTTGTTCATCAAATTCATGAAGTAGGCAGGAGCATTAGTTAAACCAAAGGACATGACTGTATACTCGTATAAGCCATACCTTGTGGTGAAAGCTGTTTTGGGTATATCCTGTTCACGAATTTTCAACTGGTGATATCCTGATCGAAGATCGATCTTGGAGAATACTTTGGCTCCTACGAGCTGATCAAACAAATCATTAATCATCGGTAGAGGATACTTGTTCTTGATAGTCACCTCGTTCAAGGCACGATAGTCAACTACCATTCTCAAAGATTTATCCTTCTTCTCCACCAAAAGTACTGGGGCTCCCCAAGGTGAAGAACTTGGGCGAATATACCCCTTGTCCAATAACTCCTTGATTTGCTTCTTGATTTCCAGAAGATCATTTGCGGGCATCCGATAGGGTCTCTTGGAGATTGGAGCTGTCCCTGGCTGTAGCTCTATTAGGAACTCAATCTCCCTATCTGGTGGCATGCCTGGTAATTCTTCCGGGAATACATCCTGAAAGTCTTTGACCACAGGTACTTCCTCCTGAACAACTCCCGTGAGAGAATTTAACCGAGCACTCATCCGTGTGCGTCGGGATACGTACTTAATCCTCTTGTTCTTCGGGGTGGTGAGCAAGACAGACTTGCTGGGACAGTCGAGATTTCCTTCATACTTGGTCATCCAATCCATGCCTAGGATTAAATCCAATCCTTGTGACTCTAAGACGATGAGGTCGGTGGGAAAAACATGATTCCCTATATTGAGTTTCAAGGCATGGCATCCTATTCCTGCCATCATCATACCTCCTGGGGAACTGACCTTAAAGGGTTGACTAAGGGTTTTGGTGGGCAAACCATATTTTTCCACAACTACCCTTGATATGAATGAATGAGTTGCACCGGAATCAAAAATTACTGTAACAGGACGTGAATGCAATAAAAACTTACCAACCACAGTCTGGGGTTGATCATAGACTTCTTCCACATCAATGTGGTTCACTTGAGCACGAGGAAATGGGTTGGGCTTCTTAACTGCTGCGTTGCCATTGTTGTTGCCGTTTCCATTGCCTTGCTTGCTCTGGGGACACTCAGTAGCATAGTGCCCTGTCTTCTGACACTTGAAACAGGTGATATGACTCAGATCCTTCTGAGCAGAAACGTGACGGTGCTGGTTGTTCTTCCCATTCTCATTGTCATTCTTGAAGTTGCCATGGTTGGGACGGTTATTCCCATTTCCTCCATGATGCTGGCCTCCATTGTTGTGCACAGCATGAGTGTGCTTTCCAAACTTACCGATTCCTGATCCGGTATTCCCTGAGTATGGGGAGTAGCGAAGCTTCTGATGAGCTCCTGAGTTGAACTTCCCCTGAGTGTACTTCCGCTTGCGGTTCTCAATCTGCTGTTGTTTACCTTCCAAAATGAGGGCCTTATCCACCAGCTCTTGGTAGTTGTTGAAAGTAGCCACTACCAGCTATATGCTCAACTCATCCTTGAGTCCTTCCAGAAACTGTTCTTGCTTGGCCGCATCATCGGCCACATCTCCTGGGGCTTAACGGGCCAACATGCTGAACTCTTCCACATATTGGGCCACGGAGCAATTACCCTGGCGCAAGTTGCGAAACTCACGCTTCTTCAGACTCATGGCTCCAGCTGAGACATGAGCGGTGCGGAAAGCAAGCTTGAACTGTTCCCAAGTCATATCTGCAATAGGATAAGTGGTGGTGTAGTTCTCCCACCATGAAGCTGCTGGTCCTTCCAGTTGATGTGCGGCAAAGCGCACCTTCTCAGCATCAGTACATCCAGCGGTGATGAGTTCTCTCTCCATCTTGCGGAGCCAGTCGTCTGCCACAATGGGCTTAGTGCTACTGGAGAAAGTTGGAGGGTTCAACCTCAGAAAACGGGTGAGATTGTCAGTCTGAGGTGGATGGTGGTTGTTGTTGTTCTGGTTGTTGTTCTGATTCTGAATCAATAGCTGCATCAGTGCATTCTCCTGCTGAAGAAGTTGTGTGAGTTCTGGCGGAAAGGTGAAGTCGGACTCACGTCGTGGAGGCATGTTGCTGTTTTTAGAGGGGTGAGAATTAGAATAGAACAAGGGTCTAGAAGAAATTCACTACCCATATGCAATGCACAAACATATCATATCAATCACTCATTCATTGATTCAACTCAAGTCAAACATCGAGATACAACACTCAATCAAACCAATCATCGACCTACGCTTTAACGTCGAAAAATAAAAGATACATTGGAGGGCATGACTAAAGTTCTCCTCAGAAGTGCATAGTCGTGGGTCCTCCGGTGGTGCTCTCCTCATAGTCTTCATCGTCGCTGATGAAGGGTGCCATGTCTCCTTCGGGGTGAAGGTTTTCCCCCATGTCCAGCTGCTCCTCCAGGGTTGCGATGCGTGCATTCTGCTCATCGATCCTCTCTAGGAAGTCCTTCACTTCATGCTCGTGTTCATATTTGGCCTCCCGCAGATCAGCTTCAAGGTCCAGCTCGCGATTCATCAAGTTCTTGATAGTCTTCGGGTCAGCACGAACACGAAGCTCTAACGTCCTGACATGCGTCTCTAGGGTCTGGATATATGACATGGTAGAGTCTCCAGTGGGGTTGATGATGATGTTGCCATGGGCATCTCTGCGGCAAACCATGCTGAGGTCTCGTGAAATGGGACCTCCTCTGTATTCCTCCCGAATACGTCCGAGAGCACGATGAACTGCCATGTCTCTCCCGAGAATCCAACTGGGTGCCATAAACTTGAAGTCTATGGACTCGGTGATAAATCCAAAGGTCCTCCCAGGGATATGAACTTCAATCCTGTAGCGAGCGTCCCGAGGAAAAGACGTGATCGCATACCCAGTGATGGTCGGCAAAGCAATCTTCACATCCTTGACTATCTGGATCAGCTCCTTGCCAAAAGGCATGGTGGCATCTGGCTGGCAGAACTCCGTGAGGCAAACGGGGGTGAAGGTAGCCATCTAGAAAAGTTGAAAACAAAGGATAGGAAAAATCAGGAATGAGCAGAGGAGAAAATATAAGTATTTGTAAAACCAAGGAAAGAGAATGATCCTAAGGCTTTTCCAATCCTAGAGGTTACGCCCTACGGTCAGCGTGTGCTCTGATACCATCTCTGTAGCGACCCGACCTGAAAGGTCAAGTCTCCGGTGTGTCCATACCATCCCAAGATCATTCTAGTACACACACGGTACATCAATGTATATATCAAAGGGAAATCACACCGCTTTATATTAATCGAAATCTCATATCGAGTCCTTTATTACAATAAAAATTACAATAAAGTGGCTGTAATCCAACTCATGAGAATATCTAAATCTTGCGGAAGCGTCGAAGGTAGATGAGTCCATCTGACTCCAAGGGCATCTCACCGAGCGTAGAGCGTATCCTCACTCCTGGTCGGAAAAGCACTCTGCAACATGATACGTTGCAGCCGTGTAGGTCAGCATATGGAATATGCCGGCAAAGTCACAAGAGAGGGGTGAAAATTAATCAGCTAGTCTATATGCATATATGGCAGGTGGTGGGGTGAGTTTTTGCGTAAAGTTTTTTCCTACATCAAGAGAGGGGCTAAGCAAAATATACTAAGTTGGTTGATTAATGAGATGGTTCCGCCAACCAATTCTCATACCCAAGTCATTAATACCCAAGTCGTCTCTAAATATAGGAGTATTATATATCAAAATTAACAGAATAATAAATTCTATTTAATGAACATTTTTATTCTGTGCCTATTTGTTTTTAAATCCTTTTTTGCAAATATTTTCAAAATAACTCCTGGTTATTATTGTTCAAATAAATCACCAATTAGTCCCTGGTGTGGAGTGTCATGTTACTCCCCTCTTATTTTGAACTTTTTACCAAGATTTACAAATAGGTGAAAGCAACTTAGGGAAAGTAGAAGTGGGCTTTCTGAAAGTCAGAAGAAACATTTCAACAATTCCATACATTCAAGAAATGATGATGATAGATGCATAGCTATATATTCATAACATTCCAAAATGAAATTTTGGGATGTTACAGAGGAGGAGGAGGAGGGGCTGGCGCAAGGGCCAAAACCAACCTGGTTCGGCCGGCTAGGGAGGAGTCCTCCTCTTCCCACTCCTAGTGGGATTAGGACTCCTTCCATATATAGCCCTTTTTGCCTTTTCCCACCATTTTCCTTTTGGTATTTTCTTCCCAGCCTCATGGGCCTTGTGTAGGACTTCCTCCAGCCCACCAAGGGCTGGTATTCATTCTTCCACATCCCATAAAGACTCTTGGGTCGAAATACCCCTCCCGGTACACTACCGGCACTCCCGGTACACTACCGATGAACCGGAAAATTTTCCGGTGACCAAAACAGGACTTCCTATATATAAATCTTTACCTGCGGACCATTTCGGAGCTCCTCGTGATGTCCAGGATCTCATCCGGGACTCCAAACAAACTTCGGTCACCACCATACATAACTCTATACTTCTGAAACGTCACCAAACCTTAAGTGTGCAGACCCTGCGGGTTCGAGAACTATGTAGACATGACCGAGACACCTCTACGGAAAATAAACAATGGCGGGACCTGGATGTCCACATTGGTTCCTACATATTCTATGAAGATCTTTATCGGTCGAACCTCTATGTAAAGGATTCAATTAATCCCGTATGATGTTCCCTTTGTTCTTCGGTATGTTACTTGCCCGAGATTCATCGTCGGTATCTCCATACCTAGTGCAACCTTGTTACCAGCAAGTCTCTTTACTCGTTCCGTAATACAAGACCCCGCAACTAATAATTAGTCATATTGCTTGCAAGGCTCATTGTGATGTTGTATTACCGAGTGGGCCCCGAGATACCTCTCCGACACACGGAGTAACAAATCCGAGTCTTGATCCATGCCAACTCAACAGACACCATCGGAGATACCTGTAGAGCACCTTTATAGTCACCCAGTTACGTTGCGACGTTTGATACACACAAGGCACTCCTCCGATGTCCGTGAGTTGCATGATCTCATGGTCATAGAAACACATACTTGACATGTAGAAAAAGTAGCAATAAACTGACACGATCATACGCTACATTTGTACTTTGGGTCTTGTCCATCACATCATTCTCCTAATGATGTGATCCCGTTATCAAATCACGTCTCATGTCCATGGCTAGGAAACCTTAACCATCTATTGACCAACGAGCTAGTCTAGTAGAGGCATACTAGGGACATGGTTTTTGTCTATGTATCCACACATGCACTTAAGTCTCCGATCAATACAATTATAGCATGGATAATAAACGATTATCATGAACAAGGAAATATGATAATAACTAATTTATTATTGCCTCTAGGGCATATTTCCAATAGATCCCTCACTTAATTTCAAGATAAATTGTGTTCTCCCCGAGTGTGCGCCGTTGAGAAAGTTCGTCGTGTCGAGACACCACGTGATGATCGGGTGTGATAGACTCTTCGTTCACATACAACGGGTGGAAGCCAGTGTTGCACATGCAGAACACTCGGGTTAAACTTGACGAGCTTGGCATGTACAGACATGGCCTCGGAACACAAGAGACCGAAAGATCGAACATGAGTCATATAGTAGACATGATCAACATGATGATGTTCACCATTGAAACCACCTCAACTCACGTGATGATCGGACTTGAGATGGTAAATTTGGATCATGTATCACTTGAATGACTAGAGGGATGTCAATTTGAGTGGGAGTTCTTAAGTAATATGATTAATTGAACTCATTATCATGAACATAGTCAGTAGTGTCTTTGCAAATTATGTTGTAGATTACTACCTCATGTTGTAGTTCTCTTGAACTTTTATATGTTCCTAGAGAAATAGAGTTGAAAGATGATGGTAGCAATATTGCGGACTGGGTCCATGCTCTGAGGATTGTCCTCATTGCTACACAAAAGGCTTATGTCCTTAATGCACCGCTCGGTGCGCCAACCCCTCTAGCGTCGTCTGTAGATGTTGTGAACATCTGACAGGCACGTTCTGATGACTACTTCATAGTTTAGTGCGTCATGCATTACGGCTTAGAATTGAGGCTCCGAGACGTTTTGAACATTACGGGACATGTGAGATGTTCTAGGAGCTGAAATTAGGATCTCAGGCTCGTCCCCATGTTGCGAGATATTAGATCTCCAACAAGATTCTTTGCCTGCAATATAAATGAGAATAGGTCAATCGTTGAGCATGTACTCGGATTGTCTGGGTGCTCTAATCGCTTAAATCGAGTGAGAGTTGATCTTCCAGATAAGAAAGTGATTGATATAGTTTTCCAAGTCACTGTCACTAAGCAACTAGAACTTGGTGATGAACTATAAAATGCCAGGGATACAAATAATGATCCCTAAGCTATTCGCGATGTTTGACACCGCGAAGGTAGAAATCAAGAAGGAGCGTCAAGTGTTGATGGTTAGTAAAACCACTAGTTTAGAGAAGGGCAAGGGAAAGGAGGGAAACTTCATGGATGGCAAGTCAGTTGCTGCACCAGTGAAGCAACCCAAAGTTGAACCCAAACCAAAGACTAAGTGCTTCGATTATGAGGAGAGCGGTCGATGAAGCGTAACAACCCTAGATACTTGGTAGATAAGAAGGCTGGCAACGTCGACAAAAGTATATTTGATATACTTGTTATTGATGTGTACCTTGCTAGTACTCCTAGTAGCACCTAGGTATTGGATACCGGTTCGGTTGCTAAATGTTAGTAACTCGAAATAAAAGCTACGGAATAAATGGAGAACTAGCTACAGAATACTCGGTGATGTGACAATTTGTGTTGGGAATGTTTCCAAGGTTTATGTGATCAACAACGCACGCTCTCTCTACCTCCGGGATTAGTGATGAACCGGAATAAATGTTATTTGGTGTTTTCCGTTGAGCATGAACGTGAATAGATCGTGTTTATTGCAACACGGTTATTCATTTAAATTAAAGTATAATGGTTATTCTGTTTACATGAATGATACCTTCAAAGGTCATGCACCCAATGAGAATGGTTTGTTGAATCTTGATCATAGTAATACACATGTTCATAACTTTGATGCCAAAAGATACAAAGTTAATAATGATAGTACCACATACTTGTGGCACTGCCGCTAAATGTCGTATTGGTATAAAGCGCATGAAGAAACTCCATAATTATGGATCTTTGGACTCATTCGATTTCGAATCGGTTGAGACATGCGAACCATGCCTCTTGGGCAAGATGACTAAGGACCCCGTTTTCCGGATTGATGGAGCGGGCAAGTGATTTATTGGAAATGGTACATGTTGATGTATGCAATCCAATGAGTCTTATAGCGTGTGGTGGATATCGTTGTTTTCTTATCTTCACTGATGATTTGAATAGATATAGTGTATATTTACTTAATAAACACAAGTATGAATCGTTTGAAAGTTTCAAGCAAATTCAGAGTGAAGTTTAAGATCATCGTGACAAGAAGATAAAAATATCTGCGATATGATCGTGGAAGTGAATATGCTAGTTACGAGTTTGGCATACAACTTTAAACAATGTGAAAGTTGTTTCACAATTCATGCCACCTGGAACACCATAGTGTGATGGTGTGTGCGAGCGTCATAGTCGTGTTGTATTAGATGTGGTGCGAATTATGATGTCTCTTATTGTTTTACCACTATCGTTTTGGGGTTATCCACTAGAGACAACTACATTCGCTTTAAATAGGGCACCATATAAATTCGTTGAGATGACACCATATGGTTTGCCAGAAACCTAAGTTGTCATTTCTTAATGTTTGGGGCTGCGACACATATGTGAAAAAGGGTTTTCACCTAATGAGCTCGAACCCAAAGTGGACAAATGCATCTTCATAGAATACCCTAAGAACAGTTGGGTATACCTTCTATCTCAGATCCAAGTGCAAAGTGTTTGTTGCTAAAAACGGGTCCTTTCTTGAGAAAGAGTTTCTCTCAAAATAATTGAGTGGAAGGTAGATAGAACTTGATGAGGTTGTTGAATCTTTGTTTCAACCAGAGAGTAGCGCAACGCAGAAAATTGTTTCTATGGAGCCTACATTAGTTGAGGAGGAAGTTAATGACGATGATCATGAAGCTTCGGATCAAGTTACTATCAAACCTCATAGGTCAACAAGGACGTGTACTGCTCCTGAGTGGCATGGCAACCCTGTCTTAGAGATGATGTTGTTGGATAACGATGAGCCTACGAGCTATGGAGAAGCAATGATGGGCCCGGGTTCCGACAACTGGTTAGAGGCCATGAAATGCGAGACAGGATCCATGTATGAAAAGCAAGTATAGACTTTGGTAGACTTAGTTGGACGGCAGGTCGTTGAGTACAAATGGATGTTTAAAATGAAGACATACGCGGATGGTAAATGTCACCATTTGTAAAGCTCGACTTGTTGCAAAGAAATTTATGAAAAGTTCAAGGAGTTGACTGCGATGAGACTTTCTCACTTGTAGCGATGCTAAAGTTTGTTGGAATTAGTTAGCAGTTGCTGCATTTTTCAATTATGAAATCTGGCAGATGGATGTCAAAACATTGTTTCCTTAATAGTTTACTTGAGGAAAGGTTGTATGTGATACAACCAGAAGGTTTTGTCAGTCCTAAGGATGCTAAAAGGTGTGTGAGCTCCAACAATCCATCTAAGGGCTGGAGCCAGCATCTCTGAGTTGGACTACACACTTTGATGAGGTGATCAAAGTTTTGTAGTTTATACAAAGTTTACAAGAAACTTGTATTTACCATAAAGTCAGTGGGAGCACTATAGAATTTCTGATAAGTATATGTGGATGACATAGTGTTGATCGGAAATAATGTAGAATTTTTGGAAAGCACAAATGGTTGTTTGAAAGTGATTTTCAAAGGAAGACCTGGATAAAGCTACCTAATTGTTGAGCTTCAAGATCTATAGAGTTAGATCAAAATGCTTGATGAGACTTTCAATGAGTACATACCTTGACGAGATTTTGAAAGAATTCAAAATGGATCAGTCAGAGAAAGAGTTCTCGCCTAATTTGTAAGGCGTGAAGTTGAGTGAGACTCAAAGCTCGACAACGGCAGAACAAAGAGAAAGGACGATCATCGTCCCCTATGCCTTAGCCATAGGATCTATCTTATGCCATGTTGTGTACTGCACCTGGTGTGTGCCTTGCCATGAGTCTATCAAGGGGTACAAAAGTGATCCAGGAGTGGATCACTAGACAATGGTCAAGATCATCCTTAGTAACTAAAAGACTAAGGAAATGTTTCTCAATTATGGAGGTGATAAAGGGTTCGTCGTAAAGAGTTACATCAATGCAAGCTTTAACACTAAGCAATACGGATACGTATAGTGGAGCAGCCATTTGGAACAGTTCCAAAATGGAGTGTGGTTGCAGTGTTTAAATTTGACATAGAGATTTGCAAAGTACACACAGATCAGAATGTCGTAGACCCGTTGACTATAAGACCTCTCTGAGATGCAAAGCATAATCGAGCCCCAGAACTCATTGGGTGTTAGATTCATAACAATGCGAATCACATGGTGATGTGAACTAGATTATTGACACTAGTGCAAGTGGGAGAGTCGTGGGAACGAGCCCGACAGTAGAAGGTAGGGGTACGAAGGGAGAGGGCAGATTCCTAGCTACGGCGAGGGTGTACACACGTATGTATGCGTTCAGGCCCCTCTCGTGGAGGTAACAGCTCTACGTCTCAGTGCTTGGGAGCTTTATGTCGTGCGGAATAGAAAGATTCCAATAGTTGCTAACCCTTGCGCAGGAGGGGAGGGGCGGCTTATATCGAGTTCGCTGCCCCTCATAATTATCCCGCATCAAAGGGTCTGGTCGCGGTGTTTAAAGTCTACCGTTACAAGTAACGTACATAATAAAGGGTACTAATGACCATTGAACCAGCATCTGCCCGTTAGGATCTTGATGATGGCTTATGGTCTTCTAGCATCGAGTGAAGCAATGTCCGCCGAGTGACACGCGACTTCCAAATGAGAGGAGGAGGTCCGAGTGGTTTACTGTCGAGTGGTCTGCGACTTCTGCCGGGAACAACTCGGAAGTTCATGCTTGATCTTCAAGTCCTCCCATGTAGTGTCTTCAGGTAGGGTATATGGCCTTGCCTAGGACCCTACCCAAGGTATATATCTCGTCATTAGCCCCCGAATGGGTCGGGGTTTGAGTGGTGGAAGGAGGTATCAACGTCAACCTTGAGTTAATGTGTCCATTCCTCCGAATGATGTTTGGGGTTTCCATGAAATTTGCGTCGATTGAACTCTGAGCGCCGGCGCCCATCCAGGATCAACATGCAAAATCTTCCTTATGATATTCGGGACTTCGATTAAATTTACCTCGATTGAGTACCGGGTGTCGGCGTTCATTCGGGATCGAAACGCAAAACCTTCCAAGTGATGTTCGGGACTTTGATGAAACTTACGCCGAATGAATTCTTCTCCACTTGCCCGGGCCCATTCAACATTTAAAGCGTCCAAGTGGGTGATCAGGGTCTTCTTTGCTCCGAGTGAGTTGAGAGTATCTTGGGAGGCGGCGAGTAGGTCTAACAGGCCCGGATTCTTCAGGATACCAAAATTTGGGAAGCGCGGACGCGATGATGACGCCACGATCAGGGCAAGTAGGAGAACGACGCCTCGATTCTCGTGCCGGTCATCTCGCCATGTACCAGACGCCGTCAGCGGTTGGCGTGCGCGGCTATTTGTCGGGGCCACCGGTCAGCGAAATACTCGACAGTGTATAAAGTGTCCGGAGCTGCGGTTTGCATAGTACCTTCCGCCAGTTTTCCCTCTCCTCCTCCGCCTCCCCTGATCCCATCGCTGCTCTGTGTTCTCTTTCGACCAGAGAAGCAGCTCCGATGACGAAGAATTTGGCGGAGAAGTTGGAGAGGGAAAACAAGGGGAAAAAGCTCAAGGGCAAGAAGCCCTCAACTGCCCAGTTCACTGCGCCGGCTGGGTGGATGCAGGGGGATTTTCTCCCCTCTGTTGTCACCCGCGCCAACCTCGAGGGCCTCATCTCCGACGGGCTTGTGGCAGACGGTGCCTGGAGGCTGCCGGGGGAGGAGGACCAGCCGGAGCCACGTGACGAGGAGAGGGTCCTTCTGCTCTCTCATGTGGAAAGAGGTTTCTACATGCCTCCCCATCCATTCTTTCGGGGTTTTCTGAATTTCTTTGGTGCACAGTTGCATCACTTTCCTCCAAAAACCATGGCATACTTGTTAGCATTCGTCACCCTGTGCGAATGCTTCCTGTGGTGCACTCCCCATTGGCGGTTGTTTAAGCATCTCTTCACAGTCAGATCCTAGACTATGAAGAAATCCCTCCCCATGGACGGGAAGACGCACTTGCTCCAGGTGTGCGGAGGTTTAGGGGTCCAGAAGAGTCAGCGTAGTTCCTTTCCTGCCATCACTTTTCCTGAGTTTGTCAGGGGCTGGCAATCGACCTGGTTCTACTGCAAGGACGTAGCACCACCGAACATGTCGACTAGTCTTCCTCCCTTTACTCCTGACCGCCCCACCGCCCCAAAGTCCCTGAAGGTGACCGACGAGGAACATGTCCAGGTGGGCATCTTAGTCGAGGCGGTGGTGCAGCTGATCCGAGGCGGTGTGACGGGCATGGATCTGCTTGAAACGTTCGTCGGTCGACGCATTCAGCCGCATCAAGCCAGGGGCCACACCATGTGGCATTATGCCGGCCCAAGGGACTCGACCAGGACGCATCCAGAGGAGGTCACACAGGAGACTGTTGAGCAGTGGCTCCGGAATATCACGGGGGCCTGCGATAATCCCGCAGGGGCCAAGAGGGTCCGGACTTATTCCGCCGAGAACCCCTCGAAGAACTTGGTGAGTTACGTAGCATCGACTGATATATTTATACTGTCGAGTGATGCATTGATTTGTGGACTGACTTTCTCATTGGAATCGTGCAGGAGTGGACAAACATGCACTCGCCCGTTCCTAACGGGGACCATGTGGACGAGGGCGTGGCGAGTGAGGGTGGCAGCATGGACGGCGACGGTCCCGACGACATCGAGGACGACTACGATGACTCTGGTGACGAGGCAGAAGTCGAGTCACCCCCCCCATCGTGAGAGTCGCACCAAAGCCTGCCATGACCCGACAGCTGCGGAGGACAAGGCCCCGGGCCCAAGCAAGAAGAACCCAAAAAGTAGCCGCACCTCGACCGTCGAGTCAAGTAAAAGACTAGCCAAACAGCCCAAGCCCGCCATCTCCAAGCCTCGCAAATCCTTGCCCCGCATGAGGGCGGCCATACCCGTCGTCTCCACGTAAGTGTTTACTCCTGAATATTTCTGTCGATTGAAGTCTTCGAGTTATATCTGAGTGAAAGCTGCTCAATCTTTCAGAGCTGCTACATTTGCAACCTCGCCTCCTCCAGGTGGGGGAGACACGATGGATGTTGACACCGCTGATGCCGCCACTTCTCATAGAGGTGAGGAAGTTGCTGGTTTGTCTGAATGGGGCTCAGCACATGCAGATGCTGATGCTATCGATTGTTGTTGCAGAAGTTATTTATGTGGAGCATGACGAGGAGCCATTGCAAGCACCTCAGCGCCCAGCCGCAGAGTCTTCCGGGGGGGGGGGAGGTGGCTTGGCGCAACCTAGGGTTGAGACTGCCATGCCTTTGTCGCACACTCCTCCGGCCATCTCGACTATCATGACGTCGACTTCAACTGGGCCCCCTCCGGCCACCTCGGTTGCTCGAGCGACCATGCCAACCCCACCTGTGACGGCCTTCCCAGTGTTCCGCACTCTGAAGGATCAGACCGGAGCTATGAAAGAAGCCATGATCCAGGCGGAGCAGCTCATGTTGAGGTCCAAGGAGGCGTTCGAGGCCAGCAAATGGGCTTATGACGTCAGTTCAGCTCTCCGCACCAACGTCCGAGTAACTTCTTTTGTAAGTCCACTACTAGGAAAAGGGCTATAGCTAATATAGACATTAGTGGCACACTATGTATGTGGTGCGCCATTAACGGCCATATTACTAATGGCGCACCTGGTGTGTGGTGAGCCATTACTAGTTGTGTCCTGGCCCCACACGCCTCTCAAGACTTACCAGTGGCGCACCAGGTGGAAGTGCGCCATTACTAGTTTTAACTATTAATGGTGCACCACACACATGGTATGCCACTAGTAACTATTTTTTTTCAATTTTATTTTCAAAACTAGTAATGACAGACGATGCACGTGGTGCGCCATTAGTAACCCTGGTTACCAATGGCGCATTCTTAGGTGGTGCGCCATTAGTAACCTGAGAGCAGCTAGATATTTTTTTTACAGCCACCTACCACACTCACTTTCCCCACTTCATTCTCTCCACCTCTAGCTACCAGCTTGGTCTCTGCTGCCTCCTCCTCCTCACCATATTTGCACCATAGATTCACCCAAATTAAGAGGTTAAATTTCCTTTTTTGATAGGTAACTATGGGGAAAGCTTTCTTTATGTTCTAGATCTACTTTTTTCTCCCTCCAATGTACACACTTTTTATGGCCTAGATCTACGTATGTTTGTGGTGCGTCATTGTTTGTGGTGATGGCCCTCCCCTAAATGTTGCCAATATTTTGTCGGAATGTTGATTCATTTCCGTTTCGGCGAGAATTTGGCACTATGCATTCTTTTTGGTCCTATTTTTAGGCAAAGTCATGCCAATTTTTTTTTTGGTTCTAAAATATCGTTTTCCTCCATCTTGGTTCTAAAATTTTTTGGTTCTAAAAGCTTGGTCCTATTTTGGTTCTAAAATATCGTTTTGCTCCATGGTCCAAGACGGGTAACGCAAGAGCTGTCGCCCGAGAGAAAGCCAAGCTGGATAAACTAGAGATAGATGCGGTTACTCCATTGTACGAAGGATGCAGGCCCAAGGATTCCCGCCTAAAACTAATGCTCATGGCTCTGGAGATGAAGGTAAAGCACAAAATGGCCGACGCATGCTTCGACGAGAACATGTCATTCTGGCATGAACGTCTTCCCAAGGGGAACAAGGGCCTAACCAGTTTGGCGGAGGCGAAGAAAATCATGTGTCCTCTATATTTACCGCACGTGAAATACCATGTGTGCATGAACGATTGCATCATTTATCGGGACGAGCACGCGGAGTCTACCATATGTCCGGTGTGCGGCGTCACTCGATACAAGAAGAGGAAGAAAGCTCCTCGAAAAGTGGTGTGGTACTTTCTGGTCACTCCTCATCTGTAGCGGTATTTCACAGACCCTAAGCTAGCAAAGCTCCTGCGTTGGCATGTGGATAGGGAGGAGAAGAAGCGAGAAGATGAAGGAAATGATCCGGAGATAAATAAAAAAGACAAGATGCTGAGTCACCCTAAGGATGCGAGCCAGTGGCAAGCGTTGAACTTCGATCACCCAGAATTTGGGGATGATCCAAGGAACATCTTGCTGGGTGCGAGCACCGATGGAGTCAATCTGTTTGGCAGCCAAAGAAGCACACATAGCACCTGGCCTGTGTTTGTGCGCATGTGCAACCTTCCCCCCTAGATGTGCATGAAGAGGAAGTACATTCACATGGGTATGCTAATTGAAGGGCCGAAACAACCAGGGAACGACATCAATCTGTATCTCGGGCTGCTGAAAGACGAGCTAGACACGCTGTGGAAAATGCCAACCAATACGTGAGACGCCACAGCAAAACAATATTTCCCCATGAGAGCCGCACTGGTCACGACGGTGCACGACTTTCCCGGTTACGGATATGTCGCAGAACAGGTGGTCCACCGATTTAATGCATGCGTCAGGTGCATGGATGACACAACGGATCACCAGCTAGATAGAGATCCCGGGTCTTCGAAAACCATGTTCTTGGGACATCGAAGGTGGCTTCGCGACGATGACGCATGGAGAAAACGCAAGGATCTGTTCGATGGTGAAACCGAACCCCGAAGACCCCCACGTACGAGTAGCAGCGAGGAAATAGATGAGCTATTGAAAAATTGGAAAGAGTGCCCACCGACGGGAAAGAAGCAAAATGGGCCAGAGCCGCTGCTGAAGGAATGGAAAACGAGGTCTCTTTTCTGGGACTTGCCATACTGGAAGATCCTCCGTGTGCTTCACAGCCTTGATGTCATCCATATCACGAAGAACGTGTTTGAGAGTCTGTTTGGTACCCTGCTCAACATGCTAGAGAGGACCAAAGATGGGCCGAAAGCAAGGGTGGACTTTCAATCAATGGGCATCAGGGAGGAGCTTCGTGCAAAACGCCCTAATGATGATAATGATGATGAGGCGAAGGACACAGAAAGTCATCGCAACAAAGGCAAAAAGGACAAGAAGATCGAATAGGAATGCCCTTCCGCGTGCTTCACTCTAAGTCAGAAGGAGATCGAGAAGTTTTTCACCTGCCTCGTAGGAGTCAAACTTCCTTAAGGTTACGCGGGGAAGATAAGTAGATACCTAGACTCGGCGAAGCAGAAGTTCAGCGGGATGAAGTCTCACGACTCTCACGTGCTAATGACGCAGATACTTCCAGTTGCAATCCGTGGGATCATGGACGCGCATGTCCGTGAAATGCTATTTGGCCTATGCAACTTTTCCGACGTCATCTCCCAGAAGTCGGTTGGCGTGAAGCAACTCAGAAGGCTACAGGAAGAGATCATAGTGATACTATGTGAGCTTGAGATGTACTTCCCACCCACATTCTTCGACGTTATGGTGCATCTGCTGGTCCATATCATGGAGGATATCATCCAACTCGGGCCGACGTTCCTGCACAGCATGATGCCGTTTGAAAGGATCAATGGTGTCATCAAAGGATACGTTCGCAACAGGGCACGTCCAAATGGAAGCATAGCCAAGGGCTTTCTGACCGAAGAGTGCATCTCCTTCTGCATGAATTATCTAGTCATCGAGAACCCCGTTGGTCTGCCCATCAACGGGTACCTCGGCAGGCTCGCTGGATGGGGTCACCACGAGGGTTGCCGCGAAATGCATGTTGATTTCAAGGGTCGACTCGCCGACTTTGAAAGAGGAAACCTAGTCGCGCTACAACACATAGACGTGGTCGATCGTGGGGTGGTAGAGCACAAAACCTTTATTGATAAGACGTACAATGACCGAGGCCAATAGAGGACGGATGGAGATATAATCAAAGAGCACAACTCATGTTTCACGCGTTGGTTCAAGACAGGCTTCTATCGTACCTTTTACATGAGGATTCTTCCACGCTAGAAAAACTCATATTCGCCTTGTCACAGGGCGCCGAGGATAACCCGATGACCTATGAGGCATAAGATATCAACTGCTATACATTCTACACCGACGAAAAGGACATGAAGAGCGATTATCAGAACTTGGGGGTAATGATGGAATCCTACACTATAACTACAAGGACAGATACTACGGAAGGATCAAGGAGGTCTGGGAGCTGAGCTACGCTAGAGAGAAGGTCCTGATGTTCCGTGTTAGATGGGCCAAGAGCGTCCTAAAAGAAGACCGATATTTCACCACCATGGTTATACTCGAAGCCAAATCCAAGACCGCGGGTGCAAACGTCACCGCAAAAAATGAGCCATGGGTACTGGCTTGCCAAGTGGACCAATGCTTCTTCATTACCGACCCGTCAAACCCAAGTCATTTTGTCGTGAGGAGAGGCAAAAGGAACAACATCGGAATGGATGGAGTCGCCAATGAGCAAGACTTCGTCAAGTACGGTGATCCAAAGATGGAATATGACGACGACGATGAAGTACCATACACCACAAGAAGAAGAAGGACCACCCTACCTAAAGGACGTCCATTCAAGAGAAGAACTCAAGGGGTTCCGGGGCTAAATTATTCAACTGTGAGAAAGAAGGGCAAGAAGATTGTGAAAATATGGCAAAGATCGAATCACGACATGCCGGCCGCGTGTGTGTGTCAGTGGCAAGCTCAATCTTTGATGATTGTTATTTCATGTCACTTGATTTCAACACTGTGTATCTTGTTGGCTTTCCATCACCATCTCCCAACGGGTGTATTCTTGTTCACAATTCGCTGCCACACTGTGTATCTATGCATCCCCTTCATTCTAATATATCGACACACGATGCTTTTGCATGTGTGCAAAAATCCCCACTCTTTTTAACTAAGTAGCACCTAACCATAAGGATTCTACATGTGGTTCCTACGCAATAGATAACTTTGTATCATAGTGAACCAACTACACAACAACCACCAACATACACACTTTGTATCATACCATGTCATATAATTCTAAATTATTACATGCAAACTAAAATCCAACAAAATAAAAAAACAGTTAGTAATGGTGCACCAGGGGAAGGTGCGCCATTGCTATCACTGTTTCTATGGCGCACCCCTAAAAGGTGCGCCATTGATATACCAATAAAAAATGTTAGTAATGGCGTACCAGGAGAAGGTGCACCATTGCTATCACTGTTTTTATGGCGCACCCCTGAAAGGTGCGTCATTGCTAACCCTCCCCCCACTACGGCCTTCTGTCCCTCCCTCGATCCCCTTCATATCACTGTTCACAACCGGCCCTCCAACCCCCGACCGTCGCCTCCCACCACCGCCCTCGCTGCCATCGACTGCGTCTCCGTCACCGGATCCCCCCCCCGCCGCCTGCCGGAGCCCGCCTCGCCGCCTACCTACCTGCTTCCTCCCCCTACTATAAGTGCCTCTCTCATAGCCGCCGCCGCCCCCCGCTCCTTCCCCTTCCCCTTCCTCTTCCCCTCCCCCCGCTCTGGCCCGCCCATCGCCGCCGCCGCCACCACGGTGCACCTCCACGGTCTCCGCCCACACCTCCCCCTCACCAGCACAACCCGCGGAACTGCGGCGGTGGCCATCACGGCGCCGGCGCCGGAGCCGCAACTCAAAAGCATCATCACAAAAATAGAGATGCACGATTTGATTTTGAAAGATATTATGGTGATACCTCAACAAATAATATTTAGAGATTATGCTAGAACAAATGGTATTTAGAACCCCCAACAGTTACAATGATAAATGGATGTTTGATCAACATAGACGGTTGCAAGTGGACAACAGAGCTTCTCATGATGCTCCATTTGAATTCAAATGATGTCACGATGATAGCTGGTGCTGCTTCTCTAACAACAAGCATATCCATGATTTATCTATGTCGAATCTCTTTGCTAATAGCTTTGAGAAGAACTTCTAACACAAAATCCAAATTTAGTGCTTTTCAGAACATTGCCTTGCCTTTATATATATATTATATATATATATATATATATATATATATATTTGTCTGGCCTGGCTTCTTTTTTAGTTTGTAGTTATCCCACTCTTCTTATTCTCTGTTCGGCTGTGCTTGAACGATTTTTATTATCTTTTCTATTGATGTCATATTGTCAGATGCGTTAGCTATTTACACCATCACCTAGCAGGTACTATGCTACTGTACTGATATTCCAGAAGTCTTATCTTCTCTGTATAGGCTGTAGTGTTTTCTTTTCTTTATTTTTGATGACATATTGTAAGCTGTTTATACCACCAGTTAGCACTAATACTATGCTTGTACACTGGCTTTAGTAAATTTGGTGCCTATATAATATTTTTTTTTTACCATGAGCCAAACCATGTATGGCTTATATTTCCAGTCCACGGATATTGTTATTGGTTCATCAGCTATTAGGTCGATATTACAGAAAAGAAAAGGTTTATGGAGATTGAGTGATAGTAGCTGCCATGTTCCACTAAATGGAGTGAGTAGTTCTCATGACTCATCTTTCTATGTGTTTGATCCTTCTTCTGTGGCAGTTCGGTGGCGGAACATTGGTTTTTAGTCGCCCGTCCCGTGAGCGGTGTTCTTCAGCTAACTTGTGACAGATGGACGAACCCATCTTTATATTTACACTCAAATGGAAGAACTTTGATGAAGACTTATGGTTTTATTGGGATTCTTTGCTGGTTTAGATATTCTAACGTGCAGCAACCATACACCGAAATATCATTTGTGCCCGTTATCGCTGAAATGTTGATTCATTTCCGTTTCGGCGAAAAACGGGCACTTCTAGGTCAAGAAAATAGCAAAGGTCATGCCGAATTTTATCAAGACTAGTATCAAGACTAGGTCAAGAAGTAGTGTTCTTCTCTTTATCAAGACTAGTAGCTATGGGTGAAAGCCTCACAACCTTGACTACTAGTATTCATCCCATGAAAGTATCATCTCAGGCTTTCAGCTACTAGTATTAATTGTAGATCACCATGGCACTGATTATTAGCCATTTTCTTCCTATTTAGAGCGAACATGGCGAACAACGATGGGGCCGGCAGTTCGGGCAAGCCATTCTGGGAGTTGTCCCAGGAGATGGAGGAAGAACGTCACCGCAATGAGGACGCTGCGAAAGACACCGATCCCGACTACACAAACCCTAGTGGCGTCAGGGATGACACCACTAATGATGCCACCAGGGATGCCACCACTGATGATGGCAGCGAACACACAGATGGCAGCCAACCGAAGAGGCAACGGAAGGACCGGCGCCCGAACGTGCTCGGCACCGTCAAGGAGGAATTTACTAAAGTGTCCTGCAGTGGGCATCCAACGGTGCCCAAAGAATTAGTTCGTGGGTACACGGGACAACTCAGGTGCATTCTTCGTAGCATCGTCTCGATCAACAACGAGAACCTAAGGCATCCTGACCGAGGGAATTTGCGCAACCTCCTCTTCACGAAGCTGCACGAACGATTCAAGTTCCCCGGTGACTTCGGAAACACACGCCTCTCAGGGAATAATGTGAACAGTGCGGACCTAACGAAGATGAGCACGGCCCTGGCTACTTGGAGAGCCGCGGTGAAGAGAAAGATTCTAAGTGGTGATAGTTATGAGAAGATCAAGGCGACAAATCCTTCGATCAGCGAAGAGGACTACCTGGAGTTCAAGATCAAGTGCGAGAGCAACGTATCTGCGGAATCAAGTCAGTGGGGGAAAGATATGCGGGACTTGAACTTAGGGGTCCACAAACTCGGTCCCGGTGGTTACAGAGTGCCGGAATCTAAATGGGATAAGGAGGACGCGGTGCGTGCCGCACAAGGCCTACCGCCCCTCTTCGATAAATACCATGAAAAGCAGACCAGGAACTATGTCAGGGCCCAGTAAAAGGTGGACCCGGTAACTGGGGAGCTTACCACGGATCTGAAGGTGAAAGAGCTTGAGCGTGTTCTAGTAAGGAATACACCCCCGCGTAATTAGCTCCATATGGTTGCATTCTAATGAATGAAGCCAAATTTCTAAATGGTTCACGTTCCTTCCGCAGGAAACTGAAAGCAGTAGCGTGGGGTCTCAGAGATCCCCGCCTGCTGCCCCTTGGGACACCTCTTTAAATAGGGCGTTGGACGTTCTGAAACAAAAGGATAAGTTCAGTAAGCCGTCGTCAGCTGGTCATGTGGCCGGTGAAGGCTTGTCCACGAAATGGTCGGAATACTATCAGGATGGGCAAAAGGAGAGAAAGACTAGCTTGGAAAGCCAGGAGCGTGAGGTTAACGGACTCAAGGCAAAAGTGGCGCGAATTCCCGAGATAGTCCAAGAGCATGTGCGAGACCAACTAGGAGCGACGATCACCGCCATTATGCCTTCCTTGCTTGAGGGGCTGCGAGGGTGGATTGCGGGCGGCCAACAGGTGCCGCCCCCGATTCCCATCTTCACGGGCAGCAACTTGCACAACACGCCGGCAATGGTGTCTCTAGCGGAGGCGGCATTGGTGTCTCCGACGGAGGCGGCATTGGTGTCTCCGGTGTCGGCACCGGTATTGGACCTTAATGCACCCGGGTATGGGAAGAATATGCCGGCCGGCACCTCGGCAGCAAGCGGCCCCTCCGTCACTTGCATGCCTGCTGTTGTCTGTGCCTCGACATTAGCCGAGCTCAACTCCATCACGGTAACTAAGCCTCGGACGATGACTACTTCATCTCCTTGCCTTTGACTGGGCATCCCTGACGCCCTACATGTTTTCGCAGGGCGCCGCCAACATTCCATGCACTCTCCTGCACTTCATGGACGGTGAGTTGATCGATGTTGCCAAGGCCAAAATTGTTGAACCGGGCAACCACGTGTTCCACGGTAATCCGATGCCACCCACAGTGTATAATGTTCAACTAGTTCGGGTGTTGGGGGGCTACGGCGACTTGTTACCTCCGTATCGACCCCCTGGGCCCAACGAAGATGATATGATGACCCTCAGCGCCTGCTTAAACTGGTCCATGCTTTGGCCGAAGAGCCAGATTCTTTTGGGGGCAGGGGACACCACCGCACAGACAACACCACTAGTCGTGCCGGCGCCAAGCCATGGCAAGACCACCGCAATGTTACCGCCTTTAGCTGATCCAGACTTGCATATGGCACAAGATCCGGACGTCGACGATGATACATTTTCCAATGTCGATAAGTACATTAACAAAGATGGGTACGGAGATGAATTCTTGGGGCCTCTTTCTCAAGAACCCAACCCTACAAAAGACGATCGCGATCTAGCTGGTACCGCAGAGAAACCCAATTGCAACAGGCATCGTCTGTTCAGTTCTCAGCAGACGCCTCTAGCTCCCACCTTCACCGAGACTCAAACAGCTGAGATGCGAAATATTATCAGCCCCGACACACTCAAGAAGCTGGTCTCTGAGCAGAACTCGATCCCATTACAGCAGAAGAAGCAGAAGGCACAGAAAAGTAAAAATAACAAGGGTGCGAGCCAGTCGGCACTGAGCACAATCCGTGCTCAGGACGGGCCACCAATACCTATGGATATCTCGAGGAGGGTGCATGTGGCGAGTAGGCCGATGCTACCGACAAATCTGCTCAATGCTGCAACCGGTGCTATGCGGAGTCTGCATGACGGTGTTCTTACTATGGAGAAGCGGCGTCTCACCAAGAATGATGTGGCGAACCCGGTTTTCATGGCCAAGGGGCCAGAGGGCAAGGCCTTTGTTGAGAGCACCGTCGAGCGTATGATCGTCCTGCGGTTTGATGACATCTTCGCTATGTTTAACCTTTATCCGCTGCACTACACCTTCGCTCGGCTATTTTCGCTCAGTATGGAGATGCGGATCATTAGAGACAAGAACCCGCACATCGTGATAGTCGACCACTTCTACATGCGTGCCAAGATCATGGGCAGTGCTGGGGACCGGCAAGTCGCGAGTTCATACCTCAAGTGCGTCATTCTAGCGAACCCAGAGTAAGTTATCCCCTCACCGCCCCGTAACATATGATTTCTTAGATTTCGATCGTTTTTTCCTAACATTCCGTGTATTGTGCAGTGACACACATTGCACACTCATCCTCTTAAGCCCGAAATATTCCATGGCCACGTATTTCGACTCGGACCGTCAGTCGAAGAAAGACTACACAAATATCAAGAAGTTCTTGATGATGCTCTCCCCGGCTATGCCAAATCTAGAGGCACCTTCAGGAGGCCAACTTGTAGGTATGGCAGGCTTGTGTAAACCCACGTAACGACGTTCCCTGCGTCAAGCAGCCGCCTGGCAGTCAGAAGGATGCCTACTACGCCCTCCATCACATGCGGGCGATCGTACGGGACCTTGATCACCTTATGCTACCAAGTAATCTCAAACATTGGGCCACACGCTTGTCGGAAATCCAGGACGCGGACATCAGACAAGAATTCTTTTGCATCTAGTCTGATATTGTGGAAATCATCTATCAAGATGTCCATCGTACCTCAAGGCAGTTCTACATCAAATATCAACCGTCCAATAGTGAAATAAAAACAATGCTAGAAATGCAGGCTGACAACGACCGCACATTCATGACCATCACGAAAGACGGCGGCTTCATCCATGCTTCGGTCCCTAAGGCGAGTCGAAAGTAGTGATGCTATGTAGTTCTTGAAGAAGAGTTTAGCTCATGTTGTAATTAAACTTTAATGAACTTGTATGTCTCTTTAGTTTGGACAATCGTTCAACTTATATGTAACCGATGCTATTTATTAGTAGGACCATGAATCGTGCTATTAATGTGTTGCTTTTCTCTTCCGATCCTTTTGTTCCATACTTATATATTGCTTATATATTATCCATGAATTGCTAATAACGTTTTGTTTGTCTAGTGCATAGAGATGCCGTCGTATGTCGTGTACAAGGGTAAGGTTCCCGGAGTCTACGACAACTAGGAGGAGTGTCGATGACAGGTTCACCATTTCAGCGGTAACAGTTACAAAGGGTACACCACTACGGCGGAGGCGGAAGCTAGATATGCGCGCTATCTAGCGGGAGAGAGGAGGGAGCAGAGGAGGAATCAGATGAAGACCAGTTTCATCGCGATGATGCTCATCGTGACCAGAGCTCTCTTCTATGTGATGGTAGTTTAGATGATCAATATCGACTTTGTAATGTGACGACAAACTCGGCTAATACGATGAACTTTGCTAATGTCTCAAGACCTAAACTTGGCTAATGTTTGAACTTTGTTCGCTATTTCGAATTGGGAGACTAATATGATGAATTCTATTGTGTGATGTTTATATTCTGTGCTGTAACGTATTTTGTAACCTGTGAAAATACCAGAAAAGCAAAAAATAATAATTCCTACTACTGATAGTAGTGGCGCACCATATTGAGCATTAGTGGCGTAGCAGGAACAAATACCAGTGGTGCATTATGAGGCATAGTAATGGCGCACCTGGGGGCATAGGTGGAGGCAAATATGGCCCCCTTGGAGGCATAGTAATGGCGCACTGTTGGACATAGTAATGGCGCACTCTGTGGTTCACCACTATTATCTGGGATAATAATGGCGCACGAGAGGTGCGCCATTACTATTAGTCACTAGTGGCGTGTTAATAGTGGCGCACCCATAGTGCGCCATTAATAGAAAAAACGGGTGCGCCACTCACAACCAATTTTGTAGTAGTGGTCCATTGTCGATTGAATTCTTGTCTTCTCTTGGCTGTTGTACACCCACTGGGGGTTTGCCATAGCATACTCGGATTTTGTCCATGCGAATAGGTCGGACCACAGTCGAATTGATTTTGGCGGTTACTTGACGGATCAAGAGTTAGCCGTCCCAGTAGGGGCGCTCTTAGCACACCCACTGGGTGTAGTCCCCGAGACCACTGTCGAGTACTTGTATCGTCAAGGGTCTTAGAGTTTGTCGTATCCACCTCTCCGTAGTTACCTTGCAGGTTTCATGGATCTTATTGAGAACCCATGATATGAGGTTGCATAAGGATCGATTGAACTTCACAGAGAAGGTAGGCACGTCACTCGACGGGTCGAGTACACGGACAGGGCTGACCTTGTCGAATCCTTTAATAGCCAGTGGGAGCACTCTCAGTGCACCCACTGGGTGTAGTCCCCGAGACCACTGTCAGGTGCTTGACCTGGCAAGGGTCTTCTATAGAGACTTGTTCATCGCAGGCGATAAATGGTAGGTTTGAAAACTTGTCGTACATGTGGTACTAAAGTTGCTCGACATATCGAGTGAATTTTTTCTGAAGGTTACTTGATGGATCGAGAGTTAGCCGCTCAGTGGGGGCGCTCTTAGCGCACCCACTAGGTGTAGTCCCCGGGACAACTTTCGAGTGCTTGCATCGGCAGGGGTCTTTAACAGAGATGGTTCCGGATTTATTTACGACGTGCGGAGCGCCAGTGTAGCAACCCGACCTGAAAGGTCGAATCTCCAGTGTTTCTGCACCATCCCAAGATCATGCTGGTACACACACGGTACATCCATCTATATATCAAAGTGAAATCACACAGCTTTATTAATCAAAATCTCATATCTAGTTCTTTATTACAATAATGATTACAATAAAGTGGCTGAAGGCCAACTCATGAGATAAACTAAACCAATGTCTTGCGGAAGCATCAAAGGTAGTTGAGTCCATCTGACTCCAAGGGCATCTCACCGAGCATAGAGCGTATCCTCACTCCTGGTCGGAAAAATACTCTGCAACATGACACGTTGCAGCCGTGTAGGTTAGCATATTGAATATGCTGACAATGTCACAAAAGAGGGGTGTAAATTAATCATCTATTCTATATGCATATATGGCAGGTGGGGTAATAAGTTTGCATAAAGCGAATTTTTTTCCTACATCAAGACAGAGCAAAGCAAAAGTTATTACTACAATGTTGGTTGATTAATGAGATGGTTCCACCAACCAATTCTCATACACAAGTTGTCATTAATACCCTCATCAATATAATTCTTTGTGTTGAGAATTCCAGATAGTTTCAGTTCCTTTGGCTCAAGTTGTCCATGACCGCGGACACGGCTAATCGATTAGGTTTGGGTACTCTGCAGAGTTTTGCACATGTTCCCCACAAGATTTGGTCGCCTCCGTTGGATTTCTCGCACTTCCGGGTGTTTGAGAAACGGATGACCAAAACATGGTCTTCTAAAGGGTTTCCCTGAGACTCTGTCGGTGCCCATCCTTTCCTACCATTCTTCTACATCTCGTTGCACCGCCTGTCTCCAGGGTCACCACATTATCCAACCAAGCCAGAGCCCATAATGGCGTGTGGCTGTGCAGGTAAGTTTTGGGTCTTGAAGTATCCATCCATCTCTTTGTGCCTGGTTGGACCTTTCCGCGTGAATACTGGCACTTCTCTAGCAACACCTAGTCTAACCACTAGTTTCTCCATGGCGCCGCTCAACCATCATCTACCCAGAGGTATGTTGAAAACTCGGAGTCTTCTATACTCATACTCACAGTTCTGGTTTTGCAGGTCGTAGATCTGGGCTTGGAGATGATCAATTCTATTATAGAGCTTGAGGAGGTGTTCCCAGATGTGCTTGGCATCGATCTTGTGCTTGTTGGTGAACTTTGTAATCATCATGTGGTTGGTGTTGAGTCCGCGTTCCACCATCCCTTGGTACTTGAAGACTTGCTGATCCATTGCTTCGCGCCTCGTCTCCAGGTTTCCGGTCTTCTTGGGCCCCTCAACGTCACGGATGTGCATCACCCCCTCAGGCATCTCAATGGTTTGAGGTTGTTGCAGCACCTCCGCGAGGTAAGGGTTGATGACCTTCTCCAAGAACTTGTCCTTCGGAATCTTTGGGGACACCATAGTGATCTAAATCTGTCTGCACAACAGCTCGAAACAAAAATAGAGGATATTTGCGTGATACGAGGGTCAGACCTTTAAGGAGATTATATAATGAATTTTTACCGACCATAAGGAGTGTTCCACAAGAAAACGGAGTCCGGGAGGCACACGAGGTGCTCACGAGCCCCCCAGGCACGCCCAGGGGGTGGGGCCACGCTTGGCAGGCTCGTCGCGTCCTCGTGCGCTTTCCAGACTACCTTAATTTTTTGTATTTTTCTAATTATTCCAAAACGAAGAAAAATTGCTGTTGGAAAAGTTTTGGAGTCGGTTTGCTTACCGTATCACATACCTCTTCGTTTTCGGAGTCTGAAACAGGATGGTAAACATCCCTTATGTACTCCTCTCGGGTTATGGTATTAATTATATTGCTTTCTACATTTATGGGAGTACCTGAGATATAATGCTTGATTCTTTGCCCATTCACAGCTCTCGGAAAAGTGCCTTCCGCGTTGTTGATTTTGATGGCGCCGGAATGATATACTTCTTCGACAATATAAGGACCTTCCCATTTAGAGAGAAGCTTGCCTGCAAAAAATCTTAAACGAGAATTGTATAGCAAGACATAATCACCTACATCGTATAGCAAGACATAATTGCCTGCAAAAAATCTTAAACGTTTTTGTATCCTTTTATCATGCCACCTCTTGACTTTTTCTTTAAACAACTTGCTTTTTCATATGCCTGAGTTCTCCATTCATCAAGTGAGATAATATCAAATAACCTCTTCTCACAAGCAAGCTTGAAATCAAAGTTGAGCTCTTTGATTGCCCAATAAGCCTTATGCTCTAGCTCAGGAGGTAAATGACATGCTTTACTGTAAACCATTTTATAAGGAGACATGCCCATGGGATTCTTATAGGCAGTTCTTTAAGCCCACAATGCATCATCAAGTTTCTTAGACAAATTCTTTCTAGACCTATTGACTGTCTTTTGCAGAATTGTAACATCCCAAATTTGGAATGTTATAATAAATACAAGAATGATTGTTTGTTTGCTTGAGTGATTGAAATTGAGTGAAATTTGAAACTTTTTGTAAACTTTTGAATGAGAGGGAATAAAATTTCTTTTCAATTCAAATTCTGACTTTTCAAACCAGTGAGAGAAGATGACATGACTTCTTCAACATGAAAAGATTTGGAAAGGGAATTTGAAAACCATTTGAAAATTTCTCATATGGAGATCACTTCCATATTTGATTTTTCCTATTTGAAATTTGTAAGCATTCAAACCCTTGACAAAGTTTTTGAGAGGAGTAATATGACACTCCAAATCAGGGGTATTTTTGTGAAGTATTTGAACCATAAAACCCAAGGGGTTATTTGAAAAATATTTGCAAAAATAAATAAAGCCATTTAAGCATTTTTTGAAAATATTTTTTTAAGTATTCATTTTGACAGAGAAAAAATGTTCATTAAATGGCACTTAATTCCCTGGTCATTTTGGTATATAAAACTTTATTTTTTGGACAGGTTTTGAATGCTTTAATGATATTTTAAATGCTCTATTAATTAAAAAAAGGAAAATAGTTAACGCGTATTAAAGCCCCGGCCCACCGCCTCTAACCCCTCCACCGAAACCCCTCCGCAACGGTCACCGCTGACCGCGCCCTCTCCCTCTCTCTCGCTGATGCCCCGGCCCCACCGACCGATCCCGCTAACACCGCGGTCGTCCCCTGCATCTCGGCCCCGCTCCACGCCGGCGACCCCGAGCCGGAGATCTCTCCCCTCTTTCCTTCCCCAACCGCCCCGAGGCCCCTATAAGGACCCCTGCCTCACCTCAACCCGTTTCGCCCGTTTCCCCCTCGTCCGACCCCCTCCCCTCCCTGTAATAGATCACGGTAGCCCGAGCGCCGCCGCCACCCCCTTGCTCTCGTGCCACTCCTCC
Organism: Hordeum marinum; assembly: GCA_022496015.1. NCBI lineage: Eukaryota > Viridiplantae > Streptophyta > Magnoliopsida > Poales > Poaceae > Hordeum > Hordeum marinum. The sequence continues at coordinate 454,637,470 of CM039672.1, read as the reverse complement.
CCGCCGTCCTCGAGCCCTTTCGAGCCCACCATCCACCTCCCCATGGCCAGGAGCCCTTCCCCGACGACCACGCGAACGCCGCTGCCGCCTCGGAGCTCGTCGCTGATGCCCCCGACCACCCGCGACGACGCCAGGACCAACACCCGACTTGCCGTCCTCGTCCGGATCGCCTGGTGCCTTCGCTGTGGCCGGAATACCACCAGAGCACCGTCCTCATTGACCCCACCTCTTCTTCCTCGTTGTAACTTCGCTGGAGTTGACCTCCACCACGGTAAGACGCCGGAACCCTCTCCCCTCCGTTAGATCTCGATCCTAAGGCTAGGATTAGATCACTTAAACACCGAAACATTTTCTTCTAAGGCTCGTCCGTCCGCTCATTTCAGTCTGACACGCACCCCTCCGTAGCCTATCAGAAACTGCCACGTCACCCCCTGTCTGTTAGTTTAGTTTTTTCTTTTTTTGTTACTGTTTTAGAAAACACAATAGGTTCTGTTTGCATTGTTCTAGTTTCTGTTGATATCAAATTTGACCATATTTGAATATTTTAAAATTGATTTCAAACAGATTTGATTCAAATCTTATTTTCTGAATATCTTGAGTTTAAAAATATATTTTTAGTTGATTCTTTTTGCTACTTGTCACTAGTGGCCTTAATTATCAGTAGCTAGAGTTTTTTTTTAATATTTTATTGTACTCTTTTCAAGCAAAACAGAATCTGTTTAGTTCCTATTAGGTTTATTTATATTTCTTTTGTTTTAAATTGTTTTAAATTAAATTTTTTATTTTATATTAGTTATGGATTTTATAAATTTTTCTGTTAGATAATACTATCCCTTCAAAAAAATATTTTATTAGTTGATTGCATGAAAATCAATTATAGTTCTATTATAACTTGCAATTGGATTTTCATTGCTATGTTGATCTTCTATTTGAAAATAGTTTCCACAAATTATTTTATAGGTTTGATTTGCTGTTAGTCTAAGTTTAGACCAGAAACAATTCGTATTATAGTTGAGATTGTGTGTGGCTTAAGCCAAGGATGACCTTGTTTTATATCAAAAGAATAATCTTTATAAAACCTTTTCAATTTGTTCTGTTTGGAAGATAAAGACTTATGAGAAAATACTTTCTATTAATTATTTGTTTTAAAAATTTGTTTTTCATTTGTTAACTTGGTATTTTCTGCTGATATGTTCTAGTAGTTAAAAACTTATGTTGTTAGAGTTTTGTTTTCTTAATTATTAATTGTTCTTCAAAAGTAATTCTTTTTGATATTAAAATAATTTACCAAAATACTATGGTTACATTTTACTTTGTTTTTGTTTAGTTACTTCTGGAAATAGGATCATTTGTAGAGAAAACCAACCCTTGGTTGTGTTGATGAAGTTTGGTTGGTTTGAGTTTTGTCTTAAGTATTTCCTTCATCACAACCTTAGTTGAGTTGATGTAGTTTTGTTACCTTGAGTTTTGTCTTAAGTATTTCCTTCATGACCACCTTAGTTGTGTTGATGTAGTTTTGTTATTTTGAGTTTTGTCTTAAGTATTTCCTTCATCACCACCTTAGTTGTGTTAATGTAGTTTTGTTATTTTGAGTTGTCTTAAGTATTTCCTTCATCACCACCTTAGTTGTGTTGATGTAGTTTTGTTGATTTTAAGTTTTGTATTAAGTATTTCCTTCATCAAAAACCCTTAGTGTTTACTCTTGTGTTATTCTTGTGTGTTAGAATTGATTGCTAGCATGATTGATTATATCAATGCAATGTTTGATTATATAGATTTTATTGGAGAGTGACGAATAGTCTATCTAGTTACTTATGAAAGCGATATTATTTCTTCATCACCAGTACATGCAAGTTCACTTTGACCATCCATTTCATACCTATGTTTTATTACATGTAGTGACATCATTCAACAAATCCCTCCAGTAGTGTTATTGAAATTCTTGTAGTTGAGTAGAATGCATGAGGTAGGAACCCATCACTTGTTACTAAAGCCTCGGGAACGTTAGTTATTTCAATGCTATGCTAAAGTAGACGTGGTCTGGTATGAGTGATCATGAGTGGTGTGAGAAGAAGGACTCTACGTCAAGACGACAACTTCAGGAAGGCATCTTCAAGTCCTGCATCTTCAAGACCTCAAGACTCTGAGACTCGAGAAACAAGTTTTCAATACACATTACTGGGTGAAGGATTGTTGGAACGACGCCCTGGGGAAGCCAGTGGTCAGCCTAGGTGTTGCTGGGGAAGTGCCAGTATTCAGGTGGAAAGCCTCACCCAAACTCAAAGACACGGATGAATACTTCATGCTCGGAAGCTTACCTGTGTAGCCACAAGTCATTATGGGCTATGGCTTTGTTGATCTTTGTTGTGACTCTGGCTAGGCAGTGCTACGAGATGTAGTCGACGTTAGGATTGGATGGGCACTGTCGGTAGTCAGGGAAACACTCTGGAAGACCATGTTTCGTTCATCCTGGTCTCAAACACCATGCAGCGCGAATACTTACCTGGAGGGAACGAATCTTGTGGGTAAAGTACACAACACTCTGTAGAGTTAAATCTAATCGATTAGTCGTGTCCCCAGTTACAGACAAATTGAGCTTCTAGACTTGGATCTATCTCTGAACTCTCAACACTGGACTGATAATTAATTGTTGGCAACTTATGATACTTGTGGGCATTTAGACATCGGTTGGCGGAACCATGTCATGATAGGTAACTCTATAGTTAAATTCCTGATATTCCTTTGTGGTAGGAAAACAAAATCAGCTTTACGCAAAAACATAGACACAGAGCCACAAAGCCTTTGCATATAGAATAGTCTTTATCTTCTGTTTCTGCTATGGTGATCTTGCCAGTACATTCCATGTACTGACCTACACGGCTGCAACGTCTTATGTTGCAGATACTCTTCTACAACGAGTAAGAGTATGATTCAGGGTTACGGTCCGCTCTCAACCTGCCGTTGGTGTTATTGGGACTCCACTCCCGTTGTCTGTTTCTGCTGAGATTTTATGGTATATATCAGTTTACGTTAATTACATGTGATTGCACTTTGATATATACATTGATGTACTGTGTGTGCCAGCATACTGATCCAGGGATGGCACGGAACACACAGAGGCTTGACTCGTTTTGAGTCGGGCCGCTACAATAATTAATTTGATTTCTCTATTTCTTAACTCTACTTGACCACTAGACTGAGGATGATAAGGAGATCAATTCTATGGTTGACATCATACTTAGCAAGCATTTTACGGAAAGCAGCATGAATAATTGTGAACCACCATCAGTCATTAAATATCTAGGGACTCCAAATCTACGGAAAATAACTTCTTTAAGCATCTTAACAGACGTGTTATGATAAGCACTACTAGTTGGAATAGCTTCTACCCACTTAGTAACGTAATCAACAACAACTAAAATATGAGTATACCCATTGGACTTTGGAAAAGGTCCCATATAATCAAAACCCCAAACATCAACGATAACAAGTGAATTATTCATAGGCATTTCCTGACGTTTACTAATATTACCTATTCTTTGACATTCATCACAAGACAAGACACACTTACGGGCATCTTTAAAGAGAGTAAGCCAATAAAAACCAGATTGCAATACCTTGTGTGCAGTTCTATCTCCAGCATGGTGTCCTCCGTAAGCCTCGGAGTAGCACTTCTGTAGGATTTGTACCTATTCATGCTCAGGTACACAACGTCTAATAACACCGTCTACTCCTTCTTTAAATAGGTGAGGATCACCCCAAACAAAATGTCTCAAATCGTAAAAGAACCTTTTCTTTTGTTGGTACGTGAAACTAGGTGGTATATATTTAGCAACAATGTAATTAGCATAATTAGCATACCATCGTGCATTGCGTGAAACATTGATGACATTCAATTGTTCATCAGGAAAGCTATCATCAATAGGTCGTGGGTCATCAAGAACATTCTCTAACCTAGACAAGTTATCTGCTACGGGGTTCTCCGCACCCTTCCTACCAACAATATGCAAGTCAAATTCTTGTAGCACGAGAACCCATCTATTAAGTCTAGGTTTAATAGCAGCATGATTGGTTTGAATAGTAACTTAGAATCAACAATATAAGATCTGAACTTATCACATGCAAACACAACTGCTAAAAATTCTTTTTTAGTAGTAGCATAATTTCTTTGGACACTGTCTAGAGTTTTACTAGCATAATAAATAACATTTAATTTCTTATCAACTCTTTGTCCTAGGACAGCACCAACAGAATAATTACTAGCATCACACATAATTTCAAAAGGTAGGTTCCAATCAGGTGGTTGAATAATAGGTGCAGTTATCAAGGCCTTCTTGAGTATTTCAAATGCTTCTTCACAATCATCATCAAAAACAAAAGGGATATCTTTATGCAAGGGATTAGTGAGAGGCCTAGAAATCTTAGAGAAGTCTTTAATAAACCTTCTATAGAAACGAGCATGACCAAGGAAAATTCTTATACCTTTAATGTCTTTGGGGCATGGCATCTTCTCAATGGCATCAACTTTAGCCTTGTCAACTTCAATACCTCTTTCGAAAATTTTATGTCCGAAGACAATGCCTTCATTAACCATAAAGTGGCACTTCTCCCAATTCCAGACAAGGTTAGTATCTTTATATCTCTGCAAAACTCGATCAAGGTTGCTCAAGCAATCATCAAAAGAATATCCGTAAACAGAGATATCATCCATGAATACCTCAACAAGCTTTTCACAAAATTCATAGAATATAGACATCATACATCTTTGAAAGGTAGCAGGTGCATTACATAAACCAAAAGGCATACGTCTATAAGCATAGGTACCGAAAGGGCAAGTAAAAGTGGTTTTCTCCTGATCAGATTGTGCAACGGGTATTTGGGAGAAACCAGAATAACCATCTAGAAAGCAAAAGTGTGTATGTTTAGACAATCTTTCTAGCATTTTATCGATAAAAGGTAGAGGGTAATGATCTTTCTTAGTAGCTTTATTTAATTTCCTAAAATCGATTACCATCCTATAGCCAATAACAATTCTTCGTGGGATCAATTCATCTTTATCATTAGGAACAACGGTAATTCCTCCCTTCTTAGGGACACAATGCACCGGACTTACCCAATCACTATGAGCAACAGGGTAAATAATACATGCTTCCAGAAGCTTTAATATTTCTTTTCTTACCACCTCTTTCATCTTAGGATTCAGTCTACGTTGGGGATCGGCAACTGGTTTGGAATCAGGATCAGTTTTAATTTTATGCTGGCATACAGTGGGACTAATGGCTTTAACATCATGAAGAGTATATCAAATAGCACCACGGTGCTTCCTCAGATTTTTCAATAATTTCTTTTCTTCATGCTCTAAAAGGTTAGCACTAATAATAATAGGATATATCTCTTTTTCATAAAGATAAGCATACTTAAGAGTATCAGGTAATTGTTTAAGCTCAAACACAGGATCACCCTTGGGTGGAGGTGGATCTCCAAGTAATTCAACAAGCAAATTATTCTTAAGCATATGACATTGTTCAAAGATAATTCTATCTATCTCATTCCTTTCATCCATATGCATATCATTTTCATTATCAAGCAAGTATTGCTCTAAAGGATCACTAGGAGGCACAGCAATAGAAGTAAAAGCAATAGTTTCATACTTACTAGACAATTCTTTTTCATGAGGTTGTCCGCCAAACTTAGAAAAATTAAATTCGTGTGCCACAGCTCCAAAGCCAACAGTAACAGTTTGTTTCTCACAATTAATTTGAGCATTAATAGTATTGAGGAAAGGTCTACCAAATATGATGGGACAAAAGCTTTCTTGTGTGGTAGCAAGAATGAGAAAATCACTAGGATACTTAGTTTTACCACACAAGACTTCAACATCTCTAACAATTCCCACAGGGCAGATAGTGTCTCTATTAGCAAGGTTAATAGTAACATCAATAAATTCCATCTCGACAGGTGCAATCTCATCTTTCATTTCATTATATATGGATTGAGGTATTCCACTAACACTAGCACCCACGTCACATAAACCGTGATAACAATGATCTCCTATCTTAACAGAAACAACAGGCATGCCAACTACAGGTTTATTTTTGTCTCTAGCATGAGGTTTAGCAATTCTAGCAGAAGCTTCACAGAATTGAATAACATGCCCATCAACATTATCGGCCAAGAGATCTTTAATAATAGCAATACTAGGTTCAACTTTAATTTTCTCTGGGGGTGTAGGTGTCCTAATGTAGAACTTACGTATGACAGTTGAAGCTTTAGCATGATCCTTTATTCTAATAGGGAAAGGTGGTTTCTCAATGTAAGCAGTAGGAACAATAGAATCATTATAAGCAATAAATTGTTCTTCAGCTGGAATAGGTTTAGCTACATTAACTTCTATGGGAGGATGAAATTTAAACCACTTCTCCTTAGGGAGATTAACATGAGTAGCAAATGATTCACATAAAGAAGCTACTATCTCAGAGTCAAGTCCATGTTTAGCGTTAAAATCACGAAAAGTATTTGTTTCTACAAAGGATTTAACGCAATCGAACTTAAGATTCATACCTGACTCCTTACCTTCATCAAACTCCCAATCTTTAGAATTGCGTGTAATTCCTTCCAATAAATCCCATCTGAAGTCAATATCTCTCTTCATAAAAGAACCGGTACAAGAATTGTCCAGCATGGTGCGATTGTCATGAGAAAGCCGAGCATAAAAGTTCATAATAATAATTTCTCTGGGAAGCTCATGGTTGGGGCATGAATATAACATTGACTTAAGCATCCCCTGAGCTTGAGCGATACTTTCTATATCACGAGGCCAAAAATTATAGATATAATTCCGATCACGATGTACCAAATGCATAGGATAAAACTTTTGATGAAATTCCAATTTCAATCGTTTGTAGTTCCATGATCCAGTATCATCACATAGCCCATACCATGTCAATGATTTATCCCTCAAGGATAAGGGAAAGACCTTCTTCTTGACCTCATCTTCGGGCAAACCTGCAAGCTTAAATAAACCACAAACCTCATCTACATAGAATAGATGCAAGTCGGGATGTGATGTTCCATCTCCTGTAAAAGATTTAGCCAACAGTTTCTCTAGCATACCCAAAGGAATATCATAATAAATATTTTCAGTAGGTGCAGTAGGTTGAGGACAACTCTTTGTGCTTCTAGCCGAGGTGAAGATACCCCGAACAAGCCCCTCAAAGGATTAGTTTCCATAGTGACAAATGGTAGTAAATTTCAGTACACTATATAAATGTTTCCTTACCAAATTCCACTTACCAAAGGCGCTTCACTCCCTGGCAATGGCGCCAGAAAAGAGTCTTGATGACCCACAAGTATAGGGGATCTATCATAGTCATTTCGATAAGTAAGAGTGTGGAACCCAACGAGGAGCAAAAGGAAATGATAACCGGTTTTCAGCAAGGTATTCCACTTACCAAATTGTCGGTAATAGATAGTTGTGTGATAAGATAATTTGTAATGGATAGCAAGTAACAATAGTAACAACAATATGGCCCAATTCCTTTTTGTAGCAAGGGACAAGCCTGAACGAACTCTTATATAAAGTAAAGTGCTCTCGAGGACACATGGGAATTATTGTCAAACTAGTTTTCATCATGTTCATATGATTCGCGTTTGCTACTTTGATAGTTTGATATGTGGTTGGACCAGTGCTTGGGTGCTGTCCTTACTTGTACAAACGTCCCGCTTATGATTAACCCCTCTCGCAAGCATCCGCAACTACGAAAGAAGAATTAAGACAAAGTCTAACCATAGCATTAAACCAGTGGATCCAAATCAGCCCCTTACCAAGCAACGCATAAACTAGGGTTTAAGCTTCTGTCACTCTAGCAACCCATCATCTACTTACTACTTCCCAATGCCTTCCTCTAGGCCCAAATAATGGTGAAGTGTAATGTAGTCAACGTTCACATAACACCACTAGAGGAGAGACAACATACAACGCATCAAAATATCGAACGAATACCAAATTCACATGACTACTAGTAGCAAGAATTATCTTATGTCCTCAGGAACAAACGTAACTAATCACAAAGCATAAATATGTTCATGATAAGAGCGGTATTAAGTATCATTAAGGATCTGAACATATGATCTTCCACCAAGTAAACCAACTAGCATCAACTACAATAAGCAATTAACACTACTAACAACTTTACAAGTACCAATCAGAGTTGCGAGACGGAGATTGGTTACAAGAGATGAAATAGGGTTTGGAGATGAGATGGTGCTGATGAAGATGTTGATGGAGATGAGTCCCCTCTGATGACAGGAGTGTTGGAGTTGAAGTTTCCCCGGCAGGACGGCCCTGTCGGAGCTCTAGATTGGTTCTTCTCAAGTTCCGCCTCGTGGCGGCGGCGTCTCCTCCCGAAAGACCTATATTGATTTTTTCTCAGACAAAACACTTCATATAGGAGAAGATGGGGGCCAGATGGGCCACAGGGGGCCCATGAGCCCCTAGGCGCGGCCAGGGGGGTAGGCTGCACCTGGCAGGCTCGTGGCCTCCTGCTGTCTCCCCTCTAGTATATCTCTGGCCCAGTATTTTTATATATTCCAAAATAATTCCTCGTTTATTTTTATGGCTTTTGGAGTTATGCAGAATAGACATCTCAAACTTGCTCCTTTTCCAGGCCAGAATTCCAGCTGCTGGCATTCTCCCTCTTCATGTAAACCATGTAAAATAAGAGAGAAAAGGCATAAGTATTGTACCATAATGTGTAATAACATCTCATAATGCGATAAATATCAATATAAAGGTATGATGCAAAATGGACGTATCAAACATCAACTTCAGTCGAGTCTGTGGAACTCAAAGCTTGTGGTGGTTCTTCGGTGAAGGGGTCTTCTTGAACTGAAGGAGTGTGCAGATGCTCCAGGAACACCCCACTAGGGACAGGCCGTCGAGTGGAACCAATCTTGGACAACTCATCGGCCGCTTGATTTGTCAATCGAGGAACGTGATGAAGTTCCAGGCCTTCCAACTTCTTTTCTAGCTTTCGGACTGCATTGGAGTATCCAGTCATTGAGGGGTTTCTGACATCCCACTCTATCATCACTTGATTCACCACCAAATCTAAGTCACCATAAACCATCTGGCATTTAACGTTGAGTGAAATAGACATGCGTACCCATATAAAAGTGCTTCATATTCTGCCTCCTTATTGGAGGAATAAAAGTAAATCTGCAGGACGTAGCTGAGCTTGTTGCCTCTGGGTGATACCAAGACCACGCCAGCGCCGGATCCATTCAACATCTTGGAGCCATCAAACAACATTGTCCAATGCGCCGAGTGAACCTGGACATGTTGTTGCTTCTCGATCCACTCGGCCATGAAATCTGCCAATGCTAGGGACTTGATTGCTTTCTTGGCCTCAAATCTGATGTCAAAATGACCCAACTCAATTGCCCATTTAGCCACTCGACCTGATGTGTCTCGATTATTAAAAATCTCGGACAAAGGAGCATCACTGATGACTGAAATCGAGTGGTCTTGGAAATAATGTGCCACCTTCTTCGCTGATAGGTAAATACTGTACACCAGCTTTTGATAGTGTATAAACCTTTGTTTTGAGGGGGACAATACTTCCGAGACATAATAGACTGGCCTCTGGACTTTATAGGACTTACCCTCCTCTTGACAGTCAGTACCGTACTGACAACCTAATTTGTGGCCGCGATGTACAGGAGCAATGGCTCTTTGCTGACAGAAGCGGCAAGCACCGGGTGGGTGGAGAGCAGGGCTTTGAGCTCAACAAACGTTCCTTCAGCTTCAGGAGTCCAATAGAACGTGTCAGACTTCTTCATCAACTGATACAAGGGCAGAGCCTTCTCACCAAGACGTGAAATGGATCGACTCAATGCCGCCAAGCAACCTGTGAGCTTCTGAATGTCATGCACTCGCGCGGGAGTCTTCATACGGGTGATAGCGTTGATCTTCTCAGGATTGACATCAATTCATCACTCGGAAACAAGAAAACCGAGCAACTTGCCGCCAGGGATACCGAAGGTACATTTGGCTGGATTCAATTTTATGTCGAATCGCCTCAGATTGGCAAATGTCTCAGCCAAGTCAGCCAGCAGGTCGGAACCTTTGTGGGACTTGACCACTATGTCATCCATGTATGCCTCGACATTCCGCAGGATCTTGTTGAGTAACACTTCTGAATCATGCGCATAAAAGTCGTGCCGGCATTCTTAAGACGAAAAGGCATGGTGACGTAACAAAAGCACCCGAATGGGGTGACGAAGGCTCTCTTTAATTCGTCTCGGCCATACAGACGGATCTCATGGTACCCAGAATAAGCATCCAAAAACGATAAACGCTCGCACCCCGCTGTCGAGTCAACAATTTTATCTGTGCGGGGGAGCGGAAAATGGTCTTTTCGACACACCTTATTGAGATGTTTGAAGTCAATGCACATGCGCAATGACTTATCTTTCTTTGGCACCATCACAGCATTCGAGAGCCACTCGGAGTGGTAAATCTCCGGAATGAACTTGGCTTGCAAGAGACGGGCCACTTTTTCTCCGATTACCTTGTGCTTCTCCGTCGTGGGTCGACGCAAATGCTCCCTGACGGGCTTAGCTTTTGGATCCACTCGCAGACGCTGCTCAGCCAACTCCCTAGGAATCCCCGGCATGTCAGTAGGCTTCCGTGCAAAGATATCTCAGTTGTCACGGAGGAACTGGATGAGCTTGGCTTCCTATTTACTATCGAGTGTTGTTGAGATATTTGTCGGGGCAGCGTCTGGATCCGTCGGGTGGATGTGCACCTTCTTCACTTCCCCTGCCAATTGAAATGCTGACTTGGAAGCCGGCTTCTTTGCACAGATCAAATACGCAGGGTCCGCGATTTTCTTGTACTCCTCCAGCTCGACCATGGCCATCTGCTGATCGGCAATGTTGGAACCTTCCTTGAGGCATTCTTCGGCCTGCTGTCGATTGCCAGTGACCGTCATCACACCCTTAGGGCCTAGCATTTTCAACTTAAGATACACGTAACATGGTCGGGCCATGAAGCGTGCATAAGCGGGTTGACCCAACATGGCGTGGTAGGAACTCTTGAAATCCACGACTTCAAACGACGTTTTTTCTTTTCGGAAATTTTTGTCATCTCCGAACATCACATCCAAGGAAATCTAGCTAAGTGACTTGGCCATCTTCCCCGTTATGACCCGATGGAACTGCTGTTGGAAATATGCCCTAAAGGCAATAATAAATTAGTTATTATCATATTTCCTTGTTCATGATAATCGTTTATTATCCATGCTATAATTGTATTGATCCGAGACTTAAATGCATGTGTGGATACATAGACAAAACCATGTCCCTAGTATGCCTCTAATGGACTAGCTCGTTGATCAAAGGATGGTTAAGGTTTCCTAGCCATGGACATGAGATGTCATTTGATAACGGGATCACATCATTAGGAGAATGATGTGATGGATAAGACCCAAACTACAAACATAGCATATGATCGTGTCAGTTTATTGCTACTGTTTTCTGCATGTCAAGTATATGTTCCTATGACCATGAGATCATGCAACTCACGGATATCGGAGGAGTGACTTGTGTGTATCAAACGTCGCAACGTAACTGGGTGACTATAAAGGTGCTCTACAGGTATCTCTGATGGTGTCTGTTGAGTTGGCATGGATCGAGACTGGGATTTGTTACTCCGTGTAACGGAGAGGTATCTCGGGGCCCACTCGGTAATGCAACATCACAATAAGCCTTGCAAGCAATGTGACTAATTGTTAGTTGCGAGATCTTGTATTACGGAACGAGTAAAGAGACTTTCCGGTAACGAGGTTGAACTAGGTATGGAGATACCGACGATCGAATCTCGGGCAAGTAACATACCGAAGAACAAAGGGAACGATATACGGGATTAACTGAATCCTTGACATAGAGGTTCGACCGATAAAGATCTGCGTAGAATATGTAGGAACCAATGTGGACGTCCAGGTCCCGCCATTGGTTATTGACCATAGAGGTGTCTCGGTCATGTCTACATAGTTCTCGAACCCGCAGGGTCTGCACACTTAAGGTTCGGTGACGTTTCGGTAGTGTAGAGTTATGTATGGTGGTGACCGAAGGTTGTTTGGAGTCCCGGATGAGATCCCGGACGTCACGAGGAGCTCCGGAATGGTCCGTAGGTAAAGATTCATATATAGGAAGTCCCAGTTTGGTTTCCGGAAAAGTTTCGGGCTCATCGGTAGTGTACCGGGAGTATCGGTATTGTACCGGGAGTGCCGGTAGTGTACCGGAGGACCTCCGGGAGGGGTATTTCGACCCCAAGAGGTCCATGGGCTGTGGGAGAATAATAACCAGCCCTTAGTGGGCTGGGAAAACAGCAGAAAGGCCCATGGCGCAGGAGAGAAAGTCCTAAAGCAAAAAGTGGAAAATCAGCCAATAGGAGGCAATCCTACTCCAACTAGGATTGGAGGTGAAGTAGGATTGCTCCCACCTCCTATTTCGGCCGACCCAAAGGCCTTGGCTGCCTCTCCTCTCCTCTTCTCCTATATATACTAGTGGATTGGGTGGTTTTTGGACAGAATTTCCGGCCACGTGCTACCCGTTTCACCGGTGCACAGTTTCTCCTCTAGATCGGTTTTCCGCAGCGCTTAGGCGAAGCCCTGCCGGAATCACTCCACCACCATCACCGGAGCACCGTCACGCTGCCGGTGAACTCTCTCTCCTCTCCACCTCCTCTTGCTGGATCGAGACGGTGGAGATTGTCATCAAGCTGCACGTGTGTTGAACGCGGAGGTGCCGTCCGTTCGGCGCTAGATCGGAAGGACCGTGATCGAGATCGCGAGACAGTTCGTGATGAGATCGCGGAACGGATCGTGATGAGTTCGCGGGACAGATCGTGATCAAGATCGTGAGACGGATCATGATGAGATCGCGGGACGGATCGTGATGAGTTCACGGGACGGATCGTGATTGGATCGCGGGACGGATCATGATGAGATCGCGGGACGCTTGGGGATTTGGATCGCGAAGATGTTCGACTACACCAACCGCGTTTCTTAACGCTTCCTTCTTAGCGATCTACAAGGGTATGTAGATCCACTCTCCCTCTCGTAGATGCTCGTCACCATGGATAGGTTTGCGTGTGCATAGGAAAAATTTTGTTTCCCATGCGACGTTCCCCAACAACTGCATGCTGCTCTCACTCAGACGAGACATCGGAATGCCCATCCCTTTCAGAGTATCCGCGTACATAATGTTCAAGCGACTGCCACCATCCATGAGGACCTTTGTGAGTCGAGTCCATTGCACCACTGGGTCTACCACCAAAGCCTGTCGACCGGGAGTGGCCACACGAGAAGGATGGTCTGTCTGGTCGAATGTAATAGCATATTGGGACCATTTGCGGTAGGTAGGGGTGTCTGGTATAGCCGTGTTGATTTCTCTGTTAATGACTTTCAGACGACTCTTGCTCTCAACATCAGCAAAGATCACCAACATTGCAGTGACATCCGGAAACGTTTCTTTTTCCTCATCTTCATCACCCTTCTTAGGAGATTTCTCACTCGACTGGTCTTCCTTGAATTGCTGGATAAGGGTCCGACACTGTCGAGTGGTGTGCTTGGGCAAGATCAGGTTACCTTCAGCATCTTTCCTCGTGTGAATTAAACACGGCTGATCCATGATGTCAGTTCCTGACTGACCCTTCCCTTTCTTGGGCACATACTGAGCCTTGGCTTTGCCCTTGTTCTTCGACTGAGTCGACAGTGCTCCAGCCTCTGCCAGAGTTGGGTCTTCAGCCTTCCGCGTCTGCTTCCGATTGTTGCCATCGCCACCGTTGCCTTCATTGGCGACTGGTTTTCCTTTGCCGCTACGGAGGCGGTCCTCTTCTTCGCCATTGGCGTACCGAGTGGCGATTTCCATCATTTTGCCGAGTGATATATCACCTGTCCTTCCAAACTTTAGGTACAATTCTCTGTATCTCACACCAGCCTTGAAAGCGCAAACAGCCTGGTGTTTCGACGCATTCTCCATAGTGTGATGCAGAGTGGACCATCGCTGAATATAATCCCTCAGGGTTTCATTTGGCTTCTAGACGTAGTGTTGCAAGTCGACCAAACCCGCCGGGCGCTTGCAAGTGCCTTCAAAGGGCCAGACAAACACTCGGGCCAGATCTTCCCAACAATGTATGATGGAGGGAGCCAAACGGTTCAACCAAGCTCGAGCTGAACCATCCAACATGAGGGGCAGTCGCTTCATTGCGACATTGTCATTTCCGCCACCAAACTGGACCACCACTTGGTAATCATCTAACCAAGTCTCTGGTTTTGTCTCACCAGAAAACTTTCCGATTCCCGCCGCCATTCTGAAATTGGGGGGGTCTCCGCAGAATGTATAACTCTGCTGAAACACTCGGGACCTGACACCATAGCTGAGCTTCCACTCGGAACATCTCAATTGTGTCCTTCTCTATAAGCTCTGCTCTTGTCAATCCGCTTCTGAACAAGGTACGTGCGGGCGTCAAAGTCCTCATCACGCTCATCACCTAAGGAGCGTGTGTCGTCGTGGCGCTGGGGCGCGTAGGGACCACTTCGCGGAGGAGTGGGCACTCAACGGTGTTCATCACAGTGAAACTGATCTTTGTCTTGCCCTTCACGGAAGCCACCACCTCGACGATGCAGGGGCGATCCTGGGTTGTGTGTCGACTGAACGGTCTCTGCCCTTAGCGAATTGCTGTGAATCCTATGGTGGGACTGGGAAACTGCTGAGTTCTGATGTTGTGCCGCATCCAACAACCCTCTGATCTACAATATTCCTCTTCTGGACTCTGACTGGGACGGCTGAATGGAGTCCTCTATCCTAGCGATTGCAACAATGTTTAGCACAGGAGTTCGGTATACCTTAATGTCGTCATGATTTCCTGTCGAAAACTTTCGCTAGTGTCAATTGGGATGTGGCGGGCACTGGCGAGCGTGCTCGTCGATCTCTGCCTAGAGCTCTTCCAGACGAATGCGTGCGGTCTCCAAAGCTTGGGCCTCGGTGGTCGTGCCGACGATGGGGGTGTGAAAAACGTCCTCATCGCGATGCGGCTGCCCATTCGGCGGACCACCAACCTCGTACATGCCACGGATGAAACCAGGCAGTGAACTCTGATGTGAACCCTCCATCAAAACCTCCGTTGTGGGATCGCAGCTTTCGCACTCGGAGGGCACACTGGATAGATCGAAATCCGGCTCGAACACGTCGTGAAGGTACTCGGCGATTTCGAGCGCTGCAATCTGCGGAGAAGCTTGACGCGCCGCCACATGTTCAACCCAATGCTGAAATTGTGAGCAGCGGGGATGCTTGCGACTGCGAACAGTGAGAGGAGCTGACACGTAAGGGGTCGACGCTGACGCAGCAACACGCCGCAAGAACTCGCGCGGACGTGCATGGCCGCGGGGACCGGGAGGACCTCGACATCGAGAGGCGCCTCCTGGAGCCATGACGAATCATCGGCGATGAAAGTGAGCGCTCCGAAACGGATCTCGTGGCCCAGAGCGAAAATACCACCGGAAGACATGTCGAAGAATGAGAATCACAACCTCGCAGGAAGTCGCTTAGATGCCTGCGCCACAGTGGGCGCCAACTGTCGTGGGAATGAGCCTGACAGTAGAAGGTAGCGGTACGAAGGGAGAGGGCAGAGTCCTAGCTACATTGAGGGTGTACACACGTATGTATGAGTTCAAGCCCCTCTCATGGAGGTAACATCCCTAGGTTCCAGTGCTCGGGAGATTTATGTCGTGTGGAATAGAGAGATTACAATAGTTGCTAACCCTTGTGCAGGAGGGGAGGGGCGGCCTATATAGAGTACGCTGCACCTCATGATTATCCCACATCAAAGGGTCTGGTCGTGGTGTTTAAAGTCTACCGTTACTGTTAACGTACATAATAAATGGTACTACTGACCATTGAACCAGCGTCTGCCCATTAGGCTCTTGATGATGGCTTCTGGTCTTCTAGCGTCGAGTGAAGCAAGGTCCGCCGAGTGACACGCAACTGCCGACTGAGAGGAGGACCTCCGAGTGGTTTACTGTCGAGTGGTCTTGGACTTCTCTAGGGACCCACTCGGAAGTTCATGCTTGATCTTCAAGTACTTCGATGTAGTGTCTTTAGGTAGGGTATGTAGGCCTTGCCTAGGACCCTACCCTAGGTATATATCCTCGTCAGGGAGACTTTTGGAAATATGCCCTAGAGGCAATAATAAATTAGTTATTATCATATTTCCCAGTTCATGATAATCGTTTATTATCCATGCTATAATTGTATTGATCGGAAACTCAGATCCATGTGTGGATACATAGACAACACCATGTCCCTAGTATGCCTCTAATAGACTAGCTCGTTGATCAAAGATGGCTATGGTTTCCTAGTCTTGGACATGAGATGTCATTTCACAACGGGATCACATCATTAGGAGAATGATGTGATGGACAAGACCTAGACTACAAACGTAGCATATGATCGTGTTAGTTTATTGCTACTGTTTTTTGCATGTCAAGTATCTGTTCCTGTGAGCATGAGATGATGCAACTCAGTGACACCGGAGGAGTGCCTTGTGTGCATCAAACGTTGCAACGTAACTGGGTGATTATAAAGGTACTCTACAGGTATCTCCAAGGGTGTCTGTTGGGTTGGGATGGATCAAGATTGAGATTTGTTACTCCGTGTGAGGAAGAGGTATCTTAGGGCCCACTCGGTAATACAACATCACAACAAGCCTTGCAAGCAATATGACTAAGTGTTAGTCACGAGATCTTGTTTTATGGAACGAGTAAAGAGACTTGCCGGTAATGAGGTCGAACTAGGTATGGAGATACCGACGATCAAATCTCGGGCAAGTAACATACCAAAGAACAAAGGGAACATCATATGGGATTAACTGAATCATTGACATAGAGGTTCGACCTATAAAGATCTTCGTAGAATATGTAGGAACCAATATGGGCATCTAGGTCCCGCTATTGGTTATTGACCGTAGAGGTGTCTCGGTCATGTCTACATAGTTCTCGAGCCCGCAGGGTCTGAACACTTAAGGTTTCGTGGCGTTTCGGTAGTATAGAGTTATGCATGGTGGTGACCGAAGGTTGTTCGGAGTTCCAGATGAGATCCGTACGTCACGAGAAGCTACATGGTCTGTGGGAGTAGGTAAAGCAGCCCCTGGTGGGATGACCGAAGCCTCCTCTAAGGGCCCATGCAGCTGGAGTGGTTTGAGAAGGAAAAAATCCAAAAGGTTGGGAGGTGGAAAGAGTTTCCAAGTGGAAAGGAGGAATCCTACTCCGAATAGGATTGGAGTAGGACTCCACCACCTCCAATTTCGACCAAACCTTCAGGGTTTGAGGCTGCCCCCTCCCCTCCCTCCCTCCTATATATACTAGAGCTTTTAGGGGTTTTGCACTAGATTTTCTTCCACGTGCTACCCTCTCCTCTAGTGCGTAGTTTCTCCTGTAGATCGGTTTTTTGAAGTCCTTAGGCGAATCCTTGCCGGAATAGCTCCACCACCATCGCCGTAGCGCTGTTGCGTTGCCGGAGAACTCTTATACCTCTCTGCTCCCTATTGCTGGATCAAGAAGGCGGAGATCGTCATCGAGCTGTACAAGTGCTAAACGTGGAGGTCTCGTCCGTTTGTCGCTAGATTAGAAGGACCGTAATAAAGATCGCGAGACAGATCGTGATGAGATAGCGGGACGGATCATGATGAATTCGCAGGACGGATCATGATTGGATCGCGGGACGGATCGTGATGAGATCGCGGGATGCTCGGCGATTTGGATCGTGAAGACGTTCGACTACACCATCCGCGTTTCTTCCCGCTTCCCGCTTAGCAATCTACAAGGGTATGTAGATCCACTCTCCCTCTCGTAGATGGTCAGCACCGTGGATAAATCTTGCGTGTGTTTCGGAATTTTTTTGTTTCCCATGCAACGTTCCCCAACATAGACGTCTGATGCCTAGTTTGTTAGGTTTTAATATCCTCTGCTTCTTCGGCTTTATCCGCTTCTTCTTTTTGGGAGCGGCATCGGCGCAAGTTCCTTCCCCACCGGTATGCTCCTCGTTGGTACCTTCTCCGCTGGTACCTTTCTCGCCGGTCTCGATGCCGCCATCGGTGCTGGCGCCGTCAGTTTTGATGTTGGTGTCAGTACCATCATCGGTGCCGACCTGCAAACCTTGACCGAGCTTAGCGGACAAAAAGTCGTGGTACTGTTGTTCAACCTGATAATCTATCTCGTCTGCATCTTGGTCAGAAGGCCGAGTTTCTTCATTGTTCGACATGTTTCCTATGATTACGCCTCCTCGTGTAATTCTAAAACTATAAAACATGAGAAATGACATAAAAAAAGATCTATGTTTGACGGAATATCGTTTCCCAGCAAATCCCGGCACTTGATATGCGTACTTTCTAGCACAAGTCATGCCAAAATTCATGGAAAATTTCTGCATGACCTTTGCTAAAAAGTAGATATATCGAGCGCCTGCTTCACCGGAACGGAAATGAATCAACATTCCGGCAAAACATAGGCCACTCGGATGATTTACCCTGCAAGTAATCATCATTTTCCAAATATTACTTGTCCGAAACATCACATGTCCAAATATGACATGTCCAAATGCCAAATGCAAGAAACCTATATAATCGAAGAAACCTAGCTTGGGAGGCTTACTAGCGGTGGGGGGCTTACAGAGGGTGTAGGGGCGAGGAGGCAGGCACGACGATGGCCAAGGTTGGGAGGGGAGGAAGCAGAGGAGGGAGGCATGGCACGCTGGGACCGAGGTCGGGGGCGAGGGCGATCGAGGTCTCCAGGGTCGAGGGTTCGGGGGCAAGCGCCGGAGTCGAGGGCGAGGGCGAGCGTCGGGGTCGGGGTCGGGGCCAAGGGCAAGGTCGCCAGGGTCGGGGCCGAGCGCCGGGGCCGTGGTCGGGGGCGAGGGCGAGGTCACCGGGGTCGGGGGGTCGGGGCAAGCGCCGGGGTCGGGAGCAAGGGTAGGACTCCGACGATGTAGATGGCGAAGGTAGGGCTCCGGTGCTTGAGGAAGGGGCGCCGAGAGGGCACGGGCTCCAGTGGAGACGAGGGGGAGAAGAGAGAGTGTGGATTTGAGGGAATAAGCAGATGCGGGAAGCCCGCTGCGGGGTTAAGTCAACATAGTAGTAGCACGCTTCCGCAAAATGTGCTGTAGCTAAGTTATCTATAGCGCGTTTCGCCAAGAAGCACAACTACTATCACAGGTAGCTATAGCGCATTTTTCCAAACGAGGCTATTGCTATTTTGACTAGCTATAGCTCTTTTTCAGAAAAGTGCTACTGCTACAACTAGTACCTGTACCATTTTTCTAGTTTGTTTCTTCTATTGTCTTTTCCTTTATTTTCTCTTCGTTTTGTTTTCTTCTTTTTGTTTTCTTTTCTTTTCCTTTTTCGAGATCTGGAACGAAGGGAAGGTGATACAATGTATATAACAAAGGTGATATATATGTTGGGGAACGTTGCATGGGAACAAAAAAATTCCTACGCACACGCAAGATCTATCCATGGTGATGAGCATCTACGAGAGGGAGAGTGAATCTACATACCCTTGTTGATCGCTAAGCGGAAGCATTAAGAAATGCGTTTGATGTAGTAAAACGTCTTCACATCCAATCAAGATCCGTCCCGCGATCTCATCACGAGTTGTCCTGCGATCCCATCGTGGTCCTTCCGATCTAGTGCCGGACGGACGGCACCTCCGCGTTCAGCACACGTACAGCTCGATGACGATCTCGACCTCCTTGATCCAACAAGCGAGGGTGGAGAGGTAGATGAGTTCTCCAATAGCACAACGTCGTGGTGGCGGTGGTGGTGGAGCGATCTCAGGAGGGCTTCGCCAAGAACTGCCGCAGACGCGTTTTGGAAGAGAAATAGATCTAGTGAGGGAGGTAGGGCTGCACCTATTCCTTAGGGTTGTGCTTCCCTCCCTCTCCCTCTCTATTTAAAGGAGGAAGGGGAAGGTTGGGTGCAGCCTTGGCGCCTCCTCCAAGGAGGACTGGCCGGCCAAGATGGGGAGGAGGTGGGCGGCCTAGGGAGGTCTCCCTCCCCTCCAAGGCACCTCGCCACCTACCCTTGGGTGAAAGGGCCCTTTGTCGTTGGTTTCCCAGCCCATTATGGGCTGGTGCGCTGCCATTTAGGCCCATGTGGCCAGCCGCGTGTGGGCCCCACCCGGTGGACTCGCGAAACCCTTTCGTCACTCCAGGTACACTACCGGTAGTGCGCGAAATTTTTTCCGGAACCCAAATACCACTTTCATATATATCAATGTTTAACTCCGGACCAATCCGGAGCTCCTCATGATTTCCGGGATCTCATCTGGGACTCCGAACAACCTTCGGTCACCATCATACATAACTCTATACTACCGAAACGTCACTGAACGTTAAGTGTGCAGACCCTGCGGGTTCGAGATCTATGTGAACATGACCGAGACACCTCTACGGTCAATAACCAATAGCGAGACCTAGATGCCCATATTGGTTCCTACATATTCTACAAAGATCTTCATCGGTCGAACCTCTATGTCAAGGATTCAGTTAATCCCGTATGATGTTCCCTTTGTTCTTCGGTATGTTACTTGCCCGAGATTCCATTGTCGGTATCTCCATACCTAGTTCAATCTTGCTGCCGGCAAGTCTCTTTACTCGTTCCGTGAGATAAGATCCCGCACCTAACAATTAGTCACATTGCTTGCAAGGCTTGTTGTGATGTTGAATTACCGACTGGGCCCGTTATCGAATAACATCTCCGTCACACGAAGCAACAAATCCCAGTGTTGATCCGTGCCAACGCAATAGGTACCCTCGGAGATACCTGTAGAGCACCTTTGTACTCACCCAGTTACGTTGCGACATTTGATACACACAAGGCACTCCTCCGGTGTCAGTGAGTTGCATGATCTCATGGTCATAGGAACAATACTTGACGTGCAGAAAATGGTAGCAATAAACTCAGACGGTCATATGCCTCGGTTATAGTTTGGGTCTTGTCCATCACATCATTCTCCTAATGATGTGATCTCGTTATCGAATAACATCTCATGTCCATGGCTAGGAAGCCTTAACCATCTTTGATCAACGAGCTAGTCTATTAGAGGCATACTAGGGACATGGTGTTGTTTATGTATCAACACATGTACATGAGTTTCCGATCAATACAATTCTAGCATGGATAATAAAAGATTTTTATGAACAGGCTAATATGTTAATAACCAATTTATAATTGCCTCTAGGGCGTATTCCAACAATATATTGCATCATTTGACGGTTAAGTATGTATACAAAATAGGAACATATATATTACATCATTTCACCCATGCATAACGATTAAGTGTGAGCACAAAATAGAAACATATATGTTACATCATTTGACTGGTAACGGTTCCTCAGCATCGACGTTTCCGGTTTTAAGCGAGCTTCTTTCCCTTCTTGTTCATTGAAGAATAATTGAGCCCCTCATTGTGACTTTTCATTTTCCATGGAGTACGATCTTTCTTAGGTAATGTATTATTGATTCTTCTTTTGACGTGTACTTCATAGTCATCGTCATCTTCCCTCGTTGGGTTGTCGTACTAATCGTAGTCTTCCTTGTTGGCGACTCCATCCATTGCAATGATGTTCCTTTTGGCCCTCCTCACGACAAGACGACTGGGATTGCACGGGTCGGTTATGAAGAAGCATTGTGTCACATGCTTAGCGTGTACCCAAGGCTCGTTTTTGTGATAGCGTTCATGGTACCGCTCTTGGCATGGGGCATAGTCATGGTTGTGAAATACCGGTTTTCTCTTTCGACCTTCTTATCCCATCTGACACGGAACATCGTCGGGTTGTGCAGTCCAGAGTAGTCAAGCTCCCAGATCTCCTTGACCTTTCAGTAAAATCTCTCAGTTGCACCGTTGTCGCTGTTGGTCATGTATTACATCGTCACGCATGAGTTCTGATCATCACTGTCCATACCTTTTTCCTTCGTGTAGAACGTGTATCCATTGATATCGTATGCCTGATAGGTGATGAGGTTCGGCGAGGGGCCATGTGCTAAGGTGTATATGAGAAATCCGTCCTTAGAGCCCTCTTCCGGGGGAATAGCAATAATATGCTATTTGAACCAATGCAGGAAAGTGGAGTTGTGCTCTCTAGTAACTTCCGCGTCCGTCCTGCATATCCCCCAGTCACGATACTTTTTTACGATAGTTTCTTTCTGCAGTGGCGCGTAAGGATCTACCTAGTGTATGTGTTGTAGCACTATCAAGTTTTCGTTGTCAAAGTCGTTGCGTTGATCTTAGTAGGCCACATGCAGTTCCCTCCGACCGTCAGGGTGACCTTCTCCCAAGGCAATCGGTCGGGGTTCCGACCGTCGGGGTTCCCTCCGACCGTCGGGGTGACCATCGTGCTTGTTAATAGGCAAACCAACACCAGGCAATCGGTCTGCACCGTATAGAAAATTCATCAGAAAGAGATGCACTCTTGTGTTAGATAGCCATGGATGATGCTTCCATTTGGATGGGACATGTTATGAGCGAATCCTTTGATGATCCCAATTATCCTCTCAAACGGGATCATGTTGTGCAGGAATGACGGTTCCAAGTGTATTATGTCGTCGACAATATGGACACATAGATGCACCATGACGTCAAAGAACACAGGCGGGAAGTACATCTCAAGATCATTTAGTATGACAACAATCTCTTCCTGTAGCCTTCGGAGCTGCTTCACATTGATGGACTTTCAAGAGATGACGTCGAAGAAGTTGCAAAGACCAATAAGCGTGTCACGGACGTGCTTGTCCATTATCCCTCTAAGGGAACAGGTAGTATCTTCTTAATAATCACATGACAGTCATGGGACTTCATCCTGCTGAACATTTCTTCTTTTTTTGAGCTATAATCTGAGGAGAGGCTCCTACTACTTTAGATTAATTAAGCAATGTTACAACTTACATGTTTTGGGTTTGATGGAATAGTCTCCCCACTGTCCAACCAAAACAAGAGGCTGAGTCTAAGGAAAATTGAGGATGCTCTGGATGCAACCAAATGACTTCCAATGCTAGAGCTAAAAGTGTTAAATAGTCCCAAAACTTGGGATCAACTCTGTGCTTCAACCCAAGAAGATCTTGTTTTGTTCTGTCCTTCCAGGTAGAATATTGGGGTGGAATGTGCCTGAAGATAAAGTTATTTCTTCCTTTCCATATGTTCCAAGCAACAATTCCCACTAATTCAAAAAACAGTTGTCCTGTGAAGGATAGTTTGGCTTGCTGAATGGCAGAGATGATAGATACGTCTGGAGTCCAGGCAATGCCCACTCTGCTACAACAATGCACACTAAAAGGACACTGAAAGATGAGGTGCTCAATAGTTTCCTCACATCCAGAAGAGCAGGGCACACATGAATAAATATCACAAATATTGAAATGTCTCCTTTTTAGCATGTTTCTAGTGTTTAGTCGATCAGCTAAAACAAACCACATGAAAACCTTTAGCTTCATGTGCAGTTTAGATGACCATATCCATAAGAAGGGAGCGGGTGCTGCTATCGTTGTGTGACAATGCATATAAACATTCTTGGATGTGAATCTGCTGCCCCAAATGTATGTCGTTGAATCAGATACCAATGCATTGTCTATGAGGGATGGTATGAGATTCCTCAGAGCTTGGAATTCCTTATGAGCCTCAAGGGACAGTGGTAAGTGAAACTTAGCGTATGGGTCTGCTTCCTGAAAGAATCTGTGGACAAAGATGTCTTGCTTGATGGCTAATGAGAACAGGCATTGGAGTGAGTTGCTAAGCAGATCATCAGTCCAACTATCATGCCACAGGGAGATATTCTTGCCAGTACCAATAGTGGGTAATGCAATACCACGAAATATGGGCATAAGTTTGATGAGCTGTTTCCACCAGAATGAACCAATCAGGGGTTTTGCATGTTGTATAGAGTCACCATAATATGTATCCCAGATTATCTATACCCATGGAAGATCTGCCTTATTATAGAACTTGTCCAAGAATTTCAAAAGGAGGGCTTGATTCTGAATTTTAATATTGATGACCCTAAGACCTCCATGCTTCTTAGGACAACACACTCTATTCCATGCTACCATGGAGTTATAGGATTCTCCTTGCTCAGTTTTCTTGGTCCAAATGCATCTTCTTCTTACTTTGTCAAAGTACTCTAGAAATTTGGGAGGGAGTTTTAGAGTACACATGGCATGATTGATCATGGAAGTGACGAGAGAATTGACCAGGGTGATTCTTGATGCATGAAAAAGTAGGGAGCACGTGCTGGAGAGCCATCTTTCAACTCTGTCTACCAATGGCATTAACTAAGTCATAGTTGGTTTAGTTGTGCCTAGAGGTAAGCCCAAATAAGTAAATGGAAGCTCCCAATTATACATCCAAAAATGTTGGCAAGAGATTCAGATTTTGCAGTCTCAATGTTCAAAGGGATCATGCAAGACTTATGGAAGTTTATGTTCAAACCAGTTGAAGCTGCAAACTGCTAGAGTACATTCTTGAGGTGTGCAATCTGATGCTCACAGGCAGGCATGATCAATAACATGTCATCCGCGTACTGAATAACTGGAAAATCATCTTGCCTTGGGATGGGACGAGAAAATATGCCTCCCGAAAATTCTCTATTAATGATACACTGCAATAGTTCTGCTGCCAGAACAAAAAGTAATGGGGAGAATGGATCTCCTTGGCGAACTCCCCTTTTGCAATCGAAGGATTTCCTAGGGATGCCATTTAGCAAAACAGACGAGTGGCCAGAGGAGCGAATAAGCTTTACCCAAGTAATCCAGCAATCATCAAAACCCAAATGTTGCAGCATTAAAAATAATTAAATCACGTTCAACCATATTGAACGCTTTCTAAAAGTCAAGTTTGATGATAACTATCTCCCTTTTAGATTGAACACACTGGTTAATATATTGAAATGACCATGCTAGGCAGTCCTAAATCGATCGCCCTTTGATGAAACCATATTCATTTTTATGGATAAGCAAAAGAATCACCTTCTAAAGACGGTCAGCTAATAACTTTGTCAGCAATTTCATGCAGCAATTAAGCAAAGAAATCGGTCGATAATCATTAACTGTAGAGGGAGCCGGTTTCTTTGGAATAATTGTGATCAGTGAAGCATTAAGACTGTCTAAAGAGATATTACCTGACCATAATTGATTGCAAAGCTCATAAAAATCATGTTTGATAATCCCCCAGCAATTCTTGAGAAAGCAACCATTGAATCCATTCGTTCCAGGGGCCTTATCCATAGGCAATTTGTGGACCACATCATCTATTTATTTTTGGCTGAATGGGGCAGATATACTACCTAGATCCAAGTTTGCTGTAACTAGATGATACGTATTAAAATGGGCATTAATGGTGACTGAGGATCCGAACATGTATCTGAAAGCATGGTAAATTGCTTCGGCCTTGCTGGTATGATATTCCAACACCACTCCACTTGGGAGTGTGATCGCTGCAATAGTATTCATCCGGTGCCGTTCTGTTGCCATCCGATGGAAAAACTTGGTAGGCTCATCACCAAATTTGATATACCGTACCGTGCATATCATGCGCCAATATTGCTGCTTATAAGTTAAGAGGCGGATGATGTGATCTTTAAGAATTTTCCTGAAGTTCCATTCATGGACAGCAAGCGACCGCTAATTCTCAATACTATCAAAAAACAGCAGGGTTTGGTTGGATTTGTCAATGAGCCGAGAAAGATTGGAGATGGATTTACTCCAACATTTAAATGCGCCTCTAAGCGATTTCAGTTTCTCATTATGCACCTTGTTTTTCTTAGGACGATAGTAGCATTATAAGGTGATCCTGTTGGGGAACGTCGCATGGGAAAAAAAATTCGTATGCACACGCAAACCTATGCATGGTGATGAGAATCTACGAGAGGGGGAGTGGATCTACGTACCCTTGTAGATCGCTAAGCGGGAAGCGTTAATAAACGCGGTTGGTTTTGTCGAACATCTTCGCGACACAAATCGCCGAGCGTCCCGCGATCTCATCACGATCCGTCTCGCGAACTCATCACGATCCATCCCGCGATCTCATCACAATCCGTCCCTTGATCTCATCACGAATCGTCTTGTGGCCTTGATCACGATCCTTCCGATCTAGTACCGAACGGACGGCACCTCCGCGTTCAGCACACGTGCAGCTTGATGATGATCTCCACCGTCTTGATCCAGCAAGAGGAAGTGGAGGGGAGGAAGAGTTCTTCGGCAGCGTGATGGCGCTCCGGAGATGGTGGTGGAGCTATTCCAGCAGGGCTTCGCCTAAGCGCTGCACAAATCCGATCTAGAGGAGAAACTATGCACTGGGGTTTAGGGTTGCACGGAAGAAGAACTTGTGCAAAAACCCTAAAACCCTCTAGTATATATAGGAGGAGAGGAGGAGGAGGAAGGGCTGGCGCGAGGGCCAAAACCAACCTGGTTCGGCCGGCTAGGGAGGAGTCCTCCTCTTCCCACTCCTAGTGGGATTAGGACTCCTTCCATATATAGCCCTTTTTGCCTTTTTCCACCTTTTTCCTTTTGGTATTTTCCTCCCAGCCTCATGGGACTTGTGTAGGACTTCCTCCAGCCCACCAAGGGCTGGTATTCATCCTTCCACAGCCCATAAAGCCTTTTGGGTCGAAATATCCCTCCCGGTTGTTTCCCGGTACACTACCGGCACTCCCGGTACACTAGCGATGAGCCGGAAACTTTTCCGACGACCAAAACAGGACTTCCTATATATAAATCTTTACCTCCGGACCATTTCGGAGCTCCCCGTGACGTCCAGGATCTCATCCGGGAATCCAAACAAACTTCAGTCACAACCATACAAAACTCTATACTACTGAAACGTCACCAAACCTTAAGTGTGCAGACCCTGCGGGTTCGAGAACTATGTAGACATGACCGAGACACCTCTACGGTCAATAACCAATGGCGGGACCTGGATGTCCACATTGGTTCCTACATATTCTATGAAGATCTTTATCGGTCGAACCTCTATGTCAAGGATTCAATTAATCCCGTATGATGTTCCCTTTGTTCTTCGGTATGTTACTTGCCCGAGATTCGATCGTCGGTATCTCCATACCTAGTGCAACCTCGTTACCGGCAAGTCTCTTTACTCGTTCCGTAATACAAGATCCCACAACTAATAATTAGTCACATTGCTTGCAAGGCTCATTGTGATGTTGTATTACCGAGTGAGCCTCGAGATACCTCTCCAACACATGGAGTAACAAATCCGAGTCTTGATCCATGCCAACTCAACGGACACCATCAGAGATACCTGTAGAGCACCTTTATAGTCACCCAGTTACGTTGTGACGTTTGATACACACAAGGCACTCCTCCGATGTCCGTGAGTTGCATGATCTCATGGTCATAGAAACACATACTTGACATGTAGAAAAAGTAGCAATAAACTGACACGATTATACGCTACATTTGTAGTTTGGGTCTTGTCCATCACATCATTTTCCTAATGATGTGATCCCGTTATCAAATAACATCTCATGTCCATGTCTAGGAAACCTTAACCATCCTTTGACCAACGAGCTAGTCTATTAGAGGCATACTAGGGACATGGTTTTTTTCTGTGTATCCACACATGCACTTAAGTCTCCGATCAATAAAATTATAGCATGGATAATAAACGATTATCATGAACAAGGAAATATGATAATAACTAGTTTATTATTGCCTCTAGGGCATATTTCCAACAGATCCCTCACTTAATTTCAAGAAAAATTGTGTTCTCCCCGAGTGTGCGCCGTTGAGAAAGTTCATCGTGTCGAGACACCACGTGATGATCGGGTGTGATAGACTCTACGTTCACATACAATGAGTGGAAGCCAGTGTTGCACATGCAGAACACTCGGGTTAAACTTGACGAGCCTAGCATGTACAGACATGGCCTCGGAACACAAGAGACCGAAAGGTCGAACATGAGTCATATAGTAGACATGATCAACATGATGATGTTCACCATTGAAACCACCTCAACTCACGTGATGATCGGACTTGAGTTGGTAAATTTGGATCATGTATCACTTGAATGACTAGAGGGATGTCAATTTGAGTGGGAGTTCTTAAATAATATGATTAATTGAACTCATTATCATGAACATAGTCAATAGTGTCTTTGCAAATTATGTTGTAGATTACTAGCTCATGTTGTAGTTCCCTTGCACTTTTATATGTTCCTAGAGAAATAGAGTTGAAAGATGATGGTAGCAATATTGTGGACTGGGTCCATGATCGGAGGATTGTCCTCATTGCTACACAGAAGGCTTATGTCCTTAATGCATCGCTCGGTGCGCCAACCCCTCTAGCGTCGTCTGTAGATGTTGTGAACATCTGACAGGCACGTTCTGATGACTACTTGATAGTTTAGTGCGTCATGCATTACGTCTTAGAATTTATTCTCCGAAACGTTTTGAACATCACGGGACATGTGAGATGTTCTAAGAGCTGAAATTAGGATCTCAGGCTCGTCCCCATGTTGCGAGATATTAGATCTCCAACAAGATTCTTTGCCTGCAATATAAAGGAGAATAGCTCAATCGTTGAGCATGTACTCGGATTGTCTGGGTGCTCTAATCGCTTAAATCGAGTGGGAGTTGATCTTCCAGATAAGAAAGTGATTGATATAGTTTTCCAAGTCACTGTCACTAAGCAAGTAGAACTTGGTGATGAACTATTAAATGCGAGGGATACAAATAATCATCCCTGAGCTGTTCGCGGTGTTTGACACCGCGAAGGTAGAAATCAAGAAGGAGCGTCAAGTGTGGATGGTTAGTAAAACCACTAGTTTAGAGAAGGGCAAGGGCAAGGAGGGAAACTTCATGGATGGCAAATAAGTTGCTGCACCAGTGAAGCAACCCAAAGTTGAACCCAAACCAGAGACTAAGTGCTTCGATTATGAGGAGAGCGGTCGATGGAGCGGAACAACCCTAGATACTTGGTAGATAAGAAGGATGGCAACATCGACAGAAGTATATTTGATATACGTGTTACTGATGTGTACCTTGCTAGTACTCCTAGTAGCACCTAGGTATTGGATACCGGTTTAGTTGCTAAATGTTAGTAACTCGAAATAAAAGCTACGGAATAAATGGAGAACTAGCTAAGGGTGATGCGACAATTTGTGTTGGAAATGTTTCCAAGGTTTATGTGATCAACAACGCATGCTCTCTCTACCTCCGGGATTAGTGATGAACCGAAATAAATGTTATTTGGTGTTTTCCGTTGAGCATGAACGTGAATATATCGTGCTTAATGCAACACGGTTATTCATTTAAATTAGAGTATAATGGTTATTATATTTACATGAATGATACCTTCAAAGGTCATGCACCCAATGAGAATGGTTTGTTGAATCTTGATCATAGTAATACACATGTTCATAACATTGATGCCAAAAGATACAAAGTTAATAATGATAGTACCACATACTTGTGGCACTGCCGCTAAATGTCGTATTGGTATAAAGCGCATGAAGAAACTCCGTAATGATGGATCTTTGGACTCATTCGATTTCGAATCGGTTGAGACATGCCAACCATGACTCTTGGGCAAGATGACTAAGGACCCCGTTTTCCGGATTGATGGAGCGGGCAAGTGATTTATTGGAACTGATACATGTTGATGTATGCAATCCAATGAGTCTTATAGCGTGTGGTGGATATCGTTGTTTGCTTACCTTCACGGATGATTTGAATAGATATAGTGTATATTTACTTAATAAACACAAGTATGAATCATTTGAAAGGTTCAAGCAAATTCAGAGTGAAGTTTAAGATCATCGTGACAAGAAGATAAAAATATCTGCGATATGATCGTGGAAGTGAATATGCTAGTTACGAGTTTGGCATACAACTTTAGACAATGTGAAAGTTGTTTCACAATACACGCCACCTGGAACACCATAGTGTGATGGTGTGTGCGAACGTCATAGTCGTGCTCTATTAGATATGGTGTGAATTATGATGTCTCTTATTGTTTTACCACTATCGTTTTGGGGTTATGCACTAGAGACAACTACATTCGCTTTAAATAGGGCACCATATAAATTCGTTGAGATGACACCATATGGTTTGGCAGAAACCTAAGCTGTCATTTCTTAATGTTTGGTGCTGCGACACTTTTGTGAAAAAGGGTTTTCACCTAATGAGCTCGAACCCAAAGTGGACAAATGCATCTTCATAGAATACCCTAAGAACAATTGGGTATACCTTCTATCTTAGATCCAAGTGCAAAGTGTTTGTTGCTAAAAACGGGTCCTTTCTTGAGAAAGAGTTTCTCTCGAAATAATTGAGTGGAAGGAAGATAGAACTTGATGAGGTTGTTGAACCTTTGTTTCAACCAGAGAGTAGCGCAACGCAGAAAATTGTTTCTATGGAGCCTACATTAGTTGAGGAGGAAGTTAATGATGATGATCATGAAGCTTCAGATCAAGTTACTATCAAACCTCATAGGTCAACAAGGATGTGTACTGCTCCTGAGTGGCATGGCAACCCTGTCTTAGAGATGATGTTGTTGGACAACGATGAGCCTACGAGCTATGGAGAAGCAATGATGGGCCTGGGTTCCGACAACTGGTTAGAGGCCATGAAATCCGAGACAGGATCCATGTATGAAAAGCAAGTATAGACTTTGGTAGACTTATTCATTGGACGGCAGGTCGTTGAGTACAAATGGATTTTACAATGAAGACATACGCTGATGGTAAATGTCACCATTTGTAAAGCTCGACTTGTTGCAAAGAAATTTATGACAAGTTCAAGGAGTTGACTGCGATGAGACTTTCTCACTTGTAGCGATGCTAAAGTCTGTTGGAATTAGCTAGCAGTTCCTACATTTTTCAATTATGAAATCTGGCAGATGGATGTCAAAACATTGTTTCCTTAACAGTTTACTTGAGGAAAGGTTGTATGTGATACAACCAGAAGATTTTGTCAGTCCTAAGTATGCTAAAAGGTGTGCGAGCTCCAACAATCCATCTATGGGCTGGAGCCAGCATCTCGGAGTTGGACTACACACTTTGATGAGGTGATCAAAGTTTTGTAGTTTATACAAAGTTTACAAGAAACTTGTACTTACCATAAAGTGAGTGGGAGCACTACAGAATTTCTGATAAGTATATGTGGATGACATACTGTTGATCGGAAATGATGTAGAATCTTTGGAAAGCACGAATGCTTGTTTGAAAGTGATTTTCAAAGGAAGACCTGGATAAAGCTACCTAATTGTTAAGCATCAAGATCTATAGAGTTAGATCAAAATGCTTGATGAGACTTTCAATGAGTACATACCTTGACGAGATTTTAAAAGAATTCAAAATGGATCAGTCAGAGAAAGAGTTCTCGCCTGATTTGTAAGGCGTGAAGTTGAGTGAGACTCAAAGCTCGACAACGACAGAACAAAGAGAAAGGACGATCATCGTCCCCTATGCCTTAGCCATAGGCTCTATCTTATGCCATGCTGTGTACCGCACCTGGTGTGTGCCTTGCCATGAGTCTATCAAGGGGTACAAAAGTGATCCAGGAGTGGATCACTAGACAACGGTCAAGATCATCCTTAGTAACTAAAAGACTAAGGAAATGTTTCTCAATTATGGAGGTGATAAAGGGTTCGTCGTAAAGAGTTACATCAATGCAAGCTTTAACACTAACCCGGATGACTGTTAGTAGCAATCCGGATACGTATAGTGGAGCAGCCATTTGGAACAGTACCAAAATGGAGTGTGGTTGCAGTGTTTAAAATTTGACATAGAGATTTCCAAAGTACACACAGATCAGAATGTCATAGACCCGTTGACTATAAGACCTCTCTCAGATGCAAAGCATAATCGAGCCCCAGAACTCATTGGGTGTTAGATTCATAACAATGCGAATCACCTGGTGATGTGAACTAGATTATTGACACTAGTGCAAGTGGGAGAGTCGTGGGAACGAGCCCGACAGTAGAAGGTAGGGGTACGAAGGGAGAGGGCAGAGTCCTAGCTACGGCGAGGGTGTACACACGTATGTATGAGTTCAGGCCCCTCTCCTGGAGGTAACAGCTCTACGTCTCAGTGCTCGGGAGCTTTATGTCGTGCGGAATAGAGAGATTACAATAGTTGCTAACCCTTGCGCAGGAGGGGAGGGGCGGCTTATATCGAGATCGCTGCCCCTCATAATTATCCCGCATCAAATGGTCTGGTCGCGGTGTTTAAAGTCTACCGTTACAAGTAACGTACATAATAAAGGGTACTAATGACCATTGAACCAGCGTCTCCCCGTTAGGCTCTTGATAATGGCTTCTGGTCTTCTGGCGTCGAGTGAAGCAATGTCCGCCGAGTGACACGCGACTGCCCAATGAGAGGAGAAGGTCCGAGTGGTTTACTGTCGAGTGGTCTTGGACTTCTCCAGGGACCCACTCGGAAGTTCATACTTGATCCTCAAGTCCTCCCATGTAGTGTCTTCAGGTAGGGTATGTAGGCCTTGCCTAGGACCCTACCCTAGGTATATATCTCATCATTAGCCCCCGAATGGGTTGGGGTTTGCGTCGATTGAACTCTGAGCGCCGGCGCCCATCCAGGATCAACATGCAAAATCTTCCTTATGATATTCGGGACTTCGATGAAATTTACGTCGATTGTGTTCCGGGTGTCGGTGTTCATTCGGGATCAAAACGCAAAACCTTCCAAGTGATGTTCGGGACTTTGATGAAACTTACGCCGAATGAATTCTTCTCCACTTGCCCGGGCCCATTCAACATTTAAAGCGTCCAAGTGGGAGATCAGGGTCTTCTTTGCTCCGAGTGAGTTGAGAGTATCTTGGGAGGCGACGGGTAGGTCTGACAGGCCCGGATTCTTTGGGATACGAAAATTTGGGAAGCGCGCACGCGATGATGATGCCACGATCAGGGCAAGTGGGGGAACGACGCCTCGATTCTCGTGCTGGTCATCTCGCCATGTACTAGACCTCGTCAGCGGTTGGCGTGCGCGGCTATCTATCGAGGCCACCGGTCAGCGAAATACTCGGCAGCGTATAAAGTGTCCGGAGCCGCGTTTTGCATAGTACCTTCCGCCAGTTTCCCCTCTCGTCCTCCGCATCCCCTGCTCCCATCGCCGCTCTGCGTTCTCTTTCGACCAGAGAAGCAGCTCCGATGACGAAGAATGTGGCGGAGAAGTTGGAGACGGAAAACAAGGGGAAAAAGCTCAAGGGCAAGAAGCCCTCGACTGCCCGGTTCACTGCGCCGGCTGGGTGGATCCAGGAGGATTTTCTCCCCTCTGTTGTCACCCGCGCCAACCTCGAGGGCCTCATCTCCAACGGGCTTGTGGCCGACGGCGCCTGGAGGCTACTGGGGGAGGAGGACAAGCCGGAGCCACGCGATGGGGAGAGGGTCCTTCTGCTCTCTCATGTGGAAAGAGGTTTCTCCATGCCTCCCCATCCATTCTTTCGGGGTTTTCTGAATTTCTTTGGTGCACAGTTGTATCACTTTCCTCCAAAAACCATCGCACCCTGTGCGAATGCTTCCTGGGGTGCACTCCCCATTGGCGGTTGTTTAAGCATCTCTTCACAGTCAGATCCCAGACTATGAAGAAATCCCTCCCCGTGGATGGGAAGACGCACTTCCTCTAGGTGTGCGGAGGTTTAGGGGTCCAGAAGAGACAGCGTAGTTCCTTTCCTGCCATCAGTTTTCTTGAGTCCATCAGGGGCCAGCAATCGACCTGGTTCTATTGCAAGGACGTAGCGCCACCGAACATGCCGACTAGTCTTCCTCCCTTTACTCTTAACCGCCCCACCGCCCCAAAGTCCCTGAAGGTGACCGACGAGGAACATGTCCAGGTGGGCATCTTAGTCGAGGCAGTGGTGCAGCTGATCTGAGGCGGTGTGACGGGCATGGATCTGCTTGAAACGTTCCTCAGTCGACGCATTCAGCCACATCAATCCAGGGACCACACCATGTGGCATTATGCCGGCCCAAGGGACTCGACCAGGACGCATCCAGAGGAGGTCACATAGGAGACTGTTGAGTAGTGGCTCCGGAATATCACTGGGCCTGCGATAATCCCGCAGGGGCCAAGAGGGTCCGGCCTTATTCCGCCAAGAACCCCCCAAAGAACTTGGTGAGTTATGTAGCATCGACTGATATATTTATACTGTCAAGTGAAGCATTGATTTTTGGACTGACTTTCTCATTGGAATCGTGCCGGAGTGGACAAACATGCACTCGCCCGTTCCCAACGGGAACCATGTGGATGAGGGCGTGGCGAGTGAGGGCGGTAGCATGGACGGCGACGGTCCCTCCGACATCGAGGACGACTACGATGACTCTGGTGATGAGGCAGAAGTCGAGTCACCCCCCCATCGTGAGAGTCGCACCAAAGCCCGCCATGACCCGACAGCTGCGGAGGACAAGGCCCTGCGCCCAAGCAAGAAGAACCCAAAAAGGAGCCGGCCCTCGACCGTCGAGTCAAGTAAAAGACTAGCCAAACAGCCCAAGCCCGCCATCTCCAAGCCTCGCAAAACCTTGCCCCGCATGAGGGCGGCCATACCGGTCGTCTCCACGTAAGTGTTTACTCCTAAATATTTCTGTCGATTGAAGTCTTCGAGTTATATCTGAGTGAAAGCTGCTCAATCTTTTAGAGCTGCTACATCTGCAACCGCGCCTCCTCCAGGTGGGGGAGACGCGATGGATGTTGACACCGCTGATGCCGTCACTTCTCATAGAGGTGAGGAAATTGTTGGTTTGTCTGAATGGGGCTCAGCACATGCAGATGCTGATGTTGTCGATTGTTGTTGCAGAAGTTGTTTATGTGGAGGACGATGAGGAGCCATTGCGCATGCGGAGGGCGTCGTCGGTGCAAGCACCTCAGCGTCCAGCCGCAGAGTATTCTCGGGGGGGAGGTGGCTCGGCGCAACCTAGGGTTGAGCCTGCCACGCCTCTGTCGCACGCTCCTCCGGCCATCTCGACTATCGTGACGTCGACTTCAACTGGGCCCCCTCCGGCCGCCTCGGTTGCTCGAGCGACCATGCCAACCCCACCTGTGACGGCCTTCCCAGTGTTCCGCACTCCGAAGGATCAGCCCGGAGCTATGAAAGAAGCCATGATCCAGGCGGAGCAGCTCATGCTGAGGTCCAAGGAGGCGTTTGAGGCCAGCAAATGGGCTTATGACGTCAGCTCAGCTCTCCGCACCAATGTCCGAGTAAGTTCTATTGTAAGTCCACTACTAGGAAAAGGGCTATAGCTAATATAGACATTAGTGGCGCACTATGTATGTGGTGCGCCATTGCTATATAGCAGTGGTGCACCATATATTGGTGTGCCATTAACGGCCATATTACTAATGGCGCACCTGGTGTGTGGTGCGCCATTACTAGTTGTGTCCTGGCCCCACACCCCTCCCAAGACTTACCTGTGGCGCACCAGGTGGAAGTGCGCCATTACTAGTTTTAACTATTAATGGCGCACCACACACACGGTGTGCCACTAGTAACTATTTTTTTTCAATTTTATTTTCAAAACTAGTAATGGCACACGATGCACGTGGTGCGCCATTAGTAACCCTGGTTACTAATGGCGCATTCTTAGGTGGTGTGCCATTAGTAACTTGAGAGGAGCTAGATATTTATTTTTTTACAGCCACCTACCACACTCACTTTCCCCACTTCATTCTCTCCACCTCTAGCTACCAAGCTTGGTCTCTGCTGCCTCCTCCTCCTCACCTCATTTGCACCATAGATTCACCCAAATTAAGAGGTTAAATTTCCTTTTTTTGATAGGTAACTATGGGGAAAGCTTTCTTTATGTTCTAGATCTACTTTTTTGTCCCTCCAATGTACACACTTTTTATGGCCTAGATCTACGTATGTTTGTGGTGCGTCATTGTTTGTGGTGATGAACCTCCCCTAAATGTTGCCAATATTTTGTCGGAATGTTGATTCATTTCCGTTTCGGCGAGAATTTGGCACTATGCATTCTTTTTGGTCCTATTTTTAGGCAAAGTCATGCCAAATTTGTTTTTGGTTCTAAAATTGTTGGGTTCTAAAAGCTTGGTCCTATTTTGGTTCTAAAATATCGTTTTGCTCCATGGTCCAAGACAGGTAACGCAAGAGCTGCCGCCCGAGAGAAAGCCAAGCTGGATAAACTAGAGATAGATGCGGTTACTCCATTGTATGAAGGATGCAGGCCCGAGGATTCCCGCCTGAAACTAATGCTCATGGCTCTGGAGAGGAAGGTAAAGCACAAAATGGCCGACTCATGCTTCGACGAGAACATGTCATTCTGGCACGAACGTCTTCCCAAGGGGAACAAGGGCCTGACCAGTTTGGCGGAGGCGAAGAAAATCATGTGTCCTCTATATTTACCGCACGTGAAATACCACGTGTGCATGAACGATTGCATCATTTATCGGGACGAGCAAGCGGAGTCTACCATATGTCCGGTGTGCTGCGTCACTTGATACAAGAAGAGGAAGAAAGCTCCTTGAAAATTGGTGTGGTACTTTTCGATCACTCCTCATCTGCAGCGGTATTTCGCAGACCCTAAGCTAGCAAAGCTCCTGCGTTGGCATGTGGATAGGGAGGAGAAGAAGCGAGAAGATGAAGGAAATGATCCGGAGATAAATAAAAAAGACAAGATGCTGAGTCACCCTAAGGATGCGAGCCAATGGCAAGCGTTGAACTTCGATCACCCAGAATTTGGGGAAGATCCAAGGAACATCGTGCTGGGCGCGAGCACCGATGGAGTCAATCTGTTTGGCAGCCAAAGAAGCACACATAGCACCTGGCCTGTGTTTGTGTGGATGTGCAACCTTCCCCCCTAGATGTGCATGAAGAGGAAGTACATTCACATGAGTATGCTAATTGAAGGGCCGAAACAACCAGGGAACGACATCAATCTGTATCTCGGGCTGCTGAAAGAGGAGCTAGACACGCTATGGAAAATGCCAGCCAATACGTCGGACGGCGCAGCGAAACAATATTCCCTATGAGAGCCGCACTGGTCACGACGGTGCACGACTTTCCCGATTACAGATATGTCGCGGGACAGGTGGTCCACGGATTTAATGCATGCGTCAGGTGCATGGATGACACAACGTAGCACCAGCTAGATAGAGATCCCGGGTCTTCGAAAACCATGTTCATGGGACATCGAAGGTGGCTTCGCGACGATGACGCATGGAGAAAACGAAAGGATCTGTTCGATGGTGAAACCGAACCCCGAAGACCCCCACCGTACGAGTAGCGGCGAGGAAATAGATGAGCTATTGAAAAATTGGAAAGAGTGCCCACCGACAACAAAGAAGCAAAAGGGGCCAGAGCCGCTGCTGAAGGAATGGAAAACGAGGTCTGTTTTCTGGGACTTGCCGTACTTGCAATCAATGGGCATGAGGGAGGAGCTTCATGCAAAACGCCCTAATGATGATAATGATGATGAGGCGAAGGTCACAGAAAATCATCGCAACAAAGGCAAAAAGGACAAGAAGATCGAATAGGAATGCCCTCCCGCGTGCTTCACTCTAAGTCAGAAGGAGATAGAGCAGTTTTTCACCTGCCTTGTAGGAGTCAAACTTCCTTAAGGTTACGCGGGGAAGATAAGCAGATACCTAGACTCAGCGAAGCAGAAGTTCAGCGGGATGAAGTCTCACGACTCTCACGTGCTAATGACGCAGATACTTCCACTTGCAATCCGTGGGATCATGGACGCGCACGTCCGTGAAACGCTATTTGGCCTATGCAACTTTTCCGACGTCATCTCCCTGAAGTCGGTTGGCGTGAAGCAACTCAGAAGGCTACAGGAAGAGATCATGGTGATACTATGTGAGCTTGAGATGTACTTCCCACCCACATTCTTCGACGTTATGGTGCATCTGTTGGTCCATATCATGGAGGATATCATCCAACTCGGGCGGACGTTCCTGCACAGCATGATGCCATTCGAAAGGATGAATGGTGTCATCAAAGGATACGTTCGCAACAGGGCACGTCCAAATGGAAGCATAGCCAAGGGCTTTCTGACCGAAGAGTGCATCTCCTTCTGCATGAATTATCTAGGCATCGAGAACCCCGTTGGTCTGCCCGTCAACGGGCACCTCGGCAGGCTCGCTGGATGGGGTAACTGCGAGGGTTGCCACGGAATGCATGTTGATTTCAAGGGTCGACTCGCCGACTTTGAAAGAGCAAACCTAGTCGCGCTACAACACATGGACGTGGTCGATCCTGGGGTGGTAGAGCATAAAACCTTTATTGATAAGACGTACAATGACCGAGGCCAATAGAGGACGGACAGAGATATAATCAAAGAGCACAACTCATGTTTCACGCGTTGGTTCAAGGACAGGCTTCTGTCGTACCTTTTACATGAGGATTCTTCCACAGAAGAAAAACTCATATTCGCCTTGTCACAGGGCGCCGAGGATAACCTTATGACCTATGAGGCGTACGATATCAACTGCTACACATTCTACACCGATGAAAAGGACATGAAGAGCGATTATCAGAACTCCGGGATAACGATGAAATCCTACACTGTAACTACAAGGACAGATACTACGGAAGGATCAAGGAGGTCTGGGAGCTGAGCTACGCTAGAGAGAAGGTCCCGATGTTCCGTGTTAGATGGGCCAAGAGCGTCCTAAAAGAAGACCGGTATTTCACCACCATGGTTATACCCGAAGCCAAATCCAAGACCGCGGGTGCAAACGTCACCGTAAAAAATGAGCCATGGGTACTGGCTTGCCAAGTGGACCAATGCTTCTTCATTACCGACCCGTCAAACCCAAGTCGTTTTGTCGTGAGGAGAGGCAAAAGGAACATCATGGGAATGGATGGAGTCGCAAATGAGCAAGACTTCGTCAAGTACGGTGACCCAAAGATGGAAGATGACGACGACGATGAAGTACCATACACCACAAGAAGAAGCAGGACCACCCTACCTAAAGGACGTCCGTTCAAGAGAAGAACTCAAGGGGTTCCCAGGCTAAATTATTCAACTGTGAGAAAGAAGGGCAAGAACATTGTGAAAATATGGCAAAGATCGAATCACGACGTGTCGGCCGCGTGTGTGTGTCAGTGGCAAGCTCAATCTTTGATGATTGTTATTGCATGTCACTTGATTTCAACACTCTGTATCTTGTTGGCTTTCCATCACCATCTCCTAACGGGTGTATTCTTGTTCACAATTCGCTGCCACACTGTGTATCTATGCATCCCCTTCATTCTTATATATCGACACACGATGCTTTTGCATGTGTGCAAAAAACCCTACTCTTTTTAACTAAGTAGCACCTGACCATAAGGATTCTACATGTGGTTCCTACGCAATAGATAACTTTGTATCATAGTGAACCAACTACACAACAACCACCAACATACACACTGTGTATCATACCATGTCATATAATTCTAAATTATTACATGCAAACTAAAATCCAACAAAAAAAAAGTTAGTAATGGCGTACCAGGAGAAGGTGCACCATTGCTATCACTGTTTTATGGCGCACCCCTGAAAGGTGCGCCATTGCTAACCCTCCCCCCACTACGGCCTTCCGTCCCTCCCTCGATCCCCTTCATATCACTGTTCACAACCGGCCCTCCCACCCCCGCTCCGCCGTCGCCTCCCACCACCGCCCTCGCTGCCATTGACTGCGTCTCCGTCACCGGAACCCCCCCAGCGCCTGCCGGAGCCCGCCTCACCACCTACCTACCTGCTCCTGCCCCCTACTGTAAGTTCCTCTCTCATAGCCACCGCCGCCCCCCGCTCCTTCCCCTTCCCCTTCCCCTTCCCCTCCCCCCGCTGAGGCTCGCCCATCGCCGCCGCCGCCAGCACGGTGCACCACCACGGTCTCCGCCCACACCTTCCCCTCACCAGCACACCCGCTGAACTACGGCGGTGGCCATCACGGCGCCGACGCCGGAGCCGCAACTCAAAAGCATCAACACAAGAACAGAGATGCACGATTTGATTTTGAAAATATTATGGTCATACCTCAACAAATGATATTTAGAGATTATGCTAGAAAAAAATGGTATTTAGAACCCCCAACAGTTACAATGACAAATGGATGTCTGATCAACATAGACGGTTGCAAGTGGACAACAGAGCTTCTCCTTGTGCTCCATTTGAATTCAAACGATGTCACGATGATAGCTGGTGCTGCTTCTCTAACAACAAGCATATCCATGATTTATCTGTGTCGAATCCCTTTGCTAATAGCTTTGAGAAGAACTTCTAACAGAAAATCCAAATTCAGTGCTCTTCAGAACATTGCCTTTCCTTTATATATATATATATATATATATATATATATTATATATTGATGTCACTGTAGTTATCTCACTCTTTTTTAACATTGCTTCTTTTTTAGTTTGTAGTTATCTCACTCTTCTTATTCTCTGTTCGGCTGTGCTTGAACGTTTTTTATTATCTTTTCTATTGATGTCATATTGTAAGATGCGTTAGCTATTTACACCATCAGCTAGCAGGTACTATGCTACTGTACTGATATTCCAGAAGTTTAATCTTCTCTGAATAGGCTGTAGTGTTTTCTTTTCTTTTCTTTTTGATGACATATTGTAAGCTGTTTATACCACCAGTTAGCACTAATACTATGCTTGTACACTGGCTTTAGTAAATTTAGTGCCTATATAATATTTATTTATTTACCACGAGCCAAACCATGTATGGCTTATTTTTCCAGTCCACGGATATTGTTATTGGTTCATCAGCTATTAGGTCGATATTACAGAAAAGAAAAGGTTTATGGAGATTGAGTGATAGTAGCTGCCATGTTCCACTAAATGGAGTGAGTAGTTCTCATGACTCATCTTTCTATGTGTTTGATCCTTCTTCCGTGGCAGTTCGGTGGCGGAACATTGGTTTTTAGCCGCCCGTCCCGTGAGCGGTGTTCTTCAGCTAACTTGTGATAGATGGGCGAACCCATCTTGATATTTACACTCAAATGGAAGAACTTTGATGAAGACTTCTGGTTTTATTGGGATTCTTTGCTGGTTTAGATTTTCTAACGTGCAGCAACCATACACCGGAAAATCATTTGTGCCAGTTATCGCCGAAATGTTGATTCATTTCCGTTTCGACGAAAAACGGGCACTTCTAGGTCAAGAAAATAGCAAAGGTCATGCCGAATTTTATCAAGAGTAGTATCAAGACTAGGTCAAGAAGTAGTGTGCTTCTCTTTATCAAGACTAGTAGCTATCGGTGAAAGCCTGACAACCTTGACTACTAGTATTCATCCCATGAAAGTATCATCTCAGGCTTTCAGCTACTAGTATTAATTGTAGATCACCATGGCACTAATTATTAGCCATTTTTTTCATATATAGAGCGAACATGGCCAACAACGATGGGGTCGGCGGTTCGGGCAAGCCATTCTGGGAGTTGTCCCAGGAGATGGAGGAAGAACGTCACCGCAATGAGGACGCCACGAAAGACACCGATCCCGACTACACAAACCATAGTGGCGTCAGGGATGACACCACTAATGATGCCGCCGGGAATGCCACCACTGATGATGGCAATGAACACACAGATGGCAGCCAACCGAAGAGGCAACGGAAGGACCGGCGCCCGAACGTGCTCGGCACCGTCAAGGAGGAATTTACTGAAGTGTCCTGTAGTGGGCATCCAACGGCGCCCAAAGAATTAGTTCGTGGGTACGCGGGACAAATCGGGTGCATTCTCCGGAGCATCGTCTCGATCAACAATGAGAACCTAAGGCATCCTGACCGAGGGAATTTGAGCAACCTCCTCTTCACGAAGCTGCACGAACGATACAAGTTCCCCGGTGACTTCGCAAACACACGCTTCTCAGGGAATAATGTGAACAGTGCGTCCCTAACGAAGATAAGCACGGCCCTGGCTACTTGAAGAGCCGTGGTGAAGAGAAAGGTTCTAAGTGGTGATAGTTATGAGAAGATCAAAGCGACAAATCCTTCGATCAGCGTAGAGGACTACCTGGAGTTCAAGATCAAGTGCGAGAGCAACGTATCCGCAGAATCAAGTCAGTGGGGGAAAGATATGCGGGACTTGAACTTAGGGATCCACAAACTCGGTCCCGGTGGTTACAGAGTGGCGGAATCTAAATAGGACAAGGAGGACGCGGTGCGTGCCGCGCAAGGCCTACCGCCCCTCTTCGATAAATACCATGAAAAGCCGACCAGGAACTATGTCAGGGCCCAGTAAAAGGTGGACCCGGTAACTAGGGAGCTTAGCACAGATCCGAAGGTGAAGGAGCTTGACCGTGTTCTAGTAAGGAATACACCCCCGCGTAATTAGCTCCATATGGTTGTATTCTAATTAATGAAGTTTCTAAATGGTTCACGTTCCTTCCGCAGGAAACTGAAAGCAGTAGCGCGGGGTCTCAGAGATCCCCGCCTGCTGCCCCTTGGGACACCTCTTTAAATAGGGCGTTGAACATTCTGAAACAAAAGGATAAGTTCAGTAAGCCATCGTCAGCTGGTCGTGTGGCCGGCGAAGGCTTGTCCACGAAATGGTCGGAATACTATCAGGATGGGCGAAAGGAGAGAAAGACCAGCTCGGAAAGCCAGGAGCGCAAGGTTAACGAACTCAAGGCAAAAGCTGCACGAATTCCCGAGATAGTCCAAGAGCATGTCCGAGACCAACTGGGAGCGACGATCACCACCATTATGCCTTCCTTGCTTGAGGGGCTGCGAGGGTGGATTGCGGGCGGCCAACAGGTGCCGCCCCTGATTCCCATCTTCGCGGGCAGCAATTCGCATAACGCACCGGCAATGGTGTCTCCAGCGGAGCCAGCATTGGTGTCTCCGACGGAGGCGGCATTGGTGTCTCTGGTGTCGGCGCCGGTATTGGACCTTAATGCACCCGGGTATGGGAAGAATAAGCCGGCCGGCACCTCGGAAGCAAGCGGCCCTTCCGTCACTTGCATGCCCGCCGTTGGCAGTGCCTCGACATTAGCCAAGCTCAACGCCATGACGGTAACTACGCCTCAGACGATGGCTACTTCATCTCCTTGCCTTTGACTGGGCATCCCTGACGCCCTACATGTTTTCGCAGGGCGCGGCCAACATTCCATGCACTCTCCTGCACTTCATGGACGGCGAGTTGATCGATGTTGCCAAGGACAAAATTGTTGAACCGGGCAACCGCGTGTTCCACGGTTATCCGATGCCACCCACCGTGTATACTGTTCAACTGGTTCGGGTGTTGCGGTGCTGCGGCGACTTGTTACCTCCGTATCGACCCCCTGGGGCCAACGAAGATGATGTGATGACCCTCAGTGCCGAAGAGCCAGATTCGTTTGGGGGGCAGGGGACACCACCGCACAGACAACACCGCTGTCGTGCCGGCACCAAGCCATGGCAAGACCACCACAATGTTACCGGCGTCAGCTGATCCGGACATGCATATGGCACAAGATCCAGACCTCGACGACGATACATTTCCCAATGTCGATAAGTACATTAACGAAGATGGGTACGGTGACGAATTCTTGGGGCCTCTTTCTCAAGAACCCAACCCTACAAAAGACGATCGCAATCTAGCTGGTACCGCATAGAAACCCAATTGCAACAGGCATCGTCTGTTCAGTTCTCAGCAGACGCCTCCAGCTCCCGCCTTCATCGAGACTCAAACAGCCAAGGTGCGAAATATTATCAGCCCAAACACAATCAAGAAGCTGGTCTCTGAGCAGAACTCGATCCCATTACAGTAGAAGAAGCAGAAGGCACAGAAAAGAAAAAATAACAAGGGTGCGAGCCAGTCGGCACTGAGTACGATCCGTGCTCAGGACGGGCCACCAATACCTAAGGATATGCCGAGGAGGGTGCATGTGGCGAGTAGGCTGATGCTACCGAGAAATCTGCTCAATTCTGCAACCGGTGCTATGCGGTGTCTGCATGATGGTGTTATTACTATGGAGAAGCGGCGTCTCACCGAGAATGATGTGGCATACCCGGTTTTCGTGGCCAAGGGGCCAGAGGGCAAGGTCTTTGTTGAGAGCACCGTCGGGCGTATGATCATCCTGCGGTTTGATGACATCTTCGCTATGTTTAACCTTTATCCACTGCACTACACCTTCGCTCAGCTATTTTCGCTCAGTATGGAGATGCGGATCATTAGAGACAAGACCCCACACATCATGATAGTCGACCACTTCTACATGCGTGCCAAGATCATGGGCAGCGCTAGGGACCAGCAAGTCGCGAGTTCATACCTCAAGTGCGTCATTCTAGCGAACCCAGAGTAAGTTATCCCCTCACCGCCCCGTAACATATGATTTCTTAGATTTCGATCGTTCTTTTTTTTCTAACATTCTGTGTATTGTCCAGTGACACACATTTCACACTCATCCTCTTAAGCCCGAAATATTCCATGGCCACGTATTTCGACTCGGACCGTCAGTCGAAGAAAGACTACACAAATATCAAGAAAGTTCTTGATGATGCTCTCCCCGGCTATGCCAAATCTAGAGGCACCTTCAGGAGGCAAACTTGTAGGTACGGCAAGCACGTGTTCACCCAAATAATGACGTTCCCCTGCGTCAAGCAGCCGCCTGGCAGTCAGAAGGATACCTACTACGCCCTCCATCACATGCGGGCGATCGTACGGGACCTTCATCACCTTATGCTACCAAGCAATCTCAAAGATTGGGCCACACGCTTGTCGGAAATCCAGGACCAGGACATCAGACAAGAATTCTTTCAAATCTAGTCGGATATTGCGGAAATCATCTATCAAGATGTCCTTCATACCTCGAGGCAGTTCAACCTCAAATATCAACCGTCCAACAGTGAAATAAAAACAATGCTAGAAATGCAGG
This sequence comes from Hordeum marinum, assembly GCA_022496015.1. Taxonomy (NCBI): domain Eukaryota; kingdom Viridiplantae; phylum Streptophyta; class Magnoliopsida; order Poales; family Poaceae; genus Hordeum; species Hordeum marinum. Next base: position 454,592,582 of record CM039672.1, on the reverse strand, counting down.
CTAACAACGACCGCACATTCATGACCATCACGAAAGACGGCGGCTTCATCCATGCTTCGGTCCCTAAGGCGAGTCGAAAGTATTGATGCTATGTAGTTCTTGAAGAAGAGTTTAGCTCATGTTGTAATTAAACTTTAATGAACTTGTATGTCTCTTTAGTTTGGACAATCGTTCAACTTATATGTAACCGATGCTATTTATTAGTAGGACCATGAATCGTGCTATTAATGTGTTGCTTTTCTCTTCCGATCCTTTTGTTCCATACTTATATATTGCTTATATATTATCTATGAATTGCTAGTAACGTTTTGTTTGTCTAGTGCATAGAGATGCCGTCGTATGTCGTGTACAAGGGTAAGGTTCCCGGAGTCTACGACAACTGGGAGGAGTGTCGGTGACAGGTTCACCATTTCAGCGGTAACAGTTACAAAGGGTACACCACTAGGGCGGAGGCGGAAGCTAGATACGCGCGCTATCTTGCAGGAGAGAGGAGGGAGCAGAGGAGGAATCGGATGATGACAAGTTTCATCGCGATGATGCTCATCGTGACCGCAGCTCTCTTATATGTGATGGTAGTTTAGATGATCAATATCGACTTTGTAATGTGACGACAAACTCGGCGAATACGATGAACTTTGCTAATGTCTCGAGACCTCAACTTGGCTAATGTTTGAACTTTGTTCGCTATTTCGAATTGGGAGACTAATATGATGAATTCTATTGTGTGATGTTTATATTCTATGCTGTAACGTATTTTGTAACCTGTGCAAATACCAGAAAAGCAAAAAATAATAATTCCTAATACTGATAGTAGTGGCGCACCATATTGAGCATTAGTGGCGTAGCAGGAACAAATACCAGTGGCGCAATATGAGGCATAGTAATGACGCACCTGGGGGCATAGGTGGAGGCAAATATGGCCCCCTTAGAGGCATAGTAATGGCGCACTATTGGACATAGTAATGGCGCACTCTCTGGTTCGCCACTATTATCTGGGATACTAATGGCGCACCAGAGGTGCGCCATTACTATTAGTCACTAGTGGCGTGTTAATAGTGGCGCACCCACAGTGCGCCATTAATAGAAAAAACAGGTGCGCCACTAGAAACCTATTTTGTAGTAGTGGTCCATTGTTGATTGAATTCTTGTCTTCTCTTGGCTGCTGTACACCCACTGGGGGTTTGCCGTAGAATACTCGGATTTTTTCCATGCGAATAGGTCGGACCACAGTCGAATTGATTTTGGTGGTTACTTGACGGATCAAGAGTTAGCCGTCCCAGTAGGGGCGCTCTTAGCGCACCCACTGGGTGTAGTCCCCGAGACCACTATCGAGTACTTGTATCGGCAGGGGTCTTAGAGTTTGTCGTATCCACCTCTCCGTAGTTACCTTGTAGGTTTCATGGATCTTATTGAGAACCCATGATGTGAGGTTGCATAAGGATCGATTGAACTTCACGGAGAAGGTAGGCACGTCACTCGACCGGTCGAGTAAACGGACAGGGCTGACCTTGTCGAATCCTTTAATAGCCAGTGGGAGCACTCTCAGTGCACCCATTGGGTGTTGTCCCCGAGACCACTGTCAGGTGCTTGACCTGGCAAGGGTCTTATATAGAGACTTGTTCATCGCAGGCGATAAATGGTAGGTTTGAAAACTTGTCGTACACGTGGTACTAAAGTTGCTCGACATATCGAGTGAATTTTTTCTGACGGTTACTCGACGGATCGAGAGTTAGCCGTCTCAGTGGGGGCGCTCTTAGCGCACCCACTGGGTGTAGTCCCCGGGACAACTTTCGAGTGCTTGCATCGGCAGGGGTCTTTAACAGAGATGGTTCCGGATTTATTTACGACGTGCGGAGCGCCAGTGTAGCGACCCGACCTGAAAGGTCGAATCTCCAGTGTTTCTGCACCATCCCAAGATCATGCTGGTACACACACGGTACATCCATCTATATATCAAAGGGAAATCACACAGCTTTATTAATCGAAATCTCATATATAGTTCTTTATTACAATAATGATTACAATAAAGTGGCTGAAGGCCAACTCATGAGATAAACTAAACCAATGTCTTGCGGAAGCATCAAAGGTAGTTGAGTCCATCTGACTCCAAGGGCATCTCACCAAGTATAGAGCGTATCCTCACTCCTCGTCGGAAAAATACTCTGCAACATGACACGTTGCCGCCGTGTAGGTCAGCATATTGAATATGCTGACAATGTCACAAAAGAGGGGTGTAAAGTAATCATCTATTCTATATGCATATATGGCAGGTGGGGTAATAAGTTTGCATAAAGCCAATTTTTTTCCTACATCAAGAGAGGGCACAGCAAAAGTTATTACTACAATGTTGGTTGTTTAATGAGATGGTTCCACCAACAAATTCTCATACACAAGTTGTCATTAATACCCTCATCAATATAATTCTTTGTGTTGAGAATTCCAGATAGTTTCAGTTCCTTTGGCTCAAGTTGTCCATGACCGCAGACACGGCTAATCGATTAGGTTTGGGTACTCTGCAGAGTTTTGCACATGTTCCACACAAGATTTGGTCGGCTCCGTTGGATTTCTCGCACTTCCGGGTGTTTGAGAAATGGATGACCAAAACATGGTCTTCTAAAGGGTTTCCCTGAGACTCTGTCGGTGCCCATCCTTTCCTACCGTTCTTCTACATCTCGTAACACCACCTGTCTCTAGGGTCACCACATTATCCAGCCAAGCCAGAGCCCATAATGGCGTGTGGCTGTGCAGGTAAGTTTTGGGTCTTGAAGCATCCATCCATCTCTTTGTGCCTGGGTGGACCTTTCCGCGTGAATACAGGCACTTCTCTAGCAACACCTAGTCTAACCACTAGTTTCTCCAGGGCGCAGTTCAACCATCATCTACCTAGAGGTATGTTGAAAACTCGGAGTCTTCTATACTCATACTCACAGTTCTGGTTTTGCAGGTCGTAGATCTGGGCTTGGAGATGATCGATTCTATTATAGAGCTTGAGGAGGTGTTCCCCGATGTCCTTGGCGTCGATCTTGTGCTTGTTGGTGAACTATGTAATCATCATGTGGTTGGCGTTGAGTCCGCGTTCCACCATCCCTTGGTACTTGAAGACTTGCTGATCCATTGCTTCACGCCTCATCTCCAGGTTTCCTGTCTTCTTGGGCCCCTCAACGTGACGGATGTGCATCACCCCGTCACGCATCTCAATGGTTTGAGGGTGTTGCAGCACCTCCGCGAGGTAAGGGTTGATGACCTTCTCAAAGAACTTGTCCTTCAGAATCTTTGGGGATGCCATAGTGATCTAAATCTGTCTGCACAATAGCTTCAAACAAAAATAGAGGATATTTTCATGATACGAGGGTCAGACCTTTAAGGAGATTATATAATGAATTTTTACCGACCATAAGGAGTGTTCCACAAGAAAACGAAGTCCGGGAGGCACACGAGGTGCTCACGAGCCCCCCAGGCACGCCCAGGGGGTGGGCTCGCGCTTGGCAGTCTCGTCGCCTCCTCGTGCGCTTTCCGGACTACCTTAAATTTTTGTATTTTTCTAATTATTCCAAAACGAAGAAAAATTGCTATTGGAAAATTTTTGGAGTAGGTTTTCTTACCGTATCACATACCTCTTCGTTTTCGGAGTCTGAAACAGGCTGGTAAACATCCCTTATGTACTCCTCTGGGGTTATGGTATTAATTATATTGCTTTCTACATTTATGGGAGTACCTGAGATATAATACTTGATTCTTTGCCCATTCACAGCTCTCGGAAAAGTGCCTTCCGCGTTGTTGATTTTGATGGCGCCGGAATGATATACTTCTTCGACAATATAAGGACCTTCCCATTTAGAGAGAAGCTTGCCTGCAAAAAATCTTAAACGAGAATTGTATAGCAAGACATAATCACCTACATCGTATAGCAAGACGTAATTGCCTGCAAAAAATCTTAAACGTTTTTGTATCCTTTTATCATACCACCTCTTGACTTTCTCTTTAAACAACTTGGCATTTTCATATGCCTGAGTTCTCCATTCATCAAGTGAGCTAATATCAAATAACCTCTTCTCACAAGCAAGCTTGAAATCAAAGTTGAGCTATTTGATTGCCCAATAAGACTTATGCTCTAGCTCAGGAGGTAAATGACATGCTTTACCGTAAACCATTTTATAAGGAGACATGCCCATGGGATTCTTATAGGCAGTTCTTTAAGCCCACAGTGCATCATCAAGTTTCTTAGACAAATTCTTTCTAGACCTATTGACTGTCTTTTGCAGAATTGTAACATCCCAATTTTGGAATGTTATAATAAATACTAGAATGATTGTTTGTTTGCTTGAGTGATTTAAATTGAGTCAAATATTGAAACTTTTTGAAAACTTTTGAATGAGAGGGAATAAAATTTCTTTCGAATTCAAATTCTGACTTTTCAAACCAGTGAGAGAAGATGACATGACTTCTTCAACATGAAAAGATTTGGAAAGGGAATTTGAAAACATTTGAAAATTTCTCATATGGAGATCACTTCCATATTTGATTCTTCCTATTTGAAATTTGTAAGCATTCAAACCCTTGACAAAGTTTTTGAGAGGAGTAATATGAGACTCCAAATCAGGGGTATTTTTGAGAAGTATTTGAACCACAAAACCCAAGGGGTTATTTGAAAAATATTTGCAAAATAAATAAAGCCATTTAGGCATTTTCTGAAAATATTTTTTAAGTATTCATTTTGACAGAGGAAAAATGTTCATTAAATGGCATTTAATTCCCTGATCATTTTGTTATATAAAACTTTATTTTTTGGACAGGTTTTGAATGCTTTAATGGTATTTTAAATCCTTTGTTAATTAAAAAAGGAAAATAGTTAACGCGTATTAAAGCCCCGGCCCACCGCCTCTAACCCCTCCACCGAAACCCCTCCGCAACAGTCACCGCTGACCGCGCCCTCTCCATCTCTCTCGCTAATGCCCCGGCCCCACCGACCGATCCCGCTAACACCGCGGTCGTCCCCTCCATCTCGCCCCCGCTCCACGCCGGCGACCCCGAGCCGGAGATCTCTCCCCTCTTTCCTTCCCCGACCGCCCCGAGGCCCCTATAAGGACCCCTGCCTCACCTCTACCCATTTCGCCCGTTTCCCCCTCGTCCGACCCCCTCCACTCGCCGTAATAGATCACCGTAGCCCGAGCGCCGCCGCCACCCCCTTGCTCTCGTGCCACTCCACCATGCCGTCCCTGAGCCCTTCCGAGCCCACCATCCACCTCCCCATGGCCATGCGCACCTCCCAGTGCTCTCGCCCGAGCCCCACACCCACTGGAGCCCTTCCTCGACGACCACGCGAATACCACCGCTGCCTCGGAGCTCGTCGCCGACGCCCCCGACCACCCGCGACGACGCCAGGACCACCACCCGACTCGCCGTCCTCGTCTGCATCGCCTGGTGCCTTCGTCGTGGCCGGAAGACCACCAGAGCACCGTCCCCATCGACCCCACCTCCTCTGCCTCGCTGTAACTTCGCCGGAGTTGACCTCCACCACGGTAAGACGCCGGAATCCTCTACCCTCCGTTAGATCTCGATCCTAAGGCTAGGATTAGATCACTTAAACACCGAAACATTTTCTTCTAAGTCTCGGCCGTCCGCTCATTTCAGTCTAACACGCACCCCTCCGTAGCCTATCAGAACCTGCCACGTCACCCCCTGTCTGTTAGTTTAGTTTTTTCTTTTTCTGTTATTGTTTTAGAAAACACAATAGGTTCTCTTTTTATTTTTGGTTATATCTTTTAAAATATTTAGTGTGTCACAATAAGTTTATTTTTGATTGATTCTTTTTGCATTGTGTAACAAATTTGTTATAGTTTCTGTTGATATCAAGTTTGACCATATTTGAATAATTTAAAATTGATTTCAAACAGATTTGATTCAAATTTTATTTTCTGAAATATGAGTTTAAAAATATATTTTGAGTTGATTCTTTTTGCTACTTGTCACTAGTGGCCTTAATTATCAGTAGGTAGAGTTTGAATTTTTTTGAATATTTTATTGTACTCTTTTCAAGCAAAACAGATTCTGTTTAGTTCCTATTAGGTTTATTGTACTCTTTAAATTGTTTTAAATTATATATTTTTCTTTTATATTAGTTATGGATTTTATAAAGTTTTCCGTTAGATAATAGTATCCCTTCAAAACAAATAATATTTTATTAGTTGATTGCATGAAAATCAATTATAGTTCTATTATAACTTGCAATTGGATTTCCATTGCTATATTGATCTTCTATTTGAAAATAGTTTCCACAAAAAAAATTTGATAGGTTTGATTTGCTATTAGTATAAGTTTAGACCAGAAACAATTTGTATTATAGTTGAGATTGTGTGTGGTTTAAGCCAAGGATGACCTTGCTTTATATCAAAAGAAGAATCTTTATAAAACCTTTTCAATTAGTTCTTTTTGGAAGATAAAGACTTACGAGAAAATACTTTCTATTAAATATTTGTTTTAAAAATTTGTTTCTCATTTGTTAACTTGGTATTTTCTGCTGATATGTTCTAGTAGTTAAAAACTTATGTTGTTAGAGTTTTGTTATCTTAATTATTAGTTTTTCTTCAAAAGTAATTCTTTTTGATATTAAAATAATTTACCAAAATACTATGGTTACATTTTACTTTGTTTTTGTTTAGTTACTTCTAGAAATAGGATCATTTGTAGAGAAAACCAACCCTTGGTTGTGTTGAAGAAGTTTGGTTGATTTGAGTTTTGTCTTAAGTATTTCCTTCATCACAACCTTAGTTGAGTTGATGTAGTTTTGTTACCTTGAGTTTTGTCTTATGTATTTCCTTCATCACCACCTTAGTTGTGTTGATGTAGTTTTGTTATTTTGAGTTTTGTCTTAAGTATTTCCTTCATCACCACCTTAGTTGTGTTAATGTAGTTTTGTTATTTTGAGTTTTGTCTTAAGTATTTCCTTCATCACCACCTTAGTTGTGTTGATGTAGTTTTGTTGATTTTAACTTTTGTATTAAGTATTTCCTTCATCAAAAACCCTTAGTGTTTACTCTTGTGTTATTCTTGTGTGTTAGAATTGATTGCTAGCATGATTGATTATATGAATGCAATGTTTGATTATATAGATTTTATCGGAGAGTGAAGAATAGTCTATCAAGTTACTTCTGAGAGCGATATTATTTCTTCATCAACAGTACATGCAAGTTCACTTTGACCATCCATTTCATACCTATGTTTTATTACATGTAGTGACATCATTCAACAAATCCCTCCAGTAGTGTTATTGAAATTCTTGTAGTTGAGTAGAATGCATGAGGTACGAACCCATCACTTGTTACTAAAGCCTCGGGAACGTTAGTTATTTCAATGCTATGCTAAAGTAGACGTGGTCTGGTATGAGTGATCATGAGTGGTGTGAGAAGAAGGACTCTACGTCAAGACGACAACTTCAGGAAGGCATCTTCAAGTCCTGCATCTTCAAGACCTCAAGACTTTGAGACTCGAGAAACGAGTTTTCAATACACATTACTGGGTGAAGGATTGTTGGAACGATGCCCTGGGGAAGCCAGTAGTCAGCCTAGGTGTTGCTGGGGAAGTGCCAGTATTCACGCGGAAAGCCTCACCCAGACTCAAAGAGACGGATGAATACTTCATGCTCGGAAGCTTACCTGTGTAGCCACAAGTCATTATCGGCTATGGCTTTGTTGATCTTTGTTGTGACTCTGGCTAGGCAGTGCTACGAGATGTAGTCGACGTTAGGATTGGATGGGCACTGTCGATAGTCAGGGAAACACTCTGAAAGACCATGTTTTGTTCATCCTGTTCTCAAACACCATGCAGTGCGAGGACTTACCTGGAGGGAACGAATCCTGTGGGTAAAGTACACAACACTCTGTAGAGTTAAATCTAGTCGATTAGCTGTGTCCCCGATTACGGACAAATTGAGCTTCTAGACTTGGATCTATCTCTGAACTCTCAACACTGGATTGATAATTAATTGTTGGCAACTTATGATACTTGTGGGCATTTAGACATCGGTTGGCGGAACCATGTCATGATAGGTAACTCTATAGTTAAATTCCTGATATTCCTTTGTGGTAGGAAAACAAAATCAGCTTTACGCAAAAACTTAGGCACAGAGCCACAAAGCCTTTGCATATACAATAGTCTTTATCTTCTGTTTCTGCTATGGTGATCTTGCCAGTACATTCCATGTACTGACCTACACAGCTGCAACGTCTTATGTTGCAGATACTCTTCTACAACGAGTAAGAATATGATTCAGGGTTACGGTCCGCTCTCAACCTGCCGTTGGTGTTATTGGAAATCCACTCCCGTTGACTGTTTCCGTTGAGATTTTATGGTATATATCAGTTTACGTTAATTACATGTGATTGCACTTTGATATATACATTGATGTATTGTGTGTGCCAGCATACTGATCCAGGGATGGCACGGAACACACAGAGGCTTGACTCGTTTTGAGTCGGGCCGCTACAATAATTAATTTGATTTCTCTATTTCTTAACTCTACTTGACCACTAGACTGAGGATGATAAGGAGATCAATTCTATGGTTGACATCATACTTAGCAAGCATTTTACGGAAAGCAGCATGAATAAAATGTGAACCACCATCAGTCATTAAATATCTAGGGACTCCAAATCTACGGAAAATAACTTCTTTAAGAATCTTAACAGAGGTGTTATGATAAGCACTACTAGTTGGAATAGCTTGTACCCACTTAGTAACGTAATCAACAACAACTAAAATATGAGTATACCCATTGGACTTTGGAAAAGGTCCCATATAATCAAAACCCCAAACATCAACGATAACAAGTGAATAATTCATAGGCATTTCCTGACGTTTACTAATATTACCTATTCTTTGACATTCATCACAAGACAAGACACACTTACGGGCATCTTTAAAGAGAGTAAGCCAATAAAAAACAGATTGCAATACCTTGTGTGCAGTTCTATCTCCAGCATGGTGTCCTCCGTAAGCCTCGGAGTAGCACTTCTGTAGGATTTGTACCTGTTCATGCTAAGGTACACAACGTCTAATAACACCGTCTACTCCTTATTTAAATAGGTGAGGATCACCCCAAAAGTAATGTCTCAAATCGTAAAAGAACTTTTTCTTTTGTTGGTACGTGAAACTAGGTGGTATATATTTAGCAACAATGTAATTAGCATAATCAGCATACCATGGTGCACTGCGTGAAACATTGATGACATTCAATTGTTCATCAGGAAAGCTATCATCAATAGGTTGTGGGTCATCAAGAACATTCTCTAACCTAGACAAGTTATCTGCTACGGGGTTCTCAACACCCTTCCTATCAACAATATGCAAGTCAAATTCTTGTAGCACGAGAACCCATCTAATAAGTCTAGGTTTAGCATCTTTCTTTTCCATGAGATATTTAATAGCAGCATGATCAGTGTGAATAGTAACTTTAGAATCAACAATATAAGATCTGAACTTATCACATGCAAACACAACTGCTAAAAATTCTTTTTCAGTAGTAGCATAATTACTTTGGGCACTGTCTAGAGTTTTACTAGGATAGTAAATAACATTTAATTTCTTATCAACTCTTTTTCCTAGGACAGCACCAACAGAATAATTACTAGCATCACACATAATTTCAAAAGGTAGGTTCCAATCAGGTGGTTGAACAATAGGTGCAGTTATCAAGGCCTTCTTGAGTATTTCAAATGCTTCTTCACAATCATCATCAAAAACAAAAGGGATATCTTTATGCAAGGGATTAGTGAGAGGCCTCGAAATCTTAGAGAAGTCTTTAATAAACCTTCTATAGAAACCAGCATGACCAAGGAAACTTCTTATACCTTTAATGTCTTTGGGGCATGGCATCTTCTCAATGGCATCAACTTTAGCCTTGTCAACTTCAATACCTCTTTCGAAAATTTTATGTCCCAAGACAATGTCTTCATTAACCATAAAGTGGCACTTCTCCCAATTCAAGACAAGGTTAGTATCTTTACATCTCTACAAAACTCGATCAAGGTTGCCCAAGCAATCATCAAAAGAAGATCCGTAAACCGAGATATCATGCATGAATACCTCAACAAGCTTTTCACAAAATTCATAGAATATAACCATCATACATATTTGAAAGGTGGCAGGTGCATTACATAAACCAAAAGGCATTCGTGTATAAGCATAGGTACCGAAAGGGCAAGTAAAAGTGGTTTTCTCCTGATCAGATTGTGCAACCGGTATTTGGGAGAAACCAGAATAACCATCTAGAAAGAAAAGTGTGTATGTTTAGACAATCTTTCTAGCATTTTATCGATAAAAGGTAGAGGGTAATGATCTTTCTTAGTAGCTTTATTTAATTTCCTAAAATCGATTACCATCCTATAGCCAATAACAATTCTTTGTGGACTCAATTCATCTTTATCATTAGGAACAACGGTAATTCCTCCTTTCTTAGGGACACAATGCACCGGACTTACCCAATCACTATGAGAAACAGGGTAAATAATACATGCTTCCAGAAGCTTTAATATTTCCTTTCTTACCACCTCTTTCATCTTAGGATTCAGTCAACGTTGGGATCGGCAACTGGTTTGGAATCAGGATCAGTTTTAATTTTTTGCTGGCATAGAGTGGGACTAATGCCTTTAACATCATGAAGAGTATATCCAATAGCACCACGGTGCTTCCTTAGATTTTTCAATAATTTCTTTTCTTCATGCTCTGAAAGGTTAGCACTAATAATAACAGGATATATCTCTTTTTCATCAAGATAAGCATACTTAAGAGTATTAGGTAATTGTTTAAGCTCAAACACAGGATCACCCTTGGGTGGAGGTGGATCTCCAAGTAATTCAACAAGCAAATTATTCTTAAGCATATGACGTTGTTCAAAGATAATTCTATCTATCTCATTCCTTTCATCCATATGCATATCATTTTCATTATCAAGCAAGTATTTCTCTAATCACTAGGAGGCACAACAATAGAAGTAAAAGCAATAGTTTCATCCTTATTAGACAATTCTTTTTCATGAGGTTGTCCACCAAACTTAGAAAAATTAAATTCGTGTGCCACAGCTCCAAAGCCAACAGTAACAGTTTGTTTCTCACAATTAATTCGAGCATTAACAGTATTGAGGAAAGGTCTACCAAATATGATGGGACAAAATCTTTCTTGTGTGGTAGCAAGAATGAGAAAATCAGTAGGATACTTAGTTTTACCACACAAGACTTCAACATCTCTAACAATTCCCACAAGGCAGATAGTGTCTCTATTAGCAAGTTTAATAGTAACATCAATAAATTCCATCTCGACAGGTGCAATCTCATCTTTAATTTCATTATATAAGGATTGAGGTATTCCACTAACACTAGCACCCACGTCACATAAACCGTGATAACAATGATCTCCTATCTTAACAGAAACAACAGGCATGCCAACTACATGTTTATTTCTGTCTCTAGCATGAGGTTTAGCAATTCTAGCACAAGCTTCACAGAATTGAATAACATGCCCATCAACATTGTCGGCCAAGAGATCTTTAATAATAGCAATACTAGGTTCAACTTTAATTTTCTTACGGGGTGTAGGTGTCCTAATGTAGAACTTACGTATGACAGTTGAAGCTTTAGCATGATCCTTTATTCTAATAGGGAAAGGTGGTTTCTCAATGTAAGCAGTAGGAACAATAGAATCATTATAAGCAATAACTTTTTCTTCAACTGGAATAGGTTTAGCTACATTAACTTCTATGGGAGGATGAAATTTAAACCACTTCTCCTTAGGGAGATTAACATGAGTAGCAAATGATTCACATAAAGAAGCTACTATCTCAGAGTCAAGTCCATGTTTAGCGCTAAAATCACGAAAAGTATTTGTTTCTACAAAGGATTTAACGCAATCGAACATAAGATTCATACCTGACTCCTTACCTTCATCAAACTCCCAATCTTCAGAATTGCGTTTAATTCTTTCCAATAAATCCCATCTGAAGTCAATATCTCTCTTCATAAAAGAACCGGTACAAGAAGTGTCCAGCATGGTGCGATTGTCATCAGAAAGCCGAGCATAAAAGTTCATAATAACAATTTCTCTGGGAAGCTCATGGTTGGGGCATGAATATAACATTGACTTAAGTATCCCCCAAGCTTGAGCGATACTTTCTCTATCACGAGGCCAAAAATTATAGATATAATTCCGATCACGATGTACCAAATGCATAGGATAAAACTTTTGATGAACTTCCAATTTCAATTGTTTGTAGTTCCATGATCCAGTATCATCACATAGCCCATACCATGTCAATGCTTTATCCCTCAAAGATAAGGGAAAGACCTTCTTCTTGACCTCATCTTCGGGCAAACCTGCAAGCTTAAATAAACCACAAACCTCATCTACATAGAATAGATGCAAGTCGGGATGTGATGTTCCATCTCCTGTAAAAGGATTAGCCAACAGTTTGTCTAGCATACCCGAAGGAATATCATAATAAATATTTTCAGTAGGTGCAGTTGGTTGAGGACAACTCTTTGTCCTTCTGGTCGAGGTGAAGATACCCCGAACAAGCCCCTGAAAGGATTAGTTTCCATAGTGACAAATGGCAGTAAATTTTAGCACACTATATAAATGTTTCCTTACCAAATTGCACTTACCAAAGGTGCTTCACTCCCCGACAACGGTGCCAGAAAAGAGTCTTTATGACCAACAAGTATAGGGGATCTATCATAGTCCTTTCGATAAGTAAGAGTGTCGAACCCAACGAGGAGCAAAAGGAAATAATAAGCGGTTTTCAGCAAGGTATTCCACTTACCAAATTGTCGGTAACAGATAGTTGTGTGATAAGATAATTTGTAATGGATAGCAAGTAACAATAGTAACAAAGTTGCAGCAATATTGCCCAATTCCTTTTGTAGCAAGGGACAAGCCTGAACGAACTCTTATATAAAGTAAAGTGCTCTCGAGGACACATGGGAATTATTGTCAAACTAGTTTTCATCATGTTCATATGATTCGCGTTTGCTACTTTGATAGTTTGATATGTGGTTGGACTGGTGCTTGGGTGCTGTCCTTAGTTGTACAAACATCCCACTTATGATTAACCCCTCTCGCAAGCATCCGCAACTATGAAAGAAGAATTAAGACAAAGTCTAACCATAGCATTAAACTAGTGGATCCAAATTATCCCCTTACCAAGCAACGCATAAACTAGGGTTTAAGCTTCTGTCACTCTACCAACCCATCATCTACTTACTACTTCCTAATGCCTTCCTCTAGGCCCAAATAATGGTGAAGTGTCATGTAGTCGACATTCACATAACACCCACTAGAGGAGAGACAACATACAACGCATCAAAATATCGAAGAATACCAAATTCACATGACTACTAGTAGCAAGAATTATCCCATGTCCTCAGGAATAAACGTAACTACTCACAAAGCATAATTATATTCATGATAAGAGGGGTATTGAGTATCATTAAGGATCTGAACATATGATCTTTCACCAAGTAAACCAACTAGCATCAACTACAATAAGCAATTAACACTAGTAGCAACTTTACAAGTACCAATCGGAGTTGCGAGACGGAGACTGGTTACAAGAGATGAACTAGGGTTTGGAGATGAGATGGTGCTGATGAAGATGTTGATGGAGATGAGTCCCCTCCGATGAGACGAGTGTTGGTGATGATGATGGCGACAATTTCCCTCTCCGGGAGAGAAGTTTCCCCGGCAGGACGGCCCTGTCGGAGCTCTAGATTGGTTCTGCTCAAGTTCCACCTCGTGGCAGCGGCGTCTCCTCCCAAAAGACCTATATTGATTTTTTCACAGACAAAACACTTCATATAGGAGAAGATGCGGGCCAGATGGGCCACAAGGGGCCCATGAGCCCCCAGGCGCGGCCAGGGGGGTAGGCTGCACCTGGCAGGCTCGTGGCCTCCTGCTGTCTCCCCTCTGGTATATCTCTGGCCCATATTTTTATATATTCCAAAATAATTCCTCGTTTATTTTTACGGCTTTTGGAGTTTTGCAGAATAGACATCTCAAACTTGCTCCTTTTCCAGCCCAGAATTCCAGCTGCTGGCATTCTCCCTCTTCATGTAAACCATGTAAAATAAGAGAGAAAAGGCATAAGTATTGTACCATAATGTGTAATAACATCTCATAATGCGATAAATATCAATATAAAAGTATGATGCAAAATGGACGTATCAAACATCAACTTCAGTCGAGTCTGTGGAACTCAAAGCTTGTGGTGGTTCTTCGGTGAAGGGGTCTTCTTGAACTGAAGGAGTGTGCAGATGCTCCAGGAACACCCCACTAGGGACATGCCGTCGAGTGGAACCAATCTTGGACAACTCATCGGCCGCTTGATTTTTCAATCGGGGAACGTGATGAAGTTCTAGGCCTTCCAACTTCTTTTCTAGCTTTCGGACTGCATTGCAGTATCCAGTCATTGAGGGGTTTCTGACATCCCACTCTTTCATCACTTGATTCACCACCAAATCTGAGTCACCATAAACCATCTGGCATTTAACGTCGAGTGAAATAGACATGCGTACCCATATAAAAGTGCTTCATATTCTGCCTTGTTATTGGAGGAATAAAAGTAAATATGCAGGACGTAGCTGAGCTTGTCGCCTCTGGGTGATACCAAGACCAGCCAGCGCAGGATCCATTCAACATCTTGGAGCCATCAAAGAACATTGTCCAATGCGCCGAGTGAACCTGGACAGGTTGTTGCTGCTCGATCCACTCGGCCATGAAATCTGCCAATGCTAGGGACTTGATTGCTTTCTTGGCCTCAAATCTGATGTCAAAATGACCCAGCTCAATTGCCCATTTAGCCACTCGACCTGATGTGTCTCGATTATTAAAAATCTCGGACAAAGGAGCATCACTGATGACTGAAATCGAGTGGTCTTGGAAATAATGTGCCACCTTCTTCGCTGAGAGGTAAATACCGTACACCAGCTTTTGATAGTGTGGATATCTTTGTTTTGAGGGGGACAATACTTCCGAGACATAATAGACTAGCCTCTGGACTTTATAGGCCTTACCCTCCTCTCGACAGTCAGTACCGTACCGACGACCTAATTTGTGGCCACGATGTACAGGAGCAATGGCTCTTTGCTGGCAGGAGCGGCAAGCACCGGGTGGGTGGAGAGCAGGGCTTTGAGCTCAACAAACGTTGCTTCAGCTTCAGGAGTCCAATAGAACGTGTCGGACTTCTTCATCAACTGATACAAGGGCAGAGCCTTCTCACCAAGACGAGAAATGGATCGACTCAATACCGCCAAGCAACCTGTGAGCTTCTGAATGTCATGCACTCGCGCGGGAGTCTTCATACGGGTGATAGCGCTGATCTTCTCAGGATTGACATCAATTCATCACTCGGAAACGACAAAACCGAGCAACTTGCCGCCAAGGACACCGAAGGTACATTGGCTGGATTCAATTTTATGTCGAATCACCTCAGATTGGTAAATGTCTCGGCCAAGTCAGCCAGCAGGTCGGAACCTTTGCGGGACTTGACCACTATGTCATCCATGTATGCCTCGAGATTCCACAGGATCTTGTCGAGTAACACTTCTGAATCATGCGCATAAAAGTCGCGCCGGCATTCTTAAGACGAAAAGGCATGGTGATGTAACAAAAGCACCCGAATGGGGTGACGAAGGTTGTCTTTAATTCGTCTCGGCCATACAGATGGATCTCATGGTACCCAGAATAAGCATCCAAAAACGATAAACGCTCGCACCCCGCTGTCGAGTCAACAATTTGATCTATGCGGGGCAGCGAAAAATGGTCTTTTCGACACACCTTATTAAGATGTTTGAAGTCAATGCACATGCGCAATGACTTATCTTTCTTTGGCACCATCACAACATTCGAGAGGCACTCGGAGTGGTAAATCTCCGGAATGAACTTGGCTTGCAAGAGACGGGCCACTTCTTCTCCGATTACCTTGTGCTTCTCCGTCGTGGGACGACGCAAATGCTCCCTGACGGGCTTAGCTTTCGGATCCACTCACAGACGCTGCTCAGCCAGCTCCCTAGGAATCCCCGGCATGTCAGTAGGCTTCTGTGCAAAGATATCTCAGTTGTCACGGAGGAACTGGATGAGCTTGGCTTCCTATTTACTATCGAGTGTTGTTGAGGTATTTGTCGGGGCAGTGTCTGGATCCGTCGGGTGGATGTGCACCTTCTTCACTTCCCCTGCCGATTGAAATGTTGACTTGGAAGACGGCTTCTTTGCACAGATCAAATAAGAAGGGTCCGCGATTTTCTTGTACTCCTCTAGCTCGACCATGGCCATCTGCTGATCGGCAATGTTGGAACCTTCCTTGAGGCATTCTTCGGCCCGCTGTCGATTGCCAGTGACCGTGATCACACCCTTAGGGCCCGGCATTTTCAACTTAAGATACGCATAACATGGTCTGGCCATGAAGCGTGCATAAGCGGGTTGACCCAACATGGCGTGGTAGGAACTCTTGAAATCCACGACTTCAAACGACGTTTTTTCTTTTCGGAAATTTTTTTCATCTCCGAACATCACATCCAAGGAAATCTGGCTAAGTGACTTGGCCATCTTCCCCGGTATGACCCCATGGAACTGCATGCTGCTCTCAGTCAGACGGGACATCGGAATGCCCATCCCTTTCAGAGTATCCGCATACAGAATGTTCAAGCCACTGCCACCATCCATGAGGACCTTTCTGAGTCGAGTCCATTGCACCACTGGGTCTACCACCAGAGCCTGTCGACCGGGAGTGGCCACACGAGCAGGATGGTCTGTCTGGTCGAATGTAATAGCATATTGGGACCATTTGCGGTAGGTAGGGGTGTCTGGTATAGGCATGTTGATTTCTCTGTTAATGACTTTCAGACGACTCTTGCTCTCAACATCAGCAAAGATCACCAACATTGCAGTGACATCCGGAAATGTTTCTTTTTCCTCATCTTCATCACCCCTCTCAGGAGATTTCTCACTGGACTGGTCTTCCTTGAATTGCTGGATAAGGGTCCGACACTGTCGAGTGGTGTGCTTGGGCAAGATCAGGTTACCTTCAGCATCTTTCCTCGTGTGAATTACATACGGCTGATCCATGATGTCAGTTCCTGACTGACTCTTCCCTTTCTTGGGGACATACTGAGCCTTGGCTTTGCCCTTGTTCTTCGACTGAGTCGACAGTGCTGCAGCGTCTGCCAGAGTTGGGTCTTTAGCCTTCCGCGTCTGCTTCCGATTGTTGCCACCGCCACCGTTGCCTTCATTGGCGACTGGTTTTCCTTTGCCGCTATGGAGGCGGTCTTCTTCTTCGCCATTGGCATACTGAGTGGCGATTTCCATCATTTTGCCGAGTGATATATCACCCATCCTTCCAAACTTTAGGTACAGTTCTCCGTATCTCACACCGGCCTTGAAAGCGCAAACACCCTGGTGTTTCGACGCATTCTCCACAGTGTGATGCAGAGTGGACCATCGCTGAATATAATCCCTCAGGGTTTCATTTGGCTTCTAGACGTAGTGTTGCAAGTCGACCAGACCCGCCGGGAGCTTGCAAGTGCCTTCAAAGGTCCAGACAAACACTCGGGCCAGATCTTCCCAACAATGTATGATGGAGGGAGCCAAATGGTTCAACCAAGCTCGAGTTGAACCATCCAACATGAGGGGCAGTTGCTTCATTGCAACATTGTCATTTCCGCCGCCTAACTGCACAGCCACTCGGTAATTATGTAACCAAGTCTCTGGTTTTGTCTCACCAGAAAACTTTCCGATTCCCGCCACCATTCTGAAATTGGTGGGGATCTCCGTAGAATGTATAACTCTGCTGAAACACTCGGGACCTGACACGATAGCTGAACTTCCACTCAGAACATCTCTATCGTGTCCTTCTCTATAAGCTCTGCTCTTGTCAATCCGCTTCTGAACAAGGTACGTGCGGGCGTCAAAGTCCTCATCCCGCTCATCACCTAAGGAGCGTGTGTCATCGTGGTGGTGGGGCGCGTAGGGACCACTTCGCGGAGGAGTGGGCACTCAACAGTGGTCATCACAGTGAAACTGATCTATGTCTTGCCCTTCACGGAAGCCGCCACCTCGATCCTGGGTTGTGTGTTGACTGAACGGTCTCTGCCCTTGGCGAATTGCTGTGAATCCTATGGTGGGACTGGGAAACTGCTGAGTTCTGATGCTGTTCCGCATCCAACAACGCTGTGATCTACAATATTCCTCTTCCGGACTCTGACCGGGATGGCTGAATGGAGTCCTCTATCCTAGCGATTGCAGCAATGTCTAGTCGAAAACTTCCGTTGGTGTCGATTGGGACGTGGCGGGCACTAGCGAGCGTGCTCATCGATCTCTGCCTGGAGCTCTTCCAGACGAATGCGTGCGGTCTCCAAAGCTTGGGCCTCGGTGGTCGCGCCGACGATGGGGGTGTGAAGAACGTCCTCATTGCGATGCGGCTGCCCATTCGGCGGACCACCAGCCTCGTACTTGCCAAGGATGAAACCAGGCGGTGAACTCTGATGTGAACCCTCCATCAAAACATCCGCTGCGAGACCACAGCTTTCCCACTCGGAGGGCACACTGGATAGATCGAAATCCAGCTCGAACACGTCGTGAAGGGACTCGGCGGGTTCGAGCGCTGCAATCTGCGGAGAAGCTTGAGGCGCCGCCGCATGTTCAACCCAATGCTGAAATTGTGAGCGGCGGGGAGGCTTGCGACTGCGAACAGTGAGAGGAGCTGACGCGTAAGGGGTCAACGGCTGACGCAGCAACACGCAGCAAGAACTCGCGCGGACGTGCATGGCCCCGCGGACCGGGAGCACCTCGACATCGAGAGGCGCCTCCTGGAGCCATGACGAATCGTCAGCGATGAAAGTGAGCGCTCTGAAATGGATCTCGTGGCCCAGAGCGAAAATACCGCCGGAAGACATGTCGAAGAATGAGAATCACAACCTCGCTGGAAGTCGCTTAGATGCCTGCGCCACAGTGGGCGCCAACTGTCGTGGGAATGAGCCTGACAGTAGAAGGTAGGGGTACGAAGGGAGAGGGTAGAGTCCTGGCTATCGTGAGGGTGTACACACGTATGTATGAGTTCATGCCCCTCTCATGGAGGTAACAGCCCTAGGTCCCAGTGCTCGGGAGATTTATGTCGTGTGGAATAGAGAGATTACAATAGTTGCTAACCCTTGTGCAGGAGGGGAGGGGTGGCTTATATAGAGTACGCTGCACCTCATAATTATCCCGCATCAAAGGGTCTGGTTGTGGTGTTTAAATTCTACTGTTACGGGTAACGTACATAATAAAGGGTACTAATGACCATTGAACCAGCATCTGCCCGTTAGGCTCTTGATGATGGCTTCTGGTCTTCTGGCGTCGCGTGAAGCAAGGTCCGCCGAGTGACACACAACTGCCGAGTGAGAGGAGGAGCTCCGAGTGGTTTACTGTCGAGTGGTCTTGGACTTCTCTAGGGACCCACTCGGAAGTTCATGCTTGATCTACAAGTCCTTCGATGTAGTGTCTTTAGGTAGGGTATGTAGCCCTTGCCTAGGACCCTACCCTAGGTATATATCCTCGTCAGGGAGACTGTTGGAAATATGCCCTAGAGGCAATAATAAATTAGTTATTATCATATTTCCCTGTTCATGATAATCGTTTATTATCCATGCTATAATTGTATTGATCGGAAACTCAGATCCATGTGTGGATACATAGACAACACCATGTCCCTAGTATGCCTCTAATAGACAAGCTCGTTGATCAAAGATGGCTATGGTTTCCTAGTCTTGGACATGAGATGCCATTTCAGAACGGGATCACGTCATTTGGAGAATGTTGTGATGGACAAGACCTAGACTACAAACGTAGCATATGATCGTGTCTCTTTATTGCTACTGTTTTTTGCATGTCAAGTATCTGTTCCTCTGACCATGAGATGATGCAACTCATTGACACCGGAGGAGTGCCTTGTGTGTATCAAACGTCGCAATGTAACTAGGTGATTATAAAGGTACTCTACAGGTATCTCCAAGGGTGTCTGTTGGCTTGGGATGGATCAAGATTGGGATTTGTTACTCCGTGTGACGAAGAGGTATCTCAGGGCCCACTCGGTAATACAACATCACAACAAGCCTTGCAAGCAATATGACTAAGTGTTATTCATGAGATCTTGTGTTACGGAATGAGTAAAGAGACTTGTCGGTAATGAGGTCGACCTAGGTATGGAGATACCGACGATCGAATCTCGGGCAAGTAAGATACCAAAGAACAAAGGGAACATCATATGGGATTAACTGAATCCTTGACATAGAGGTTCGACCTATAAAGATCTTCGAAGAATATGTAGGAACCAATATGGGCATCTAGGTCCCGCTATTGGTTGTTGACCGTAGAGGTGTCTCGGTCATGTCTACATAGTTCTCGAGCCGCAGGGTCTGAACACTTAAGGTTTCGTGGCGTTTCGGTAGTATAGAGTTATGCATGGTGGTCACCGAAGGTAGTTCGGAGTTCCGGATGAGATTCGGACGTCACGAGAAGCTACCTGGTCTTTGGGAGGAGGTAAACCAGCCCCTGGTGGGATGATCAAAACCTCCTCTAAGGGCGCATGCGGCTGGTGTGGTTTGAGAAGGAAAAAATCCAAAGGTTGGGAGGTGGAAAGAGTTTCCAAGTGGAAAGGAGGAATCCTACTCCTAATAGGATTGGAGTAGGACTCCACCACCTCCAATTTCGACCAAACCTTCAGGGTTTGAGGCTGCCCCCTCCCCTCCCTCCCTCCTATATATGCTAGAGGTCTTAGGGGTTTTGCACTAGATTTTCTTCCACGTGCTACCCTCTCCTCTAGTGCATAGTTTCTCCTGTAGATCAGTTTTCTGAAGTGCTTAGGCGAAGCCCTACTGGAATAGCTCCACCACCATTGCCGCAGCGCTGTTGCGCTGCCGGAGAAATCTTATACCTCTCTGCTCCCTCTTGCTGGATCAAGAAGGCGGAGATCGTCATCGAGCTGTACAAGTGCTGAACGCGGAGGTCCCGTTCGTTTGTCGCTAGATTAGAAGGACCGTGATAAAGATCGCGAGACAGATCGTGATGAGATCGCGGGACGAATCATGATGAGTTCGCGGGACGGATCATGATTGGATCGCGGGACGGAACGTGATAAGATCGCGGGATGCTCGGCGATTTGGATCGCGAAGACGTTCGACTACACCATCCGCGTTTCTTAACGCTTCCCGCTTAGCAATCTACAAGGGTATGTAGATCCACTCTCCCTCTCGTAGATGGTGAGCACTGTGGATAAATCTTGCGTGTGTTTCGGATTTTTTTTGTTTCCCATGCAACGCTCCCCAACACAGACATCTGATGCCTAGTTTGTTAGGTTTTAATATCCTCTGCTTCTTCGGCTTTTTCCGCTTCTTCTTTTCGGTAGCGGCATCGGCGCAAGTTCCTTCCCCACCGGTATCTTCCTCGTTGGTACCTTCTCCGTTGGTACCTTTCTCGCCGGGCTCGGTGCCGCCATCGGTGCTGGCGCTGTCGGTTTTGATGTTGGTGTCAGTACCACCATCGGTGCCGACCTGCAAACCTTGACCGAGCTTAGCGGACAAAAAGTCGTGGTACTGTTGTTCACCCTGATAATCTATCTCGTGTGCATCTTGGTCAGAAGGCCCAGTTTCTTCATTGTTCGACATGTTTCCTATGATTACGCCTCCTCGTGTAATTCTAAAACTATAAAACATGAGAAATGACATAAAAAAAGATCTATGTTTGACGGAATATCGTTTCCCACCAAATCACGGCACTTGATATGCGCACTTTCTAGCACAAGTCATGCCAAAATTCATGGAAAATTTCCGCATGAACTTTGCTAAAAAGTAGATATATCGAGCGGCTGCTTCACCGGAACGGAAATGAATCAACATTCCGGCAAAACATAGGCCACTCGGATGATTTACCCTGCAAGTAATCATCATTTTCCAAATATTACATGTCCGAAACATCACATGTCCAAATATGACATGTCCAAATGCCAAATGCAAAAAACCTATATGATCGAAGAAACCTAGCTTGGGAGGCTTACTAGCTGTGGGGGGCTTACAGAGGGTGCAGGGGCGAGGAGGCAGGCACGACGATGGCCGAGGTTGGGAGGGGAGGAAGCAGAGGAGGGAGGCATGGCGCACTGGGACCGGGTTTGAGGGCGAGGGCGATTGAGGTCTCCAGGGTCGAGGGTTCGGGGGCAAGCGCCGGGGTCGAGGGCAAGGGCGAGCATCGGGGTCGGGGTCGGGGTCGGGGGTGAGGGCGAGGTCGCCGGGGTCGGGGCCGTGGTCGGGGGCGAGGGCAAGGTCACCGGGGTCGGGCGGTCGGGGCAAGCGCCAGGGTCAGGAGCAAGGGTAGGACTCCGACGATGTCGGTCGCGAGGGTAGGGCTCCGGTGCTTGAGGGAAGCCCGCTGCGGGGTTAAGTCAACATAGCAGTAGCGCGTTTCCGCAAAATGTGCTATAGCTAAGTTATCTATAGCGCATTTCGCCAAGAAGCACAACTGCTATCATAGGTAGCTATAGCGCATTTTTCCAAACGACGCTATTGCTATTTTCACTAGCTATAGCTCTTTTTCATAAAAGTGCTACTGCTACAACTAGTACCTGTACCATTTTTCTAGTTTGTTTCTTCTATTGTCTTTTCCTTTATTTTCTCTTCCTTTTGTGTTCTTCTTTTTGTTTTCTTTTCTTTTCCTTTTTCGAGATCTGGAACGAAGGGAAGGTGATACAATGTATATAACAAAGGTGATATATGTGTTGGGGAACGTTGCATGGGAACAAAATAATTCCTACGCACACGCAAGATCTATCCATGGTGATGAGCATCTATGAGAGGGAGAGTTAATCTACATACCCTTGTTGATCTCTAAGCCGAAGCATTAAGAAATGCGGTTGATGTAGTAAAACGTCTTCACAATCCAATCATGATCCGTCCCGCGATCTCATCACGAGTTGTCCTGCGATCCCATCGTGGTCCTTCCGATCTAGTGCCGGACGGACGACACCTCCGCGTTCAGCACACGTATAGCTTGATGACGATCTCGACCTCCTTGATCCAGCAAGCGAGGGTGGAGAGGTACATGAGTTCTCCAATAGCACAACGTCGTGGTGGCGGTGGTGGTGGAGCGATCTCAGGAGGGCTTCGCCAAGAACTGTCGCAGACGCGTTTTGGAGGCGAAATAGATCTAGTGAGGGAGGTAGGGATGCACCTATTCCTTAGGGTTGTGCTTCCCTCCCTCTCCCTCTCTATTTAAAGGAGGAAGGGGAAGGTAGGGCGCAGCCTTGGCGCCTCCTCCAAGGAGGACTGGCCGGCCAAGATGGGGAGGAGGTGGGCGGCCTAGGGAGGTCTCCCTCCCCTCCAAGGCACCTCCCCACCTACCCTTGGTTGAAAGGGCCCTTTGTTGTTGGTTTCCCAGCCCATTATGGGCTGGTGCGCAGCCATTTAGGCCCATGTGGCCAACCGGGGTGTGTGGGCCCCACCCGGTGGACCCGCGAAACCCTTTCGTCACTCGAGGTACACTACCGGTAGTGCTCGAAACTTTTCCGGAACCCAAATACCACTTTCATATATATATCAATGTTTACCTCCGGACCAATCCAGAGCTCCTCATGATGTCCGGGATCTCATCTGGGACTCCGAACAACCTTCGGTCACCATCATACATAGCTCTATACTACCGAAACGTCACTGAACGTTAAGTGTGCAGACCCTGCGGGTTCGAGATCTATGTGGACATGACCGAGACACCTCTATGGTCAATAACCAATAGAGAGACCTAGATGCCCATATTGGTTTCTACATATTCTACAAAGATCTTTATCGATCGAACCTCTATGTCAAGGATTCACTTAATCCCGTATGATGTTCCCTTTGTTCTTCGGTATGTTACTTGCCCGAGATTCGATCGTCGGTATCTCCATACCTAGTTCAATCTTGCTGCCGGCAAGTCTCTTTACTCGTTCCGTGAGATAAGATCCCGCATCTAAAAATTAGTCACATTGCTTGCAAGGCTTGTTGTGACATCTTGTTGTATTACCGAGTGGGCCCGTTATCGAATAACATCTCCGTCACACGGAGTAACAAATCCCAGTCTTGATCCGTGCTAACGCAATAGGTACCCTCGGAGATACCTGTAGAGCACCTTTGTAGTCACCCAGTTACGTGCGACATTTGATACACACAAGGCACTCCTCCGGTGTCAGTGAGTTGCATGATCTCATGGTCATAGGAACATATACTTGACATGTAGAAAATGGTAGCAATAAACTCACACGGTCATATGCCTCGTTTATAGTTTGGGTCATGTCCATCACATCATTCTCCTAATGATGTGATCTCGTTATCGAATAACATCTAATGTCCATGGCTAGGAAACCTTAACCATC
This sequence comes from Hordeum marinum, assembly GCA_022496015.1. Lineage (NCBI taxonomy): Eukaryota > Viridiplantae > Streptophyta > Magnoliopsida > Poales > Poaceae > Hordeum > Hordeum marinum. Next base: position 454,568,170 of record CM039672.1, on the reverse strand, counting down.
TTTGATCAACGAGCTAGTCTATTAGAGGCATACTAGGGACATGGTGTTGTCTACGTATCAACACATGTACATGAGTTTCCGATCAATACAATTCTAGCATGGATAATAAAAGATTTTTATGAACAAGCAAATATGTTAATAACCAATTTATAATTGCCTCTAGGGTATATTACAACAATATATTGCATCATTTGACGGTTAAGTATGTATACAAAATAGGAACATATATATTACATCATTTGACCCATGCATAACGATTAAGTGTGAACACAAAATAGAAACATATATGTTACATCATTTGACTGGTAACGGTTCCTCAGCGTCGACGTTTTCGGTTTTAAGGGAGCTTCTTTCCCTTCTTTTTCGTTGAAGAATAATTGAGCCCCTCATTGTGACTTTTCATTTTCCATGGAGTACGATCTTTCTTAGGTAATGTAGTATTGATTCTTCTTTTGACGTGTACTTCATAGTCCTAGTCATCTTCCCTCATTGGGTTGTCGTACTAATCGTAGTCTTCCTTGTTGGCGACTCCATCCATTACAATGATGTTCCTTTTGCCCCTCCTCATGACAAGACGACTGGGATTGCACGTGTTGGTTATGAAGAAGCATTGTGTCACATGCTTAGCGTGTACCCATGGCTCGTTTTTGTGATAGTGTTCATGGTACCGCTGTTGGCATCGGTCATAGTCATGGTAGTGAAATACCGGTTTTCTCTTTCGACCTTCTTATCCCATCTGACATGGAACATCGTCGCGTTGTGCAGTCCAGAGTAGTCAAGCTCCCAGATCTACTTGACCTTTCACTAAAATCTCTCAGTTGCACCGTTGTCGCTGTCGGTCATCTATTACATCGTCACGCTTGAGTTCTGATCATCACTGTCCATACCTTTGTCCTCCGTGTAGAACGTGTATCCATTGATATCGTATGCCTGATAGGTGATGAGGTTCGGCGAGGGGCCATGTGCTAAGGTGTATATGAGAAATCCGTCCTTAGAGCCCTCTTCCGGGGGAATAGCAATAATATGTTGTTTGAACCAATGCAGGAAAGTGGAGTTGTGCTCTCTAGTAACTTCCGCGTCCGTCCTGCATAGCCCCCAGTCACGATACTTTTTTACGATAGTTTCTTTCTGCAGTGGCGCGTAAGGATCTACCTAGTGTGTGTGTTGTAGCACTATCAAGTTTTCGCTGTCAAAGTCGTTGCGTTGATCTTAGTAGGCCACATGCAGTTCCCTCCGACTATCGGGGTGACCTTCTCCTTCGAGCCTCCCATCGTGCTTGTTAATAGGCAAACCAACACCAGGCAATCGGTCTGCACCATATAGAAAATTCTCGCAGAAAGAGATGCACTCTTGTGTCAGATAGGCATGGATGATGCTTTCATTCAGACGGGACATGTTATGAGCGAATCCTTTGATGATCCCATTTATCCTCTCAAACGGGATCATGTTGTGCAGGAATGACGGTCCCAAGTGTATTATGTCGTCGACAATATGGACACATAGATGCACCATGACGTCAAAGAACACAGGTGGGAAGTACATCTCAAGATCATTTAGTATGACAACGATCTCTTCCTGTAGCCTTCGGAGCTGCCTCACATTGATGGACTTTCAAGAGATGACGTTGAAGAAGTTGCAAAGACCAATAAGCGTGTCACGGACGTCTTGTCCATTACCCCTCTAAGGGAATAGGTAGTATCTACTTAATAATCACATGACAGTCATGGGACTTCATCCCGCTGAACATTTCTTCTTTTTTTGAGCTATAATCTACAGGAGAGGCTCCTACTACTTTAGATTAATTAAGCAATGTTACAACTTACATGTTTTGGGTTGGATGGAATGGTCTCCCCGCTGTCCAACCAAAACAAGAGGCTGAGTCTAAGGAAAATTGAGGATGCTCTGGATGCAACCAAAGGACTTACAATGCTAGAGCTAAAAGTGTTAAATAGTCCCAAAACTTGGGATCAACTCTATGCTTCAACCCAAGAAGATCTTCTTTTCTTCTGTCCTTCCAGGTAGAATAGTGGGGCGGGATGTACCTGAAGACAAAGTTATTTCTTTCTTTCCATATGTTCCAAGCAACAATTCCCACTAATTCAAAAAACTGTTGACCTGTGAAGGATAGTTTGGCTTGCTGAATGGCAGAGATGATAGATACGTCTGGAGTCCAGGCAATGCCCACTCTGCTATAGCAATGCACACTAAAAGGACACTCAAAGATGAGGTGCTCAATAGTTTCCTCACATCCAGAAGAGAAGGGCACACATGAATAAATATCACAAATATTGAAATGTCTCCTTTTTAGCATGTTTCTAGTGTTTAGTCGATCAGCTAAAACAAACCACATGAAAACCTTTAGCTTCATGTGCAGTTTAGATGACCATATCCATAAGAAGGGAGCAGGTGCTGCTATCGTTGTGTGACAATGCATATAAACATTCTTGGATGTGAATCTGCTGCCCCAAATGTATGTCCTTGAATCATATACCAATGCATTGTCTATGAGGGATGGTATAAGATTCCTCAGAGCTTGGAATTTCTTATGAGCCTCAAGGGACAGTGGTAAGTGAAACTTAGAGTATGGGTGTGCTTCGTGAAAGAATCTGTGGACAAAGATGTCTTCCTCGACGGCTAATGAGAATAGGCATTGGAGTGAGTTGCTAAGCAGATCATCAGTCCAACTATCATGCCACAGGGAGATATTCTTGCCAGTACCAATAGTGGGTAATGCAATACCACGAAATATGGGCATAAGTTTGATGAGCTGTTTCCACCAGAATGAACCAATCAGGGGTTTTGCATGTGGTATATAGTGACCATAATATGTATCCCACATTAGCTGTACCCATGGAAGATCTGCCTTATTATAGAACTTGTCCAAGAATTTTAAAAGGAGGGCTTGATTCTGAATTTTAATATTGATGACCCTAAGACCTCCATGCTTCTTAGGACAACACACTCTAGTCCATGCTACCATGGAGTTATAGGATTCTCATTGCTCAGTTTTCTTGGTCCAAATGCATCTTCTTCTTACTTTGTCAAAGTACTCTAGAAATTTCGGAGGGAGTTTTAGAGTACACATGGCATGATTGATCATGGAAGTGACGAGAGAATTGACCAGGGTGATTCTTGATGCATGAAAAAGTAGGGAACACGTGCTGGAGAGCCGTCTTTCAACTCTGTCTACCAATGGCATTAACTCAGTCATAGTTGGTTTAGTTGTGCCTAGAGGTAAGCCCAAAAAGGTAAATGGATGCTCCAAATTATACATCCAAAAATGTTGGCAAGAGATTTAGATTTTGCAGTCTCAATGTTCAAAGGGATCATGCAAGACTTATGGAAGTTTATGTTCAGACTAGTTGAAGCTGCAAACTGCTGGAGTACATTCTTGAGGTGTGCAATCTGATGCTCACAAGCAGGCATGATCAATAACATGTCATCCGCGTACTGAATAACTGGAAAATCATCTTGCCTTGGGATGGGACGAGAAAATCTGCCTCCCGAAAATTCTCTATTAATGATACACTGCAATAGTTCTGCTGCCAGAACAAAAAGTGATGGGGAGAATGGATCTCCTTGGCGAACTCCCCTTTTGCAATCGTAGGATTTCCCAGGGATGCCATTTAGCAAAACAGACGAGTGGCCAGAGGAGAGAATAAGCTTTACCCAAGTAATCCAGCAATCATCAAAACCCAAATGTTGCAGCATTAAAAATAATTAAATCATGTTCAACCATATCGAACGCTTTATCAAAGTCAAGTTTGATGATAACTAGGTCCCTTTTAGATTGAACACACTCGTTAATATATTCAAATGACCACGCTAGGCAGTCCTAAATCGATCGCCCTTTGATGAAACCATATTCATTTTTATGGATAAGCAAAAGAATCACCTTCTAAAGACGGACAACTAATAACTTTGTCAGCAATTTCATGCAGCAATTAAGCAGAGAAATCGGTCGATAATCATTAACTGTAGAGGGAGCGGGTTTCTTTGGAATAAGTGTGATCATTGAAGCATTAGGACTGTCTAAAGAGATATTACCTAACCAGAATTGATTGCAAAGCTCATAAAAATCATGTTTGATAATCCCCCAGCAATTCTTGAGAAAGCAACCATTGAATCCATCCGATCCAAGGGCCTTATCCATAAGCAATTTGTAGACCACATCATCTATTTCTTTTTGGCTGAATGGGGCAGATATACTCCCCAGATCCAAGTTTGCTGTAAGTAGATGATCCATATTAAAATGAGAATTAATGGGGACTGAGGATCCCAACCTGTATCTGAAAGCATGGTAAATTGCTTCGGCCTTGCTGGTATGATATTCCAACACCACTCCACTTGGGAGTGTGATCGCTGCAATAGTATTCATCCGGTGCCGTTCTGTTGCCATGCGATGGAAAAACTTGGTAGGCTCATCACCAAATTTGATATACCGTACCGTGCATCTCATGCGCCAATATTGCTGCTGATAAGTTAATAGGCGGATGATGTGATCTTTAAGAATTTTCCTGAAGTTCCATTCATGGACAGCAAGCGGCCGCTAATTCTCAATACTATCAAAAAACAGCAGGGTTTGGTTGGATTTATCAATGAGCCGAGAAAGATTGGAGATGGATTTACTCCAAATCTAACCGCTCAAGTAAAGGTTGCTCTTGCATATTACTCCCAGTAAAAGATATACCTTGCATTTCCACAATATATAACGCACGAATAATATCGTTGAATAAAATCATAACCGAGACATCACCGCCGGAACGATTCCTGCTATCTTGTGATCTCAAGAAATTAAAATCACCGAGCAAAAGCAAATCCTCATGTGAATCAATGTGAAGATAACCAGGAGACAAAATCAGACCTAGGCACGCCCGAGCAAGGACCATATACGTTAACAAGAATCCACGTATCCGCGGATAGAACCGATTTAAAGGAGATCACGATTTACCACTCATGCATAGAGAACATAGTACCAGTGAAAACCGCACTATTCCAAATGACTATGAGCCCATCTGAATTACCCAGGGAGGGGACAAACGCGAACTGATCAAAACGATGAGGGCAAAATTTCTGTAAGAACGAGTGATCAAAGAGTTCCGTCTTAGTTTCCTGAAGGCAAATCACCGAACAACCACTATTCTCAATATGCAATCGCAGCGAAGATTGCTTATCATTGGAGCCAATGCCACGGATATTCCAACATAAAATGTTCCACGGCCTAAACTGGTTGTTCTATAACTAATAATGATTAAGAACAACTAAGCAGAGTAATATTCACAAAAGTTGAGAGCAGGTAAACCACAAACGATGACACCAAAAGCAGCAATGCAAGACAGGATTGATAGATTAAACACAATCATCTTCCACCACTTGAGAGAGCAACTTCTCCCTGGAGATGTCCGTCGCTGGGATGCCACATTCCGCCACACCAATACATTGAAGAGCCTCGATGGAGACGATCTCCGGTGGGTTGGAGGAGGTAGCAGTCTGCCTGGGTGCAGGGTTAGCCACCTGCAAGTTCACTTTGGGAGCAATGAGTGACTTGCGAGGACGAGCATCAGAGATTGTTGGCACTTTTAATCCCTTATACATGGTTGAACGGGGGCTGCGAAGAACCTCAGAGGAGACAAGAGGAGTTGTCGCTCTCCCTCTCCTCTTTTTGGAGCCAGCAGATCCAATGGGGGGTCCAGGAGAGTAGACTGAGAAGAACTATCCTTCGCCTTGAAAGTGAAGCGACCTTCAGTAGGACAAAGACTTGAGGCCAACTTACTATCCGTATCAGCTGAAGCAGTATTGGAATTTGTGGCAGAAGTGGCCTCATCAAACCCGAGCAGACAAGGAGAATCATCAAAGCAAAGCTTATGGACTACTTTCCTGTTCTCCACCTTGGATTGAGACTGAAACCCTATGCTGATCTTGCTTCCAAACTTGATAAGAGAGAAACGGATAACAGGGAGCTTGGGGTTTTTGAAGCCAATGGAACTGGAGAGCTCGAGGAACGAGTTGAACACCAATGAAGCCATCTGAAACTACACTGCTCTTGCTGGTTGGGACATTTGATCCGAGATAAGACAGTAATTAAGTTGCATCTGAGAGGATTTTGCCAAAGCCGCGAAGTCGATACTGCCAGCAGAAGCAGAGGAAACAATGTCTGAATCAAAAGTCTCATGATATGCCGAGAGTGAACTAGCCTATGAGCATTGAGAACACGATGAACCGCTGGATTGCCACCAGCAGCCCCTCCTTGGGGTACCACCCCATTGCGCTGCAGCCACGCTTGCAATCTAACCTGGAAAGCTTGCTCCAAAGTTCTGTGTGGACCAAATAACGGATGAGCATCTCCATTCGGGGGGAAGGGGCCCTCACCATCCGACGGTACATCATCAACAAATATATTTCCTTCATCTGATCTGAGAATGATAACTGGCACTGTCCAAGATCTACGCTGCCCACCCATCTGCCTCATAACAAAGTCTTTTGGGATCGAAGTCGGGCACATCATCCAAGCTCCAACTAAAACTCCCGAGAGTGGCTCCCTTGGACTAAACCAGTTGATAAGCTTGCCAAATTGGGATATGGACTTATCAACCCAGAAGTTTGTCTGATAGTCCAATGGGAAAGCCAGAAAGAGAATCTAGGTATACCTCCCAAGTGACGGCATATGCATATTGATCCCTTCATCGTGCCGCACAAATGTCACCTCTATGTCCTCATAAATCATATACGTTTTCCCTACTATGGCATCTCGAATCGGCAGAGTATGCATACTAAACAAACCAAGACCAAGGGGAGAGTCTTCATAGAAACGAACAGAGAATCCATCATGATTAAGCATACCAGCAATTTTCGCTCTAGATTCTCCCCGAAGCTGTATCCAAATCACTCTACTTGTCTCTGCAATGAGTGCGGTGTCATTGCTGAGAGGAGGATGGCCGGACAGAGCCAACTCAGCCTGCCCCTTCCGATCAACAGGACCATGGTCCACCGTCATGCCATGGGGCAGAAAGGCGAAGGGTTGACTGGGAAGTTGGCCATGGCGGAGTTGTGAGGGTGTTGGCGGAGTTGAGGAGGGGGCAGAGGCAGCTATTCAAGAAGACGAACAGAGGGCGGCAGACAAGGGTTTTGTAGAGAGATTACTATTCTCTGGAATCCAGAGCCTCCGTCTCCTCGAGAATCTCAACTCCTTGCAGCCCACAATTGAATGCCCGTATCTAGCACAATATTGACAACGCGGCGTGACCCAACACTTGAGAGAAGAGTGGCCCACTGCCAGACACCTAACGCAGGAAAGGATGTTGACCGTGGAGCCACTGGTCATAGGCTCCATCGAGGAAGCTACCATGTTGTGATTATGAAAAGAAGAACACAGACGACGAACGTGACCAAGCTGAAAACAGTTTAAACAGCGATTATCCTGCTAGCAGTGCCAAAAAATATGGCCAAAACCCAAGAAATGCGTGCATGCCAATATGTACTTATTCACAAACTCCAGAATTCCGTTAGTGGAATAGCCAGCCTGCAACAAATCATTGACGTGATCCAACCCAAAAATCTCGACAAAAATAAGGTCTGGTTGGGTAACGCCCTTCCGAAAAGTCCGAGGCCTAAAAACCAGGAGATCTGGTGCCCTATAGTTCGAAGTTAGGCAAAATTTGAAATTTCTAATGCAAATCGGCTGAGAGAGAATTGCGAGATCCGATGAACCTAGAACAAGTTGTTGAGTCAGTGATGATCGGGATGAGAATTCCAATGAATAATTCTGATTGAATTTTGAAGCCCACTTCACCGCGGTGGGATGGAAATCATGATCCTGGGACAACTTCATGACCGGTCTCATGTTACGCGCTTTGCTATGAGCAACATTTAGCAAATGATATGGTATATCACGCAAGTAACATTGAACAGAATGCTTTCGAGTAGCCAGTTTAGACCAAGAATTATCAAGAGCATGAGTCTCATTGCCATAGGAAAGCCGATTAGAGAACAACTCAAATGTGCAGGAAAACGCCAAGCACTTAAGCCCTCGCAGGGAACGAACAAAATGCCCAACTCTGTTGGACGCCACAGAGAATATGAACCGGTGATGGGAGAGAGCAATAACGCGAAATTTCTTAATATTGCCACCCAAGCACGAACATAGAGCCATGGACGCCGAATCAACATCCAAAAAGAAGGACCAGTAGTGAAAAGAAACCACCAAGAAGAACTCCGAATTGGCAAGGGATCCATCAAAGTGAACTGGAGATTTGAACCGATGATGCACCTGAGCAGCCACCCGCTAGTCATGAGATAAATCCCAATCAATAATTGAATCCATCCTAGCAATCTATGGGAGGCCATTGAGGCCAGGAAAGGGGGGAGGGTGGGAGGCAGGTGGGAGGGGGGACGCCATCTCGTCCCGCTAAACTTTTCTTCTTCATGTCTAGATAACTGCTTATCTTGCCATAGTAACCAGAACTAACATTGATTCCGGTAAGGCACTTGAAGAATTGATCGATCTTAGACGGACTTAAGGGGAAGCATGAAGGGGGGCAATAATCATCTTCCTTTACTTTTTTGCCCTTCTTCTCCCGCGCCTCTGTCTCCGTATCTGTCTCCTCTGACTTTTTACGGGGCGTCATGTGCAGATCTGCCCTGATCTCCAAATCCTGCAAGTCTTTTCTTGCCTTCGTCCCATCCTTGGTCTTATCTGGCATGTTCATTAGTGTCGCAAGCAAGCTCTCAAGGACATTCTTACAGATATGCATTTGATCAAGGAAATTAGGTGTGTCGAGTTTGTGCCAGCACTCCAAGTCCTAGAAAACAGACCTCGTCTTCCATACCTTCAGCAGTGGCTCTGGCGCCTTTTTCATCATCTTCCCCGACGTGAGGCATCGTTCCTAGTTTTTCAACAACTCATCAATTTTGGTGCTGCTCCACTGAAGTGGAGGTCCTCGATGCTCAGCCTCACCATTGAATAGATCTCAACAGTTTCTCCACGGGTCGTCCTTCTCCAGCCATCTTTGATGACCCATGTACACAATTTTCCCAGACCCGCCATCTTTCCTTGACGTTAGCTGCTGAGACGTCGTATCATCCATGCACCGCGTGCATCCGCAATATCCATGGCACACCTGTCCTACGACATATACGTAACCAATATAGTCATGCATAGTCGTGCTCAACACGACTCTCATATAGAAATAGTCACCTTTGTTGGCGTCCCATGTCTTGGCCGGTGTTTTCCATAACATGTCTAACTCCTCTTGAAGTAGCCCCAGATACATATTAATATTATTTCCCGGTTGTTTTGGCCCTTGAATGAGCATGATCATGTGTATGTACTTCGATTTCATGCACAACCAGGGGGGCGGTTGTACATCCATATAAACATGGGCCATGTGCTATGGTTGGTGTTCTGGTTGCCAAACGGATTCATGCGATCGGTACACGCGCCGAGCACGATGTTCCTTGCATCACATGTGAAATATTGATATTCGCCGTTGAACGCTCTCTACTGGCTTCCATCCATGACGTGTCTCAGCTTCACATCATCTCCATCATTGGGCTTCTTCCTCTCCGCATGCCAGCGCATGAGCTTTGCTTCCTTGGGTTGTACGAAATATCGCAAAACGGGGAGTGGTCGGTAAGTACGATACAACTTTCTGGGGAGATTTCTTCCCGTCCTTCTTGTATCGAGAAGCATTGCACACGGGACGACTTGTTTTTTCTGCATGCTCCTTCCGATAAATTATGCAATCGTTGATGCATGCATGGTATCTAACGTGTGACAGATCAAGAGGGCACGTGATCTTCTTGGCCTCATCCACACTAGTAGGACATAGATTCCTCATTGGAAGAACATCCTTTAGGTACATGAGAATCTCATCGAGGCTAGCGTCGGCCCATTTGTTTTTAGCCTTTGTCTTAAGGAGTTCAAGCATGGAACTTAAGCGGGTCACCTCGGGATTGCAACCATGATACAATGGAGTGTTCGAGTCTGCCACCAGTTGCTGCAGCTTGGCCGCCTCTCTAGAAGCTGCTCTCTCAGTATTCATCTCCTTGCGAAGCAGTGCTTGAACATGAGGGTCCCTCACGATTGAACTTAGTACCGATGATTTCTACGACGTGGAGTCCACATTTTCCCTGCCGTCATGTCCAGTCCCTGCTCCGCTGCCATGTTCGGCCCTTTCTTCGCTGCCATGTCTGGCCACTTCCTCACCGTCATGTCTGGCTCCTTCTCCGCCGTCATTATCGATCATCTCTTCATCTTGCCCCTTGTCGTCATTGCCTGGCCCGTCGGCGTCCTCAACATCATCATCCTCATCTTCAATTATCCATGGAGTATAGCCATCCATGAAACTAGTCATGAGCAGGTGCGCCATCATATGACGATCTCCATATGGGTCGAACCAAACTTGTCCTTTGCATCCTCGACACGCACATAAAACCTCTGTCAGGTTATTTTCTTTCATGTCCTGCATCACCGACCGCAACCACCTGACCACCAGCGTTCCACTGACAATCATGAACGCCTGCACGGTAATAATAAACAAATTGATTACAAAAATGCATCCATGCATCAAAGTCATACAAAAATTCGGCACGACCTTCCCTAAAAATAAGACATATAGAATTTTCCTGTAATTTGCCGAAACGGAAATAAATCGACATTTCGGCAAAACATAGGCAACTCACAAGCACAATTCGGCGGCAATTCATGACACACACACAATTTCCATCATATCACCTGATTATGTCATATCGCACACATACACATATTTCCATTCTTGCAAAAGCATACATTTTTAATCAACTATCTCGAGATCGAGCACGGTGATGATGAGATGTCGATAGGTGTCGCCACACAAACCTATGGAATGATCAAAAGTGGACAAAGCTCTTCTTGACAAGGCTATAGATCTAGCTAGGGAGTTAGGGATGCCCCTTTTGCCGAAAGCGATCACTACCAGAGTTCTTCAATCATTGCCACCTAGCTACAAGAGCTTCATGACGAACTATAATATGCAAGGGATGAACAAGTCAGTCGCCGAGCTATTTGCGATGTTGAAAGTCGCTGAGTCTGAAATCCAATACAAGTGTTGATGTTCAATAAAATCACTAGTTTCAATAAGAATGGCAAGGGCAAGAAGGGTAACTCCAATAAGAGTGGCAAAGCAGTTGCCCCTCCCATGGAAAACCCAAGGTTGGACCCAAGCCAGAAACTGTGTGCCTTCGTTGCAAGGAAATGGCTCACTCAAAACGGAACTAGACCAAGTATCAGGCCGACAAGAAGGCGGCCATCACTAAACAAGGTATATATGATATACATTTTATTGATGTCTACCTTACCAACTCTCGTTGTAGTGCTTGGGTATTTGATGCCGGTTTGGTTGCTCACATTTACAACTCAAAGCAGGAACTATGGAATAGACGGAGGCTGGCTAAGTACGAAGTGACGATGCACGTGGGAAATGGTCCAAGGTTGATATGATCACCGTCGGCATGTTCGCTCTTCGATTACTATCGAGATTAGTGATGAACCTAAATAATTGTTATTTAGTGCATGCGTTACGCATGAACATTATATCTTGATCTTGTTTTGCGAGATGGTTACTCATTTAAATCATAGAATAATTATTGTTCTATTTATATGAGTAATATCTTTTATGGTCATGCATCCAAATGTGAGGGGTTTACTCTTATTGAATCTCGATAGTGATGATACACATGTTCATAACATTGATTCCAAAAGATGTAGAGTTGATAATGATAGTACCACTTTCTCGTGGCACTTCTGCTTAGGTCATATTGGTGTAAAATGCATGAAGAAGCTCCATGATGATGGACTTTTGGAGTGACATGATTTCGAATCACTAGACACACGCGAACCATGTCGCATGGGCAAGATGACTAAGACCCCATTCTCTGGAACAATGGAACGGGCAAGTGACTTGTTGGAAATCATACATTCTGTTGTTTGCGGTACAATGAGCATTGAGGCACGTGGTCGATATCGTTACTTTATCACCTTCACTAGTTTCTTAACTAGATATGGATATATGTACTTAATGAAACACAAGTCTGAAACGTTCGAAAAGTTCAAGCAATTTAAGAGTGAAGTTGAGAATAATCGTAACAAGAGGATTAAATTCCTACAATCTGATCGAGGAGGAGAATATCTGAGTACTGGGTTTGGCAGTAACTTAAGACAATATGGGATTATTTCACAATTGACTCCGTGTTGAACACCACAACGTAACGGTGTGTCCGAACGTCGTAATTGAACCTTATTGGATATGGTATGTTCTATGATGTTTGTTGCCAATTTGTCACTATCATTTTGGGGTTATGCATTAGAGATAGCTGCATTCACTTTAAATACGACACCATCGAAATCCGTTGAGATGATTCCATATGAACTTGTGTTTGGCAAGAAGCCAAAGTTGTCGTTTCTTAAAGTTTTGGGGATGTGATGCTTATGTCAAAAAGCTTCAGCCTGAAAAGCTGGAACCCAAAGCGGAGAAATGTGTCTTCATAGGATACCCAAAAGAGACAGTTGGGTACACCTTCTATCTCAGATCCGAAGGAAAAGTGTTTGTTTCTAAAAAATGGAACATTTCTTGAGAAAGAGTTTCTCTCGATAGAATTGAGTGGGAGGAAGAGAGAACTTGATGAGATTGTTGAACCTTTTTGTCAACCAGAGAGTAGTGCAATGCAGAAAGATGTTTCTGTGGAGCCTACATCAGTTAAACAGGAAGTTAATGATGATGATCATGAAGCTTTGGATCAATTTACTATCAAACCTCATAGGTCGACAAGGGCATGTATTGCTCCCGAGTGGTATGACAACCCTATCTTAGAGGTCATGTTGTTGGACAATGATGAACCTACGAGCTACAGAGAAGCGATGATGGGACCGGATTCCAAGAAATAGCTAGAGGTCATGAAATCTGAGATGGGATCCATGTATGAAAATAAAGTATGGACTTTGGAAGTATTACCTAAAGGGACAAAGGCCCTTCAGAGAACAAACGGATCTTTAAGAAGAAGACGGACGCAGACGGTAATGTCACCGTCTACAAAGCTCGACTTATGGCAAAGGCTTTTTCACAAGTTCAAGGAGTTGAATACGATGAGAGCTTATCACCCGTAGCGATGCTTAAGTCCATTAGAATCATGTTAGCAATAGCTGCATTTTTCGATTCTGAAATTTTGCAGATGGATGTCAAAACAATGTTCCTTAACGGTTTCCTTAAGGACGAGTTGTATATGATGCAACCAGAGGGTTTTGTTGATCCACCGAATACTGACAATGTTTGCAAACTCCAGTGATCCATTTATGGAATGGTGCAACCAACTCTGAGTTGGAATCTTCGGTTTGATGAGGTGATCAAAGTTTTCGGGTTTATACAAGTTTACGGAGAAGCTTGTATTCACAAGACAGTGAGTGGGAGATCTATAGCGTTTCTAATATTATATGTGGATGACATATTGCTGATTCTAAATAATATAGAAATGTTGGAAAGCTTGAAGGAATATTTGAACAAGAGTTTTTCAATGAAGAACCTAGGAGAAGCTGCTTTCATATTAGGCAACAACATCTATAGAGATAGAACGAGACACTTAATAGGACTTTCACAAAGCACTTACCTTGACAAAGTTTTGAAGAAGTTCAAAATGGATCAGTCCAACAAGGGGTTCTTGCCTATATTGCAAGGTGTGAAGTTGACTAAGACTCAATGCGCAGTGACTACAGAAGTTAGAGAAAAGGTGAGTGTAATCCCCTATGCTTCAGCCATAGGGTCTATCATGTATGCAATGGTATGCACAACACCCGATGTCAGCCTTGCCATAAGTATGGCCGAAATGTTTCAAAGTGATCCAGGAGAGGATCACTGAACAGCGGTCAAGAATATCCTTAAGTAGCTGAAGAGGACTAAGGAAATGCTTCTCATTTATGGAGGTGATCAAGAGCTCGTTGTAAAGGGTTACGTCGATGCAAGCTTTGACACTAATCCGGATGTCTCTAAGTCTCAAACCTGATACGTATTTATTCTCAATGGGGGAGAGGTAAGCTGGTGTAGTTCCGTGTAGGGTGTGGTAGCTGATTCTACATGCGAAGCGGAGTACATCGCTGCCTCGGAGGCGGCAAAGGAAGGTGTCTAGATGAAGGAGTTCATAACAGATTTTGGAGTAGTGCCAAGTGCACCGAACCCAATGGCTCTGTTCTATGAGAACACTGGTTCAATTGATCTGGCCAAGGAACCAAGGTTTCACAAGAGGACCAGACGCATAAAGAGACGCTTAAATTCCATCCGCGGTTCCATCAAGGATGAGGATATAAAAATTTGCAAAGTGAAAACGGATCTTAATGTCACAGACCCATTGACGAAACGTCTTCCAAGGGCTAAACATGATCAACTCCAGAACTGTATGGGTGTTCTATTCATCACAATGTAAATCGCATAGTGATGTGAACTAGATTATTGACTCTAGTGCAAGGGGGAGACTATTGGAAATATTCCCTAGAGGCAATAATAAAGTGGTTATTATTACATTTCCTTGTTCAAGATAATTGTTTATTATCCATGTTATAATTGTATTGATTGGAAACTCAAATGCATGTGTGGGTACATAGAAAACATTGTGTCCCTGGTATGCCTCTATTAGACAAGCTCGTTGATCAAAGATGGTCAAGGTTTCCTAGCCATGGAACTGAGATGTCATTTGATAACAGGATCAGATCGTTGGGAGAATTATGTGATGGACAAGATCCAAACTATGAACATAGAATTTGATCGTGCCAGTTTATTGCTATAGTTTTCTGCATGTCAAGTATTTGCACTAGTAGAAAATGGCCGATTTGTCCCAGTTCTAGAGGCCCATTAGCCCTTGTTCTGGAACCGAGACTAAAAGGTCGGGACTAAAGCACCAAACATTTATTCCCGGTTCACTGACGAATCGGGACAAAAGGGGCTCCACGTGGACTCTCTAGGGAGCCTAGGCAAGAGGACCTTTAGTCCCGGTTGGTAACACCAATCGGGACCAAAAGGCATCCACGCGTCAGCATCTGGCAGGAGCTAGGGATCTTTTATTGAAAGGGGGGTTAGGGAGTTTGGTTGGGTTCATTTAGGGTTTCATATTGTGTTAGGGAGCTAATAGAGAGAAGTGTCCTCTCTTTCTCCATGCTTGGTCAACTCTAGCTACTATAGAGAGAACTCGACATGCTAGCTAGTAAGAAAATGAAGGAATCATTAATTACACAAGATCATCATGAACATATATAGAGAGAAGTGATCGACCTCTCTTTCTCCGAGAGATTGGTCGAACAACAATATAACTATCCGACGCTACTAGCTACATATATACAATATAAGATCTCTTACAATACCTGAGATCCAATCAAAAATCCACATATAATTCTCTGTCTTTAGGTATGATGTGTTCAAGAAAGAATTCCGCCAATTCCTCTTGAATTGTTCGTATGCAATCATGTGGTAGGAGTTCATCCCGCATCTGCCAGATCTAATTTAAAGAAGGGGGTCAATACATGCATATATATGAATAAAAATCAACACAATTTATGTTTATATATAAAATAAAATTGTGATTATTATTTACATACTTCAAATTGTTTGTCAGAGAAGCCCCACTCACAGGTCGAGTGGCGAATGAAGTCGCATACGTAGTATCCATATAAAACAGTCCCTTCATTCTAGTACAAGCAATTTACGAGAATAGAATTCAATTAAATTGATAAGCAAGCATGGTAATGATATATTGATGAAATATTGAATAAATTAGAGATTCGTGGAACTAGCTAGTACTACTTACTTTGGGGTGCGTAAATCGCAACTCTTTGGTTATACCGGGAACCCTTCGGGTGAACTTCTTCCAAACCCTGCGAGGCAAACAAAATAATTACTTGATATCAGCAAATTAATGAAAGTTGCATGCCGACATGGTCCTGCTATTGACTGAACTTACTTCAGGAGCATTGCAATCATGTCTGCATAATTCTCGGGATCTTTACGTCTCGAGTCTAAGAAAGTTAGTAATGCCCCGTCAAACGTAATGGATAGCAAAATAAAGTGGTAAATGTGTAATGAACGGCTCTAGCAAGAACTTCCCGGTCGATACGGAAAGAAACCGCAGCGACTCTAGCAAGTTTTTCTCGGTCGCTACGAGAAGACAACAACACTCACTTGAAGTTGTAAGGAAAGCGCATTTACCTTTTGTTTTGATGTGTAATGAACGACTCTAGCAAGTTCTTCTCGGTCGCTGCGGTTTCTTTCCGTATCGACCATTCATTTACGGCATTTGCGCTAATGAACCCAACGTGGAAGATTCCTTTTTTTGCATTCGACGATCTTCAATCTGCATAATATAGTGATGATAATTATATATACATGCAATGAATGAGCTGAGCTAGAGACTTAACTATAGAAATAATACTTACAGACAGTAGGCAGTGATGAGTTGTTTGTCGAGGGCCCATTGATTGAATAACTGAAATAACTCCACAAATTCAATAGGCATCACGGTGAGTCAAATGAATTCCTGCTCTGGTTTCACTTCCACATACATAGTGTCTCTCCCACACTCCCTACAGGTTTTCATGTACCACTCATGAAAATTGTTCATCGTCATTGTTAGAGGAGGATGATCAGGTTTGACGAGAGGCTTCCCGTGCACATAATCGTTTTATTCTTTGGTTATCTCAACAATTTCAAAATGTACATCATCCCCCAAGTAATCACCAAGTTTGGTACTAGGCAGTATCACCGGATGATTAGCAATGTCGCTAGACACCTTGAGAGGGGGGTATGATTGCAACTCCTATTTGCCGAGCTGTGGAATTGTTTTCCCACTTCTTCGTTCTTTGACACGGGCAACACTAGAAGTACTTCCCAACCACTAAGCTTCATTATATATCTTTATAATACAACGGTCATAGTTTGATGGAAGCGGAGGCGGTGATGGTCGCTTCAGGGCATCCAGAGTGTGTTTCGCTTTCACCGGATCTACCGTTTCCTCTGGAGGTGGATGTTTTCGTGCAAAATGGGCCTTCACTTTGGCTCTATTGATGTTAGTGCTTTCATCGTCAGTCCTCTCGTATGGTAACTATGTAACAGGCTTGAGGCTTGGACCAAATTAGAATATATTTTTCGTGCCTATTGTACTGCTAGCTGCCGGAGCGGGGGCGTCGTCTCTCTTCCGTCGTGGCTAACATGTTGGAGGAGGCGTAGTGTCCTGACGCACCGCGGGAGGAGGAGGCTGAGTGGCCTGACGCTCTGGAGGAAGAGGCGGACTGCTCGGATGCGCCGGAGTAGGCGAAGGTGGAGGCGGAGTGCCCTGATCACTTGCCGGAGGAGGAGGCGGAGGAGGCGGAGTGCCTTGACGCACCGGAGGAGCCAGAGAAGGAGACGGATTGCCCCGATCACTCACCAGAGGAGGAGGTGGAGGAGGCGGATTGCATTGACGCGCCGGAGGAGGAGGAGGAGACAGAGGCGTCCAGTTTGGAAACTTGATGTACTCCTTTGGCGATAGACATGTACTCCTCAGAGCATGAGCCATCTTGTTCTCCCCTTCACCTGTATGGTGGTCAAGCTCGAGGTCATCAAATCTTTCCATTACTTCATCCACCATCACAATAGCATAGCCATGTGGAATCGGAAGGTAGTGAAAAGTTCCGTTGGGTTGAGGAGGTGCAACAGAGCCGAGAGCCGCCTTGAAAGTGAGGTTCCAGAATTTTGTCCAAAGCTCGCAATGTTGAACCTCCATGATAGTATCCACGGGGTAGCTAGGAGCCATGAAGTCGGGCTGAACGAGCTCCATGGAAGCCACGCCGATTCTTCACTGAGATGGTGGGGTAGCTTCTGGGGTAGCTTCATGCCATTGAGATGGTTGGCCGGCAACTCGCTCGCTCTCAGCTTCCTCTAGCTTTTCTAGTCTTGCATTGAGCTTCTGCATTTCGCTCAGCTCCGCTGTCCTCTTTCTCTGCCGGCTTCTGTAACCTCCTGCGTTAGGAAACCCAAGCTTCCACGAAACGGAGCCTGGTGTGCCTCGTGTTCGTCCAGGGTGCTCAGCATTCCCTAGGGCCTCAGTAAGCTCGTCCTTCTCTTTGTCAGGAATGACCGACCCTTCCTGCGCTGCGGTGATATACTTCTCAAGCTTCGTGATGGGTATTTTCAGCTGCGCATCCGTCCAACGACACTTCCCTATTTCAGGGTCTAAAGTTCCCCCAACCATGAAGAAACAAGTCCTTCAACGGTCTGGCCAGTTTAATGTCTGTGGTACGACTCCTTTAGCAATCAAGTCATTCTCATCTTTGTCCCACAACGGTCGGGGTGTGAGTTAGCCACCTGACCCCATGTGATGGTGATACTACTTCTTTGCGACATTGTTCTTGTTTGTATGTGACATTTTATTAATCTTTTCCGATGCCTTGTAGGCCAATAATGGGGCCAGTGATCTCTTATCTTCTCAAATCGGACGATGAATTCTGGAGTCTTCCCTTTGTCGACAAACTTTGATTTCAACTCATTCTTCCACCTCCTGAATAGATCTGCCATCTTCTTAAGAGCACACGCCTTGACCAGTGTCTCTATAACATGTTATTCGGATCCTCCTCTGGCGGTAGGGTGAAATTTGCCTTCAGCGCGGTACGAAGATCATCTTTCTGTCTATCGATGACATAATCACCTTCAAGGGCGTCGTCCTTAGGCTTATTCTATTGCTTGATGCTGATCGGGATGTTGTCCCTAACAATAGCTCTGCACTGAGTAGGAAATGCGTCCTTGGTCCGCTGGGGTTCAATTGGTAGGCCATCGTCCGCGAGTGCTATGATTGTAAACCTTTCATTCTTACGCAACCTCTTCTTCGGGCCTCGTCTCTTTACCAAATTTTTGCTCAATCCGGAGGGTTATATAAAATAAGAAATAATAGTTAATATATGTACATACCAAAAAAGTTAATGCATCACTTAGCTAGTCAGCACATGCTTAATTAATATATATACCTCGCCAAACTTTGCAACATCTCTCTCCTCCGTTCGGTCACCGGAGCCATCACCATGGTCTCCTTCTTCCTCTGGCATTCGGTAACCGGAGCCATCATGATCATGTCCTTCCTCCTCCATTGTTCGATCACCAGAGCAGTAATCCTCTCCTTCAAGACCATCGATGTGGCTAAGAAACGACAAGACAACATCAGGACAGACTCAGATTATGTCCCCCAACAACTGTTCTTATTCCAAGTCTCTTTAACCCATAGTTTCTGCAAATATTAAAAGATGACAATTAATATACTTATCTATGATTTGGGGTGTCCTCGACAATGGTTCCAGGATTAGGGGTGCCCGTCGACGCTTCTAGGGTTTGGTCGGGCGAGAGGGGATTCTCAAACCTTTTAGAGGTTTAACAAAATGGAGCGATTGTGGATATGCAGAAAATGGTCCATATTTTTCCAAATCTCATCTACCCTTCTATATGTCACGTTGTCTAGTGTCAAAGAATTCAAGAAAACCACGGCTTCATCATTAGCCGGAAGTAACAGGCGCATAATGGTACAAAGCTCTCCAAAATTGTTTTGGAACGGGGTCCCGAATAGGATAATTAGCATTTTGGTACGAAGTTTAGCAAGAGCCTTCTGAATATCTCCATTTGGAAGGCCGTTGCTGAAATTCGTACCAAAAAGCGAAGTATTCTATCTGGAACTCCGTTCCAAAACAACTTTGAAGAGCTTAATAGCATCATACGCCGGTTACTTCTGGCTAATGATGAAGCCATGGATTTCTTTAATACTTAGACACACAACATGACATATAGAAGAATATATATATATATATGTATATATATGGGATCAGAAAAAAATTGGATCAAGTTGTGCACATCCATAATGGGCGCATTCTTGATAAATCTATATTACCGGAGTTTTCTGTATGAACATTTTACCACACTAACTTAGAAAAAACTGTTATCGAGGAGGGGGTATACTGACAACAATTTTTTTGTAGGGTTTGGGTGGCCTCGAGAGTTGGTCGCCCGGAATATCGAGAGGGGTGTGAACATTTTACCTTGGTAACTTAGAAAAAATTTTATTGGGGAGGGGGTATATCGACCCCCCCTCATGTCGAAGTTATCGAGGAGGGGGTATATCGACAACGACATACCTACATGGAAAAAAATGCTATCCATCTATACATACATAGCCACATACATATATACATGTAAAAAATTCTATGAAAAAATACATATATGAACAAAAAAAAGTTATGAATAAAAAAATTAATACACATATGAACAAAAAAAATACATATATGAACAAAAAATTATCTGAACAAAAAAATTAAAAAATATATGAACATCCATACATACATATAGACACATACGTATATACATTATATAGATATGAACAAAAAATTCATCATAGAAAAATGAAAAAAATGATATGAATAGAGCCGGGGCGGCGGCTGCTCACAGCAGGGGCGGCCAGCGAGGGCGACGGTGAGGGCGACGGTGGGGGCGGGCCAGGGCAGGGGTGTGGCCGGGCACGCTCGGCGGTGGCGGACGACATCGGCTGGCAAGGGCAATGGAGGGAGCGGCACGCGAGGGAGCCGGCGATGGCGTCGGCGAGCAAGGGCGACGACGGTTGTGGCGCATGAGCGAGCCGGCGACGACAGTGACGGTGGAGGCTGGCCGGGGCGCACGGGCCAGCTAGGGGGGGACGTCGACGGTGTGGACGGCGGACGGCGCGGGGCAGCCTGGCGGCGTTGAGGAGGTCGGCGTCGTCGGGGGGAACTTCGAGATGAAAATAAAGAATTTCACAAGTGCTGCTTATATACAAAAAACATTGGTCCCGGTTTGAGGCAAAAACCACGACCAATGCCCCCCTTTAGTCCTGGTTCGTGTCACCAACCAGGACCAATGGTCTCTTTTCAGCAGCCCAAAGGGCGGGAAGCAGAGACCTTAGGTCCCGGTTCGTGGCACGAACCGGGACTAAAGGGCGGCATTGGTCCCGGTTCCTTCCTCAAACCAGGACCAATGGCCTACGCCTGGCACAGCCGCGGTGTGGTTTGGACGTTTAGTCCCACCTCGCTAGCTGAGAGGCTTCGACACTAGTTTATAAGCGCGGTTGCACCATCTCTCTCGAACTCCTCTGAACTGCAGGTCGACGGGCCTAACCTCACACCGTTATACCTTTGGGCCTACTGGGCCTATTGCGGGCCTGAATCCTGGCCAAACTAGCTGGGCTTCTAGTCGTATTAAGGCCGTGGTGGACCAGTAGGCGGCATTTTTTCTGTTTTTCTTTTTTTTCTTATTTTTTGTGCTTTATATTTTTTGTTTCTACTTACAGCTATATACTTATAGTTTTTCAGTGATTTTTTTTGCTTTTAAATCACAAAAAATTATAAAATTTCTGTTAGTGCCATTAGTTTTCAAATTTGAATAGTTTAAATTTGTGTAAATCCCTAGTTTGTGAATAACTTTACTATAAAAAAAGATTTTTGAGTCATTCTTTTTCTTGCTATTTAATATTACTGACTTTTATCATTATATTCAATTTGGTAATTTTTAGGTTATTTTCAATATCCGTTTTAATCAAAAACAGATTTAGTTATTTTAGTTTCCTATGAAAGTTTGTAACGAAAAAATACTTTATCAAAATTCTTTTCGCTATTAATGTTTTGAACAAAAAATACTTTGATAATTTTAGTTGCATAAATTTTATATAATTTTAGTTTCAAAAATACTAGAGGTTTATAAAATTTTAGTTTCAAAAATATTTTGATAGTTTTGTTTTTGTTGATCATAACAGAATATTTTTATTTGATTATTTTTATTTCATTCTTTTTTCTATTAGAGTTTTGTAAAAGTTTCTCAGTTCATTCTTTTTGTTATTAGTTCATTTTTTTGAGCTAAATGATTCTGAAATTGAAAAGTACTTCAAATGAACTCTGAAAAGGTTGAAGGTTGTCATGGTATCATCTTTTCACCCACATAGCATGTGCTAAAAAGTTGAGAGGGTTACCGCAAAAACAGGATGCACTTCATGTACAAAATGGACAATCTCTTTCGAAATATCACAGTTTCAGATGAATTCCTCCTGTTCTTTCTCATCACACACACGTACACCTATTTCGTTCCATAGCTGTAAAAGTTCATCAACTAATGGCCTTAGGTACACATCAATGTCATTTCCGGGTTGCTTAGGGCCTTCGATGAGCACTGGCATCATAATGAACTTTCGCTTCATGCACAACCACTGAGGAAGGTTATACATACATAGAGTCAAATGCCATGTGATATGCTTGTTGCTCTACTCCCCAAAAGGATTAACGCCATCTACACTTAAACCAAACCATACGTTTCTTGGGTCATCTGTAAAGTCGCTCCAATTTCTCTTGATCTTTCTCCACTCCGACCATCAGTGGGTGCTCTCCACTTCCCGTCTTTCTTACAGTCCTCTTTGTGCCATCGCATCAACTTGGCATGCTATTTGTTTCAGAACAGACGTTTCAACTATGGTATTATAGGAGCATACCACATCACCTTGGCACCCACTTCCCGGGGCGCTCGCCGTCAACATCACCAGGTTCATCTCGTCTGATATTATACCGCAATGCAACGCATATCGAGCATGCGTTCAAATCCTCGTACGCACCACGGTAGAGGATGCAGTCATTAGGGCATGCATGTATCTTCTGCACCTCCAATCCTAGAGGGCATAAACCTTCTTTTCTACGTACGTACTGTCGGGCAATTCGTTATCCTTTGGAAGCTTCTTCTTCTAATATTTTCAGTAGCTTCTCAAATCCTTTGTTAGGTACACCATTCTCCGCCTTCCACTGCAGCAATTCTAGTGTGGTACCGAGCTTTGTGTTGCCATCTTTGCAATTGGGGTACAAACCTTTTTTGTGATCCTCTAGCATGCGATCGAACTTCAACTTCTCATTTTGACTTTCGCATTGTCTCTTTGCATCAACAATGATCCGTCGAAGATCATCATTGGACACATTGTATGGTTCCTCTTGATCTTCAGCTTCCCCGGTTGGTGCATCACCGTATTTAGGAGGCACATAGTTGTCACCAGTCTCTTCTTCTATGTTGTCTTCCATCATAACCCCTCTTTCAACGTGCTTGGTCCAAACATTATAGTGTGGCATAAAACCCTTCGGAAGGAGGTGGAATTTTAGGGTTTTAGAGTTGGAGAAAGCCTTTGTATTCTCACAGACAATACATGGACAATGAATAAAACCATTCTGCTTGTTTGTCTCAGACGCTTCGAGAAAATTATATAGGCCCTTAATATACTCGGAGGTGCGTCGGTCACCATACATCCATTACGGGTTCATCTACGTGCGTTATATAATAAAGTGTATTAAAAACCATGACAACATATCATGAATAGAGAAGTGACCAAATTAATAGAAATTCATCGTCACATTAAAGCCAAAGTACAATAGTGACCAAAATAAATACATACAGTTCATACATAGTAGTCATTATTGAACAACATATAGCTCTCTAGAGCATCTAATTAAAAAATACATTGAAAACTATGTAAAAAAATAAATGCAACAACAAATGCGATCATAACCGCTCCTAAGGTACCAATTGATCCACTCTCATAATGATACCAAGCCTCAGTACAAATAGCATATTTTCTAATCTTTATAATCTTCAAGGGCATTGCATCCATCTTGGTCTTGTGATCGTTGATGACATCGGCAACATGCAACTCCAGCGTCATCTTCCCCTCTTCAACTCTTTGTAATTTTTTTGTCAAGTCATTGTTTTTTTTCAACCAAATTTAACTTCTCGGTCAGAATTGCTATGTGAGTTGGAATTTCCGGTTCAACTACCCCCTAGATAAAAAAATCTATGTCACGTTGGTCGGCATAATTTCCATTAGCACTAAATAAAAGAAATAGTTATAACAGATAATATATACCACATCCGAATCATAGAGAGGACGAGGACCGACAGAGGCGGATACGAAAACCATCGCAATATATAATTACAAACAATAATAAAAGTAAGAAAATTACACAAGTATCTATCTAAATCATACAAGTAAAAACTTTTTCCTTTTAGAAAGAAGATAAGAAGAAGAGGCTAACCACGGTGGAGCCGGTGCCAAGATGGGCGCGGGCGATTGACGGTGGTAGGGAAGAGGACGGGACAGGACGGACTGCCAAAGCTAGACAAATCTTGAGAAAAATGGAGCTTGGACAAGGAGCTTCGAGAGGAGAAAGCTTAAGTGTGGCTTGGGCATTTCATCGAAGACCTCATGTGCATAGGAGTTGAGCTAGAGCACCACAAAGCTCTCCCACGGCCGGCCAAAAAAAAACAGAGCACTGCACTGGTCTGGTCGCGGGCGGGGGGTATACATAGGCCAACCATTGGTCTCGGTTTGTGGCTGGAACCGGGACTACACGACACCATTTGGTCCCAGTTCCAGCCACAAACCAGGACAAATGGTTGTGGGCTAGGAGCGAGGCCCATTGGTCCCGGCTGGTGTCTGGAACCGGGACCAAAGTGGTCAGACCAACCGAGACCAATGGCCCACGAGGCCTGGCCAGTGCCCTGGCCTCACGAAACGGGACCAATGCCGCCATGGGTCCTAGTTCGTGAGTGATCCGGGATTAATGGATTTTCAGGCTTGGGCCGAAGCCCTGTTTTCTACTAGTGTTGTTCCTATGACCATGAGATCATGCAACTCAGTGACACCGGAGGAATAACTTGTGTGTATCAAATGTGACAACGTAACTGGGTGACTATAATTAAAGATGCTTTATCGGTATCACCAAAGGTATCTGATGAGTGGGCATGGATCAAGAGTGGGATTTGTTACTCCGCATGTCGGAGAGGTATCTCAGGGCCCACTAGGTAATACAACATCACAATAAGCCTTGCAAGCAAAGTGAATAAAGTGTTAGCCGCGGGATCTTGTATTACGAAACGAATAAGGAGACTTGCTGGCTACGAGATTGAACTTGGTATAGAGATACCAATGATAGAATCTCAAGCAAGTAACATACCGAAGAACAAAGGAAACAACATACGGGATTAACTGAATCCTTGACATAGAGGTTCAACCGATAAGATCTTCGTAGAAATATGTAGGAACCAATATGGGCATGTAGGTACACTATTGGTTATTGACCATAGAGGTGTCTCGGTCATGTCTACATAGTTCTCGAACCCGCAGGGTCTGCACACTTAACGTTTGGTGACGTTTTGGTACTATTGAGTTATGTATGGTGGTGACCGATGGTTGTTCGGAGTCCTGGATGAGATCCTGGACGTCACGAGGAGCTCCATCGGTAAAGATTGATATATAGGAAGTCCCACTTTTATCACCGGAAAATTTTCGGATACT
Source organism: Hordeum marinum (assembly GCA_022496015.1). NCBI lineage: Eukaryota > Viridiplantae > Streptophyta > Magnoliopsida > Poales > Poaceae > Hordeum > Hordeum marinum. Next base: position 454,542,799 of record CM039672.1, on the reverse strand, counting down.
TTTGGTAGTGTACTGGGGGTGCCGGGAGGGTTCCGGGGGACCTTCTGGAGGGGCTACCCACCCACCCCACGTGGTCCTTAGGGGTGGCGCGCCAGCCCTTAGTGGTATGGGCAAGCCAGCCCCTAAGGGCTCATGCGGCTAGGGGTGTGGGAAAGGGGAAAAGCCCAAGTGGGGGAAAGAAAACCAAGTAGGATTGGATTCCAACTTGGTGTAGGATTGGAGGTGGACTCCTCCAACTCTCCCTCGGTCGAATCGTAGGGGAAACCCTACGGGCGCCGGCCCCTCCCCTCCCTCCTATATATATTGGAGGGGATAGAGGGCAGCCACAACCAACCGTAAGCCATGGTACAACCCTCTCTCCTCACTAGATCGCCTCCCTAGTTTTTTTGGCGATGCTTAGGCGAAGCCCTGCCGGAATAGCTCAACCACCACCACTGCCGCCGCACCATCGTGCTGCCGGAGTACTCATTCGACTACATCAACCGGGTTTCTTAACGCTTCCCACTTAGCGATCTACAAGGTATGTAGATCCACTCTCCCACTCATAGATGCTCATCATCATGGATAGATCTTGCGTGTGTGTAGGAATTTTTTTGTTTCCCATGCAACGTTTCCCATCAACACACATATGTGGCTGTCTCTCTTCCACCTCAATAGAAGTCTTCATCCTCCTCTCACCTGCTTTCCCGCTGGTCCGGCGCGCCTCTGATGGTCTTCCGTCAGTGAAGGTGCGAAGGATACCGTCCACCCACCGGCGTTACAAACTCTGATCTATTTTTTTTTGATTCATTGCCCCAACGCAGGAATAATATATCCAACATCCGATGCTTGTCCTGGTGGTGCATCTAGCCTTGTCAGAAAGCGTGTGGGGCTGTGTCCCCATCGGATGTCGCTGGATTCGATCAGTGCTGGCCATCGGTGAATCTAATTGGGAGCACTTTTTCATTGTTCTTCCTTGATGTCGTTACAGATTTCACGTTACAACTCGTGTATATGTCGTTACAGATTTCATCTAACTGGGTCTAACCTTTAGTCCCGGTTGGAGACACCAACCGGGACTAAAGCCTCAACCTTTTAGTCCCGGTTGGTGTCTCCATTCGGGACTAAAGGTCTAGTCTTTAGTTCCGGTTGGAGACACTAACCGGGACTAAAGGTGATCGTGGGGCCCCAGGCTGACCTTTTGCCTGACACCACCCCTTTAGTCCTGGTTCGTGTTACGAACAGAGACTAAAGGTCCGGTACGAACCGGGACTAATTATGCCCATCCCGAACCGGGACTAATGGTCACATTAGTGTCGGTTCAAAATCAAACCGGAACTAATGCTTTGGACAAAAGGTCTGTTTTTTATTAGTGATGTGTTTTGAAAATGTTTTCTGAAGTGAATATAGAGTGCTCAGAAGATAAAAAGAGGCTTCCTCTCAACAGCGCATTATAGATACCTGGGGAAGCTTTCTCTAAAATATTACATTATAAGTCAACGAACGTAACAGATTCTGATAAATGTGGATACTTAAGTCAACAATTTGCACGGATTGACTGGTACTTGGAGGTTTACTTGGCAGATGCATGTGGCATGTATCTATCTTACTGTCCAAATACACACGTTACATCTTTCTGAAACTGACATAAACGGTGAAACAATGCCAGCCTGCCATAATGACCTCAAATACTCTCTTTTTTCTCACGTATTTATAAAATCGAAGTATGAATAGTTGTGCATGCTATCAGTAACTATTTCTGCCTTGACCGATGAAATACGATAGAATATCCATAGTTTTGGCCATGAAGTCTGGTGTATTCCTTGAAATTATCGTAGCAATCATAGTCTGAAAGAGACTCACTGAATCACATAAAAGAAAATTTGGTTGTCCATGTGTGTTGGACAAACGAGAAAAGCATGATTTTCTGTTTGTTCCATTGTAAATTTCTATATGCTTTCCTTCTTGTGTTCAGTCATATGCATAACTTTGAGAGATTATTCCTGGATAACTTCTATTTAGAATACCTGTATTTGTAGATAACGATAAGAGACAATAATAACATTGCTCTTACCGTTATAGCAAAACCGTATATGAAACAGGAAATAACGATTAATGAGAAATTCTAAAGAAAGAATTATGAGAAATTTCAATCGGTATTCCTTGGAGTTAACTCACATGCATAATTTTGATAGAAAGCATATTAACTCATCCCTTGTGGGAGCTATGCATATTATTTTTTTGTGATAATATAATTGTATCACTTTCTTAAATTCACACTTTTCAATTTTCAGGAAATTAATCACATAAAAAATTAAGTGATTGTTTTAACACATAAAAAGGAATTTTGAAAAGAAAGTTGTTGATAAACATCATTGAAATTCTCTTGGGCCTGGAGGTTAATCCTTTGAGCAACTCCAATCTTTGGGGGGGAAATACATTTTAGTTCTCTAAGGCATCTTGTTTTTAGTAGGTTTATGTAAATTTTTTAGATGAACATCATTGTTATATTCTTGTGATGTACATAATATTTTGAATAAAATTGCATAACCTTGCGGTGTAATCCAACATTTGGGAATCATCAATTTTGATATTACACGTTCATGACTAACAATTTATGTTTTCATGATCCACATTTTCTCTTTGAGTTACTGTAGCTCGTACCTTTAACTTTGGGAATGTATTTGATCTCTAGCCTTCTTACAGTGGAAGAAGAACTATTCACGTGTTACGTGTGAAAACTAAATATTAATTAAGCCAATAAACTTAAAATATGTGAAGATGACACATGACACCCCCGTGTGTGGTTGTCTCTCTTACTCCTCAAAAGAAGTCTAATTCCTGCTCTCGCCGGCTTCGCCGCCGCTCCATCGTGCCTCTCATGGTCTTTGGGACATGTAGGTGCCGAGGATATGAGCCACCCACCGGCGGCCTGTGACCCCAATCTGTTTTTCGTTCGATTCATCGTCCCTTGGTAAGAATAATGTATCCCATGTCTGATTCTCATCCTGATCGTGCATGTAGCCTTGTCCGAAAGCACGTGGAGGTGTGTCCCACTCAGATGTCGTGGAATTCGGTTAGTGCTGGCCTTCAGAGAATCGTATTGGGAATTGGGATCTTCTTTTCATTTGTCTGCCTTTATGTCGTTGCAGGTTCCATGTTACAAGTCTGGTGTACGTACGACTCTGTTCATCGGCCATAGTGCTCCCTCTAGTGCTTGTAATTCTGCTTGGAACTATGTGTCTATGTGAAGGCACATGTGCACTATGGAGCTTCTATTCTCAGAAGTTGCCTGAATGCTTCACAAAATTCAAACACATCGTTTTTTTTAGAAAAAGAGTGTTACATCCGGCCTCTGCATCAGTGACATGCATACGGTCCGTTTATTAATAAAAAGCGAAGTCCAATAGTCTGGTGATACAACTAAGCTCTGAAGGAGCAATCACAAATAGTAGCATCAGTGACATGCATACGGTCCGTTTATTAATAAAAAGCGAAGTCCAATAGTCTGGTGATACAACTAAGCTCTGAAGGAGCAATCACAAATAGTAGAAAAGAGCAAGGAAAGCCACAACCGGCAAAATAAGGCATAGATGCCTACTCATCTATCCTATTAGTGGACCGCCATCCAAACCGGATGTAGATATCCCGCGCTACCATCTCCCACCGGACAGACCCAGTAACCAAAGGCTCCCTGGCTTCCGCAGGAATAAGTAACGACCACATACGGATCCAAGACGACGCCCTGAATAGTACCTGCAAGAAATGAATATGTGTCTTTCTGCTAAATGTCAATTCATTCCTACAGTTCCATATCGCCCAAAGCAGTGCACACACTCCTATGCTTATATGTTTTGCTACGTTAACATCCAGTCCATTTAGCCACGTCCTAAATAACGTGTCAATACTATCAGGAGGTTTAATTTTGAAAGTAATTGTGATTGTTTGCCATAAAAGTTTTGCTAGTGGGCAGTGGAAGAAGAGGTGTTCGTTTGTCTCGTGATGATCACAGAAGCTAAATCTTGTGCAGCCCGACCAATTGCGCTTTGCGAGGTTATCCTTGGTAAGAATCACTTTCTTGTGAACAAACCACATAAATATTTTGATTCTCAAAGGGACTTTGACCGTCCAGATATGGGTTGCTTTTGTTAGAGCCGTTGTATTGATGAGATCGAGATACATGGATTTAACTGAGAACGTCCCAGCCGCAGAAAATTGCCAGACAACCTTGTCCGCCTCTTCCGTAAGTTGCACATCCATGAGTCTTCTGACTTGATGTAGCCACTCCGCCCATTGATGACCTATCAATGTGTGCCTGAAGTGGATGTTGAGGGGAATGGACTGCAATACCGTGGCCACATATCTCTCCTTGTGTTGCACCAAATTGTAAAGGGTTGGATATTGTATGGCCAGAGGTGTATTCCCCAAGCACGTATCCTCCCAAAACCGGGTTGTCTCTTCATTTCCAATGATGAACTTCGTTCTATGGAAGAATTGAGGCTTGACCTTCATCAAACCTCTCCAGAATGGGGAGTCAATCGTCCTAGCCGTGACGTGGGATAAAGTTTTGTTGTGTAGGTATTTATTACGTAGAATTTGTACCCACATACCCTCAGTCTCAACCGATAATCTAAACAACCACTTGCTGAGTAAACACCTATTTTTGACCTCAAGGTTTTCGATTCCAAGTCCTCCCTGCTCTTTGGGTCGACATATAATGTCCCATCTAGTCAGTCTATATTTCTTCTTAATCTCATCACTCTGCCAAAAGAACCTAGATCGATAAAAGTTCAATCTTTTGCGTACCCCTACTCGTGCCTCAAAGAATGACAAGAGGAACATCGACATGCTCGTGCATACCGAGTTAATCAAAATTAACCTTCCTCCGTAAGATATCAGCTCGCCCTTCCAGCAGCTTAGTTTCTTCTCGAATCGATCTTCTATCCTTTTACATTCGTTGTTTGACAATTTTCGATGATGAATTGGTATGCCCAGGTAGCTAAACGGCAAGGATCCCAATTCACATCCAAACAACTGTCTGTAATTCTCTTATTCCTCTTTGGCTCTCCCAAAGCAGAACAATTCGCTCTTATGGAAATTTATTTTCAAGCCAGATACTTGTTCAAATAGGCAAAAGATGAGTTTCATGTTTCTGGCTTTCGCTATGTCATGCTCCATGAACAGAATGGTGTCTTCCGCATATTGTAAGATTGATACCCCATCGTCAACTAGATGGGATACTAATCCACCTATGAGGCCTTCCTATTTAGCCCTTTCTATCAATACTGTAAGCATATCTGTGACCACACTGAATAGGATAGGGGACATTTGGTCTCCCTGTCGAAGCCCCTTTTGAGTTTGGAAAAAACGAACCATGTCGTCGTTCACTTTAATCCCAACACTCCCTTTCTGTGCGAATGTTTCGACTTGCTTTCTCTATAGCTCATCAAACCCCTTCATAAGTAATGCTTGTTGAAGGAAAGGTCATTTAACTTTATCGTAAGCATTCTCGAAGTCCACTTTGAAGATAACCCCATCTAGTTTCTTTGAATGAATTTCGGGAAGGGTTTCATGGAGCACCACCACCCCCTCTAGAATGTTGCGATCCGGCATAAACACAGATTGGCTCGGTTGCACCACTTTATGTGCGATCTGGGTCAGCATGTTAGTTCCAACTTTCGTGAAGATTTTAAAACTTACATTCAGTAAGCAAATGGGTCTGAACTGTTCAATACGCACCGCCCCTTCCTTCCTTGGCAACAACGTAATCGTTCCAAAGATAAGATGGTACAACTGGAAGTGCCCATTGAATAAGTCCTGGAACATTGGTACCAAGGAATACATTCACATTGGTATTATAGCACAAAATTAAGAAGAAAATGAATATTGCTACAGAAATTCCATGCATGGTGCCCTGTCTCCAGTCTGAAGTGTAGCTATTTCGAATCCATTCACCTTACTTTGACAGCTATTCCTGAGAAGGAATGAATTCCGTTTGACATGTATATAGTGTTAAATGTAACTAATGGCTACTTGTGGGCCTTACCGGTATGAATATGAGTTCAGGAGATGGTCCATTGAGGCAGTTTTGACAAAGATATATTCACCCTATGATACGAGTTGATGCCTGTTAATATGGTATTTACACCTGGACTCCACGGAATAAAAAATAAGAAATAGAACGAAACTGGTCATTAAAATTTCTGAAAAAGATCATATTTTTCACTACAAATACAGGTGGAAATTCCATACGTACTTGTAAAATTTTGTTCAATAATAGCTAACACAAAAATATAAAATTCCAGCTGAAATACATCAAAACATGGTCCATTTCAGACATATATGTCTTTCTTTTTTGTAGACCACCTATATAACATATCTAGCGCGTACATTGCGGCACTATGATCAGCACTTTCCGACTTTCCTGGTCATATACGGATGCTATATTTAGGAGAAATATATCGGTGTCATTCTCTCATGTTCCTTAATTGTACTGTGGCCATTGGGTGGGCAATGATTCCAAGAACACGACGTAGTGCCTCCTGGGCCGGTTTGAATTTAGGTGCTGCGATGCCTCACCTGTAGTTGCTCTCACCTCACAGTGTGCTAATCAGCGTCACGTCCGTCCAGCACATAGGCGCTGCGCGCATCAAGGAGCACATGCACACCTACTTGTTTTTCCTTTTTTTTTCTATTTGATTTTTTCCGTCTAGTTGTATTTATTCTTTAAAAAATATTTTTATCTGTTATATTTCATTCATTTTGAAAAACTGAACTAAAAGAGGTTTGAAGGTATCGCAAAATGGTTCATCGCACATTAGAACCATCTTGATTGTTTAGTTTAAAAAACATCAGCGTGTGTTTATGAACATGTCCACCACATTCAGAAAGAAAATGTTCATCTCATATATGAAAAGGGTTCATCCCGTATTCGGGAAATGTTGTCATATGAAAATGTTCACTGATTTTAAAGTAGACCTCGTGTATTTAATATATGTTCATCGTGTATTGGGAAAATATTCATTGCTTATCTGAAAAAGTTCATGACATATTGAACCACAAAATGTTCATTAGGTATTTGCAAATTGTTTATGACGTATATAAAAAAGTGTTCATTGTGTATTTAAAACATGGTCATCAAATATTTTAGAAAATATTCACCACCCATTCAAAAAATATTTTAGAGAAAAATGATCATCATTTGGTTTGTGACATCGCCCATATACCAAATCCCCAAGGGGGGAGTATCCGGTGCACCTGTTCTCAAGAACATACATCTCTAAGGTTGAATATTCTTGAAGTTTGGTGGAGATGAAAGTTTAAAGTTGTATTCCAAAAGTTTAACATTGATGTGAAAACAAATCTAATGGTATTTTTGTGATGAGAGTCGTGTGCCATGGATCCAGACTATTTTGTTCGAGCGAGCCGGTTCACTTAATTTGTTAAATCATTTAATGTTTGGTATGTGTCTACACAGATCATTGGGTGCATATATAATTCATGGTCTCTTTTTCATTTTATTTTCTCGTGTAATACGTGTTGTTTTCTAGCTTATTTTGGGAAATACAGATGAAATCGGTCACCAACCAAGCTCCGCCGTGCATCTTAGGCGCTAGTAATAAAAAAAAGGCCTGTGTTCTGGCGCATGTGCTTGAACCCCTAGAACTTCATGAACAGAATGGGTGAGCGATGTATCGTGTGTGAACAGCCTGACAGGGCAGCATATAACACTGCATAAATTGAGTATACGGTGTGGGGTAAAACTGTGTCAGATGAAATACGGTTGGAGTAAATGTCACTGTGGCCGATCCATAGGGAGACTGACGATCCAGATAACGAGCTTTATGGTGCTCGCCCTCCAAATGGCATTTCCGAACTAGATATAGATATATAAAAGAACAACAGTTTTGAAAATGTTTTCTGAAGTGAATATAGAGTTTTCAGAAGATAAAAATAAGCTGCCTCTGAACAGCGCATTATAGATACCTGCGGAAGCTTTCTGTAAACATTACATTACAAGTCAACGAACATATCAGATTCTAACAAATGAGGATACTCAAGTGAACAATTTGCCTCGGAATGACAGGTACACGGAGGGTTACTTGTCAGATGCATTTGGTATGTGTCAACCTTAGTTTCCAAATCCACACATTACATGTTTCCAGCCTGCCATAAAGACCTCAAATAGTTCCTTTTTGTACTTGGGTATTTAAAAAAAGTAAGTATGAATAGGTGTGTATGCTGTCATGAACTATCTCTGTCTTGACTGACGAACTAAGGATAGAATACAAACATTTTTGGCCAGGAAATCTGTTGCATTCTTTGAAATTATTGCAGCAATCATAGTTCGATAGAGACCAAGTGAATCACAGAAAAGAAAACTCGGTCGTGTTGGACTAACTATAACCAAGAATGATTTATTCTCTTCTTCTGTTATAAATTCCTATAGTCTCTCATTCTTCTGTTAAGACATAGACATATTTTTGAGAGATTTTTATTGGAAATATATGTCCTAGAGGCAATAATAAAATGGTTATTATTATATTTTCTTATTCATGATAATAGTTTATTATCCATGCTATAATTTTATTGACTAGAAACACATTGTATGTGTGGATACATAGACAACACTTTGTCCCTAGTATGTCTCTGGTAGACTAGCTCGTTGATCAAAGATGGTCAAGGTTTCCTACCCATTGACATGAGATGTCATTTGATAACGGGATCACATCATTGGGAGCATGATGTGATGGATAAGACCCAAACTATAATCGTAACATTTGATCGTGTTAGTTTATTGCTACAGTTTTGTGCATGTCAACTATCTGTTCCTATGACCATGAGATCATGCAACTCACTGACACTGGAGGAGTACCTTGTGTGTATCAAACATCGTAACGTAACTGGGTGACTATGAAGGTGCTCTACAGGTATCTCCAAGGGTGTCTGTTGGGTTGGCATGAATCAAGAATGGGATTTGTTACTCCATGTGACGGAGAGGTGTCTCAGGGCCCACTCGGTAATACAACATCACAACAAGCCGTGCAAGTAATGTGATTAAAGTGTTAGTCACGAGATCTTGTGTTACGGAACGAGTAAAGAGACTTGCCCGCAACAAGATAGAACTAGGTATACAGATACCAAGGATTGAATCTCGGGCAAGTAACATACCGACAAACAAAGGGAACATCATACGTGATTAACTGAATCCTTGACATAGAGGTCCGACCGATAAAAATCTTCGTAGAATATGTAGGAACCAGTATGGGAATCCAGATCCCGCTATTGTTTATTGACCATAGAGGTGTCTCGGTCATGTCTACATAGTTCTCGAGCCCGCAGGGTCTGCACACTTAAGGTCTGATGATGTTTCAGTAGTATAGAGTTTTGTATGGTGGTGACCAAAGGTTGTTCGGAGTCCCGGATGAGATCCCGGATGTCACGAGGAGCTCCGAACTGGTTCGGAGGTAAAGATTGATATATAGGAAGTCCTCTTATGGTCATCGGAAAAGTTTCGGGCTCATCGATAACGTACAGGGAATGTCGGGAGGGTACTGGGGGGCCACCGGGAGGGGTATTTCGACCCAAGAGGCTACATGGGCTATTGGAGAAGGTATACCATCCCTTAGTGGGCTGGCAAAAGCCCTACAAGAAGCCCATTCGGCTGGGATGGAAAATTCCAAGGATGGAAGGAGGCCCAAGTGGGAAAGGAGGAGTCTTAGTCCTACTAGCAGTGGAGGAAGAGGACTCCTCCCACCACTTCGGCCGAACTAGGGTTGGCCCCCTTGGGGGGCAAGCCTCCTTCGTCTCCTCCTCCTATATATACTAGAGGTTTGGAGGGTTTTTGACACAGAAAATAGCCACGTGCTACCCTCTCCTCTAGATTGTAGTTTCTCCTCTAGATCGGTTTTAGCGGTGCTTAGACGAAGCCCTGCTGGAATAGCTCCACCACCATCGCCACAACGCCGTCGCACTCCCGGAGCACTCATCTACCTCTCCGCTCCCTCTTGATGGATCAAGAAGGCGGCGATCGTCATCGAGTTGTACGTGTGTTGAACGCGGAGGTGCCGTCCTTTCGGCGCTAGATCGGGACGGATCGTGATTGGATCACGGGTCGCTCGGCGATGTGGATCGCGAAGACGTTCGACTACATCAACTGCGTTTCTTAATGCTTCCCTCTTAGCGATCTACAAGGGTATGTAGATCCACTCTCCTCCCTTGTAGATGCTCATCTCCATGGATAGATCTTGCGTGTGTGTAGGATTTTTTTTGTTTCCCATGCAACGTTCCCCAATAGTGGGATCATGAGCTAGGTCTACGTGTAGATGAGATATCAAGTAGAACACAAAGGAGTTTCTGGGCATTGATGCTTAGATTGCTTCCTCCCTTGGTTGTGTTTTGGTTTAGCGGTAGTGTGGGATGAAGCGGCCCGGACCAACCTTAATCATATGCTTACGAGAAACCGGTTCCATCGACTGACGTGTAACTATGTTGCACAAAGATGGCTGCGGGTGTCTATCTCTTCCACTTTAGTTGGATCAGATTCGTCAAAGGCGGTCCTTGTGAAGGTTGAAAAGCAACTTATGTATCACCTTTGTGTTTTTGTTTAGGTAAGAATTGTTCTCTCTAGATACCCGTAGCAGCCACGTAAAACTTGCAACAACAATAAGAGGACTCTAACTTATTTTTGTAGGGTATGTTGTGATGTGATATGGCCAATTACATGATGATATATATGTGATGTATGAGATGATCATGGTTTGTATAGAATATCACGACTTACATGTCGATAAGTACGGCAACCGATAGGAGTCATAGGGTTGTCTTTAATTATTGTATGACCTACATGTCAATCATTACGCGCTATGTAATGCTTTACTTTATCGCTAAGCGGTAGAATAGTAGTATGAGCATGGTGGGCACGACAACCCTCATGTCAACACAATCATGAAGATCATGATGATGGAGATCATGGTGTTATGCCGGTGATGATGGAGATCATGCCGGTGCTGTAGATGTGGAGATCAAAAGCACAAGTTCATGGCCATATCATGTCACTTATGATTTGCATGTGATGTTAATCCTTTTATGCACCTTGTTTTATTTGGTACGACAGTAGAATTATAAGGTGATCCCTCACACAAATTTCAAGATAAATTGTGTTCTCCCGAGTGTGCACCATTGCGAAAGTTCTGTTGGGGAACGTTGCATGGGAAACAAAAAAATATTCCTACGCTTCACCAAGATCAATCTAGGAGATGAGGATCTATGAGAGGAGATATTGGATCTACGTACCCTTGTAGATCGCTAAGCAGAAGCGTTAAAGAACGCAGTTGATTGTGTGGTACGTCTCTGCGATCCAAATCGCAAGCCATCCCATGAACTCCCGATCAAGTGCCTAATTGACGGCACCTCCCCGTTCAGCCCACGTGCAGACCCATGAAGATCTCCGCCTTCTTGATCCAGCAAGAGGGAGCGGAGATGTAGATGGGTTTGCCGGCAGCATGACGGTGTGGCAGCGATGGTGATGGAGCTGATCTGGTAGAGCTACACTAAGCGGCGCCAAATCAATCTAGCGGAGAGGCTATCAAAGAGGGAGGAAGGGTTTTGCCGTGGCTTAGGGTGTGGCTGCCCTCCTCCCTCTCTCATATATATAGGGGGGAGGGGTGGTGCGGCCAACCCCTAGGGTTTCCCCCTTGGGTCGGCGGCCAAGGTTGGAGGCACCTTAGGGTCGCTTGCCACCCAAGTTGGGTGGTGCCAACCCTAGGGTTGGCCCTCCACCACCCCCCTTGCCGCATGGGCCTTTGTGGGAGGGGCGCCCAGCCCACCAGGGGCTAGTGTGCCATCTCTCATAGCCCATGTAGGCCTTTGGGGCTGGTGTCACCTTCCGGTGGACCTCTGGGACCCTCCCGACAATTCCGGTACATTACCTGTGACGCCCGAACTTTTCCTGGTAACCATCACAGAACTTCCTATATATGAATCTTCACCTACGGATCATTCCGGAGCTCCTCGTCGCACCAGGGATCTCATACGGGACTCTGAACAACCTACGGTCACCAACACACATAACTCATCTATATCGAAACGTCACCGAACCTTAAGTGTGCAGACCCTGCGGGTTCGAGAACCATGTAGACATGACCGAGACACATCTACGGTCAATAATCAATAGCGGGACCTGGATGCCCATATTGGTTCCTACATGTTCTACGAAGATCTTTATCGGTCGAACCTCTATGTCAAGGATTCAGACAATCGCGTATGTCGTTCCCTTTGTTATTCGGTATGTTACTTGCCCGAGATTCGATCGTCAGTATCTCTATACCTAGTTCAATCTCGTTACAAGCAAGTGTCTTTACTCATTTTGTAATACAGGATCCCTTGACAAGGCTTGTTGTGATTTTGTACTAACCGAGTGGGCCCTGTGATACCTCTCCATCGTACGGAGTAACAAATCCCAATATTGATCATGCCAACTCAACAGACACCCTCGGAGATACCTGTATAGCAGCTTTATAGTCACCAAGTTACGTTGTGACGTTTGATACACACAAGGCACTCCTCCGGTGTTAGTGAGTTGGATGATCTCATGGTCATGGAAACAAATATTTGACATGCAGAAAACAGTAGCAATAAACTGACAAGATCATATGCTACATTCATAGTTTTGGTCTTGTCCATCACCTCATTCTCCCAATGATGTGATCCCATCATCGAATGACACTTCATGTCCATGGCTAGGAAACCTTTACCACCTTTGATCAACGAGCTAGTTTACTAGAGGCATACTAGGGAAACAATGTTTATGTATATGCCCACACATGCATTTAGTTTGCAATCAAAACAATTATGGCGTGCACAATAAACTATTATAATGAACAAGGAAATATAATAATAAACACTTTAGTTTTTGCCTCTAGGGCATATTTCCAACAAGTTCGTCGTGTCGAGACAGCACATGATGATTGGGTGTGATAGACTCTACGTTCACATACAACGGGTGCAAGCCAGTGTTGCATGTGCAGAACAGTCTGGTTAAACTTGAGGAGGCTATCATGTAAAGAAATGGCCTCAGAACAGAAGATACTGAAAGGTCGAACATGAGTTATATAGTAGATATGATCAACATGATGATGTTCACCATTGAAACCACCTCAACTCACGTGATGATCGGACTTGATTTGGCGAATTTGGATCATGTGTGACTCAGATGACCCGAGGGATGTCAATTTGAGTGGGAGCTTTATTAATTTGAATAACTAAACTTATTATCTTGAACAATAGTCTTAGTAACATTTGCATATTTATGTTGTACATCAATGGCTCGCACAGTAGCACCCCTGAATTTTAGTGCGTTCCTAGAGAAAGCTAAGTCGAAAGATGATGGAAGTAACTTTGTGGATTGGGCCCGTAATCCCAGAAGGCTTATTTCCTTGATGCACCGCTTGGTGACCCACCCGCTTCCGTGTCATCTGAAGATGTTAAGAACGCTTGGGAGGCACGTTCTGGAGATCACTCAAGAGTTCAGTATGCAATGTTGTATGGCTTAGAACCGGGACTTCAAAGATGTTTTGAACGTCATGGAGCATATGAGATGTTCCAGGAGTTGGAGTTTATCTTTAAGAAGAATGCCCGGATCGAGATGTATGAGACCTCCGATAAGTTCTATGCTTGCAAGATGCAGGAGAACGGGTCTATCAGTGAACATATACTCAGAATATCTAGCTATTCGACCCGTCTGTCGGAGTTAGGGATGCCCCATCCACCGGAGGCGATCACTGACAGAGTTCTTCAATCATTGCCACCTAGCTAAAAGAGCTTTGTGTTGAACCATAACATGCACGGTATGAACAAGTCAGTTGCCGTGCTGTTTGCGATGATGAAAGTCGCTGAGTCTGAAATCCAGAAAGAGCATCAAGTGTTGATGGTCAATAAAACCACTAGTTTCAAGAAGATTGTCAAGGGCAAAAAGGGTAGATCCTATAAGGGTGGCAAAGCAGTTGCCCCTCCCATGAAGAAACCCAAGGCTGGACCCAAGCCAGAAACTGAGTGCTTTCGCTGTAAGGGAACTGGTCACTGGAAGCGGAACTGCCCCAAGTACCTGACCGACAAGAAGGCGACCAACACCAAACAAGGTATATATGATATACATGTTATTTATGTGTACCTTACTAGCTCTCGTTGTAGTGATTGGGTAATTGATACCGGTTCGGTTGCTCACATTTGCAACTCAAAGCAGGACCTACGGAATAGACAGAGGCTGGCTAAGGATGAAGTGACGATGCGTGTGGGAAATGGTTCCAATGTAGATGTGATCTCCGTGGGCACGCTCGCTCTTTGCCTACCATCGGGATTAGTGATGAACCTGAATAATTGTTCTTTAGTGCATGGGATAAGCATGAACATTATATCTGGATCTTGTTTATTGCGAGACGGTTACCCATTTAAATCTGAGAATAATGGTTGCTCTATTTATATAAGTAATATCTTAATGGTCATGCACCCAATGTGAGGGGTTTATTCTTATTGAATCTAAATAGTGATGATACATATGTTCATAACATTGATGCCAAAACATGTAGAGCTGATAATGATAGTACCACTTTCTTGTGGCATTGCCGTTTAAGTCATACTGGTGTAAAACAAATGAAGAAACTCCATGCTAGTGGACTTTTGGAGTCACTTGATTATCGTCGGCGTTTTGGGAATGGGGGTACCCAGACCTGCCTGCCTGCGGCCCAGGGCATGGCTCGCCTCATCTACCAAACGCAGCAAGGTGTGGCCCCACTCAGGACAAGGCCCTCGCGAGGGTCCTAGCCTCATGAGGAAGAACAGAGGCAGGACCCACGTGTAGGAGGTATGCCCTAGAGGCAGTAATAAAAGTTATTTTGTATCTCCGAAGTTTGTAATGAATGTTCATGTTCCATGCTATAACTGCAATGATTCTCGATTCTACAAATTAAACGAGGCTTGAAGGGAAACTCATGTGCCCATGTGGTATAATAAACGGTGAATTGTATTCCTAGTCTTGCCTCTAAGACTGGCTCAAGTGTTGCATGATGGTCCTGTTTTCCTGATCATGGGCATGGCTATGAAGGCAATTTTTGAGGACGCGATGTTGGTAGAACACTCGTGTTGAATCGATCCGAATTGATGTTATGCTATGAGATACATTCGTCACAAGTTAATGGTTAATAACACAGAGATGGTTAACATTTGCATAATTCCTTAGACCATGAGAGTATCGAGTTTCTTCATGCTTGCTTCATGAACTTTGGGGTTTGTTAAACGTCATCCGTAAATGGGTGGCTATTACAGCGGCTTACGGGTTTATGGAAAAGTATGTCAAGTAACTTGATATCTCAATATTGGTATTTGCTCCTTCGACGATGGAGAGATATCTCTGGGCCCTCTCAGTGTTACGGTATCCATCATCATCTGGCCAGACACTTTATGATTTGATCACGGGGATGCCGGAACACGGGAACGAGAAAAGAGAACAATACTGGCACCGAGGTAACTGGCATAGTGGACAAGTTGTTGATCCACGAGGATGCCTACATGTCTCACCTCGGGTAATTGTAAACATATCGCGAAGCAACAGGAATAGCTCACGGCAACTAGAGGTTCACTCGAATATTCATTCGTGTGGGTATAGGGGTCAATATGGGTGTCCACGGCTCCGATGTTGATCATTGATCGGAAGGGGTTCCGGGTCATGTCTATACTTCACCGAACCTATAGGATCACACGCTTAAGGGTCATGTATCTGTTGAATACTAGACAGAGAGTCTGAGAGAAAATTACCGAAAAGGTTCGGACAGCGGAAAAGTTCCGCAGACAGGTCACCGGAACAGTTTCGGTGAAACTGAAAAGTTATTTCAGGGGATACCAAAAAGTCAAATTGGTTTCGGAACATGCCTGATAATTCTTGAAGGGTGCCAGAATCGTTCTGGAAACTTTCTGGAATTTTCCGGGATGAAAACCGGAAATGTTCCGGAGCTGCCGGAACCACTTTAGATGTTTTTCGCAGATGAACATCACTATTTCGGAATTGTTCCGGATCGCATTGAAAATTATTTTAGTGGGGTACTAGAATTGTCCTAAGCCCACGTAAATATTTTCAGTTCGAGCGGACGCTGAAAAATGTCGCCATGAATAGTGAAAGTGCTTTTTCGACAACTTTATGGAAAGCCACCTTTTGGGGCTTTGATCCAAAAGAACTTGGGGATGACATGGATGGATTGGAGTCATTTTTGGGGCCCCACATGAGGGTGTGGCCGGCCACATGGTGGACTCCTTCATGGAGTCCCTCTTGTTCCTTGGTTTCACTTTTATGCCGTTGTGGAAGGACTTCATTCATGTGCATTTTGGGTTTTATTGTAAAACCACCCTACCCCTTGGTTTTCCTATAAATAGGAGGTGAGTGGGCTGCCATTTCTTCATCCCTTGCTCTCATACACATGCCATTGCAATAATCTGGCTTCTTCTCTCCCTCCCAGCGAAATAGTTTCGTAGAGCCGAAAGGCTTTCTGGGTTCCGGTAGGAACTAGTTCTGGACGGCGAAGCCCTACCAGATAGATCACACTGTATGTGTGCAACCCTACATAGAGGTCGTAGTTTCGATCTTTTACCTGAGGGGCTGTTCGTGTGTCCTCCTGAAGGGCTGTCCGCGACATCGTCCGGGGGACTGTCCGACCGCCTCCCGAAGGGCTGTCCGCGACATCGTCCGGGGGACTGTCCGACTGCCTCCCGAAGGTCTGTTCGATGAGGGAGTACATCCTTGCGGTTGCGAGGTTGTAAAATCCTAGCTGCGGGGATCTGCACCAATGATCTCCACCGACTCTTCTTCCGCTGCGCTTCGAGTCGGTACGTATCAGATCAAACCTTGTATGCAGTCTCCATAGTGGTCCTGGGCATTATCGCTATACCGGAAATTTTTGTTTTCTGTCGCGTTCCCCAACAGTGGCATCAAGAGCAGGCTATGAGTAGATGCATGTTATGATCTAGAATACATGAGATGTATGGGTATTGCATAGTATAATTTTGTAGTAGATGAGATCTATTGCTGATTTTTTTTTGTGCGGGTAGTAGATGAAATCTGTTACCCGATGTTCCTGTTGCTTCCCATGAATTTGCGTAGTCCATATCTTGACAGAATGGTGGAATCTTAGAAAGTTCTGACAATCCATGATCCTTTCATGCTGCTCCTGAGTATGCTGATTGACAGATCAACGAAGTGCTAACAGTTCTTTGGGTTCCACCATAGTCAAAAGAAAGATGGATGTTTCGCAGATGAAAGGGCAATGCAGATATGATCTGCACGGGGGTCACGCGTATGACAAAGTTTAGTATGGCGCTCGAGATTTTATCATCTCGTGTTTCATACACCCTAGGAAGTTAATCTAGCAACTTGAATTATCATACTTGATCATAAATGTTGGTAGCTGCGATTTGAGTCAAAACCTTAGAAGCCACGTAAAATAAAATTTTGTATAAACTGATTAGAGGCGTCTAACTTGGTTTTGTAGGATGTTTTGCATGTGATGTGGTATAGGAAAGCTCATATTCAATTTTGCTTATGTATGGGATGGCTATATGATGTAATTAACACGCGTTCGTTTCATGATTCGACATGATGGCTGGAGCCATATGATTGCACTTTAATGACCTGCGTGTCAACCTTATGTAATGCACTTATTTTATTAGCTATAGAGATAGCAATATTATCTGGTGCATCGACAAGGTGGTGGCAATCTTCGCAAAGGTGAACACTGACGTGAATGCCGAAGACGAAGAAATACTTGACTTCTCCGTCAGAAGGGGCTATACCATATCATGCTATTATGAATTGCCCGAGATGTTTATCCCTCTTGATGCACCCTTCGTAATTGCGCGGTAGTCGCTTTTTATTAGGGTGATCTCTCACTTAGAATATCAAGTAGTTAGTGTTCTCCAAAGTGTAGCACCGTCACGGCACCTATCTCTTTGGGGTATTACATGGTTACATGGGTACGAACGATTAGAGAAGTGTGAGGCGGGTGAGTTGAGACCTCGCAGCGAGATCACTTGGTTGTCTTGACGTTCAGGCATGAAAGTCATGAGCTCGGAACACACGCATCGAAAGATGAACCAGAGTCACATAGAGATGTGATTGGCAAGTTGGCCTACCAATTGAAATTCTCGTCACTTGAGATGGTTACATCCTTGACGCTGAATTGAAAGTTGGGTATTGCATCACTCACAATCAATTATGAGAGGTATTGATTTGAGTGGGAGTGCACCTTAGAATAAAAAAAAATTATTCACTAGTGCCAAAAAAATAATCATTACGAACAAAGTCTAAATGAACTTGAGTTTTCCATTGTAGATCAAATGGCTCGCAACACCGCGTTCAACTTAGGCCCTATGTTAGAGAAAGAGAAGTTAGGTGCAAATGGAAACAACTATGCGGACTAGGTCCCTACCTTGAGGATTGTCCTCAGGGGTGCTAAGAAATTTATGTGCTTGATGGACCTGTTCCTCCTAAACCAGCGGCAACAACCGCGGCAGACATACAAAATGTCTGGGCCACTAAGGATGATGA
Organism: Hordeum marinum; assembly: GCA_022496015.1. Taxonomy (NCBI): domain Eukaryota; kingdom Viridiplantae; phylum Streptophyta; class Magnoliopsida; order Poales; family Poaceae; genus Hordeum; species Hordeum marinum. Next base: position 454,524,231 of record CM039672.1, on the reverse strand, counting down.
TTACAACTTAGTGCAGTGCCTCATTCTGTCTTGCATGAGTTCAGAGCTTCAAAAACGTTTTGAATTCCATAACTCCTTTGATATGATCAAGGATCTGGATGCTCTTTACAAGTTTAATGCACGGTCTGCACGTTTTGACATCATGAAAATGATGACGGAGACCAAGATGGCTGAGGGCAGTTCAATTGGCGAGCACGTAGTCAATATGATTGGCTACGCTGAAAGGCTTAAAATCCTGGAATTCCCACTTCCAGAAGAGCATGTTATGGACTTGTTGCTAGGTTCACTCCCCCCGTCTTATGGCAGTTTTATCATGAACTACAACATGAATGGGATGGACAAAACAGCAAATGAGGTGCTTGCCATGCTGAAAACTGCTGAAGGAGGACTGCAGAAAAATCGCAAGCAAGTGTTGCTTGTGAATAAAACTGCCAGTTTCAAAAAGAAAGGCAAGCCAAAGAAGGGCAAGGGCGCCGGTAAGACCGGCTTCCAACGCAAATCTAAGGGCGGAGTCAAGAAAGAAACTGAGTGCTTCTACTGCAAGCGCACAGGACACTAGAAGAGAAACTGCAAGAAGTATCTGGAAGATAAGATGTCCGGGAAGTATTGAAGTTTTGCTTGCTAGCGAAAATTCTAAGCCTTGGGTATTTGATACTGGATCGGTTGCTCACATTTGCAACTCGATACAGGCGTTTCAGAAGGTGCGCAAGCTGGCAAAGAATGCAGTCATAATGCGTGTCGGGAACGGCGCTGGGATCGCCACTCAAGCCGTCGGCATTATGCCTCTAAGTCTCCCTTCAGGATTTATTTTGGAACTTAGTAACTGTTATTTTGTTCCGTTATTGTGTAGAAACATTATCTCTGGATCATGTTTAGTACACGATGGGTACTCCTACAAGTCCGAGAACAATGGTTGTTCACTTTAATGTAAGGATATGTTTTATGGATTTGCACCCATTGTTGGGGGCCTTTTCATACTGAATCTTGATTGTGGAAATGATGTCTTTAACATGAATGCTAAACGCCTTAAGAAGGCTGATACCACAACAACTTACTTGTGGCACTGTCGGCTTGGCCACATCGGAAAGAAACGCATGCAAAGACTCCATAAAGATGGAGTTTTACCGTCCCTTGATTTTGAATGATTTGACACATGTGAAGCTTGCTTGATGGGAAAATGACCAAGACGCCGTTCACGGGTCATCCTGAATGGGCCGGTGAATTATTGGAAATAATACATAGTGATGTATGTGGTCCAATGAACACGGCCGCACGGGGTGGGTATTTTTACTTCGTGACATTTACTGATGATTTAAGTTGGTATGGCTATATCTACTTGATGAAGCATAAGTCGGAAACATTTGAAAAGTTCAAAGATTTCAGAATGAGGTAGAAAATCATCGTGACAAAAAGATAAAGTTTCTAATCACTTACGGGTTACGGGTTCATGGAAAAGTATGTCAAGTAACTTGATATCTCAAGATTGGGATTTGCTCCTCCGACGATGCAGAGATATCTCTGGGCCCTCTCGGTGTTACGGTATCCATCATCATCTGGCCAGACACTTTATGATTTGATCACGGGGATGCCGGAACACGGGAACGAGAAAAGAGAACAATACCGGCACCGAGGTAACTGGCGTAGTGGACAAGTTGTTGATCCACGAGGATGCCTACATGTCTCACCTCGGGTAATTGTAAACATATCGCGAAGCAATAGGAATAGCTCACGGCAACTAGAGGTTCACTCGAATATTCATTCGTGTGGGTATAGGGGTCAATATGGGTGTCCACGGCTCCGATGTTGATCATTGATCGGAAGGGGTTCCGGGTCATGTCTATGCTTCACCGAACCTATACGGTCACACGCTTAAGGGTCATGTATCTGTTGAATACTAGACAGGGAGTCTGAGAGAAAATTACCGAAAAGTTTCGGGCAATGGAAAAGTTCCGCAAACAGGTCACCGGAACAGTTTTAGTGAAACTGAAAAGTTGTTTCAGGGGATACCAAAAAGTCAAATTGGTTTCGGCACATGCCTGATAATTCTTGAAGGGTGACAGAATCGTTCTGGAAACTTTCTAGAATTTTCCGGGATGAAAACCGGAAATGTTCCGGAGCTGCCAGAACCACTTCAGATGCTTTTCGCAGCTGAAAATCACTATTCCGGAATTGTTCCATATCGCATTGAAACTTATTTTAGTGGGGTACTAGAATTGTCTAATCCCACATAAATATTTTCAGTTCGAGTGCACGCTGAAAAATGTCGCCGTGAATAGTGAAAGTGCTTTTTGGACTACTTTATGGAATGCCAGCTTTTGGGGCTTTGCTCCAAAAGATCTTGGGGATGACATGGATGGATTGGAGCCATTTTTGGGGCCCCACATGAGGGTGTGGCCGGCCACATGGTGGACTCCTTCTTGGAGGCTCTCTTGTTCCTTGGTTTCACTTTTATGCCCGTGTGGAAGGACTTCATTCATGAGCATTTTGGGTTATATTGCAAAACCACCCTACCCCTTGGTTTTCCTATAAATAGGAGGTGAGTGGGCTGCGATTTCTTCATCCCTTGCTCTCATACACATGCCATTGCAATGATCTGGCTTCTTCTCTCCCTCCCAGCGAAATAGTTTCGTAGAGCCGAAAGGCTATCTGGGTTCCGGCAGGAACTAATTCTGGATGGCGAAGCCCTGCCGGATAGATCACACCGTATGTGTGCAACCCCGTAGAGAGGTTGTAGTTTCAATCTTTTGCCCGAGGGGCTGTTCGTGTGTCCTCCCGAAGGTCTGTCCGCGACATCGTCCGAGGGACTGTCCGACCGCCTCCCGAAGGGCTGTCCGTGACATCGTCCGGGGGACTGTCCGACCACCTCCCGAAGGGCTGTCCGACGAGGGAGTACATCCTCCCGGTTGGGAGGTTGTAAAATCCTAGCTGCGGGGATCTGGACCAATGATCTCCACCGACTCTTCTTCCACTGCGCTTCGAGTCGGTACGGATAAGATCAAACCTTGTATGCAGTCTCCATAGTGGTCCTAGGTGTGCTCGCTATACCGGAAATTTTTGTTTTCTGTCACGTTCCCCAACACCACGTAGGATGGGCCTCCTCAGGACCCCTGTGGAGCGGCAGAGGTTAATATGCAAGGTTCGGCCACGGGATTCAAGGGTAACGGAAGGAAGGACAGGCGAGCGTTAGTATGCCAGGCAGCGTAGTTTCCTCTTTGGTGCAAAGGGAGGAAGGACATACGCGGGTTCCCAAAGAACCACTACTAGAATCAGAAGATTTGCCGTCTGCCACATCTTTGTCGTCTGCTAGCGGACGGCAAAGAGTGGCTTTGCCACCAGCTTGAAGAAAACAGACGACAAAGAGCTAGCGGACGACAAAGGGTGGCTTTGCCATCAGCAAGTTCTTTGCCGTTTACCAGCTGATGGCAAAGATTCTTTGCCATCAGCAAGTTCTTTGCCATTTACCAGCTGATGGGAAAGATTCTTTGCCATCGGCTACCAGACGGCAAAGACTTGGGGTGTCCGCTAGCGGACGGCAAAGAACTTGTTATCTAACGGCCTGTTACCCCCTCCTCTCTCTTCCCTCTTTCTCTCTATTTCTCTCTCTCTCTCCTCGATCGCACCCCACCACCGCCCCTGACCGCAACCCGCCGCTCCCCCTCCCCCCCGCTGCCGCCCTGCCCCCCACCGCCACCGCCCCGCCCCTCCCCTGCCCTGGCCCCATGCTGCACCATCCCTTGCCCCGGTCACCTCCACCGGCCTCGCGCCAGCCCCCTCCCTGCCCCGCCCTCCGCCACTTCACCGGCCCTGCCCCTCCCCTACGGCGACGTCGTCCCCTCCCTTGCCCCCTCCACCGGCCCTGCCCAGGCCGCCCCGCCCACCGGCACCGGCGCACCGCTGCTGCCGCACCACACCGCTGCCGCACCGTGCCACGGCCTCGACCCCCACCGGTGAATTTAATTAGGTTTAGTTTTTTTCTGTTTTTAAGATTTAGGTTTATCCTCCTCCTCCTTTTGTTAAGTTAGTAAGTTAGTTAATTAGTTAGGAGGAGGAGGAGGAGAGGAAAATGAGACAGACCGAAGAAGAGAAGGAGAGAAGAAGAAGAAAGAAAAGAAGAAGAGAAGAAGGAGAATAAGACAGAAAAGACAACAGAGAACAAAAGACGAAGAGACAAGAAAAATATGAAGAAAAGGAGGAGGAGATCGAAAAGTCTCACGAAGAAGACCGCATCCAGAGGAGCAGGAGGCGGTGGATCAGAGTAGAGGAGGAGAGCAGGAGAAATAAGAAAATGAGAAGAAGATGAGAAGAAGAAAGTAAAAGGAAAAAACCTGGTTGAGGATCGGAGCGGGGTGCGTTGGTGCCGATCGTAACCGGGCTGAGGGCTCGCCGACACGACACCCCCGACGCCACGACCTCGACACGGAACACCCCAACCCCAGACACGACACCCCCGGACACCCCAAACCCCAGACACCCTGACACGGCACCCTCAACCCCGACACAACAACCCTACCCCGACACGACACCCCCGACACCCCGACCCCCGACACGACACCCCAACACCCCGAAACGGCATCCGAGACCCTGACATAGCACCCCTACCCTGACATGACACACCCGAGACCCCGACCCCGACACGACACAACCAACACCCTGATCCTGAAAAAGGTGCTCTTCGGCCTTCCAGAGGTCGACGGGTCGTATATTTGTGAATTACGAATTAGGTCATATATTTTTTGATTTTGTTATACAGAACATTATATTTATGTTGATCAGGTGGATTTAAATGTGTAGTTTTTTCATCGCTGTGAGGGTCTATTGTTCGATGACCTCCCCGTGCGTTTCACGAGCTCCGCCCGTGCGTTCAGGGGTGAGCACAAATGACATCTCTTCCTGCCCCCTTCTTTTCCTCTGTTCTAGTCTTCGTGCCGGTGAAACTTGCTAGCTATAGGTGTCTTCACTCATAAGTATGTGTGACAACCATGTGTCTCCCGTTCAAAAGGGTTGAATCTATAAATATGCATTAATTAGCTTATTTATAACCGTGATTCTTTCGAATGGTCCAACGTTATCCATGGACAAACCGAGTATGTGTAGATTGGGTTCGTTTTCCCATATGCTCTGCTCCAGATCCGATGCAGAATTTCATCAGTGCCTGCCTATTGTTCTTCGGGTACACATCGTCTCTCCTTATTGCCGAGACGTGTATCAGGAGAACAACGAGGAGGTTCTGCCGAAATTTTCCGTCGGATCCGGAGCGGAGCATGGGAAAACGGACCGAATCTACACATACTCGGGCGGGATTAGGACCTATCTTTACCTAGTAGCGTCTAGGTTGCATTGACGTAATAAAACTGACAAACTCTATTAACGGATGAATATGGTTTGTTGAATTATGTATATAGTTTTTGTGTGTCCAGTAGCTAGGCAAGATGAGTGATCGTGGGTGGATGTAGACTGGTCACACTAGTCAGAAAGACATGACCCGTGAATGGATAACAAAAACCAAGGAGTTTGTGAGAGTCGGATTTGCAAATGGACAGAAAACAACCTGGTGCCCTTGTGTCGATTGCGACAACTGTAAGAAGAAGTCAGAGTTTGAAATGATCAAACACCTGTAGAAGTGGGGTTTTACGCCTAATTATACGGTCCGGACATTTCATGGTGAGTCTACCCAACGTGCCAGAGCTGAGATGGTTCATCGTTGCACTGACGAACATGGTATCGAGATTGAAGACATGGTGCAAGACTTTGATGATGCTCGGGATTCGGACGATGAGATGGAGGAATATGCAAAGGCCTTTTATGAAATGTTGGAGTCTTCAAAACGTCCTCTCCACGAGCACACCGAGCTTTGTCAGCTGGATACCATCGCATAAGTAATGGCTCCGAAGGCTCAATTGAACCTGGGCAGAGAATGCTACGACGCGATGATGACGATATTTGGAAGCTTTCTACCCAAAGTCCATGTATTGCCAGCAAACTTGTACCAGTCGGACAAAATCCTACGTGCGCTTAAGATGCCCTATGAGAAGATAGATGCCTGTGAGAATGGATGTGCCTTAATTAAGCATGAGTATGCGGTCTTGAACTATTGCCCCATTTGCAATGCTTCCAGGTATGTTCTGGTAGACAATGGTATGGGTAAGAAGAGTCAGACTAAAATCCCCATTAATGTTATTTGGTATCTACCAATCATACCAAGACATCAACGTCTTTTCATAGTCCAAGAGACGGCCAGACAGATGACGTGGCATAAATTGGGCAAAAGAACAGAACTAGATGCAGATGGGAATCCGATGTTGGCACACACTTCAGACGCCTTTGCGTGGAAGCACTTTGATGCATTACATGAGGATAAAACGGCACAACCAAGGCATCCTTGAGTGGCCATCAGCACGGATGGGTTCAATGTGTATGGTATGACGGCAACACAATATAATTGTTGGCCTGTATTTGTCATTACACTCAATCTCACCACTGGAGTGATTATAAAAAGAAAGAACATTTTCCTGATGTTGATAATTCCAGGACCCAAATATCAGGGGAAGAATATGAATGTGTACATGCAGCCCCTTAAGGATGAATTGCAAGAAGCCTGGGATAATGGGATCAAGATATACGATGCCGCTACCAAAAAGAACTTCAAAATGGATGTGTGGTACATGTACTCGTCGCATGACTTGCCAGCGTATGCGCTATTCGTTGTCTGGTGTGTGCATGGAAGGTTTCCATGCAACACATGCAAGGTAGCTCTTGAGCTCCGTTGGTTGTAGGCGGGTCACTAGTTTTCTTGCTTCGACATGCATAGACAGTTCCTGGATCCTGACCATAAGATCAAAAAAGACAAGAAGAATCTCATCAAAGGTAGAGTTGTCAAAAACACTGCACCACCTGTGTTGATAGGCCAACAGATCTTGGATCAGATAAACGCTCTCGAGCCGGATCCAGATCGTCCAGGGTATTTCAAAGGGTATAATACGGAACACGCCCAGACTCACAAGATATGTTTGTGGGATCGGCCTTACTTTAAAGACCTCCTTTGCCCACAAAAGCTCAACATGATGCACACTGAAAAGAATATCGCGGAGGCCGTTTTTGGTACATTGTTCGGAACACAGGGGAAGTCGAAGGATAATACTAAGGTTAGAGTTGACCATTACAAAACATTTGACAACAAAAAGGAAAGAAGAACTGGAGGACGCCAAAGGCATGCTTCAATCTTGGAAGGCCAGCTATGAGGGAAATGATCTTGTGGGTGAAAATGCAATTGATGTTCCCCGATGGGTATGCGGCGAATCTAAAGAGGGGAGCGAGTCTTGACAAATTGAAATATTTGGTCTCAAGAATCATGATTGGCACATATGGCTTGAGTGGGTAATGCTGGTGATGTTGCGTGGCTTTATCCTTGAGGATGAATGGCTAGTATTGGCAGAGCTGAGCTATTTCATCCATTCTCTTTGTGCGAAAGAACTATCGCCTGATGTGCTAGACGAACTGGAAGAGTTGGCGTCGGAGTTGATCTGCAAGTTAGAAAATTAAGATCTTTCCACATGGCTTCTTTAATCCTATGCAGCATTTGATTTTGCATCTCCCGACCGAGGCAAGATTGGGGGGGGGGCATGCAAAATCAGCCAAGAATCATCATTTACATAATCCGAAGCCTCGGTACAATGATGGTGACCTTGAAAAAGGTCGATCCAACCTCAGCCAATTCAAAGGGAAGCTCGCACTAGCCGGTGCTTCGAAAGCAATAGCACTGGATGTCGAAGAATGGCGGACCATTTTGTTGTCTAACTTCAACAACCTACGAGAAGTGCGGCCGTACATCGAGTAAGTTCTCGGTACATTGTTTCGCAACTTCTAATTCCTTTGAAATGCTATTATTCCCGGATATGTGATATAGTCTATATGTCGCCAAATTCTCGGATGGAGCGGTGTTCTAAAAGGATTCCACCGAAGAGTATGAGCTTTTGGCAAAGCATGGAGGCGGCTATCCCAGTTTCATCTCTTGGTTCAAGCAAACGATAATTGCCATTAATTAGACGATTTCATTACGTCGCCTAGTTTGCGGCTAATGCAACAATCCTTTCATATTAAACTTGTAGGCTAATGCAGAGTCTATGGACGCCGGATGGAAACAAGTCGCTAATGGTTTTGAATATAAGGTTCGTTCATTTGTCAAATACAACATCAACGGGTATCGCTCTCATACTTTTGGCAAAGAGCTATCTATGGCCGACCGGAAGTCTACAAATTGTTGTGTCTCTGCTATCGGCGAAGGAGGGGTCGAGTATTATGGAAAGAGTTGATGCAATTTATGAACTTACCTTCTTTGGTGAAAACCCACCAAATGTCGTAGTCTTCAAATGTTATTGGTTCCAGCCGAAGGAGACTAGAAGGACTCATGAACATATAGGGCTAGTCAAAATCAAACAAAGCACCCATTTAGATGTTCCCGATGTCTATATTACAGCTCAACATGCGACCCAAGTTTTCTATCTACCGTGGGCCTACCAAACGGATCCAAATTTGAAAGGTTGGGATGTCGGTTATGATGTGCCGCCACATTTTAGACCACCTCCCCGCAATGAAGCTTCTTATAAACCTCACATTAACCCAGACACATATGAAGGAGAATTCTTCCAAGAAAGACTTGTTCCCAAAAAACGTTTCAAGAACCGCTCTACTTCACCCCAGAACATTGAGGTCGACAGCGATAGTGAATCCGACTTCACCCCTGAGCCGGAATAAGAAGAGACGGAATAAGAAGATGTTACTTCTACGGATGACCTGTCAATGCTTGACCGATTACATAGAGGCCTTCCACATGTTGATGCATTTATTGATGATGCTGATGAGCACGTCATTACTGATAGTGATGATGATTATGCATTTGTTGATCCCGAAGTATATATAGACGATGAAGATTAATATTAGTAATGTGAGGTATTCAATTAATATTATATACATATATATTATTAATTAGTTCATGTTATTACTCATTCAATTTTTTTATGTTGAACTAATTTCGTTCACTCTTCGTCATTGCAGGTGTTGACAAATGGTGGGCTCGGGTCGAGAGCCCTATGAGCCTCCTTCCTCGGCCCGTGCTGGGAGGGGTGCTTTTATTCCACCCCAGCAACTCCGGAGAGTGCTGGTACACAGTATGCAGACACCGGCAGGCACTTCTTCTTCGACCGGGAGAGGTCGGGGGAAGACGAAGAGAGGTGCTAGAAGTAGGAAGGCTGCTGCGCCTTCCTCGCCGCCACCCCTAGCTGAGTCTCCCGACCACATGAGTGCTCTGTCTCAGGTGGACCTCTCTGACTTGGACCTGTCTCGGACTCCGGTCACCGAGCCTTCATCCCAGGAGACTCCGGTCCCAGAGTCTCGTCCCAGGAGACTCGGGTCCCAGAGTCTTCATCCCACGTGACTCCAAAGGCTAGTGGACATGCTGATGGTGGTTAGGACAACTTGTTTGAGGACACCTATAGCGAGGGCAAGCTGGTTGAGGTGGGCAAGAAGGTCTACCAGCGTGGTTGTACAATGCTCCCGCCCGTGCCAGTGACCCGCGATCAAAGGTGGTTGATTGAGCCTAATGTTGAGAAGTAAGTGCATTTACTCTTTCTTAACCTTTTGCCTTCAATTTTCTTCAAATTAATATCTAATGTGTTGGCCTTGTCATACTACAGGGGTCGGAAACACGAGCGTGGTGTCCGCAGGCCCAACCAGGTCCTTGGTGTGCTTCTCCCGCACCACTTCCTGGGGAAGGTCCAGTTGCCCGGTGAGGGTGAGGTTCCACAGGTAGCACTGACCTGGGAGCTGTACAGGGCTGCCCTGGCGCCACCAGAGGAGATAGTAGACGGTGTCTTGTGCGAGATGGTGGCTGACATTGTGATCAGTCGCTTTTGGGTAATTTCTCCTTTACAGAATTAAAAATCAATAGCACCTAGTGATTGTACTAATCAGTGTTGTCTTGTTTGATTGCGGACCTTCTATAGGTGTCTTGAGGAACACGAGGCAAAAGCGGCTGATGTTGTCGAAGCCGAGTGCAAGCGCCTACTTCAGAACTTACGGCACGAGGCTCGGGTGCAGGCTATTCGAGACTACTATGCCTCGACTAACATTAAGAGGGCCAAGAAGAAGTGCCGTAAAAATTATCTGAGTTAGGAGAAGTTAATGAAGGTAATTACCTATTGTTAAGGCCTTGTACTTAGTTTCTTTGATTTGATTCGTAGGCGTAGCACTGAAATTTCTCTTGCCTAATGTAGGCGCCCCCGAGATGGTGTGCAGATAGGATGGACTGTTGGGAGGCATTGGTGGATGAGTGATGCTATCCCGAATGGCTAGCTGATGAACACAAGAAGGCCAAGGATAAGCGTGCCCAAATGAGAGGTGTGCCACACCATCAAGGGGGCTCCAACCTGTTTGAGTACGCAGATAACTGGGTATGTGGTTTGTTTCATGATTCATGCAATTTCATTCTTTATGCTAGCTTGAGCCCTTATCTAATATTTTGTTCCTCTCTTTTAGGTGCAAGAAAACAAGAAGGAGGTGCCACCTCTGTTCGACCTCTATGCCTTGGCCCATAATGCATTGTACAAGAAGGCCAAGGCATTCTCTAAAGATGAACTCGATCATCAAGAGAGCTTTAGCAAAATCTCCTCCCATAAAAAGCTCATGAGGTATATAGATGAGGGGAAGGCGAGGAAAGGGGAGGACTTCAACCCAAGCCAAAGTCCTTTTGATCCAGAGCTCGTGATGACATCTGGTGGAGTGAGGCCCCATGGCTCGATAGCCATTGGGGATGGACTGATACGTTGTCCTAGAACTCTCCCGGAGATCAAGAAGCGCCAGACGAGCTCTGTTCCTGAGATAAGGCCTCGTCCACAGCCAATGGAGCTCGCCATTGAGGCTAGGGCCCAGGAGCTTCTCGCGGAGGCAAACATGCAGGTGGCGCAGAGGGAGAGGGACATGGAGGAGAGGACGGCTAGGCTATTGGAGGAGGAGAGGAACCGGAATGATGCATCTCACCGGGCCCTATACGAGCTCCTCGTGGTAAGTTTCTCGTGCATATTAGCCAAATCATGCACGTAATGTAATGTTTGTTTCATCACTAACTAATATGAATGACTCGTGAAAACAAAATGTGCAGACCGTGTGCCAAAGCAATGGTCAGACCCCTCCGTCGATGCCCCAAATTGCTATAACACCCACGTTGAGTTTCATTTGAAGGGTCATTAGTTACTAGTATTCACATTTGAGTTGCATCATGCTAAGGCGACATTGCAAATGATCGTTGGTGTAGCGTGCCTCCCGACAAGCATCGACCGATCCTTCTGCATCTACCGCAACCCCGACCGATCCTTCTATGTCTCACCCAAGCGCAAACCCAACGGGTCCTTCACCTCCATGATGATGGTATGTTTTCCCAAGTGTTTTCATTAACAAATGCATACTTAGCTTAAGAAATGACCTACTTAGCTCCAGAATGACCTATACTTAGCTTATTTTCCTCAAAAATGACATAATGACCTTACTTACCTCCAAAATGATATATTGTACCTAGGATAGCTATAAAATGACCTATACTTAGCATTTTTTCCTCCAAAATGACTTGATATGCCTAGTTAGACAGAAAATGGCATAACTACCTAGGATAGCTCAATAATGATCTATAGCTAGCTTAGCTAGTTCATTTATGACATAATTAGCTCACTTAGGTACAAAATGGCATAACTACCTAGGATAGCTCAATAATGATCTATAATTAGCTTAGCTAGTTCCTTTATGACATAATTAGCTCACTTAGGTAAAAATGGCATAATAACCTTGGTTTAGCTCCAAAATGACCAATACTTAGCTTATTTTCTTCGAAAATGACATAATAATCTTACGTACCTACAAAATGATATATTCTACCTAGGATAGCTATAAAATGACCTATGCTTAGCATTTTTTCCTCCAAAATGACTTGATATGCTTAGTTAGCTAGAAAATGGCATAACTACCTAGGATAGCTCAATAATGATCTATAGCTAGCTTAACTAGTTCATTTATGACATAATTAGCCCACTTAGGTAAAAATATTATAACTACCTAGGATAGCTCAATAATGATCAATAATTTGCTTAGCTAGTTCATTTATGACATAATTAGCTCACTTAGGTAAAAAATGGCATAATAACCTTGATTTAGCTCCAAAATGACCTATACTTAGCTTATTTTCCTCAAAAATGAAATAATAACCTTACTTACCTCCAAAATGATATATTCTACCTAGTATAGCTATAAAATGACCTATACTTAGAATTTTTTCTCCAAAATGACTTGATATGCTTAGTTAGCTAGAAAATGGCATAACTACCTAGGATAGCTCCCTAATGATCTATAGCTAGCTTAGCTAGTTCAGTTATGACATAATTAGCTCACTAGCATTTTTACCTACCTTAGCTAAAAAATGGCATTTTTACCTACCTTAGTTAGAAGAAGAAGAAGATAAAGAAGAGGAGAGGAGAAAAAGAAACTGAAGATAAATTCTTCTTCTTATTCTTCTTGTTTTTGTTCTTTTTCTTCTAGCTAGTCTTCTTCTTGTTCTAACTTTCATCTTTCCTAATTTGCAGATTTGCTATAGATGAGGAAGCTAACATTGATGGAGTGTACTCTTCTACTTGTGCTTCCTTTTTGGTTATGGAAACTTGTTTTCGATATGTATGCATGGATATGTTGTTGGAAACCATTGTATGTTGGATATGTTGTTGGAAACTTGTATGTTGGATATGTTGTTGGAAACTTATTGTTGGTATTCTTGTTGAAACTTATTGTTGGTATGCTTGTTGGAAATTTGTATTGTTGATATATTGGATATATATGTGAAATTCTGTCAAATTGAATGATTTTATGAAAAACAGAAAAAACAGGGGCTATATAACAACTTTGCCATCTCCTGGCTGACGGCAAAGAGCTTTGCCATCAGCCAGCAGACGGCAAAGCTGCCACGTGGCAGCTACATATGGAACCTGGGGTAGCAGTAGGCTGGCCTAGGTGGGGTCTTTGTCGTCCGCTGGCGAATGGCAAAGACCTAAGGTCTTTGACTTCTGCCAGCGGATGGCAAAGCACGCCGTTAAGCCCTTAACGAACCTAAGTTTCCATGTGTGCCGTCCATGCCCTTTGCCGTCTGCTGGCGGACGGAAAAGATGCAAAGGTCTTTGCCATCCACCAGCAGACGGCAAAGCGCCCTTTACCATGGTGTATTCAGCCGAACGATTGGCCGTCTGCTGCGGACGGCAAAGCCTTTGCCGTTCGCATGCATGCCTTTGCCTTCCGGGATGGCTGACGGCAAAGTACCGGATTCCTGTTGTGAACCCCCCAAAGGTTTCCATTCCGGTGGAAGAAGGTCACAACCACCCGTCATGCAGGGTGGATGTCATCGCTGAGACCGTCCCTGCACTGTCGACACACGCTTTGCGGACGAAGACCGCCTTTGGCAAGGCGAGAATGAACCCCTGTCCCCTTCAAAATTGGCCATTGTGGAATCCCTTCCCGCCATTGCGATAAGGGAAGAGGAACCGGGTCACAACTATATATAGAGAGTAGGCTACTTCAGAGAGGAGGATGGGATCCACGAACTCCCCCATTCACCGACCATGAAACCACAAGGAGCCTGAAACACCACCAAGATCCCTCGGGATGCTCCGAAACACTATACTTGTTCATCCATCTCACCTCCTCGAGAGGCAATCTACCAAAGGCAGGAGTAGGGTATTACACTTCACAACAACCCGAACTTGGGTAAACTGTTGTGTTCGTTCTCTTCCTCGTCATTGCGCGAGTTCTTTGTTGTGTTCATCAAGTAGCGAGCTAGGTTCGACGAGGCCACGAGGAGATCTTTGCACACACCCCTGTGTTAGAATCGTCAGGGTTTTGCGGAGCCCGAAATCCAACATTTGGCATGCCAGGTAAGGGGCATGTCGGAGTCTCCCTCAAGCCAATATCTCCTCCCACCTCGCCGCTCTAATGACCGCAAGTGAAGGGGTTCTCCTGAGCATCGCTAATTAGGAGCCTAACTATACCCGTAGCCCCTCGCCCCTTAGACCGTCGTTGGTTTCTGGTCGGCCCAACCCCGGTTGAGGTATGCGCGGGTCGGGCGCTACCGACGCAGAGCATCACAACCAGCAAGAAGGAAACAAGGTGTTTGGAAGTTTCAAGTTATTTCAATCCTCACCATCTTCCCTTCATGAGTGCTGCTCGCACGTCAAGGGGGACTCCGGAGCATCGCGACTCAGGAGCCTAACTGGACATGTAGCCCCTCGCTCCTTGGACCATCCTTGGTTTCTGGTTGGCCCAACTGTGGTTGAGGTATGCGCGGGCCGGGCCCTGCTGATGTAGAGCATCACAACTAGCTAGAAGTTTCAAGTTATTTCAATCCTAACCATGTTCCCTTCATGAGGGCTGCTCGCACGTCAAGGGGGACTCCTGAGCAGCGCGACTCAGTGTTGGAAATATGCCCTAGAGGCAATAAATAAAGTGTTTATTATTATATTTCCTTGTTCATGATAATTGTTTATTGTCCATGCTATAATTGTATTAACTGGAAACACATTACATGTGTGGATAAATAGAAAACACTTTGTCCCTAATATGCCTCTAGTGAACAAGCTCATTGATCAAAGATGGTCAAGGTTTCCTAGCCATTGACATAGAGTTTCGACCGATAAAAATCTTTGTAGAATATGTAGGAACCAATATGGGCATCTAGGTCTCGCTATTAATTATTGACCGTAGAGGTGTCTCGGTTATGTCTACATAGTTCTCGAAGCCACAGGGTCTGCACACTTAAGGTTTGGTGATGTTTTGGTAGTATAGAGTTATGTATGTCCCGGATGAGATCCCGGACATCATGAGGAGCTCCAGAATGGTCCGGAGGTAAATATTGATATACGGAAAAGTTTCGAGCTCATCGGTAGTGTACCGGGAGTGCCGGTAGTGTACCGGGAGACCATCGGGAGGTGTATTTTGACCCAAGAGGCTACATGGGCTGTGGGAGAGTGAATACCATCCCTTAGTGGACTTGTGGAAGTCCCACACAAGGCCCATGCGTGTAACATCCCAAAATTTCATTTTGGAATGTTATGAAATATAGGTATGCATCATCATCATGTTGTTTGAGTGAAATGAATTGTTGAAGTTTCCCTTTTGGATTTCAGAAAGTCCATCTCTATTTTTCCATCACTTGTTTGTCCCTATCTTGCAAAACCCTGAAATATATCAATTTTGAGAGGAACATGACACTCCATATAAGGGGTATTTTTTGTGAAGTATTTGAATCATAAAACCCAGGGGTTATTTGAAAATTTATTGCAAAAAGAATAAAAATCAATTTAGGCATTTTATGAAAATAAAATTTTTAGGTATTTATTTTGGCTGTGAAAAAATGTTCATTAAATTGCATTTATTACACTGGTCAATTTAACACCTAAGTCTTCATTTTTTGGAAATGTTTTGATCTCCATAAAGTAGTTTCCTTTCTCTGTAAATTAGAAAAAGGAAACAAATCGCGTATTAGGAAAGTCCACCGGCCCACCGACACCCACTTCAGATTCGAAATTAATTCGGATTGGCCACCGACATCGCAAACCCCTCTCCCCCTCTCTCTGTCATGTGGGACCCACCGACCGTCCGCGCGATCCCTGCGGTCATCCCCTTCCTTTCCTCCCCCACCTTCCTTCCTCGCAAGAGAGATCCCACCGCGCCGGATCTCCCTCCCCTTTCCATTTCCCGAACCCTCGCAGCCCCGATATAAACGCCCTGTCTCGCCGCGCTCTATTCCCCCCCCGAAACCCACTTCCCCTCGCCAGAGCAACGCTCCCGCACCTCGCCGGAGCTCGGTTCCCCACCAAAGATCCCTGAGCTCGTGACCATCGCCCCCTTCACCCCCACACCCCACCGTCACCACCAATCGTCGCCAGAGGTCCGCCGTCGTCGACTGCACCTTTCGGACATCGCCCTTGAGCCCCGTGACGCTGTCCCCGACCACCTCTGACGTTTAGCTGCCGTCGCCCATCGTGGGAGACCTCCGATTCCTCTTTGTAAGCAACACCCCTCTAGACCGTCCGATCTAAATCCAACGCCTAGGATTAGGTCATTTAATTCCCTGAACCAGTATGCTCTACAGCTCGCCCGTCCGCTCATTAACCCCCGCACGCGCACAGTCTCAACCAATCACCACATGCCACATAGACCCCTGTTCGTTAGGTTTAGTTTTCCTTTTCTATTTCTGTTCTAGAAAAATAGAATAGTTTCTGTTTTTATTTTTGTTATGTCTTTTAGGATATTTAGAGTTTTTAATTGATTCTTTTTTCAACAAGTCACAAATTTCATGTAGTTTCTGTCTATAGTTTTAGTTTTCAAATTTGAAATTATAAATTTGATCAAATCACTAAAACTTGAATAACTTGAGTTTAAAAACTTATTTTTGAGTGATTCTTTTTGCCACTGTTTGGAATTAGTTAGGTCTATCATCCTTTGTTTGAGAATTTTTAAAATATTTTAGATTAGAGTTTTTAGCTAATAAAAATATTTTTGTTTTGTTTTGTGCTCTAATTTCAATAGGTAAACTTTGTTTTCACGATAAGTTTCGTTTAATAAAAGGTTTTTGTAGGATTTCTGTTGCACAAATTTTTATGGTGAAACACTTCTGTTTTCTAATAAAATTTTAGTATTTTCTTTTCTGTTACTATTGTTTAGTTGCTGAAAACAAATTTTTGTCTTGTTATGTCTTAGTAGAAGTTTTGCCACCAAAAATTTTAGTCTTCTACTTGTTTTGATTTCTTTCTTTTGATTGTGCTATTGATTGTTGTAGTATTATTAGTTTACCTTGTTGTTGTGTAAATTGTATTGTGGTTATGCTTATTGTGTGGTTTGTTTGACTCGTTAGATCATCAGGAGTGCGAGGCTTTTTATCTAGAGTCACTCGAGTACGAGGATTGTCAGCAAGGCAAGTCACTTTGATCATGTTTACCCATGTTTTATTGCATTAGTTCTACCATCTCCCCATTTGGATGTAAAGTAGGTAATTTGGAAATTTGGTTACTTGATGTAGTATCATGTGGTAGGCACCCCTCAACCCTTTGACACTTTGGCCCCAGGAAACGTTGATTTAATTTTGTTATGCTATTAGTAGACGAGGTTGGTTGTGTGATTCATGAGAGTTGTGAGATAATAATTACAATACCTACATGATGATCAAGACTTCAAGACTCTAAGTTTTCAACATACCTCTATGTGGAGGATGGTTGAACGGCGTCCTGGAGAAGCCATTGGTTATCCTAGGTGTTGCTAGAGAAGTCCCAGTATTCACGTGGAAAAGTCCACCCAGGAACAAAGAGATGGATGGATGCTTCAAGACCCAAGGCTTACCTGCAAAGCCACAAGCCATTATGGGCTCTCACTTGGTTGGATATTGTGGTGACACTGGACAGGCGGTGCTACGAGATGTAGAAGAACGGTAGGAAAGAATGGGCACCGACAGAGTCTCAGAGGAACCCCTTAGAAGACCATGTTTTGGTCATCCGTTTCTCAAACACCCTGAAGTACGAGGAATTCAACGGAGGCGACCAAATCTTGTGGGGAACGTGTGCAAAACTCTGCAGAGTACTGAAACCTAATCGGTTAGCCGTGTCCACGGTCATGGGCAACTTGAGCCAAAGGAACTGAAACTACCTGGAACACTCAACACAAAGAATTATAATGATGTGGTTATTAATGACAACTTGGGTATGAGAATTCTTTGGTGGAACCATCTCATTAATCAACCAACATTGTAATAATCACTTCTGTTTGGCCTCTCTCTTGTTGTAGGAAAAATTTGCTTTACGCAAAACATACTACCCCCACCTGCCATATATGCATATAGAATAGATGATTATTTTTCACCCCTCTCTTTTGTGACATTGCTGGCATATTCCATATGCTGACCTACATGGCTGCAACGTATAATGTTGCAGAGTACTTTTCCGACCAGGAGTGAGGATACGGTCTAAGCTCGGTGAGATGCCCTTGGAGTCAGATGGACTCAACTACCTTGAAGCTTCCGCAAGATTCTGGTTTAGTTTATCTCATGAGTTGGCCTTCACCCACTTTATTTTAACCCTTATTGTAATAAAGGACTCAATATGAGATTTTGATTAATATAGCTGTGTGATTTTCCCTTTGATATATACATTGATGTAACGTGTGTGTACCAGCATGATCTTAGGATGGTACGGAAACACCGGAGATTCAACCATTTCAGGTCAGGTCGCTACAGAAATGGTATCAGAGCACACGCTGACCGTAGGACATAACCTCTAGGATTGGAAAAGCCTTAGGAAAAAAAGAAAAAATCATTTTTGTATTGTTTTCCAAATTCTTATATTCTCATCTGCTCATTTCTGACTTCTCTCTGATTTTTCTAACATTTCTAGATGGCCACCTTCACCCCAGTTCACTTCATGGAGTTTTGCTAGCGTGACACGACCATGCCCTTTGGCAAAGAGCTGGCGCAGATCGTCAAGGACGTAAATATTGCTCTCCCAACCATCACCGGGATTGCGATCACATCTTTCCCACAAGACGCTCACCGGGATTGGAAGGACTTTTGGTTATCGCCCAGAGCCCATCGACTTCAAGTTTGTGGAACCCAGCTGGATTCTTGGGAGGGACATGGCGATTCACCATGCCCTCGGACGTATTCAGGAGGAATACAGGGGTGGTCCCATTTCGCCAAGCCTCAGCATGGTTTGTCGCAGAGATGCCAATGGAAATATCATAAACACCCCCACTGAAGACTCCACCATTTCTTATATCCAGACATTGGAGACTCATGTCGGGACTCTAGAGCTTTGGGTATGCGCGGACACAAAGACGATCAAAAGGCTGATGAACCGCAAGCTTGACCTCGAAGCTGACATACGGGAAGCCAATTACGAGCATGAGCATGAAGTGAAGGACTTCTTGGAGAGTATCGAGAAGCTCAACACTCGCAATGCAAATCTGGAGGAACAACTGGACATGGGAGAAAATCTTCACCCAGAAGGAGACATGGCTCCCTTGATCAGCAACGATGATGACTATGAGGAGAGCTCCACTAGAGGAGACCACATCACCATGTACTTTTGAGGAGAACTTTAGTCATGCCCCCTCATGTACTTTTATTTTGTCGTTAAAACGTAGGTCGATGCTTAGTTTTATTTGGAGACTTGGATCGCGATGTTTGAACCATGAGTTGAATAAATGAACGAGTGTTTTGGTGTGATATGTTTCTTGCATTGCATATGGGTAGTGAAAATTTTCCTTTAGGCCCTTGTTCTATAATAATTCTCGCTCCTCTGATAACAGCATGATGCCTTCGTGACGTGAGCCAGACTTCACCTTCCCGCTGGAGCTCACACAACTCCTCCAGCAGCAGAATGCCCTGATGCAACTGCTTATCCAGAACCAGACCAACAACCACAACAACCGCCCTCCACCTTAGGGTGACAACCTCACCCGTTTTCCGAGGCTGAATCCACCGACCTTCTCCAGCAGCACTGAGCCAATTGTGGCAGATGATTGGCTCCGCAAGGTGGAGAGGGAACTCATCACCACTGGATGCACTCAGGCTGAAAAGGTGCGCTTTGCCGCCCAGCAACTTGAGGGGCCCACAGCTTCATGGTGGGAGAACTACACCACCACGTACCCCATTGTTGGTGTGACTTGGGAGCAGTTCAAGCTAGCTTTCCGCACGGCTCATGTCTCAGCTGGAGCCATGAGTCTGAAGAAGTGTGAGTTTTGCAACTTGTGCCAGGGAAATCAATCAGTGACCCAGTATGTGGATGAATTCAGCATGTTGGCCCATTATGCACCCGGAGATGTGGCCGATGGTGCGGCCAAGCAGGAGAAGTTCCTGGAAGGACTCAACGATGAGTTGAGCGTGCAGCTGATGGTAGCTACATTCAACTACTAGTAGGAGCTGGTAGACAGGGCCCTCATTTTGGAGGGGAAGCAACAACAAATTGAAAACCGCAAAAGGAAGTATGGACAGGGGAAGTCTAACTCTGGAGCTCAACAGAAGCCCCGCTACTCCCCGTACTCAGGGAATACCGGATCTGGGACCGATAAGTATGGAGGACACACTCATGCCATGCACAACCATGGAGGTCACAACCATGGAGGAAATGGGAATAATCGTCCCAACAATGGAAACTTCACAAATGGCAACCAGCACCGTCCCGCCCTAGCTCAGAAGGATCTGAGCCATATCACCTGCTTCAAGTGCCAGAAGACAGGGCACTATGCCACTGAATGTCCCTAGAACAAGCAGGGAAATGGAAACGTCAAAAACAACGGCAACTCATTAGCTACGAAGCCAAATCCTTTTCCCCATGCTCAGGTGAACCACATTGATGTGGAGGAAGTCTATGATCAGCCCGAAACTGTGGTTGGTAAGTTTTTATTGCATTCACGTCTAGTTATGGTACTTTTTGATTCTGGTGCAACTCATTCATTCATATGAAGGGTAGTTGTGGAAAAGTATGGTTTGCCCACCAGAACCCTTAGTCATCCCATTAAGGTTAGTTCACCAGGAGGCATGATGATGGTAGGGATAGGATGCCACGCAATGAAACTCAATATAGGAAACCATGTTTTTCCCACCGACCTCATCATCTTAGAGTCGCAGGGATTGGATGTGATCCTAGGCATGGATTGGATGACCAAGTATGAAGGAAACCTTGATTGCCCCAGCAAGTCTATTTTGCTCACCACCCCAGAAAATAAGAGGATTAAGTATGTATCCCGACGCACACCGAAGAGTACTCGGGTGAATTCCCTTACAGGAGTTGTTTAGGAGGAAGTGCCGGTTGTACAAGACTTCCAAGATGTATTCCCGGAGGAATTACCAGGCATGCCACCAGATAGAGAGATTCAGTTCCTGATAGAGTTACTACCAGGAGTAGCCCCCATTTCCAAGAGACCCTATCGGATGCCCGCAAATGATTTAGGAGAAATCAAGAAGCAGATAAAGGAGTTATTGGACAAAGGGTACATTTGCCCAAGTTCTTCACCTTGGGGAGCCCCAATTCTTTTGCTAGACAAGAAGGATAATACCTTGACGATGGTAGTTGATTATTGTGCATTGAACGAGGTGACTATCAAGAACTAGTACCCTCTGCCGAGGATTAATGACTTGTTTGATCAGCTAGTGGGAGCCATAGTGTTCTCCAAGATCGATCTTTGATCAGGGTATCACCAGTTGAAGATTCGTGAACAGGATATACCCAAAACAGCCTTCACCACAAGGTATGGCTTATATGAGTATACAGTCATGTCTTTTGGTTTGACTAATGCTCCTGCGTATTTCATGAGTATGATGAACAAGGTGTTTATGGAGTATCTGGAAAAGTTTGTCGTGGTGTTCAACGATGGTATATTGATATTCTCCAAGAGCGACGAAGAACACAAGGAACACCTACGTTTAGTTCTGGAGAAGCTTAGAGAGCATCAGTTATATGCCAAGTTCAGCAAATGTGAATTCTGGCTGACGAAAGTTGGATTCCTTGGACATGTTATTTCTGGAGATGGAATATCAGTATACGCTGCTAAGGTTGAATCATTCACCGAGTGGAAGTCACCCACCTCAGTTAAGGAGATCCGCAATTTTCTTAGACTTGGTGGATATTACCGGGGGTTCATTGAGAAGTTCTCAAAGATTGCCAAGCCCATGACGGAGTTATTGAAAAAAGAGTCTAAGTATATTTGGAAAAAGGAATGTGAAGCCAGTTTCCAGGAGTTGAAGAAACATTTGGTCGTAGCCCAAGTGTTGATTTTGCCAAATATTCGGAAGGACTTCCAGGTTTATTGTGATGCTTCGCATCAAGGACTTGGAGGAGTACTCATGCAAGAGGGAAAAGTTGTAGCCTATTCATCCAGACAACTACAACCTCATGAGTTGAACTATGCCACCCATGATTTGGAGTTAGAAGTCGTAGTTCACGCACTCAAGACCTGGAGACATTTCCTTGTCAGAAATAGTTGTGATGTTTACACTGATCATAAGAGCCTGAAGTATATCTTCACACAGAAGGAGTCGAACCTCAGACAGAGGATATGGCTAGAGTTAATCAAGGACTATGACATGAGATTGCATTACCATCTAGGGAAGGCAAATGTTGTAGAAGATGCCTTGAGTCGGAAGAGTTACGTGAACACACTCATAGCGGGAGGATTACCTCAGGAGTTAGCCGATGATCTCAGAGAGCTCCGTCTATAGATAGTTCCAATAGGATATGTTGCCACACTGGAGATCCAGTCCACTTTGACCAAAAGAATTCGTGAAGCCCAGAAGTTGGACAAGGAGATAACTGGGATAAAACAGAGAATGTAGCATGGAAAAGCTAAAGGCTTTCATGAGGATGAACAAGGAACTCTGTGGTTTGAGGACCGAATCTATGTGCCCAGTGACCCAGACCTCAGGAAGTTGATACTTCAAGAAGCCCACGATTCACCTTACTCGATACACCCAGGCAACACCAAGATGTATCTGTATTTGAAGGAAAGTTACTGGTGCACAGGTATGAAGAAGGATATTTCCGAACATGTTGCGGTATGTTATGTTTGTCAGCGAGTAAAGGTGGAACATCAGAAACCAGCAGGGTTACTCCAACCCTTGCCGATACCCGAGTGGAAATGGGATAAGCCTGGTATGGACTTCATCACAGGATTACCCAGGACCCGTTCCGGTTATGATTCCATCTCAGTAGTGGTCGATCGCTTGAGCTAGGTGGCTCATTTCATCCCAGTGAAGACCACCTATACTAGTGCTAAGCTAGCCAAGATATATATGACCAGGATCATATGTCTACATGGAGTTCCGAGGAGTATCATGTCAGATAGAGGAACACAATTTACATCATAGTTTGGGCATCAGTTACACAAGACTGTGGGTACGAGGCTGGAATTCAGTACAACTTTTCATCCATAGACCGATGGACAGACTGAGAGAGTCAATCAGATTCTGGAGGACATGTTGAGAGCTTGTGTGCTAGACTATGGGCCTAGTTGGGATGACAACTTACCTTACGCAGAGTTCTCGTACAACAATAGTTATCAGACCAGTCTGAAGATGCCCCTTTCGAAGCTTTATACAGAAGGAGGTGCAGAACACCATTGATGTGGGATGGTGTTGGAGACCGAAAACTTTTTGGTCTCGATCTCATCCGAGATTATGAGGAGAAGGTCAAGTTGATTCGTGACCGACTCAACATAGCTCAATCCAGGCAGAAGAGTTATGCTCATAGAAAACGCAAGGAAGTGACTTATGAAGTGGGAGACCGAGCATACCTCCGTGTGTCCCCATTTTGAGGAATCAAGAGGTTTGGTGTTAAAGGAAAGTTAGCACCCAGATTCATAGGCCCCTACAAAATTCTTGGACGTAGAGGCGAAGCTGCATACAAGGTTGAATTGCTGGAAGGATTGTCCGTAGTTCACGATGTTTTCCATGTTTCCCAGCTGAAGAAATGCCACGCCGAGATGGCTGATATTTCTTTGAAAGACACTATGCCCCTAGAGACCATACAACTTGACAATGATCTAACTTATGAGGAGAAGCCCGTCAGAATCCTCGAGACTGCCAACAGAGTTACCCGCAGCAAGATCATCAAGTTCTATAAGGTTCTGTGGAGTCACCACACCGAGGAAGAAGCCACCTGGGAATGAGAAGAAGATCTTCGTCGAGACCACCCACACCTATTTTATAGCCAACCCGAATCTCGAGGGCAAGATTCATCTTAAGGTGGGTAGGTTTGTAACATCCCAAAATTTCATTTTGGAACATTATGAAATGTTGTTTGAGCGAAATGAATTGTTGAAGTTTCCCTTTTGGATTTCTGAAAGGCCATCTCTATTTTTCCATCACTTGTTTTTCCCTATCTTGCAAAACCCTGAAATATTTCAATATTGAGAGGAGGAACATGACACTCCTATCAGGGGTATTTTTTGTGAAGTATTTGAACCATAAAACCCAGGGGGTTATTGTTGGGGAACGTTGCATCAGAAACAAAAAATTTAATACACACACGCAGATCTATCCATGGTGATGAGCATCTGCGAGAGGGAGAGTGGATCTGCGTACCCTCATAGATCGCTAAGCGAGCAGCGTTAAGAAACGCGGTTGGTGTAGTCGAACATCTTCGCAACCCAAATCACCGAGCGTCCCGCGATCTCATCACCATCCGCCCCGCGATCCAATCACGATCCGTCCCGTGAACTCATCACGATCCGTCCAGCGAACTCATCACAATCTATCTCGTGATCTTGATCACAGTCCTTCCGATCTACCGCCGAACGGACGGCACCTCCGCGTTCAGCACACGTACAACTTGATGACGAGCTCCGCCTTCTTGATCCATCAAGAGGGAGCGGATAGGTAGAAGAGTTCTCCGGCAGCGTGACGGCTCTCTGGCGATGGTGGTGGAGCTATTCCTGCAGGGCTTCGCCTAAGCACTGCAGAAATCCCATCTAGAGGAGAAACTATGCACTCGAGGAACGGGTTGCACGTGGCTAAAATCTGGTGCCAAAAAACCCTAAAACCTCTAGTATATATAAGAGGAATAGAGGAGGAGGCTTGGACCTCAAAGGACCAGCAATTTGGTCAGCAAAATCAAGTGGGAGAGGTGGAATCCACCTCCAATCCTAGTAGGACTAGGATTCATCCTAGTTTTGCCTTTTTCTACCTTTTTCTCTTTGGGCTTTTCTTCCCAGCCTCATTGGCCTTGTTTGGGACTTCCACCAGCCCACTAAGGGCTGGTATTAACTCTACCACATCCCATGTAGCCTCTTGGGACGAAATACCCCTCCCGATGGTCTCCTGGTACACTACCGGCACTCCCGGTACACTACCGGTACTCCCGCTACACTACCGGTGAGCCCGAAACTTTTTCCGCGACCAAAATAAGACTTCCTATATATTAATATTTACCTATGGACCATTATGGATCTCCTCGTGACGACTGGGATCTCATCCGGGATTCCGAACAACCTTCGATCACCACCATACATAACTCTATACTACCGAAACGTCACCAAACCTTAAGTGTGCAGACCCTGCGGGTTCGAGAACTATGTAGACAAGACCGAGACAGCTCTACGGTTAATAACCAATAGCGGGACCTGGATGCCCATATTCGTTCCTACATAATCGATGGAGATATTTATTGGTCGAACCTCTATGTCAAGGATTCAGTTAATCCCGTATGATGTTCCCTTTGTTCTTCGGTATGTTACTTGCCCGAGATTCGATCGTTGATATCTCCATACCTAGTTCAACCTCGTCACCGGCAAGTCTCTTTTCTCATTCCATAATACAAGATCCCATGACTAACACTTAGACACATTTCTTTCAAGGATTATTGTGATGTTGTACTACCGAGTGGGCCCTGAGATACCTCTCCGTCACACGGAGTAACAAATCCCAGTCTTGATCCATGCCAACTCAACAAACACCCTCGGACATACCTATAGAGCACCTTTATAGTCACCCAGTTACGTTGCGACGTTTGATACACACAAGGCACTCCTCCGGTGTCCGTGAGTTGCCCGATCTCATGGTCATAGGAACATATACTTGACATGCAGAAAACAATAGCAATAAACTGACACGATCATATGCTACGATTGTAGTTTGGGTCTTGTCCATCACATCATTCATCTAATGATGTGATCCCGTTATCAAATGACATCTCATGTCCATGGCTAGGAAACCTTAACCATCTTTTGATTCAACGAGCTAGTCTATTAGAGGCATACTAGGGACATGGTGTTGTCTATGTATCCATAAATGTATCTGAGTTTTTGATCAACACAATTGTAGAATGGATAATAAACGATTATCATGAACAAGAAAATATGATAATAACTAATTTATTATTGCCTCTAGGGCATATTTCCAACTGTCTCCCACTTGCACTAGAGTCAATAATCTTGTTCACATCACTATGTGATTCCCATTGTAATGAATCTAATACCCAATGAGTTCTGGGGCTCGATCATGCTTTGCATGTGAGAGAGGTATTATAGTCCACTGGTTTGCGACATTGAGATTCGTGTGTACTTTGCAAATCTCGATGTCAAACCGTAAACACTGCTTCCACACTCCACTTGGTACTATTCCAAATGGCTGATCCACTATACATATCCAGATTGCTACTATGAGTCATCCGGATTGGTGTTAAAGCTTGCATCGACATAACTCTTTATGATGAACTCTTCATCACATCCATAATCGAGAAACATCTCCTTAGTCTTTTATTTACTAAGGATAATCTTGACCGTTGTCCAGTCATCCACTCCTGGGTCACTCTCGTACCCCTTGATGGACTCATGGAAGGCAGACACAGGTGCGGTACACAACATGGCATACTATACAGAGCCTATGGCTAAGGCATAGGGGACGACGTTCGTCCTTTCTCTTTCTTTCGCCATTGTTGAGATTTGAGTCTCACTCAACTTCACACCTTACAAATTAGGTGAGAACTCTTTCTCTGACTGATCCAGTTTGAATTCTTTCAAAATCTTGTCAAGGTATGTACTCATTGAAAGTCTCATCAGGCATCTTGATGTATCTCTATAGATCTTGATGCTCAACAATTAGGTAGCTTTATCCAGGTCTTCCTTTGAAAAACACTTTCCAAACAAGTATTTATGCCTTCCAGAAATTCAACATTATTTCTCATCAACAATATGTCATCCACATATACTTATCAGAAACTCTCTAGTGCTCCCACTCACTTTATTGCAAATACAAGTTTCTTGTAAACTTTGTATAGTCTCAAAAACTTTGATCACCTCATCAAAGTGTATATCCCAACTCCGAGATGCTTGCTTCAGTTCATTGAAGGATCACTGAAGCTTGCACACCTTTTAGCATCCTTAGGACTGACAAAACCTTCTAGTTGTATCACATACAACATTTCCTTAAGTAAACTGTTAAGTAATTGATGTTTTGACATCCATCTGCCAGATTTCATAATTGAAAAATGCAGCAACTTCTAACATAGTTCCAACAAACTTTAGCATCGCTATGAGTGAGAAAGTCTCATCGTAGTCAACTCCTTGAACTTGTCGGGAATTTCTTTGCGACAAGTCGAGATTTCTCAATGGTGACATTCATGGTCAACGTCTGTCTTCATTAAAAAAATAGATTTGTACTCAACGACCTGCCGTCCAACGAGCAAGTCCACCAAAGTCTATACTCGGTTTTCATACATGGAACATTTCTCGGATTTCATGGCCTCTAACCATTTGTCGGAATCCGGGCCCATCATCGCTTCTCCATAGTTCGTAGGTTCATCATTGTCCAACAACATGACCTCCAAGACAGGGTTGTCGTAGCGCTCAGAAGTAGTACACATCCTTGTCGACCTATGAGGTTCAATAGTAACTTGATCCGAAGCTTCATGATCATCATCATTAACTTCCTCTTCAACTAACGTAAGCTTCACAGAAACATCTTCCTGCGCTGCGCTACTATCTTGTTGAACAAAGGTTCAATAACCTCATCAAGTTCTATCTTCCTCCCACTCAATTCTTTCGATAGATACTTTTTCTCGAGAAACGACCCGTTTTTAGCAATAAACACTTTGCACTTGCATCTGAGATAGAAGGTATACCCAATTGTTCTTAGGGTATTCTATGAAGATGCATTTGTCTGCTTTGGGTTAAAGCTTATTAGGTACAAACATTTTCCACAGAAGCGTCGCAGCCCCAAACATTAAGAAATGACAGCTTAGGTTTCTATGAGACCATAATTCACACAGTGTCATCTCAACGGATTAGGATGGTGCCCTATTTAAAGTGAATCTAGTTGTCTCTAATGCATAACCCCAAATTTATAGTAGCAAAACGATAAGAGACATCACAGCAAGCACCATATCCAATAGAGTACGACTATGACATTCGGACACACCATCACACTATGGTGTTCTAGGTGGCGTAAGTTGTGAAACAACTTTCACATTGTCTTAAGTTGCATGCCAAACTCGTAACTCAGATATTCACCTCCACAATCATATCGCAGACATTTTTATCTTCTTGTCACGATGATCTTAAACTTCACTCTGAATTTTCTTGAACCTTTCAAACGATTAAGACTTGTGTTTCATTAAATAAATATCCACTATATCTACTCAAATCATCAGTGAAGGTAAGAAAATAACGACATCCACCGCACGCTACAAGACTCATTGGATCGCATACATTAACATGTATCATTTCCAATGAACCACTTGCCCACTCCATCAATCCGGAAACCGGGGTCCTTAGTCATCTTGCCAAAAAGGCATGGTTCGCATGTCTCAACCGATTCGAAATCCAATGAGTACAAAGATCCATCGGCATGGAGTTTTTGCATGCGCTTTATACCAATATTACATTTAGCGGCAGTGCCACAACAATGTGGTACTACCATTATTAACTTTGTATCTTTTGGCACCAATGTTATGAACATGTGTATTACTACGATCAAGATTTCAACAAACCATTCTCACTGGGTGCATGACCATTGAAGGTATTATTCATGTAAACAGAATAACCATTATTCTCTAACTTAAATGAATAACCGTGTTGCAATAAACAAGATCTAATCACGTTCATGCTCAACGCAAAACACCAAATAACATTTATTCAGGTTCGTCACTAATCCCGTAGGTAGATAGAGTGTGCGATGTTGATCACATCAACCTTGGAAACATTACCAACACACATCGTCACCTCACCCTTTAGTTAGTTCTCCGTTTATTCCATAGCTTTTACCTCGAGTTACTAACATTTAGCAACTAAACCGGTATGCAATACCCAGGTGCTACTAGAAGTACTAGTAAGGTACACAACAATAACACGTAAATCAAATATACTTGTGTCGACGTTGCGAGCGTTATTATCTACTAAGTATCTAGGGTTGTTCTGCTTCAGCGACCGCCCTCCTCATAATCGAAGCACTTAGTCTTGGGTTTGGGTTCATCTCTGGGTTGCTTCACTAGAGCAGCAACTGTCTTTCCATCCATGAAGTTTTCCTCCTTGCCCTTGCCCTTCTCGAAACTAGTGGTTTTACTAATCATCAACACTTGATGCTCCTTCTTGATTTCTACCTTCACGGTGCCAAACATCGCGAACAGCTCAGGGATCATTATTACTATCCCTAACACTTTATAGTTCAACACCAAGTTCTAGTAGTTTAGTGACAGTGACTTGGAGAACTATATCAATCACTATCTTATCTGGAAGATCAACTCCCACTCGATTCAAGCGATTGTAGCACCCAGACAATCTGAGCACATGCTCAATGATTGAGCTATTCTCTTTCATCTTGCAGGCAAAGAATCTTGTTGGATATCTCATATCTCGCAACACGGGCACGAGCCGGAGATCACAATCTCCGCTCTTATAACATCTCATATGTTCCGTGAAGTTCAAAATGTTTCGGAGCCTCAATTCTAAGCCGTAATGCATGATGCACTAAACTATCAAGTAGTCATCAGAACGTGCGTGTCAGATGTTCACAACATCTACAGATGACGCTAGAGGGGTTGGAGCACCGAGCGGTGCATTAAGGACATAAGCCTTCTATGAAGCAATGAGGAGAATCCTCAGATCACGGACCCACTCCGCAATATTTCTACCATCATCTTTCAACTCTATTTCTCTAGGAACATATAAAAATTCAAGGGAGCTACAGCGCGAGCTAGTAATCTACAACATAATTTACAAATACACTACTGACTAAGTTCATGATAATGAGTTCAATTAATCATATTCCTTAAGAACTCCCACTCAAATTGACATCCCTCGAGTCATTCGAGTGATACATGATCCAAATTCACCAACTCAAGTCTAATCATCACGTGAGTTGTGGTGGCTGCAATGGTGAACATCATCATGTTGATCATATCTACTATATGACTCATGTTCGACCTTTCCGTCTCTTGTGTTCCGAGGCCATGTCTGTGCATGCTAGGCTCGTCAAGTTTAACCCAAGTGTTCTGCATGTGCAACATTGGTTGCAGCCGTTGTATGTGAACGTAGAGTCTATCACACCCGATTATCACGTGGTGTCTCAACACGACGAACTTTTGCAACGGTGCACACTCGGGGAGAACACTATTTATCTTGAAATTTAAGTGAGGGATCACCTTATAATGCTACCGTCGTACTAAGCAAAACGATATGCATAAAAGGATTAACATCACATGCAATTCATAAGTGACATGATATGGCCATGAACTCGTGCTTCAGATCTCCATCTTGAAAGCACCTGCATGATCTCCATCGTCACCGGTAAGACAACATGATCTCCATGATCTTGATCTCCATCAATGTGTCGCCATCGTGGTTGTCACATCCCGCACCCTTCTACTACTATTTCTACCGTTTAGCGATAAAGTAAAGCATTACATAGCGCTTAATGATTGACACGCAGGTCATACAATAATTAAAGACAACCCTATTGCTCCTGCCGGTTGCCGTACTCATCGACATGCAAGTAGTAAAATTCTATACATCACATGATCATCTCATACATCACATATATCACATCATGTAATTGGCCATATCACATCACAACATACCCTGCAAAAACAAGTTAGATGTCCTCTAATTGTTGGTGAGTGTTTTACGTGGCTGCTATGGGTATCTAGCAAGAACGATTGTCATCTACGCAAAAACGACAACGGTGATACACTAGTTGCTTTTCAACCTTCTCAAGGACCGCCTTTGTCGAATCCGATCCAACTAAGGTGATAGAAACTGGCACCTGCAAGCCATCTATGCAACAAGTTGTGGTTGAGGGAACTGGTCTCTCGTAAGCGTACGAGTAATGTTGGTCCGGGCCACTTCATCTCACAATACCGCCGAACCAAAACACGACCAAGGTGGGAAGCAATCTAAGCATCAACGCCCACAAACTCTTTGTGTTCTACTCAAGATCTCATCTACATATAGACCTAGCTCTGATACTACTGTTGGGGAACGTTGCATGGGAAATAAAAAATTTCCTACGCACTTGCAGATCTATCCATGGTGATGAGAATCTACGAGAGGGAGAGTGGATCTACGTACCCTTGTACATCGGTAAGCGGGAAGCGTTAAGAAACGCGATTGGTGTAGTCAAACGTCTCCACGATCCAAATCGCCGATCGTCTCATGATCTCATCATGATCCATCCCGCGATCCAATCACGATCCGTCTCGTGAAATCATCACGATCCATCCCGCGAACTCATCATGATCCGTCTCGTGATCTTGATCACGGTCCTTCCGATCTAGCGCCGAACGGACGGCACCTCCGCATTCAGCACACGTACAACTTGATGACGATCTCCGCGTTCTTGATCCAGCAAGAGGGAGTGGAGAGGTATAAGAGTTCTCCGGCAGCGTGACGGTGCTCCGGCGATGGTGGTGGAGTTATTCTGGCAGGGCTTCGCATAAGCACTGCAGAAATCCGATCTAGAGGAGAAACTACGCACTCGAGGAACGGGTAGCACGTGGCTAAAATTTGGTGCCAAAAAACCCTAAAACCTCTAGTATATATAAGAGGAAGAGAGGAGGAGGCTTGGCCCTCAAAGGACCAGCAATTGGGTCGGCCAAATCAAGTGGGAGAGGTGGAATCCACCTCCAATCATAGTAGGACTAGGATTCATCCTAGTTTTGCCTTTTTCCACCTTTTTCTCTTTTGGATTTTCTTCCCAGCCTCATGGGCCTTGTGTGGGACATCCACCTGCCCACTAAGGGCTGGTATTAACTCTCCCACAGCCCATGTAGCCTCTTGGGTCGAAATACCCCTCCCGATGGTATCCCGGTACACTACCGACACTCCTGGTACACTCTCGGTACACTAGCGGTGAGCCCGAAACTTTTCTGGCGACCTAAATAAGACTTTCTATATATCAATATTTACCTCCGGACCATTCCGGATCTCCTTGTGACATCCGGGATCTCAACCGGGACTCCGAAAAACATTCGGTCACCACCATACATAACTCTATACTACCGAAACGTCACCAAACCTTAAGTGCGTAGACCCTACGGGTTTGAGAATTATGTAGACATGACCGAGACACGTCTACGGTCAATAACCAATAGCGGGACCTAGATGCCCATATTGGTTCCTACATAGTCTACGAAGATCTTTATCAGTCAAACCTCTATGTCAAGGATTCAGTTAATCCCGTATGATGTTCCCTTTGTTCTTCGGTATGTTACTTGCCCGAGATTCGATCGTCGGTATCTCAATACCTAGTTCAACTTCGTCACCGGCAAGTCTCTTTTCTCGTTCCTTAATGCAAGATCTCATGACTAACACTTAGACACATTGTTTGCAAGGCTTATTGTGATGTTGTATTACCGAGTGGGCCCTGAGATACCTCTCTGTCACACGGAGTAATAAATCCCAGTCTTGATCCATGCCAACTCAACAGACACCCTTGGAGATACCTGTAGAGGGCCTTTATAGTCACCCAGTTACGTTGCGAAGTTTCATACACACAAGGCACTCCTCCGGTGTCTGTGAGTTGCATGAGCTCATGGTCATAGGAACATATACTTGACATGCAGAAAACAGTAGCAATAAACCGACACGATCATATGCTATGTTTGTAGTTTGGGTCTTGTCCATCACGTCATTCTCCTGATTATGTCATCCCATTATCAAACGACATCTCATGTCCATGGTTAGGAAACCTTAACCATCTTTTGATTCAACGAGCTAGTCTATTACAGGCATACTAGGGACATGGTCTTGTCTATGTATCCACACATGTATCTGAGTTTCCGATCAACACAATTATAGCATGGATAATAAACGATTATCATGAAAAAGGAAATATGATAATAAATAATTTATTATTTCCTCTAGGTCATATTTCCAACAGTCTCCCACTTGCAATAGAGTCAATAAACTAGTTCACATCACTATGTGATTCGCATTGTAATGAATCTAACACCCAATGAGTTCTGGGGCTCGATCATGCTTTGCATGTGAGTGAGGTCTTATATTCAACGGGTCTGTGACATTCAGATCCATGTGTACTTTGGAAATCTTGATGTCAAACCATCAACACTACTTCCACACTCCACTTGGTACTATTCCAAATGGCTGCTCCACTATACGTATCCAGATTGCTACTATGAGTCATCCGGATTGGTGTTAAAGCTTGCATCGACGTAACTCTTTACGACGAACTCTTCATCACCTCCATAATCGAGAAACATCTCCTTAGTCTTTTAGTTACTAAGGTTAATCTTGACCACTATCCAATCATCCACTCCTAGGTCACTCTCGTACCCCTTGACGGACTCATGGCAAGGCACACACAGGTGCGGTACACAGCATGGTATTCTATACCGAGCCTATGGCTAAGGCATAGTGTACGATGTTCATCCTTTCTCTTTCTTCTGCCGTTGTTGAGCTTTGAGTCTCACTCAACTTCACACCTTACAAATCAGGTGAGAACTCTTTGTGTGACTGATCCATTTTGAACTCTTTGAAAATCTTGTCAAGGTATGTACTCATTGAAAGTCTCATCAGGCATCTTGATCTATCTCTATAGATCTTGATGCTCAACAATTAGGTAGCTTTATCCAGGTCTTCCTTTGAAAAACACTTTTCAAACAACTGTTTATGCCTTCCAGAAATTCTACATTATTTCCGATCAACAATATGTCATCCACATATACTTATCACAAACTCTATAGTGCTCCCACTCACATTATTGCAAATACAAGTTTCTCGTAAACTTTGTATAGTCTCAAAAACTTTGATCACCTCATCAAAGTGTATATCCCAACTCCGAGATGCTTGCTTCAGTTCATTGAAGGATCACTGAAGCTTGCACACCTTTTAGCATCCTTAGGACTGACAAAACCTTCTAGTTGTATCACATACAACCTTTCCTTAAGTAAATTGTTAAGTAAACGATGTTTTGACATCCATCTGCCAGATTTCATAATTGAAAAATGCAGCAACTTCTAACATAGTTCCAACAAACTTTAGCTTCGCTACGAGTGAGAAAGTCTCATCGTAGTCAACTCCTTGAACTTGCCGGAAACTTCTTCGCGACAAGTCGAGCTTTATCAATGGTGACATTCACCATCAGCGTCTGTCTTCATTTAAAAAAATCCATTTGTACTCAACGACCTGCCGTCCAACGAGCAAGTCCACCAAAGTCTATACTCGGTTTTCATACATGGATCCTTTCTCAGATTTCATGGCCTCTAACCATTTTTCGGAATCTGGGCCCATCATCGCTTCTTCATAGTTCGTAGGTTCATCGTTGTCCAACAACATGACCTCCAAGACAGGGTGATCATACCGCTCAGCAGCAGTACACATCCTTGTCGACCTATGAGGTTCAATAGTAACTTGATCCTAAGCTTCATGATCATCATCATTAACTTCCTCTTCAACTAACGTAAGCTTCGCAGAAACATCTTCGTGCGCTGCGCTACTATCTTGTTGAACAAAGGTTCAATAACCTCATCAAGTTCTATCTTCCTCCCACTCAATTCTTTTGAGACATACTTTTTCTCGAGAAACGACCCGTTCTTAGCAATAAACACTTTGCACTTGCATCTGAGATAGAAGGTATACCCAATTGCTCATAGGGTATTCTATGAAGATGCATTTGTCTGCTTTGGGTTCGAGCATATTAGGTACAAACATTTTCCACAGAAGCGTCGCAGCCCCAAACATTAAGAAATGACAGCTTTGGTTTCTATGAGACCATAATTCACACGGTGTCATCTCAACAGATTAAGATGGTGCCCTATTTAAAGTGAATGTAGTTGTCTCTAATGCATAACCCCAAATTTATAGTAGCAAAACAATAAGAGACATCACAACAAGCAGCATATCCAATAGAGTACGACTATGACTCTCGGACACACCATCACACTATGGTGTTCCAGGTGGCGTAAGTTGTGAAACAACTTTCACATTGTCTTAAGTTGTACGTCAAACTCGTAACTCAGATATTCACCTCCACAATCATATCGCAGACATTTTTATCTTCTTGTCACGATGATCTTAAACTTCACTCTGAATTTGCTTGAACCTTTCAAACGATTAAGAGTTGTCTTTCACTAAGTAAATATCCACTATATCTACTGAAATCACAAGTGAAGGTAAGAAAATAACGAAATCCACCGCACGCTACAAGACTCATTGGATCGCATACATCAACATGTATCATTTCCAATGAACCACTTGCCCGCTCCATCAATCCGGAAACCGGGGTCCTTAGTCATCTTGCCAAAAAGGCATGGTTCGCATGTCTCAACCGATTCGAAATCGACTGAGTACCAAGATCCATCGACATGGAATTTCTGCATGCGCTTTATACCAATATGACATTTAGCGGCAGTGCCACAACAATGCGGTACTATCATTATTAACTTTGTATCTTTTGGCGTCAATGTTATGAACATGTGTATTACTACGATCAAGATTTCAACAAACCATTCTCACTGGGTGCATGACCATTGAAGGTATTATTCATGTAAACAGAATAACCATTATTCTCTAAATTAAATGAATAACCGTGTTGCAATAAACACGATCTAATCACGTTCATGCTCAATGCAAAACACGAAATAACATTTACTCAGGTTCGTCACTAATACTGATGTTAGAGATGGTGTGCGATGTTGATCACATCAACCTTGGAAACATTTCCAACACACATTGTCACCTCACCCTTTAGTTAGTTCTCCGTTTATTCCGTAGCTTTTACTTTGAGTTACTAACATTCAGCAACTAAACCGGTATCCAATACCCAGGTTCTACTAGAAGTACTAGTAAGGTACACATAAATAAAACGTATATCAAATATACATCTGTCGACGTTGCCAGACTTCTTATCTACCAAGTATCTAGGGTTGTTCCGCTTCAGCGACCGCTCTCCTCATAATTGAAGCACTTAGTCTCGGGTTTGGGTTCAACTCTCTGTTGCTTCACTGGAGAAGCAATGGTCTTGCCATCCATGAAGTTTTCCTCGTTGCCCTTGCCCTTCTCGTAACTAGTAGTTTTACTAATCATCAACACTTGATGCTCCTTCTTGATTTCTACCTTCGCGGTGTCAAGCATCGCGAACAGCTCAGGAATCATTAATTCTATCCCTTGCAATTTATAGTTCATCACCAAGTTCTAGTAGCTTAGTGACAGTGACTTGGAGAACAATATCAATCACTATCTTATCTGGAAGGTCAACTCCCACTCGATTCAAGCGATCGTAGCACCCAGACAATCTGAGTACATGCTCAACAATTGAGCTATTCTCTTTCATCTTGCAAGCAAAGAATCTTGTCCGAAATCTCATATCTCGCAACACGGGCATGAGCCTGAGATCACAATCTCCGCTCTTAGAACATCTCATATGTTCCGTGACGTTGAAACCGTTTCAGAGCCTCAATTCTAAGCCGTAATGCATGACGCACTAAACTATCAAGTAGTCATTATAACGTGCCTGTCAGATGTTCACAACATCTACAGACGACGCTAGAGGGTTTGGCGCACCGAGCGGTGCATTAAGGACATAAGCCTCAGATCATGGACCCAGTCTGCAATATTGCTACCATCATCTTTCAACTCTATTTCTCTAGGAACATATAAAAATTCAAGGGAGCTACAGCGCGAGCTAGTAATCTACAACATAATTTGCAAATACACTACTGACTAAGTTCATGATAATGAGTTCAATTAATCATATTACTTAAGAACTCCCACTCAAATTGACATCCCTCTAGTTATTCGAGTGATACATGATCCAAATTCACCAACTCAAGTCCGATCATCATGTGAGTTGAGGTGGCTGCAATAGTGAACATCATCATGTTGATCATATCTACTATATGACTCATGTATGACCTTTCAGTCTCTTGTGTTCCGAGGCCATGTCTTTACATGCTAGGCTCGTCAAGTTTAACCCAAGTGTCCTGCATGTGCAACACTGGCTTGCACCCGTTGTATGTGAACGTACATTCTATCACACCCGATTAGCACGTGGTGTCTCAACACGAAGAACTTTTGCAATGGTTCACACTCGGAGAGAACACAATTTATCTTGAAATTTAAGTGAGGGATCACCTTATAATGCTACCGTCGTACTAAGAAAAACAAGGTGCATAAAAGGAGTAACATCACATGCAATTCATAAGTGACATGATATGGCCATGAACTCGTGCTTTAGATCTCCATCTTGGAAGCACCGACATGATCTCCATCGTCACCGGAATGACACCATGATCTCCATGATCTTGATCTCCATCAATGTGTTGCCATCGGGGTTGTCACACCCTGCATGCTTCGACTACTATTGCTACCGTTTAGCGAGAAAGTAAAGCATTACATACCGCTTAATGATTGACACGCAGGTCATACAATAATTAAAGACAACCCTATGGCTCATGCCGGTTGTCGTACTCATCGACATGCATGTGACGAAATTCTATACATCACATGATCATGTCATACATCACATATATCACATCATGTAATGACCATATCACATCGCAACATACCCTGCAAAAACATGTTAGACGTCCTCTAACTGTCGTTGCATGTTTTACGTGGCTGCTACGGGTATCTAGCAAGTACAATACTCATCTACGCAAAAATCACAATGGTGATACACTAGTTGCTTTTCAAGCTTCACAAGGACCGCGCCAACTAAAGCGAGAGAAACTGGCACCCGCAAGCCATCTATGCAACAAGTTGCGGTTGAGGGAACCGGTCTCTCGTAAGCAGACGAGTAATGTTGGTCCAGAACGCTTCATGTCACAATACCGCCAAACCAAAACTCGACCAAGGTAGGAAGCAATCTAAGCATTAACGCCCACAAACTCTTTGTGTTGTACTCGAGGTATCATCTACACATAGACCTAGCTCTAATACCACTGTTGGTGAACGTTGCATGGGAAACAAATATTTTCCTATGCACACGTAGATCTATCCATGGTGATGAGCATCTATGAGAGGGAGAGTGGATCTATGTACCCATGTAGATCGCTAAGCGGGAAGCGTTAAGAAACGCGGTTGGAGTAGTCGAACGTCTTGACGATCCAAATCGCCGAGCATCCTGCGACCTCATCATGATCCGTCCCGCAATCCAATCACGATCCATCCCGTGAACTCATCATGATCCGTCCCGCGAACTGATCACAATCCATCTCACGATCTTGATCACGGTCCTTCCGATCTAGCGCCGAATCGACGACACCTCCGCGTTCAGCACACGTACAACTTGATGACAATCTCCCCCTTCTTGATCCAGCAAGAGGGAGCGGAGAGGTAGAAGATTTCTCCGGCAGCATGACGACACTCCGGCGATGGTGGTGGAGTTATTTCGGCGGGGCTTTGCTTAACCACTACAGAAATCTGATCTAGAGGAGAAACTATGCACTGGAGGAACGGGTACCACGTGGCTAAAATCTGGTGCCAAAAACCCTAAAAATTCTATTATATATAAGTGGAAGAGAGGAGGAGGCTTGGCCCTCAAAGGAAGAGAAATTGGGTCGGCCAAATCAAGTGGGAGAGGTGGAATTCACCTCCAATCCTAGTAAGACTAGGATTCATCCTATTTTTGCCTTTTTCCACCTTTTTCTCTTTGGAATTTTCTTCCCAGCCTCATGGGTCTTGTGTGCGACTTCGACCAGTCCACTAAGGGCTGGTATTAACTCTCCCACAGCCCATGTAGCATCTTGGGTCGAAATACCCCTCCCGATGGTCTCCCGATACACTGCCGACACTCCCAGTACACTACCGGTGAGCCCGAAACTTTTTTGGCGACCAAAACAGGACTTCCTATATATCAATCTTTACCTCTGAACCATTACAGATATCGTCGTGACGTCCGGGATCTCATCCGGGACTCCGAACAACCTTCGGTCACCACC
This sequence comes from Hordeum marinum, assembly GCA_022496015.1. Taxonomy (NCBI): domain Eukaryota; kingdom Viridiplantae; phylum Streptophyta; class Magnoliopsida; order Poales; family Poaceae; genus Hordeum; species Hordeum marinum. The sequence goes on along the minus strand of CM039672.1, from coordinate 454,485,280 downwards.
ATACGTAACTCTATACTCCTGAAACGTCACCAAACCTTAGGTGTGCAGACCCTGTGGGTTCGAGAACTATGTAGACATGACCGAGACACCTCTACGGTCAATAACCAATAGCAGGACCTGGATGCCCATATTTGTTCCTACATATTCTACAAAGATCTTTATCGGTCGAACCTCTATGTCAAGGATTCAGTTAATCCCGTATGATGTTCCCTTTGTTCTACGGTATGTTACTTGCCCGAGATTTGATTATCGGTATCTCCATACCTATTTCAACCTCGTCACACGTAATTCTCTTTTATCATTCCGTAATACAAGATCCCATGACTAACAGTTAGACACATTGCTTGCAAGGCTTATTGTGATGTTGTATTACCGAGTGGGCCCTGAGATACCTCTTCGTCACACGGAGTAACAAATCCCAGTCTTGATCCATGCCAACTCATCAGACACCCTCGGAGATATGTGTAGAGCACCTTTATAGTCATCCAGTTACGTTGCGACGTTTGATACACACAAGGCACTCCTCCGGTGTCCGTGAGTTGTATGATCTCATGGTCATAGGAACATATACTTGACATGCAGAAAACAGTAGCAATAAACTGACACGATGATATGCTATGTTTGTAGTTTGGGTCTTGTCCATCACATCATTCTCCTAATGATGTGATCCTGTTATCAAACGACATCTCATGTCCATGGCTAGGAAACCTTCACGATCTTTTGATTCAACGAGCTAGTCTATTAGAGACATACTAGGGACATGGTGTTGTCTATGTATCCACACATGTATCTGAGTTTCCGATCAACACAATTATAGCATGGATAATAAACGATTATCATGAACAAGGAAATATTATAATAACTAATTTATTATTTCCTCTAGGGCATATTTCCAACAGGTATTTTAAAATTTATTGCAAAGAGAATTAAAATCAATTTAGGCATTTTCTGAAAATAGTTTTTTAAAGTATTTATTTTGGTCGTGGAAAGATGTTCATTAAATTGCCTTTATTCCCCTTGTCAATTTAATTTATAAATCTTCATTTTTTGGAAATGTTTTGATTGCCGTAAAGTAGTTTCCTTTCCTGTAAATTAGAAAAAGGAAAAAAATCGCGTATTAGGAAAGTCCACTGGCCCACCGACACCCACGCCAGATCCAAAATTAATTCGGATCGGCCACCGATGCCACAAACCCCTCTTCCCCTCTCTCTGTAGCGTGGGACCCACCGACCGTCCATGCAATACGTCATCCCCTTCCTTTCCTCCGCCACCTTCCTTCCTTGCCGGAGAGATCCCACCGCGCCAGACCTCCCTCCCCTTTCCATTTCCCGAGCCCTCGCATCCCCTATATAAACGCCCTGCCTCGCCGTGCTCCACCCCCCCAAACCCAGTTCCCCTCGCCAAAGCGCCGCCCCCACACCTCGCCGAAGCTCGGCTCCCCACCGAAGCTCCTCGAGCTCATGGCCAGCTCCCCCTTCACCCCACACCCCACCGTCACCACCAATCGTCGCTGGAGGTCCGCCGCCATTGACTGCACCATTCGGACACCACCCTCGACCCCCGTGATGCCGTCCCCGACCACCTCCGGTGCTCCGCCGCCGTAAACCATCGCGAGAGACCTCCGATTCCTCTCTCTAAGCAACACTCCCCTAGACCGTCCGATCTAAATCCAATGCCTAGGATTAGATCATTTAAATCCCCGAACCGGTATCCTCTACAGCTCGGCCGTCCGCTCGTCAACCCCCGCACGCGCACAGTGTAAGCCAATCACCGCCCGCCATGTAGACCCCTATTCGTTAGATTTTGTTTTCCTTTTCTGTTTCTGTTTTTATTTTTGTTATATCTTTTAGGATATTTAGAGTTTTTAATTGATTGTTTTTGCAACAAGTCACAAATTTCATGTAGTTTTTGTCTGTAGTTTTAGTTTTCAAATTTGAACTTTTAAATTTGAATTTTGTTAAATTTTGATCAAATCACTAAAACTTGAATAACTTGAGTTTAAAAACTTATTTTTGAGTGATTCTTTTTGCCACTGTTCGGTATTAGTTAGGTTTATCATCCTGCTTTGTTTGAGAATTTTTAAGATATTTGATTATAGTTTTTAGCAAAAATAGATTCTGTTTAGTTCTTCTTAGATTTAATTAAATTGTTTTTATTTTAGTTTATTTTGATTCTATTTTAGTTTAATTGTTTATTATAGTTTCTTTAGTTTTTGTTGTTCAGCATTATAGTTTCTTTATTTTGATTTATTTTATGTTAATAAAAATATTTTGTTTTGTTTTGTGCTCTATTTTCAATAGGTAAACTTTGTTTTCACCATAAGTTTTGTTTAGTAAAAGGTTTTTGTAGGATTTCTGTTGCACAATTTTTTTTATGGTGAAACACTTCTGTTTTCTAATAAAATTTTAGTATTTTATTTTCTGTTATCTATTTGTTAGTTGCTAAAAACAAATTTTTGTCTTGTTATGTCTTAGTAGAAGTTTTGCCACCAAAAATTTGATAGTCTTCTCCTTGTTTTGATTTCTTTCTTTTGCTAGTGCTATTGATTGTTGTAGTATTATTAGTTTACCTTGCTGTTGTGTAAATTGTATTGTGGTTATGCTTATTGTGTGCTTTGTTTGACTCGTTAGATCATCTGGAGTGTGAGGCTTGTTATCTAGAGTGACTCGAGTACGAGGATCATCAGCAAGGCAAGTCACTTTGATCATGTTTACCTATGTTTTTATATCATTAGTTCTACCGTATCCCCATTTGCATGCAAAGTAGGTAATTTGGAAATTTGGTTACTTGATGTAGTATCATGTGGTAGGCACCCCTCAACCCTTTAATACTTTGGCCCCAGGAAACGTTCATTTAATTTTGCTATGCTATTAGTAGACATGGTTGGTTTTGTGATTCATGAGAGTTGTGAGATAATAATTACAAGACCTACATGATGATCAAGACTTCAAGACTCCAAGTTTTCAACATACCTCTGGGTGGACGATGGTTGAACGGCGCCCTGGAGAAGCCAGTGGTTAGCGTAGGTGTTGCTGGAGAAGTGCCAGTATTCACGCGGAAAGGTCCACCCAGGAACAAAGAGATGGATGGATGCTTCAAGACCCAAGTCTTACCTAGACAGCCACAAGCCATTATGGGCTCTGGCTTGGTTGGATATTGTGGTGACACTGGACAGGCGGTTCTACGAGATGTAGAAGAACGGTAGGAAAGGATGGGCACCGACAGAGGAACCCCTTAGAAGACCTTGTTTTGGTCATCCGTTTGTCAAACACCCTGAAGTGTGAGGAATTCAACGGAGGCGACCAATTCCTGTGGGAACATGTGCAAAACTCTGCAGAGTACTCAAACCTAATCGATTAACCGTGTCCACGGTCATGGACAACTTGAGCCAAAGGAACTGAAACTATCTGGAACTCTCAACGCAAAGAATTATAATGATGTGGGTATTAATGACAACTTGGGTATGAGAATTGTTTGGTGGAACCATCTCATTAATTACCCAACGTTGTAGTAATAACTTCTGTTTGGCCCCTCTCTTGTTGTAGGAAAAATTGGCTTTACGCAAAACTTACTACCCCCACCTGCCATATATGCATATAGAATAGATGATTATTTTTCACCCCTCTCTTTTGTATCATTGCCGGCATATTCCATATGCTGAACTACAAGGCTGCAACATATCATGTTGCAAAGTACTTTTTCGACCAGGAGTAAGGATACGCTCTACGCTCGGTGAGATGCCATTGGAGTCAGATGGACTCAACTACCTTGAAGCTTCCGCAAGATTCTGATTTAGTTTATCTCATGAGTTGGCCTTCAGCCACTTTATTGTAATCCTTATTGTAATAAAGGATTCGATATGAAATTTCGATTAATAAAGTTGTGTGATTTTCCCTTTGATATATACATTGATGTACCGTGGGTGTACCAGCATGATCTTGGGATGGTACGGAAACACCGGAGATTCGACCGTTTCAGGTCAGGTCGCTACAATGCGGCTGGGAAAGAAAAACCCAAAGAGAAAAGGTGGAAAAAGGGCAAAAAGGCAAAATATGGAGGAATCCTAGTCCTACTAGGATTGGAGGAGGAGTCCTCCTCTTCTCCTTGGTTCGGCCGAAGCCTACATGGCTTGGACATTGGGCTAAGCCTCCTCCTCTGTTCCTCCTATATATACTAGAGGTTTTAGGTTTTTTGACACTTCATTTTCAGCCATGTGCTACCCTATTCTCTAGTGCATAGTTTCTCCTCTAGATCGGATTTCTGCAGTGCTTCGACCAAGCCCTGCCGTAATAGCTCCACCACCATCGCCGGAGCACCGTCATACTGCCGCAGAACTCATCTACCTGTCCGCTCCCTCTTGCTCGATCAAGAAGGCAGAGATCGCCATCAAGCTGTATGTGTGCTGAACGCAGAGGTGTCGTCCGTTCGTTGCTTGATCGGGACGGATTTTGATTGGATCACGGGACGCTCGGCAATTTGGATCGCGAAGACATTCGACTACACCAACCATGTTTCTTAACGCTTCCCGCTTAGCGATCTACAATGGTACGTAGATCCACTCTCCTTCTCGTGGATGCTCATCACCATGGATAGATCTTGCATGTGCATAGGAATTTTTTTGTTTCCCATGCAACATTCCCCTACAGTTGTATCAAAGCTAGGTCTATGTGTAGATGAGATCTCGAGTAGAACACAAAGAGTTTGTGGGCGTTGATGCTTAGATTGCTTCCTCCCTTGGTCGTGTATTGGTTTAGCGGTATTGTGGGATGAAGAGGCCCGGACCAACATTACTCGTACGCTTAGGAGAGACCGGTTGCCTGAACAACAACTTATTACATAGATGGCTGGCGGGTGCTAGTTTCTCCTTCTTTAGTTGGATCGGATTCGACAAAGGCGGTCCTTGAGAAGGTTGAAAAACAACTAATGTATCAAGGTTGTGGTTTATGCGTAGGTGAGAATTGTTCTTGCCAGATACCCATAGCAACCACGTAAAACATAAAACAACAATTAGAGGACGTCTAACTTGTTTTTGTAGGGTATGTTGTGATGTGATATGGCCAATTACATGATGTGATATATGTGATTTCTAAGATGATCATGTGTTGTATAGAATATCACAACTTGCATGTCGGTGAGTATGGCAACCGACATGAGCCATATGGTTGTCTGTAATTATTGTATGACCTGTGTGTCAATCATTAAGAGCTATGTAATGCTTTAGGTTATCGCTAAATGGTAGCAATAGTAGTAGAAGCATGATGGGCGCGACAACCCAGATGGCGACACGTTGATGGAGATCAAGATGATGGAGATCATGGTGTCATGCTGGTGACGATGGAGATCATGTTGGTACTTTTGTAGATGGAGATCAAAAGAACAAGTTCATGGCCATATCATGTCACTTATGATTTACATGTGATGTTAATCCGTTTATGCACCTTGTTTTGCTTAGGACGATGGTAGCATTATAAGGTGATCCCTCACTTAAATTTCAATATGAATTGTGTTCTCCCCGAGTGGCTCCGTTGTGAAAGTTCGTCGTGTCAAGACACCACATGATGATCGGGTGTGATAGACTCTACATTCACATGCAACGGCTGCAATCCAGTGTTGCACATACAGAACACTCGGGTTAAACTTGATGAGCCTAGCATGTACAGACATGGCCTCGGAACACAAAAGACTGAAAGGTCGAACATGAGTCATATAGTAGATATGATCAACATGATGATGTACACCATTGAAACCACCTAAATTCACGTGATGATCGGACTTGAGTTGGTGAATTTGGATCGTGTGACACTCAGATGACCTAAGGGATGTCAATTTGAGTGGGGGATTTAGTAATTTGATTAACTAAACTCATTATCCTGAATAATAGTCTAAGTAACCTTTGCATATTTATGTTGTAAATCAATGGCTCGCGTAGTAGCACCCCTGAATTTTCATGCGTTCCTAGAGAAAGCTAAGTTGAAAGATGATGGAAGTAACTTTGTTGACTGGGCCCGTAATCTGAGGATTATCCTCACGGCTTCCCAGAAATCGTATGTCCTTGACGCACCATTTGGTGACGAACCATAAGTCATGTCATCCGAAGACGTTAAGAACGCTTGGGTGGCATGTTCTACAGATTACTCAATAGTTTAGTGTGCAATATTGTCTGGCTTAGAACCGGGACTTCAAAGACGTTTTGAACGTCATCGAGCATATGAGATGTTCCAGGAGTTGAAGTTCATCTTTCAGAAGAATGCCCGGATCGAGAGGTATGAGACCTTCGATAAGTTCTATGCTTGCAAAATGGAGGAGAACGGGTCTATCAGTGAATATATACTCAGAATGTCTGGGTATTTGACTCGTCTAGCGGAGTTGGGAATTGCCCTTCCGACAGAGGCGATCACTGACATTGTTCTTCAATTACTGCCACCAAGTTACGAGAGCTTTGTGATGAACTATAACATGCACTGGATGAAAAAGTCCGTCGCCGAGCTGTTTGGGATGCTAAGAGTCGCTGAGTCTGAAATCCAGAAAGAACATCAAGTGTAGATGGTGAATAAAACCACTAGTTTCAAGAAGAATGGCAAGGGCAAGGGCAAGAAGGATAAAACCAAGAAGGATGGCAAAGCAGTTGCTGCTCCTGTAAAGAAGCCCAAGCATGGACCCAAGCCGGAAACTAAGTTCTTTCATTGCAAGGGAACTGGTCACTGGAAGCGGAACTGCCCCAAGTACCTGGCTGACAAGAAGGCGGCCAACGACAAACAAGGTATATATGATATACATGTTACTGATTTCTAACTTACTAGCTCTGGTTGTAGTGCCTGGGTATTTTATATCGGTTCGGTTGCTCACATTTGCAACTCAAAGCAGGAACTATGGAATAGACAAAGGCTGGCAAAGGACAAAGTGACGATGCGCGTGGGAAATGGTTCCAAGGTTGATGTGATCACCGTCGGCATGCTCTCTCTTTGATTACCACCAGGATTAGCGATGAACCTGAATAATTGTTATTTAGTGCCTGTGTTAATCATGAACATTATATCTAGATCTTGTTTATTGTGAGACGGATACTCATTTAAATCAAAGAATAATGGTTGTTCTATTTATATGAGTAATATCTTTTATGGTCAAGCACCCAATGTGAGGGGTTTATTCATATTGAATATTGATAGTGATGATACACATGTTCATAACCTTGATGCCAAAAGATGTAGAGTTGATAATGATAGTACCACTTTCTTGTGGCACTGCCGTTTAGGTCATATTTGTGTAAAATGCATGAGGAATCTCCATACTGATGGACTTTTGGAGTCACTTGATTTTGAATCACTTGACACATGCGAAACATGCCTCATGGGCAAGATGACTAAACGCCGTTCTCTGGAACAATGGAACGAGCAAGTGACTTATTGGAAATCATACATACTGATTTGTGCGGTCCAATGAGTGTTACAACATGCGGTGGATATCGTTATTTTCTCACCTTCACTAATGATTTAACTAGATATGGGTATATTTACTTAATGAAACACAAGTCTGAAATGTTTGAAAAGTTCAAGCAATTTCAGAGTGAAGTTGAGAATCATCGTAACAAGAAGATTAAATTCCTGCGATCTGGTCGAGGACGTGAATATCTGAGTTATGAGTTTGGCAGCCACTTAAGACAGCGTGGAATTGTTTCACAGTTGACACCGCCTGGAACACCATAGTGTAATGGTGTGTCCGAACATCGTAATCGAACCTTATTGGATATGGTGCGTTCTATGATGTCTCTTGCTGATTTGGCACTATCGTTTTGGGGTTATGCATTAGAGACAACTGCATTCACTTTAAATAGGGCACCATAGAAATCCATTGAGACAACGCCATATGTACTATGGTTTGGCAAGAGGACAAAGTTGTCATTTCTTAAAGTTTCGGGATGTGATGCTTATGTCAAAAGCTTCAGCCTGAAAAGCTGGAACCCGAAGCGGAGAAATGCGTCTTCATATGATACCCGAAAGAGACTGTCGGGTATACCTTCTATCTCAGATCCAAAGAAAAAGTGTTTGTCGCTAAGAACGGAACATTTCTTGAGAAAGACTTTCTCTCAAAAGAAGTGAGTGGGTGGAAAATAGAGCTTGATGAGGTTATTGAACCTTTACTTCAACCAGGGAGTAGCGCAGCACAGAAAGATGTTTCTGTGGAACCTATGATGTTTGAAGAGGAAGTTAATGATGATGATCATGAAGCTTCAGATCAAGTTGCTATTGAACCTGTAGGTCGACAAGGGCGCGTACTGCTCCTGAGTGGTACGACAACCCTATCTTAGAGGAGCAATGATGGGCCCGGATTCTTAGAAATGGTCGGAGGCCATGAAATCCGAGATGGGATCCATGTATGGAAACAAAGTATGGACTTTGGAAGTATTACCTGAAGGGCGAAAGGCCATTCAGAACAAATGGATCTTTACGAAGAAGACGAACGTGTACGATAATGTTACCGTCTATAAAGCTCGGCTTGTGGCAAAGTTTTTTTCCACAAGTTCAAGGAGTTGACTACGATGAGACCTTCTCACCCGTAGCGATGCTTAAGTCTATCAGAATCATGTTGGCAATAGCTGCTTATTTCGACTATGAAATTTGGCAGAATGATGTCAAAACAACGTTTCTCAACGGTTTCCTAGAGGAAGAGTTTTGGCAGAAGGTTTTGTCGATCCTGAGAATGCGGACAAAGTTTGCAAACCCCAGCGATTCATTTATGGGCTGGTGCAAACATCTCAGAGTTGGAATAGGCGCTTTGATGAGGTGATCAAAGCGTTTGGGTTTATACAAGTTTATAGAGAAGCTTGTATTTACAAGAAAGTGAGTGGGAGCTCTATAGCGTTTCTAATTTTATATGTGGATGACATATTGCAGATTGGAAACAATATAGAAATGCTTGAAAGTGTGAAGGAATATTTGAACAAGAGTTTTTCAATGAAGGACCTAGGAGAAGCTGCTTTCATATTAGGCATTAAGATCTATAGAGATAGATCGAGATGCTTAATAGCACTTTCACAGAGCACATACCTTGATAAAGTTTTGAAGAAGTTCAAAATGGATAAGTCCAAAAAGGAGTTCTTCCTGTGTTGCAAGGTGTGAAGTTGAGTAAGACTCAATGTCCAGTGACTGCAGAAGATACAGAAAAGATGAGTGTCATCCCCAATGCTTCAGCCATAGGCTCTATCATGTATGCAATGCTGTGCACAACACATAATGTCAGCCTTGCCATGAGTATGGCCGGAAGGTTTCAAAGTGATCCTGGAATGGAGCACTAGGCGGCGGTCAAGAATATCCTTAAGTACCTGAAAAGGAATAAGGAAATGCTTCTTGTTTAGGGAGGTGATGAAGATTTTATCGTAAAGGGTTACGTCGATGCAAGCTTTGACACTGATTGGGATGACTCTAAGTCAAAAACCGGATATGTATTTATTCTCAACGGGGGAGCGGTAAGCTGGTGCAGTTCCAAGCAAAGCATGGTAGCCGATTCTACGTGCGAAGCGGAGTACATTGCAGCCTCGGAGGCGGCGAAGGCAGGTGTCTGGATGAAGCAGTTCATGACAGATCTTGGAGTAGTGCCAAGTGCAATGAATCCAATGAACATGTTCTGTGACAACACTGGTGTCGTTGCTCCGGCCAAGGAAACAAGGTTTCACAAGAGGACCAGACACATAAAGCAACGCTTCAACTCCATCCGTGATTACATCGAAGAGAAGGACATAAATATTTGCAAAGTGCACACGGATCTAAATGTTGGAGACCTGTTGACTAAAACTCTTCCAAGGGCTAAACATGATCAACACCAGAACTGCATGGGTGTTCGATTCATTACAATGTAAATCACTTAGTGATGTGAACTAGATTATTGACTCTAGTGCAAGTGGGAGACTGTTGGAAATATGTCCTACAGGCAATAAATAAAGTGTTTATTATTATATTTCCTTGTTCATGATAATTGTTTATTGTCCATGCTATAGTTGTATTAATTGAAAACACATTACACTAGACAACACTTTGTCCCTAGTATGCCTCTAGTGAACTAGCTCGTTGATCAAAGATGGTCAAGGTTTCCTAGGCATTGACATGTGATGTTATTTGATAACAGGATGACATCATTAGGAGAAGGATGTGATGGACAAGACCCAAACTACAAACGTAGCATATGATCATGTCAGTTTATTGCTACTGTTTTCTCAATGTCAAGTATATGCTCCTACGACCATGAGATCATGCAACTCACGGACACCGGAGGAGTGCCTCGTTTGTATCAAATGTCACAATGTAACTGGGTGACTATAAAGGTGCTCTACATGTATCTCCAAGGGTGTTTGTTGTGTTGGCATGGATCAATACTAGGATTTGTTACTCCGTGTGATGAAGAGGTATCTTAGGGCCCACTCGGTAATACAACATCATAATTGTAGCGACCCGACCTGGAAAGGTCAAGCCTCTATGTGTTTTGTGCCATCCCTGGATTAGTATGCTGGCACACACAGTATATCAATGTATATATCAAAGTACAATCACATGTAATTAACGTAAAACTGATATATATACCTTATAATCCCAGCGGAAACAGGCAATGGGAGTGGAGTCCCAATAAACACCAACGGCAGGTTAAGTGTAGACCGTAACCCTGAATATTCTCTTACTCATCGAAGAAGAGTATCTACAACACGAGACGTTGCAGCCATGTAGGTCAGCATTTTGAATATGTCGGCGAGTCACAAAAGAGGGGGTGAAAAATAATCATCTATACTATATGCATATATGGCAGGTGTGGCTATAAGTTCAAGTTTTGCGTAAAGCAAATTTTCCTAAAACAAGAGAGGGGTAATGCAGAAATTATTACAACAAAGTTGGTAGATTAATGAGATGGTTCCACCACCCAATTCTCATACCCAAGTTAACAATAATACCTTCATCATTATAATTATTTGTGTTGAGACTTCCTGATTGTAACATCCCAAAATTTCATTTTGGAATGTTATGAAATATAGCTATGCATCGCCATCACATTGTTTGAATGATTGGAATGCTTGAAGTGCTTCCTTTGATATTCTGAAAGGCCACTTTCATTTTTTTTATTTTCTTGTTTCACCTAATTGTAAACCTCTGGAAAAGTTCAAAGAAAAGAGGGGAGTAACATGACACTCCACACCAGGGGCATCTTGGTGAAATATTTGAAGAATAAAACCAGGGGGTCATTTGAAAAATAATTGAAAAAGGACTTAAACTCAAATAGGCAATTTTGTCAAAAACAAAATTATAAAGTATTCAATATGACAGAGGAAAAACTTTCATTAAATAGCATTAATTCTCCTGATCATTTTGATATATATTATTTCCTATGTTTGGAAATGTTTTGAATGCTTTAAATGTGTTTTAAAAGCTCTGGAAATAGAAAACGAATGGACTTATTAGAAACGGGCCGGCCCACAGCCAATAAGACCCGAAACTACTCCGGGTTGGCCACCGACACGCTAACAGCGCGCCTCACCCTCACTGACGCGCCGGACCCACTGTCCGACCGCGGTGTTAGCGCGCTCATCCCTCTCCCCGTGCCCGACGACCTCGCCGGAGATCCCTCCGCCGCGGATCACGCCTCTCATGTCCTCCCCGACCACCGCACCGCTCCTATATAAAGCACCGACCCTCCCCTCTCCGTTCCCCACCCAAGACCCCCATCTCCCTCGCCAGAATGCTGCCCCACGACCTCGCCAGAGTTCGGACGCCGACCGAACCTCCCAAAGCTCGTGCCCATCGCCACACTCACCCCTAGCCCCGGCCGACGCCACCAATCGATGCCGGAGCTTCACCGTCATCGCTTGAGCACCTCGGACGTTGCCCCCGACTACCACACCGTCGCCCCCGACCATCTCCGACCACTGGCCGCCATCGACCTCGCCGGAGACCTCGGCCCCTCCTCTGTAAGCCGCCGCCTCCACACGTAGCCGTCGAATCCGCAGTCAACGATCGAGATTAGATCCATTTAACAAACGAAGCGGTACACGCTAAGTCTCGGCCGTCCGCTCGTTAGCACTCGCACGCACACGGCCTCGGCCAATCACAGCATGCCACGTAGACCCCGTCCGATCGATAGATTTTTTTCTTTTTCTTTTTTGTTTTATAAAACAGAATGTTTTCTGTTTTTGTTTTTATCATATCTTTTAAAATATTTGGTGTTTTTAGTTGATTCTTTTTGCATTAGTTCACAAATTTGTTGTAGTTTATGTCTGTATGCTTAGATTTAAAATTTTAACTTTAAAATGTGAATCTAATCAAATTTGTTTAAATTACTAAAATCTGAATAACTAGAGTTTAAAATTTTATTTTTGAATGAATCTTTTTGCCACTGATTAGTATTAGTAAGACCTATCATCCTGCATAGTTTGGGAATTTTTAGGATAACTTTGATGTGGCTTTGTAACAAAAACAGAATCTGTTTAGTTCTTAATATAGTTTAGTTATTTAAAATTTAAAATTAATTTGAACCTGAACTAAATTAACTTTTGTTAATACTTTTTATTAGGTTCTGTTGTTTCAAACATTTAGGTGACATTATTTAATAATAATAAAAATAATTGTTTAGTTTTATATCCTGTTGTTATAGGAGATCTTTATTTCTTTTCATTAGGTAGAGTTTTATAAAAAAACAATTTAGTTTTACTTTCACAAACTATTTAGATGATTAAATTATGTTTTCTAATAAATAATTTTAGTAATTCTATTCTGTCAAAGTAATATGATGATAATAAAAATGATGATCATAATAATGTTGTTTTGTTTCCTACACTAATGTAATAGGAAATTCTAGTTATTTTCATTTAGTAATGTTTTACAAATTATAAATTTTAGTAGTTTCTCTTTACACAAAAAGTTTAGTAAATTTGATTCTGTTTAATAACAATTTACTTATCTATTTTATTTTATTTTATTTCTTTTCTACTAACTATTGCTTGGTTAGCAAATATAGTTGTTTGTCTTAACGTAGTAGTAGAAGTTTTGACACTAAAAATTTGTGAGTCAAAATTTTGTTTTGATTTCTTTCTCTGGGTTGTTACTATTGAATGGTTTTAGTATGGTTTGTTTAACCTTGTTGTATTGTGTGAATTGTATTGAGTTCACACTTATGGTGTGCTCTTGTTTGATACGTTAGATCATTTGGAGTGCGAAGGTTGTTATCTAGAATCACTAGAGTACGAGGACCATCAGCAAGGCAAGTCACTTTGATCATTTTTCACCATGTTTTTATTGCATTAGTTCTACCAGCTCCCCAATTGCATGCAAAGTAGGTAATTTGGAAACTTGGTTACTTGATGTGGTATCATGTGGTAGGCGCACCTCAACCTTGATACTTGGCCCCGGGAAACATTGATTTCATTTTGCTATGCTATTAGTAGACGGGTTTGGTTGTGTGATTCATGAGAGTTGCGAGGTAATAATTTCAAGACCTGCAAGATGATGAAGACTTCAAGACTCTAAGTTTTCAGCATACCTCTGGGTGGATGATGGTTGAACGGTGCCATGGGGAAGCCAGTGGTTAGCCTAGGTGTTGCTAGGGAAGTGCCAGTATTCACGCGGAAAGTATTCATGCGGAAAGGATGGGCACCGGCGTAGTCTCAGGGAAACCCTTTTGAAGACCATGTTTTCGTCATCCGTTTCTCAAACACCCTGAAGTACGAGAAATCCAACGCAGGCGACCAAATATTGTGGGGAACGTGTGCAAAACTCTGCAGAGTACCCAAACCTAATCGATTAGCCGTGTCCACGGTCATGGACAACTTGAGCCAAAGGAATTGAACTATCTGGAATTCTCAACACAAGGTACTATAATGATGTGGGTGATAATAACTTGGGTATGAGAATTGGTTGGCGGAACCATCTCATTAATCAACCAACATTGTAGTAATATCTTTTGCTTTGTCCCCTCTTGTTATAGGAAACTTTTGCTTTATGCAAAACTTACCACCCCCCTACCATACTTGCATATAGAATAGATGATTACTTTCTCCCTTTCTCTTTGGGTGACTAGGTCAGCATATTCAATATGCTGACCTACACGGCTGCAACGTATCATGTTGCAGAGTACTTTTCCGACCAGGAGTGAGGATCACGCTCTACGCTCAGTGAGATGCCCTTGGAGTCGGAGGGACTCAACTACCTCGATGCTTCCGCAAGACTTTGATTCAGTTTGTCTCATGAGTTGGCCTTCAGCCACTTTATTGTAATGCTTATTGTAATAATGGACTCGATATGAGATTTCGATTAATAAATGTTGTGTGATTTCCCTTTGATATATACATTGATGTACCGTGTGTGTACTAGCATGATCTTGGGATGGTACGGAAACACCAAAGATTCGACCTTTGAGGTTGGGTCGTTACAGAAATGGTATCAGAGCACGCGCTGACCATAGGACGTAACCCCTAGGATTGGAAAAGCCTTAGGATCAATATTATTCTTATGTCTTTAAAAACCCGATATTCTCAACTGCTCATTTCTGACTTCTCTCTGATTTATTTCAACTTTTCTAGATGGCCACCTTCGCCCCAGTTCGTTTCACGGAGTTTTGTCAGCCTAACGCTACCATGCCTTTTGGCAAAGAGCTGATACAGATCATCAAGGACTTAAGGATTGCTCTGCGAACCATCATCGGGAATGCGATCATGTCTTACCCTCAAGACTATCGTTACAGGATCGAAGTGCATATCCCCGGAAGGACTTTTGGTTATCGTACAGAGCCTCTCGACTTCAAGTTTCTGCCACCCAGCTGGATTCTTGGGAGGAACATGGCGATACACCGTTCCCTCGGACGTATTCAGGAGGAATACAGGGGTGGTCCCATTTCACCAGGAGTCAGTATGGTTTGTCGCAGGGATGTCAATGGAAATATCATTACCACCCCCACTGAAGACTCCAACATTTCCTATATCCAGACCTTGTAGACTCACATCAGGACTCTGGAGCTTCACATACGTGCTGACACAAAGACGATCAAGAAGCTGATGAACCGCGAGCTTGACCTCGAGGGTGACCTACGGGAAGCCAAGTACGAGCATGAGCATGAAGCGAAGGATCTCTTGAAGAGGATCGAGAAGCTAAACACTCGCGTTTCAACTCTGGAGGAACAGCTAGACATGGGAAAAAACCTTCACCCTGAAGGAGATATTGCACCGTTGATCAGCAACGATGATGATTATGAGGAGAGTACCACCGGAGAACCCACTACCATGTACTTCTGAAGGGAACCTTAGTCATGCCCCCCATGTATCTTACATTTTTTCAACGTTAAAGCATAGGTTGATGCTTAGCTTGATTTGAGACTTGTATCTCGCTGTTTGAACCTTGAGTTGAATAAGTGAATGAGTGTTTGGAGTGATATGTTTGTTGCATTGCATATGGGTAGTGAATTTTCTTGTAGGCCTTTGTTCTATTCTAATTCTCATCCCTCTGAAAACAGCAAGATGCCTCCTCGACATGAACCCAAATTCACCTTTCCTCCGGAATTCACGCAACTCCTCCAGCAGCAGAATGCCCTGATGCAATTGTTGATCCAGAATCAGACCAACCATCCGAACAACACCCACAACAACAACCCTCCACCTCAGGGTGACAACCTCACCCATTTTCTGAGGCTGAGACCACCAACTTTCTCTAGCAGCACTAAGCCCATTGTGGCAGATGATTGGCTCTGCAAGATGGAGAGAGAACTCATCACTGCTGGATGCACTGCGGCTGAAAAGGTGCGTTTTGCCGCACATCAACTTGAGGGACCCGCAGCTCCATGGTGGGAGAATTACACCACCACATACCCCATTGCAGATGTGACTTGGGAGCAGTTCAAGTTAGCTTTCCGCACCGCTCATGTCTCAACTAGAGCCATGAGTCTGAAGAAGCGTCAGTTTCGCAACTTACGCCAGGGAAGTCGCTCCATAGCCTAGTATGTGGATGAATTCAGCACATTGGCACGTTATGCACCAGGAGACGTGGCCAATGATGCAGCCAAGCAGGAGAAGATCCTGGAAAGACGCAATGATGAGTTGAGTGTGCAATTTATGGTAGCAACCTTCAACAACTACCAGGATCTCTTAGACAAGGCCCTCATCTTGGAGGGGAAGCAACAGCAAATCGAGAACCGCAAGAGGAAGAATGCACATGGGAAGTCTCACTCTGGTGCTCATCAGAAGCCCTGCTACTCCCCGTACCCTGGGAATACCGGATCAGGAACCAGTAAGTATGGAGGACACAGTCATGTCGTGCACAACCATGGAAGCCACAACCATGGAGGCCACAACCATGGAAGCCACAACCATGGAGGCAATGGGAATAATCGTCCCAGCACTGGCAACTCCAAGAATAGGAATGGAAACGGGAATGGCAACCAGCACCGTCTCGTCCCAGCTCAGAAGGATCTGAACCATGTCACCTGCTTCAAGTGCTAGAAGACCGGGCACTATGCCAATGATTGCCCTCAGAACAAGACGGTTAATGAAAATGGCAACAACAATAGCAATTCAGCAGCGAAGAAGCCCAACCATTTTCCCCGTGCTCAAGTAAACCACATTGATATGGAGGAAATCTATGACCAGCCAGAGACTGTGGTTGGTAAGTTCCTTTTGAACTCCCGTTCAGTTACGATACTTTTTGATTCCGGTGCAACTCATTCATTCATATCAAGGGTAGTTGTGGAAAAGTACGGTTTACCCACCAAAACCCTTAGTCAACCCATTAAGGTTAGTTCTCCAGGAGGCATGATGTTGCCAGGTATAGGATGCCACGCCTTGAAACTCAATATAGGAAAACACGTTTTTCCCACCGACATCTTCATCTTAGAATCCCAGGGATTGGATGTAGTCCTAGGCATGGATTGGATTACCAAGTATGAAGGAAACCTGGATTGCCCCAACAAATCTATTTTGCTCACCACTTCCGAGAACAAGAGAATTAAGTATGTATCCCGATGCACATAGATGAGTGCTCATTTAAATTCTCTCACAGGAGTTGTTCAGGAGGAAGTACCAGTGGTATAAGATTTTCTAGATGTATTTCTGGAAGAATTACCAGGCATGCCACTAGATAGAGAAATTGAGTTTCTGATAGAGTTACTGCCAGGAACAGCCCCAATTTCCAAGAGACCCTATCAGATGCCCGCAAATGATTAAATAGAAATCAAGAAGCAGATTAAGGAGTTATTGGACAAAGGGTATATTCGCCCAAGTTCTTCACCTTGGGGAGCCCCAGTTCTATTGGTAGAGAAGAAGAATAAAACCTTGAGGATGGTAGTCGATTATCGTGCATTGAACGAGGTGACTATCAAGAACATGTACCCTCTGCCGATGATTAATGACTTGTTTGATCAGCTAGTGGGAGCCAAAGTGTTCTCCAAGATCGACCTTTGATTAGGGTATCACCAGTTGAATATTCATTAACAGGATATACCAAAAACAGCTTTCACCACAAGGTATGGCTTGTATGAGTATACCGTCATGTCATTTTGTTTGACAAATGCACCTGCCTATTTCATGAGTTTGATGAACAAAGTAATCATGGAATACCTGGTCAAGTTTGTCATGGTGTTCATCGATGATATTTTGATATTCTCCAAGAATGAAGAAGAACACAAGGAACACTTGCGTTTAGTTCTTGAGAAGCTTAGAGAGCATCAGTTATATGCTAAGTTTAGCAAATCTGAATTTTGGCTGACGGAAGTCAGATTCCTTGGACACATTATTTCCGGAGATGGAATAGCAGTGGATCCCGCTAAGGTTGAAGCAGTCACCGAGTGGAAATCACCCACCTCAGTTAAGGAGATCTGCAGTTTCCTCGGACTTGCCGGATATTACCGGAGGTTCACTGAGAATTTCTCAAAGATTGCCAAGCCCATGGCGGCGTTGTTGAAGAAACAGTCTAAGTATATTTGGACTGAGGAATGCGAGACCAGTTTCCAGGAGTTGAAGAAACGTTTGGTCACAGCCCTAGTTTTGATCCTGCCAAATATTCGAAAGGATTTCCAGGTTTATTGTGATGCATCACGTCAAGGACTTGGAGGAGTACTCATGCAGGAGGGAAAAGTTGTAGCTTATGCATCTAGAAAACTATGACCTCATGAGTTGAACTACGCCACCCATGATCTGCAGTTAGCAGCCATAGTGCACGCACTCAAGACTTGGAGACATTTCCTCGTCGGGAACAGTTGTGATGTTTACACTGATCACAAGAGCCTGAAGTATATCTTCACGCAGAAGGAATTAAACCTCAGACAGAGGAGATGGCTAGAGTTAATCAAGGACTATGACATGAGATTACACTACCATCCAGGAAAGGCAAATGTTGTAGCAGATGCCTTGAGCCGGAAGAGTTATGTGAACACACTCATAGCGGGAGGATTACCCAAGGAGTTAGCCGGTGATCTCAGAGAGCTCCGGCTAGAGATAGTTCCAAGAGGATATGTTGCCACACTAGAGATCCAGTCCACCTTGACTGAAAGAATCCGGGAAGCCCAGAAGTCAGACAAGGAGATAGCTGAGATAAAACAGAGAATGAAGGGTGGAAAGGCTAAAGGTTTTCATGAGGATGAACAAGGGACACTATCGTTCGAGAACCGAATCTATGTTCCTAACGACCCAGAGCTCAGGAAGTTGATACTTCATGAAGCCCATGATTCACCTTACTGGATACTCCCAGGAAACTCCAAGATGTATCTGGATCTGAAGGAAAGTTACTGGTGGACAGGGATGAAGAAGCATATTGCCGAACATGTTGCTGTATGCGATGTTTGCCAGCGAGTAAAAGCACAACATCAGAAACCAACAGGGTTACTCCAACCTTTGCCGATACTGAAATGGAAATGGGATAAGCTTGCTATGGACTTCATCATAGGATTACCCAGGACCCGTTCCGGTTATGATTCCATCTGGGTAGTGGTCGATCGCTTGACCAAGGTGGGTCATTTCATTCCAGTGAAAACCACCTATACTAGTGCTAAGTTAGCTAAGATATATATGACCAGGATCGTGTGTCTGCATGGAGTTCCGAGGAGTATTGTGTCAGATAGAGGAACCTAGTTTACCTCAAAGTTTTGGCATCAACTACATGAAACTTTGGGAACGAGGCTAGAGTTCAGTACAACTTTTCATCCGCAGACCGATGGACAGACTGAGAGAGTCAACCAGATTCTGGAGGACATGTTGAGAGCTTGTGCGCTAGACTATGGGTCTAGTTGCGATGACAACTTACCCTACGCAGAATTCTCATACAACAACAGTTATCAGTCCAGTCTGAAGATGGCCCCTTTAGGAGCTTTATACGGAAGGAGGTGTCGAACACCATTGATGTGGGACGGTGTTGGAGACCTAAAACTTTTTGGTCCCGACCTTATCCAAGATTCCGAAGAGAAGGTGAAGTTAATACGTGACAGACTCAAGATAGCTCAATCCCGGCAGAAGAGCTATGCGGACAACAAACGCAAGGAAGTGACGTACGAAGTAGGAGACCAAGTATACCTTCGTGTGTCCCCAGTTCGAGGAATCAAGAGGTTTGGTGTCAAAGGAAAGTTAGCACCCAGATTTATAGGCCCCTACAAAATTCTTGAACGTAGAGGCGAAGTTGCCTATAAGATGGAATTGCCGGAAGGATTGTCCGGAGTTCATGATGTCTTCCATGTTTTCCAGTTGAAGAAATGCCACGCTGAGATGGCTGATATCCCTTTGAGAGACACAGTGCCCCTAGAGGCCATACAACTTTACAGTGACCTGACCTACGAGGAGAAGCCCGTCAGAATCCTCGAGACTACCAATAGTGTTACCCGTAGCAGGATCATCAAGTTCTGTAAAGTTCTGTGGAGTCACCACACCGAGGAAGAGTCCACATGGGAGCGTGAAGAAGATCTTCGTAGAGACCACACGCACCTATTTTCTAGCCAACACGAATCTCGAGGGAGAGATTCATCTTAAGGTGGGTAGGTTTGTAACATCCCAAAATTTCATTTTGGAATGTTATGAAATATAGCTATGCATCATCATCACATTTCATTGGTTGAAGTGCTTCCTTTGATATTCTGAAAGGCCACTTTCATTTTTTTATTTCCTTGTTTCACCTATTTGTAAACCTCTCGAAAAGTTCAAAGAAAAGAGGGGAGTAACATGACACTCCACACCAGGGGCATCTTGGTGAAATATGTGAACAATAAAACCAGGGGGTCATTTGAAAAATAATTGCAAAAGGACTTAGACTCAAATAGGAAATTTTCTGAATTTTTTTTAAGTATTCAATATGACAGAGGAAAAAATTTCATTAAATAGCATTAATTCTCCTGATCAGGTTGATATATATTATTTCCTATGTTTGGAAATGCTTTGAATGCTTTAAATGTGTTTTAAAAGCTCTGGAAATAGAAAACGAATGGGTTTATTAGAAACGGGCCGGCCCACAGCCATTAAGACCCGAAACTACTCCGGGTTGGCCACCAACACGCTAACAGCGCGCCTCACCCTCACTGACGCGCCGGACCCACTGTCCGACCGCGGCGTTAGCGTGCTCATCCCTCTCCCCGCGCCCGACAACCTCGCCGGAGATCCCTCCGCCGCGGATCACGCCTCTCATGTCCTCCCCGACCACCGCACCGCTCCTATATAAAGCACCGACCCTCCCCTCTCCGTTCCCCACCCAAAACCCCCATCTCCCTCGCCAGAACGCTGCCCCATGACCTCGCCAGAGTTCGGACGCCGACCGAACCTCCCAAAGCTCGTGCCCATCGCCACACTCACCCCTAGCCCCGGTCGATGCCACCAATCGATGCCGGAGCTTCACCGTCGTCGCCTGAGCACCTCGGACGTTGCCCCCGACCACCTCCGACCACCGGCCGCCGTCGACCTCGCCGGAGACCTCGACCCCTCCTCTGTAAGCCGCCACCTCCACCCGTAGCCGTCGGATCCGCAGTCAACGATCGAAATTAGATCCATTGAATAAATGAACCGGTACGCGCTAAGTCTCGGTCGTCCGCTCGTTACCACTCGCACGCACACGGCCTCGGCCAGTCACAGCATGCCACGTAGACCCCGTCCGATCGATAGATTTTTTTCTTTTTCTCTTCTGTTTTATAAAACAGAATGTTTTCTGTTTTTGCTTTTATCATATGTTTTAAAATATTTGGTGTTTTAGTTGATTGTTTTTGCATTAGTTCACAAATTTCTTGTAGTTTATGTCTGTATGCTTAGATTTCAAATTTCAACTATTAAATTAGAATCTAATCAAATTTGTTTAAATTACTAAAATCTGAATAACTAGAGTTTAAAATTTTATTTTTGAATTAATCTTTTTGCCACTGATTAGTATTAGTTAGACCTATCATCCCACTTTTAGGATAAATTTGATTAGGGTTTTTAACAAAAACATAATCTGTTTAGTTCTTAATATAGTTTAGTTATTTAAAATTTTAAATTAATTTGGACTTGAAATAAATTAACTTTTGTTAATAGTTTTCATTAGGTTCTGTTCTTTCAAACATTTAGGTGACATTATTTACTAATAATAAAAATAATTGTATAGTTTTATATCCTATTGTTATTGGAGATCTTTATTTCTTTTCATTAGGTAGAGTTTTATAAAAAACAATTTAGTTTTACTTTCACAAACTGTTTAGATGATTAAATTATGTTTTCTGATAAATAATTTTAGTAATTCTATTCTGTCAAAGTAATATGATGATAATAACAATGATGATCATAATAATGTTGTTTTGTTTCCTAATCTAATGTATTAGGAAATCTAGTTATTTTCAGTTAGCAATGTTTTACAAATTATACATTTTTGTAGTTTATCTTTACACAAAAAGTTTAATAAATTTGATTCTATTTAATAACAATATATTTTTATTTTTTATATTTCTTTTGTACTAACTAATGCTTGGTTAACAAATATAGTTGTTTGTCTTAAAGTAGTATTTGAAGTTTTGACACTAAAAATTTGTGAGTCAAAATTTTGTTTGATTTCTTTCTCTCGATTGTTACTATTGAAAGGTTTTAGTATGGTTTGTTTAACCTTGTTGAATTGTGTGAATCGTATTGTGTTTATGATTATGGTGTACTCTTGTTTGATACGGAGTGCGAAGCTTGTTATCTTGAATCACTCGAGTACGAGGACCGTCAGCAAGGCAAGTCACTTTGATCATTTTTCACCATGTTTTTATTGCATTAGTTATATCATCTCCCCAATTGCATGCAAAGTAGGTAATTTGGAAACTTGGTTACTTGATGTAGTATCATGTGGTAGGCACACCTCAACCTTGACACTTGGCCCCGGGAAACGTTGGTTTCATTTTTCTATGCTATTAGTAGACGGGTTTGGTTGTGTGATTCATGAGAGTTGTGAGGTAATAATTTCAAGACCTGCAAGATGATCAAGACTTGAAGACTTCGAGTTTTCAACATACCTCTGGGTGGATGATGGTTGAACGGCGCCCTAGGGAAGCCAGTGGTTAGCCTAGGTGTTGCTGGGGAAGTGCCAGTATTCACGCGGAAAGGTCCACCTAGGCACAAAGAGATGGATGGATGCTTCAAGACCAAAGGCTTACCTACACAGCCACAAGTCAATATGGGCTCTGGCTTGGTTGGACACTGTGGCAACCCTAAACTGTCGGTGCTACGAGATGTAGACGACCGGTAGGAAAGGATGGGCACCGGCGTAGTCTCAGGGAAACCCTTTCGAAGACCATGTTTTGGTCATCCATTTCTCAAACACCCTGAAGTGCGAGAAATCCAGTGGAGGCGACCAAATCTTGTGGGGAACGTATGCAAAACTCTACAGAGTACCCAAACCTAATCGATTAGCCGTGTCCATGGTCATGGACAACTTGAGCCAAAGGAACTGAACAATCTGGAATTCTCAACACCAGGTACTATAATGTGTGGGTGATAATAACTTGGGTATGAGAATTGGTTGGCGGAACCATCTCATTAATCAACCAACATTGTAGTAATATCTTTTGCTTTTCCCCCTCTTGTTATAGGAAAAATTTGCTTTACGCAAAACTTACCACCCCTTACCATCCTTGCATATAGAATAGATGATTACTTTCTCCCTTTCTCTTTGGGTGACTTTGCCAGCATATTCAATATGCTGACCTACACGGCTGCAGGGTATCATGTTGCAGAGTACTTTTTTGACCAGGAGTGAGGATTACGCTCTACGCTCAGTGAGATGCCCTTGGAGTCGGATGGACTCAACTACCTCGATGCTTCCGCAAGACTTTGATTTACTTTGTCTCATGAGTTGGCCTTCAGCCACTTTATTGTAATTCTTATTGTAATAAAGGACTCGATATGAGATTCCGATTAATAAATATTGTGTGATTTCCCTTTGATATATACGCCCTCCGTTCCTTTATATAAGGTGTATTTGTTTTTTCAATAGTCAAACAAGGTCATGTTTGACCAACTTTTTAGAAAATAATATGAATATTCACAATACAAAATTTATACCATTTGATCCGTCATGAAAAGTAGTTTCATATTTTACCTATTTGGTATTGTGTATGTCATTAGTTTATTTTATAATCTTGGTCAATTATTTAAATGGTTGACTTACACGGAAAACAATACACCTTATATTCTGGAATGGAGGGAGTACATTGAAGTACCGTGTGTGTACCAACATGATCTTGGGATGGTACGGAAACACTGGAGATTCGACCTTTCAGGTCGGGTCGCTACACTGATAATTTCAGTTCCTTTGGCTTAAGTTGTCCTGGACTGTGGACACGGCTAATCGATTAAGTTTGAGTACTCTGCAGAGTTTTGCACACGTTCCCCAAAAGATTTGGTTGCCTCTGGTTAATTCCTTGCACTTTAGGGTGTTTGAGAAATGGATGGCCAAAACATGGTCTTCTAAGGGGTTCCTCTGAGACTCTGTCGGTGCCCATCCTTTCCTACCGTTCTTCTACATCTCGTAGCCCCGGCTGTCCAGATTCACCACAATATCCAACCAAGCCAAAGCCCAAAATGACTTGTGGCTTTGTAGTCAAGCCTCGGGTCTTGAAGTATCCATCCATCTCTTTGTGTCTGGGTGGACCTTTCCGCGTGAATACTGGCATTTCTCCAGCAACACCTAGGCTAACCACTGGTTTCTCCAGGGCGCCGTTCAACCATCATCTACCCAGAGGTATATTGAGTCCTTGAAGTCTTGAAGTCTTGATCATAATGCAGGTCTTGAGATAATTAATTAACTTCACAACATTCATGAATCTCACAACCAACACCGTCTAGTAAACTGTAGCAATTGTGAAGTAACGTCCCTTCCCAGGCAATGGTAACAGGGTGTTGGGTTTCTCCTACCTCATGATACTACTACAAGTTCAAGCCCAATGACCTACTGGATATGTGATGGAAAGATTGATTCTAATGCCAATAAAACATAGGTAATATAAGATGATCAAAGTGAACTTTCCTGGTGAGATTGATGAAGAATAATATTGCTCTCAGAAATAACTTGCTAGACTATTCGTCACTCTCCGATAAAATCTATAATAATCAACCATTGCATTTATATAAGCAATTATACTTGAAATCAATTCTAACACACAAGAATAACGCAAGAGTAAACACCAAAGGGTTGAGATGAAGGAAATACTTAAGACAAAAGTTAAAATCAAAACTTCATCAAATCAAACAAAAGTGGTTTTCCCCTACAAATGATTTTATTTTCAAAGGCAACAAAACACTAACAAAGTAAAATCCAACAAAAGTGTTTTGGGAAAGCATTTTTTTACTATTAACAAGAATCACTTTTGAGGTACAACTAGAACTATGAAACAACTCAGTAACAACATAAGTTTCTAACTACTAGAACAATCAGCAAGAAAACACTAAGAAGATAATAGATTTTAGAACAAATAATTAACAGAAAGTATTTTCTCATAAATCTTTATTTAGCAAAAAGAACTAATTGAATAGATTTTATAAAAATTCTCCTTTTGATATAAAACAAGTTCATCCTTGGCTTAAACCACAAACAGTCTCAACTATATTACAAATTGTTTCTGGTCTAAACTTAGATTAACAGAAAATCAAACTTATTAAACAATTTGTGGAAACTATTTTCAAATAGTAGATCAAACTAGTAATGAAAATCAAATTGCAAGTTATAATTGAACTAGAATTGATTTTCATGAAATCAACTAAAAAAATAATATTTGTTTGAAGGGCTACTGTTATCTAACAGAAAAATTTATAAAATCTATCAACAAATATAAAAGGAAATAAATTGAAACAATTTTAAAACAAAACAAATATAAAGAAACCTAAAAGAACTAAACAGAACCTATTTTTGCATGAAACCCTAATTTAAACTATTGTCAAAATTAGCAGGTTCTACCTACTGATAACTAAGATCACCATTGACCCATAGCAAAAAGAATCAACTCAAAATATTTTTTTTAAATCAAGATATTCAGAAAATAATATTTAAATCAAATCTGTTTGAATTCAAATTTAAATTATTCAAATATGGTAAAACTCTATATATACAGAAACTACAATTTTTTTAACATGATGCAAAAAAATCAAATTAAAATAATTAAAAACATAAAAGATATGAGTAAAACAAAAACAGAACTATTCTGTTTTTAAAATAGAAAACAGAAAAAGAAAAAATTTGACTAACGGAGAGGGTGCTAAGTGGTGTTCTCTGATTGGCTAAAGTGTGTGCGCTTTCTAACGATTCGAGCGGATGACCGACTCTTAACAGAAAAAACGGTTCGGCTAAATGACTAAATAAAAACCCGGTCGGTTTATTTAATCTGAACTGAAGAGGTACGGGGGATCTAATCCTAACCATTCAATAGCTATCGAACGATCGAGGAGGGCTCCGGTGACTTACAGAGGAGGAGGGGAGCTCTGGCGATGCTCCGGCGACGTCCGAGGCAGCGAGGTCGACGGGGACTTCGCTTCGGGGTTCCTCCACCGTGTCTGATGGCACCGGTCGACGCGGCCGAGGACAGCGATTCGTCTGGGGGCGCTGAAATGGCTCGGGGACGCTGGTGTCGATGGCGGCGAGCTCGAAGGCGGCGGCGGCGCTCGGGTGACGACGGAGGGGTGTCTCCGATAGGTGCGGGGCTCGGGCGAAAGGATGGGGAGGTGTAGGCGAGCGAGGCAGAGCGGTTGGTGTTGAGTGCGGTGGGTCGGGAGGTCGGAGTGGAGCGGCAGGAGGGCAATGGCGCGGCGGCGGCGCTTGGGCTCCGGTGAGAAATGGCGGCGAGGAGAGGTGTAAGGCAGCAGGATTAGGGGGGATGGGTCGCGGGCGAGGCAGGCTTTTTATAGGCAGCCTCATGGTTGTCCGAAAGGAAAGAGAGGGGAGATCCGGCGGATCCACCGGCTCCGACGATGGAAGGGAAGGAGGATGGAGAAGAAGGAAGGTGAGCGTCGGGAGGGGGCTGTCGGTCGGAGGGGCCTGCGCGTTAGAGGGAGAGGGAAAGGGTGCACGGCGTCGGGGGCCGATCCGAAGGATATTCGGATCCGTTCTGGATCCGGATCGGGCCAGATTCGGTAGGTGGGCTGCGGTGGGTTTCCTAAATATGTAAATTTTCCTTTCAAAAATACCCCTGATATGGAGTGTCATGTTACTCCTCTCAAAATCTTGTCAAGGGTATTTGAATTCTTTCAGAATTTAAAATGGAACCAAATATGAAATTTATTCCAAAAAGAATAATTCAGAGATTTTCAAATTCCTTGTTTATGTAGAAGTCATGTTTTCTTCTCTCACCGATTTGAAAAGTATTGATTTGAAATCAATCACAAAGGGGAAAGTCATTTTATTCCCTCTCATTCAAAAGTTTTCAAAAGGGTCAAATTTCACTCAATTCAATCACTCAAGCAAACAAACACTCATTCTAATATTTATTAGAACATTCCAAAATTTGGGATGTTACCACAATAAGCCTTGCAAGCAATGTGACTAAGTGTTAGTCACGGGATCTTGTATTATGGAACGAGTAAAGAGACTTTGCAGTAATGAGGTTGAATTAGGTATGGAGATACCGACGATCGAATCTCGGGCAAGTAACGTACCGAAGAAGAAAGGGAACATCATACTGGATTAACTGAATCGTTGACATAGAGGTTCGACCAATAAAGATCTTCGTAGAATATGTAGGAACCAATATGGGCATCCAGGTCCCGCTATTAGTTATTAACGTAGAGGTGTCTCGGTCATGTCTACATAGTTCTCGAACCCGCAGGGTCTGCACACTTAAGGTTTGGTGACATTTCGGTAGTATAGAATTATGTATGGTCGTGACCGATGGTTTTTAGGAGGCCCGGATGATATCCCGGACGTCACGATGAGCTCCGAAATGGTCCGGAGGTAAAGATTGATATATAGGAAGTCCTGTTTTGGTCGCCGAAAAAGTTTCGGGCTCATCGGTAGTGTACCGGGAGTGCCAGTAGTGTATCGGCATACCATCGGGAGGGGTAGTTCGACCCAAGAGGCTACATGGGTTGTGGGAGAGTTAATACCAGCCCTTAGTGGACGGGTGGAAGTCCCACACAAGGCCCATGCGGCTGGGAAATAAAAGCCCAAAGAGAAAAGGTGGAAAAAAAGGCAAAACGGCAAAATAGGGAGGAATCCTAGTCCGACTAGGATTGGAGGAGTCCTCCTCTCCTCCTTGGTTCGGCCGAAGCCTACATGGCTTGGACCTTGGGCCAAGCCTCCTCCTCTCTTCCTCCTATATATACTAGAGGTTTTAGGGTTTTTGGTACTTGATTTTCAGCCACGTGCTACCGTATTCTCTAGTGAATAGTTTCTCCTCTAGATCGGATTTCTGCAGTGCTTAGGCCAAGCCCTGCCTGAATAGCTTCAAGACCATTGTCGGAGCGTCGTCACGTTGCTGGAGAACTCTTCTACCTCTTTGCCCCCTCTTGCTAGATCAACAAGGCGGTTTCCCATGCAACATCACCTACACTCAGGAGCCTAACCGAACCCATAGCCCCTTGCCCTTGGACCGTCCGTGGTTTTTGGTCGGCCCAACGGAGGTTGAGGTATGCGTGGGCAAGGCCCTGCCGACACAGAGCATCACATCAAGCAAGAAGGAAACAAGGTGAAGGAATCAATCATGCAGTCCAACAGTTATTACAAGCAATAGAAGTTTTTGCAAACACAAATGATTTTAACGCCTAAACGAGGCACGATGTGCATTGCAGGAAAGGAGCAGGAGGATGGAGTCAAGAGGAACTGCCACCTCCATTCGATCCACCCTTAGAGGACTCTTCATCGACATCCCTGGCGTCATCTTCCCTGCCGCCAGCTTCAGCAGCATTTGGAGGCGGAGGAACCGTGACGCAGATGAACTTCCTTACCAGCGTCTCTAAGAGGCCCCTCACCACTATTGTGGCGCCTGCGCGGACCTCAGGGGCGACAAGGAGGATCATGGAGTCGAATTCAATCCCAGTCTCACGAAGATGAAGATGGCTGAAGACGCGCATCGCGGCTTCAGAAAAGTGGTCGCGGCACTCACTATCCAAGACCCAATCCACCTTGACGATGGCGCCCTCCAGCGCTTCGACAAGCTTCAAACCAAGCATTGCGAAGCCGCCTTCCGACGTGGCTAGAGGCTCTGCCAATCCATATCGACAGAGGGCATGGAGCGCCTTGCGAAGCTTGAGCTTGACGGTAGGGAAGGCGCTCAGCTCTGCGGCCTTTTTCTCCTCGGATGCAGCGATAGTTTTCTCCTTGGTGTCAAGAAGGATGTCCATCGAAGCAATCTCCTAGTCCTATGCATCCAGGCGCTCTCTCTCTATGTCCTAGCTATTCGCCACTTGAGACAGCTCGGTTTCCCAAGCGGCAAGCCTGGCCTCGTGGGCTTCGAGGTCTTCCATCCGCTGACGAAGTTGAACCGCAAGCTTGGCATGTTCTTCATGGAAGGTCTTGAAATGGGACTCCACCTTTTCGCATGAGGCACGAGCAGCCGCGGCATCCTCATCGCCCTTTGCTGCGGTAGCCGCAGCCTGACCCCACATCGCCATCGCTGCGGCATCGGCCCGGAGCGACCCTGAGAGGAGCTTTAGGCGTCCGCTCGCGAGGCGACCGCCGACACTCCCGAAGGAGTCACAAACCTGACCCAAAGTAGCGAAGGCCCTGTCAAGGACGTCGTGGCCATGTATCGGAAGCATTAGGGTCTCCCCCTGAGGAGTCCCCAACATGGTCGTGGGGGGGCCCTCGGGGAAGTGGCGCCACGAGGGAGAGGAGGCTCCGGAGGCCGCTCGGCGACCGCGGACACGGACGAATTGGCGGGCAGCAAGCCCTCATGGGTTGGTACTCCAGACATTGGCGTCACCACGCCCCCAAGGGTAGGAGTGATCACGTCAATAAGCATCGGGGCCTCAGGGGGCTCGGGAAAGGTGGCCTGAGATGGTCTCCTCGCATGCCCTCTCTTCTTCAATAGCAGATGGCGGCGTCTTGGCAAGGGCAGGTGGCGCGTTGGGAGTCGCCTTCGGCTTAACGTCTGCCTTCTTCTTCCGCCTCTTCAACATAGCGACATCCCTGGTCACCAAGCAAGGGGAGGTCAGCAATGCACAAGCCATAGACATGTGAGACAAGCCAAGTCGGGTCGTTTACTCGTCGAGGTCGATCCACTTCCTCTTCTTTTCCTTCCTGGCAACGACGGGGGCACCCGAGCTCCCCATCGAAAAACCACCTTTCTCAGGGCAAGCACGAACCCCTGTCCCCCTTCAGAATTGGCCGTTGTGAGATCCCTTCCCGCCATTGCAACAAGGGAAGAGGACCCAGGCCACCGCTATATATAGAGGGTAGGCTGCTTCTTAGAGGAGGACGGGATCCACAAACTCCACCATTCACCTACCATCAAACTACAAGGAGCCTTGAACACCACCGAGAGCCCTTAGGAGGCTCCAAAACACTATACTTGTTCATCGAACTCACCTCCGGGAGAGGCAATCCACCAAAGGCAGGAGTAGGATATTACGGTTCGCAGCGGCCCGGACCTGGGTAAACTATCGTGTCGTTCTCTTCCTCGTCATCGCGCGAGTTCTTTGTTGTGTTCTTCGAGTGGCGAGCTAGGTTGGACGAGGCCATGGGGAGATCTTCGCCCACGCCCTTGTGTTCGAATCTTAAGGGTTTTGTGGAGCCCAAAACCAACAATTCTGAATCACTTGACACATGTGAACCATGCCTCATTGGCAAGATGACTAAAACGCCGTTCTCTGGAACAATGGAACGGGCAAGTGACTTGTTGGAAATCATACATACTGATGTTTGTGGTCCAATGAGCATTGAGGCGCATGGTGTATATCGTTATTTTCTAACCTTCACTGATGACTTAAGTAGATATGGGTATATTTACTTAATGAAACACAAGTGTGAAACGTTTGAAAAGTCTAAGCAATTTCAGAGCGAAGTTGAGAATCACTGTAGCAAGAAGATTAAATTCCTACGATTTGATCGAGGAGGAGAATAACTGAGTTATGAGTTTGGTAGTCACTTAAGATAGTGTGGAATTGTTTCATAATTGACACCGCCTAGAACACCACAACATAATGGTGTGTCCGAACGTCGTAATCGAGCCTTATTAGATATGGTGCATTCTATGATGTCTCTTGCCGATTTGCCACTACCGTTTTGGTGTTATGCATTAGAGATAGCTGCATTCAGAATAAATAGGGCACCATCAAAACCCGTTTAGACGACGCCATGTGAACTGTGGTTTGGCAAGAAGCCAAAGTTGTCATTTCTGAAAGTTTGGGGATGTGATGCTTATGTCAAAAAGCTTCAGCCTGAAAAGCTGGAACCCAAAGCGGAGAAATGCCTCTTTATAGGATACCCAAAAGAGACAATTGGGTATACCTCCTATCTCAGATCCGAAGGCAAAGTGTTTGTTGCTAAGAACGAAACATTTCTTGAGAAAGAGTTTCTCTCGAAAGAATTGAGTGGGAGGAAGATAGAACTTGATGAGGTTGTTGAACCTTTGATTCAACCAGAGAGTAGCACAACACAAAAATATGTTTATGTGAGGCCTACGACAGTTGGAGGGGAAGTTAATGATGATGATCAAGAAGCTTCGGATCAAGTTACTATCGAACGTCATAGGTCGACAAGGGCGCGTACTGCTCTTGAGTGGTATGACAAACCTATCTTTGAGGTCATGTTGTTAGACAACAATGAAGCTACGAGCTAAAGAGAAGCGATTATGGGCCCGAATTCCAAGAAATGGTTAGATGCCATGAAATCCAAGATGGGATCCATGTATGAAAACAAAGTATGGACTTTGGAAGTATTACGTAAAGGGTGAAAGGCCATTCAAAACAAATGGATCTTTAAGAGGAAGATGGATGTGGACGGTAATGTCGCCATCTATAAAGCTCGACTTGTGGCAAAGGGTTTTTCACAAGTTCAAGGAGTTGACTACGATGAGACCTTCTCACCCGTAGCGATGCTTAAGTCCGTCATCATCATGTTAGTTATAGCAGCATATTTCGACTATGAAATTTGGTAGGTGGATGGCAAAACAGCGTTCCTTAAGGAAGAGTTGTATATGATACAACCGGAAGGTTTTGTCGATCCAGAGAATGCTGACAAACTTTGCAAACTCTAGTGATCTATTTATAGACTGGTGCAAGCATCTCGGATTTGGAATCTACGCTTTGATGAGGTGATCAAAACGTTCGGGTTTATACAAGTTTACGGAGAAGCTTGTATTTACAAGAAAGTGAGTGGGAGGTCTATAGCATTTCTAATATTTTATGTGGATGACATATTGCTGATTGGGAACAATATAGAAATGTTGGAAAGCGTGAAGGAATATTTGAACAAGATTTTTTCAATGAAGGACTTAGGAGAAGATTCTTTCATATTAGGCATTAAGATCTATAGAGATAGATCGAGACGCTTAATACGACTTTCACAAAGCACATACTTCGATAATGTTTTGAAGAATTTCAAAGTGGATCAGTACAAGAAGGTGTTCTTTCCTATGTTGCAAGATGGGAAGTTGAATAAGACTCCATGCCCAGTGACTGCAGAAGATAGAGAGAAGATGAGTGTCATCCCCTATGCTTCATCTATAGGCTCTATCATGTATGCAATGTTGTTCACAAGACCCTATGTCAGCCTTGCCATAAGTATGGCCAGAAGGTTTCAAAGTGATCCAGGAATGGAGCACTGGACGACAGTCAAGAATATCCTTAAGTACCTGAAAAGGACTAAGGAAATGTTTATCGTTTATGAAGGAGATTAAGAGCTCATCGTAAAGGGCTAGGTCGAGGAAAGCTTTGACACTGACCGGAATGACTCTATTTCACAAACCAGATACGTATTTATTCTCAATGGGGGAGAGGTAAGCTGGTGCAGTTCCAAGCAGAGTGTGGTAGCCGAGTCTACATGCGAAGCCGAGTACCTCGCGGCCTCAGAGGCGGCGAAGGAAGGTGTCTAGATGAAGGAGTTCATGAAAGATCATGGAGTAGTGCCTAGTGCACTGAATCCAGTGGATCTCTTCTGTGATAACACTTGGACTAGACACATAAAGCGACGCTTCAATTCCATCCGCAAGTATATCAACCAGGAGGACTTAAATATTTGCAAAGTGCACACGGATCTGAATGTTGGAGACACGTTGACTAAAGCTCTTCCAAGGTCCAAACATGATCAACACCACAACTGTATGGGTGTTCGATTTATTACAATGTAAATCACATAGTAATGTGAGCTAGATTATTGACTCTAGTGCAAGTGGGTGACTGTTGGAAATATGCCCTAGAGGCAATAATAAAATGGTTATTATTATATTTCCTTTTTCATGATAATTGTTTATTATCCATGTTATAATTGTATTGACTGGAAACACATAGCATGTGAGGAAACATGGACAACACTTTGTCCCTAGTATGCCTCTAGTAGACTAGTTCATTTATCAAAGATGCTAAAGGTTTCCTAGCCATTCAAATGAGATGTCATTTGATAACGGATCACATCATTGGGAGAATGATGTCATGGACAAGACCCAAACTATAAACGTAGCATTTGATCGGGTCAGTTTATTGCTACAGTTTTCTAAATGTCAAGTATCTGTTCCTAGGACCATGAGATCATGCAACTCACTATCATCGAAGGAATACCTTGTGTGTATCAAACATCGCAACGTAACTGGATGACTATAAAGGTCCTCTACAGGTATCTCGGAGGGTTACTGTTGAGTTGGCATGGATCAACACTGGGATTTGTTACTCTGTATGACGGAGAGGTATCTCAGGGCCCACTCAGTAATACAACATCACAACAAGCCTTGAAAGCGATGTGACTAAAGTGTTAGTAATGGGATCTTGTGTTACGGAACGAGTAAGGAGACTTGCCGGTAATGGGATTGAACTAGTTATACAGATATCGATGATCGAATCTCGGGCAAGTAACATACTGAGAAACAAAGGGAACATCATACGGGATTAACTGAATCCTTGACATAGAGGTTCGACAAAAATATCTGCATAGAATATGTAGGAACCAATATGGGCATCCATGTCACACTATTGTTTATTGACCGTAGAGGTGTCTTTGTCATTTCTACATAGTTCTCGAACCCGCAGGGTCTAGACAGTTAAGGTTCAGTGACGTTTTGGTAGTATAGAGTTATGTATGGTCTTGACCGAAGGCTGTTTGGAGTCCCGGATGAGATCACAGACATGACGAGGAGGTCCAGAATGGTTCGTCGGTAAAGATTAATATATAGGAAGTCCTGTTTTGGCCACCGGAAAAGTTTCGAGGTCATCGGTAGTGTACCGGGAGTGCCGGGAGGGTACCGGGGGGGCATCGGGAGGGGTATTTCGACCCAAGAGGATACATGGGCCGTGGGAGGATGTATACCAGCCCTTAGTGGTCTAGCCAAAGCCCGACAGGAATCCCATGCGGCTGGGGTCACTACTAGGAAAAGGGCTATAGCTAATATAGATATTAGTGGCACACTATGTATGTGGTGCGCCACTTGTATATAGCAGTGGCGCACCAGATACTGGTGTGCCATTAGTGGCCATATTACTAATGGCGCACCTGGTGTGTCGTGCGCCATTACTAGTTGTGTCCTGGCCCCACAACCCTCCCCAGACATAGTAGTGGTGCATCAGGTGAAAGTGCGCCATTACTAGTTTTTACTAGTAATGGCGCACCACACCCACGGTGCGCCACTACTAACAATTTTTTTTCAATCTTTTTTCAAAACTAGTAATAGTGCATCACACACATGGTGCGCCATTAGTAACCCTGGTTACCAATGGCGCATTCTCAGGTGGTGTGCCATTGATATACCCTGCCCAATCTCAACATCAACACAGCATCTGCTTCTCTCTCTTTCACCTGACGCCAATCTCCCCTCCTCGAATCCGTCCTCCACCCCACCCCTCTCCCCGCCTATCAGCCCTCCGCCGCCGCGCTGCCCCTCGCCGCCGGCAACCCCCCGTGGCCCCCTCTGGCCACCCCTCCCCCGCGCGCGCGCATCTCCGTCCAGCACACGTGCCATGGGCAGCGGCCCTTCCCGCCGGCCGGACCGCCTGCCCACTCCCCTGATCCCTGCCACCATTCGGCCACTAGTAGTGTCGGACAGCCGCTCCCTTCCCCTTCCCCCTACCCCGTCCGGCCGCCCCCCTCTCCTTGCTAGGCAACCGCTCGCCCGCGGCGGCGTGGCCGACCCCTCCCCTCGTTGTGAGCTCCTGGGGCACCGGCGAGGTCCAGCCTCCATCCCTTCTTTATTCCTCCCCAAGCAATGGCTGCAAGTACGAATTTCAGTTCGTGTGCTCTAGTTTTCATGTTACTAATTAGGTGCCTCCAAATAAGCTGGTTCCGATTCAACACATGGGTCTTCTTGCGGAATTGCTTGCGTCAAATCTGTGCCTGCTCCGGCGAGGTTGATCCGGACTCCTCGACAGCGTCATCGGCGGTGAGAACCAACACATATATGAGATTTTATATATGTTGTTTGACGATGATTGGCTTGGTTGATATATAGATGCTCATTCTGTTTGTTCCACGAATGATTTTATATGTTGTTTGATGATGATTTTGCGCCCCGTGTTGTGTGATTGAATGGGGTGTAGTATTTGCACTTAAGAGCTACATGTGGACATGCAATGATGTTTAGATTCCCACATTTGACCTTTTCCACTATAAAGAGTTAATTAGGATACTCTCGTGTTAGTTGTGAACCTCTAATATAAGTGGATGTTCTTTTAAAAAAAATTACAACCCATGAGTAGGGAGTTAGATGAGTATGAATGAACTTCATAAATAGCTTATAAAGTAAAAAAATAACTGAACTTTTTTCTGTAAGAAATTGGAGCTAGTGTGAACTTTTCAGCCGTATTTCGTGTTAATTTTATGTGCTTTTCCATGATATGGAGCTAATATTGTAGGGTTTTATATTTTTAGCGAAAAATGTGGGCTTTGGAATGACTATTGCCTTGGTGGCTTAATCATTTGTTTGCTGGTGTTGGTTGGTTTGATTGGAAGAAGAAGAATGGGTTGTAATTATAAAATCATTCATATAAAAGCATTTTGAGTTGACTATAAGTCTGTCGGGGCTCCATACATGACAGTCAAAAATTCAGTGAGGGAGAGTCTCCACCGTATATGAGAGAAGAAGAATGCCGACTGTTGTCGTGGGGGTCGCTTATCTTTCTTCTCCTTGTGTTAGACCTTTGTTATGCACCAGGGGAGAAGGAGTCGCGAACATCATCAATGGTCAACAAATCAGTGAGGGAGTGTCCACCATATATGAGAGAGGAAGGAGAATACCGACAAACCGATACTTAACTCGTGATGAATAATATTGATCTAATTTAGTTTTTGTAGTACGTGTATTTATGTTTAGAAGTTTATTAATTTTGTTTTCATAATTAAGCATTTGTTTGTTTATCCTTTTTAAATTAGTAGATTAATATGTTTATGTTAGATTAGTATGTGTATGTTGATTTTGGGTTTTATGAAAAATTAGTAGACGATGCCTGGCCAGCACCCTCGTCGTCGAGTAGTCCGCGAGAGCCTGCTTGATAGGCACCATGTCCGGGACTGGGCTCCGCCGGGATGGCACTGGGAGGTGCTACCTTCCCGACCTCGGTGGTTGGTGAGGAATGCAAGTATCGTCGTCGACCGAGACCTTCTGTGGTGGCGGTCACGCGGGCCACTTTCGGTGCGGAGGGAGCCAACACCCGCGGAGGTGGTACGTCGCCGTGTCAGGGAGGAGGACAAGCACGTCCGTCGCTACATGGCGGCGTTGGATCCCGGGTTTGACAATATCTGGCAGATCCTTCAGGGATCTCACTTGAGTTATGATCCCGTGATGGTTCCTTATCTTTGGGTGTCCACCACCCGTGACCCAGGAACCGTTAGCGACTTAGATTATTCGATCGTATTTGATCTGAATTAGCAACTTAGTGATCGTATTTGGAGATGTATTAGTTAATATTTGATGATATATTAACTGGATTATTCGGGATGATGTATTAGTAATATTATATTTGAGGTCATTATAAATGTATTTGTGATTTGCAAGTCATTCCGGCAAAACAACCTCTAATTTCTTGATACATTGCTCGATATATGGAATGAGTTGACTTTAGGTATGTGTCTTTCACTGAGGGAGAGTGTCCACCATATGTAAATATGAGAGAGGAAGAATCCTGACTGTTGTCGTGGGGGTCGCTTCTCCTTCGTTCCTGTGTGCTAGACATTTTGGTGTAATGCACTCGGGGACGAATGGAGGAGCCGCCATCACCGACTGTCGCAATATCAGAAGAGTTCCCACCATATACGTGAGATGAGAGTTTAGGAAGGAAAGACTCGACACACCTAAAGTCAACCTATTGCATATTGAGTAATTTAATAGTGATCTGTGTGTTGATCAGTTTTCTCTTAGTTTCCTTCGATTAGTTTTAAATGTTTCAACTATGAACATAGGAAATGTCTGACCATGAAAGTGAATTCGGTATGTGCGAATTATGCGAAGACGAGCGCGGCTTGTGTAACAAGACTTTCCTAGTTGATGGTAGGCGGTTCAGCATCATGCTGGATGAGAACTTCGAAGTGGATACAGTAAGTCCCAACGACAAGTCTTTTTCGTTATTAAGCATGCATGACTTCTGCCTCTTTTGCTTCAACTTATAATTAATTTTAACTTTTTACTGTTCTACTAGCGTATCCCCTACCATGCAAGAATTGCTGTCTTGGATAAGATTGGTTTTGATACTAAAAAGGAAATGGAGGTAAAGATAGTTCACTTGAGGACCGAGCATGGTTTTACTTTTGCGGTGAAATTTTACCATGCAGACACCTATTGCTATTTTGAATGCAAAAGTTGGCAAGCACTATGCAAGGTTTATGCATTTGAGCCTAATATGCTTATCACCTTTGATATTCATCGAGGAGATGAAATAGAAGGTAATATCGACATCTGGGTCGATGTGCAGACGCCTCCAGTTCTACCATTATATGAGTACCTCAACCATATTTATTAAGTAATTTATATTGTTTATTTTAAAATAGTTGACAACT
This sequence comes from Hordeum marinum, assembly GCA_022496015.1. Lineage (NCBI taxonomy): Eukaryota > Viridiplantae > Streptophyta > Magnoliopsida > Poales > Poaceae > Hordeum > Hordeum marinum. Next base: position 454,447,730 of record CM039672.1, on the reverse strand, counting down.
TATTTGCATTTACAGCTTATTTTCATTGTTCAAAAAATGTACGGAAGATGGTAGACATAACCTACTACTACAATGATGAAGCAGAATTGACTTATACGGAGAAAAATCATCTTACCGCATTTCTTAGTCATCTTGAGAATTACAATAGCTATTATCAAACTCCTGCACATTACGGTCAATACGTTCCACTAGTGCACCCGGTGAACAACGGTAACATCCATGGAGATTGCATGGTAAGATTTTAATTCTACTATTATGACATCCGTGCATCTTTTGCATAAAGTCTTTGAAAACTAAACTACATTGCTAACTACAAAGTTATTACTATGTTTTTCAACAGAAAATCCCAGAGGATTGTGTGCCTCATCTGATGTTTCCGAGAGGCCACGTTGTTGTTAAAAGCTTAGGACCACCACGGCCAGGTCAGCCTACGCATCATTCATGTCCATGCCGGATTTCTAAAACCGATGGAGTAATGATAATCAAAGATTGGAAAAAATGTATGCTCAATCGTAGAGAGCTATTTGGAAGCAACATTGTGCGTAGGCCAAGACTGGGAGACAGGATGATCTCCGTTCTCCATAATGGAGAGTTAGGGCCTATTTTTATTTATGATATTGTACCTAAGAGAGGGTAGAGTAGGTCCTACGAGAGAGGACTAGGTCCTAGGTACAATGTGTTATGATGTGCTACAATGTGTTAGAGTTGATGATGATGAGGAGGAGGAGTTGTAATTATGACCAGCGACCAACTTGTTATATGATGTCTTATGGACGAAAATGATGATGATGAGGAGTTCTTATATGACAATGATGTATTATGTGTTGTAACGTATTCTGTGCTGTTTATATTGTGTTATGTTTATATTCTGTGTTGTAACGTATTTTGTAACATGTGCAAATACTAGAAAAGAAAAAAAAATCCTAATACTCATAGCAGTGGCGCACCATATTGAGCATTAGTGGCGCACTAGCGCCAAATACCAGTGGCGCATTATGGGGCAGAGTAATGGCGCACCTGGGGGCATAGGTGGAGGCAAATGTGGCCCCCCAGGATGCATAGTAATGGTGCACTGTTGGACATAGTAGTGGCGCAATATGTGGTGCGCCACTATTATCTAGGATACTAATGGCGCACCAGAGGTGCGCCATTACTATTTGTTACTAGTGGCGTGTTAATAGTGGCGCACCCATAGTGCGCCATTAATAGCAAAAACAGGTGCACCACTAACAGCCTATTCTGTAGTAGTGGGTGGAAAATCCCAAGTGTGCAAGGAGGCCCAAGTGTGGAAGGAGGAGTCCTAGTCCTACTAGGAGTGGAGGAAGAGGCCTCCTCCCCCCACTTCGGCCGAACTAGGGTTGGCCCCCTTGGGTGCCAAGCCTCCTCCCTCTCTTCCTCCTATATATACTAGAGGTTTTGAGGGTTTTTGACACCGAAAAATAGCCACGTGCTACCCTCTCCTCTCGATCATTGTTTCTCCTGTAGATCGGTTTCAGTGGTGCTTAGGCGAAGCCCTGCTGGAATAGCTCCACCACCATCGCTGCAATGCCGTCGCGCTCCCAGAGAACTCATCTACCTATCCGCTCCCTCTTGCTGGATCAAGAATGCAGAGATCATCATCGATCTGTTCGTGTGATGAACGCGGAGGTGCCGTCCATTCGGAGCTGGATCGGGACTGATCGTGATTGGATCGCGGGACGCTTGGCGATTTGTATTGCGAAGACGTTCAACTACATCAACCTTGTTTCTTAACGCTTCTCGCTTAGTGATCTACAAGGGTATGTAGATCCACTATCCCCCTCATAGATGCTCATCACCATGGATAGATCTTGCGTGTGCGTAGGAAATTTTTTGTTTCCCATGCAACATACCCCATCAAGAGCTCCTTATAAATCTTTACCTCCGGACCATTCCGGAGGTCTTGATGGGGAACGTTGGGGAGGCTTAAGGGAGGCATGGGACCTTAGGGGAGTTTTCGGCGAGCCCACTAGAGGCTGGTCTACCTCCTCTCATAGCCCATGAGGCCCTTTGGGTCGAGAAACCCCTCGTGATGGTCGTCTGACACCCACCTGGAACTCCCGGTACACTACTGATGAGCCCGAAACTTTTCCGGTGGCCAAAATGAGACTTCCTATATATCAATCCCTACCTCCGGACCATTTCGGAGCTCCTCATGACGTCTAGGATATCGTACGGGACACCAAACAACCTTCGCTCACCAACATACATAACACAATATTACCGAAACATCACCGAACCTTAAGTATACAGACCCTGCGGGTACGAGAACTATGTTGACCTGACTGAGACAACTCTATGGTCAATAAACAATAGTGGGACCTGGATGCCCATATTGGTTCCTACATATTCTCCGAACATCTTTATCGGTTTAACCTTTATGTCAAGTATTTAGTTAAGCCCGTATGTTGTTCCCTATGTACTTCGGTATGTTACTTGCCCAAGATTCGATCGTCGGTATCTCCATACCTAGTTCAATCTCGTTACCGGAAAGTCTCTTTACTCGTTCTGTAATAAAATATCCCGTGGCTAACACTTTAGTCACATTGCTTGCAAGGCTTGTTGGGATGTTGTATTACTTAGTGGGCCCTGAGATACCTCTCCGTCACACGGAATAATAAATCCCAATCTTGAACCATGCCAACCCAACAGACACCCTCGAAGATACCTGTATAGGACCTTTATAGTCATCCAGTTACATTGCGACGTTTCATACACACAAGGTATTCCTTCGGTGTGAGTGAGTTGCATGATCTCATGGTCATAGGAACAGACACTTGACATGCAGAAAACTATAGCAATAAACTGACACGATCATATGCTATGTTTATAGTTTGGGTCTTGTCGATCACATCCATCTCCTAATGTATAAATATTTACCTATGGACCATTCCGGAGCGCCTAATGAAATCTAGGATCTCATCTGGGACTCCGAAAAACATTCGGTCACCACCATACATAACTCTACTATACCGAAACGTCACTGAACCTTAAGTGTGCAGACCCGACGGGTTCGAGAACTATGTAGACATGACCGAGACACCTCCACGGTCAATAAAAAATAGCAGGACCTGGATGCCCATATTGGTTCCTACATATTCTATGAAGACCTTTATAGGTTGAACCTCTACGTCAAGCATTCAGTTAATCTCGTATGTTGTTCCCTTTTGTTCTTCGGCATGTTACTTGCCCGAGATTCGATCGTCGGTATCTCTATACCTAGTTCAATCTCGTTACCGGAAAGTCTCATAATACAAGATCCCGTGGATAACAATTAGTCACATTGCTTTCAAAGCTTATTGTGATATTGTATTACTGAGTGGGCCCTGATATACCTCTCCGTCACATGGAGTAACAAATCCCAGTCTTGCTCCATGTCAACTCAACAAACACCCTCGGAGATACCTTTAGAGCAGCTTTATAGTCTCCCAGTTACATCGCAATGTTTGATACACACAAGGTATCCCCTCGGTGTCAGTGAGTTGCACGATCTCATGGTCATCAAAACAGATATTTGACATGCAGAAAACTATAGCAATAAACCGACACGATGAGATGATATGATTATAGTTTGGGTCTTGTCCATCACATCAGTCTCCTAATGATGTGATCATGTTATCAAATGACATCTCATGTCTATGCCCAGGAAACCTTAACCATCTGTGATCAACGAACTAATTAACTATAGGCATACTAGGGTCACAGTGTTGTCTATGTACACACACATGTATTTGAGTTTCCAATCAATACAATTATAGATTGGATAATAAACGATTATTACGAACAAGGAAATATAATAATAACAAATTTATTATTGCCTCTAGGGCATATTTCCAATAGTCTCCCACTTGCACTAGAGTCAATAATCTAGTTCACATCACCATGTGATTTACATTGTGATGAATCTAACACCCAATGAGTTCTGGCGTTCGATCATGCTTTGCATGTGAGGGAGGTCTTAATCAACGGGTCTATGACATTCAAATCTGTGTGTACTTTGCAAATATCTATGTCATACTATAAAGACTGCTACCACACTCCACTTGGAACTATTCCAAATGGCTTCTCCACTGTATGTATCCGGATTGCTACTCAGAGTCATTCGGCTTCGTGTTAAAGCTTGCATCGACATAACCCTTTATGACGAAGTCTTTATCAACTCCATAATCGAGAAATATTTCTTTAGTCCTCTAGTTACTAAGGATAATCTTGACCGTTGTCCAGTGATCCACTCCTGGATGACTGTTGTACCCCTTGACAGAATCATGGCTAGGCACACACAGGTTTGGTACCTAGCATGGCATACTATACAGAGCCTATGGATAAGGCATAGGGTATGACCTTCTTCATTTCTCTTTCTTCTGTCATGGTCAAGCCTTGAGTCTCACTCAACTCCACACCTTACAAATCAGGCAAGAACTCTTTCGTTGACTGATCTATTTTGAACTCTTTCAAAATCTTGTCAAGGTATGTACTCATTCAAAGTTTTATCAGACGTCTTGATCTACCTCTATAGATCAATATGCCCAATATTCAAGTAGCTTCATTCCAAGTTTTGCTTTGAAAAAATCCTTTTCAAACAACCCTTTATGCTTTCCAGAAATTCTACATCATTTCCGATCAACAATATGTCATCAACATATACTTATCAGAAATTCTATAGTGCTCCCAATCACTTTATTGTAAATACAAGTTTCTCATAAACTTTGTATAGGCTCAAAAACTTTGAGCACCTCATCAAAGCGTATATTCCAACTTCAAGATGCTTGTTCCAGTCATAGAAGGATCACCGGAGCTTATATGTATTTAACATTTTAGAACTGACAAAACCTTCTGGTTGTATCACATACAACCTTTCCTCGCGGATACCGTGAAGGAAACGATGTTTTGACATCCATCTGCCAGATTACATAATCGAAAAATGCAGCAAAGACTAACATAATTCGAACAGACTTTACCATCGCTACGGGTGAGAAAGTCTCATCATAGTCAAATCCATGAACTTGTGAAAAACCCTTTGCCACAAGTCGAGCTTTATATACGGCGACATTACCGTCCGCGTCCGTCTTCCTTTTAGAGATCCATGCTTTTTTGAATGGCCTTTTGCCCTTCAGGTAATATTTCGACAAAACCTTCAGGTTGTATTTCAGGTTGTATTTCATACCTTTAGGTTATATGGCGATAAAACCTTCAGGTTGTATTTCATACAACCTTTCCTTAAGGAAGGAAATGATGTTTTGGCATCCGTCTGCCAGATTTCATAATTGAAAAATGCAGCAACTGTTAACATAATTCCAATAGACTTTAGCATCGCTACGAGTGAGAAAGTCTCATCGTAGTTAACTCCTTGAACTTGATGGAAACTTCTTTTCGACAAGTCAAGCTTTATAAATGGTACCATTTACCATCAGCGTCTGTCTTCATATGCAAGGTCCATTTGTACTCGATGACCTGCCGTCCAATGAGCAAGTCTACCAAAGTCTATACTTGGTTTTCATACATGGAACCTATCTCGCATTTCATGGCCTCTAACCATTTTTTGGAATTCGGGCCCATCATCACTTCTCCACAGCTTGTAGGTTCATCGTTGTCCAAAAACATGACCTCCAAGACAGGGTTATCGTACCACTCAGGAGCAGTACACATCCTTGTCGACCTACGAGGTTTGATAGTAACTTGATCCGAAGCTTCATGATCATCATCATTTACTTCCTCTTTGACTGACATAGGTTCCATAGAAACATCTTTCTGCAGTGCACTTCTCTCTGGTTGAAACAAAGGTTCAACAACCTCATCAAGTTCTATCTTCCTCCCACTCATTTTTTTCGACAGAAACTTTTTCTCGGGAAAAGACCCGTTTTAGCAACAAAAACTTTATGCTTGGATCTGAGATAGAAGGTTCACCCAACTGTTATTAGGGTAATCTATGAAGATGCATTTATCCGCTTTGGGTATGAGCACATTGGGTGAAAACATTTTTCCACACAAGCGTCGCAGCCCCAAACATTAAGAAATGACAGCTTAGGTTTCTATCAAACCATAATTCACATGGTGTCATCTCAACGGAATTAGATGGTGCCCTATTTAAAGTGAATGTAGTTGTCTCTAATGCATAACCCCGAAACGATAGTGGCAAATCGGTAAGAGACATCATAGTTCGCACCATATCCAATAGAGCACAACTATGACGTTCGAACACACCATCACACTATGGTGTTCCAGGTGGCGTGAGTTGTGAAATAACTTCCACTTTGTCTTAAGTTCTAAACCAAACTCGTAACTCAGATATTCACCTCGATGATCATATCGTAGACATTTTATCTTCTTGTCACGATGATCTCAAACTTCACTCTGATTCTGCTTGAACTTTTCAAACGATTCAGACTTGTGTTTCATTAAGTAAATATACACTATATCTACTCAAATCATCACTGAAGGTAAGAAAATAATGATATCCACCGCACGCTACAACACTCATTGGACCGTATACATCAACATGTATCATTTAAAATAAGTCACTTGCCCGTTCCATCAAGCTAGAAAAAAGAGTTTTAGTCATCTTGCCCATGAGACATGGTCTGCAAGTCTCAACTGATTCAAAGTCGAAAGAGTCCAAAGATCCATGAACATGGATTTTCTTCAAGCGGTTTACAACAATATGACATTTAGCGGCAGTGCCACAAGTATGTGGTACTATCATTATTAACTTTGTATCTTTTGGCCTCAATATTATGAACATGTGTATCACTACGATCAATATTCAATAAACCATTCTCATTGGGTGCATGACCATTGAAGGTATTATTCATGTAAACAAAATAACCATTATTCTCTAACCTAAATGAATAGTTGTATGTCAATAAACATGATTAATCACGTTCAAGCTCAACACAATCACCAAATATTTATTTAGGTTCATCACTAATCCCGAAGGTAGGGAGAGCGTGCTATGGTGATCACATCAACCCTGGAAACACTTCCAAAACTCATTGTCACCTCACCCTTATCTAGCCTCCATTTATTTTGTGGGTTTTATTTCGAGTTACTACCATTATAAAATAGAATCGGACACTACAAGGGAAAAGCCTAGCAGCAGCGCTGGTTTTGGGCATAGCAGTAGCACGCGGTAGCACGCTACTGCTACGGCGCGATAGCTAAAGGGTAGCAGTAGTGTGCAATATCCCCCGCTACTCCTATACCTGCTTAGCAGTAGCGCTTTTAGTAGAAAGCGCTACTGGTAGTTACTAGAAGTGCGCCTTTGCACCCGTGCTACTACTATTATTACGTATTCCTTTTTTATGTCGTATATTCATATGCCACTATACAAGTTTTCATACAGTGTCATCATAATACATCATTTAGCAACTCCTCCTCGTCATCATTTTTGCCCATGAGACATCATATAACAACTTGGTCAGTAGTTATAATAACTCCTCATCATCATAGTACCCATAATCACTCCTCCTCCTCCTCAGCATCACCATCAACTCCAACACATTGTAGCACATAATAAAAACTTCTCATCATCATCATAGTCATATATAACCAACACTAACTAATTGTTCTTAATACCTAGGACCTACTCCTGCTGCTCTCTCTAAAGTAAAATAGCATAAAACATGTGTAGCACTCCTACTTCCTCATATTGGAGAATAAAGATGAACCTGTCTCCTAATTGTGGGTTGCGCTTCCGATTGTTGCACCCTAGTACTTCCCTTCGATCCTTCACAAATTTGCTCCAGTCTTTGACTATTAAGACTTACTCACTTCGAGAAATGATGAATGCACTCATTTGCAATGTAGATTATCTTGGCTGTTAGTTAAATGATGAAGGCACTCATGTCCAATGTAGGATATCTTGGCCGTAGGCTAACCATTGCTATGCGACCTTTAGGCTCGATCCAACGAGGCACAACACTCATCGGGAGTCCCTGTTGAAGAACATCATAGTAACATACTTAGCAATGAAGTTTAGCTTAAAAAATAATGTACGCAAAAGATGCAATAAGGACAAATAGTAAAATCTTACCATCTTTCCTAAATAGACGTGACCGTAGTTCAATATGCACACTAGTGGTCGCATGTTTTGAGTACTAATATCTCGAAGTCCAGGAAAATAAACAGTCTTGAAAGTATCAAGATCCTCAAGGCATGAAACCTAATGACCTATCTCCTCGCAGTTTAGTTCAGCCCCAAGATAGTAGTACGTGCTGTCTACCAAGCGCTGTGCATGTTTGCTTGAATGGAAATAAGTTGTCAATAGAAATTAGTTGTCAACTATTTTTGAATAAAAAATATAAATTACTTAATAAATATGGTGGAGAAACTCACATAATGGTAGAACTGGAGGCATCTGCACATCGACTCAGTTGTCGATATTACCTTCAATTTCATCTTCCTGACGAATATCAAAGGTGAGAAGCATATTAGGCTCAAATGCATAAGCCTTGTATAGTAATCTCCAATTTTTCCATTCAAAAATAGGAGTAGGTGTCTGCATTGTATAATTTTACAGCAAAAGTATAACCATGCTCGGTTCTCAAGTGAACTCTCTTTACCTCCATACTTTCCTTAGTACCGAAACCAATCTTATCCAAGACAGAAATTATTGCATGGCAGGGGATACACTAGTCGAATAGTAAAAAAATTAAAATTATAAGTTGAAGAAAAAGAAGTAGAAGATATGCTTAATTACGAAAAAATACTTGTCGTTGTGAATTACTGTATCCACTTCGAGGGTCTCATCCAGCATGATGCTGAAGCGCCTACCACCAACTAGGTAAGGCTTGTCGCACAGGCCGTGCTTGTCTTTGCAGTATTCGCACATAACGAATTCCCTTTCGTTGTCAAACATTTCTTATATTCATAGTTGAAACATTTAAAATCGACCGAAGGAAATTACCAGGAAACTACTAGGGAGGATAGACAAATATGGTTGAGAAACAAATTAGTATTCAAATTAGAAAGCATTCTATAAGCAAAACTAAATAATCTCTTGTGTTCGTACATCGTTAAATATTATCACTAATACATCTCGAATAGTATCATACATATAACATCACTAATACAGTTAGAACCATAGTGAACGACGAGTATCAGCGCAGGCGGTGGACACCCAAAGAGAAGGAACCATCATAGGATCATAGCTTGGGTGAGATCCCTAAAGAACTTGCCTGGTATTGGAGAACATGGCATGCAACGCAGCCATATAGCGTCGGACGTGCTCGTCCTCCTCCCTAAAACGGCGACGTATCACCTTCGCTGGGGCCGGTTCCCTCTGCACCAACAGTGGCCCACGCGACCGCCATCTAATAACCTCCGGGTCGACGATGGGTTGCGTCCTCACCAAGTTGCGCACCCCAGAAGGCAGGACCTCCCAGTACCAGCCCGGCGGAGCCCAGTCCCGGACATGGCCCCTATAATGAAGCAAGCCTCCTCCGCCGAGTCGACGACGAGGATGCGGGCCAGTCATCGTCGACGTTGAGAACAAATGCTTAATTGTGAAAACAAAATTAATAAACACTTAGCAGACCTAAAGTCAACCCATTCCATATATCGAGGAATGACACAGAAAAAATGCACAAGTCATACTAATATTCATGAAAAAATTTGGTATGACCTTTTCTTAAAACAGGACATATCGAGTGCCTGAAATTTGCCAGAACGGAAATGAATCAACATTCCGACAAAACATGTTGGGAGACGTAGTAGTAAATCAAAAAAATTCTTACGTATCACCAAGATCAATCTATGGAGAAACCAGCAACGAGTGGGGAGATATTGCAACATCATACCTTTGGAGATCGCTAAGCAGAAGTGATAAAAGAACACAGTTGGTGGAGTCGTACTCGTAGCGATTGAGATCGCGTTGGACTCCGATCTAAGCGCTGAACAACGGCGCCTCCACGTTCAACACACGTGCAGCCCGATGACGTCTCCTACGCCTTGATCCAGCAAGGAGGAAGGAGAGGTTGAGGGAGAGCTCCGGCAGCATGATGACGTGGTGACGGTGGAGCTTCGTGGACTCCGGCAGGGCTTCGCCAAGCGCTACGGAGAACGAGGAAGAGGAAGGGTAGGGCTGCACCGAGAGAGAGAGAGAGAAATCGTGTCTCAAATCAGCCCCAATACCTCTAGTATATATAGCAGGAGGGAGAGGGAGGGCTGCCTTGGCCCCTCCTCCAAGGAGGAGAGGTTCGGCCGAACATAGGGAGGAGTCCACCTCCCACATGGGAGGTGGATCTCTTCCTTTTGAATCCCTTCAGCCTTATCTCTTTGTCCCTAGCATCATGGGCCTTTCTGGAAGGACTTGGCCAGCCCAATAAGGGCTAGTGCACCTCCTCTAAGAGCCGACGAAGTCCTTTGGTCGTCACACCCCTCCCGGGGTCCTTCGGCACCCTCCCGGCACTCCCAGTACACTACCGATGAAGCCGAAAACTTTCTGGTGACCAAAACTATACTTCCTATATATCAATATTTACCTACGGACCATTTCGGAGCTCCTCGTGACGTCCAGGATCTTATCCGGGACTCTGAACAACATTCGGTAACCACGTACAACATTTCCCTATAACCCTAGCGTTATCGAACCTTAAGTGTGTAGACCCTATGGGTTCGGGACACACGTAGACATGACCAAGACACCTCTCCGGTCAATAACCAACAGCGGGATCTAGATACCCATGTTGGCTCCCACATGCTCCATGATGATCTCACCGGATGAACCATGATGCTTGGGATTCAATCAATCCCGTATACAATTCCCTTTGTCTATCGGTATGGCACTTGATGGAGATTCGATCGTCGGTATCCCTATACCTTGTTCAATCTCGTTACCGGCAAGCCTCTTTACTTGTTTCGTAACACATCATCCCGTGGATAACTCCTTAGTCACATTGACCTCATTATGATGATGTCTTACTGAGTGGGCCAAGAGATACCTCTCCGTCACACGAAGTGATAAATCCGAGTCTCGATTTGTGCCAACACAATAGACACTTTCGGAGATACCCGTAGTGCACCTTTATAGCCACCCAGTTACGTGGTGACATTTGGCACACCCAAAGAATTTCTACGGTATCTGGGAGTTGCGCAATCTCATGGTCTAAGGAAACGATACTTGAAATTAGAAAAGCTTTAGTAGACGAACTATACGATCTTGTGGTATGCTTAGGATTGCCATCACATAATTCTCCTAATGATGTGATCCCATTATCAACAACATCCAATGTCCATGGTCATGAAACCATGACCATCTATTGATCAACGAGGTAGCCAACTAGAGGCTCACTAGGGACATGTTGTGGTCTATGTATTTACACATCTATTACAGTTTCCTGTTAACACGATTATAGCATGAACAATAGACAATTATCATGAACAAGGACATACAATAATAACCATTTTATTATTGCCTCTAGGGCATATTTCAAACAGTCTCCCACTTGCACTAGAATTAATAATCTAGGTACATTGTGATGAATCGAACACCCAGAGCATTCTGGTGTTGATCATGTTTTGCCTATGAGAGAGGTTTAGTCAACGGATCTGCAACATTGAGATCCGTGAGTACTTTACAAATATGTATATCTCCCTGCTGAATGTAATCACGGATTGATTTGAAGCGGTGCTTGATGTGTCTTGTTTTCTTGTGAAACCTGGTCTCCTTCGCAAGGGCAATAGCTCCAGTGTTGTCACAGAATAGAGTCATCAGGCCCGGCGCATTGGGAATCACTCCTAGATCGGTGATGAACTCCTTCATCCAGACTCCTTCTATTGCTGCTTCCAAAGCAGCTGTGTACTCCGCTTCACATGTAGATGCCGCCACGACGCTTTGCTTGCTGCTACACCAGCTGACTGCCCCTCCGTTCAAAATATACACGTATCCGACTTGCGACTTGGAGTCGTCCGGATCAATATCGAAGCTAGCATCGACGTAACCCTTTCCGACGAGCTCTTAGGCACCTCCATATATGAGAAACATGTCCTTTGTCCTTTTCAGGTACTTCAGTATATTCTTGACCGATGTCCAGTGTTTTGCTTCGGGATCACTTTGGTACCTCCCTACCAAACTTATGGAAAGGTTCACATCAGGTCTGGTACACAGCATGGCATACATAATAGAACGTATGGCTGAAGCATAGGGGATCACACTCATCTCTTCTCTATCTGTTGTCGTGATAGTGCATTGGGTCGTACTCCATTTCACACCCTGCAACACAGGCAAGAACCCCTTCTTGGATTGATCCATATTGAACTTTTTCAATATCTTTTCAAGGTATGTGCTTTGTCAAAGACCTATGAGGCGTCTCGATCTATCTCTATATATCTTAATAGCTAATATGTAGGCAGCTTCTCCAAGGTCCTTCATTGAAAACCATTTATTCAAGTAGTCCTTTACACTTTCCAAAAGTTCTATATCATTTGCCATAATCAGTATGTCATCCACATATAATATGAGGAATGCTACAGAGCTCCCACTCACTTTCTTGTAAATACAGGGTTCTCCATAAACCTGTACAAACCCAAACGCTTTAATCACCTCATTAAGGTGAATGTTCCAACTCCGAGATGCTTACACCAGCCCTTAGATGGAGCGCTGGAGCATGCATACTTTGTTGGCATCTTTAGGATCGACAAAACCTTCCGGCTGCATCATATATATAGTTCTTCCTTGAGGAAGCCATTACGGAATGCCATTTTGACGTCCATTCGCAAGATCTCATAATCATAAAATGTGAAAATTGCCAAAATGATTTGGACAGACTTCAGCAGCGCTACGGGTGAGAAAGCCTCATCATAGTCAAGTCCTTGAACTTGTTGGTAACCCTTAGCAACAAGCTGAGCCTTATAGACGGTCACATTACCATCCACGTTAGTCTTCTTCTTAAAGATCCATTTATTTTCAATGGCTCGCTTATCGTCAGGCAAGTCCACCAATGTCCATACACTAGTATAAAACAGACCTTTCGTTCCGAGCATTAGTCCCGGTCTGGTCACGAACCGGTACTAATGATGGTATTAGTCCCGGTTCGTGCCGTCTCCAACGGCTAGGAGCAGGGCGACCTTTAGTATCGGCTCGTGAGGGACCTTTAGTACTGGTTCGTGTCACGAGCCGGTACTAAAGGGGGAGTAGCAGGGTTCTGGTCATACATGGGCCCTGCTTGCACCTTTAGTACCGGCTGGTGACTCAAACCGGTACTGAAGGGCAACCTTTAGTACCGGCTAGTGTCACCAGCCGGTACTAAAGACTTCCTACATATACATCCGGCCATAGACGATCGAAAGAGCTCTGTTTTCTCCCCTATTCTTCTTATTGCTCGAAGCTCATCCTCCATTTTGCCAAGGATTTGTCAAGATTTAAAGGCAACCCATCAATCCAAGTGTTCATAAAGGTTAGGACCTTTGCTCCTTCATCTCTTGCTAGATTAGCTTGTGGTATGCTCAAAGATATGTGATATGCGATTTGTGGGAGTTTATTTGATTTATATGCAATCTAAGCTCAAATTAACTTGTTAGGTTGCATATGTGTAGGTGTGGTTTATTTGGTGCCTTCCCATCCTCGGCCGTCCTAACCACCGTCCATCGTCTCGTCGCGGCACCGGCCACCTTGGTGAGCCTCTTGTTCTTCTTAAAATATTTTAAAAAATATTACTTGTATGATTTAGATAGCTGCGTGTACGATTTATTTACTTGTATTATTGTTAGTTATTCTATAGTGTCATGCTTATGGTATCCGCCCACGTCGGCCCTCGTCCACTCTATGATTCAGATGTTGTATGTCGTTATCTTTTATAACTATTTCACACATCATCTAATGACTATGAAAATTAATTATGCCACCAAATTGACGTAGATATTTTTATCTATAGGAAGTAGTAGAACCAGAAATTCCAACCGACTATGCAATTCTGCTTGAGAAATTAACACAAGCTAAAAAACAAATTGATCATTTGAAACAAAAATTGAAAAGAACTGAAGATGAGAAGATGGGATTGGAGTTGCATGTTGCCGATATCATCGATAATCACAAGAACAAGATGACTGTAATGCGCTTGAAGCTTAGAAAGATTAGAAAATATGCCATTGATAAAGAGGCTTGGTATCATTATGTTGTTGGCTCAATTTTCACTTTAGTTGCGATTATGATCGCATTTGTTGTTGTATTTACATGTTTTAGATAGTTGGTGTTGTTTTATGAGATGTATGTATGAACTATAAGTATCGATTATTTGCATGTAGTAATAACATTTGGTCACTGCTAGCTTTACTTTTGGTTGTAATGTGATGATGTAGTGGTATTAATTTTGTCACATCTATGTTGTGTAGTGAACATGAGCCGACAATGGATGTACGATGACCGACTAAGTCCAGGGTTTCTTAATGGCCTACATGATTTTATTCGTGTGGCTGAGGCAAACAAGCAGAATGGTTTCATGTGTTGTCCATGTCGTGGCTGTAAGAATGATAGGAATTACTCTACCTCAAAAACCCTTCACTACCACCTGCTAAAGTCCGGTTTCATGTCCGGCTATAGCTGTTGGACCAAGCACGGAGAAAGAGGGGTTATAATGGAAGACAATGTAGAAGAAGAGGATGATGACAACTATCCATTCGCTGATGCAACAATGGGGGAAGCTGAAGAAGAGGCATCAATGGGGGAAGCTGAAGAAGAGGCATCAGATGAGCCCACTGATGATTTGCGTCAGGTCATTGCTGATGCAAAGAGAAACTGCGAAAATGATAAGGAGAAGTTGAAGTTGAAACGCATGTTAGAGGATCACAAGAAATTATTGTATCCAGATTGTGAAGATGACCAGAAAAAGGTGGGTACCACGCTGGAATTGCTGCAATGGAAGGCGAAGAATGGTGTAATTGACAAGGGATTTCAAGAATTGCTGATAATGATAAAGAAGATGCTTCCAAAGGATAACGAATTGCCTGAAAGTACGTATGAAACAAAGAAGGTTGTCTGCCCTCTAGGATTCAAGGTGCAGAAGAGACATGCATGCCCTAATGACTGCATCCTCTACCGCGGTGAGGAGTACGAGAATTTGGATTCTTGCCCGGTATGTGGTGCACTGCGCTATAAGATCACCCGCGATGACCCTAGTGATGTGGAGGGCGAACGCCACAGGAAGAGGATTCCTACCAAGGTGATGTGGTATGCTCCTATAATACCACGGTTCAAACGTTTGTTCCAAAACAAAGAGCATGCCAAGTTGTTGCGATGGCACAAAGAAGACCGTAAGAAAGACGGGATGTTGAGAGCACCTGCTGATGGGTCGCAGTGGAGAAAATCGAGAGGGAGTTCGAGGACTTTGCAACTGATGCAACGAACTTATGGTTTCGTCTTAGTACAGACGGCATGAATCCTTTTGGCGAGCAGAGCTCCAATCACAGCACCTGGCCCGTGACTCTATGTATCTACAACCTTCCTCCTTGGTTGTGCATGAAGCGGAAGTTCATTATGATGCCAGTGCTCATCCAAGGCCCTAAGAAACCAGGCAACGACATTGATGTCTACCTAAGGCCACTAGTTGATGAACCTCTACAGTTGTGGAAAAAACCAGGTGTGCGTGTGTGGCATGCGCACACACAGAACAAAATTGACCTACGAGAGTTGCTGTTTGTAACCATCAATGATCGGCCTGCTCTTAGTAACCTCTCAGGACATACAAACAAGGGATACAATGCATGCACGCACTGTTTAGATCATACTGAAAGTATATATTTGGATAAATGTACGAAGAATGTCTACCTGAGACATCGTCGATTTCTACCGATCAAGCATACCTTAAGAAAGGCAGGCAACCATTTCAAAGGTGAGCTAGATAACCGGAAGAAGCCTGGCCTCCATACTAGTGAACATATATTTGATCTGGTCAAGGATTTGTAGGTAATCTTTGGAAAGGTTCCTGGCGGACAATCTGTTCCAAATGACGCCAACGGACACGCACCCATGTGGAAGAAGAAATCTATATTTTGGGAACTTGAATATTGGAAAGCCCTAGAGGTCCGCAATACAATCGACGTGATGCATGTGATGAAGAATTTTGTGTGAACCTGCTAGGATTCTTGGGCGTGTATGTAAAGACAAAAGATACACCGGAGGCACGGGACGACAAGCAAAGAATTAATGAAAAAGACGGCATGCCTCCAAAGCAGTATCAAGGTCCTGCCAGCTACCGTCTTACGAAAGAAGAGAAGGAAATATTTTTTGAATGCCTGCTCAGTATGAAGGTCCCGTATGGCTTCTCGTCGAATATAAAGGGAATAATAAATATGGCAAAGAAAAAATTTCAAAATCTAAAGTCTCATGACTACCACGTGATTATGACACAACTGCTTCGGTTGCACGTAGGGGGCTTCTGCTGGAAAATGTTTTATTAGCCATTGTGAATCTATGCGCATTCCTCAATGTAATTTCTCAGAAGGTAATCGATCTAGAAATCCTACCAAGGTTACAGAATGACTTGGTCCAATGTCTTGTCAGTTTCGAGTTGGCATTCCCTCCATCCTTCTTCAATATTATGACGCACGTTCTAGTTCACCTAGTCGAAGAGATTAACGTTCTGGGTCATGTATTTCTACACAATATGTTCCCCTTCGAGAGGTTCATGGGAGTCTTAAAAAATATGTGCATAACCGTGCTAGGCCAGAAGGAAGCATCGCCAAGGGATATGGAACAAAGGAGGTTATTGAGTTTTGTGTTAACTTTTTTCCTGACATTAAGCCGATTGGTCTTCCTGAATCGCGGCATGAGGGGAGACTGGGTGGAAAAGGCACATTAAGAAAGAAATAAGTAATAAATATGGACGGGAATTCTTTCACTCAAGCACACTACACGGTTCTAAAAATTCCAGCTTGGTGACTCCAGATATGGAGGAACACAAGGATATTGTACAGTCCAAGAATCCGGAGCAGTTTGACACCTGGATTGAACGTAAACACATGGAGACTTTTGCCAGTTCATTGCAAACAAAGCTCATCAATGACAACGATGTTCTAGATGAACTGTACTGGTTGGCCAAGACACCAAGTTCGACCGTAACGATATTAAAAGGGTACAAGAGAAATGGGAATACATTTTACACGATCGCCCAAGATAAGAAGAGCACCAACCAAAACAGTGGTGTCCGCTATGATGCAACCAACTTTGAAGACACATATTATGGTTACATAGAGGAGATATGGAAACTTGACTATAGACCTGATCTTAAGGTCCCTTTGTTTCGGTGCAAATGGGTCAAATATACTGGAGGCGGGGTACAGGTAGACCCGCAGTACGGAATGACAATAGTGGATCTAAACAATCTTGGATACACAGACCACTGATTCGTCCTAGCTAATGAAGTGGCTCAGGTTTTCTATGTGAAGGAGATGTCTAGCAAACCGAGGAGAAAAATATACGGAAGCGAATACATCATACGATGAGCCAAAGCGCCACATAGTTCTTTCAGGGAAAAGAAACATTGTGGGAGTGGAGGACAAGACAGACATCTCCGAAGATTATGAAAAGTTTCATTTTAGAGTGAAGACTGACCCAAGCATCCTGTTAAATGATGAAGATTATCCATGGTTACGTCACAATCATAAGAAAGGGACAAACATGCAGAAAAAGTCTTACACCGTGAGATCGCACTCCTGGGATGTGACCGCCTTCACCGTCATCACCTTCTATATATGTGAAGGACATGCATGCATTTCCTAGCATGGTATCTTTGGAACAGTTTGTACACGAAGTGCATTCATTTTTTACAGCCACTCAACTCTTTAGAATTTGCTATGTGTGTGAAATTCCTTTCTAATAGATGAGTGCGAAACCCTGATACTTCTTATGAGATTGTCCAATTTGTACACGAAGTGCATCCAGTTTTTGCCCTAACCCTCTCAACTCTCTAGAAGTTGCTATGTGGGTGAAATTATGATGTCATGCCATGTTACAACATTTTCAAAGTTCATTTGTACTGCTTTTCAAATTCAGGGTCATTTAGCTCAAAATAAATCATTAAATGCATGAAAAATATCAAATGAAGTCAGAAAGGGTTGAAAATTGATGATGTGCCTTTGAATGGTGCATATTGAACACACAAAAAGTATGGAGTTAAAATAAGTTATTAAAAATGACATCCCTTTGTAATAGATGAGTTTTCGTCCGAAACCCTGATACTTCTTATGAGATTGTCCAATTTGTACACCAAGTGCATCCAGATTTTGCCTTAACCCTCTCAACTCTCTAGAAGTTGCTATGTGGGTGAAATTATGATGTCATGCCAAGTTACAACCTTTTCAGAGTTCATTTGTACTGCTTTTCAAATTTAGGGTCATTTAGCTCAAAATAAATCATTAAATGCATAAAAAATAGCAAATGAAGTCAAAAGGGTTGAAAATTGATGATGTTCCTTTGAATGGTGCATATTGAACACACAAAAAGTATGGAGTTAAAATAAGTTATTAAAAATGAAATCCCTTTGTAATAGATGAGTTTTTGTGCGAAACCCTCATACTTCTATTGAGATTGTCCATTTTGTACACGAAGTGCATCCAGTTTTTTCCGTAACCCCCTCAACTCTCTAAAAGTTGCTATGTGGGTGAAATTATGATGTCATGCCAAGCTATAACCTTTCCAGAGTTCATTTGTACTGCTTTTCAAACTCGAGATATGACATTTCAAATGACATTTAATCAAATTATCTTATACATCAGTTGAAGTTGTTCAAACATACATGGAAATGCCATAAACAGATTCTTTATATTTTTCTGATATTTTTCCATATATTATTTATTTCCAATGGAGTCATAAATTTTTTTCTATGATTTTCTAAAGTTTACGGGTTTTGTTAGAAAATAATAACTAATATTTAATTAAAAAACCACGCTCTTTTCGGAGGACCTTTAGTACCGGTGCGAGCCACGCACCAGTACTAAAGGTCCACCGCCCCCGCGCTCTTTTGGGAGGACCTTTAGTACCGGTGCGTGGCTAGCACCGGTACTAAAGGTTCTTTAGTACCTGCACAAGCCACGCACCTGTACTAAAGGGGTGTGTGGTATAAAATGAGCACTTCATTGTCCCGCTCCGAGCCACACACCGAGAGAGCTCAAATTTGCGCCGCCAGGCTGCCGAAATTTGCTCCCGCGCCATTGCCGTCGCCCTCGCCGCCGTCGTCGCCCTCGCCGCCGTCGCCTTCGCCGCTGTCGCCCTCACCGCCATCGCACCACCACCGCGCCCTTGGCATCGCCCTCGCCGCCGTCGCCCTCATCACCGCTGCTGTCGCACCATCACCGTCGTCGCCCTTACTGCCATTGCACCACCACCTTGCCCTTGCGGTCGCCCTCGCCGCCATCGCCCTCGCCACCGCCGCCATCGCACCACCACCACCATCGCCCTCGCCGACGTCGCCCTCGCCTCCCCTGACGCCGCCCCTTGTCGCCGCCCCCGTCGCCAACGGCCTGCTCACTCCGGCCGCCGCTCCACGAGCCCGTTGCCGCCGCCCCGAGCCCGTCACCGACGCCACCTCGAGGTCAGGAGGCTAGGTGAGATCTCCCTACCGACCCTCTCCCCGACGATCGCCCCGATGATCGCCGGACTAGTGTGTAGATGCTAATTTTGTTAAGTGTAGAGATGGATTTTTAATTAGTTAGTTATTTCTATGGTCCCTCGATGTCGAAAACCACCCCAAAATGATTCTAGGGTCTCTAGGGTCCCTCGACGTCGAAAAACCCACCAAAGTGAATCTAGGGTTTCTAGGTTCCCTCGACGTCGAACCCTCACACCCCGACACGACACCCCCGACACCCGACCCCGACCATGACACAGCACCCCTATTTAGTTAGTTAGTTAGTTAGGTTATCAGGTTATTAGGGTATGTGTTAGTTTAGGTTTAGTTTAGGTTTAATTTTGTTTATGTTTAGTTTAGTTTTAGGTTTAATTTAGTTTGGATCCTACTGTGATTCTTCAGGGATCGAACAATTACTGTGAGAGAGTGTCCACCAATGTATATACACCACCATATCAGTGTGAGAGAGAGCGGACCAACACGCCATGAGATATAAGAGTTATTTAAGGAAAGCATCGACAGACCGATAGTCACACATGCATTAGGATCCAAAGCGTGCCGTAATTCTTGATTTGGCTAGATGCTAAGTGTTAATTTTGCTAAGTTTTATTTAATTTGCTTTCGTAATTAAGTGTTTCTTCTCGACGTCGACGATGTCGATCCCGCATCCTCGTCGTCGAGTCGCCGGAGGAGGTCACTTGCTTGAGCCGAGGGGTCCTTTCAGGGACTGGGCTCCGCCGGGCTGGTACTGGGAGGTGCTGCCTTTCGGGTGGCGCGGCTTGGTGAGGAGCCAGCCCGTCGTCGACCCCAAGGTTCTGTGGTGGCGGACGCATGGGCCACGGATGATCGAGAGGCTTGAGTCCCCCACGGAGGTGGTACAGTACCATGTCAGCAAGGAGAACGAGCACGTCCGTTGCTACATGGTAGCTTTGGAGGCCAGGTCCGACAATACCTGGCAGATTCTTCAGGGATCTCACTGGAGCTATGTTCCTGTGATGGTTCCTTCTATTTGAGTGTCCACCGCCTGCCCCGATATCTGCCGGGCGCTAGGGTTCTAGCTAGATCAATATATTAGCTACTATTATGATGTATTATTATGATGTATTAGCTAGATCGATGGATTAGCCGATGTATTGAAAATTATCCAAGATTATGCAGATGAGATCTTTTCTAAGAACTACTATATATGTATTCGATGATGCATTATCAATTAACTATCAGTTATTTTGCTTCTTGAATGCATGCTAATTTGAAAACTAATTTGTTTTATCTATAATATTATGGATAAGTTATTAAGCTATGGACAATACCGGTAGAGCTCATGAAGAGGACATCTTCGACATGATACGCTCCTTCGAAAACCCAACGGACCTTCGAGGTGAATCACATGATCGTGATGATGGCTCACAATATCTGAACGATTACGGTGATGGATGTGAGACCGAGGAAGAACAACTTATGTTCGAAAATCCGGGACAACCAACAATGTTCGGCGAGGTATATACACATATTAGCCTCTCGTCATCATTACATGTGTATTAATTGATTTGTATATATATATATATATTAACAAATCTTTCTTATTCTAATTATTAGCCCTCCGGATCGAGCCAATCTAGTAGAAATGTATGAGGCGCTACCAAAATATTCGATGGTAACATAGAGCTCAATCTTGATGCTTTCAAACATAATGGAGAACCGACTCATCCTGAAGCCAATGCCAAGACATTTGTGCGTCAATGTGGAGTGGTTGTTAGGGACAAAGTCCCGATCACAATGCATGAATGGATTCAGCCAAACGAACCAAAACCAGGAGTGAATTATGTCGATACAAGAATTAAAGATGCCCTTTGGCGAGAGCTCATGGAGCATTTCACCCTACCAGATTCTCTCTCGGAGCGTCAAAGGAACAAAGTCAAGGAGTTTGCTCTCCATAAGATGGCCGGCGCGTTCCAGACTTGGTAGAAAATATTATGGACCGAGTACAACACTAAAGGCAAGAAGGTGCCCGAATTCAAAGGAATATACGAGAAGGTAAGGAATCACTGGGACGCATTTATCGAGTACAAGACATCGATAGCTGCTATGGAGAAGTCGGCAAAGAATAAGATAAATGCTAAGAAAAAAAGTATCACGATAAACTAGGGACAGGTGGATACAAGTCAGCCATTCCTAAGTGGGATGCATTAGAGAATAAGATGCTTGCTGAAGGGATCACTCCAGTAACCTTCAACTGGCCCAAGAGGTGCAGGAATTGGTTTTTTGTGCATGGGGGAAAGTTAGACCCAGCAATAGGGACGATTATTACACTGGCCAGTCTGAAGCATGCATCAGATGAGTTGATTCAAGCAATAAAACATGCCCAAGAAGGATAGTTTGTCCCTGATAGAGAGAACGGCGAGCTTACATGCACCCTTGGGAATGCCGAACATGGAGGATAAACACGAGGCATGGGTGTTGTTTCGTGGTATGAGGGGTTTGCGGGATAGCAGGACAATTATAAAAGCTGTTCGAGAAAAAAGAAGGTGGAAGCAGACCGACTTTCGAAGTTGAAACAGAAGTACGAGCAGCAGCACCTGCAGATACAAGTACTGACCCAGCAAAGGGAAACTCCGTAGCAGGAGGCAGGGGTAGAACCCGTCCCATCTACAATGCCGAAAAGGATCGTGGATTCCATGGGGGAACCGCTGGGTCACACCCCCGTGGATGATATCACCAAGAAGACATCTTGTGAGATAATACTGAAAATGAAGAACATACCCGTGCGGGTCGCGACGGGCTATGCTTTACCAACTACACCTGATGTTCTCTGGCATTGCAATCCGGTTCCAGCTGGGTATGCTCGTGTCGCGGGGAACACAATAGAGCCAGGATATGATGAACTATTGCTTGACATCCCTGGAGGTGAGGGGGAGTCCACATTGGCAGAAGGCGTCCGTTGTCTCATTCTATGGAGTAAGGACTGCATCGTCTTTCCACACTCGGCACTAAGGCCACCGGCTCCTCCGAGTATCGATGTCCAGCGTGAGAGATCCCATCCAGATGCATTACAGCGCCAGCAGTCCTCCCCACCTCGCCAGCAGTCCTCCCCACCTCTCTAGCAGTCACCTCGCTAGCAGTCCCCCCACCTCGCCAGCAGTCACCTTGCCAGTAGTCCTCCCCACCTCGAGCTCCCCCACAGTCGTCCCCACCTCGAAAGGCATCCCACCTCGCCAATAGTCCTCCCCACCTCACCATGAGCATTCCTCCTAGCCTCGGGACGGAGCATGACACGAGTCCATATCATCATCGATATCAATCTCCGCCACATGAGCCGACTCCATCCTGGCAGCGGTCCCGCCAACGGGGCTCCCAAAAGACGAAGGCCACCAGCAGTCCTCTTCAGAAGAAAGCAAAGAATAAATCCGAGCCTCCGGCCAAAAGGAAGCTGCCTTATGACATGACACGAGAGGAAAACAAAATTGAAAGTGATCTCCAAGTGAAAGCCTGTTTTGCAAAGAAGACCATGCCGCCAAAGGAGGTAATACCCAAGGAAGCCCAAGAGCACTTTATGGATGACTTTATGGATAGACCCCCAGCATATGTCAAGCGTATGCCGACAGACTATGAGCGACCGATTCAGAAGGCAAGTGAGTAGAGAAGTCGGCTCAACCCAAGGAAGAAGTCGGGAAGTACGACATCAACTAGCGGGAAAACAGTTCCTCAGCTCGGAGAACAATCCAAGCCATCGGTCTCTCCGCTGAAGGTGAGTCCAATTCCAAGCAAGCAATCGATCCAACCAGTCAACGTGCAAGGCAACCCAATTGAACTCGAAGAAGTAAAGGTTGCAGGTCTCACTCTTGACCAAATCCTTGGCATCGAGGAAATCCACAGGTACGGTGCAACTGAGTACGCAATGCAATATGCCGTCGGAAAACCACTTGTCACACCCGAGCAGTACAAGGAACTACCAACTGCGATGCGACGGTTGCATGATTGGTACATGCGTGAAGCAAAGCGAGGGGAGACGGCTATCATGGTCAAAGTAAGGAAAGAGCATTATGTCAATGCATGTGACATATGTCTTGAATTCTCAGAACTTTTCCAATTATACCACATGGACTCTATCGACAAAACTCTCATTAGTTGCTATTGTCTGTAAGTGATTTATATCTTTAGTAATTTAAGTCGCTAGCTGAGATATCATTCATTGTCTTATCCTCACTATATATGTTCTTTTCTACGCTATTATGCAGATTGAAGACATGGGAATTGAAACAAGAAGGAATCGATGACATTGGGTTCATCGACCCAAGTACCGTTAATGGTCATGTGGTAAAACATTATGCCAAGGACACAGAAGATCTCTTGGAAAATTTTCTAGAGGCACTTATGAATACCAAATCTACTATAATATTTCCTTACAACATGGGGTGAGTGTTTACTCTCTTGTATACTACAAATTCTATTTTTTCTTAATTCGGATCTGAGGTAGAAGATATACCCAATAGTTTGTTTGGGATATCCTATGAAGACGCATTTTTCCGCTTTGGGTTCGAGCTTCAAAGGTTGAAGTTTCCTCACATAAGCATTGTATCCCCAAACTTATAGCAACAACAGCTTAGGTTTCTTTCCAAACCATAATTCATACAGTGTCGTCTAGACGGACTTTGACGGTGCCCTGTTTAAAGTGAATGCGGTAGTCTCTAATGCATATCCCCAAAATGATAGCGGTAAGTCGGTAAGAGACATCATAGATGGCACCATATCCAATAGAGTGCGATTACGACGTTCAGACACACCATTTCGCTGAGGTGTTCTAGGCGTGAGTTGTGAAACAATTCCACATTTCCTTAGGTGTGTGCCAAACTCGTGAATTAAATATTCTCCGCCACGATCTGATCTTAGGCACTTTATTTTCCTGTCACGTTGATTCTCTACCTCATTCTGAAATTCCTTGAACCTTTCAAAGGTTTCAGACTTGTGTTTCATTAATTAGATATACCCATATCTTCTCAAGTCTTCAGTGAGGGTGAGAGCATAACAGTAGCCACCACGAGCCTCGACACTCATTGGAACATATACATCAGTATGTATTATCGCCAACAAGTCAGTTGCTCGCTCCATTATTCCGGAGAACGGAATCTTGGTCATATTGCCCATGAGGCATGGTTCGCACGTGACAAATGATTTAAAATCAAGAGACTCCAAAAGTCCATCAACATGGAGTTTCGTCATGCGTTGGACACCAATATGACCAAGGTGGCAGCACCTCATGTAAGTGGGACTATCGTTATCAACCTTACACTTTTTGGTACTCACACTATGGACATGTGTAATATCACGTTCTAGATTCATCAAAAATAAACCATTGACCAACGGGGCATGACCATAAAACATTTCTCTCATATAAATAGAACAACCAATATTATCAGATTTAAATGAGTAGCCATCTCGCATCAAGCGAGATCCAGATACAATGTTCATGCTCAAAGCTGGTACTAAATAACAATTATTAAGGTTTAAAACTAATCCCGAAGGTCGATGTAGATGTAGATTTAGTGGTAGATCACATCGACCTTGGAACCATTCTCGACGCGCATCATCACCTCGTCCTTTGCTAGTCTCCGCTTATTCCGCAGCTCCTGCTTCGAGTTGCAAATGTGTGCAACTGCGCTGGTATCAAATAACCAGGAGCTACTACGAGCGCTGGTTAGGTACACATCAATAACAAGTATATCACATATACCTTTAATGTTGTCGGCCTTCTTTTCCTCTAAGTACTCGGGGCAGTTCCGCTTCCAGTGACCGGTACCCTTGCAATAAAAGCACTCAGTCTTAGGCTTGGGTCCATTCTTGTTCTTCTTCCCGGCAACTTGCTTACCGGGCGCGGCAATAGCTTTGCCGTCATTCTTGAAGTTCTTCTTACCATTGCCTTTCTTGAAACTAGTGGTCTTATTTACCATCAACACTTGATGCTCCTTTTTGATCTTGACCTGTGCTGATTTCAGCATCGAGTGCAACTCAGGAATGGACTTCTCCATCCCTTGCATGTTGTAGTTCATCACAAAGATCTTGTAGCTAGGTGGAAGCGACTGGAGGATTCTGTCAGTGACCGAGTCATCTGGGAGATTAACTCCCAGCCGAGTCAAGCGGTTGTGTAGCCCAGACATCTTGAGGATGTGCTCACTAATAGAACTGTTCTCCTCCATCTTATAGCTGAAGAACTTGTCGGAGACGTCATATCTCTTGACCCAGGCATGATCTTGGAAAACCAGTTTCAGCTCTTGGAAAATCTCATATGCTCCGTTGTGCTCAAAATGCTTTTGGAGCCCTGGTTCTAAACTATAAAGCATGCCGCACTGAACAAGGGAGTAATCATCGTAGCGTGAATGCCAAGCGGTCGCAACGTCTTGCTCTGCTGGGAGAACGGGTGCATCACCTAGCAGTGCATCAAGGACATACAATCTTTTGGAAGCTATGAGGATGATCCTCAAGGTACGGACCCAGTCCACATAGTTGCTTCCATCATCTTTCAGCTTGGTTTTCTCTAGGAACGCGTTGAGGTTGAGGTTGGCATTAGCGTTGGCCATTGGATCTACAATATAGATTGTAAAGACAATTTTAGACTAATTTCATGATAATTAAGTTCACATAATCAAATTATTTAATGAACTCCCACTTAGATAGACATCTCTCTAGTCACCCAAGTGACACATGATCCATGTCAACTAGCCCGTGTCCTATCATCACGTGAGACGGACTAGTCATCCATGGTGAACATCTCCATGTTGATCGTATCTTCTATACGACTCATGTTCGACCTTTAGGTCTTCCGTGTTCTGAGACCATGTCTGTACATGCTAGGCTCGTCAAGTCAACCTAAGTGTTTCACGTGTGTAAATCTGGCTTACACCCGTTGTATGAGCACGTTAGAACCTATCACACCCGATCATCACATGGTGCTTCGGAACAACGATCCTTAGCAACGGTGCACAGTTAGGGTGAACAAATCTCTTGAAATTTTATTGAGAGATCATCATATTTACTACCATCATTCTAATCAAATAAGATGTAAACATGATAAACATCACATGCAATCAATATAGTGACACGATATAGCCAATATCATCTTGCTCCTTTGATCTCCATCTTCGGGGCACCATGATCATCACTGTCACCGGCACGACACCATGATCTCCATCATTGTGTCTTCATGAAGTTGTCTCGACAACTATTACTTCTACTACTATGGCTAATGTTTAGCAATAGAGTAAAGTAATTACATGTCGTTTATGATTGACACGCAGATCATACAATAAAATAAGACAACTCCTATGACTCCTGCCGGTTGTCATACTCATCGACATGCAAGCCGTGAATCATATTACAAGAACATGATCAATCTCATACATCACAATGAATGACATCACATCCTTTTGTACATATCACATCACAAGGCATATCCCGCAAAAACAAGTTAGACATCCTCTAAATTGTAGTTGCAAGTTTTTACGTGGCTGCTATAGGTTTCTAGCAACAACGTTTCTTACCTACGACAAAAACACAATGTGATATGCCAATTGCTATTTACCCTTCATAAGGACCCTTTTCATCGAATCCAAACCGACTAAGGTAGGAGAAACAGACACACACTAGCCACCTTATGCAACAAGTGCATGTCAGGCGGTGGAACCGGTCTCACGTAAGCGTACGTGTAAAGTTGGTCCGGGCCGGTTCATCCCACAATACCGCCGAATCAAGATAATACTAGTAGTGGTAAGCAAATTAACAAGATCGACGGCCACAACTACTTTGTGTTCTACTCGTGCATAGATTCGACGCATAGACCTAGCTCTGATACCACTACTGGGAGACGTAGTAGTAAATCAAAAAATTTCCTACGTATCACCAAGATCTATCTATGGAGAAACCAGAAACGAGTGGGGAGAGATTTCATCTTCATACCTTTGAAGATCGCTAAGCGGAAGCTATACAAGAACGCGGTTGGTGGAGTCGTACTCGTAGCGATTTAGATCGCGGTGGACACCGATCTAAGTGCCGAACAATGGCGCCTCCGCGTTCAACACACATGCAGCCCGATGGTGTCTTCTACGCCTTGATCCAGCAAGTAGGAAGGAGAGGTTGAGGGAGAGCTCCAGCAGCATGATGGCATGGTGACGGTGGAGCTTCGTGGACTCCGGCAGGGCTTCGCCAAGCGCTACGGAGAACGAGGAAGAGGGAGGTTAGGGCTGCGCCGAGAGAGAGAGAGAAGTCGTGTCTCAAACAAGCCCCAATACCTCGGGTATATATAGGAGGAGGGAGAGCGAGGGCTTACTTGCCCTCCTCCAAGGAGGAGAGGTTCGGCCGAACCTTGGGAGGAGTCCACCTCCCACAAGGGAGTGGGAGGTGGATCTCTTCCTTTTCAATCCCTTCAGCGTTATCTCTTTATCCCTAGCCTCATGGGCCTTTCCGGAAGGACTTGGCCAGCCCAATAAGAGCTAGTACACCTTCTCTAACAGCCCACGAAGTCCTTTGGTCGTCACACCCCTCCAGGGGTCCTCCAGCACCCTCCCGACACTCCCGGTACACTACCGATGAGCCCGAAAACTTCCCGATGACCAAAACTGGACTTCCTATATATCAATCTTTACCTCCGGACCATTCCAAAGCTCCTCGTGACGTTGTGGATCTCATCTGGGACTCCGACCAGCCTTTGGTAATCATGTATACCATTTCCCTACAACCCTAGCATCATCAAACCTTAAGTGTGTAGACCTTACGGGTTCGGGAGACACGTAGACATGACCGAGACACTTCTTCGACCAATAAACAATAGCGGGATCTAGATACCCATGTTGGTTCCCACATGCTCCACGATGATCTCATCGGATGAACCACGATGTTGGGGATTCAATCAATCCCGTATACAATTCCCTCTGCCTATCGGTATGATACTTGCCCGAGATTCAATCGTTGGTATCCTATACCTTGTTCAATCTCGTTACCGGCAAGTCTCTTTACTCGTTCCGTAATACATCATCCCGTGGCTCGAGAGACACGTAGACATGACCAAGACACCTCTTCGGTCAATAACCAACAGCAGGATCTAGATACCCATGTTGACTCCCACATGCTCCACGATGATCTCATCACATGAACCACGATGCCTGGGATTCAATCAATCCCGTATACAATTCCCTTTGTCTATCGGTATGACTGTTGCCCGAGATTCGATCGTCGGTATCCCTATACCTTGTTCAATCTCGTTACCGGGAAGCCTCTTTACTCATTCCGTAACACATCATCCCGTGGCTAACTCCTTAGTCACATTGAGCTCATTATGATGATGTCTTACGGAGTGGGCCCAGAGATACCTCTCCATCACACCGAGTGAAAAATCGTAGTCTCGATTCGTGCCAACCCAACAGACACTTTCGGATATACCCGTAGAGCAACTTTATAGCCACCCAGTTACGTTGCGACGTTTGGGACACCCAAAGCATTCCTACGCTATCTGGGAGTTGCACAATCTCTTGGTCTAAGGAAATGATACTTGACATTAGAAAAGCTTTAGCAGACGAACTATACGATCTTGTGCTATGCTTAAGATTGGGTCTTGTCCATCACATCTTTCTCCTAATTATGTGATCCCGTTAACAATGACATCCAATGTCCATGGTCATGGAACCGTGACCATCTATTGATCAACGAGCTAGCCACTAGAGGCTCACTAGGGACATGTTGTGGTCCATGTATTCACACATGTATTATGGATTCTGGTTAACAAAATTATGGCATGAACAATCGAAAATTATCATGAACAAGGAATTACAATAATAACCATTTTATTATTGCCTCTAGGGCAGATTTCCACCAAAACATAGGCCACTCGGAGGTACATTGCAAACAAGAACACCAAGACATCCACTATATTCAGAATGCATCATCATCAACATCAATGACTTCAACGAGACAACAAGTTTACTTACTAAATAAACTAAATAAACTAGTTATGTTAAGTACTTACTAAATATAAAAAACTAGTTCTATTACCTACTTACTAAATAAAGTAGTTCTATTAAGCACTTACTATAACTAAAGTAGTTCTATTAGGCACTTACTATCAATGACGTCAATTCTTCCTTCCTAAACTCTCATCTCACGTATATGGTGGACACTCCCTCACCTATTTTTTGACCGTCGGGATGGTCGCTACTCCTCCTTCCCCTAGTGCATAAAAAATATGTAGCACAAGGAGAATAAGGAGAACCGACCCCCACGACAACAGTCGACATTCTTATTCTCTCATATATGGCGGACACTCCCTCACCATTTTTTGACCGTCGATGATGGTCGCTACCATTATATAAGTTATATTAAGCACTTACTATAAATAAACTAGTTCTATTAACCACATCTTAAATAAACTATTTCCATTAAACACTTACTAAAAATAGTAAAAATACATTATAAAAGAACAATAAAAAACAGTTTAGGGTTTAGGAGAGATGGAGGGAGGATGGGGTGGGGGGAGGGAGGAGGAGGGAGGAGAGAGGAGGAGGGGGAGGAGGGCTACCGGAGGAGGGCTTGGCCGGAGGAGGAGGGAGGAGGGAGGAGGGGGCGGCCGGAGGAGGAGGGGGGAATGGAGGGGGAGGAGGCCGCAGTGGGAGGAGGGAGGAGAGAGGAGGAGGCTGGAGGAGGGAGGATGAGGGATGGAGGGAATACCTCCCTAGAAGAGGACCGGGAGCGTTAGCTGCGGCGGGCGACGACGGTAGTTGGGGAAAGGCGGTGGTGGCGGACGACGGGGGGTGCGGGGGAGAGTGAGAGTGGAGTGGAGAGGGGAGAGTGAGGGGTGGCCGGTTTGAGAAGTTGGAGAAGATAGGCTTTAGTAGTAGCGCTCTTTGTGGTAAAGTGCTACCGCTAAACAACATGGCAGTAGCGCGTTGAGGAGACATGCGCTACTGCTATACCTAGTCTAGCGGCAAGGTCATACAAATTGTAGTACTAGCGATGTTTCCTCGTGACGCTCTACGACTATGTGGGTAGCAGTAGCGCGGTCTGCTATAGCGCGCTACTGCTAAGTTGCAGTAGCGCCTTTTTTAAAACCGTGCTACTGGTAAGATTCTGTCTATAAGGTTTTGCCTAGTAATGGGTATCGATCCAAACCCAGGTGCTACTAGGAGTACAAGCAAGGTACACATCAATAACACGTATATCAAATATACTTCTGTCGACGTTGCCAGCCTTCGTATCTACCAAGTATCTAGGGTTGTTCCGCTTCGACGACCATTCTCCTCATAATAGAAGCACTTAGTCTCGGGTTTGTGTTCAACCTTAGGTTTCTTCACTGGAGCTGCTACTGATTTGCCATCCATGAAGTTTCCCTCCTATCCCTTGCATTGTCGAAACTAGCGGTTTCACTAACCATCAACACTTGATGCTCCTTCCTGATTTCTACCTTAATGGCTCAAGGATCATTATTTCCATCCCTGGCATTTTATGGTTCATTATGAAGCTCTAGTAGCTTAGTGATAGTGACTTGGAGAACTGTATCAATCACTATCTTATCTAGAAGAGCAACTCCCAGTCGATTCAAGTGATTGTGGTACCCAGACAATCTGAGCACATGCTCACTGATTGAGCTATTCTCCTTAAACTTGCAGGCAAAGAATCTTGTTGGAGGTCTCATACCTCTCAACACGGGCACGAGCCTAAGATCCCAATTGCAGCTCTTAGAACAACACATATGTTCCGCGGCGTTCAAAATGTTTTGGAGCCTCAATTCGAAGTTGTAATGCATGACACACTGAACTATCAAGTAGTCATCAAAACGTTCCTATCATATGTTCACAACATCTATAGACGACGCTTGAGGGGGTGGTGAACCGAGCGGTGCATCAAGGAAGTAAGCCTTCTTTGCAACAATGAGGACAATTCTCAGTTCACGGACCCAATCTGCATTATTGCTTCCATCATCTTTCAACTCTATTTCTCTAGGAACATATAAAATGCAAGGGAGCTACAACGCGAGCTAGTAATCTACAACATCATTTGCAAATATATTTTGGCTATAAAAATTCCGTCTCTTGTGTTCTGAGGCCATGTTTGTACATGCTAGGCTCATCAAGTTTAACCCGAGTGTTCCGCACGTGCAACATTGGCTTGCACCCATTGTATGCAAACGTAGGGTCTATCACACTCGATCATTACATGGTGTCTCGAAATGACAAAATTTCGCAACGGTGCACACTCGAGGGGAACACAATTTTATCTTGAAATTTAAGTGAGGTTCACCTTATAATGCTTCCATCGTCCTAAGAAAAATAAGATGCATAAAAGGATTAATATAACATGCAAATCATAAGTGACATGGTATGGCCATGAACTTGTGCTTTTGATCTCCATGTCCAAAGCACCAGCAAGATCCCCATCGTCATCGGCATGAAACCATGATCTCCATCATCTTGATCTCCATCAATGTCTTGCCATGAGGTTGTCGCGCCGACTGTTGCATCCACGACTATTGCTAACTCATTGCGATAAAGTAAAGCAAAATGGCGAAAATAATTCAAGACAACCCTATGGATCCTGCCGGTTGCCCTACTCATCAACATGCAAGTCGTTATATTCTATACAACACATGATTATCTCATACATCACATATATCTCATCATGTAATTGGCCATATCACATCACAACATACCTTGCAAAAACAAGTTAGACGTCCTCTAATAGTTCTTGCATGTTTTACATGGCAGCTACGGGTATCTAGCAAGAACAATTCTTTGTTATGCAAAAACCACAACGGTAATACACAAATTGCTATTCAACCTTCTCAAGGACCGGCTTTGTCGAATGCCATCCAACTAGAATTGGATAGGCAGACACCTGCAAGACGTCTTTATGCAACAAAGTCACATGTTAGTCGATGGGACCGGTCTGTCGTAAGCGTACGAGTAAGGTTCGTCCCGGCGGCTTCATCCCACAATACAGCTGAATCAAAAAAAGACTAAGGGAGGAAGAAATCTGAGCATCATGGCCCACAAACTCCTTTGTGTTCTACTCGAGATCTGATGTACACATAGACCTAGCTCATGATGCCATAGCTGGGAAGCGTTGCATGGGAAACAACATTTTCCTCCACACACACAGGATCTATCTGTGCTGATGAGCATCTACGAGAGGGAGAGTGGATCTACATACCCTTGCAGATTGCTAAGTGGGAAGCATTAAGAAATGCGGTTTTTGTAGTAGAACGTCTTCGTGATCCAAATTTCAGAGTGTTCGGCGCTCCCGTCATGATCCATCTCGCGATCAAATCAGGATCCATACCGTGATCCCATCAAGATCCGTCTCGCGATAAAATCGTGAATCGTCTCGCGATCCTGAGCACGGTCTTTCCAATCTAGCATCGAACGAACGGCGCCTCCGCGTTCAGTACACATATAGCTCGATGACGATCTCTTCCTTCTTGATCTAGCAACAGGGAGCAGAGAGGTAGATGAGTTCTCTGGCAGCACGATGGCGGAGGCGGAACTATTCCGGCAGGGCTTCGCCTAAGCACCTCCGAAACTAGACTAAAGGAGAGAACGATCTAGAGGAAGTAGAGGGAGCACTCGCTAATTAAGGTTAGCTCTCCCCTCTAAATCCTATAGTATATATAGGAGGGAGGGAGGGGAGGAGGCAGCCTCAAACCCTCATGGTTTGGGCGTAATTGGGGGTGGAGTCCTACTCCAATCCTACTAGGAGTAGGATTCCTCCTCTCCACTTGGAAACCCTTTCCACCTTTCGACCTTTGGTTTTTCCCAACCCCTAGACGCATGGGCCTAACTAGGGGGGGGTCGCCAGCCCACTGGGGATGGTTTCATTCCTCCCACATTCCATGAGGTCCTTCGGGTCGAGACGCCGCTCCCGGTGGCCCCCTGTACCCTCCTGGCACACCCGGTACAGTACCGAAGTACCCAAAACTTTTTCGGTGACTAGAACAGGACTTCCTATATATCAATCGTTACCTACAGATCATTTCGGAGCTCCTCGTTATGTACATGATATCATTACCATGTTACTTGCGTGAGATTCGATCGTCGGTATACCTATACGTAGTTCAATATCATTACCGGCAAGTCTATTTACTCATTCTGTAATACAAGTTCCTGTGGCTAACACTTAGTCACATTGCTTGCAAGGCTTATTGTGATATTATATTACGGAGTGGGCCCTGAGATACCACTCCGTCACACGGAGAAACAAATCCTAGTCTTGGTTCTTGCCAACCCAACAGACCCTCAGAGATACCTGTAGAGCACCTTTATAGTCACCCAGTTATGTTGCGATGTTTGATACACACAAGGTATTCCTCTGGTGTCAGTGATTTACACAATCTCATGGTCATAGGAACACATACTTGACATGTAGAAAACTATAGCAATAAACTGACAGCATCATATGCTATATTTATAGTTTGGGTCTTGTCCATCACATCATTCTCCTAATGATGTGATCCCGTTATCAAATGGCAGCTCATGTCTATGGCCAGGAAACCTTGACCATCTCTGATCAACGATCTAGTTAACTAGAGCAATACTAGGCACACAATGTTGTCTATTTACCCACACACGTATTTGAGTTTCCAATCAATACAATTATAGCATGGATAATAAACGATTATCACGATCAAGGAAATATAATAATAACCAATTTATTATTGCCTCTAGGGCATATTTACAACAATATTTGTATTATATTTTCATGTAGTTACACATCTTAATATATATAATATCATCAGTACATCCAACATTCATACAAATTAGATGGATGCAATACACCAAATTGAGTTACGAGAAAATACGATGTTGCGACCTCTAATTCAGCGTCTATTACATCCATCTAATTTATACTGGTATATGTCATATATATTACAACTCATGATCATCTTAATGAACTTTTCATCATTCTAGGAAAAATAACATAAGAAAGGTGAACTCCTCATCATTCTGGTTGTTACCATACTAGAGCAAGTGGTCAAGTTATCACAACTTAGAAACAATAACTACTGCGCTTTCCTAGGTAAAATAACATAAGAATGGTGAACTCCTGCATCTCCCCATTGAAGAATACAGATAAACTTATCTCTAACTT
The DNA here is from genome assembly GCA_022496015.1 of Hordeum marinum. Lineage (NCBI taxonomy): Eukaryota > Viridiplantae > Streptophyta > Magnoliopsida > Poales > Poaceae > Hordeum > Hordeum marinum. The sequence goes on along the minus strand of CM039672.1, from coordinate 454,413,036 downwards.
GTGGCTTGTGCAAGTTATAGTCTCCAAGTGATTGCCTGGATGCTTTTATTACCTCGCTTCGTCCTTGTATTTTCATGGTTTTCTCACATCGAGAAATCTTGTATTTACCAGGGTAACTCATCGGCATTTGCCATAAACTAACCATATGCAAATCACCTTTAGTAAACATCAAATTAGGCATTGTGTTTGGTGGGAGTATCTATTGAAGAACATAACTTATAATAACATATTTAGACAACTAGTTTTCTATTGATTGAACAATGTATGCAAAGGATGGACTAATGACACAAGAGTATAAAAATTCTTACAAAGATGTCTCTACTGATGTTGTAAGGGTTTAACTTGTGCACTAGTGGCACGTATCCATGATAAAGTTTACTAGTCGTGTAATTTTCATTATGATGCCGAACATCATGAATAAATGTAATGAGATGATCTTTCTCCAAATAAGTAAGCTTGGAGTCATAACTGCAGTAAGTCTGATATATTCTCTGACGGGTAGTTCTTATAGCACGAAAATAAGCTGATAATTAAAAATAAAGAAATTTAATCGGGATGAGTACCAAATACTTCTCAATAATCAATATAAACTGCCTAAGAAATCTGTTGACAAACACACCTAGAGGTAGCTGAGGAATCAAGTCATCCTCCTCATGCACCCAAATATCTATATTATTATCACGAACATCATAATTACCAAGATGGAAGGTAATGTTTCTGTCCTCATCCAAAACATATGCCTTGCAAATATGCTCTGCAATTAGAACAACCAAAATATGTGTGATCTTCGTTATTTTTCGCCTTAACAAAAAAACTGCAATGCTCCGTTCTTAGGTGAGCTATCTTAGGCTCTGTACGATCCTTCTCTTTGAAATGGAACTTGTCCAAGACAGCGAATCTTGCAAGACGTGTACACATTCTTCTTGCATTTGTCCAAATATATACTTTTGGTATCATCTAAATAGTGCGTGCATGTGTTTTATCCCTTGTTTGTATTTCCTGAAAGGTTACTAAGAGCAGGACAATCATTGATGGTTACAAATAGCAATGCTCGTAGGTCAAATTCCTGTTGTTTGTGCTCATCCCGCACACGTACACCTTTTTTATCCCACAGTTGTAACAGTTCTGAAAACTAATGGCCTTAGGTAAAAATCAATGTCGTTGTCGGCTTGCTTAGGGCCTTGGATGAGCACTGGCATCATAGTGAACTTCCGCTTCATGCATAGCCAAGGAGGAAGGTTATAGATACATAGAGTCACGGGACAACTGCTATAATTACTGCCCTGCACCCCAAAAGGATTAATGCCATCTTCACTTAAGCCAAACCATACGTTCCTTACATCATCTGCAAAGTCCCGCCACTTTCTCTTGATTTTTCTCCACTTTGACCCATCAGCGGGTACTCTCAACTTCCCATCTTTCTTACAGTCTTCTGAGATCCATTGCGACAACTTGGCATGCTTTCTGTTTCCGAACAAACGTTTCAACCATGGTATTACAGGAGCATACCACATCACCTTGGCAAGAACCCTATTTATGGGGCGCTCGGCCTCAACATCACCAGGGTCATCTCGTCTGATCTTATACCGCAATGCACCACATACCAGGCGTGCGATCAAATTCTCATACTCCGCGCGGTAGAGGATACAGTCATTAGGGCATGCATGTATCTTGTGCACTTCTAATCTTAGATGGCAAAGAACCTTCTTTGCTTCGTACGTACTGTTAGGCAATTCATTATCCTTTGGAAGATTAGTCCTCATTATTTTCCGTAGCGAACCAAATTCCTTGTCAGATACACCATTCTCTGCCTTCCATTGCAGCAATTCCAGTATGGTACTGAGCTTTGTGTTGTCATCTTTGCAGTTTGGATACAACCCTTTTTTGTGATCCTCTAACATGTGATAAAACTTAGAATTCTCATTTTCACTTTCGCATTCTCTGTTTGCATCAATAATGACCGGGCGAAGATCATCATCGGGGATATCTGGTGCCTATTGATCTTCAGCGCCGCCATTGCAGTACCACCGTATTCATGGTACATAAGACGACAGTTGTCATCATCCACTTCTTCTTCATTGTCTTCCATCATAACCCCTATTTTCTCCATTCTTGGTCCAAACATTATAGTGTGGCGTGAAACCCTTCTCAAGAAGGTGCAAGTGAATGGTTTTCAGGGAAGAGTAATCCTTCATATTCCCATATTCACTACATGGACAATACATAAAACCATTTTGCTTGTTTGCCTCAGCCACTTCGGGAAAATTATGCAGACCCTCAATGTAGTTGGGGGTCCATCGGTGACTGTACATCCACTATCGGTTCATCTGCGTGCATTACATAATTAAGTATACCAGAAACCATTGCAGAACACCAGGAATATATTAGTGACCAAATTAATACACTCCTCCACTACATACACTCCTCCACTAGAACCCACAAACCACTCTACTTCTAGAGCATTTGAAGCGAGCGAAACTAGCAGGAAATATGCCCTAGAGTCAATAATAAAGTGGTTATTATTATATTTTCTTCTTCATGATAATCGTTTATTATCCATGCTATTGTATTGACTGGAAACTCAAATGTATGTCTGGATACATAGACAACATTGTGTCCCTAGTATGCCTCTAGTAGACTATCTCATTGATCAAAGATGGTCAAGGTTTCCTAGCCATAGACATGAGATGTCATTTGATAACGGGATCACATCATTAGGAGAATGATTTAATGGACAAGACCCAAACTATGAACTTAGCATATAATCGTGTGAGTTTATTGCTATAGTTTTCTGCATGTCAAGTACACGCCTGTTCCTATGACCATGAGATCATGCAACTCACTGACACCAAAGGAACACCTTGTGTGTATCAAATGTTGCAACGTATCTGGGTGACTACAAAGATGCTCTATAGGTATCTCCGAAGGTGTCTATTGAGTGAGCATGGCTCAAGACTAAGATTTCTTACTCCGTGTGACGGAGAGGTATCTTAGGGCCCACTCGGTAATACAACATCACAGCAAGCCTTGCAAGCAAAGTGATTAAAGTGTTAGACATGGGATCTTGTTTTACGGAACGAGTAAAGAGACTTTCCGGTAATGAGATTGAACTAGGTATAGAGATACCGACGATCGAATCTCGAGCAAGTAACATACTGGAGGACAAAGTGAACTACATACGGGATTAACTGGATCCTTGACATAGAGGTTCAACCGATAATGATCTTCGTAGAATATGTTGGAACCAATATGGGCAACTAGGTACCGCTATTGGTTATTGACCATAGAGGTGTCTCGTTATGTCTACATAGTTCTCGAACCCGTAGGGTTTGCACACTTAACGTTGGGTGACTTATCGATTGTATTCAGTTATGTATGGTGGTGACCAAAGGTTGTTCAGAGTCCCATATGAGATCCCGGACGTCACGAGGAGCTCCGAAATGGTCTGAAGGTAAATATTGATATATAGGAAGTCCCGTTTTGGTCACCGAAAAAGTTTCTCGGGTGTTTCCGGTAGTGTACCGGAAGAGCCAGGAGGGTTCTAGGGGACCATCGGGAGGGGGCAGCCATGCCGGGAGGCCACATTGCCCGTAGGTGCGGTGCACAAGCCCTTAGTGGGATGGGCAAACTAGCCCTTGAGGGCCCATGTGGCTTGGCTGTGGAGAACACCCCAAAGTGGGGAAGCAAAACCAAGTAGGATGGGAATCCTACTTGGAGTAGGATTGGAGGTGGACTCCTCCACCTCTCCTTCGGTTGACTCCTAGGGGAAATCCTAGGGGCGCCGGCCCCTCCCCTCCCTCCTATATATATTGTAGGGGAGAGAGGGGGATGCACCTAACCCTAAGCCATTGTGTAGCCCTCTCTTCCCACTAGACCATCTCCCCTAGTTCTCGGCGGTGCTTAGGCGAAGCCCTATTGGAATAGGTCCACCACCATCGCCGCCCGCGTCGTTGCGCTGCTCACGTTCTCATCTACCTCTCTGCTCCCTCTTGCTGGATAAAGAAGGTGAAGATCGTCATCGAGCTGTACCAGAGGTGCCATTCGTTCGGCGGCAGATCGGGACGGATTATTATTGGATGATGGCTAGCGATTTGGATCGCGAAGACGTTCGACTACATAAACTGTGTTTCTTAATGCTTCCTACTTAGAGATCATCAGTGGTATGTAGATCCACTGTTCCTCTCGTAGATGCTCATCACCATGGATAGATCTTGAGTCTGTGTAGAATTTTTTTCATTTCCCATGCAACGTTCCTCTCGTAGATGAGATCACGAGTAGAACACTAATAAGTTTTTGTGTGTTAATGCTGAGATTGCATCCTGCCTTGGTATTTTATTGATTCGGCGGTATTATGGGATGAAGCGGCCCGGACCAACCTTACTCATGCTCTTAGGAGATACCGGTTCCAACGACTGACATGTGACTTTGTTGCATAAAGATGGCTGGCGGGTGTTTGTCTCTCCTACTCTAGTTGGATAGGATTCGACAAAGGCAATACTTGAGAAGGTTGAATAGAAATTTGTGTATCACCGTTGTGGTTTTGCGTAGGTAAGAATCGTTCTTGCTAGATACCCATAGCAGCCACGTAAAACTTGCAACAACAATTAAAGGATGTCTAACTAGTTTTTGCAGGGTATGTTGTGATGTGATATGGTCAGTTACATAATGAGATATATGTGATGTATGAGATGATCATGTTTTGCATAGAATATCATGACTTGCATGTCGATGAGTACAACAACCGTCAGGATCCATAGGGTTGTCTTTAATTATTTTCAATGGTTTTGCATTACATTATCGCTATGAGTTAGCAATAGCTATAAAAGCAACAGTTGGCGTGACAATGTCATGGCGACATGTTGATGGAGATCAAGATGACGGAGATCATGGTGTCATGCCGGTAACAATGGAGATCATGCCAGTGCTTTGGAGATGGAGATCAAAAGAACAAGTTCATGGCCATATCATGTCACTTATTATTTGCATGTGATGTTAATCCTTTTATGAGCCTTGTTTTGCTTAGGACAACGTAGCATTATAAGGTGATCCCTTAAAGCACATTTTCTCCCTTGGTGGTTTTGGTAATTAATAACAATATATTTGTCATTGAACTAATTTTTCCACTAAGTATGTTTTAGGAAAAGTTCAATGATGGGTTGGCATAAGGATTGTGGAATACCCCAAGATGAAAGGAAATAGATTGGCAAAGCCTCAAGCAAAGGACTCTACATTTTACTTTGTGAGAAATCACCTAGAGTCATAGGAAAGCCAATACTATTAAAAGGGGGTAAGGTTTTGTTGGTCACCAAAATGATCATACATGCAGAAGTGATAGTCACCAAAAACATCCACAAGATCCTCCACAAAAGTCTGTCCAAAGCCAAATATTCAAATTCGTTGAAACCAACTTTTTCCATTTGATGCCACCGATTCCAATACCCAGACAGACCCAGCCAAACCCTTGATTTTGGTACAACTGATTTTTGTTCGCTGCAACCGAGTTGGGATCGCAAACATTCCGATGCCTGTGTGCACAAACTTGGAAATTCCGAGTTTTCGCTTCGGTGTCCCCAAGTTCTGCCATTCTGACCACTGGCTACCATTTCATTACAACTAATTTGTATGTATCGATCTCACCGAGATACAAAAGTTTCTACCTTTGGAGCCGCTCGGTACCATCGAGATTAACACATCGGTGTCACCGAGTTGGTCACTTTAGGTGTCACGGTTGGATTTTTGGATGTAGCGACCCGACCTGAAAGGTCAAGTCTCCGGTGTTTCTGTACCATCCAAAGATCATGCTGGTACACACACGGTACATCAATGTATATATCAAAGAGAAAACCACAAAGCATTTTATTAACGAAATCTCATATCGAGTCCTTTATTACAATAATCATTACGATAAAGTGGCTGAAGGCCAACTCATGAGAATAACTAAGTCTTCTGGAAGCGTCATGGTAGATGAGTCCATCTAACTCCAAAGGGCATCTCGCCAAGCATAGAGCGTGTCCTCACTCCTGGTCGGAAAAGTACTCTGCAACATGATACGTTGCAGCCGTGTAGGTCAGCATATGGAATATGCCGGCAAAGTCACAAGAGAGGGGGTGAAAATAATCAGCTAGTCTACATGCATATATGGCAGGTGGTGGGGTAAGTTTTTGCGTAAAGCCAAGTTTTTTCCTACATCAAAAGAGGGGCTAAGAAAAATATTACTAAGTTGGTTGATTAATGAGATGGTTCCGCCAACCAATTCTCATACCCAAATTATTAATACCCACATCATCATTTTAATTTGTGTTGAGAATTCCGGAAGTTTCAGTTCCTTTGGCTCAAGTCGTCCATGACTGTGGACACGGCTAATCGATTAGGTTTGAGTACTCTACAGAGCTTTGCACACGTTCCCCACAAGATTTGATCGCCTCCATCTGACTCCTCGTACTTCAGGATGTTTGAGGAACGGATGACCAAAACATGGTCTTCTAAGGGGTTCCACTGAGACTCCGACGGTGCCCATCCTTTCCTACCGTTCTTCTACATCTCGTAGCACCGCCTGTCCAGTGTCGCCACAATATCCAACCAAGCCAGAGCCCATAATGGCTTGTGGATGTGCAGGTAAGCCTTGGGTCTTGAGGCATCCATCCATCTCTTTGTGCCTGGGTGGATCTTTCCGCGTGAATACTGGCACTTCCCCAGCAACACCTAGGCTAACCACTGGTATATCCCCAGGGCGCCGTTCCAACCATCATCCACCCAGAGGTGAGTTGAAAACTTGAAGTCTTGAAGTCTTGATCATCATAGGTCTTGAAGTTGTTACCTCACAACCCTCACGATTCACACAACCCACCCCATCTACTAACAGCATAGCAAAACAAAAATTAACGTTTCCCGGGGACCAAGGTTGTAAAAGGGGTTGAGGGGGGGTACCTACCACATGATACTACTCCAATTTAACCAAGTTTCCAACTAACCTATCTTGCATGCAATTGGGGAGATGGTAGAACTAATGCATATAAAACATGGGTAAAACATGATCAAGGTGACTTGCCTGATTGCTGATCTTCGTACGTGAGTGACTCTAGGTAACAAGCTTCGCACTCCGGATAATCTAACGAAGCAAACAAGCACTCAATAAGTATACAACAAAATAATTTAGCTAACACACACAACAAAAAAGAACTAGTAAACAATCAAGACAAAGCAATTGCACAAATCATAAGTAAGAAAACACACAAGTTTGTTTTCTAAAAGATGATGGGAAAATCACTGCTAAACTATTTGTATTAACAAAACAATGGTTGACAGCAATTAAACAATAAATATTGTTACTAATAAACAGAATAAAATCAATTTAAAGTTTGTTAAGAAAAACTTTAGTAAAGCTTATAAAATTTTGGTTAAACACTATTTGATGAGGTAGCTATAGTTTTACTAACAAAAGAATGAAACTAACTTATTATTTATTACTAAGACATTATCTTAACAGAATGGAAATCACTAAAAACTTGTCTTATAAGAACAGAATTAAATTATATAAAATTTGTTGAAAGAAAACTATTACTAACTAGTTGTTTTAATCAATTTAATCCTATATCAAAGTGTGTTATGATTCCTATGCTAACAAAGAAAATAAACTAAACAAATAATATTATTATTAACAAAAGTAAAACACCTAAGGTTTAACTAACAGGATTTATTAAACAAATAAAACTAAATTCAAATTTGAACTAACTAAAACTAAGTTAAATTAAACTATACTAACTAATAGGCAGAATATGGTTTTAGCTAAAACACTAACCATATTGATCCGAAAAATTCTGAAACTGAGCATGAAGGTAGTACTAACTAATACCAAACAGCAGCAAAAAGATTCATGTCAAAATCTGTTTTCAAACTCTAGTTATTCAGATTTGAATATTTTGACCAAATTTGATTCAATTCAAATTTTATAGTTCAAATTTGAAATTTAAAAGTACAGGGTGAAACTACATGAAAAATGTGAGCTATTGCAAAAAGAATCAACTCAAAACACTAAATAGATTAAAAGATATAGCTAAAACAAATTTCTAAAACATTCTGTTAATTTAAAACTAAACCGAAAAAGGAAAAGACTACCGGACGGTCAGGGGGGTGACATGGCACTATCCTATTGGCTAGCTAGCGCGGGCGTTAGGTGGTTGCGGGCGGACGACCGATGCTAGGAGGATAAAGGTTTTTTTTAAGTGGCTTCTAATCGGGGCCGTCGGATTTGGATCGGAGGGAGGGGGAAGTGTCGACGGCTTATCGGAGGGGGAGGTGACGTTCCGGCGATGGAGGCGGCGGCCGGTGGTCGAGGAAGTCGCCGGAGGTGGCTCCGGTGGTCGAGGGATGCAGCGAAGGGGCTCGGGCAACAACGGCGGTCCTCCGGCATCGAACGGAGGCGTCGGGGAGGGGCGAGGACGACCGAGGTGATGACTACGGCCGAGGGGAGCTCCGATGGTTGAGGAAGTCCGGAGAGGAATTGGCAGCGGTCTGGTGACGAAGGAAGAGGTCTCAGGGTGGGGATGGATGCGGGGGTCTGGGGCTCTATTTATACGCTAGAGGGGGCATCGGGGATGGAAGGAACGAGAGATCCGGCGAGGAGGGATCTCGCCGGCGACGGCGCGCGCGCGAGGGAGATGACCGACGTGGGGATTTCAGGCGGTCGGGGTGGGGCCCGGGTGTCAGCGACAGGGAACACGTCGGTGGGGCGTCGGTCGGACGGAAGCTAAGGGATTCGGTAATAAGTGCAGTGGGCCGGCCCGAATCAACAATAATTTCTTTCCTTTTTTAATAAAACAGCGTAGTAAAAAGCTTTTATTGCAAATATTATATTTCCAAACATAGAAGCATTATATATTAAAATGATCATAATAAAATATGCCATTTAATGAACATTTTTATCCTGACATTTGAATAATCGAAAAAAAATTATTTTCAGAATTGACCTATTTGTTTTAAATCTCTTTTTGCAAATATTTTCAAAATAACCCCTGGTTTTTATTGGTCAAATAAATCACCAATTTGGTCCTGGTGTGGAGTGTCATCTTCCTTCTCTCTTATTTGAACATTTTACCAAGATTTTAAATGGGTGAAAGCAATAATGGGGAAAATGGAAAGGGCTTTCAGAAAGTTAAACGAAGCATTTACATTTGCATACATTCAAGCAATGATGATGATAGATGCATAGCTATATTCATAACATTCCAAAATGGAATTTCGGGATGTTACATTGGAGATGACTATATATACCCCTCCACCACCACTCACTCGCAAAAGAAGCACTCAGAACTGTTACCCACTCATACATACTGATTTTCTGAGAGAGAGCCACCTACTCATGTGTTGAGATCATGCCATTCCATTCCTACCAAATGAATCTTGATCTCTAGCCTCCCCAACTTGCTTTCCACCCAATCAATATTTTTCACCATACCCAAATCTGTGAGAGAGTGATTGGGTGTTAAGGAGACTATCATCTTGAAGCACAAGCGCAAGGAGTTCATTGACATTATCCAGCATATTACCTTTTGGAGGGTGGTGCCTCCTAGATTGGTTGGGTGTTGCTTGGGAGACTCCTAATTCATGTTGTGGAATGAACCAAGAAGTTTGTAAGGGCATGGAGATCGCCTACTTTGTGAAGATGTACCCATAGTGAGGCTAGTTCTTCATGGACGGAAGCCGTCATGGTATAGTCAAGGTTGCTTCTTCGTGGAACCCTCCATGGGTAGAGCCCTTTGTGGACTCTTGCGACCGTTACCCTCCATGGGTTGAAGACTCCATGAACGTGGATATACGGTAGCGCCCCCGATCGGAACCATAGGCAAAATCTTTGTGTCACCAATTGCGTTTGATCTTCCTACCCTTTCTTTACTTACATGCTTTTCTTTAATTTCCACTCCTATATTCCTAGACATGCATGTGTAGGGTGTACATGACATACTATGAATGCTAAAATCTGCCAAGAATTAAAATTGGGAAAAAGTAGATTTTTATTTGGTCAGTAGTCTATTCACCCCCTCTAGCACTACTTTCGATCCTACAAGTGGTATCCGAGCATTGGTTTCCATTGCATTGGTCTCAAAACCTAGGAGAGTATAGCATCTAGTGAGGGAAATTATCACCATATCGGTCCGTATATTGATGGCACAAATTTTGCTAGTTGGAAGCACAAAATGAAAATGCATTTGCTTGGTCACAACCCTGCCGTTTGGGTCAATGTTCGTGTTGGTATGCAAGGTGAATTCTTTGCGAAAGGAAGGGAACCGGATCGCGAAGCAGTAGTGGATCAATTGAAGATGTTCCAACTCAATGCTCAAGCATGTGAGATTCTCGTCAACTGTCGATGCCTCGAAGAATTCAACAAAATCGTCCGTCTTGAGAATGTAAAATAGATTTGGGATACTTTGATTGATATTCATTAAGTTACAAAATCTATGAGAGAATCCATGTTGGATGTTCTCCAAAGTCAACTTCACAAGTTCAAGATGAAGGATGGTGAAGGAGTCGCTGAGGTGTACTCTAGGCTAGCTCTCTTCACCAATGAGATTGTCGGCTTAGGAAGCAAAGAAGTGACTGCAAAATTCATCATCAAGAACATACTTCGAGATTTGGATCCTAGATATGACACCGTTTGCACATTGATCCAAATTATGCCCATCTACAAAGATCTCAAGCCAATGGAAGTGATTGGAAGAATTGTTGCTCATCAGATGACACTCAAGGACAAGGAAGAGCTTCACCACAAGTCCAGCGGTGCTTACAAAGCCACAAGTGATTCTCCCGCTACCTCAAACGACAACCTTGTTACAAATGAAGATATAAGCCTCATGGTGAAGAAATTCAACAGGTTCTACTAGAATACATGCAAAGATCAAAGCTCCAACTCAAGATATGAAGAGAAGCGTTTGTCGAGTTGTGATCGAATTTGCTATAATTGTGGGAAGCCCAGACACTACTCCAATGAGTGCACGGATCCTTATAAAAGAAAAGAATAATCACTAACAAGACGAAGCTCAAGAGACGAGTCACCTCGAAGAGAGATAAGGAGTAGAGATGATCGTTATGAACGATGACCCTCAAGGAGAAGTAGGTACTCGAAGAAGAAGGACAAGTACACCAAGAGCTACTCAAGAAAGAAACATCAAGATCATGTTGGGTAATGGGTTTCCGGCTCCGAATCCTACAACCACTCCAAGAGAAGCTATCACTCCAACTCCGACTATAGTCAAGATGAAGGTGTTGCCGGAGTTGCGCTAGTGACAACCAACTCCTATGACATATTTGATTCACCTAATGAAGGGAGTGGACGTTGCTTCATGGATAAAGGCCCCAAGGTATCATTCCCGGAGCATCTTGATTTTGGTAGTGATGAAGATGACTTGTTAATTGAAGATGACTCGCTATTTAACAAATCTACTAATTATAGTCAGAGTGAACTTGCTAGTAGTCACTCTAGTGTAGATAAGTCGTGCGATGATGATAAGTTGGAAACATAATGACTAACTCAAGAACTAAAAACTCTTAAGTTAGCTCACTAGTCAACTCTAGAAGATCATAGAGAGCTTGTAAGGACACATGAGAAGCTACTCTTCGAGAAGCTCAATTTAGAGCAAGAGCATGAGTTCCTTAAAGCTATAAATGACAATCTTAGAAACAAGACTTCCTCTTATCTAGCCAAGCGACTTCTATTATCTACATTCACGCCACAAGTTAAGTCTAAGCAAGCTAGTGACATAGGAAAGAAAGGTTCTTCAACCAGTAGCAATAAAAATGATAAATCCAATGATATTGCTTCTCGTAGTTCTCTTGATCACACTAACTCTTCTCTTAGCCAAGTTACACTTGAGTTGGAAAATGAACTCTTGAAAGGGATTATAGAGAAAGGTATCTACAAGAGTCTTGAAGGGTGCAAACAATTTGAGGAGATTGTACATAAGCATGAAGGATACCAAAAGAATCGTGGTGTTGGCTACTTCAACGCTAATGGAGTTGAATGTGAAGAATGTCAATACCCCAATCCCAAATTTGTTCCTCAAAAGGAGAAGTATGAAAATACTCTCCCCAATGGAACAAAATCTCAAGATAACCATCCACCACAAGACCCCGAGCTCAAGGACAGGAACAAGATTCAAGAGGACATTGACTCATATGAAGATGAATCCCAAGATTTTGTGAAGTCGGTTCCCAAGGCTACTACAAGCTCAACTTCTACAAGTGCTACTTCAACATCAAGGATCCCCATCAACTTGACGTGGGTCCCCAAGAAGAAGAACTAGAGAAGTTCTTGAGGGGTGACTCCGCCAATGAAATTCACTCGTATTCATTATTGGCAAGAACTAGTTGCAATCAACATCTACATCATGCAATAGTTCAAGGAGTTACACATTCCCTCAAAGGTAAGCAAGGGACAAGGTAATCAACAAATCAATGGACATCATCACATATGCTTTGCACCCCATGTCCATAGATATCCTTGTATCTGTCTCTTGTGTGTTGGGACTAACCCATCTAGGTGAGAAGAGTAATGAAACAACAAGGATGCTCCCAACTCTTGGTGATCTTCATAAACTTTGAGAATCCACCACTACTTCACCTACATGAAGTCTTCATCGACAAAACCCAAGGTTAGTTTATCCCTCCTATGGGGGGATATCTCATCAAAGGGGAGCTTTACTCTAAGACTTGAGTCAAAGCATCTCATAGAATGTGACAACATTAAATGCTTTATGTAAAAGTGGTAACCCCACTTGTGCTTAAACGATGAGTATAACCTATGTTCATGTATTCTTACTTGGCTCCTAAGTCAATATACTCATATATAGATGACTCCGTCATCGTCAAAGCACTTATTAGATGCTATTGTGTTTGTGCATGCTTGCCATGATTTCAGTTGACATCTTATTGTGCGAGCATGTTGGTCTAAATTTATTTACTCATTCGAGGATATCCAATTGTTGTCGTTTGTCTTTTGATTTTCACTTTCCAATTGGATGTACAAGAATGCCTTGGACCACTCCTCTAGCTAACTATGATGTCTCACCTCGTATTCTATTCATGCTGCATCATCAAATTTGAACAAGTACTTCTCGATCTCTCTGTGTGTGGAGCACTCGAAGTTCCGTATCGTCAAGGGCTGACCATTAAGACCTCCCAAGTGCATCTCGGTGGAACAAACCAAAACTTCTCGGTCTCACTGAATTACGAGGGTTGATCTGGTTTTTCAATCTCGGTACTGCCGATTTCATATTCTCGGTTACACCGAGTTTCCCTATCAGCTGACAGTTGTGAAAGTCGGTGACACCGAAAGTATCAAATCGGTGTCACCAATAGTGATGGGTATATAATCTATGGACCCCGATGCTTTGAAATCTATTCTTCAAATATTTAGCCTCCACAACCCTAACTGCCATTCTGAAGGCCCCTGGTCATCGCCTTGCTTCCCCAAGCGCCTCCACCGCTAGGAATCGATGTCTTTGGCGTATTCTTCAGCGTTGCCGTCGTAGCGGATCCATCTCCAAATTAGCGTATGGATTCGGCCACCTCTCGTGCTCCATTGTACGATTCATGCGCATTAGGGTTTATTCCTAGTCTAGCACTATATGAGATTGTTCCACCTAATAGAAAATTTCATTACATAGCGAATGATGAATTTTTAGGGTTTTGCTCTCGGCATTTTGTATCTCGGTAGAACCGATGTGAAATAATCGGTATCACTGATTTTCTATTCAGCCACTCTGAGAACACTTCAGTTGAACCGAGTGCTCATTTTCGGTGCAACCGAAAATGGTGCCAAGTTCCTGGAAAGAAGGTTGTTTGTCTCGGTGTGACCGAAACGTTTGCCTCGGGTATGCCAAAATACATTTGATAGAATGCAAAACTGTGGTAATTCTTAGTTCAAAATGTCGAAAATCTCTATATTTTGGGATGACATATCCTATTCCACTCTTCTATACTCTATTCACAGGGTCAAACATGTCAGGCTCAAAAGATAGTCAGAATTTATCGGAGCAGAACGTTGAGATGAGATCAGGCACTAGTCTTGAGTCCAGTTCTTCCATAGATCCAGGCACTCCCAGTTCTCATGGGATGTTCTTGCTAAGAAGCAAGAGAAGGCTGCAAAGAAGTTAGCTAATGAGGCCACCTCATCTAGGAGGGTGCTCAGCAAAGTTTATGCAACTCCAGAGACTATGAGAGCACCTAAGAGTGCAAGGGCTACCATGACTATTGAGCCTCCCAAAAGATCTATGGCCAAGAAGTCAGGAGAGAAGAAGAAGAAGGTGAGGAAAACCACTATGCATGTCACTCGTAGATTGTCTACCATGAGAAGGACACCCTCTCCCACTAATAGTGAAGCTGAAGAGGAGGAAGAGCCAGCTGCCAAGGCCCCTCCCAAGAAGAAGACTAAGAAGCTTTTAGCTGATGCTATGCCAAAGCAGGCTCCATCCAAGAGCAAGCCAGCAGCTTCAGAGAAGTCCAAGAGAACCACCACACAAATCCCAACTTCTACGAAGAACAAGAGATGAACCTTCAGAGAAACAGATAATGATGATGCTATGACAACTATGATGAAGCTTAGAACTCACCTTCCTGAACACAACGCCAGCCATCCACTTGCTGAGGTTATGAAGAAGAGTAAGGATTCAGGGTTGATGGCATGGAAATCTATTGATCCATATGCCCAGACGATGAAGACTGCTGTGCACTACAGGTTCTATACCAAAGAGCAGCAAAACGTTTATGAGACCATATTGCTTGACAAGAGCCCTGAAGTCAGTGACATGAGATATGTGGACTGGAAATATATCAAGGATAATGAAGACTACTTCCCAAGCATGCAATACAACTTCCATCGCATTTCCTTGGATGAGTTTGTTGGACGAGAGTTCACTGCATGGAACGATGAGATGATCATGCAATTCAGCTCCACTGCTCACATCTATGGAGATGGGCGAATAGTGTGGATGACTGAAGGAGCAAGATATGAATCAACTTTAGATGAGTGGGCTACCATGTTAGGAGTCCCAAAGGTACAGGATCGAGACATTTGTGTGTACTCAGAGTCCAAGGAGAATCACAATGATAGGAAGGACATGTAAACTCTGAACCTATGGATTATGCGCATTCACATAAGCTATGATCAGTTTACTGCCTCCAGATAGGCCTTCGTACCACGAACACTATCTTGAGGTATACACTGATGCCTAAGTGTGGAGATGAGAAGATGATTCGAGGACATTCCATCAACATGCTGATCCATCTTGATAGGCGCACCGGGACATGTGTCATGCACTTGGTAGTAGACAGTGTGAAGAGGGTTGCTGCTGATTAGAAGCACTCATGCTGCTATGCACCCTATATTCAGATGCTCATCAACGCCAAGCTTGATAATCACATCTTTGCTCTGGATAGACTCCACTTGCCACTTCAGCCATATCTCGAGGACAATGTTGTGGTGATGGACCTAGACCATCCCACATCAGCTGCAACTCAGGCATAGGCAGAGGCAGCTAGAGCCACTAGTGCTCAGGTGCCCAGATCCAGGAACGAGCAGATGAATCTTTTGATTGCAACTATCATGGACATGAAGAAGGACATCAAAACCATCATGGACACTTAGGAGAGCCTTCTGAACATTATTGAGGTTAGAGTGAAAACTCTTAATGACAAGGTTGATGGACTGACTAAGACAGTCAATGAGCAGAATAAGGAGGTAGATGAAGCCCCTATCTGTTGCACCTCTTCAGAGTCCAAGTCAGATGATGATGAGGACAATGCACCTGTCAGGACGACTGCCCAGTTCACGACTAAGGCCAGGACACCTACAGTGCCAACTCCGGAGACGAGGCCTTCATCTTCTGCTCTAGCCACAGTGACATCAGCTCCATCAGCTCCAGTGCCTCTAGTATCTACTCCACCTCTATCCAGGGCATCTGCAGAAGTCTTTGCCGATGGAGTTCTCTCAACTCTGATATCGACCACCGGAGGAGAACAGCCATAGAAGGATGATTGCCAAAGGGGGAGAAGTTGCATATAGATCTTTAGGCTTCGAGGGAGAGAGAGTTTGGTTCTTTTATCATTTTTGAAAACAAATTGGTCTTTTGTGTTGAATGTGTTAAACTTTTGTTCGTGTTTGATCATACGCTTTAATGTGTGTTGCCACTATTTCCTATCTTTTGATGATTATGTGATGATCATTCACTTTGCTTGATTGTGGCGTGCTATGTTGTTAACCCTTATTATTCTCACACACTACCAAGATGTATGTGACATGGAAGAAGTGCCCCATGTACCTAATCGATTGTGCATTTGCATTCAAACGCAAATTTAAAATAATGCACAAATTTAGGGGGGGAGCTCTTTCTTATCACATACTTCTCAAAGCGACGATTTTATTCGTTGATTATATCATATGTCAAAGCTTTGATCTATATGTTGTCAATGATTACCAAAAAGGGGGAGCTTGAAAGCACATTTGCTCCCATGGTGGTTTTGGTAATTAATAACAACATATATGTCATTGAACTAATGTTTACACTAAGTATGTTTCAGGAAAAGATCAATGATGGGTTGGCATAAAGATTTTGGAATACCCCAAGATGCAAGGAAATAGATTGGCAAATCTTCAAGCAAAGGACTCTACATTTTACTTTCTATGGAATCACGTTGAGTCATAGGAAACCCAATACTATTAAAAGGGGGTAAGGTTTTGTTGGTGAACAAAATGCTCATACATGCACAAGTGATACTCACCTAAAATATCCACAAGATCCTTCACAAAAGTCTGTCCAAAGCCAAATATTCAAATTTGGTGCAACCAAAATTTTCCATTAGGTGGCACCGATTCAAATACCCACACAGACCTAGCCAAACCCTAGAATTTCGGTAGAACTAATTTTGGTTCGGTGCAACGGAGTTGGGGTGGCAAACATTCTGGTGCCTATGTGCACAAACTTAGAAATTTCGAGTTTTTGCTTTGGTGTCACCAGGTTCTGCCATTCTGATGGTTGGCCACAATTTCGGTACAACCGAGTTCTATGTATCAGTCTAACCAAGATTCAAAAGTTGCTACCTTTGGAGCAACTCGGTGCCACCAAGATTAACACATAGGCATCACCGAATAGGTCACTTTAGGTGTAACAGTTGGATTTTTGGAGATGCCTATATATACCCCCTCCACCACCACTCACTCGTAAATGAAGTACGCAAAACAGTTCGCCACTCATACCTACTGATTTTCTAAGAGAGACCCACCTACTCATGTGTTGACAGCATGCCATCCCATTCCTACCATATGAATCTTGATCAATAGCCTCCCCAACTTGTTTTCCACCCAATCAATCTTTTCCACCATAGCCAAATCTGTGAGAGAGTCATTGTTTGTTGAGGAGACTATCATCTTGAAGCACAAGAGCAAAGAGTTCATTGACATTATCGAGCCTATTACCTTTTGGAGGGTTGTGCCTCCTAGATTGGTTAGGTGTCTCTTTGGAGCCTCCTACTTCGTGTTGCGGAGTGAACCAAGAAGTTTGTAAGGGAAAGGAGATCGCCTTCGTGAAGATCTACCCATAGTGAGGCTAGTCCTTCATGGATGGAAACCGTCATGGTATAGTCAAGGTTGCTTCTTCGTGCTACCCTCCATGGGTAGAGCCCTCCATGGACTCTCGCTACTGTTACCCTCGGTGGGTTGAAGACTCCCTGAACGTGGATGTACGATAGCACCACCTATCGGAACCAAGGGAAAAATCATCGTGTCATCAATTGCGTTTGATGTTCCTGCCCTTTCTTTACTTACATGTTTGTCTTTACTTTCTTCTGCTATACTCTTAGACATGCATGTGTAGGTTGTACTTCACATGCTATGAATACTATAATCTGCAAAGAATTAAAATTGGAAAACTAGATTTTTATTTGGTCAAGTAGTCTAATCACCTCCCCTGTAGAACTAGTTTCGATCCTACAATACCTCATTAAAATTTCAAGATAAAATTGTGTTGTCCCCGAGTGTACACCGTTGAGAATGTTCATCGTTTCGAGACACCACGTGATGATTGGGTGTTATAGACTCTGATTTCCAACACAACGGGTGTAAACGAGTGTTGCACGTGCAGAATACTAGGGTTAAACTTGACGATCCTAGCATGTACATACATGGCCTCGGAACACAAGAGACGGAAATGTCGAACATGAGTCATATAGTATATATGATCAACAAGGAGATTTTCACCATTTAAACCACCTCATCTCACATGATGATCAGACTTGGGTTGGTGAATTTGGATCGTTTATCGCTCGGATGACTGGAGGGATGTCAATTTGAGTGGGAGTTTTTAAAGTAATTTGATTAACTAAACTCATTATCTTAAACAATAGTATTAGTAACCTTTAAAAATTTATGTTGTAGATCAAGGGCTCACACAGTAGTTCCCTTTAATTTTAATGTGTTCCTAGAGAAAGCAAAGTTGAAAGATGATGGAAGTAACTTTGTAGGCTGGGCCCATAATCTGAGCATTATCCTCACGGCTTCCCAGTACGATTATGACCTCGATGTACCGCTTGGTGATCCAACCGCTCCCATGTCGTCCGAAGACGTTGTGAACGCTTGGGAGGCATGTTCTAGAGATTACTCAGTAGATCAATGTGCAATGTTTTATGGCTTAGAACCGGGATTTCAAAGAATTTTTGAAGGTCATGGAGCATATGAAATTGCAGGAGTTAAAATTTCAGCTTGAGAAGAATGCCTAGATCGAGGGGTATGAGACCTCTGATAACTTCTATGCTTGCAATATGGTGGAGAATGGGCCTGTCAGTGAACATATACTCATAATGTCTGGGCATTCGAACTCTTTCGCTGAGTTAGGGATGCCCCTTCCACCGAAGGCGATCACTGACAAAGTTCTTGAATCATTTCCACCTAGCTCAAAGTGCTTCGTGATGAACAATAACATGCAAGGGATGAAAAAGTCAATTGCCGAGCTGTTTGCAATGTTGAAAGTCGCTGAGTCTGAAATCCAGAGGGAGTATCAACTGTTGATGGTCAATAAAACCACTAGTTTCAAGAAAATTTTCAAGAGCAAGAAGGGTAACTCCAAGAAGAGTGGCAAAGCAGTTGCCCCTCCCGTGAAGAAACCCAAGGCTGGACCCAAGCAAACACTGAGTGTTGGTGTCAAACCCGGCATATCTCGTAGTAGGGGTCCGAAGCTAGGCCTCTTGGAAATATGGTAACTTGGACACAGGGTTTTACCCAGGTTCGGGCTCTCTCCAGGAGATAATACCCTACGTCCTGCTTTTCATTGTATTGATATTTGGATAGTACATATTACAGGTATCTACCATGAGATTGTAGTAATGAATATGAGATTGTCCATGGACTAGCCTGGCCTCGGTTTGTATAATGCACCGTAGGCCTAGGGTTTAGGGGAGTCCTCACCTAGGGTTTAGAGGAGACCTTGTATGCATCAATGACCGCCCAAAGTGGCCCATTAGTGAATCGTCATGGGGGTCCTCTACTCGACTCACTGGTTGGGAGACGACATGGTGAGTACCCCCCAGTCCAGGACAACGTCAGTAGCACCCTGAACCAATCTTCAAGTTGGGGATGCTCCTCCGTTCTTTCGAATAGTTCTTTGTCTTTGATCGTTGGTCTTGAAAACTGGTTCAAGAAATCTTCCCATATCTGATCTTTAGGATCGCCAGCTGAATCCGAAGAGTTCACACATTGGGCATCCGAGGAGACCATTGAAGTTCTCGGCCTTTATCAACGCCTTCTAATTTTTTATGCCACACCTCAGGTTTAAAGTATTTCCCGTGCGGCGGTCTCCTCTTGCGCCCGAGCTCCAATGCTGGTCGGCATCCAAGGTGTCGTAGATTACCTCTGTCTCTGAAAATTTGCGGGAGTCCATACGATCTTAAATGAAAGAATATTCTTTTATGCCGCCAGCCCTTCGCATCCGAGTTTTATGCTGAACTACTTCCGAGGTGTTTTGCGCAGCCGAGCTCCAACACTCGTCGGCATCTAAGGTGTCATAGATTACTTCGGTCTTTGAAAAGGTTGAACGTGTTCGTTCGAGTGTAATGCCGGCAATGCCCTCTATTGAGACAATCACCTACATGCGAGCTTTACACCAGACTGCTTGGGAAATAGTGCACCACCTTGGGAGTGGGCTGATTTTTTGTGGAAATAATTTTTTTTCATGTAATTTATTTAATACCGAGATATATAGCTGGTAGCCCTCAATGTGTGTCGGTCTATAACCCGAGATGCACCTGAAGGAAAAATTAATAATCAAAATAAAACCACTAATCTCTGTAGCCCCTGAGACTGAGGTCGACTTGCAAAATCGGCCTGAGGATCCACTACTTGCTCTGCAGCATAAGTTAGGGATGTAAACGTGGTACGTAGTAGTTTCCGAGACTCAGGTTGGGTGCGGCCAACCAGCCTAAGGATAGAATCTCCTTGTAAACCATATTGCACTTTGGATTTGTTGTATTGAATAGGTAATGCAGTAGCGCCCGAGCCTTAATTTTGGCATGGGTGGTCGAATTAAGGATCGATATTTGTTTGACACAAACTTTGTTATGGTCGACACAATTTACGTGTAATGATTCTATGTATCCAAGTACTTTACATCATTAATGCTCGGATCCGCATTGTACAAGACTTGTTGAATGACCATCGGCTTCAACCTCCTCAGCCAGTAGCTGAGGAGTGTTTGTCGTACTTTATAAAGCCTTTAGAACGGCAAAGATTTGTGACAGACAAGGCAATCCGTTCATATTGTTTTATAAACAAAGGTACGCGCAGAGATATGTTATATTACTATTAACATAAGAAACATCTTCTGGGAAAAATAGTTCCTTTATAAGTTCCTTATTCTAGGATGTCATGTTGACGATGATCATGAAACCTCAAATCTGATTAATGTGGGAGTAAAATTTTCAGGATTTAGTTCGGGGAATTTTCCCGAACTCTATGGTCTTGAATGAACCGATATTTTCACTTCAGTCGTTGCCGAGAAATTATATTCTTAAGATGGCTAGCTTTCGGCTTCACCCAGTAGGGGGTACTAACCCAGATGACCCGGAACTAACAATCACAGAGCTGCTCCCTTTACCTCCCAGCCGAACAATCGGGAATGTAGGGGGTTAGCACAGGAGCTAAGCAGCCCATCTTGGCTAAAATCTTAAGTCAAATTGGTGCATACTTATGGCTTTGTAACGATTGTTACAGAAGGCAACACTCGCATATTGAATATAAATTCCTTAATGTTATATGCTATTTTGACTCCTTTGTGACCGTTTATCATTTGAGAGTAGCCCATCATCAGCCTCTACCCCTTTGTAGATGCTACACAGGGTGTTTCCGTAGTAACAACACAACCCTTAGCAGACATCTTGGTGCCCAGAGGCAGTTGTGTTAGAGGAAACAAGGCAATCAGATATTCGAGCTTTATAATTTTCACTTCGCCAAGGAGCATATGTTTGGGGGCAACTTAATAGGCCCCGGTATATGTCGACTCCTCCGATTATTCGAGGTCGAACCACCCACAACTTGGCCTTTTCAAGAAAGAAAGGCCCTTCGTTTTAGTCGGATAACCTCGATCGGGTATATTTGGTTGCACACCGCCTACGGTTTGCTGAACGATTTATGCTTGTTGTAGCAGTCAGCTTTCAGCTTTCTCCAACCGAGGAACTTTACTAGTTAAACCATAAGTGAAAATTGCAGTGGTTCTCCCTTTACCCCTTAGCCGAACAAAGTGGAAACCTAAGGGGTAAACACAGGAGCTGGGCAATCCAGCTATAGACCAAAGACACAACTCGAAAACAATGCATATAAATGCGAAGCACCAAGGACATTTTGCCGAGGACCGCACGGAGTACCTTGATGTGTGGTGGGTTCGGTGCTAACCGCAGACCCCGTTTAGTATTGCCGATGCGTGAAATGCATCTGGTGTTGTACTATGAAAGTTATGCTCAGAAAAACAAAAAAACATATGCAAAAACATTTATGGTTATATAAAATAAAATTGTGCCAATCCTAAAATGGTCTTAAGATTAAGATGTGCTTCGTTCGTGCTTTAACATGATACATCCAATCTCCAGACTCCAATTGGATCAACCTTTTGCCTCAACCTCCATATCCCAAAGGCGGAGTGGGTCCGTAAGGCCTGTTTAGCAAACTAAACTCGAGCGGCTATAGAAAGAAACCAGGCTATCTAGCTATTGACCACACACTAGTGTGGGAAAAGCGAGTAGTAGATAAAGACATTGCAACAACCAAGAGGAAAAGACATTTATAATAAAATGGCTTATATAAATTTAAAAGCCCCTAGGTATCATTGGAAAAGAGGGTTGTTTTTTGAACAAACAACAATTTTAGCTAAGAAAGCTTTTGTTTTGAGACAAAAACACAACGCTTGATTGAACCAAGAAAAATTTAAAAATTTAAAAGAGCTTAGCACGAAAGTGACTTAGCTGGTTAATGTGCTCGATTTGGTCTGGGGTTGTGGTGGCACGGAGACATAGCCCTCGGCCTAGCCGAGGTCCCAACACCCAAGGCCGGGGTAATCAAGGGAAGAGCTCGGGTCAACAAGTGGCAACGCAACACAGTTGTTGTGGACAGGCGAAGCCCTCGGTCCAGTCGAGGAGACAAAGTAGTTCGACAACGTGATAGGAAAGCCCCCACGTTAGTCAACCATGTCGATGACGCAAGTTGGTTGATGGAGGCGGGACAACAAAGTCGGCACGCCGAGTTGACCGATTGATGTAGCCGAAGTCAATTACCTGCACACACAATATGTTGCAAGCCAAGAGTAATAAAATAAAAATCCTCTACTTAAGTGAATTAAATAATGAGAAAAATATAGCTTGAGGTCCAAGGTCGGCAGAGGGGGACGCCAACGTTGGCTCGCCAATGTAATGGCATTATGTGATCGATGTCGATTATCTGGCACGAGGTCAACGTCCATAAGAGGTTGGCCAGACCGACGTCATACACGAATATCGATAGAATATGTCTGTAAAAATAATGCAGTACAAAACCAGTAGAAAATATTCTGCGCGTAATAAAAATTTTATATTCTTGGGAATAGTTAGGAAAAAGAAAACCTAATATTCACCCGACATAACGCCCCTTGGTTTGACTTTCATGGCTTAATGTCCCGTATGAGGATAAGTGACTCTCCATGAAAAAGTGAATCAGTCTAATTGCTGCTCCAAAGAAATCATGTGTGTGTCATTGTCATGCAGTACAATATCTTATAGTTAGCCGATGCCTTCGAGCGTCGGGCTTGCGACAGCCTTTAGGGGAAGCTCGATGCTCCCCAGCGCATAAGCACAGGAAGCATAAACGGCCAAGGTCGAGCCCTGGTCTTCAGACGCAGTGATCGGACCCAAACTCGAATACGAATCTAGCACAATGGTCAAGCCCAGGTATCCAGACGCAGTCATCGGATCAGAGGTCAAAGCTGAATCCAGGATAGGGGTCGATCCGGAAATGGGGTCGAGGAGGAGGCCCGAAGTTAAAACTTCGGAGTGTCTGGGCTCATCGGGTGAGGCCGTGAACCCAACAAGGAATAGATCGGTCTAGGTTTAGAGGGCGTACTCTAGGTTGCCGAACATGATCTCCTGTCCTAGGGTGACGATATCGATCTGGTCGTGATGATCGGTTGCATCGGTGCGAAACAGGATGATGCCTGATGCGAGGAGCTGGTCGGCTAGTGATGCCAAAGTCCTCGGAGTTGGTTGATGAAGAGATGGCTGACGGAGTCTCGGATTAGGGGGTCCTCGGATAGCCTACCTCTGGTTTACGGGTCGGACTATGTGGGCTAGAGTAGCTGCATCAGACGATCCAAGACCACCGACACCAGATGGAAGCTTCGAGAAGCCTTGCCGTAATCTTCGAGTTATTCGCTTTAGTTAGGCATGTTTTTTTGGGGAACGTCGCATGGGAAACGAAAATTTTCCTACGCACACACAGATCTATCCATGATGATGAGCATTTATGAGAGGGAGAGTGGATCTACATAACCTTGTATATCACTAAGCGGGAAGCGTTAAGAAATGCGGTTGGTGTAGTCGAACATCATCGCGATCCAAATCGACGAGCGTCCCGCGATCTCATCACGATCCGTCCCGTGATCCAATCACGATCCGTCCGATGAACTCATCACGATCCATCCCGCGATCTCATCACGATCCGTATCACGATCTTGATCATGATCTGTCCCACGAACTCATCATGATCCGTTCCACGATCTCATCACGAACCGTCTCGTGATCTTGATCACGGTCCTTCCAATCTAGTGCCGAACGGACAGCACCTCCGCGTTCAGCACACGTACAACTTAATGACGATCTCCGCCTTCTCGATCCAGCAAAAGGGAGCAGAGAGGTAGAAGAGTTCTCCGGCAGAGTGACGGCACTCCGGCGATGGTGGTGGAGCAATTCCGGCAGGGCTTCGCCTAAGCACTGCAGAAATCCGATCTAGAGGAGATACTATGCAACAGAGGAACGGGTAGCACGTGGCTGAGAATCAGGTGCCAAAAACCCTAAATCCTCTAGTTTATATAGGAGGAAGAGAGGAAGAGAGGCAGCCTTGGCTTCCAAGCCAAGGAGGCTTCGACCGAACCAGCTAGGGAGGAGTCCACCTCCTCCACTCCTAGTAGGATTAGGACTCCTTCCCTAATTTGCCTTTTTTGCCTTTTTCCACCTTTTTCCTTTTGGGCTTTTCTAGCCAGCCACATGGGACTTGTGTGAAACTTCCACCGACCCACAAAGGGCTGGTATTTAATCTCTCACAGCCCATGAAGCCTCTTGGGTCGAAATACCCCTCCCAGTGGTCTCCCGATACACTACCGGCACTCCCGGTACACTACCGATAAGCCCGGATCTTTTTCGGCAACCAAAACAGGACTTCCTATATATGAATATTTGCCTCCGGACCATCTCGAAGCTCCTCGTAACGTCCGGGATCTCATCCGGGACTCCAAACAAACTTCGGTCACCACCATACATAACTCTATACTACCAAAACGTCACCAAACCTTAAGCGTGCAGACCCTGCGGGTTCGAGAACTATATAGACATGAACGAGACACCTCTACGGCCAATAACCAATAGCGGACCATGGACGACCATATTGGTTCCTAAATATTCTAAGAAGATCTTTATCGGTTGAACCTCTATGTCAAGGATTCATTTAATCCCATACGTTGTTCCCTTTGTTCTTTGGTATGTTACTTGCCCGAGATTCGATCGTCGGTATCTCCATACCTAGTTCAATCTCGTTACCGACAAGTCTCTTTACTCATTCCGTAATACAAGATCCCGTGGCTAATACTTAGTCACATTGATTGCAAGGCTTTGTTGTGACGTTGCATTACCGAGTGGGCCCTGAGATACCTGTCTGTCACATGGAGTAACAAATCCCAGTCTTGATCCATGCCAACACAACAGACACCCTCGGAGATACCTTTAGATCACCTTTATAGTCAACCAGTTACGTTGCTATGTTTGATACACACAATGCACTCTTCCGATGTCCGTGAGTTGCATGATCTCATGGTCATAGGAACACATACTTGACAGGCAGAAAATAGTAGCAATAAACTGACACGATCATATGCTACGTTTGTAGTTTGGGTCTTGTCCATCACATCATTGTCCTAATGATGTGATCCAGTTATCAAATGACATCTAATGTCCATGGCTAGGAAGCCTTAACCATCTTTTGATCAATGAGCTAGTCTATTAGAGGCATACTAGGGACATGGTTTTGTCTATGTGTCCACACATGCATCTAAGTCTCCGATCAATACAATTATAGCATGGATAATAAACGATTATCATGAACAAGGAATATGATAATAACTAATTTATTATTGCCTCTAGGGCATATTTCCAACAGTCTCCCACTTGCACTAGAGTCAATAATCTAGTTCACATCACCATGCGATTCGCATTTGTTATGAATCTAACACCCAATGAGTTATGGGGCTCGATCATGCTTTGCATGTGAGAGAGGTCTTATCGCCAATGGTTCTGCAACATTCAGATCCATGTGTACTTTGCAAATCCCTATGTCAAACTGTAAACACTACTACCACACTCCACTTGGTACAATTCCAAATGGCTACTCCACTATATGTATCCAGATTGCTATTATGAGTCATCCGGCTTGGTGTTAAAGCTTGCATCGATGTAACTCTTTACTATGAACTCTTTATCACCTCCATAATGGAGAAACATCTCCTTGGTCCTCTGGTTACTAAGGATAATTTTTACCGCTATCCAGTGATCCTACTCCTGGACCACTCTTGTACCCCTTGACAGACTCATGGCAAGGCGCACACAGGTGCGGTACACACCATGGCATAATATAGAGCCTATGGCTAAGGCATAGGGGATGATGTTCGTCCTTTATTTGTCTTCTGCCGTTCTCGAGCGTTGAGTCTCACTCAACTTCACACCTTACAAATCAGGCAAGAACTCTTTCTCTAACTGATCCATTTTGAACTCTTTCAAAATCTTGTCAAGGTATATATTTATTGAACTCTTTCTCTAATTGAAAGTCTCATCAAGCATCTTGATTTATCTCTATAGATCTTGATGCTCAACAATTAGGTAGCTTTATCCAGGTATTCCTTTGAAAAACCTCTTTTTAAACAACCGTTTATGCTTTCCAGAAATTCTACATCATTTCCGATCAACAATATGTCAACCACATATGCTTACCAGAAACTCTATAGTGCTCCCACTCACTTTATTGCAAATACAAGTTTCTCATAAA
This sequence comes from Hordeum marinum, assembly GCA_022496015.1. Lineage (NCBI taxonomy): Eukaryota > Viridiplantae > Streptophyta > Magnoliopsida > Poales > Poaceae > Hordeum > Hordeum marinum. The sequence continues at coordinate 454,386,230 of CM039672.1, read as the reverse complement.
CTTTGTATAGACTCAAAAACTTTGATCACCTCATCAAAGTGTATATTCCAACTCCGAGATGGTTGCTTTAGTTCATAGAAGGGTGACTGAACCTTGCACACCTTTAGCATCCTTAGGACTGACAAAACCTTCCGGTTGTATCACATACAATCTTTCCTCAAGTAAACCGTTAAGGAAACGATGTTGTGACATCCATCTGCCAAATTTCATAATTGAACAAATGCAACAACTGCTAACATAATTCGAACAGACTTTACTATCGCTACGAGTAAGAAAGTCTCATTGTAGTCACTCCTTGAACTTGTCGTAAACTTCTTTGCAACAAGTCGAGCTTTATAAATGGTGACATTCACCATCAGCGTCTGTCTTTATTTAAAAAAATCCATTTGTACTCAACGACCTGCCGTCCAACGAGCAAGTCCACCAAAGTCTATACTTGGTTTTCATACATGGATCCTTTCTTGGATTTCATGGTCTCTAACCATTTGACGGAATCCGAGGCCATCATCGCTTCTCCATAGTTCCTAGGTTCACCTTTGTCCAACAACATGACCTCCAAGACAGGGTTGTCGTACCGCTAAGTAGCAGTACACATCCTTGTCGACCTACAAAGTTTGATAGTAACTTGATCCTGAAGCTTCATGATCATCATCATTAACTTCCTTTTCAACTAACGTAGGCTTCACAGAAACGTATTTCTGCACTGCGCTACTCTCTGGTTGAAGAAAGGTTTAACAACCTCATCAAGTTTTATCTTCCTCCCACTCAATTCTTTCGAGAGAAAGTTTTTCTCGGAAACGACCCATTTTAGTAACAAACACTTTGCACTTTGATCTGAGATAGAAGGTATACCCAACTACTCTTAGGGTATTCTATGAAGATGCATTTTTCCTCTTTGGGTTCGAGCTCATTAGGTGAAAATCTTTTTCCCATAAGTGTCATGACTCCAAAAATTAGGAAATGATAGCTTAGGTTTCTATTAAACCAAAATTCACACGGTGTCAGCTCAACGGATTTAGATGGTGCCCCAGTTAAAGTGAATGTAGTTGTCTCTAATGCATAACCCCAAAACTATGGTAGCAAAACGATAAGAAACATCACAGCAAGTACCATATCCAATAGAGCATGACTATGACATTCGGACACACCATCACACTATGGTGTTCCAGGTGGCGTGAGTTGTGAAACAACTTTCACATTGTCTAAAGTTGTATGCCAAACTCGTAACTCCAATATTCACCTTCACGATCATATCACAGACATATTTATCTTCTTGTCACGATGATCTTAAACTTCACTCTGAATTTGCTTGAACCTTTCAAATGATTCAGACTCATGTTTCATTAAGTAAATATACATTATATCTACTAAAATCATCAGTTAAGGTAAGAAAATAATGATATCCACCGCGAGCTACAACACTCATTGGACCGTATACATCAACATGTATTGTTTCCAATAAGTCACTTGCCCGTTCCATCAAGCCGGAAAACAGGGTTTAGTCATCTTGCCCCAAATGCATGGTCCGCATGTCTCAACCGATTCAAAATAGAACGAGTCCAAAGATCCATCAGCATGGAGTTTCTTCATGCCCTTTACACCAATATGACATTTAGCTGTAGTGCCACAAGTGTGTGGTACTATCATTATTAACTTTGTATGTTTTGGCATCTATGTTACGAACATGTGTATTACTACACTCAAGATTCAACAAACCATTCTCACTGGGTGCATGACCTTTGAAGGTATTATTCATCTAAACAGAATAACCATTATTCTCTAAATCAAATGAATAACCGTGTTCGCAATAAACACGATCTAATCACGTTCATGCTCAACACAAAACACCAAATAACATTTAGGTTTGTCACTAATCCCGAAGGTAGAAAGAGCGTGCGATGTTGATCACATCAACTTTGGAAACATTTCCAACACACATCGTCACCTCACACTTAGCTAGTCTCCATTCATTCCGTAGCTTTTACTTCGAGTTACTAACATTTAGCAACTGAACCAGTATCCAATACTCAGGTGCTACTAGGAGCACTAGCAAGGTACACCTCAATAACACGAATATCAAATATACTTCTATCGACATTGCCAGCCTTCTTATCTACCAAGTATCTAGGGTTGTTCCGCTTCAGCGACCGCTCTCCTCATAATCGAAGCACTTAGTCTCGGCTTTGGGTTCAACTTTGGGTTGCTTCACTGGAGCAACAACTGACTTGCCATCCATGAAGTTTCCCTCCTTGTCCTTGCCCTTCTCGAAACTAGTGGTTTTACTAACCATCAACACTTGATGCTCCTTCTTGATTTCTACCTTCGCAGTGTCAAACATCGCGAACAACTCAGGGATCAATATTTCTATCCCTGGCATCTTATAGTTCATCACCAAGTTCGAGTAGCTTAGTGACAGTGACTTGGAGAACTATATCAATCACTATCTTATCTAGAGGATCAACTCCCACTCGATTCAAGCGATTGTAGCACCCAGACAATCTGAGCACATGCTCAATGATTGAGCTATTCTCTTTCATCTTGCAGGCAAAGAATCCTATTGGAGATCTCATATCTCGCAACACGGGCATGAGCTTAATGTCACAACCTCAGCTCTTAGAACATCGCATATGTTCCGTGACGTTCAAATGATTTCGGAGCCTCAATTCTAAGTTGTAATGCATGACGCACTAAACTATCAAGTAGTCATCGGAACGTGCCTGTCAGATGTTCACAACATCTACAGACAATGCTAGAGGGGGTGGCGCACCGTGCGGTGCATTAAGGACATAAGCCTTTTGTGCAGCAACGAGGACAATCCTCAGATCACGGCCCATTCCTCAATATTGCTACCATCATCTTTCAATTCTATTTCTCTAGGAACATATAAAAATACAAGGGATCTACAGCGTGAGCTAGTAATCTACAACATAATTTGCAAAGACACTTTGACTATATTCATGATAATGAGTTCAATTAATCATATTACCTAAGAACTCCCACTCAAATTGACATCCCTCCGGTCATTCGAGTGATACATGATCCAAATTCACTAACTCAAGTCCGATCATCACGTGAGTTGAGGTGGCTGCAATGGTGAACAACATCAAGTTGATCATATCTACTATATGACTCATGCTTGACCTTTCGTTCTCTTGTGTTCCGAGGCCATGTCTGTACATGCTAGGCTTGTTAAGTTTAACCCGATTGTTCTGCATGTCCAACACTAGCTTGCACCCGTTGTATGTCAACGTAGAGTCTATCACACCCGATCATCACGTGGTGTCTCAACACGACGAACTTTCGCAACAGTGCACACTCCGGAAGAACACAATTTATATTGAAATTAAGTGAGGGATCACCTTATAATTCTACCGTCGTCCTAAGCAAAACAAGGTGCATAAAGGGATTAACATCACATGAAAATCATAAGTGACATGATATGGCCATGATCTCGTGCTTTTGATCTCCTTCATGAAAGCACCAGCATGATCTCCATCGTCACCGGCACGACACAATGATCTCCATCATCTTGATCTCCATCAACGTGTCGCCATCGGGTTTTTCGCGCCCAACATGCTTCTACTACTATTCCTACCGTAGCGATAAAGTAAAGCATTACATAGCGCTTAATGATTGACACGCAGGTCATACAATAATTAAAAACAACCCTATGGCTCCGTCCGGTTGCCGTACTCATCGACATGAAAGTCGTGATAATCTGTACATCACATGATCATCTCATACATCACATATATAACATCATGTATTTGGCCATCTCATATCACAACATACCCTGCAAACACAAGGCTGACGTCCTCTAATTGTTGTTGCATGTTTTACGTGGCTGCTACGGGTATCTAGCAAGAACAAATCTCATCTATGCAAAAACCGCAACGATGATACACTAATTGGTTTTCAACCTTCTCAAGGACCGCCTTTGTCGAATCCTATCCAACTAAAGTGAGAGAAACTGTCACCTACAAGCCACCTATGCAACAAGTTGCGGTTGAGGGAACCGGTCTCTCATAAGCGTAGGAGTAATGTTGGTCCGGGACGCTTCATCTCACAATACCGCTGAACCAAAATCCGACCAAGGGAGGAAGCAATCTAAGCATCAACTCCCACAAACCTTTTGTGTTCTACTCGAGATCTCATCTACACATAGACCTAGCTCTGATACCACTTTTGGGGAACGTTGCATAGGAAACAAAAAATTTCCTACACAGACGCAGATCTATCCTTGGTGATGAGCATCTACGAGAGGGAGAGTGGATCTACATACCCTTGTAGATCTCTAAGCAGGAAGCGTTAAGACACGTGGTTCGTGTAGTTGAACATCTTGTTGATCCAAATCACCAAGCGTCTCGTGATCTCATCATGATCCGTCCCACGATCCAATCACGATCTGTCCCGTGAACTCATGACGATCCATCCCGCGATCTCATCCCGATCGGTCTAACGATCTTGATCACGATCTGTCACGCGAACTCATCACGATCCGTTCTGCGATCTCATCATGAACTGTCTCGCGATCTTGATCATGGTCCTTCCGATCTAGCGCCGAACGGACGGCACCTCCGCGTGGCCATACCAGAAGCTTTCCCCGCAATCAGAACATCTAGTTCAGAACCTTAGAGTTCATGGCCGATTTACGGGGAACACTTGTTCTAATGGAACCTTCAACCTACGAATTAAAACCTGTAAGTCCAGACGCCTTGAAGCCGAAGACATCAGGCCTCACGGTGGGACAAAAAATGGATCCGCTTCGACGTGAGTCTGGAACAGTCACGCGTATCGATGAGTCCACTCATATCACCGACACGCATCCCGCCATTGCCTCATTCTTAAATGAGTTGTTCGATTGGATTGAAGCTTTGCGAATATCGGATGACCAGGCTTCAATCTATGATCGACTTAGAATCAGATCCGGTGACAGAGAAATTCATGTCCCTCCGGTCACTCACCTTGTCGCTACCATCGGGTGTCCGGCTGCGGATTCTGCCCGACAGCCGGAACTAAAAACCGTCTATACCCAAGTCCTCGAACACCAAGACTCTGTTAGTAAGTCAGAGGCAGGAGATCATTCGGAAGTTGGGCCGTCAGCGGTCCGGGATCCTTTGCACGATTCAGAACCGTAATTCCGAACACTCAATGCGGCATGGGATCGAAATTTTCCCACCCACCACCCAAGACGACCATCGAAGTATCTCATCAAAGCACGTGGCTCCGGACTTTCGGGATATCAAGCAACTACATGGAGAATCAGTCCATCACTTTTGGGCCAGACTCCTATTCATGAGAAGAAGAATAAAAGGTTTTAGTGACGAAGATATCATGGCAATTTTTATTCGCAATTTCCGTGATGAAGGGATCGTTAATACCCTGGCTCACCGACATGTAAGTGACTTTTCGGAGTTATCTGATTTGGAAAAAAAGTACCGTGGCATGGAGACCGTTTGGCAATCCGAACAGCTATTCTTGGAACCAATTCTCCTCGAACACCCTAGAGGATCTCGGAAAAAGATAATACCACAAAACGGCCGGCCAGGTACGAACCCACCGAAAAGAGAAACAAGCCAATTTTAGGGACCGGCACTGTCCTCAATGGTCTGTTTGATAAACCTTGCCCTATACATTTCGTGTTGTTAAACACGAATCCAAATCCTTAGAGCGTGCTGGGTTGTTAGGCAAGTCGCAAAAAGCGGTGAGGCCATCCTTGAAACACCTCTGTCGAGTAGGCGTTTTTCCTCTCGCCGGGATCCAATGCCGATGTCTTGTCGGTCCGTGAGACCTTCAACTCGAGGAACAGGTGTAAAAGGCTCTCAAGGATCTGAAGCAAGTCTACCATGTGGCAACCACTAGCCCATGGGCAGACATACCTATTACTTCCGGGGACACTGACCAACCGGCCATTCTGCCCGCTCACTCGCTTGTTGCACTAGTCGTAAACCCCATCATTGATGGATACAGGCAACATAAAGTGCTAATGGACGGCGCTAGTGGTCTTAACCTCATATACGAGGCCAACCTCGAAAAGATGCAGTTCGACCGATCCCGCATCGAACATAGCACCACAACCTTCCGTGGAATTATCCTAGGGAAGGAGGCACGTTGTCCTGGATGTATCATCCTGGACGTGGTGTTCAACACACCCAAAAATTACCGTTCCGAAGAACTTCTCTTCCACATCGTCCCCTTCCCAAGTGGCTATCATGCCCTATTGGGACGTGACGCGTTTACAAAGTTCTAGCCTATACCACATTATGAGTACATGAAACTCAAAATGCCAGGACCAAACGAAGTGATCACGATTGGCAGTTATCCAAGCATAGCTATTCGGGCCAAAAACAAAACAGCAGCACTCTCCCTCGAGGTGTTAGCAAAGACTTTCGTCGTTGAAGAATTGACCACATTAAGGTCGACAGTTAACAAGGACGATGTGATCCTTAGCAAAAGGCCCAAGTCCACGTCCTTCAAACCCGTAGAGGAAGTCGTTAAATTCCAGGTGCATCGGATGGACCCCAAGAAGACAGCGTCCATCGGAGCCCAGCTTGATCCCGTCGTGGATGAAGCGCTATGGAATTTCCTACGTGAAAATTGCGACATTTTTACCTGGCATCCTTCCGATATGCCCGAAATCCCATGACGGCTTGCAAAGCACAGCCTAAAGATTACCCCAGGCTTTAAGACTGTGAAGCAGACCCTGCGCCGTTTCTCTGAGCACAAACAGCAAGCCATGGGTGAAGAATTGGCTGAACTGGTCGAGGTCGGTTTCATTCGGGATATTAAACACCTTGAGTGGCTGGCAAACCTAGTGATGGTACCTAAGAAAGACAAGTCCTGGCGGCGGTGCTTTGAGTTCAAAGACCTTAACAAAGCCTGCCCCAAAGACCCTTTCCCCTAACCATGCATGGACCAGATAATTGATGGCACAGCCGGACATGATTTGTTGTGTTTCCACGACGCTTACTCCGGATACCATCAAATTAAAATAAAGGAATCCGATCAGGTGGCTACCGCATTCATCACCTCCTACGGCCCATTTTGCTTCAACACGATGCCTTTCGGGCTTAAAAATGCTGGGGCGACATACCAACGCATGATCCAAACCTGCCTTGCGACACAGGTCGGTAAAATTGTCGAGGCATACGTGGATGATGTGGTAATAAAAACCAAACACATCGGCCAGTTGATCGACGACCTACGGCAAACCTTTGCTAATCTAAGCGCATATGATATACGACTCAATCTGGAAAAATATGTATTAAGAGTTGCCTCTGGTAAGTAGCTTGGATTCATCGTCTCCCGTAGAGGAATAGAGGCGAATCCAGCTAAAATCCATGATCTATCGGAACTCTCAATTCCCACAGAGCTGAAAGACGTCCAAAGGTTAGCCGGGTGCGTAGCGGCCTTAAGCCGCTTTATCTCCCACCTCGGAGAAAAGTCTTTGCCGCTCTATAAGCTGCTGAAGCGGACCAACAAGTTTGAATGGACCGATGAGGCACCGACCGCATTTGAAGAAATCAAAACATTACTAGCAACCAATCCCATACTCGTGGCACCAGGCGATGGTGATCCCATGTTATTATACACATTAGGCACCAAGAAAGTCGTCAGCGCAGTGCTCGTCGTTGAACGAGATGAGGAGGGACATAAATTCCGGACTCAAAAACTGGTATATTATGTGTCAGAAGTGCTAACTCAGTGAAAGTCCAGATACCCACATTACCAATAAATAGCCTATAAAGTATTTATGGCGTCGAGGAAACTCAGACATTACTTCCAGGAGTGTTCGGTAATTGTGGCTTCCGAGGTCCCCCTGGGTGATGTAATCAACAATAAGGACGCCACCGGCCACATAGCCAAATGGGCCATTGAGCTCCACCCCTTTGAAATAACCTACAAGCCAAGCCGTGCCATTAAATCCCAGGTACTGGCGGAGATCGTGGCTGAATGGACAGAGGCCGAGGTCCCCAAGAAATATAGTGCATACTCGCATTGGACAATGTACTTCGATGGATCCAAGACCCTAGCCAGATTGGGGGTTGGAGTTATACTCGCACCCCCGACGGGCGATAATGTGCGGTATTTGTGTCAAATTATGTATGCTGACTCCAACGATGCAGCCGCATATGAAGCTCTCCTTCATGGTCTTCGGATGGCGGCGTCAATGGATATACGACGGCTAGAGGTGCGAGGAGACTCAAACTTGGCCATATCCCAACTTAACGACGAGTTCGACGCAAAGAATCCAAAGATGGCATCGTATAGAAACGTGATCCTCAAGATATCTACTCGTTTCAAGGAGTTGGAATTCCACCGCGTCGCTCGCGACAACAACCAAGCCGCCGACATATTTTCCCGTATGGCAGCCAATCGCGGTCCCATCCCAAGAAACACCTTCGTAGAGCAGCTCTTTAGGCCCTCCGTAGTGTGGCTTGACGACGACAATGACACTGGTCCGAATACGGCGGACGAAGTTGTGCCCCCCATAAACGACCTAGAGGATGGAATTATCAGTGGCTCTGCGATTAATAAAAGTCCCTTGGCTGACGAGGTAATGGCAATAATAGAGCCTTAGATAGAGCCCTTCCGCGCTTACCTTCTTCACAAGGAACTCCCCGACGATCAAACCGAGGCATGGCGCATAGTTCGGCGATCCAAGGCCTACAAACTACACGAGGGTGAGTTATACAAGAAAAGCACAACTGGAATATTGCGGCGGTGTATATCCGAGGAAGAAGGATGGGAGCTCCTCGCCGAAATCCATGCAGGCATGGGCAGGCATCATGCCGCGACAAGATCCCTTACAAGCAAGGCCTTCCGAGTTGGTTTCTTTTGGCCTACAACTCGGACGGATGATTAGTCACTTGTTCAGCATTGCATAGGGTGTCAGCTCTTCGCAAATCAAAGTCACATGCCCCCAACGACCCTTCGAACTATTCCGATCACCTAGCGTTCCGCAGTCTGGGGGCTGGATATGGTCGGACCCCTTACCGGGGGAACCAAGAAAGATAAATACCTACTGGCCATGGTTGACAAGTTGACCAAATGGATATAAGCAAGGCCCGTCAAGTCGGCTAAATCCGGACAAGTGATGGACTTTATATCCAGCATTGTACACCGTTTCGGTGTCCTGCATAGCGTAATAACGGATAATGGATCCAACTTCACGGCCCAAGAGGTCAAGGACTAGAGCGCCAAAATGGACATAAAGCTCGATTATGCGTTGGTCTATCATCCTTAGACTAATCACTACTAGGAAAAGGTCTATAGATAATACGGACATTAATGGTGCACCACACTTGTGGTGCGCCACTACTATATAGCAATGGCGCACCATGTGTTGGTGCGCCATTAGTGTGATGGACACTAATGGCGCACCACACCCACGGTGCGCCACTACTAACAAACTTTTGTTTTATTATTTTTCCAAAACTAGTAATGGCGCACCAGGGCATAGTGCGCCATTACTAGTTATAACTAGTAATGGCGCACCACTCACCCGGTGCGCCACTACTAACAATTATTTTTTTACTTTTTTTCATAACTAGTAATGGCGCACCAGTGCATAGTGCGCCATTACAATTTCAAACTATTAATGACGCACCACACACACGGTGCGCCACTACTAACATTTTTTTTATTTTTATTTTTGCAAACCTAGTAATGGCAAAAGAAAATGATGGAAATGTCAAAAAAATAAAATAAAATAAGTTTCCCATGTGATATGTGGTATAGTTGTTTGGAAAATTTACAAATATGAATTTCGACTTTATTTGCAAAATCTCTGTGGAATTTAGTAAACTGGGCATAACTTTTGCATACGAACTCGGATTAAAAAGTTTTTTATATGAAAAATCATCGACTCGAAAAGTTACATCCCAATTCCGTTGAAGATTATTAGAATTCCCAAAAACCTAAAAGAATAAAAGATACGGGGCTTTTAAGACCTAGAGGGGAAATTTCAAACTTAGTATTTGGAGAAAAATGTTCAACATATGTACCTAATATGACCTGGAAGTTTGAAATATTTTTTCAAAATTTCATCACAATCATGAACATGAACAAAGTCCTAGACATCAACAAGGTTTAATAGGATTGACATGATAGATATATCAACAAGTGTCTGTTATGTGAGCTGGTGCTTGGGTTGGATAGAACTAAGAAGTTAAGCGTGCTCGACCTGGAGTACTGTGAGGATGGGTGACCTTCCGGTAAGTTTGACCACGGAGTTTAATTTGACTTGAGATTAAGCATATTAACCCGAGATTAAGAAAAAAATAAAAATAAAATTTCTGAATTTTTTTTTGAAAAAAATATATATAATATTTTGAATTTTTTTTGTTAGTAATGGCGAACTTCTATGTGGTGCGCCATTACTAAGTCAGATAGTAATGGCGCACCGTGTGATATACTAATGGCGCAATCCCTGGTGCGCCATTAGTATCTGGTATACTAATGGCGCACCAGGGATGCACCATTAGTATTAATTACTAGTGGCGTGATGCTAGTGGCGCACCTGTAGTGCGCCATTAGTGACCAAAACAGGTGCGCCACTAGCAGGCCTTTTCCAAGTAGTGAATGGACAGGTTGAGCTAGCAAACGGTCTCATTATGAGCGGCATCAAGCCACGTTTGTTCCGATCTCTTAACGAGTCTGACTGTCATTGACTGGAGGAACTCGACTCCGTTCTATGGGGCCTGCATACCACCCCAACCAGATCAACCGGTTACAAACCATTCTTCATGGTCTATGGGGTAGAGGCACTCCTCCCTTGTGATATTATCCACAACGCACCAAGAGTGCACATGTACGAGGAAAAGGAAGCCGAGTTCGATTGGCAGGATGACATAGACGCCTTGGAGGGACAGGGCGATTTAGCTCTGGCCCACTCCGCTTTTACCAACAACAAGCTCAATGTTACCAGAGTAGGGAGGTCAGGGCAAAAACATACAAGGTAGGGGAACTCATCCTACGACTCCCGGAGAAGAAGAAGCATAAACTCAACCCCAAATGGGAAGGCCCGTTCATTATCGAGAAAAGTACTCGCGGGAGGTGGATATCGTCTTCGGAGTCCAACCGATAACCTCTTTGAACCAAACCCATGGAACGCAGCTCGTCTTTGGTGCTTCTACGAATAAACCGGTGTCGTCTAAACTCTCCCACATTTTTTCCTTTTATGCTTATCATTTATTCAAATTTCTTCTTTCCTTTCCCATTTTGCTGTCTGACAGGGCTGATTTTATTTTCTTTCCCTATGTTCGGTGGGGCCAATCTTGTACTAAAGATTATCGGCATACATGATAATGTGTTAAATCGGAACACAACACGTGGGGGCTTATTCTAGTAGCTGACCTGTTTTATTAAAAGTATTTGCTCACACTTATCGTCTGCACATGTTTCTTTTGTCATGTTGTACCCATCATATGCATCAATTAAATCTAAGACTTTGCGAAGTTGGGTTGCCTTGCTCCTGTGATTGTTCAGCTAGAGGGTAAAGGGAGCACCTCTGTGATTGTCACGACCGGGTTATCCGGACGCATACCTTAGAAGGGTGAAGCCGAAAGTTAGCTATATTATGTAGACAATTGGTCGGCTGTGACAGAAAAAACATATACGGCTTCGGCCGTTATCACCGTTGTTTGGATCTTTCTGGCCAAAATACGGCTTCGATCTACGATCCTCGTAGAGCCCCGACAAAATGTGTCGATAGAGGTACTAGTTTCCTCAAAAGATGTTTCTTATGCTAAATAGTAATATAACATATCTTTTTGTATGCTTTCTGTTTGTTCGCACCACCTGGTCGGATTGCCTGGTTCCCCGAATATAGTTTGCTCTTTTTGAGGGACAAACAAGGAGGAACACTCTCGAGCTCTTCGCATGAGGGGAGAAGTCGATGGCCGGTTAATACAAAGTTTACAACATAGATTGTTTATACACATGTACAAATAAATTACATGTGCGGCTGCTCATCAAGATTATCGATTATGGTGTTAAGGGGGCAGTCCGCTTTCCGAAAGGCGGGCGGCACGCATCACTTGGTCATACACCAGGTGGAGTGGCACCTCTTTTCCATCCGATCCCACAGGACCAATCCGCACCATATGCTCTGGGTTATGTCTGGTGAAATGGGTCTTTATCATGGCCCATGCTTCCCGTGCCCCCTCATTGCAAGCCGAGGTCTTTCATAGATCGAACCTACTTCGAGCCCCCTTGAATTGATCGACGAGTGCGTCTAGCCCTTCAGGTGGCTGTTCGGCAGGCCATTGTGCCTTTGCCATTCCCCTCATTACTCTCCACACGCACCCATGTAGAGTGGTCAACTCCTTCAGCAGGTCACCCTGATATGATTCGATCTCCTCTTCAAGATGCCCGGACAGCAAACCTGTACATAAGGAAACAACGTGCTCACCATTACTTCCCTACATCAGAAATATATGCTGATAATAGAATGGTACTTACAGCGCACGCCCATCTGAAGCTTTCGGTTTTGTTCTTGAGTTTGGGCCAGTTTAATCTTCAACTTCTTAAGCCACTCTGGTGCTAGGACTCGACATACATCTGAAAGTCTCGGGCTTCTTCCAACTACATTTTCCATGTGCCCTATTGATTTGGACGCTACACGGGATCCGTGTGTCAGGAACGTTTATACATTAAGATCAGCAGTCAATGCATACTCACCATGGGCCTCCCGCTTGAAGCTCTTTGCTTGTGCCAGTTCTTCCTTCACGGACTGTACTTCTGTGCGGCTCTCGTTGAGCTCCTTCGCCAATTGCTCAGACTGTTGCTTCGAGGACTGTGTCAGTAGTCAAACAGTATGGAGATCCTTAATTCATTCATTTCAAAAAAAATTAAGGCTCGGAGGATACTGGGCTTGCACAAATATTTGGATTCAATAAAACCCGATCACTTACCTTTATGCTAGTGATTATCAACTTCATAGCTTCGCCGAACCCAGCTCTGGCGGCACCAAGGTGCACATCCTCCGAGCGTAGGGCGTCGAACTCTTGTTCAGAGAAAATTGGGTGTCGCATGGCTTCCCATCATTGCCGATGATGCATAGCACACTCCACTTCCGACTTGGTGACAAATACACCATCACTAGAATTGGCGGGCGCCGGATTGGCCATGGGGGCTTCTGTAGTAGAAGCCGCATGGGTCATGGCTCGGGAACTTTGGGCGTCTCCAGACACCCGGGTAACCCCTTCAGTAGGAGAGGATTGGGCTTTTCGCCTGAGTATTTCAATGAAACAAACCACTTTCATACTTTATTGATCGCAACAATTAGTGGATAAACGAACAATGTACATTCGGGACGAGCAGGCAGGTGGATTCGTCTCGGTAATAGGCCCCTCCACAGCATCCCCGTTGGCCTCCGACTCGGCTACTGGTGTATGGTGCATGGATTGGCAGCATTTGGGAGTCGGGACCATCATGTCCGGGGTTCTCTTGGCAACGTGCCTCTTGCGGGAGGAGTTTTCTTTTTGCCCGACGCAGGGATGGAGAATGACCCATGGTGATCAACTACGATAGTCACCGGGGAATGGACGATGCTATCCTCGAGATAGAATCCATCTTCGAAGTCAAGTAGAAGATCCAGGTCCTCCTTGAAACCCAGATGATTGTCATGTGAATGGTTCTCGGGCTCAGGAACCGCACATTTGACTGTGTCGATGAAGCTCCTCCATTCCTGTTTGCACCCGGCTTCGGTCAAGTAAAGTGTGGAACGGAAACACCAAACTATGTTCACATTTAAAATACAAAGGCTTACCCATTCAATAGGATTGTGGGCCAAATATCCTTCCTTGGTTGTCCGTCGAATAAAGTCTTCTTGCTCCCCTTTGTACAGGTCGGCAAGTATGGTGGCCAATGCGGTCGGGTTGGCGGCCCTTGTTTCCGGGAGCACGTGGTGTCGCTTTTCATGTTGTATTTCCACGAGGGGTGTACTCTCTGTTGAAGGGGTTTCACACATCGGGAAATGGCAGTGGACACGACGTCGATGATGGTTAGTTGTTGGTAGGCACACATAGGTCGGGTTGACGCTTTCCTCCTGGGACGACATCATAGTATTCGGGAAGTGTCGGGACCCCGATACTACGCCATAACAATCCAGCCTGTAACACATCACATCACTCTGCGGTCTCACGCATGGTTATCTCCACGGCTGACACCTTACCTAGGACGTGACCGTTTGCGTCTTTTCACTCACATATGTGAAGGTGTCTCTAGCATTCAAATGTCAAATAACCTTGGCCGACATGACTAGTCATAGAACCTAAGTGGAACATCCGTACAGGGACAGGCATACGTAACCCAGCAATGCAGGTGTCGATCTCTAGTGTGTGTAGACGAGTCATAGCAAGCTATAAGGACTACATTATGCCGTGGGACATAAATGTGACCACTGCATGCAGATGAGTCGTAGTAGGCTACAAGGACTCCATTACACTACAAGACATTTCCCCGAAGAGACAAACACAACAGCAAAGAAGGATACATGCCAGTCAATCAATGTGTCCGAAGCAGTAGCAAGCTACTAATGCTCGATGGAAGCACAAAGAGGCATTTCACCATATAGAGTACTACTAAAGGCACACAAGTAGGTGATGAATCCCATAAATACCATTGCACGTCACACGTATGCATGACATGCCCGATATGCATAGATACAACGACATCACAACATAACCATACACATTACAATATTTATTTAGAATGCTCGGAAGAGCCAACACAATATGATGTTACAAGCGGGGGTCACCAGACCCAACATTTAGAGCATTCAAGCAAACAAGAGGAAGTTTAACATATCAGGGTACAAACATCTACAAAAGTGGCTAGAGGAGCTTCAAAAGCTACAACGACCCGACCAAATGAATGAGACCTCTGTTTGGGATTCCCAAGCTAATCCGATCCACGTTGAACTTCATGCCATAAGTACCACCAATAAGACTAATGTCTCCTCTGCAAAAACATAAATTAAGAAAACGTGACTACAAGGGTACTCGGCAAGACTTACATCAGAACTAGCTACATATGCATTAGTATCAATGAAGGGGGTTGTGGAGTTTATGGTAGCAAGCAGCTTTTACTCTTGGCTAACCTATACTACGACTACAAGTAGTATCTTTGAGGTGGGATAGCGCACATGAGTCCACATATACTCCAATCAATACACCACTATGGATCCACTCCCGTCTCCTTACAAGAAGGACATCCATAGCACTCTTGCTTATCTTGCGTATTTTAGAGTATCCACTTCAAATTGTCTATGAACAACATAAGTTCTCCAGGTAGTCCATATCCGAGGACGCGACTATTCGAACAGATTATTTCGCCCTACAGGGGTATACTTCTTCACACACGCTCTCGGCACTTATCACCATATGCATGTCATGCATCTTGGCAACCATCAAGGAGAAGCACTGGCATGGGCGTCAGCCACGACCGTCAACCACATAAAACCCTAGTCCAGGTTTATCGCCTATTTTAGACTTAAACTGGATGGAAGTCTGGCCGAAGTTTCCGCTATGGCCTCAAATGATGTGCGTAGGCTTCCCAAGTCCACCATTCAAGTGCCACTTGGTACACCGTACCACTGGGCATCTACCACATCATAGCCCACCCCGTCGGGCAGCTCTATGCACGGCCGCCAACACTTTTCCTACAAACACCCGAAAATAATTGCAACTCCAGGACATAGGTCTAGGCGATTAATAAGCCGAGAGGGGTCGAGTTACTGGAACCCAATGTGTGGTAGTACCTTGTCTTGGATAACATACACAGAACTTAGTTGGTAAGGACGATCGCAGTGAGACAACCTGCCATGTAGTCTTACATGGCCTCTCATCACTACCTTTATCAAATCGTGTTCACACACTTAGCTCTCACATACTGTTCACAAGTAGGACAAGTAGGACATGAACACATCCATTACGATTCATCACCCAGATGGATCAGACCCGACACGACACGCCTCTAAGCTTAGCAGGCACAGTAAGTAAGCAAGCATGGATGACTAAGCACAACAAGTCTCAAGCAGTTGCTACTCATGCTAAGTGGTTTCAACTATCTGCTATGGCAAAGATAGGTCATGCAAAGGAATGGGTTCAACTACCAATGACATGTAAAAGTTGAATCGTTGTTGTCCTAATGTAGTAATAGAGAGTAGGAGCGAGAGAGTAGGTTCATATCAGTATGCTCAAGGGGGTTTGCTTGCCTAACAGTCCTGAAGATATTACTTCTCTTCATTAGTGTCAATGTTCACATCGTCAGAATCATCGTCTACCGAAAGGGAACACCACCGGTAAAACAAGGAAAGGAACACATTCAATGTAATTTAACAAACATGATGCATGATATGACAAGTTAAGGTACTAAATTGACATAGAGGAATAATTAGCCTAGTTAATTCAAGTGGAGTTCAAACAAGTTTTAATTCCAACTCCAAATGATATTTCGTATATTGCACTAATCATCAAATGTCCTACTTCATGATGTTAGCTTGTTAAAACATGCACGATCATGGCATAAACAGAATCATTGGATTTTTCTGATCATTTTTCATATATAAATTATTTTCATCTGACTTACAGATTATTTTCTGTGATTTTTAGAAGTTTATATCATTTTCTAAAATATTTTTATTCCATAATTTATTTACTGCGTCAGCATGACGTCTTCATAACGTCAGCCGGTCAACAGACACGGATCCAGGTCAAACTTGACACTAGGACCCGCGTGTCAGTGACTTGCCATTAACCATGGGTTAATTAACCTAACAAGCAGGGGGTTAATGGTTGATTAGCTCGTATGCTAATCATGCCACGTCAAACCGGCCGGGGTTAGCCACCGGCAACCAAATCCAGCAGCGGTGGCTCCACGATGTTGGCCGGAACGATGCTATTGGCCACGGTTTTGGACGTGGTTTGGCTCTACGGAAAGCACAGGCTCTCGCGCATCCCACGCAACAAGCGGCAGCAGCTGGGGTGCACCACATCAACGGCGACGATGGTGCCGCGGCGTCCAGAGCTCGAACATGCTCGGGCACGGGGCTAACTAGGGGGCGCTCCCGACAGTAGGAAGAGAGGGGAGAGGAAGAGGAGCTCACAGGGAGGCTTCGGGTGCAGCAGGCGAGGCCGGGGAGGAGCTGGAGCAAGCGAATCGGCGGCGGGGGGGGGGGGGGAGCTTCACCAACCGGCAGTGGAAGCGGCAGGGGCAAGGGTGGAGAAGCAGAGAGGGGAGGAGAAGGGAGAGGGCTCTGGGGCGATTTCAGGCGGGGATATAGGCTCGAGGGCGCGAGGAAGCAGGCAGAGAGGAGCTGGCCTCCTCAGGCGCGCGCGTGCGAGCACGCAGCTGCTCCAACTTGTAGAAGGTAGGAGAAGGTGCCTGATGGGATGAGCCCTCTCCTGTGCTGGACCGGTTACAGGTAAGGTTTCTTTCTCTCTGTTTTTTTATTTTGTTTCGGTTTTCTAATGTTTTAATCTGTTTTGATTTTACTCACAAACCAACTCATTTTTATAAAATCTGAATTTTTTATGTCCCCTCACTGAATTATTTTAAAGGCCCTTACCAAGTTTCAAATTATATATAGAATTTAATATCTCCAAAGAAAATACTTGTTGAGTTGATTTAGTAACCAAAAGTGACATGGAAAATATGTTTCACATCTGGTTGATGTTACCACATTTCTCGAGAAATGATCAACATTTTGTAGGGACACATTGGTTCACTGAAAATAATTTTGGTTAAAACTATTTGACTTTTATTTTTTGCTAGGGTTTGGTCCTCCCCATTTCAAAATTAAGAGGAAAAATAATATGATGACATGGATGCAAATGCAACTAATTACAAGTAGTAATCTAGGGCTGTGACAGCTCACCCCCACTAAATAAGAATCTAGTCCCGAGATTCAAGCGTAGGGTAAGAGAACATAGGGGACACTAACTACCACAACCTTCTTGGTCCACCTGCCCTTCTCGAAGCTAATGATTCATTGCATCAAGCTAGTCTTGATATCTTTGCCTTCGGGATCTTCATTCAACAGAAAGACAACAATGATAGAAAGCTCTACAAGAATCGATCTTTAGGAAGATCGAGCGACTCATGACAAACTCATGGAATGAGACATAATAACATCTATCGAGCTGGGACACAAAACACACATTGAACACTGGGATGAGGCAGATGATGGAGGTCCAATTGGTTGGCAACAATTCCACGCTAAAGCAGATGGTGAAGAGGTTTAAAAGTAGTGAGGAGTTAGTTGCCCTTCATACCATAACGGGCACCTTAGGGAAGGTGACTCGTAGGATTATCCCTTAAGTGGCAAAAAGAATTACTTTCAATATAGAGATCTTTGAAGCTCTTCATACCAACCTAAGGCAACTCACAAATGGTCGTTGGAAGGAATTCAATGAATGGCATACTCAGACCGAAGGGAAACTAGAGTTATAAAACAACTTGGCAACGGAAGGCACATTCCAATTAATACCGAGAGTATAACCCAGTGTCTTAGCACTCCATTTCTAATGTTCTCCTTGATGAAAAAGCATAACCCAATTATAGGTAACGTTTGGTATCTAGAACATCAAGTAAAAAGGTCGGACTTCGGGGTCTCAAAGGGTCCATGAGAAATAACTTCTAGACAAAGTCAGACAAGGTCCTCATGAGGAGGTGGCCAAGTTGCTGAAACAAGTTATTATAATAGTAAGTCTTCCAGATAGGTATGTTATCCAAAACATCCCTTTGCCAGGTTAGAGAGAGACTAATATTATAATTCTTGGGGAAACATCCCAACCATTGTATCTGCCCGAGATTCAGATCTGGTTGGTGCCAGGATATTTCTGACTCAACATGTCTGAACTAGAAATTTTGCAACACAAATCGACGAGACGATGTTGCGGAATTCTCAGGAGATGAACTGCGGAAGCCAACTCCAGAAGATGAGTTGGATTGTAAGGCACATGTGAACATGATGTCCAAGACAAGCATGACCACGTGATCTTACAACAAAAAACTGCCGAGTTTGGGTTAGGAACCATCATTGGGGTGAACGAAGTCCTGTGTATGTCCGTTTGAGCTCTTCAGGAATAATGCTTAACTTCTTTTCCTTAACAAATCAATCAGTGGCTTGGTGTGCTAGGGGATTCATATGGAATGGAGATGATTAGTCTACCAAACCATGGAATACTTCGCACGGGCAAGACTGACTTGGGATGATTCCAAGAAAAAAATCGACCTTTCTCAAGTTCACGGCGACAACTTGCACCATATGCACATGAAGTAAGAGTAAGTCACTTCTTACACCATGCGTATGCTTCATGTACAGGACACGAAGATATTGCCTACAAAAGTTTCCAACACCAGCTTAATGTTCATCCTAAATCATGGAACACATGAAAATGTGTCAATGGGCTCAACAACAATTCATCAAGGTATCCAAATGGATGGAATTCTACAACTATTGGAAGAAGGTGATAGACTTGGTCAGACCGAAAGATATAACTGTGTATGCTCCAGGATACATCCATGAGTAAAAACAACATTAAGAAAATCTTTGGTTCTGATTTTGATTTGACGTTAGCTCACACTCAAATCAATGGTTGTACAAGATGATAGGTGCATCAATTGGTCACAAGGATCAATCGATGAAGATATCATCTTTCTTCTACACATACAAGCACAAATCATAAGATACCCCTTTAACATGAGCTAAGTTAGATCAAGCTTCTATCTTCCAACTCTCCAAGTTGTTGTTTAGCTTAACCAACTAGTTTAGGGGTATCCAACATAGAGTGTTGGAGAAGGGGTGATTTATAGAAAAACCATCATGATCACAAACTCAGCATAATGATCAAGGAACACGTTGGTAATACTTCCGAGAAGATATTCGGAAAATCATGATCCATAGATATGTTATCAAGCTCGGGAAAAATCTTGCTTTTCAAGACAAGACGATATGATCAACAGAGCGAAGGATTGACACAATCCTAACTCGTTGATTGAAAAGTGCACCATGAAGAATGGACTAGGTAGCACGATCAATCCTTAGGCTGGTGGCTCAAAAACCAACACACCAAGAATGCAATTATTGTCCATTAACTACCAAGCAACAAAGTTGCTAGAAGTATTGAGTATACACATCATGATTCACTTGTCGGTGTTCTAGTTAAATACAACACAGAAACCGGGGAATGAATGATTATGGCGGAAAGTATCACTACATCAAGATTTCATAAGAGGGAATGTAGTTCTCATGATAATCTTGACATGAAGAGGGTAATACCCTAAGGTAGAACAGAGCAAAAGCTGAATTGGCATTTTGATCTGCGTTATACATTTGCTTTGACCCAATCCAAGAAATGGATGAGGTACGGGAGTTTGTTTCTCCTAGTCATTCTGGAGTAGAATGGCTTGAGAGACCACAAGAATAGCCAACATCGATGACACAGTGTATGACATACTCTTGACTATCCATTCATAGATAAAGGTCAGAATAAAATTGAGGAAGGACAACTCAAGATCACCTGATTTTTCCTGAGTTGTAGATGCATGGATTGAATATGTCAAACGGAGTTCAACATGTTTCTTCCAGATAACCCATCCAGAAACGAAAGAATTAGCAGGCTCACTAGTATGAAATGGAGGAATCATCACGAGCACTCTTGTTGTGATATTAAGATCACAAGGAACTTCTGCCATAATGGATCATAGTATTGGAAGAATGATATACCATGGACCTTGAAGACTCTAAGAAGGTTACTAATATCCTAAAGGAACTAGCAAATACTAAAAACGGGAATGATCAGAAAGATCCTTGGTATCAAGAACCCAGATACAGAATACCTATTGACTAAGTAACATTAGAACATGCTTTTGATGATGATGGCCAGAATTTTTATACAAGGAACAGAAGACACAACTAAACTATTGGGTGGTTCTCTTGAATAACACGGCTTCCTAAATGCCTTCATCAAACACGTCGAGGTAATATAGTACCTCATCTCAACAATTAGTGTCCTTTGTTTGGCTTGAAAGAAATTGACTCAAGATGAGAGAGTTTTGCAATTGCGTCAGATAATTTAGAAACCTTGGATAACTTGGACAGCATAACGGCTTTATGGGCATGAATAATGAGGCAACCTACAAGACAACTGACAACAAGATTTCGAATTCTTATGGAGACACTGATCCAAGAAGAAAACAACTTTCCTATTGGTCTCCATCATAGTAACTCGTCATCCTAATAGATAGATGAGAAAGCCTAGTTCTTAATCCCCGTAGAAAAGAAGAGGGTGACTCAGAATTAGAATGACACAAGGAAAGGAGTAAAAAGAGCCTTATGTTCCCTTCCACAATCAATTCCCTTATATAACTAAAGTAGTTCTAGACTCAACATCGACCAGTTTGGCTTTGTAGTCCAACAGGCAGCCAAGCTCTAATACCAAAGCTGTCGGGACCCCGATCTTAAGCCATAAGAATCCAGCCTTTAACACATCACATCACTTAGAGGTCTCACGGACGGTTATCTCCAAGGCTACCACTTTACCTGGGCCGGGACCGTTTGCATCTTTTGACTCACGTATGTGAAGGTGCCGCTAGCATTCAAATGTCAAAGAACCCGGGCTGACATGACTAGTCGTAGAACCTTGGTGGCACATCCGTACGGGGACAGGCATGCATAAGCCAATAATGCAGGTGTCGATCTCTAGCATATGTAGACGATTCATAGCAAGCTACAAGGACTCCATTACGTCGTCAGACATAAATGTCATCACTGCATGTAGACGAGTCGTAGCAGGCTACAGGGACTCCATTACACTGTGAGACATTTCCCCGAAGGGACAGACATAGCAGCAAAGAAGGATACATGCCAGTTAATCAATGTGTCCGAAGAAGTAGAAAGCTACCAAGGCTCGATGGAAGCACAAAGAGGCATGTCCCCGTAAAGAGTACTACTAAAGGCACACAACTCAGTGTCAAATCCCATAAATACTGTTGCACATCACACATATGCACGACATGCCCGATATGCATAGATACAACTATGGCATCACAACATAACCATACAAATTACAATATTTATTTAGAAGGCTCAGACGAGCCAACACAATAAGATGTTACAAGCAGGAGTCACAAGACCCAACATTCAGAGCATTCAAGCAAACAAGCGGAAGTTTAAGATGTCTGGGCACAGACATCTACAAAAGCGGCTAGAGGAGCCTGAAAAGCTACAACGACCCTACCAAAGGAACCAGACCTCTGTCTGGGATTCCCAAGCTAATCCGATCAACATCAAACTTCATGCCATAAGTACCACTAATGAGACTGACGTCTCCCCTGCAAAAACATAAATTAAGCAAACGTGAGTACAAGGGTACTCAGCAAGACTTACATCAGAACTAACTACATATGCATCAGTATCAATGAAGGGGGTTGTGGAGTTTATTGCAACAACCCAGCTTTTACTCTTGGCTAACCTATACAACGACTAAAAGCAGTATCTTTGAGGTGGGACAGCGCACACGAGTCCACATATTCTCCAATCAATACACCACTATGGATCCACTCCCGTATCCCTATGAGAAGGCCATCCATAGCACTCACGCTTATCTTGCGTACATTAGAGTATCCACTTCAAGTTTTCTATGAGCCACATAAGTTCACCAAGTAGTCCTTATCCGAGGACGCAGCTATTTGAACTGATTATTTCACCCTACAGGGGTATACTTCTTCACACATGTTGTCGCCACTTATCACCATATGCACATCATGCATCTTGACAACCTTCAAGCGGAAGCACTAGCGTGGGCGTCGACCACGACCGTCAATCGTACATAAAACCCTAGTCCAGGGTTATCGCCTATTTGAGACTGAACCCGCACGGATGTCCGGACGAAGTTTCCACTATGGCCTCAAACGATGTGCGCGGTGTTCCTAAGCCCATCATTCGGGTGCCACTTGGTACGCCGTGTCACTGGGCATCTACCGCATCACAGCCCACCCCGTCGGGCAGAGCTATGCACGACCACCAACACTTTTCCTACAAACAGCAAAAACTAGTTGCAACTCCTGGACAGAGATCTAGGCGATTAATAATCCGAGAGGGGTCGAGTTAGTAGAAACCAATGTGTGGTAGTATCTTGTCTTGGATAACATACACAGAACTCAGTTCTTAAGGATGGTCGCAATGAGACAACCTGCCATGTACTGCTGCATGGCTTCTCATCGCTACCTTTATCAAACATATTCACAAACTTAGCTCTCACACAGTAGGACATGAACACATCCATTCGATTCATCACCTAGATGGATCAGACCCGACACGACATGACTCTAAGCTTAGCAGGCACAGTAAATATGCAAGCATGGATGAGTAAGCACAACAAGGCTCAAGCAGTTGCTACTTATGCTAAGTGGTTTCAACTATTTACTGTGGCAAAGACAGGTCATGCAAAGGAACAGGTTCAACTATCGATGACATGTAACAATTGAATTTTTGTTGTCCTAATGTAGTAAACTAGAGCAGGAGCGAGAGAGTGGCTTCTTATCAGTATGCTCAAGGGGGTTTGCTTGCCTGATAGTCATGAAGATATTACTTCTCTTCATTAGTGTCAACGTTCACATTGTTAGAACCATCGTCTACCGGAACGGAACACCACCGGTAAAACAAGGAAGGAACACATTCAATGCAATTCAACAAACATGATGCATGATATGACAAGTTAAGGTACTCAATTGACCAAGAGGAATAATTATCCAAGTTAATTGAAGTGGAATTCAAACAAGTTTGAATTCCAAATCCAAATGATATCTCATATATTGCCCAAATTAATCATAAATTGTCCTACTTGGTGATGTTAACTTGTTAGAACATGCATGATCATGGCATAAACAGATTCATTGGATTTTTCTAATCATGTTTCATATATAAATTATTTTCATCTGACTTACAGATTATTTTCTATGATTTTAGAAGTTTATATCATTTTGTGAAATATTTTTATTACATAAATTGTTTACTGCATCAGCATGACATCTTCGTGACGTCAGCCGGTCAACAGACACAGATCCAGGTCAAACTTGACACTAGGATCTGCATGTCAGTGACTCGCCATTAACCATGGGTTAATTAAACTAACAGGGGGGGGTTAATGGGTGATCAGCTCCTAAGCTAATCACGCCATGTCAGACCAACCAGGGTTAGCCACCGGCGACCAAATCTCGTGGCGATGGCTCGTCGGCGTTGGCCGGAACGACACCATAGGCCGTGGTTTTGGACGTGGTCTGGCTCTATGGAAAGCACAGGCCGGCACGCATCCAACACAGCAAGCGGCAGTAGCTGGGGTGCACACATCAACGACAGCGACGACATCCGTGGCGGCCGGAGCTCGGACTTGCTCGAGCGCGGGGCTAACTAAGGGGCACGCACGACAGAAGGAAGAGAGGGGAGAGGAAGAGGAGCTCATAGTTAGGCTTTGGGTGCACCAGGCGAGGCCGGGGAGGAGCTGGAGCAAGCGAATCGGCGGCAGGGGGAGCTTCAGCGACCGGCAGTGGAAGCAGCAGGGGAGAGAGGGGGGAGAACCAAAGAGCGGAGGAGAAGGGATAGGGCTCTAGGGCGATTTCAGGCAGGGAGATAGGCTCGAGGAAAGCGAGGAAGCAGGCATAGAGGAGCTGGCCGCCTTAGGCGCGCGCGTGCGAGCACGCAGCTGCTCCTACTGGTAGAAGGTAGGAGAAGGTGCCTGATGGGCCTGGCCCTCTCTTATGTAGGGCCAGCTACAGGTAAGGTTTCTTTCTCTCTTTGTTTAATTTGTGTCAGTTTTCTAATGTTTTAATCAGTTTTGATTTTATTTACAAACCAACTCATTTGTATAAACTCTGAAATTTTTTACGGCCCCTCACTGAATTATTCTAGAGGCGCTTACCAAGTTTCAAATTATTTGGAGCTATGAAATTATATATAGAATTTAATAGCTCCAAAGAAAATATTGTTGAGTTGATTCAGTAACCAAAAGTGACATGGAAAAAAATGTTTCACATCTGGTTGATGTTACCACATTTCTCCAGAAATGATCAATATTCTGTAGGGCCACTTTGGTTCACTGAAAATAATTTTGGTTAAAACTATTTGAATTTTATTTGTTGCTAGGGTTTGGTCCTCACAATTTCAAAATTAAGAGGAAAAATTATATGATGACATGGATGCAAATGCAACTAATTGCAAGCAGTAATCTAGGGCTGTGACAGGAAGACCTGCCAGAGTTGGCTGGAACAAGGGGACATCTTCAATGTAAAACAACTCTGAAGTCCATTCTTCGGGTTTCTTCGGCGTGCATTCCGGATACCTCGTCCCCACTATGCGGCACACTTCGGCTCCGCCGACCTCCAAAATTGACTTGTTTCTAATTCGGGGGATGAGACAGAAGTATTTCCTCCACAAATCAAAATTTGCTTCGCACCCCAAGAACACTCGCAGAGAGTGCAGAAGCCCGAGATGTGCAAAATGTATCCAGTCTTAAAGAGGTGGTGTTGGATCCTGTAAAAATCTAGCAAATCCCTTAGGAATGGATGAATTGGAAACCTAAGGCCCCAGAGGAGGAAAGGGAGTGTTCATACGCGCTCCCCCTTGTTAGGATTGGGGAAATGCTCGTTGAAACCGTCCTTGCTGTAGGAAAGCAGACCCTCATGGGTGGCCGCCAGATCTGAAGAAGGAAGATATCCCTGGGTCTCTAGGTTGCGGAGCCTCAAGTGTGTAACAGAGCAACTGGTCCAGTCCGGTGGGCGTGAGCCGTAGGGCCTGCGGAGGAGCTTGGGGCGTTAGCGATGTTTCGCCTGGAGCTTCCGCTTGGAGTTTCTTTCGATGAGGAGGAAAGCGAATGTGGTCTGAGCCACGGTTTTGTTTGATTCAATGGGCGATGCCTCCATTACAGAGGGGTAAGATTGTAAAAATCACGGACCGCTTGCCTCCCCCCGATGCGTAAAAATTGAGGGGCACGCGCGATTATCGTAATGAACCTGCCCCCGCGATGCCTGTGATCTTACCAAATACTGGCCAGTTGCCCAACAAGGAGGGATGAGGGATTCGCCTCGCAAGCAAAAGATGACGACATGAGGAAATTCACCGGCAATATAGTAGCGTTGAAGTATAGTCCGGGGGCTAATGAGGGAGTCTCGCATTAGGGGTTCCTTCAATAGTCGGCCTCTTGTTTACGGGCCAGACTGTGTGGGCCGGAGTGAATGCATGGGACGATCCAAGACCACCGATGCCAGATGTAAGCTTCGAGAAGCCGTGGAGTACTCTTCAAGTTATTAGCTGTAGTTAGGCATGTTTACCTCTTCGGCGTGTAACCGACTTTATGTAAACCCTAGGCTTCCTTGACATCTATATAAGCCGAAGGGCTTTAGGGCATAGGCACAGAACAACTCATCTAGGGTTAGGCATACGATCTCGAGGTAGATCAACTGTGTAACTCCCATCCTCATCAATAGAATCAAGCAAGACATAGGATATTACCTCCATAGGAGGGCCCAAACCTAGGTAGAACTATGTCCCCTCCATCTCCTGTTACCGTTGATCCTGGTCTTATAGTTCAGGACCCCCTAACCGAGATCCGCCGGTTTTGACACAGACAATGGTCAATACCGCGGTCTAGCGGAGGTGATGGAGAAGGTTGGTAAGGTGACACTAGATCCCCCATGTCAGCCGGTGTGCTGAAGCAAGCGTCTTTGTGGGAAGAAGTGATGGCGCGACAATGTCGATATAGGTCGTAATTTCTGACACTATCAATGACGACTTGTCGGCACGTCTAATCCGTTTAATCCATGGGGTGACGATGTTCTCTTGACGATGAGTTGTCCTTCACAATTACTAACACTTAGTCAGCTCACCAAGGTGAAGATCCGAGGTGGTTGTCCTCGGCTCGATGGAGCGACGGTGCTGTCGATGTTGATGCAGGTTGGTAGCCATGGAGCAATGTGGTCGACCGGTTTGACATCGCTACGAAGGTGAAGATTTCCTTGGAAAAGACTTAAAATTTATGGGCACGTGTTTGAAAACAACACACAAACCCCTAAAAAAATTCTCCAGAAAGGATGTCCAAAATCCCGTTCATGAGGAAAGATGAATTCGGGTCGGAGTCGTTTTTGCGTAGAAAATATATCCAAACATTGATGTAATCATCAGACGTTTCCCGAAGTTTGGACGGTCAGGTCGAACTGAAATTTTGAGGGCTGATCTCTATAATAATTCCAAAGCATATGAACGGTGGGATCTTACAAACTATGTGCGGGCTAGCCGCTATACTCCTTTCCCTCAACTCGTCCAGATTCTCGTCCAAATTCGACATGGCTCCTGTAGATCGGAGTTTGCCAGTGATTCCTCCATATAAACATGATGTAATTGTACAGGGTTATTCTAGACCCAATTTCGCACAATTCCACAGAAGTAATCGTCAAAGCGATGCTCGAGGAAGCAGGGACGACGAAGACGAGTCTCTTTCCACAAAAACGGCACGGTTGCCCGAGGATGATGCTTACATATAGCCCACAAGCTTCATGGATGATTCCCCATGATCTTGATAGAGTTCCAAGATGATGACGATGAAAGTATCCATCCGATCCTGATGATCCGACATGGAGCACAGTCCTCGGTCTAGCCGAGGTGACCAGTCGAGCCGGCGACGACGATGCCCATATCGACAATGAAGCTCGGTTCCGATGCGTAGATCACGCTAGAGATTATCCAAATGGGAATTCCCAACGCTCCATGGTGACTGCCAGCAGGCTCTCAATGAAAGCACCAATGTCTGTGTCAAATCCGGCATATGTCGTAGTAGGGGTCATAAGCTAGGTGTGTTAGAGAGATGTTAATGTGGACACATGGTTTTACCCAGGTCTGGGATCTCTCAAGGAGATAATACCATACGTCCTGATTTTCATTGTATTGGTATGAGGATAGCACATAGTACAGGTATCTACCACGAGATTTTTGTAATGAATATGAGATTATCTATCAACTAGTCTGGCCTCTTCTTATATAATACACCATAGTCCTAGGGTTTAGAGGAGTCCTTGTCTTGTGGAATCTCCCTTGTATGCATAATGGGCCGCCCGAAATTGGCCTATTAGTGAACCATACTGGGGGGTCCTTGGCCTGACCCACTGGTCGAGACACGACATGGTGATTACCCTCTAGTCAAGGACACAGTCACTGAGTGCTTTCATTGCAAGGGAACTAGTCACTAGAAGGGAAACTTCCACAAGTATCTGGTCGACAAGAAGGCGGCCAACACCAATAAAGGTATATATGATATACATGTTATTTATGTGTACCTTACCAACTCTCATTGTAGTGCATGGGTATTTGATACCTGTTCGGTTTCTCACATTTGCAACTCAAAGCAGGAACTATGGAATAGAAGGTTGGCTAAGGACGAAGTGACGATGCGTGTGGAAAATGGTTACAAAGTTGATGTCATCGCCGTCGACACGCTCGCTCTTCGATTAACATCGGGATTAGTCATGAACCAAAATAACTGTTATTTAGTGCCTCCATTGAGCATGAACATTAAATCTGAATCTTGTTTATTGCGAGACGGTTACTCATTTAAACCAGATAATAATGTTTGTCCTATTTATATGAGTAATATCTTTTATGGTCTTGCACCCAATGCAAGGGCTTTATTTTTATTCAATCTCGATAGTGATGACACACATGTTCATAACATTGACGCCAAAAGATGTAGAGTTGATAATGATAGTACCACTTTCTTGTGGCACTGCCACTTTGGTCATATTGGTGTAAAACTCATGAAGAGATGCGAGGATGGGCCCGGATTCCGAGAAAGGTTAGAGGCCATGCAATCTGAGATGGGATCGATGAATGAAAATAAAGTATGGACTTTGGAAGTATTACCTGAAGGGCGAAAGGCCATTCAGAACAAATGGACTTTAAGCAGAAGACGAAATCGGACGGTAATGTCACCATCTATAAAGCTCGACTTGTGGCAAAGGGTTTTTCACAAGTTCAAGGAGTTGACTACGATGAGACCTTCTTACCCGTAGTGTTGGGGATATAACCCCGTGATATGACCCGGCTGGAAGGTTCCGGTTGATGACATTGGTTATGAGCCGGCCCACGAAGACAGGTGTTAACTGAAGGCCCAAGATGATTGGCGGCTCTTGGTGTGGGCCGGACGGCAGAGACCCGGATGGGCAAGGCGTCTCAAAGATAACTTGGATAGGAAGATAGAGATAGACTCGGAGGTGTAAACGTGATCCGATTGTGTAATTGTAAGACCCGACGGTTCTGACCTCTTATATAAAGGCAAAGTCGGGGCGGCTTAGAGGTAGGTTATCGAAAACTAGGTCAAGCTTTTAGCCCCTTGTAATCGATACAAGAAGCCATAACAACACAAGGAGGACGTAGGCTTTTACCTCGACTTGAGGGGCCGAACCTGGGTAAACTCGTGTCCTTTGTCTCGATCAACCCCTTTGAGTCCACTACCATGGCGGCAGCTCTGAACTCAAGTCTGGTAACCCGGACATCTGCCATGATAAAACCACGACAGTTGGCGCCCACCGTGGGGCCCGCGTTCGGTGGTGTTGAGTTCCCAAAGGGCTCCCTTCCAGGGCTCGAGGGATACGTAATTGGGAAGATGCGCAAGAGTCGCCGTGGCCGGCTCTACATCAATGACGCCGGCTGGAGACTTGACACTGCTTCCGTGGAGTATAGTTTCAGGGTTCCGTTTGACGGGATCCAGGTGTTCATCGGAAAGATCGACGGATCTACGCCCGGGCCGGACGTCTGCACCGACATCGTCGAGCCGGCTCAGTGTCTCCATCCCGCACGCAAGGTAGGCCCTGTCCGTGTTAACCTGGTGCAGGAGCATGTCTTCATGGGCTTCACTCAAGGTATGGATCTGGAGGTTTCCGGATGTCAAGGGACTCTGGTGCACTCTGACGATGAGTCGTCGAGTGGGGAAACATAATCTGTGTACCGGCTTAGCAACGGTGGCCTTGGGGGCTACGGTGACACTTGCCTCGAATCGGAGTATGGCGAGTCTGATGGGCCGAAGCGGCCGTCTCACGCAGCGGTATTCATGGTAGGGCCAGGGGCGGACGGGTCAGGAGCTAACCCTCCCCAGCCGCCGGCTCAGGGCCTTGTGGAATTGATGGATGAGCTTGAGGCTTTGTTGGCTACGGAAGTAACACCAGATAATCAAGTGGCTTGTAACGCGGAGATCGCAAGGATCAAGGGCCGGATGGCCGAGGAGCGTCAGAGGATAACTGAGCTAAACACCCAGATGGAGGCGGAGGCAGCACGGCTGAAGGACGACGCTTTCCGTTTGGGGCTGGAACAGGTTTCAGCGGCGGCTGTGCACCGCAGGAGGCATCAGTCTCGTCTACCGGAGCGCTACGAGGCGAGGAATCACTTCAACACCCCCGGATCTGGGAGAGCGGCGGCTGCCCCTGAGGAAGGACGAGAAGCGGTTCACACGGCCCCACCCGGAGGGTTTACAACACCGGCGGGTCATTATTCTAACCCGGCCGAGAATATGGTAGCGGCAGCTACCCAGCTTGGAACGATCCCTCTCCCGGATGAGGCACCCTTTGCGGAGGAGGTGAGGAATGCTATCGGATATTTACAGACGGTCGTGGCTCAGCAAGAGAAATATACTCATAGCCGGAGCCGGGTCCACTCCACCCCTCTCCATAGTCGAAGCTTCAGCCGGCGTTATGAGTTGCCGACGGTTTCCAGCAGTGGTCCGCGTCATGGGCTGGAAGGGGGGCGCGCAGCGTTAGACGCGCAGGCCCTTGTGGACCGGGCGAGAAACAGGCGAGAAGAAGAGGCAGCGATGGTTCATCCGGGTCCTGGGCCCTCAGTGTTGACGGAGGCCGGAGCCGTTGGTAGCACTAGAGCATTGGGGGTCCCGTGCTTGACTCCGGCTCTACGGACCGAGAGGTTTCCCAAGGACTTCAAGGGGCCCCGAAAGGTTCCAAATTACGCGGCGGATCTCCCTCCCGAGGCTTGGGTCGAGAGCTGTGAGCTAGCGATGGAGATGCTAGACGTCAGTGAAGATGTTTTCACGAAATATTTTATCATGATGCTCGAGGGTCCAGCTCGCACATGGCCAAAGTACTTACCACCCAACACTATAAGTTCCTGGGCCGAGCTAAGGGCGAAATTCATCAAAAATTTCCAAGGGACTTGCAAGAAACCTATGACCATTGTGGACTTAGATCATTGCGTTCAGCAGGAGAATGAGTCGGCTCATCATTGTGTTCGGCGGGTGTCAACCATCATTCACTCGTCGGATTAGATCACGGCAGCTCAAGCGGTGCTCATCTTGGAGAAGAATTGTCACTTCGTTCCTCTGAAGCAGAAGCTTGGCCGGCTTAAACGTACATGTAAAGACATGGGAGAGCTCATGACGGCTCTAACAAAGTACGCCGACTCAGACAACACCAAAGATCCGGGTTCGGATGAGGAGAAGTCAAATCAGGGGAAGAAGAACAACCAAGGCAAGAGTTTTGGGAACAATGGAAATCATAACACACAGAAGAACGCCGGCGACGGGTCAGAGCTGGTGGCGAATGCTAACACAGGGCCAAATGTTCCTAAGGGGAACGGGCATTATAAGCCGTACCAGCGTGGCAACAGGCCCCCTTTCAATTTGGAAGCGGCGCTTAGGAAGCCTTGCCCGGAACATAGTACACCTGATAGGCCGTTGACTCATGCGTGGGCTGATTGCTTTATCATGCATCGGTTTAAGAACTCCCAGCCACCTAATAATCAGGGCCGTGGGCCGCCTAGTGGCTCAGGGCCTGGCGGCTCAGGCCATGGAGGGTCAGGTGCAGGATTTGGTGCAGGCGGCTCTGGAGCAAGGCATCCGGGTCATAATAATCAGCAGCATCAACAGCACCCTGGCAACAACAACCATAACAATCAGCAACAACAGCAGCAGCAACGCAATCAGTCCGGATTCCAGAGTAACCCGAAGCAGCTCAGTTCGGGGCAGTATCATGTATTTACGACCGGTCACTCCAAGAGAGATGAGAAATTACGGAGGCGAGCAGTTAATACGGTTGTGCCGGCTCTCCCACGATATCTACCGTGGTCAGAGTATGACATCATGTGGATTAGGGAGGATCACGCGCCGCGGGTGGACGACCCGGGGCGGCTAGCTCTGGTGGTGGCCCCTCACATACATGGTTATGGAGTGAATAAAGTGCTCATGGACGGAGGTAGCAGCGTCAACATCTTATACTATGACACCTTTCGGCGGATGAAGTTGCTAGACAAGGATCTCAAAACTTCTTCTACCGTGTTTCATGGTGTGGTGCCTGGTAAGTCGGCGTACCCTATAGCTAAAATTTCTTTGGAGGTGGCTTTCGGCGATGAGTACAATTACAGGGTGGAGACCTTATGGTTCGAGGTGGTCAAAATCAAGAGCCCTTATAATGCATTGTTCGGGCGGCCGGCTTACGCCAAGTTCATGGCTAGGCCTTGTTATGTTTATTTGCAGCTTAAGATGCCCGGCTTTAAAGGCACGATTACAGTTCATGGCAATCAGAAAACGTCTCTTTAGTGCGAGGAAGGAGATGCGACTTATGCTGAGGCTAGCTGTGCACAGCAGGAGCTAAAGTTCTATAAAGAGAACGTTGACCCGGAGGACATGACCCCGTTGAAAAAACCAACTACAGAGGCAGAGCCGCCACTCAAGTTTTCAGCAGATGGTAACAAAGCAGTGGATTTCACCTTGGGCGACTCATCCAAGCAGTTCATCATCGGGGCTGACATGGATCCCAAATAGGAAGGCGCGCTCATCGAATTCATCTGTGAGAATCGGGACATCTTTGCATGGAAACCTTCTGACATGCCAGGTGTACCGAGAGAGTTCGCTGAGCACAATCTTAACATAAATCCGAAGTTCAAGCCGATCAAGCAATTTCTGCGGCGGTTCAATGAGGAGAGGCGCAAGGCTATTGGGGAAGAGGTTGCCCGGCTCTTATCCGCTGGATTCATAGTTGAAGTTTTTCATCCGGAGTGGTTAGCTAATCCAGTGTTGGAGCTTAAGAAGAATGGCACTTGGCGTATGTGCATAGATTACACGGACCTCAACAAGGCTTGTCCGGCTGATCCCTTCGCACTCCCCCGTATTGATCAGATCATCGATGCAACAGCCGGTTGTGAGAATTTGTGCTTTTTGGATGCTTACTCAAGGTATCATCAGATAAAAATGGCAGTCAAGGATCAGGAGAAGACATCGTTTATCACACCTTTTGGGGCGTTCTGCTACGTCTCCATGCCTTTTGGGCTCAAGAGTGCCCAGGCGACTTACCAGCGGTGTGCGCAGAGTTGTCTCCACAGTCATATTGGCCGTAATGTTCATGCTTACGTGGACGACATAGTGGTGAAGTCTAGGAAGAAGGAAACCCTTTTGGAGGACTTAACGGAAACTTTTGACGATCTCTGGATCTACAAAATGATGCTTAACCCGGCAAAGTGTGTTTTTGGTGTTCCTGCAGGAAACTTTTGGGGTTCTTGGTCTCTGAGCGTGGCATCAAGGCTAACCCGGATAAAATCAAGGTTATTACTTCTCTGCGAGAGCTGACGTGCATCAATGATGTTCAGCGTATTGCAGGGCACATTGCTGCACTGAGCCGGTTCATAAGCCGGCTTGGGGAGAAGGCCGTCGCCTTGTATCAGATGATGAAAAAGACAGACAAGTTTAAGTGGAGTAAGGCAGCTGCAGAGGTGCTTGAAGCTCTTAAAAAGCAATTAACTGAGCCGCCAGTATTAGCCGCTCCGGCTGAGAAAGAGCCGCTGCTCCTCTATGTGGCAGCTAACAGCCGGGCGGTCAGTGTGGCGATTGTGGTTGAGCGTAAGGAGGCAGGGAAAGAATATCCCGTTCAGAGGCCTGTTTATTGCATCAGTGAGGTCTTGGCTGAGTCCAAGCAGAGGTATCCGCATTGGCAGAAGCTCGTATATGGGGTCTTTATGGCTAATCGTAAGCTGAAGCACTACTTTTTGGGTCATTAGATAATTGTAGTAAGCTCTGCCCCATTGGGAGATATTATTCAGAATAGAGAAGCTACAGGGAGGATGGCCAAGTGGGCTTTGGAGTTGGGGCCTCTTAATATTGCTTACACCCCTTGTACAACGATTTAGTCTCAGGCCTTGGTGGATTTCATAAATGATTGGACAGAATGCCAGGCGCCTGAAGAGAAGCCCGACAACACATACTGGACTATACATTTTGATGGGTCTAAACAACTTGAGGGGTCTGGTGTTGGGGTGGTTCTCACCTCCCCCAAAGGTGACAAGTTTTGCTATGTGCTCCGGTTGATGTTCCCCTGTACTAATAATGCTGCTGAGTATGAAGCCTTGCTCCATGGTTTGAGAGTCGCCAAAGAGATGAATTTAAGCCGGGTTAGATGCCTGGGCGACTCAGACCTTGTGGCTCAGCGAGTTTCAGGTACTTGGGATTCTAAGGACCCACAGATGGCGGCTTATCGGCAGGCTGTTGATATTGTTGGAGGTCACTTCAAAGGATATCAAGTGGATCATATTGATCGTCGAAGGAATGAGGCGGCTGATGCATTATCACGACTTGGATCTCAGTGTAAGCCGGTGCCGCCAAATGTTTTTGTTGATGTGTTATATCATCCGACTGTTAAGACGCCTTCTGAGGAGGATCTGGCAATTCCTGACCCGGAGGCGGCTCTAGTGGCGGCTCTACATGTTATTCCGGATTGGACTACTCCTTATTTAGCATATTTGACTCGCGGCGAGTTGCTGGATGATGAGAGTCGGGCTCGGGAAATCACCCACCGTTCTAAGTCCATGACAATTATCAATGGTGAGTTGCACAAGTGCAGTGTGACAGGTGTTTTTCAGCGTTGCGTATCACCGGAGGAGGGCCGGCAAATCTTAAATGAAATACACGCCGGAGACTATGGACATCACAAGGATGCAGAGGACCTGGTCCGTAAGTGTGACGCCTGTCAGAAATTTGGCCGATGTGCTCATGTTCCGGCTCAAGAGTTGAGGATGATACCAATCACTTGGCCGTTTGCGGTGTGGGGGCTCGATATGGTAGGACCCTTCAAGCGGTCCAAGGATAAGAAAACGCACCTCTTGGTGGCAGTTGATAAGTTTACTAAGTGGCTTGAGGTCGAGCCTATTAGCTAGTGCGATGCGGATACAGGGGTTAAGTTTGTCAAAAAATTGATCTACCGTTTTGGCTGTCCACACAGTATTATCACTGATAATGGTACAAATTTGTCCAAGGGGGCTATGAAGGTGTTCTGTGAGAAGGAGCATATTCGGCTTGATGTTTCAGCCGTGGCACATCCACAATCCAATGGCCAGGCTGCGAGGGCTAATCAGGAAATCCTACGAGGGGTTAAACCTCGTCTCATGGTCCCTTTGAAACGGACGCCCGGGTGTTGGGTTGATGAGTTGCCTTCCGTCTTATGGAGCATCCAGACTACACCTAACAGGTCTATAGTTTTTACACCTTTCTTCATGGTGTATGGGGCTGAGGCAGTTCTACCCAGAGACATCTGGCATGATTCACCAAGGGTGGCGGCTTATGTTGAGACGGATAATGAGATGGCACGTCAAGATGCATTGGATGCCTTGGATGAAGCACGAGAGTTAGCAGCGGCCAGATCGACAATTAACCAGGACGACCTGCGACGCTAGCATTGCCGCAGAGTGAAGACCCGGACGTTCCAGGAAGGTGACCTGGTGCTCCAGCTTATTCAAGACCAAACTGGGATGCACAAACTTTCTCCACCGTGGGAAGGGCCTTTCGTGGTTAGCAGAAACCTCAACAACGGGTCATACTATCTCATTGATATTCGTGATGAGTCAGATACGGTGGGTCAGGAGACTTTGCGGCCATGGAACGTTGCACACCTGTGGCCATATTATACTTAACAGGCGACAGAGATCTGTTATCATTGTACATATCATATTTATATCAGTAGTACTTCTATCAAAGACTGGAGCCTTGGCTCTTAGGTGTATCTTTATGTTCTAAGGATGAAAGTTTTCAATCCAGCAAGTTTGCAGTTCCTGTGGTTCTTTGACCCACCAAGGCCTTGCCGATTAATCTCGTTTTGAAGACCTTGAACTGGTTAAAAGTGACCTATTGAATTTATTCCAGTCAATCTCGCTTTAGAGACCTGAACTGATGTCAATACAATAAGCTCTTATCAGTCAATCTCGCTTTAGAGACCCTGAGCCGGGTCACACAGTGGACGGCCAATCTCGCCTTAGAGACCCTGAACTAGTATGATGTGCAGTTGGTTTTATGCCCTTTAAAAAACACCATTGGCAGGGAGGCTTCTTACCCATGGGTATATCTTACATCTCCCCTGTGCGGTCCACCTTTTAAACTGTTGCAAGGAGGCTTCTTACCCTTGGGTATAGCTTACATCTCCCTTGCGCAGTTGGCTTTATGCCTAGTTTGAGTACATTAAGAGTTGTTGTTGATGGAGGCTTCTTACCTTTGGTATAGCTTAACATGACCCTAAGGCAATAGCGTGTACATCAAATTCCAGTTGCTTATTAGCTGCGGCCATCGAAGGGGGCTTCTTACCGACGGGTTCGCTTATTTCACCCTAATGGCCGGCTTTATGCCACTTTCCGGTTAACATGTTAGCCGCGGTTGTCGAAGGGGGCTTCTTACCGACAGGTTCGCTTATCTCACCCTAAAAACTGGCGTTTACGCCAAAACTAGCTGTGGAAGGAGGCTTCTTACCTACGGGTATAGCTTACATCACCCTTCACACAGCCGGCTGGTACAATTACCAGTTGCGACTGTCGAATGGAGGCTTCTTACCATAAGGTATATCTTACTTAAACCCATCGGCCGCCGGCTTTATATGATATTTTGATGACTGAAGGAGGTTTCTTGCCTTCGGGTGCAGATTATATCACCCCTTATGCATCTGGCTATGACGCTATTTAAGTTATCAACAGTCGTTGTTGTTGCATAGAGGCTTCCTACCGTCAGGTGTAGCTTACTTTATCCTATAAAAACCGGCTTTTTTCATGGCATCACATTATCAGAGACAAAGTTATAATACTCCAGCTGATGGAGTAAACTTCCCGGGTCTAATGGTCCGGGTGAAGAAAAGACATCTTACAAAGATTACGTATTGGCTTATCAACAGCCGCAGTTTTGTTCGTGGAGGCTTATTACCGACAGAGGTGTTATTTGGTTCTAAAGAACTATGAAGACTTACAAGTACCTCTCATGAATCATTGGCAAGTTTATATAGCCGAAAGTATAGAGATGAGAAAGATTGTTGCAAGCAATATGAGAAAACAGCTGGCCAGTGCACTTAGATGTTATAAGGTTGTTACAAAAGATGTTCTCAGAAGGAATAAATGATGTTTCTAAACAAGTTTCAAAACGCCATTGGCAGGTAATTACAAGAGCCGCTCTTGCTTTGGATATTACAAAGTTAGGTCACTCGGCCGGCTCACCCAGCTCCGGCTCTCCCGCGGTTTGGATCTGAAGGTTGCCGAGTTCCCAATTGCAGTTAGAGATGGCAGCAAAGGTCCCTTCAAAGAAAGGGGAGACATCGAGCTCACTAGGGAAAAGATCGTTGCTTCGGGCAGGTGTTAGGTCTTTACATTCATAAAGAGGCCCGTGGATCCGTTTGTCTTCCTGGTCATATGCTGCTTGGTAGACGCCAGGTAGTGAGAGTCCTTGACGACTTTGAAATAGTCTGCTTCAGAAAATTCTGAGCCATCAACTTTCTTCAAAGGGTATCCGCCCATCATTTCGGCTGGTGTGAGATCCGGCACGAAGGCCATAGCCCGGCTCAAAGCTGCGACGGCTCCAGAGCGGAAAACTGACTTCTTCAGTTCTTGTATCTTCTTGGGCACCGTCGAGAACAGTTCTAACACCCCTTTCAGGGCATCGGGAATCTTTTCCTTGTACTCTATGCTCTTGATGGTAAACATCGCCCCGCAGTACAGTTGCTCCGTGAAGGTGTACATGACCTTCACGGACAGGATGCTGTCTGTTGCAAGTTGCCGACTCAAAGGACCTGCATGAGCCAGAACAGACATGTGAGTCGTCTGTTATTTCATGAAGGATGATAGTATATGGAGTACGGTAAAGTTGACTTACCAAACAAAGCAGCAGACATCTTGGTGATATGACGTTTGAGACCTTGGATCTCGTCAGCAACGTCGATGAGCCGCTGATCAGCATCATCCGCCCGTTTTGTCAGAGCGGCTTTCTCCGATTCAGCCGCCTCTTTTAGCGATGTTAAGTCGGCGGTGGCCTTTGCTAATTCCTCGGCTAGGAGCCGGCATTTTTCATCAGCCATGCTTCGCGCTTCCTGTTGAGCTTCCAGATTGATTTTAAGATCCGCCAGCTGAGAGCCGGCGGCATTTAGTGAATCCTGGACATATTAAAACAAAGTATGAGCTATTAACAACAACAAGACTGTTAGAATACATAAGGGTTCGCAGTTCAAGTTACACAAGTCTCAAATAGATTGCAAGCAATATGTTTGACACTTGGGGGCTAATGTACATTTCCGGTTCATCTGTTCAAGTATACAGTTCCGGTTCATCTTCCTAGAAATTGACCCGAACCTTGGGGGCTACGCAATGGCTCTTTTCTGCTCTTAAAAGTCCCAACTCAAATGAAATTTGAGCTGGCCCTTGGGGGCTACACTATGCTTTTGTTCAACTATGAAAGTCCCGACTCAAATAAAATTTGAGCCGGCCCTTGGGGGCTACATTTGGTAGTATGAAAGTGTTTACAGTGTGCAGTGTATGTATACTGTGTCTAAGCAAAAGTGTTTTCTACATAACCTTCAAAGAAGAGCCGATTCAACTATGCACTAGATTGAATCCAACTCTTGGGGGCTGGGGAAGGTTATGGCTGGAGAAAGGTAACATACCTCATATTTTGTCTTCATCATGGCAACCAGCCAGAGTTCCAAGTCTCGGCTGGTGTTGACCCGGTTCATGTAGCCAGAGTGGAGTTCTTTGGCTGACATCTTGTCGTATGACGAGTCAAATTCAAGCTTCCGTGAAGCTTCGGACGGCTCAGTATGCCGGGTTAAGACATCTGCTGGAGAGGGAGGCTTCTGAGCGGACCCGGTGATGATGACATCTGGAGTCGCAGGAGTCTTGGCGGGTGTAATCGGCCTTGAAGGAGCAGTTGGGGAGTTGTCCGTTATAATATTATCCGCTACCGGCTCTGTGGAAGTTGCTGGTGGAGCTTTGTCTGCTGGAGTTTCCTCCGGCTGTCCAAGATCCGGTTGAGCCGGAGCCGACTATTCAGGCTCTTGATTTTCAAGGACAGGGCCGGAAGAAGGATGGTTTGTCTTGCGGCATTTCTCTTGAGCACTTCAAAGTGAAGGGTTAGCGTTTGAAAGAGGTTGGTATGTCGACAAAGACATCCAGATATTTGAAAGCTTACGGAGGATTGATTTTTGGAGGAGGTATGACTGATGCTGAAGAATCGCCCGAACAGGGTGTCTTCTGAAAAAGTAAGACACGGAAATGAGAAGACATTTAAACACGGAGAGAAACCTAAGGAAAATAGGGATACTAACCTCTGCAGGCCGCTTCTTAGGAGCTGGCGAGTTTGGTAGTCCTGATGCAAGCTCTGTAGAGCCGGTGCTCCGGGTCTAACGTTGTTCAGGTTGATGTTGCTTTTTTAAGAAAAATCGGGAGCCAGATGAGCGAGAGGGTGAGAAAGAGGGAATTTCCTAACGAACCGCCGCGGCTTTCGGATGAAATATTCTGAGTCGGAGTATATGCAAGTTACCTCTGGAGCGTTGGCGTGACTGGTTTCTACTTCGTCCTGTGAGCACGGAAAAGCATTAATAAGAGCCGGCAAGACAAATAGTCAAATAAGTAAGTTAAAGTTTTTACCTCCGACTCTGAGGAGGCCGGGTGTTCAAGCCAGTCTTCTTGGGGAGCTGCCTTTCTTTGTTTCTTAGTGGCAGCTTTCTTCTGGGTTACCTTCGGAGGAGGAGCATATTCCTTCTTCCAGAAGTCCGAGTCAGCCTGCGCAAATTGACCCGGAGGAAAGATATCAAGCTTAGTAAAGAAGAGTAGGTAAACATGCAACAGACGGAAGAAAGACAAAATACTTACAAGAGGCGCCGGGTTAGTTGCGTAGAAAGGCGCTAGCCCGATGGTGCTGCAAGAGCCGGAGGTACAAGACTTCGGACGGTCATGCAGATGTCGTCCTCAGTCAAAGTGACATTGCTCAAGCACAGTTTGCTGTCATACTGCCTAGGATATTCACACATGAGCCGGTTCCTGCGGCTCAGAGGCATGATCCGCCATTCTACCCACCAGCGGATAAGGTCAGTTCCAATAAGGCCATTGGCGAGGAGAGCCTTCACTCTGGCATGAGGCTTTTCGTATCTTGCACGATCAGTAGCTGAGAGCCGATCGGGCAGCGCTGTATCAGTCGAGAGCCGGGAAGGACGGTAACCTGGCAGGCGATGTTCTATATCAGGAGACGTGTCTTTGCAATAGAACCACGTCTTATTCCAATCTTTCGGTTGGCTGGGCATCTGAATAGCCGGAAAGGTGATGCCCCTTCGACGCTGGATGGTGATTCCTTCGAGTTCCAGACTTGGCCCGCTCTTGTAATCTATCTGCCGGTTGGCGTAGAAGAACTCACGGAAGAATCCAACTGATGGCTTGGATTGAAGGTATGCCTCACAAAGGACTTGGAAATGGCAAATGTTGGACACTGAATTTGGTGCCAGGTCTTGATTGAAGGTATGCCTCACAGATAGAGAATGTCACGGAAAAACTTTGACCGGGGTAGCACGAATCCCCGCTCGAAATGATCCGTAAAAACTATGAACTCCCCTTTCTTTGGGGCGGGGTGGGTCTCAT
The DNA here is from genome assembly GCA_022496015.1 of Hordeum marinum. Taxonomy (NCBI): domain Eukaryota; kingdom Viridiplantae; phylum Streptophyta; class Magnoliopsida; order Poales; family Poaceae; genus Hordeum; species Hordeum marinum. Next base: position 454,345,318 of record CM039672.1, on the reverse strand, counting down.
CACCCGGAACCCGCCAGTTGATCACTTCCTTTGGAGGAAGGGTGTCAGCGGCTACGAGGTCAGACAGGTATTCTTCGGTCACGCAAGAGCCGACCCAATTGCAGGAATTGGTGGCGCGTGTCATGTCGGCGGCATAAAAGTACTGGGCAAAAAGAAAATGATGACTAGTCAAACAAGAGCAGATAGCTAGAGGGGCTTACTAGTTACAGGGTTCTAAAAATTAAAGCCTTGAAAGGCCCGGCTTATAAAGAGCCGGAGGGAGTCTAGCGGCTAACTATGGACAGAAGAGCCGAAAGTCAGTCAAGACCCGGACAAACAGGTTTCACAAACTGTTACTAAAATTTTAGATCTACCGAAGCAGAAAAAAGAGTTCTACGTCGAACTAAGCGAAGAACAGCGAAAAATGGAAAGTTGGTCTACAGCCCTAACAGCACGCGCCTTGCGCGCGGACGGACCGCGTATGGCGACGGTGGTAACGGCGCGGCCTAAAGGGCGCGCAGCGGGCCCCGAGACTAGCCTGTGCGGCCACGCCGGAGGTCGGAACGTGCGATGGAAGGTCCACTGGAGAAACCCTATCTCTAGCGATCTAAAGCTACGGGAAGGAGAGGCGTACCGGAGAATGGAGACAACGGAGGACGAGACTCTGGTCCGAACAGGTCGATGCAGCGGCCAACGTTGGTGACGGACGAGTGGCGGCGCTGGAGTGGAGCGTAGCAAGGCTCGGTCGACGGGCAGCGGCAGGAGGAAGAAGACAGGCGCACGAGCGGGAGTGAAAACGTTTGACCCGTGCGGGTCCTATTTAACAGGGGACGGTGCGGAATCCCAGGCGTTAACACCAGTCTTGCCAAGGCGGTCGCCTCGATTCTCGGTAAATTCGAGAGATTTGGCGATACGTCAGCGGATCCTGTGACGTCACGCTGGGTCATTCCGTGGCGACTCTTAGAAATTACAAGAGAAGGATGAAATGAGCTGGCTCACTTCAACCTGGGGCCTAATGTTGGGGATATAACCCCGTGATCTAACCCGGCTGGAAGGTTCCGGTTGATGACATTGGTTATGAGCCGGACCATGAAGACAGGTGTTAACTGAAGGCCCAAGATGATTGGCGGCTCTTGGTGTGGGCCGGACGGCAGAGACCCGGATGGGCAAGGCATCTCAAAGATGACTTGAATAGGAAGATAGAGATAGACTCGGAGGTGTAAACGTGATCCGATTGTGTAATTGTAAGACCCGACGGTTCTGACCTCTTATATAAAGGCAGAGTCAGGGCGTCTTAGAGGTAGGTTATCGAAAACTAGGTCAAGCTTTTAGCCCCTTGTAACCGATACAACAAGAAATAACAACACAAGCAGGACGTAGGCTTTTACCTCGACTTGAGGGACCGAACCTGGGTAAACTCGTGCCCTTTGTCTCGATCAACCCCTTTGAGTCCACTACCATGGCGACAGCTCTGAACTCAAGTCTGGTAACCCAGACATCTGCCGTGATAAAACCACAACACGTAGCGATGCTTAAGTCCGTCAGAATCATGTTAGCAATAGCTGCATTTTTCGATTATGAAGTTTTGCAGATGGATGTCAAAATAGTGATCTTTAATGGCTTCCTTAAGAGTTGTATATGATGGACCGAGAAGGTTTTATCAATCGACAAAATGCTAACAAAGTTTGCAAACTTCAGCAATCCATTTATGGAATGGTGCAAGCATCTCAGACTTGGAATCTTCGTTTTTATGAGGTTATCAAAGTGTTTGGGTTTATACAAGTTTACAGAGAAGATTCTGTTTACAAGAAAGCGAGTGGGAGCTCTATAGCATTTCTAATATTATATGTGGATGACATATTGATGATTGGAAACAATATAGAAATGTTGGGAAGCATGAAGGAATATTTGAACAAGAGTTTTTCATAAAGGACCTAGGACAAGTTGCTTTCATATTAGGCATCAAAATCTATAGAGATAGATCGAGATGCTTAATAGGACTTTCACAGAGCACATACCTTGACAAAGTTTTGAAGAAGTTCAAAATGTTTCAGTTCAAGAAGGGGTTCTTGCTTGTATTGCAAGGTGTGAAGTTGAATAAGACTCAATGCCAAGTGACTCCAGAAGATAGAAAGATGATGAGTGTCATTCCCTATGTTTCAGCCATAGGCTCCATCATGTATGCAATGTTGTGCACAAGACGCGATGTCAGCCTTGCCATAAGTATGGCCGGAAGGGTTCATAGTGATCTAGGAATGGAGCACCGGACGACGGTCAAGAATATACTTAAGTACCTAAAAACGACTAAGGAAATCTTTCTTGTTTATGGAGGCGATGAAGAGATCGTCGTAAAGGGTTATGTTGATACAATCTTTGACACTGATCCGGATGACTCTAAGTCTCAAACCGGATACGTATTTATTTTCAACGGGGGAGCGGTAAGCTGGTGCACTTCCAAGAAGAGCGTAGTAGCCGATTCTACATGCAAAGTGGAGTATATCGCTGCCTTAGAGGCGGCGAAGAAAGGTGTCTCGAAGAAGAATTCATGACAGATCTTGGAGTGGTGGCCAATGCTCTAAACCTAATGACTCTGTTCTGTCACAACACTGGTGCCATTGCTCTGGCCAAGGAACTAAGGTTTCACAAGGACATAAATATTTGCAAAGTGCACACGGATTTGAAGGTCGCAGACCCGTTGACTAAACCTCTTCTAAGGGTTGAACTTGATCAACCCCAGAATTGCATGGGTGTTAGATTTATTACAATGTAAATCACATTGTGATGTTAACTAGATTATTGACTCTAGGGCAAATGGGAGATTGTTGGCAATATGCCCTAGAGGCAATAATAAAGTGGTTATTATTATATTTCCTTGTTCATGATAATCATTTATTATCCATGCTATAATGGTATTGTTGGAATTTCAAATGGATGTGTGGATAGATAGACAACTTTCTGTCCCTAGTATGCCTCTAGTAGACTAGCTCTTTGATCAAACATGGTCATGGTTTTCTAGCCATAGACATGAGATGTCATTTGATAACGGCATCACATCATTAGGACAATGATGTGATGGAAAAGACCAAAACTATGAATGTAGCATATGATCATGTCAGTTTATTGTTATAGTTTTCTGCGTGTCAAGTATCTATTCCTATGACCATGAGATCATGAAAATCAGTGACACAAAAGGAATACCTTGTGTGTATAAAGCGTCGCAACGTAACTGTGTGACTATAAAGATGCTCTACACTTATCTCCAAAGGTGTTTGTTGACTGGGCATGGATCAAGACTGGGATTTGTTACTCCGTGTGACGGAGAGGTATCTCACGACCCACTCGATAATACAACATACCAACAAGCCTTGCAAGCAAAGTGACTAAAGACTTAGCCATGGGATCTTGTATTACAGAACGAGTAAAGAGACTTGTCGGGAACGAGAGTGAACTAGATATAGAGATACTGATGATCGAATCCCGGGCAAGTAACATACCGAAGAACAAAGGGAACTACATACGGCATTAACTAAATCATTGACATAGAGGTTCAACTAATAAAGATCTTCATAGAATATGTAGGAACCAATATGGGCATCCATGTCCCACTATTGTTTATTGAACGTAGAGGTGTCTCGGTCATGTCTACATAGTTCTCGAAACTACAGGGTCTGCACACTTAACGTTTGCTGACATTTCGGTAGTATTGAGTTATATATGGTGGTGACCGAATATTGTTCGGAGTCCTGGATGAGATCCTGGACATCGGGAGGAGCTCTGGAATGGTCCGGAGGTAAAGATTGATATATAGGAAATCCCTTTTCAGTCACAGGAAATGTTTCGGGTGTTTCCAGTAGTGTATCGGGAGTGCTGCGAGGGTTCCAGGGGACAATCGGGAGGGGCCTCCGAGGCCGAGAGGCCACATGGGCCTTAGGGGTGGAGCACCTGCCCTTAGTAGGCTGGGCAAAGCAGCCCCTAAGGTACCATGCCGCTGGGGTCTGGTGGAAACCCCAAAGTGGGATGGAATTCTACTTGGAGTAGGATTGAAGGTGGACTCCTCCACCTCTCTTTCGTCCTACTCCTAGGGGAAATCCTAGGGGCACCGTTCCCTCCCCTCCCTCTGATATATATTGGGGGGGAGAGAGGGAGTCTACATCCAACCTTAAGGCATGGTGCACCCCTCTCTCCCCACTAGATCGTCTCCCCTAGTTCTCGACGGTGCTTAGGCGAAGCCCTGCCGGAATAGTTCCACCACCGCCGCCGCCGCACCATTGCGCTCCTAGCTCTCATCTACCTATCCGATCCCTCTTGCTGGATCAAGAAGGTGGATATTTTCATTGAGTTATACGTGTGCTGAACGCGGGGGTGCCGTCCGTTCGGGGCTACATCGGGACGGATCGTGATTTGATCGCGGGACGGCTAGCAATTTGGATCGCGAGACCGTTGGACTACATCAACCGCCTTTCTTAATGCTTCCCGCTTAGTGATATACAAGGTTATCTAGATCCACTCTCCCTCTCGTAGATGCTCATCACCATGGATAGGTCTTGCATGTGCGTAGGAAATTTTTTGTTTCCAATGCAACGTTCCCCAACACACACACCTTCCACACCCTTCGACGGCCAAAAAACAGATGAGATGGGGCGGGGTGCGAATATATATAGGGAAAAGATTTAGACCAGGTTTGTGCCTAAAACCGAGGCAAATGGCGCCACCTGGAGTTCTGTTCCGGACACCAACCGGGACTAATGGGTAGCAACACCTTTAGTCCAGGTTGGAGGCTGGAACCGGGACTAAAGGTCCTAGCCAAAACTGGAGTGATGCCTGCCGAGCTCCTAGCCTTGCGAACCGGGACTGATGCTGCCAGTAGTCCCGGATCGTAACTCAACCGGGACTAACGCTTTGATCTGCCTAGGACCGAAGCCCTGTTTTCTACTAGTGCAGGTCTGGCGAGCAGAATCCCGACAGACCAACATGAAATCTCGGAAAAGCTCCAAGGACGGCTGCACACCCATGAAATCTTCACGAAAATGGGGAAATATTGCGATGAACATCACTACATTCAGATGGAGATGTAGCATGTGCAGCCCGTAGTGGTCCGGCAAAGTCAAAAAGAATTCAGAAAAAGGAGGCACCAAGACAACAGCGAGGAAGTTGACAAAAATAGTATCATCTCCTCGTCTTGTTCTTTGCTTCTCGATGGTAGCATCTTCATAGGACCCCATTAACTTCTTGTGGCTTCGACAAGGAATTGAAATCTCTATATGCTGGCAGCATCGAGATAGGCAGATTCATGGAGCGCTGGCTCCAGCGGCAACATCGCCTCCTCCTCTTGGCCCCCCTTTCCTTTGCTCGCAGTGGAGATTTGGGACACCATGGAAATGGATTCCATGTAGGAACAGAAGCTGAGAAGGGAGAGAAGTCATGGCAGTGTCAAAAAATGATTTTGGTAGAAGGGCAAGGGGATGAACCGACGGTGTTCTAATCCCTCGCCTTTAGAAATTAAGGGTTGAAAGGAAGAAAATATGCCTGCCTCTTCAAGATACCTACCCACACTTCTCGCTTTCCAAGAGTGCACCATGGGAGTGGGTGCGAATCGAGGTGCTCCCATGGTCGGACATAATCATCCATTAGGCCAGCCTTCAATACAATGGGCTTATAGCTCCTGTACGACATCTTTCCTGGAAATGGGATAGAGTGAGACATTGTTCAATAGAATGGCTAGGGAGCGACACTTTTGAGCAAGTAAATAGCCCCTGTGCGACATGGCCCTTAAGCTAAACTGATACCCTCATTAGCTTTTATCGGTTGGACCCACAACTTATCCACGTAAGCATGGGACCCACCTCGTCGCGGCTAGAAGAGATTCCGGCCGTGCCCGTCTGTCTGCCGCCGCCCATTACATTTCCCCTGTCCCCTTTCTTCCTCTTCTCTAGCGAACTAGTGCAGATGTCCACCTCCTCTGCCACGCAATCAACTTGGCGTCAGTATGGTCCAGTGCTGCTCACAAGGTACCCTGACTGCCCACGCCCAGAGCCTCTCAAACGGTTGGTCAAACCAATGGCAATCTTGGGCGGGAATTTGTGAAATGCTTGTGCAAACCAATGGCAGGAAGGGATGGCAAGGTTACATCTCAGTTCTAAGCCCATTCTTTCATTGTTGTTTTCTCTGATTTCTCCATATTTTGTTTTTCTCCTCGAATTTGGGATTTAGGGTTCATGTTGTGGTTTTCAGATCCTGAAGAAATGCACACATTTTGAGTGGATTGATGAATATGTTCAGAGGATTCGGTCTGAGGGCTACATTGATTCTAGCGTGGCCACAACCTGGGAGCTCAATTTGGGCGGGGTGCCGCAGATGGAGAATTGGGGGATCTCGGACAGAGGGGTGGGCAAAGTCGTGCCGATGGCGAAGTATGCGCGCAATGTTGAACCGCACATGGAGTATGAACTGACCGAGGAACTGAAGAACATCAAGAAAAATCAAAAGGACATGCTCGATTTGCAGAAGCAAGCAAATATCATGGCAGGTTTTTTCTATTGTTGTGTCATTTCTGTGATTATGTTTTACTTGCTATCCATCCATCATTAGAGGGGGCAATTAGGTCTGTAAGGGTAGAGGATGTGATTTGTGCGCCATGACAAGTTCATGTATCTTAACTGAAGCAACAATTTGGAACACAAATTATTCAGTGTTCATGCTCTCTTTCCTCTGTTTTTGTTCTTCAGTTAACAGAGTACACACCCAAATTCAGTTTCTAGTAAAAAACAAAACCAGGCTGCCGAATAGATGTTGGGCCATGAGAAAATAACCATGCCCAAATAGAGACCAGCCCACCCGCGTAGGGGCACCAGCCGAGAAAAATGATTCGATTAAACCTCAAACTAAAAGTTGCTTTGGCAAATAAAATGTTACTTGTTTTTACTTTGGCCTGTTTCTTGCACTAAATTTTGTGATTGATCATTTTCTGATGCACTAAATTTAATGTATGTATCCACCTTAAAAAATGATTCAATTAATTTTTTGAATCAATTTTAAGGAGGATAGATAGATCCATTCGTGCATGGATGCATCAACACATGTATGTGTTGTAATTTTTTTTGCTTTACATATTTGTTGCTTGTCCACTATTGTTATATGATTGTTTTTATGCATGTCAGCGGTTCCATGAACTAAATGAGTTGCCTGCTTGCATGATGTAAATTAGTTGCATGTCCATGGTGGGTTTGCATGTCCTAGTTGCATGTCCATGGTTGGTTTGCATGGGGCTCCTAGTTGCATGTCCATGGTGTGTTTGCATGGGGCTCCTAGTTGCATGTCCATGGTGGGTTTGCATGGGGCTCCTAGTTGCATGTCCATGGTTTGGGTCATGACCAAGGATTTGGCCAATATTATGAAGATGGTGTGTGTGGTGATTGGGGTGTAGCAACCTGGGACTCTAGAAACCAATAGAAATACACAAATAATAGCAAGAACAACCCATAGCAATCTACAAATAATAGCATGAAACAACAACATATATAGTAGCATAACGATTATATAGTAGCATAACGACTACAAACCATAGTTCCACGATAGCCTTATAACTTAAAATAATAATACAACTTAATAATAGTAGCTTAATGATTACAACTTAAAAATACTAATACGGTAGATATATAGCTAGATAGATTGATCGGGGGGAACCAAACGTGAGTTCTTCCCTTTCTCCTCCTTCGGGTGAATCCCACCTCGCTCTTCCGGGTGCCCTTCAGTACTCCTCCCCATTGTCGATGGGGTATGGGAGCGTGTGCATAACGCCGTTGTTGGGGAAGATGTCATTGAAGTCGGTGAAGATGTTATGGGTGGTGAAAGCTATAAACTCACACGCACACCAAAATACTTGCCTGAGGTGGTGGAAGGCATCGAAAGGGTTGGTGAACGTAGCGAGGAGCACAACCACAACGCCATTGTGATTGATCTCCTCAACATGGAACATCTTTGGAGAGACAGGGGAGGTGGCGAAAGCCGGCCGCAAGGAAGAACTCCGTTAACTCCCTTGCGCCCCTCCACCTTGAGATCACCCACACCCTAAGGGTTGTTTCTACGTAGACTCCAGCCGGGGAGAGCCTTTCCGGCATGGTTGGGGTGAGTGGAAGGTTTGGCCGTTCTACTGCATGGTGGGTCGCTCGGGTTTGAGAAGAAGGAAGAAGGAAGGCAGATGGGAGAGGATGGGGTAGGGGGTACGGTTGAGGAGGGAGAGGAAGATGATACGTGTGGCTTAAATAGCCCAAGTGCGACGTGGTTTTTGATTCCTTTAAGTGGTTTCACCGGGTGGAAGTAATGAGTGTGCGGCGTTTGGTGGCACCCCATCGAAGTGTGTACACGAACGTGGGAAACCAAGGCTGCCATGAATCGTTGGATCAATAGCCAGGCTGCGACGCGTCTGTGCCATCGGTCGTGGGTCAAGGGGTCACGCCTGCCCGTTCTTCTATCCCATGCATCAATTCCCATGCTGTGACGTCCCGCACGCGTCAAGGGGACACGCCTACCCCGTTTTCTCTGCATGTGCCGCCCGTGCATGCATGCATGGCAATGTAGCCTGCTGGGGGCCTAATTAGAGGGGGCAGAGGACGCAGACGAGGCAATGTTCGGTCCAAAGGTCTAGTGAGTGGGCTTCTTTTACCAGAGCCCAACGGCTAGCCCAATCGCCGCAGCATAAAAACAAACGGCTAGCCCAGTAGCCCTACTACATGGCACTGCATCCTCTAAAAAAACACTATCCAGTGTTGTCGAATGCAGCCAATAATAGAGCATCACGCGGACCAGTGACGTGACCCTAGCACCTGATCCAGACCGTTCACTAACAGAGATCTAGCGGCTTGGAAGCATGCGGGGTTTCAGATGGTCTTATGAGGGGTTTTGAGGGGTTTTGAGAGGGTTTTGAGGGATAGGGTTGAGCTTAACAAATTCAAAAAAATCAAAATAATATGAAACTTGCACCCATCATCATATTATGTGATTGAGTTGCTGGGAAAATAAGAAACTTGGTCTATGGGTATTTTCATGAAAAACCCTTCACAAAACATAGCTATCATGAACAAGGTTGCATGGGATTCAAGCTAGGGTTGAGCATAACTAATTCAAAAAATATCAAAAAATATGAAACTTGCACCCATCATCATATTATGTGAGCGAGTTGCTTGGAAAAATAAGAAACTTGGTCTATGGGTATTTTCATGAAAAAACCTTCACAAAACATAGCTATCATGAACCAGGTTGCATGTGATTCAAGCTAGGGTTTAGGGCTAAGCTTGTCATAGTTTATCCAAATGATCTCATATTGGGCATGGACCCTATATTTGCACATTTGATGTCAAGTTTTGATTTTGGGCCCATTTAGAAAAGGTTGAAATTTTTTGCTTAGGAATGGGGTGTTTAACCTAGCTTTGGAGCTCATTTGGAGCTCATTTGTCATGACTAGTTTTTCACATCAACAATACGTGCTCGGATTGATCTCTTAACATGCATATGACTAATATTAAAGCACTGTAATATCAATATCACATACTAAACAAATTTCAATTTCAATTTTGGGTCAAATTTGAAATTCTACCAGAATTTCAATACCATTACACAAATACCAGTTTACACAAATTGAGGCAAGTTTGTTATTCTACAACACACATCACCATTACACAACTTTGACAAATGAAGTTTTCACTTCTTCTTCTTAGCACTCGATTTCTTCTTCTTCTTACCAGTTTTTGATCGTACGAAACCTAGTTCACTCAAACTCTTGATTTTCATAACTGGACTAGCTAGGACACTTGGAGTTGGCACTACAACATCTACATGAGGCTCAGTTTGCACAACAACAAGTCCAGTAGCTTCAATTGGTAATACAACTTACAACATCTACATGAGGATCAGTTTCATCACATCTGCTGCAACAACTTCAGTTTGGAGAACATCTTCAGTTTTAGTTTCGGTTTGCAGAACATCTTCAGTTTTAGTCTGCAGAACATCTGCCGCAACAACTTCAATTTGCACTAAATCCTGCACCACATCATCATCCAAATGTTGGTCATGATGCATCACAAGATCAAATACTGCCTCATTTTGCACCACAACATCATCCAAATCATGAACATTTTGCATCACAACATCATCCAACTCTTGCTGATTTTGCACCGCAGCATCATCCAACTTTGGTTCATCACCAAAACTTCTCTTCTTTCTACAGCCATTGATTCTTGCCTTTTTGATTGACCAGCAATCTTCAACAACAAGGGGTTGACCTCCATGCTTCCTCCTAGAAAACAAAGCTTGTAATTTAGCTAGTAATTAAATACAACACCAGAATAAAAAAACACAAATGTAAACATACTTTGGCCTTTCAGGAGTGTAACGACATTTTGGAGATCCTTTTTGGTGCCCAAGTTCCTAGCACAACTTGCATCTTTTTTTAAACATTTTTGGGACCTTCTTGGTTTTGCATCCTTCTTCCCCTTTCCCTTTTTACTACTCCCACCTTTCTCAAACCATGCCTTGAATCTACTCTCTTTACGCCTGCCAACTTTTCTTTTTGTTAGGGGAGGACACATGGAAAATATAATTTCCACTTCAGGCCATTCAGACTGATCTGTAAGTGCTGGAATTGGAGTTGCATATGCAGCCTTGAATCTTGCCACTAAATAATATTCATGCAAATATGGGTGCATGTTTATCTTGGGTTGGGAGGCCAAGAAAAGTATGGCATGGTCACATGGTTTTCTGGTGTGTTGCTACTCGAGGCAAGTGCAATCATGCAAGTCAGTATTAACAACATGCCTTTTTCCAGTCTTGGTATCTCTAACTTCAGCACCCCACAATGAAGATTTTTCAACACACAAATGTGTAAGATTCCTGCTCTTGTTCACCACCTGTTGTACAACTGCAAAAAATTTATCCCCTTGCAGGCAATCACCTATCCTTCTTCTCATTTCCCACATGCGCATGGTCATGATCCTGATCTGGTCAACCATGTCAGGCACATGCAAGTTCTTTAACTCCTTTATCTTGTTGTTAAAACTTGCTGCCAAGTTATTGTTGATATGATAACACTTGATGGCACTTTTAAATCCTGACTTGTACCACAATAGAGAAAGATAGGTGTTCAACCATGGACCAAACTCACTGCATGCTGCTTTTATCTTATCAAGATGATATGAATGTGTTTGTTTGGTCTAAGATCTTCTAGCTTGCCACATTCTCCCAACTTCTTACCCTCTAAATTTTTTGATCAATTTCATCCACATATGTCCGAAGCACTCTCTCTGCTCATAGTGAGGAAAAACAATCTTCACTGCATTTTCTAGCCCTTTACATGCATCTGTGTGTACTACCAAAGGTGACACTGGCCCTATGCATCTTTTTAACTGCATCATGAACCATATCCGTGAGACCTCTATCTCTGACTGAAACAAGCCAATAGCAACTGGGAACATCCAGTTGTGTCCATCTAAAGCATTGCACGCAGCCAATTGACCATTCCATTTGCCAGTCAAAAAAGATGAGTCTATACTCAAATATGGACGGCACCCTTCTTTGAAGCCATCTATGCAAGGCTTTAAAGCCATAAGGAACTTGGAGAAAAGAACTCTACCATCCTCTGATACCTTAGTATCTATCTCCACAACACTACCAGGTGACCTATTTTTCACCTCTGCTTTGAAGTTATAAAGAATCCTAAAAGTATGTGCCCAAACACCATATAATGCTTACATTGCCCTCTGTTTTACTTTCACACTGTGGTATACTTCACCTTAATGGGGTATGTCTTTTCCAAGTCCACTTTAAGTTTCTTTCCTGTAGTGTTTGGTTTCTTGGCTAAAATTGCAGTGATCTTTTCTGCAATCCAAAGTTGTGATGTCATTGTTGATACTGTCTGTGAACTTGTAATACAAGTATGTGCATTTGGGATTGGATTAACTCTGATGGTACTTCCATTAGGTTGAATTCTAGCAGATATGTACCACTTGTAAGGCCTGACGCTTCCATCAAAACCTCTGCACCTTGCATAAAATTCTTTCTGTCAGTCCACATAGTCTTGGCATCAAAATCATGTTTGACTACATAAGTCTTGAAACACATCCTAAACTCCTGCATACATGGGAACAACATGCCCACTTCAATAACAGGATTTAGTTTGACATACACACTTACAAGTTCATTATCATGTGCATCATCTACATCATCTGCAGCATCTTTCATCAGCTGTCCATGCACATCTTCACAACCATCTCTGTTAGCATCATTAGTTAAACTAGATTCATCCCTCTCTTCCTCATCTTGATCATCTACTGGATCTACTGGAATGCCAAAAAAATTGGCCATCTCAGTGTCAGCCATTGGTGCAATGACCAAATCGGTAGTGTCTTCTAATTGTTCTGAATTCCAATCAACAAAAACAACCCTTTCAGCACCATCACAACCCTCTTCTATATCTTCATCAACCCCCCGTATTATTGTCACTTCACCCGTAAACATGGGCGTTATCTATCACAGTGAAGCTGAATCATCATCTACTATCTGTGAAGCCAACTTTGAGGGCACATATCCAACCTTATAATCTGATTTCAGATCAACGAGCTCTGCATGAAAGGTAGTCTGTTTGCTTGCCTAGCTGTCTTGCCGATCGATTTCATCCACCATCTCTTCACCATTCTCAATTCTCACATACTCACCCTTCCAATTATCAAACCGTAACAATGCTAGCTCCTTCTCTGAACCCCAATAAATGCTCTCCCCAATTTTCTCCATGACATTTCCCAGGCCCTCTCTTCCATGCTCTGTATTTCCTGAGGATCAATCTCTGCACATTCAACCTCCCATTTCACAATTGTATCTCTCTCTATGTCTCGCAGGCTACCATCACCTAGCTTCGCCTTAGAAGGAAAGAATTCTACAGTGAATTCAAATGCCCTACCCCCGTTTGTCAATGGCGAGCAGTTTGAGCTAGTGGAAGCAGATGACGCACAATTCGCATAGGTTGGAAAGGATGCACATACCTAGTCGACGTTGTTTTCTCTGGCGACTCCATCGCGGACAGCCCCCTCCCCCCTCCCCTGCACCCAAATCTGGATCAAATCCTCCAAAAACAGAGGAAACAAAGGGGGCTCGATGCGGTGAGATCGAACTCGACAAGGAGAGGAACATGACAAGGGTTCAGAATTTACTCACCATAGACGCCGCTATCGCCTAGAATGACAACTCTCCCGCTGCTGTCACCGAGAAAAAAAGCTCCAGCATCGTCGCCGGCTCACCGCCAAGAACAAAGAGCAGGGACGAGGGAGAAACGGGCCACATCTTACCTGATGCACTGCCAAGTGGGGCCTTAACTAGATGCTTTGTCAAGTGGGACCCACATGTCTTAAACATAACCACACTGCCGTTGACGACCAGTTTAATCGCCTGAGTGGGCCTTGGCTATTTGGTCTTCTGAAGCGTTGCATCACAGCTATTTGGTCTTCCAATTCACTTGAAATGTCTCGCATAGGAGCTATAAGCCCTAATACAATGGGCGAAGATTTTTTGATGTCCAGTCCCATCCTGGGCGGTCGCCCGCCATGCGGCAAGGCTCTGGAATGAGATGGTCCCATTTACAGTCCCAGACCAAGCTAACACCAAGACAGGGAGCGGGCCAGGGGTTACTATCTGTGTTGGTAAAACAAGGGTATTACTGACCCGGTAACCAGAGGCTTGTCCTTGAAGACATGAATATTCCCTGAGCAAGATGGTATTCATGAAGACCAGGGTGTGCTTGGTGGCCTACGACTAGGTGTATCGAGAGGGAGTTAAGGGAAGCAAGGCAGTCTTTATTAAAGAGATATTCCTATGGTATTCCTGGGAAGACACAACGGGGAATCATCCACACCTCCAACAAAAATGGTGCGACCTCTCGAAGGAATACTAAGGCCCGTACTGGTAAACACTGCTCCTTGTGCTAGGAGACATGCAGGAACCGAATGAGTAGCCCTTGTGCTCGGTTTCGAAATAGACCCGTGAGGCCCAAGGCATCCCCAACGGCTAAAATAAGATTCACCTACCATTTACATTGTTACAGTACCGGTACAATACGGCAGCATGTAAGTTCCAATGCATATTACGTAGCCTATAAGGACAACATCATCACTCGTGCAAGTGTGCCACGAATGACCATACCATTGTGGTTCAGGATACACTACCCTATTGGAGAATATATTCGATGAAAAGGAATCCCTCTCTCGACACTATAAATAGAGGATAGAGGGGCTTCTCAAAAGGTCGATCTGCCCATAAAATAAGAGACATAGAGGTTGAATTCACCATTATAATACACATTGCAATACAACCAAATAGGAGTAGTGTATTACACCAACAAGGTGACCCAAACCTTGGTAGTTCTTCGTGTCCATCCACTACATACCACACATGTCTTAGTATAGTTGGACGTATTGAGTCCCTTTGCCGAACTCATAAAAGGGTTGTTGTTCACAACTTGTATGTAGTTTCTTGGTAACAGACACTTTCTTCCTCCATGATAATGTGTCGGTAGTTTACCGAAGATCTATGGGTTCATAGCTAGTGGAAATATGTGTCAATACCATCTTCTCTTTGATTCTCGCGGTGATCTATCTGGTGTAATCTGCTTTGGCGGTGTGTTTGTTGGGATGCGATAAATTATGGGTTCATGATCAGATTATTTATAGAAATTAATTGAGTCTTCTATTCACTTTATTATGTATGATTGTTATAGATTTGTATTTCTCTCCAATCTATCTATTTAGTTTTTCCAACTAGATTGTTTATCTTCTGTGGGAGTGGTGCGTTGTAGTGGTTTCAATCTTGTGGTGCTCTATATCCTACTGATAGTAGGGGACAAGACATGTATTTGTATTGCTGCCACTAAGGGTAAAAACAGTGGGGTTTATTCATATTGCTTGGTTTTACTTTGTGTACATCATGTCACGTTGCTCCAACCATTACTCTATTTGGATATACTTAATACCTAGATAGGCAAGCATAGACGCACTCTCAAAGTGGAGTAATAGTAGTAGATGCAGAATCATTTCGGTCTACTAGTTTATGAACGTGATGCCAATATACATCATCATTGTCATGAATAACACCATAACAATCTCCTTTTGTATTAATTGCCCAATAGTAATTTATGTACCCACAATATTGTTTTCTTTCGAGAGAGAAGCCTCTAATGAAAACTATGTCCCCTGGGTCGACTTCCTCAGGGGTAGTTCTTTTGCTCGCTTATAGAATAAGCTGGAATAATCTATCCCCTACATAGCTTATTCTAGAAGGCCAACCAAATTTACTTTTTTAGAAGTCTACTAATTAATACTTGAATAGTAGGCTTCTAAAAAACATTTTTGGTTTGGCTTCTAGAATAAGCTGGGTAGGGGGGCAGCTTATTCTAGAAGCTCAAAAAGGCCACCAAAAGAACTGTCGCTAATGCTAAACAACAAAATACCTTGCTGATCTTATTTTATTTTAGCTTTTATATATCTAACTCTATCAGAATTAATCCTTGCAAGTAACGAGTTCAAGGAGATTAGCAACCCTCTTGCTCGCGTTGGGTGCAAACGATTAGTTTTGTGTGTCTAGGTACTAATGACGAGAGTTTTCCATGGTTACCCTATTGATTCGATAAACCTTGGTTCACACCAAGATAAATACTTACTGCTAGTATATTGCTTGACCCTACCTCTTCGAGGCAAAACCCAATGCACCTCACGAGTAGTAGAAAATTTTTCTAGCGTGTTGCTCAGGAGACAAAAAAAATTTCTATCACTTGTTCTACATTTTTATTTCCATTCCTATATTTTCCTTTTAATTGATTGTTACAAAAAAAGAAAAAAGAAAAAAATATTTTTATTTGCTTGCTAGTTTAATTGCTTTGTTGCTATGTCTTAAAAAATACCGAATTGTGTGTCTTCACAAATAGTAATAACAATGATTTTATAAACAAATCCTATACCAACTACCACTAGTGTGGATTTTAATGATATTAATGTTGCCTTGCATAATCTTGGTATGAAAAAACAATTTTCTGGAAATCCTAATGAGGTTGATGTTTCCCATCTTAATACGTCCGTTGAGTTATGGGATATGGAAAAGGAAAAGTACATTCATAATGATATTTTTAAACTGAGATTATTTCCTTTCTCGCTTAGGGAACGTGTTAAAACTTGGGTTTCTTATTTACCTTGCAATAGTATCCATTCAGGGGATAAGTATAAATATGTTTTTATTTCCAAATATTTCCCTCCCGCTAAGATTATCTCTCTTAGAAATCAAATTGTGAACTTTAAGCAACTTGAGAGAGAACTTATAGGCCAATGTCCGGATAGACTTAAATTAGTTATTAAAAATGTCCCACTCATGGTGTAAGCTTACGGATGATATTCCAAAACAATTACCCGGGACTCAACTTTGTTTCAAGAAATCTTCTTGACTCAGCTGCAGGTGGTAATTTATTGGAAACTACTTGGGAGAACCTAAAATCTTCTCCATAATATGATGATGAATTATTCTCAATGGCACACCAAAATAGCATCAATAGGCAAGAAGGTAAATTTCGTCGAATGGATGCTCTTATGAATATGTTTGTAGCAAAAATGCTCATGTTGATCCTATTGTTGTGCCATTATCTACTTTGATTGAGTACCATAATTATGTTATAGATGTGAACTTTGTCTCTAGAAATAATTTCAACAACAATGCTTGCAGCGGGAGTTGCAATCCTGACCCATGTTTTGGTAATCCTTCCAATAATTATGGAAATTCCTATGGTAATTCATATAATAATAATATTAGGATACCCTCTAATCTTGATAACAAAATTAAAAAAATTATTAGTTCTCAAAAGACTTTTAATACTATGGTATAAGAAAAATCACATAAAAGATGTTGCTAGAAACGTGGATATAATTGCTCATGATGTGGAAACTCTTAAAAGTATAAAATATTCACCTAAGAATTATATAAATGATTCAATTAAATCTATCCAAGTCTCTAGTAATGAAAGTAAGGAGAGAACCAATAAATTGAGAGCTAAGCAAGAATCTTATAAAAGGCTCTTTCCCATGGTTTTTACCGTAAGACTACTAGGGAAAACATTATACATAGAATCTTAGCAGCAGCATGGGACAGGAAGAGGTGCTACTACAAATTAATAGTAGCGCAGTCCGCGGACAGGCGCTACTACTACCAATTTAGTAGTAGCGCGGCTTAGTAGAACATCACTGCTACTAAAATTGACAGACCATTCCCGCCAAGCTAGGTTTAGTAGTAGCGTGCCCAGAACAGCGGCGCTACAGCTAATTTAATAGTAGTAGCACACTTTTTTTCATGTCACTACTGCTAAGTCTGAAACTGGCCACATGGAGGGTTCCGCTTAGCAGTAGCGTGTGTGCCAGAGGAGCGCTACTGCTAGCTTATTAGCAGCAACGCTTTTTGATCCCAGCACTAATGCTAAGCCTTAGCCATACCACCTTTTCCCTCCCCCTCCCCTCCTCTCTTCCTCACTTTCCCATAGCTCCCACCTCCTCTCTCCCTGACTTTGCTTCTTCCGCACTACTTCTCCCCCATTACTCTCCTTCTTCTACCTATCTTTCTCTCCCATTATTACTCCTAGCTAACTACACTACCTCCATTTATGCATCTCCTTCCTCTTTTTTCCTTCCCCCGCCACTAGTTCAACTTTTGTCCTCCCAAACTAGCTAGCTAGGTAGATCTAGCTAGCATTTAGTTAAGTGAACCATCTACCTCCCTAACTAAATCTATAGCCTTGTCAAGAAGAGCTTTGTCCACTTTTGCTCATTCCATAGGTGTGTGTGGCGACACCTATCGACATCTCATCATTACTGTGCTTGATCTCGATATAGTTGATTAAAAATTTATGCTTTTGCAAGAATGGAAATATGTGTATGTGTGCGATATGACATAATCGAGCGATATGTTGGAAAATGTGTGTGTGGCATGAGTTGCCGCCAAATTGTGCTTGTGAGTTGCCTATGTTTTGCCGAAATGTCAATTATTTCTGTTTTGACAGATTCCAGGCAAAGTCTATATGCCCTATTTTTAGGGAAGGTCATGTCGAATTTTTGTATGACTTTGATGCATGCATGCATTTTTATAGTCAATTTGTTTATTATTACCGTGCATGCATTCATGATGGTCAGTGGAACGGTGGTGGACTGGTGGTTACGGTTAGTGGTCCGGGACATGAGAGAAAATAACCTTACACAGTCTTTATGTCCGTGTCGAAGATGTAAAGGACAAGTTTGGCTCGACCCCTATGACGATGGTCATGTGATGGTGCACCTCCTCATGACTAGTTTCGTGGATGGCTACACTCGGTGGATAATTGAATATGAGGATGAGGATTTTGAGGACGCCGACGGGGCAGGCAATGACGACATGGAGCAGGACGAAGAGATGATCGATAATGGCGGCGGAGAAGGCGCTGGACATGGCGGCGAGACGAGGCCGGACATGGCAGCGGAGAAAGGGCCAGACATGGCAGCAGAGAAAACATGGACTCCATGCCGCATAATTAGTCGGTACTTAGTTCAATCGTGCGGGACCCTCATGTTCCAGAACTGCTTCGCAGGGAGACGAGTCCTGAGAGAGCTGCTTCTAGAGAGGAGGCCAAACTGCAGCAACTGGTGGTAGACTCGAACGCACAATTGTATCATGGTTGCAATCCCGCGGTGACTCAAGCGTGACCATCCACACCTATTTGCTGGCCAACCCGAATCTCGAGGACGAGATTCATCTTAAGGGGGGTAGGTTTGTAACATCCCAAATTTTCAATTTGGAATGTTTTACAATTATTAGTTAAGCATCTATGCATTATGGTTGAAATGAATGTGGCAATTATATTTTCATCTTGTTTATTTGACTTCTTTTCAATTGGCATTTGAGTTTACTAAATTACCTGGCAAAATACTTTTAAAAAAAGTATGAGAGGAGGTAACATGACACCCCAAAAGTCACACGAAAATAGTGCCAATTTATTTGAAAGTCAAATTTGGTTTTATTTTGGAGTTTCTTTGAATAATGTTTTTGTAAAGTTTTTATTTTGACTCTAAATAAATGTTCACGCCTTAGGGTTTATTTTTTTATCGTTTTGGTATATAATACCTTATATTTTGTTTTCTGCTTCAGATCTAAAAAAGATAGTTTAAAAAAAAACAAGACACACGCACGCATGGACAAGCCATCCCGAAGCCCAGCCAGGCCAAAGCCACCAGGCCACACTGGCCAGCGATGGCCCAGCCACCCGCTCGACTCCAGGAGAGCGAGCGCTCCTCCCAGGCGCTGCCAGGAGTAGGAGTCAATGCTCGATGGATAAAAAACAACACCACGCTCCCAGCGCCTGATCTCTCTCCTCTTCACGTCTCTCTCTCGCTAACTCTCTCTCTCTTTCTCCCTCACGCAACTGACACATGGGGCCGACCCCATCGTCTCCAACCTCCCGCTTATCCCGCACGAGATGAGGCCGCACCGTGCTCGTCCGCACCAGCCACGCGAGGCTCTCGAGATAGAGCCTATCCGCAGCTCCGCAACACCTCTAGCCACGCCTATATAAAGCCGTGAACCTCCTCTTTCCATTCAAGCAAGCCACACCACCTCTCACCACTCGTAGCCGTCGCCCCATCCGTTTGCATCTCGCTGGAGCCGGAGCTTTCCATCAAAGTTCCAACGCTGGTGAAAACCCATGGCCCCTTTTTTCTTCATGAAATCAGATCCCCTTAGTCTACCGTACGTCCCTGACATGTTTTTGTGCGTCTAGGTTCGCCGAAGCCACCGCTCCAATGACCCGCATCACCGGAGTTCACCGGAGCTCCGCCCTCGCCCCACTCCCTCCGGTCATCGCTGCCGTCTGCCGTCACCACCGTTCAGCAGCCCTCACAGAGCCGCACACCCCCGCCTACCTCGCCCGCGCCGGAGCTCGCCAGAGCCGCCACCCCTTCGTCGCCTGGTTCCTGCTCGACATCGTCCTCCTCTATGTAAGCGCCGCCTCGCTTGATTAGTTAGTTTTTTTCTTTCTTAGATCGAATCGATAGATTGGATGTAGATTGTTTTTTTTTCTGTTTAACCGCGGTGTGTTTAAAATAACCTTTCGGTTTTCTTTAGTTAGGTAGTTTGCAAATGTTCACCGCATAGACGCCGCAGCGAACGTAGTCAACCAACCAGAGCCATTCACTTCGTGGTCTAGCCGCGAATGTCCACACTTTAGAGTTTTCAGAAAACATTCGTGTATCAGTTTTTTTCCAGATTTAATTCAAAACTTTAAACGGCCTTAACTTTTTAACCGTAGATCGAAACAAGATGAAACAAGCGGCTAGATTTTCGTATCGGATAGCCCTAACCAGAAAACCCATAGTTGCAGATTTTTGCGAGTTCAAATTTGAAATTATTTCAGATTTGAATTTAAATTTCATTAGGTCATATCTTTCAAACGGTATACCCGTTTGAAGTGATTCTTTTTGCAACATGCCACACGAACTAAATCCTTTGCCAGGAGCTTTTGCCACGATATATCCTACACAATTATTTTCTGTTCACCATAATTTTACTAGGATGCCTTGTAGGAACACTAATGCACATCACGAATATTTGAACACTATTCATAATTTGGAAATTTTCATGCTAATGACTTGTGTTGGATTTTTATTTGGCTTTTGCAAATATTTTGTTGCATGTCTTCTTTGAATTGATTGAATGCTTGTTTATGTGTGTTTTTATTTACTTTGAGATAGATTGTCCGGAGTGCGAATCGCTAGAACTTCACTCCCAGCACGAAGGCAAGTTACATTTCGATCATATCAGTTTTTACCTATGTTTTGTATAAGCACGTTGTCCGTTGTTGTAGGATTGCATGGTAGAATTTTATGCCCGAGGGCTATGCTATCACCCAGTGGTTCATTTGAGGTAGGTCTAAACCGTACCAACTTTGTCGCCACCGTATTACGTTACAATGCTTCGCCAAAGTAGACGTGGATTGGGGAGTGTCATCACCTTGAGATGTGAGTGACAAAGTAGTAACTAGGAGCAACTTTAATGAACTACCCTGGTGAAAATTGGTTTGTATGGTGGCGAAGTACAATGGGAGCATTCATGGGAATCCATGGGAGTGCACACTAGTGGTCCGTCCACCCAGGCTCAAAGGGATCAACCTTATTTTCAAGTACGTGTGCAGCTGCATGCCAATATGGGCTCTGGCTTAGTTGAGTAGATTGTGTGACCTCTTCCGGGATAGGCTAGCAGAGGTAGATGATGTAGGTGTACCGGCCTATCTGTGGGTTAGGGGAAATGCTATCGAAAGACTATGTGGGGAAAAGTGCACAACCTCTGCAGAGTTAAAATCTAATCGATTAGCCGAGTAGTGGAAATGTAGGGAGATCTCATGACTCTTAATTAATCAATTGGGTACAAAATTTTGGAATGATTGATATGAGCATCATCTCAGACTTATGATATTTGTAGAGGTAGAGTAATTATTTTTGATAGGAAAAAACTAGCTTTATGCAAAACTAAACCTAGAGCTTTCCACCAGCCAGATTGCATGTACTATGTAGGCTCATTACACTTTGTGATGTGGCTTGCTAGTACATTCCATGTACTGACCTACACGGCTGCAACTTATTATGTTGCAGATTTATCCGACGATGAATAGTGTGCGATAGGTCGTTAGTCTGCACTCAGCTTGCTCGTGGAGTTGATGGACTCGTTACACTTTTTGCTTCTGCATGTTTTTGTTTTACTTGGCCTTAGGCCACATTATTGTAATAAATACTCTTGAGGATTCTCGATGTAATAAATGTGTGATTGAACTCTGTTGTAAATCCTCAAGTACTGTGCGTGTCAACATACCAATCCAGGGATGACACTTAAGCACAGAGACTCTGATCCCTTGAGATCAGGTCGCTACATGAACGTCGTGAAGGTGTTCACCCAGGTCACCACCTGAACCAGTGTCAGATCGACGGTCGACAGCCGACAGGGGTCGTGGCAGCCGGACATGTCGTAGATCTGGTGCGGCCTCAACTGGAGCGGCATCACCCAATGTGAGATGAAGGCCACCACCAGGTCAGTGGTGACCAGTCCCTCGGCACTCTTCAGTTGCGTGAGCCGGCCGAGCTCTGTCAGAACCACGCCACGTGGGGCGGCTCTCAGCCAGTTCACCCCAGAGGACTGCGTGTTGATGAACGGTGGCAGCTGGATGAAGTCCAGGTTTGGGTTGGCGTTCTTCACGTAGAAGAACATCCGATGCCACCCCTTGAAGGATTCGATCAGAGAGATGGGCGGGAATTGCGCGGTGGCACGGAAGCACAAGGTCGTGCCCCCATAGGCGCTGCTCTTTGGCGCCTTGAGATAGTAGAGGGTGTTGAAGAAATCGAGAAAAGGAAGGACCCTGAGGTAGCCCTCGCACAGTGTCACGAAGCCGGCGAGGTAAAGGATCATGTTGGGGCCAAGGTGGTGCGGCTGGAGGTCGAAGGTCTCCATGAGTAGTCGGAAGAAATGGCTCACCGGGAGGCCGAAGCCACGAGAGAAATGCCAGAGGAAGACGATGTACTCCCCCGGTTGCAGCGCCGACACCACCTCGTCGCCAAGTGCGCGGGCGACCACGCGCTCTGTTGGCGACACCATGCGCGCACGGTGGAGGTCCGCAATTACCCCTCGGTAACGATGGATCCGGCCCAGCTTCCCCCGCGCCCGTCGGCCATTGCGGTGGAACGACGACGTGCGGGCGCGTTTGCGGGCTTGGGAGCAGAGTTGCACAAGCGGGAGAGGAGAGCGTCGAAGGCAAGAAGACGAGGTAGCAAGCTGGCGAGTGGGATGCGGGTATCTCCGCCCCCTGTCATTCCTTCCCTTTTAGAGGGGAGGCCACGACTGGGGGGCGTGGGGATTAATTGCGCGCACTCCCCCGGAAACCCCACGCACGAATGGACGGTTCGGGCCGTAATGGCTTCCTCGGGGCGCAGAGGATCCTGGCCAGCGCCCCGAGGCCTACTGGGCTACGCCCGAGGCCTAGCGGGCTAGGCCCAGGACGACGTCCCGTCTCCCCGCTGTAGCGACCCGACCTGAAAGGTCGAATCTCCGGTGTTTCCGTACCATCCCAAGATCATGCTCGTACACACATGGTACATCAAGGTATATATCAAAGGGAAATCACACAGCATTAGTTAATCGAAATCTCATATGAGTCCTTTATTACAATAAAGATTACAATAAAGTGGCTGAAGGCCAACTCATGAGAATATCTAAATCTTGCGGACGCTTCAAAGGTAGTTGAGTCCATTTAACTCCAAGGGCATCTCACCGAGCATAGAGCGTATCCTCACTCCTGGTTGGAAAAATACTCTCCAACATGATACGTTGCAGCCGTGTAGATCAGCATACGGAATATGCCGGCAAAGTCACACAAGAGAGGGGTGAAAATAATCATCTAATCTATATGCATATATGGCAGGTGGGGTAGTAAGTTTTTGCGTAAAGCCAATTTTTCCTACATCAAGAGGGGGCTAAGCAAAATTATTACTAAGTTGGTTGATTAATGAGATGGTTCCACCAACCAATTCTCATACCCAAGTTATTAATACCCACATCATCATATTAAATGTGTTGAGAGTTCTAGAAGTTTCAGTTCCTTTGGCTCAAGTCGTCCATGACCGTGGACACGGCTAATCTATTAGGTTTGACTACTCTTCAGAGTTTTGCACACGTTCCCCACAAGATTTGATCGCCTTCGTTGGATTCCTCGCACTTCAGGGTGTTTGAGGAACGGATGACCAAAACATGGTCTTCTAAGGGGTCCCACTGAGACTCTGTTGGTGCCCATCCTTTCCTACCGTTATTCTACATCTCGTAGCACCGCCTGTCCAGTGTCGCCACTATATCCAACCAAGCTAGAGCCCATAATGGCAGGTGGCTATGCAGGTAAGCCTCGGGTCTTGAAGCATCCATCCTTCTCTTTGTGCCTGGGTGGACCTTTTCGCGTGAATACTGGCACATCTCTAGCATCACCTAGGCTAACCACTGGTTTCTCCAGGGCACCATTCAACCATCATCCACCCAGAGGTATTATGAAAACTTGGAAGTCTTGAAGTCTTAATCATCATAGTAGGTCTGGAAATTATTATCTCACAACTCTCATGAATCACACAACCAACCCCGTCTACTAATAGCATAGCAAAACTAATTTAACGTTTCCCGAGGCCAAGTGTCAAAGGGTTGAGGGGTGCCTACCACATGATACTACATCAAGTAACCAAATTTCCAATTAACCTACTTTGCATGCAATTGGAGAGATGGAAGAACTAATGCAATAAAACATAGGTATACATGGTCAAAGTGAGATGCCTGATTGACGATCTTCGTACTCGAGTGACTCTAGGTAACAAACCTCGCACTCCGGATGATCTAAAGAATCAAACAAGAGCACTCAATAAGCATACAAACAAAAATTGCAAATCACAAAATCAGTAATGTAACTAGTAATCACTCAAGACAAAACAAGGCACAATCACAAGAAGGAGGATCAACACATAGTTTTGTTTTCTAAAAGTTGATGGGTAAACTACCACAAACAACATAGTGTTATTGGTATTAACAAAACAATAGTTGACAGAAAAGAAACAATAAAAATATTTTATTATTAAACAGAATTAAATTCATTAATGTTTTGTTGAGAAATATTTTAGTAGGGTTTTAATTGTTTTGTTAAACACTACTACATGAAGTGGGCTAGAGTTTCCTAACACTAGAGTGAACTAAACTATATTTTTATTAATAAAACATTCTCCTAACAGAAAATAATTTAGTAAAACTTTTCATAGAAAACAGAATCTAATTATCTAAAACTTTGTTAAAAGAATCTATTACTAACTAGTTTGTTTTTATCAAACTACACCTAGTTGAAAAAGAGTAGAGTTCCTATAAGAATATAGAAATAAACTAAGCAATTTTTTTATTAACAGCAAGTAAACTCCTAAAGTTGAAACCACAGAACCTACTAAAATAAAATATAATTAACTCAGATTTAAACTAACTAAAAATTAAACTAATTCAGCTATATAAATAACTAGACATATTCTGTTTTTTGTTAAAACACTAAACAAATACATCCTAAAAATTCTCAAACTAAGTATTATGACAGTCCTAACTAATACCAATCAGTAGCAAAAAGATTCATACCAAAATATATTTTTAAACTCTAGTTAAGCAAATTTTAGTAATTTAGGCAAATTTGATTGGATTCAAATTTTAAAGTTCAAATTTAAATTCTAAAATTACAAACATAAACTAAAATTAATTTGTGACCTGATCCAAAAACAATTAACTAAAAACACTAAATAGTTTAAAAGATATAAGCAAAACAAAAACAGAACAAATTGTGTTTTCTAAAAAACAAAACAGAAAAGAAAAATAAAACTAACGGACGGACCGGCTACGTGGCAAGCGGTGATTGGCTGTGCTAGCATGTGCGTAGGAAGCTAGCGAGCGGTGGATGAACTATAGAGGAAAACGGTTCGTGTTTTTAAACAGGTCTAATCGGGATCGTAGGATCCAGATCCGAAGGTTGAGAGGAGGTGGGGGCTCATCGCGGTGGTCGGGGTGGTGCTCCGGTGATGTTGACGGCGGCCGGAAGCAAGTGGTGGTCGGGGAGGGCGCTCCGGTGATCGGGGGCAGCGTTTGAAGACTTCAAACGATGGCGGTGACCCTCCAGCGATCAATGGCGGCGTCGGACGGGGCTGAGGACGAGGGAGGCGACGACCAGGTGCAGTGGATGGGTTCGGTCGGGGCAGAGCTCCGACGAGCTCGAGCGGCAGTGTTCTGGCGAGGGAGAGAGACTGGTTTCGGGTGTTATGGCATGTGGAGGGTGGCCGGCTTTATATAGGGCCGCGGGTGAGCGAGGGGAAGGAAGGGGACAGAGATCCGGCGAGGATGGATCGCCGGCAGTGGTTGCGGGCGTGGGGAAGAAGGTGACCGCCCAGATCTTGCTAGCGGTCGAGTGGGGTCCGCTTGCCAGAGGGAGAGAAGTGCGGGAGCGTCCGTGGCCGATAAAAAGGAAGGTCGGGGTGGTGAATGTTGTGGGACCGCCCGATTCGTTTTAAAACCTTTCCTTTTCTAATTTCCAGCGCAGTAAAACTCTTTTAATGCATTCAATTTAATTCCAAATATAGGAAAAATGTATATCAAAATTATCAGAAGAATAAATGCCATTTATTGAACATTTTTCTTGTGTCATTTGAATACTTTAGAGAAATAATATTTTCAAAAATTGCCTATTTGGTTTTAAAAGCTTTTGCAATTATTTTTCAGAAGACCCCCTGGTTTTTATTGTTCAAATATATCACCAAGATGTCCCTGGTGTGGAGTGACATGTTCCTCCCCTCTTATTTTGAACTTTTCTGGAGATTTTCAAATAGGTGAAAGCAACATAGTGAAAAATGAAAAGGGACTTTCAGAATTTCAAATGGAGCACTTCAACCAATCTATTATTTACATTCAAACAATATGATGATGATGCATAGCTATATTTTATAACATTCCAAAATTGAAATTTTGGGATGTTACAAACCTACCCACCTTAAGATGAATCTCGCCCTCGTGATTCAGGTTGGTCAGAAAATAGGTGTGGGTGGTCTCTACGAAGATCTTCTTTGCGTTCCCAGGTGGCTTCCTGCTGGGTGTGGTGACTCCACAAAACCTTACAGAACTTCATGATCCTGCTACGGTTAACTTTGTTGGCAGTCTCGAGGATTCTGACGGGCTTCTCCTCGTAGGTCAGATCGCTGTCAAGTTGTATGGCCTCTAGGGGCACTGTGTCTCTCAAAGGAATATCAGCCATCTCAGCATGGCATTTCTTCAGCTCGGAAACATGGAATACATCATGAACTCCGGACAATCCTTCCGACAATTCCAACTTGTATGCAACTTCTCCTCGACATTCAAGAATTTTGTAGGGGCCTATGAATCGGGGTGCTAACTTTCCTTTAACACCAAACCTCTTGATTCCTCGAAGTGGGGACACTCGAAGATATGCTCGATCTCCTACTTCATATGTCACTTCCTTGCGTTTCCTGTCAGCATAGCTCTTCTACCGGGATTGAGCTATCTTGAGTCTGTCACGAATCAACTTGACTTTCTCTTCAGAATCTCGGATAAGGTCGGGACCAAAAAGTTCTCGGTCTCCAACACCATCCCACATCAATGGTGCTCTACACCTCCTTCCGTATAAAGCTTCGAAAGGGGCCATCTTCAGACTGGTCTGATAACTGTTGTTGTACGAGAATTCTGCGTAGGGTAAATTATCATCCAAACTAGACCCATAGTCTAGTGCACAAGCTCTCAACATGTGTTCCTCTATCTGACACGATACGATACTCTATCTAACATACGTAGGATACGATAGCTGATACCAAAACTTTGAGGTAAATTGCGTTCCTCTATCTGACACGATACTCCTCGGAACTCCATGCAGACACACGATCCTGGTCATCTATATCTTGGATAACTTAGCGCTGGTATTGGTGGTCTTCACCGGGATGAAATGAGCCACATTGGTCAAACGATCGACCACTACCCAGATGGAATCATAACCTGAACGGGTCCTGGGTAATCCCGTGATGAAGTCCATACCAAGCTTTTCCCGTTTCCACTCGGGTATCGGCAAAGGTTGGAGTAACCCTGCTGGTTTCTGATGTTTCGCCGTTACTCGCTGACAGACATCACATATTGCAACATGTTCAGCAATATCCTTCTTCATACCTGTCCACCAGTAACTTTCCTTCAAATGCAAATACATCTTGGTGTTGCCTGGGTGTATCGAGTAAGGTGAATCATGGGCTTCTTGAAGTATCAACTTCCTGAGCTTTGGGTCATTGGGCACATAGATTCGGTTCTCAAACCACAGAGTTCCTTGTTCATCCTAACAAAAACCTTTAGCTTTACCATCCTTCATTCTCTCTTTAATCTCAGCTATTTCCTTGTACGACTTATGGGCTTCACGAATTCTTTCGGTCACGGTGGACTGGATCTCTAGTGTGGCAACATATCCCCTTGGAACTATCTCTAGCCGGAGCTCTCTGAGATCATCGGCTAACTCCTGCGGTAATCCTCCCGCTGTGAGTGTGTTCACATAGCTTTTCTGACTCAAAGCATCTACTACAACATTTGCCTTCCCTAGATGATAATGCTATCTCATGTCATAGTCTTTGATTAACTCTATCCATCTCCTCTATCTGAGGTTCAACTCTTTCTGCGTGAAGATATACTTCAGGCTCTTATGATCGGTGTAAACATCACAACTATTTCCGACAAGGAAATGTCTCCAGGTCTTGAGTGCGTGCACTACGGCTGCTAATTCCAAATCATGGATGGCATAATTCAACTCATGAGGTCGTAGTTGTCTGGATGCATAAGCTACAGTCTCTCCATCTTGCATGAGTACTCCTCCATGTCCTTGACCTGAAGCATCACAATAAACCTGGAAGTCCTTCTGAATATTTGGCAGAATCAACACTAGGGCTGTGACCAAACGTTTCTTCAACTCCTGGAAACTGGCTTCACATTCCTCGGTCCTAATATACTTAGACTCTTTCTTCAACAACTCCGTCATGGTCTTGGCAATCTTTGAGAAATTCTCAAGGAACCTCCGGTAATATTCGGCAAGTCCGAGGAAACTGCGGATCTCCCTAACTGAGGTGGGTGACTTCCACTTGGTGATGGATTCAACCTTAGCGGGGTCTACTGCTATTCCATCTCCGGAAATAACGTGTCCAAGGAATCCGACTTCCGTCAGCCAGAATTCACATTTGCTGAACTTGGCATATAACTGATGCTCTCTAAGCTTCTCCAGAACTAAACGCAAATGTTCCTTGTGTTCTTCCTCGTTCTTGGAGAATATCAATATGTCATCGATGAACACCATGACAAACTTGTCCAGGTATTCCGTGAATACTTTGTTCATCAAACTCAAGAAGTAAGCAGGAGCATTTGTTAAACCAAAAGACATGACGGTATACTCATACAATCCATACCTTGTGGTGAAAGCTGTTTTGGGTATATCTTGTTCACAAATTTTCTACTGGTGATACCCTGATCGAAGATCGATCTTGGAGAACACTTTGGCTCCCACTAGCTGATCGAACAAGTCATTAATTATCGGCAGAGGGTACTTGTTCTTGATCGCCACCTCGTTGAATGCACGATAATCGACTACCATCCTCAAGGTTTTATCTTTCTTCTCCACCAAAAGAACTGGGGCTCCCCAAGGTGAAGAAATTGGGCGAATATACCCTTTGTCCAATAACTCCTTAATTTGCTTCTTGATTTCTAATAGATCATTTGCGGGTATCCGATAGGGTCTCTTGGAAATTGGGGTTGTTCCTAGCAGTAGCTCTATCGGGAACTCAATCTCTCTATCTCGGGGCATGCCTGGTAATTCTTCCGGGAATACATTCGAAAAGTCTTTTACCAGAGGTACTTCCTCCTAAACGACTCCTGTGAGAGAATTTAACCGAGCACTCATCCATGTGCATCGGGATACATACTTAATCCTCTTGTTCTCTATGGTGGTGAGCAAGATAGACTTGCTTGGACAGTCAAGGTTTCCTTCATACTTGGTCATCCAATCCATGCCTAGGATTACATCCAATCCCTGCGACTCTAAGACGATGAGGTCGGTGGGAAAAACATGGTTTCCTATATTGAGTTTCAAAGCATGGCATCCTATCCCTGCCATCATCATGCCTCCTGGGGAACTGACCTTAATGGGCTGACTAAGGGTTTTGGTGGGCAAACCATACTTTTGCACAACTACCCTTGATATGAATGAATGAGATGCACCGGAATCAAAAAGTACTATAACTGGACGTGAATGCAATAAAAACTTACCAACCACAGTCTCGGGTTGATCATAGACTTCTTCCACATCCATGTGGTTCACTTGAGCACGGGGAAAAGGGTTGGGCTTCTTAGCTGCTGAGTTGTCATTGTTGTTGCCGTTTCTATTTCCCTGCTTGCTCCGGGGACATTCAGTAGCATAGTGCCCTGACTTCTGGCACTTGAAGCAGGTGATGTGGCTCAGGTCCTTCTGAGTGGGAGCGTGACGGTGCTGGTTGTTGTTTCCATTCCCATTGTCATTCTTGAAGTTGCCACTGGTGGGATGGTTATTCCACTTCCTCCATGGTTGTGCACGACATGAGTGTGCCTTCCAAACTTACCGGTCCCTGATCCGGTATTCCCTGAGTTAGGGGAGTAGCGGGGCTTCTGATGAGCTCCAGAGTTAAACTTCCCCTCAGTATACTTCCTCTTGCGGTTCTCAATTTGCTATTGCTTTCCCTCCAAAATGAGGTCCTTGTCCACCAGCTCTCGGTCGTTGTTGAAGGTAGCCACCACCAGCTGCATGCTCAACTCATCGTTGAGTACTTCCATAAACTATTCCTGCTTGGCCGCATCATCGGCCACATCTCCCGGTGCATAACGGGCCAACATGCTGAATTCGTCCACATATTGGGCCACAAAGCGATTACCCCGGCGCAAGTTGCGAAACTCACGCTTTTTCAGACTCATGGCTCAAGCTGAAACATGAGCGGTGCGGAAAGCAAGCTTGAATTGTTCCCAAGTCACACCAGCAATAGGATATGTGGTCGTGTAGTTCTCCCACAATGAAGCTGCTGGTCCTTCAAGTTGATGTGCGGCAAAGCGCACCTTCTCAGCATGACTGCATCCAGCGGTGACGAGTTCCCTCTCCATCTTACGGAGCCTGTCATCTGCCACAATGGGCTCAGTGCCGCTGGAGAAAGTTGGAGGGTTCAAACTTAGAAAACGGGTGAGGTTGTCAGCCTGAGGTGGAGGATGGTTGTTGTTGTTGTTGGTCTGGTTCTGGAGCAATAGCTGCATCAGGGCATTCTGCTGCTGGAGGAGTTGCGTGAGTTCCGGAGGGAAGGTGAAGTCGGACTCACGTCGGGGAGGCATCTTGCTGTTTCAGAGGGACGAGAATTAGAATAGAACAAGGGCCTAGAAAGAAAATCACTACCCATATGCAATGCACAAACATATCACATCAAACACTCATTCATTAATTCAACTCAAGGTTCAAACATCAGGATACAAGTCTCAATTCAAACCAAGCATCGACCTACGCTTTAGCATTGAGAAAAATGAAAGATACATGGGGCATGACTAAAGTTCTCCTCAAAAGTGGATAGTCGTCGGTCCTCCTATGGTGCTCTCCTCATAGTCATCATCGTCGCCGATGAAGGGAGCCATGTCTCCTTCAGGGTGAAGATTTTCCCCCATGTCCAGCTGTTCCTCCAGAGTTGCGATGCGAGTATTCAGCTTCTCGATCCTCTCCAGGAAGTCCTTCACTTCATGCTCATGTTCGTAATTGGCTTCCCGTATGTCAGCTTCATGGTCCAGCTCTCGGTTCATCAGATTCTTGATCGTCTTTGTGTCTGCATGTAACCGGAGCTCCAGAGCCCTGACATGAGTCTCCAAAGTCTGGATATAGGAAATGGTGGAGTCTCCAGTGGGGTTGGTGATGATATTTCCATGGACATCCCTACGACAAACCATGCTGAGGTCTCGCGAAATGGGACCACCCCTGTATTCCTCCTGAATACGTCCTAGGGCACGGTGAATCGCCATGTCTCTCACAAGAATCCAGCTGGGTGCCACAAACTTGAAATTGATGGGCTATGTGATATATCCAAAAGTCCTTACGGGAATATGCACTTCAATCCTGTAGCGAGCGTCTCGTGGGAAAGACGTGATTGCAATCCCGGTGATGGTTGGCAGGGCAATCTTCACGTCCTTGACGATCTGTGTCAGCTCCTTGCCAAAAGGCATGGTCGCGTCAGGCTGGCAAAACTCCGTGAAGCGAACAGGGGTGAAGGTTGCCATCTAGAAATGTTGAAATACATCGGAGAGTAATCAGAAATGAGCAGATGAGAATGTAAGAATTTGTAAAACAAAGGAAAAAGAATGATCCTAGAGCTTTTCCAATCCTAGAGGTCATGTCCTACGGTCAGCGTGTGCTCTGATACCATTTATGTAGCGACCCGACCTGAAAGGTCGAATCTCCGGTGTTTCCGTACCATCCCAAGATCATGCTGGTACACACACGGTACATCAATGTATATATCAAAGGGAAATCACACAGCATTAATTAATCGAAATCTCATATCGAGTCCTTTATTACAATAAAGATTACAATAAAGTGACTGAAGGCCAACTCATGAGAATATCTAAATCTTGCGGACGCTTCAAAGTTAGTTGAGTCCATTTGACTCCAAGGGCATCTCACCGAGCATAGAGCGTATCCTTACTCCTGGTCGGAAAAATACTCTGCAACACAATACGTTGCAGCCGTGTAGGTCAGCATATGGAATATGCCGGCAAAGTCACACAAGAGAGGGGTGAAAATAATCATCTAATCTACATGCATATATGGCAGGTGGGGTAGTAAGTTTTTGCGTAAAGCCAATTTTTCCTACATCAAGAGGGGGCTAAGCAAAATTATTACTAGGTTGGTTGATTAATGAGATGGTTCCACCAACCAATTCTCATACCCAAGTTATTAATACCCACATCATCATATTAATTGTGTTGAGAGTTCCGGAAGTTTCAGTTCCTTTAGCTCAAGTCGTCCATGGCCGTGGACATGGATAATCGATTAGGTTTGACTACTTTGCAGAGTTTTGCACACGTTCCCCACAAGATTAGATCACCTCCGTTGAATTCCTCGCACTTCAGGGTGTTTGAGGAACGGATGACCAAACATGGTCTTCTAAGGGGTCCCACTAAGGCTCTATCAGTGCCCATCCTTTCCTACCGTTCTTCTACATCTCGTAGCACCGCCTGTCCAGTGTCGCCACAATATCCAACCAAGCCAGAGCCCATAATGGCTTGTGGCTATGCAGGTAAGCCTCGGGTCTTGAAGCATCCATCCTTCTCTTTGTTCCTGGGTGGACCTTTCCGCGTAAATACTGGCACATCTCCAGCATCACCTAGGCTAACCATTGGTTTCTCCAGGGCGCCGTTCAACCATCATCCACCCATAGGTATGTTGAGAACTTGGAAATCTTGAAGTCTCGATCATCATAGTAGGTCTTGAAATTATTATCTCACAACTCTCTTGAATCACACAACCAACCCCGTCTACTAATAGCATAGCAAAACTAATTTAACGTTTCCCGGGGCCAAGTGTCAAAGGGTTGAGGGGTACCTACCACATGATACTAAATCAAGTAACCAAATTTCCAATTAACCTACTTTGCATGCAATTGGGGAGATGGAAGAACTAATGCAATAAAACATAGGTATACATGGTCAAAGTGACTTGCCTGATTGACGATCTTCGTACTCGAGTGACTCTAGGTAACAAGCCTCGCACTCCGGATGATCTAACAAATCAAACAAGAGCACTCAATAAGCATACAACCAAAAATTGTAACTCACAAAACCAGTAATGTAACTAGTAATCACTCAAGACAAAACAAGGCACAATCACAAGAAGGAGGATCAACACATAGTTTTGTTTTCTAAAAGTTGATGGTAAACTACAACTAACAACATAGTATTATTGGCATTAACAAAAGAATAGTTGACAGAAAAGAAACAATAAAAATATTTTATTATTCAACAGAATTAAATTCATTAAAGTTTTGTTGAGAAACATTTTAGTAGGGTTTTAAATGCTTTGTTAAACACTACTACATGAAGTGGGCTAGAGTTTCCTAACACTAGAGTGAACTAAACTATATTTTTATTAATAAAACATTCTCCTAACAGAAAAGAATTTACTGAAACTTTTCTTTGAAAAGAGAATCTGATTATCTAAAACTTTGTTAAAAGAATCTATTACTAACTAGTTTGTTTTTATCAAACTACATCTAGTTGAAAAAGAGTAGAGTTCCTATAACAATATAGAAATAAACTAAGCAATTTTGTTTTATTAACAACAAGTAAACTCCTAAATTTGAAACAATAGAACCTACTAAAATAAAATATAATTAACTCAGATTTAAGCAAACTAAAAATTAAACTAATTAAGCTATATAGATAACTAGACAGATTCTGTTTTTGATTAAAACACTATACAAATATATCCTACAAATTCTCAAACTAAGCATGATTAAAGTCCTAACTAATACCAATCAGTACCAAAAAGAATCATAAAAAAATCTATTTTTAAACTCTAGTTAAGAAGATTTTAGTAATTTCAGCAAATTTGATTATATTCAAATTTTGGAGTTCAAATTTAAATTTGAAAACTACAGACATAAACTAAAATTAATTTTTGACCTAATGCAAAAATAATTAACTAAAAACACTAAATAGTTTAAAATATATAAGAAAAACAAAAACAGAACACATTCTGTTTTCTAAGAAATAAAACAGAAAAGAAAAATAAAACTAACGGACGGACCAGCTACGTGGCAAGCGGTGATTGGCTGTGCTAGCATGTCCACGGGAAGCTAGCGAGCGGTGGACGAACTATAGAGGAAAACGGTTCACGTTTTTAAAAAGATCTAATCTGGATCGTAGGATCCAGATCCGAAGGTTGAGAGGAGGTGGGGGCTCACCGCGGTGGTCGGAGTGGTGCTCCGGTGACGTTGACGGCGGCCGGAAGTAGGTGGTGGTCGGGGAGGGCGCTCCGGTGGTCGGGGGCGGCATCTGAAGACTCCAAACGATGGCGGTGAGCCTCCGGCGATGAATGGCAGCGTCGGACGGGGCTGAGGACGAGGGAGGCGACGACAAGGTGCGGTGGATGGGTTCGGTCGGGGCAGAGCTCCGGCGAGCTTGAGCGGCAGCGCTCTGGCGAGGGAGAGAGAGGGGTTTCGGGTGGAATGGCGTGTGGAGGGTGGCCGGGTTTATATAGGGCCGCAGGTGAGCGAGGGGAAGAAAGGGGAGAGAGATCCGGCGAGGATGGATCGCCGGTGGTGGTTGCGGGCGCGGGGAAGAAGGTGACCGCGCGGATCTCACTAGCGGTCGGGTGGGGTCCGCTTGGCAGAGAGGGATAGAAATGCAGGAGCGTCGGTGGCCGATAAAAAGGAAGGTCGGGGTGGTTAATGCTGTGGGCCGGCCCGATTCGTTTTAAAACCTTTCCTTTTCTAATTTCCAGCGCAGTAAAACTCTTTTAATGCATTCAATTTAATTCCAAATATAGGGAAAATATATATCAAAATTATCAGAAGAATAAATTACATTTATTGAACATTTTTCTTTTGTCATTTGAATAATTAAAAAAATATATTTTCTGAAATTGCCTATTTGGTTTTAAAAGCTTTTGCAATTATTTTTCAAAAGAGCCCCTTGTTTTTATTGTTCAAATAAATAACCAAAAAGTTCCTGGTGTGGAGTGTCATGTTCCTCCCCTCTTATTTTGGACTTTTCCAGAGGTTTTCAAATAGGTGAAAGCAACATAGTGAAAAATGAAAAGGGACTTTCAGAATTTCAAATGGAGCACTTCAACCAATCTATTATTTACATTCAAACAATATGATGATGATGCATAGCTATATTTTATAACATTCCAAAATTGAAATTTTGGGATGTTACAAACCTACCCACCTTAAGATGAATCTCGCCCTCGTGATTCAGGTTGGTCAGAAAATAGGTGTGGGTGGTCTCTACGAAGATCTTCTTTGCGTTCCTAGGTGGCTTCCTGCTGGGTGTGGTGACTCCACAAAACCTTACAGAACTTCATGATCCTGCTACGGTTAACTTTGTTGGCAGTCTCGAGGATTCTGACGGGCTTCTCCTCGTAGGTCAGATCGCTGTCAAGTTGTATGGCCTCTAGGGGCACTGTGTCTCTCAAAGGAATATCAGCCATCTCAGCATGGCATTTCTTTACATTCAGAATTTCAAATGGAGCACTTCAACAAATATATTCTTTATATTCAAACAATATGATGATGACGCATAGCTATATTTCATAACATTCCAAAATGGAAGTTTTGGGATGTTACAACCGTATGCGCGGGTCCTGCGCATCATTACTCACCGCGTGGCGCGCGGCGGACCCGCCCGGGACCTGGAGCCACGCGCTGGAATCCGAGGCGTCGGGTCCAACGGCCGACCTGCCTGTTTCTTCGGTTTCGTGCTGGTGGCGGCTATCGCTATGGGGAACCACAGTCTCCCCTCCGTCTGCTGGACGTGGGCCCCTACCGGCTTCGGGGACTACTGACGGGGTTATTACTCCTAGGTAGGCCAAAGAAACGGGGTTCTTCCCCTCTCCGTTTTGAAGTAAAACTATGCGACCGGCTGCCCAGGGCCGGCTGGGGCACGGCCGGCTCGAGCTACCGCCGGCTAGCGACATGAAGGGCTGGTCGAAGAGCCGGCTCGACCCCCGGCCAGCTGCGCGTGGCCGGCTGCCTCCGGGCCGCCTCCTCCATTGACCTCGGGGCGGACATGCAACGTCCCGTACCTCTGCGCGCTGGTACGATGAAACAACGTGACCGCCACGACAGGCGACACTGTGGCCACAATGGCCGCAGATGCACGGGCGCGCATGGATATAGTCCAGGCGTCCAGGCCGCTAACCTTGGCGAGTGCGACCGGGCGGGGAAACAGTGCCGGCACGCCCTCGCCCACTCGATTACCTACCCGGACATGGCTACAGTGCACCGGCCGTACCAGAGACTTTGGACGACTGGCACTAGACGACGCCTCCCGGGTGACCCGTGCCGCGGCAGGTGGGCGAAGCCCAAGTGCTGAGCCGGCTAGCGGGCCCCCCGCAAGAGATGGTACCGCACAGTCGGCGGACCCTATAGGCGACAAGACGGCACGAAGGGTGGGACCCCCTTGCCGGTCGGAGAGGCTGCCAGCAGGGTCCCTCCACCCTATACCTTAGAATACATTATAGAGCTGGGGGGTGGGCCTATAAAACCTCTCGAGCCCCCCATGCAACAAGGATGGATAACTCTCATGCACACACCCCAGACAGAACCCTCCTTTCATATCATCCTTAGCAGTGGAGGGAGACAAGTCGGACGCTCCTTCTTCCTCCTCTAGACGCAACTCTAGTAGCATCATTGTAAACACATCAACCCATCCAACTAGACCAAGTAGCACTAGGGGTGTTACCTCCCACGGAGGGCCCTGAACCTGGGTACATCGTGTGTCACCACCGCTTGCGCCCAATCTCGCTCCCGGAGCCCGTCGGCTTCCTTTGTCCCCAACCACCTATGATAAGCCTACCCATGGCATCTGTTGTGAGAAAACAATGACACATGCGAATATCATTTGATAATGGGATCACATCATTAAGAGAATAATGGGATGGACAAGACCCAAACTATAAACGTAGCATATGATCGTGTCAGTTTATTACTACAGTGTTCTGCATGGCAAGTATATGTTCCTATGACCATGAGATCATGCAACTCACGGAGACCGGAGGAGTGCCTTGTGTGTATCAAACATCAGAACATAATTGCGTGACTATAAAGTTCCTCTAAAGGAATCTCCAAGGGTGTCGGTTGGATTGGCATGGATCAACACTACGATTTGTTACGCCGTGTGACGGAGAGGTATCTTAGGGCCCACTCGGTAATACAACATCACAATAAGCCTTGCAAGCAATGTGACTAAATGTTAGCCACATGTTCTTCTATTACGGAATGATTAAATATACTTTCCGGCAACGAGATTGAACTAGGTATGGAGATACCAACGATCGAATCTCGAGCAAATAACATACCGAAGAACAAAGGGAACATCATACGTGATTAACTAAATCCTTTACCTAGAGGTTTGGCCGATAAAAGTCTTCATGGAATATTAAGGAATCAATATGGGAATTGGTTATTGACCGTAGAGGTGTCTCAATCATGTCTACATCGTTCTCGAACCCGTCGGGTCTGCACACTTAACATTCATTGACATTTCGGTAGTATAGACTGATGTATGGTGGTGACATAAGATTTTTCGAAGTCTCGGATGAGATCCCGGACGTCACGAGGAGCTCCGGAATGGTCCGGGGGTAAAGATTGATATATAGGAAGTCCTATTTTGGTCACTAGAAAAGTTTCGGGCTCATTGGTAGTGTACCGGGAGTGCCGGGAGGGTACCAGGGACCATCGCGAGGGGTGTCTCGCCCCAAGAGGCTAACTGGGCTGTGGTAGGAGGTAAACCAGCCCTTGGTGGGCTGGCCGAAGCCTCATCTAAGGTCCCATGCGGCTTGAGTCGATTGGGAAAGAAAAAACATAAGGTGGAAAGAATTTCCATGTGGGAAGGAGGAGTCCTAATCCTACTAGGATTGGAGGAGGATTCCCCCACTCCTCCTTGCGCCAAGGAAAAGGTCTAGCCCCTTGGGCGCCAAGCCTCCTCTCTCCCTCCTCCTATATATACTAGAGGTCTTGAGGGTTTTGAGACACAGAAAAATGTTGGAAATATGCCCTAGAGGCAATAAATAAAGGGTTTATTATTATATTTCATTGTTCATGATAATCGTTTATTATCCATGCTGTAATTGTATTGATTGGAAACACATTACATGTGTGGGTAAATAGACAACACACTGTCCCTAGTATGCCTCTAGTGAACTAGCTCGTTGATCAAAGATGGTCAAGGTTTCCTAGCCATTGACATGAGATGTCACTTGATAAAGGGATCACATCATTAGGAGAATGATGTGATGGACAAGACCCAAACTAAAAATGAAGCATATGGTCGTGTCAGTTTATTGCTACTGTTTTCTGCATGTCAAGTATGTGTTCCTATGAGCATGAGATCATGCAACTCACAGACATCAGAAGAGTGCCTTGTGTGTATCAAACATCGCAACGTAACTAGGTGACTACAAAGGTGCTCTACAGGTATCTTCGAGGGTGTCTGTTGAGTTGGCATGGATCAAGACTGGGATTTGTTACTCCGTGTGACGAAGAGGTATCTTAGGGCCCACTCGGTAATACAGCATCACAACAAGCCTTGCAAGCAATGTGGCCAAGTGTTGGTCACGGGATCTTGTATTACGGAACGAGTAAAGAGACTTGCCAGTAACGAGGGTGAACTAGGTATGCAGATACCGACGATTGAATCTCGGGCAAGTAACATACCGAAGAACAAAGGGAACATCATACGGGATTGACTGAATCCTTGACAAGGAGGTTCGACCGATAAAGATCTTCGTAGAATGTGTAGGAACCAATGTGGACATCCAGGTCCCGCCATTAGTTATTGGCCGTAGAGGTGTCTCGGTCATGTCTACATAGTTCTCGAACCCGTAGGGTCTCCATACTTAAGGTTTGGTGACGTTTCGGTAGTATAGAGTTATGTATGGTGGTGACTGCAGTTTGTTCGGAGTTCCGGATGAGATCCCGGACGTCACGAGGAGCTCCGGAATGGTCTGGAGGTAAATATTCATATATAGGAAGTCCTGTTCTGGTCGCCGGAAAAGTTCCGGGCTTATCGGTAGTGTACCGGGAGACTTCCGGGAGGGGTATTTCGACCCAAGAAGCTACCTGGGATGTGGGAAAGTGGAAACCATCCCTTTGTTGTCTGGTGGAACATCCACAATAGGCCCATGCGACTGGAAGAAAAAAGGCCCAAGAAAAAAGGTGGAAAAAAGCCTAAAAAGGGTGAATCCTAGTCCTACTAGGATTGGAGGTGGACTCCACCTCCTCCACCTCCTTCGGCCGAACGCCTTGGCTTGGAAAGCCAAGGATGCCTCCTCTCCTCTCTTCCCCTTATATATACTAGACGTTTTAAGGTTTTTGCACTAGATTTTCAGCCACGTGCAGCCCTGCCCTCTCATGCATAGTTTCTCCTCTAGATCGGATTTCTGCAGTGCTTAGGCGAAGCCCTGCCGGAATTGCTCCACCACCACCGCCGGAGCGCCGTCATACTGCTTTCAAACTCTTCTACCTCTCCTCTCTCTCTCTTGCTGGAGCAAGACGGTGGAGATCGTCATCAAGCTGTATGTGTGCTGAACGCGGAGGTGCCGTCCGTTCGGCGCTAGATCAGAAGGATCGTGATCAAGTTCGCGGGACGGATCGTGATCAAGTTCGCGGGACGGATCGTGATTAGATTGCGGGATGGATCGTGATTCGATCGCGGGACACACGGCGATTTGGATCGCAAAGACGTTCGACTACACCAACCGCGTTACTTAACGCTTCCTGCTTAGCGATCCACAAGGGTATGTAGATCCACTCTCCCTCTCGTAGATGCTCATCACCATGGATAGATCTCCGTGCGCGTAGGAATTTTTTTGTTTCCCATGCAACGCTCCCCAATAGTGGCATCATGAGCTAGGTCTTTGTGTAGATGAGATCTCGAGAATAACACAAAAGGTTTGTGGGCGCTGATGCTTAGATTGCTTCCTCCCTTGGTCGGATTTTGGTTCAGCGGTATTGTGAGATGAAGCGGCCCGGACCAACATTACTCACACTTACGAGAGACGGGTTCCCTCAACCGCAACTTGTTGCATAGATGGCTTGCGGGTGATAGTTTCTCTCACTTTAGTTGGATCGGATTCGACAAAGGCGATCCTTGAGAAGGTTGAAAAGCAACTAGTTTATCACCGTTGTGGTTTTTGCGTAGATGAGAATTGTTCTTGCTAGATACCCGTAGTAGCCATGTAAAACATGCAACAACAATTAGAGGACGTCTAACTTGTTTTTGCAGGGTATGTTGTGATATGATATGGCCAATTACATGATGTGATATATGTGATGTATGATATGATCATGTGATGTATAGATCATCACGACTTGCATGTCGATGAGTATGGCAACCGGCAGGAGCCATAGGGTTGTCTTTAATTATTGTATGACGTGCGTGTCAATCATTAAGCGCTATGTAATGCTTTACTTTATCGCTACGGTAGCAATAGTAGTAGAAGCATGTTGGGAGCGACAACCCCGATGGCGACACGTTGAAGGAGATCAAGATGATGGAGATCATGGTGTCGTGCCGATGACGATGGAGATCATGCTGGTGCTTTCATGATGGAGATCAAAAGCACAAGATCATGGCCATATCATGTCATTATGATTTGCATGTGATGTTAATCCTTTTATGCACCTTATTTTGCTTAGGACGAAGGTAGCATTATAAGGTGATCCCTCACTTAATTTCAAGATAAATTGTGTTCTCCCCGAGTGTGCACCGTTGCGAAAGTGCGTCATGTCGAGACACCACGTGATGATCAGGTGTGATAGACTCTACGTTCACATACAACGGGTGCAAGCCAGTTTTGCACGTGCAGAACACTCGGGTTAAACTTGACGAGCGTAGCATGTAGAAACATGGCCTTAGAACACAAGAGACCGAAAGGTCGAACATGAGTCGTATAGTAGATATGATCAACATAATGATGTTCACCATTGAAGCCACCTTAACTCACGTTATGATCGGACTTGAGTTGGCGAATTTCGATCATGTGACACTTAGATGACCTAAGGGATGTAAATTTGAGTGGGAGCTTTAGTAATTTGATTAACTAAACTCATTATCTTGAAGAATAGTCTAAGTAACCTTTGCATATTTATGTTGTAGATCAATGGCTCGCGCAGTAGCACCCCTGAATTTTAATGTGTTCCCAGAGAAAGCTAAGTTGAAAGATGATGGAAGTAAATTTGTGGACTAGGCCCGTAATCTGAGGATTATCCTCACAGCTTCCCAGAAACAATATGTCCTTGAAGCACCGCTTGGTAACCAACCAGAAGACATGAGCTCCGAAGACGTTAAGAACACTTGGGAGGCTCGTGCTAGAGACTACTCAATAGTTCAATGTGCAATATTGTACGCCTTCGAACCGGGACTTCAAAGACGTTTTGAACATGATGGAGCATATGAGATGTTCCATGAGTTGAAGTTTATCTTTTAGAAGAATGCCTGGATCGAGAGGTATGAGACCTCCGATAAATTCTATGCTTGCAAGATGGAGGAGAACATGTCTAGCTGCTCAGAATGTCTGGGTATTCAAATCGTCTAGCGGAATTGGGAATTACCTTTCTGCCAGAGGTAATCACTAACAGAGTTCTTCAATCACTGCCACCTAGTTACAAGAGCTTTGTAATGAACTATAACATGCATGGGATGAACAAGTCAGTCGCTGAGCTGCTTGCGATGCTGAAAGTCGCTGAGTCCGAAATCCAGAAAGAACATCAAGTGTTGATGGCTAATAAAACCACTAGATTCAAGAAAAACGGCAAGGGCAAAGGCAAGAGGTGTAAAACCAAGAAGGATGGAAAGCAGTTGCTACTCCTACAAAGAAGCCTAAGCATGGACCTAAGCCAAAAACTGAGTGCTTTCATTGCAAAGGAACTGGTCACTGGAAGCAGAACTGCCCCAAGTACCTGGCTGACAAGAAGATGGCCAACAACAAACAAGGTATATATGATATACATGTTATTGATGTGTACCTGACTAGCTCTCGTAGTAGTGCCTGGGTATTTTACCAGTTCGGTTGTTCACATTTGAAACTCAAAGTAGGAACTACGGAATAAACGAAGGCTGACGAAGGACGAAGGATAAAGTGACGATGCGCGTGGGAAATGGTTCCAAGGTTGATGTGATCGCCA
This sequence comes from Hordeum marinum, assembly GCA_022496015.1. Lineage (NCBI taxonomy): Eukaryota > Viridiplantae > Streptophyta > Magnoliopsida > Poales > Poaceae > Hordeum > Hordeum marinum. The sequence continues at coordinate 454,302,773 of CM039672.1, read as the reverse complement.
TCGGCACACTCTCTCTTCGATTACCATCGGGATTAGTGATGAACCTGAATAATTGTTATTTAGTGCCTACATTAAGCATGAACATTATATCTAGATCTTGTTTATTGTGAGACGGTTACTCATTTAAATCAGAGAATAAAGATTGTTCTATTTATATGAGTAATATATTTTATGGTCATGCACCCAATGTTAGGGGTTTATTCATATTGAATCTTGATAGTGATGACACACATGTTCATAGCATCGATGCCAAAAGATGTAGAGTTGATAATGATAGTACCACTTTCTTGTGGCACTGCCCTTTAGGTCATATTGGTGTAAAATGCATGAGGAAGCACCATGCTGATGGACTTTTGGAGTCACTTGATTTTGAATCACTTGACACATGTGAACCATGCCTCATGGGCAAGATGACTAGAACGTCGTTCTCTGGAACAGTGGAACGGGCAATTGACTTAGTGGAAATCATACATACCGATGTGTGCGGTCCAATGAATGTTGCAGCGCCCGGTGGATATCGTTATTTTCTCACCTTCACTGATGACTTAAGTAGATATGGGTATATCTAATTAATGAAACACAAGTCTGAAAAATTTGAAGAGTTCAAGCAATTTCAGAGTGAAGTTGAGAATCATCATAACAAGAATATTAAGTTCTTGCGATCTGATCGAGGAGGTGAATATCTGAGTTATGAGTTTGGCAGTCACTTAAGACACTCTGGAATTGTTTCACAGTTGACACCACCCGGAACACCACAGCGTAATGGTGTGTCCGAACGTCGTAATCGAACCTTATTAGATATGGTGTGTTCTATGATGTCTCTTGCTGATTTGCCACTATCGTTTTGGGGTTATACATTAGAGACAACTTCATATACTTTAAATAGGGCAACATCGAAATCCGTTGAGACGACGCCATATGAACTATGGTTTGGCAAAAGGCCAAAGTCGTCGTTTCTTAAAGTTTGGGGATGTGATGCTTATGTCAAAAAACTTCAGCCTGAAAAGCTTTAACCCAAAGTGGAGAAATGCGTCTTCATAGGATACCCGAAAGAGACAGTCGGGTATACCTTCTATCTCAGATCCGAAGGCAAAGTGTTTGTTGCTAAGAACGGAACATTTCTTGAGAAAGAGTTTCTCTCGAAAGAATTGAGTGGGAGGAAGATAGAACTTGATGAGGTTATTGAACCTTTGTTTCAGCCATAGAGTAACCCAGCACAGAAAGATGTTTCTATGGAGCCTTCGTCGGTTAAAGAGGAAGTTAATGATGATGATCATGAAGCTTCAGATCAAGTTACTATCAAACCTCGTAGGTCCACAAGGACGCGTACTATTCCTGAGTGGTACGGCAACCATGTCTTAGAGGTCATGTTGTTGGACAATGATGAACCTATGAAATATGGAGAAGCGATGATGGGCCCGGATTTCGAAAAATGGTTAGAGGCCATGATATCCGAAAAACAATCCATGTATGAAAACCAAGTATATACATTGTTACACTTGCTTGTTGGACAGTAGGCTGTCGAGTACAAATGGACCTTTAAGATGAAGATAGGCGCTGATGGTAACTGCCACCATTTATAAAGCTCGGCTTATCGCAAAGAAGTTTCCGCCAAGTTCGAGGAGTTGACTACGATGAGAATTTCTCACCCGTAGCGATGCTAAAGTCTATTGGAATTATGTTAGCAATTTCTGCATTTTTCAATTATGAAATCTGGCAGATGCATGTCAAAACATCGTTTCCTTAATAGTCTCCTTGAGGAAAGGTTGTAGGTGATAGAACCAGAAGGTTTTGTCAGTCCTAAGGATACAAAAAGGTGTGCAAGCTCCAGTGATCCTTCTATGGATTGGAGCAAGCATCTCTGAGTTGGAATATATGCTTTGATGAGGTGATCAAAGTTTTTGAGTCTATACAAAGTTTATGAGAAACTTGTATTTACAATAAAGTCAGTGGGAGCACTATAGATTTTTTGATAACCATATGTGGATGACATATTGTTGATCGGAAATGATGTAGAATTTCTGGAAAGCATAAAGGGTTGTTTGAAAATAGTTTTTCAATGGAAGACCTGGATAAACCTACTTAATTGTTGGGCATCGAGATCTATAGAGATAGATCAAGACGGGTGATGAGACTTTCAATGAGTTCATACCTTGACAAGATTTTGAAACAGTTCAAAATGGATCAGTCAAAGAAAGAGTTCTTTGCTGATTTGTAAGGTGTGAAGTTGAGTGAGACTCAAAGCTCGACCACGGCAGAAGAAAGAGAACAGACGAAGGTCATCCCATGTGCCTTATCCATAGGCTATGCATAGTATGCAATGCTGTGTACCGCACCTGTGTGTGCCTTGCCATGAGTTTGTCAAGGGGTACAAAAGTGATCCAAGAGTGGATCACTGGACAGTGGTCAAAATTATCCTTTGTAACTAGAGGACGAAGGAGATGTTTCTCGATTATGGAGGTGATAAAGAGTCCGTCGTAAAGAGTTACGTCAATGCAAGCTTTAACACCAATCCAAAAGACTCTTAATAGCAATCTGGATATGTATAGAGAAGCAGCCATTTGGAATAGTTCCAAGTGTAGTGTGGTAGTAGTGTTTACAGTATGACATAGAGATGTCCAAAGCACACACGGATCTGAATGTCGTTGAACCATTCACTAAAGGACATCTCTCACATGCAAAGAATGATCGAGCCCCAGAACTCATTGGGTGTTAGATTCATAACAATATGAATCACATGGTGATGTGAACTAGATTATTGACTCTAGTGCAAGTGGGAGTCTGTTGGAAATATGCCCTAGAGGCAATAATAAATTAGTTATTATCATATTTCCTTGTTCATGATAATTCTTTATTATCCATGCTAGAATTGTATTGATCCGAAACTCATATACATGTGTGGATACATAGACAACACCATGTCCCTAGTATGCCTCCAGTAGACTAGCTCATTAACTAGAGATAGGCAAGGTTTCCTGGCCATGGACATGTGATGTCATTGGATAACGGGATCACATCACTGGGACAATGATGGGATGGACAAGACCCAAACTATAAACGTAGCATATGATCATGTAAGTTTATTGCTACTGTTTTCTGCATGTCAAGTATATGTTCCTATGACCATGGGATCATGCAAATCATGGACATCGGAGGAGTGCTCTGTGTGTATCAACCGTCGCAACGTAACTGGGTGACTATAAAGGTGCTCTACACGTATCTCCAAGGGTGTCTGCTGGGTTGGCATGGATCAACACTGGGATTTGTTACTCCGTGTGACGGAGAGGTATCTCAGGGCTCACTCGGTAATACAACATCACAATAAGCCTTGCAAGAAATGTGACTAAGTGTTAGACACGGGATCTTGTATTACAGAACGAGTAAAGAGACTTGCCGGTAAGGAGACTGAACTAGGTATGGAGATACCGATGATCGAATCTCGGGCAAGTAACATACCAAAGAACAAAGGGAACATCATACGGGTTTAACTGAATCCTTGACATAGAGGTTCGACAGATAAAGATATCTATAGAATATGTAGGAATCAATATGGGCATCCAGGTCCCGCTATTGGTTATTGACCGTAGAGGTGTACGTATCATGTCTACATAGTCCTCGAACCCGCAGGGTCTACACAATTAAGGTTCAGTGACATTTCGGTAGTATAGAGTGATGTATGGTGGTGACTGAAGGTTGTTCGGAGTCCTGGATGACATCCCGGACGACACAAGGAGATCCGGAATGGTCCGGAGGTAAATATTGATATATAGGAAGTCATGTTTTGGTCACCGGAAAAGTTTTGGGCTTATCGGTAGTGTACTCGGAGTGCCTGGAGGGTACCGGGGACCATCGGGAGGGGTGTCTCGCCCCAAGAAGATACATGGGCTGTGGGAGGATGTAAAGCAGCCCCTGGTGTGCTCGCTGATGCCTCCTCTCAGGGCCCACGCAGCTGGAGTGGATTGGGAAAGAAAAAACATAAGGTGGAAAGAGTTTCCAAGTAGGAAGGAGGAGTCCTAATCCTACTAGGATTGGAGGACTCCTCCTCTCCTCCTTGAGCAAAGGACAAGGGCTGGCCACTTGGGCTCCTAGATTCCTCTCTCCCTGCTCCTATATATACTAGAGATTTTGAGGGTTTTGAGACAGAAAAATAGCCCCGTGCTACCTCTCCTCTACATCGCAGTTTCTCCTCTAGATTGGTTTTCAGCGGTGCTTAGGAGAAGCTCTACTGGAATAGCTCCACCACCATCACCGCAACGTCGTTGCGCTGCCTGAGAACTCATCTATCTGTTCTCTCCGTCTCTCTGCATCAAGAAGGCGGATATCTTCATCAAGCTGTTCGTGTGTTGAACGTGGAGGTGCCTTCTGTTCGGCGCTAGATCGGAAGGACCGTGATCAAGATCGCGAGACGATTCGTGATTGGATCGCAGAACGGATCGTGATGATATCATAGGACGGATCATGATGGGATCACGGGATGCTCAGCAATTTGGATCGCGAAGACGTTCGACTACATCAATCACGTTTCTTAACGCTTCCCGCTGAGCGATTTACAAGGGTATGTAGATCCACTCCCCCTCTTGTAGATGCTCATCACAATGGATAGATCTTGCGTGTGCATAGGAAATTTTTTGTTTCCCATTCAATGTTTCCCAACAGTAGCCACCCTAGCGATGAAGTCCTGACAGGGAGCTGCTAGATACAAACACAGGAGAATCAAGACCAATGGAAAGACCTTGTCGGGATGGCCTTGAAAACCCCAGCAAGGCAAAGCCCCGACAAGACCTGGCAAGGTGAAGCCATGGCAAGGCCCTGCCAGCACACAGGCCAGGTGTTGCCCCGCCTGGGCATGTGTCGCAACGCCGGCGATGGAGGGGCTAAGCGGTGCCGATGGGACGGCCTCCTATCCCATCACATAGACAGTCAGAGATGCCTGACGGTCCATTAAATGTGCGTGTCCTACTCCGTCAGTGTTAGGTACAATAGCACTGTATCTTTGTACACCCCGTGTATGCACTATACGCCACTGTTGGGATCCCCTTCCAGAGTATAAAAGGCGGCCTAGGGCGATATAGTAGAGGACTTTTGCCTTTACGACTTTTGGACCTTCTAGATCACAGGCGTAGCAGCTGTTCATAGCGCTCCTGTAGCTGGAACCCTAAAAGCACCCACAATACAACCATGCAGGAGTAGGGTTTTTTTGCATCTTTGCAGCCCGAGCCTTGGTGAAATTCCCGAACATTGTTCATTAGATCTACTCTCTGCGCGTGCCTTCTCCCCTCCGAAACGTAAAGGGGTCCCTGCGATCCCATAGGTGTTCATTTTCCATGACATCTTTGGCACGCCGGATAGGGGGAAGAAGGTTGCATGGACCTGATCTTGTGATCAGCGCACCAGTTCCTTCATAATCATCATCGCCATGGCCCCCAAGAGGAAGGGCCTTACGATGGTTGGTTCATCCATGTTTGCTGCCCCTGTAGCTACACAGCCAAGCGGCAGTGTGGACGTGGGTCGAGGAGGCGGAGGTTCAGAACATCCGCGATACTTCGATGGTTAAGGCCTTGCAAGTGGCGACGCCCGCCGCTGAGATGCTCATGGCGGAGGCATGAACCACCGCGCCGCTGGATCTCAGGACGAAGTTGTACTCCCTGCGGGTGGTACGGTGAACTCCGGGGATGGAAGGGTACCCTCCAAGATGCCCACGCCGGTGCCTACGCCCGGATCTTCACAAGCTACATGCAAGGAGCCGCGCCGCAGTGGCCACGGTTCTGAACACCCCCACGAAAAAACTCCTGCGAATCACTCTGGGGTGCACGGGACCGGCACGCTCGCTAGCGTCCTAGTGGGAGTGGCATGCCATCGCTGGACCACGATGGAGCTCCTTCTAACACCGTTAGGGGTCAGAGCACTTCGCGTTCTTCACGCCGCTCGCTACCGACCATGTCGGATGAAGCAATGGTGTGGGCGGAGCTACACCCGAACTTCCCTCCTGCCGTGGAGAAGCTCGGCGAATGGAGAGCCACCATTCAGAGCATCCTCAGCCTCGCTGACAAGTTTTGGTCCATCGAGCCTGCTCACGCTAGTGGTGAGATGGCCGGAGGCAGTGCGACCACGGTTCACTCTACTCCACAGCAACAACGTCGGTCACCAACTAGACAAAATGATGCTTACAACGGTTACTCGACGCCTTCGTACGACCCACAAACTCATCGGGACCAGCGTCAAGTTCTTCGGGAACGAAGCAAGGAAGACACTCGAACTGCAATTGAGCGGTAACGGGAAGCGCGCCATCAATCTAATAAGTGCTCGGGGCCCACTATAGACAAGACCGCGCCAGGGTATCCTGCCAGCCTACCTTACGAGATGGGTTTTCCAGAGTTTACCTGTGAGCCGCCGCAAGTCCTGTGGCCTAATTCCCGCATGTTCAAGCCAGAGGTCCCAGAGAAGTACAATGGCAAGACTCACCCGTCAGAGTTCTTGAGCACCTACACCATCGTAGTGTAGGCTATCGTGGCTCGTGACGAAAAGATAGTTGGCAACTACTTCCCGTTGGTGCTTAAGCCTAACGTTAGGTCGTGGTTGATGTACTTGCTGAAGGGTCCATCGCCTCCTGGGTAGACCTGTGCCACGAATTTGTTGGTGCCTTCATTGGAGGTCATCGAGCTCCTAGCCAAGAAAGCGATTTGCGCATCGTCCCTCAAAAAGATGGCGAGACTTTGCGCAAGTACATCCAAAGGTTCAGCCGCATGCAGCATAACATACCAGACATTCATCCTACCACTGTTATCAGCGCGTTCCATCAGAACATGCGCAACAGTAGGATGCGGGAATAGTTGGCGATGAACAAGGCCAGGGATGTTGCCGAGCTTTATTCTCCGACAGATAAGTGTACTCCCGCTGAAGAAGGGAGGAGGCTCCCCGGCGAGGACGCTAGTGCAGGGGTCGACTCTGAGGATAAAGACACCGCCACCCGGCAATGAAGGGCCGGCGGCGTAACAATAAGTGCAAGGGCAAGGTCGTGCTTTCCATCGAGGGATACGACAACCCCGGTACTGCCAAGAAGGGCAAGGTTGATGACTCTATCAAGGATGTTGCCGGGTGTGCCTCCTGCCAGGAGATGGCGGTTGCTGACCAGCCGGAAGGCTCCGTCAAGGAGTATTGCAAGATCCATCGCACCAAGGGCCAAGATCTCTAGGACTACCAACAAGTCGAGGAACTTGCCGAGAAGCAAAAATCCGAGTACGAGAGGCAAGACAAGGAGAATGGTCGGGATGGTGCGGAGGGGTCCGTCAAGAAGCGTGTGGGCCGAGGAGATCGCCGTGGCAAGCCCAAGCAACAAAAATATCAGCCTGCTCGCGGCCGCGACAAGCAAGAGGTTGACGATGATGACATCGCAAAGGACGACGAGTCCAGCGAGCATGAGTTCCAGAAGGCTGCAAAGATGATTTGCATTGAGGAAGGTGCCTCATCGCATTCCTCTCACCGCCAACTCAAATAGTGGGCTCGCGAGGATAACGCAGCGCAGCCCTCTATCGGTGCCCAGAAACATCTGTCAACCACTCCAATCATTTTCGACGCCGAGGATCACCCTAATTGCACAAGTGTGGTCAGGTGCCTGTCATTCTTGGTTTCGCCAACGATTGGCAACCTTAAGGTGAAGAAGATGCTAGTCGACAGTGGGGCCAGCCTGAACCTGATATCGCCTGATGTCATCGAGAGGCTGCAAATTACTGTTAAAGATCTTGAGCCTACACGCGCTTTTCATGGGGTCAATTCAGGAAAGACTCAGCCAAAGGGAAAGATCACACTACCGGTGACGTTTGGTAGGGATATAAATTTCAGGACACAGAAGATCGTTTTTGATGTCGCCAAGATCTCATTGCCATACAACAGTATCCTTGGTCACTCGACGCTGGCCAAGTTCATGGAGTCCACCAACTTCGCTTACAATGTGTTGAAGATGCCCGGGCCAATGGGCGTCATCACGATCAACTCCGAGAAGAAAGGTGCACTTACCTGTGCCAACCAAGTCTACCGGGAGGCAGTTGCAGCACCTCCCGTGAAGGCATACTCCTGCTGCTAAAGCTCCCGGGGGGGAAGAAGACCAGCAAGGCCTCTGACACACATTCCGGAAAGTGCGCCTCCTCGAAGTGTTGCGTTCCCGTTGAAGATGTGCCAAAGAGCTCCACCGGAAAGTGCAAGAAGTCCAGGGCAGCTCCACCAGAGACTAAGAAGGTGCCTGCCAAGGAGGATGACACGGGAGCAACTTTCACCAGAAGTTTCACCATTGACGACAAATAGGAAAGCACGCTCGACGCCTTCCTGTGGGCCAATGTCGATGTGTTTGCATGGCAACCAAGTGATATCCCGGTGTTCCTAGGAAGGTGATTGAGCACCACCTTGCCGTCTGTCCACATGCGCAGCCCATCAAGCAGAAGGTCCGGAAACATTCTTTGGAGCGGCAATAGTTCATTGCCGAAGAGATCAAGAAGTTAGAAGCGGCTGGTCTGATCAGAGGAGTACTTCATCCAACGTGGTTTGCCAATCTAGTTGTAGTGCGCAAGGCGAATGGGAAGTGGAGGTTGTGCATTGACTTCACAAACATTAACAAAGCCTGCCCCAAAGATCCTTTCCCTTGCCGCGCGTCAACCAGATTGAGGACTCCACCGCCGGCTGTGACTTGTTGTCTTTCCTTGACACCTATTCAGGCTATCATCAGATTTTCATGGCCAATGAAGATGAGGAGAAGGCCGCATTTATCACCCCATGTGGTACGTATTGCTTTTTGCATATGCATTTCGGGTTGAAAAGTGCTGGTTCTAGATTTCCAAGAACAGTCCAAATTGGTTTTGAACCCCAGCTACATAGAAATACGAAGGCTTATATGGATGACATAGTGGTCAAAACGAAGGACAAGGCTACGCTCATATCAGATTTAGAGGAAACATTGGCAAATCTGCGCAAGATCAACTTGAAGCTCAACCCTGAGAAGTGTGTTTTGGTGTCCCATCCGGCAAGCTTCTTGGGTTCTTTGTATCTCAAGGTCGAATTGGAGCAAATACCGACAAGATCAAAGCAATTGAGAAAATTGAAGCACCAAGACATGTACGACAGTTGAGTAAATTGATGCCCCAAGACATGTAAAGGTCCATCTCAAAATCTGTTGAGTGCGCCCAACCCTTTTTCAAAATCTTGAAGAAGACATGTCCAGTGAAATGGACTCCGAAAGCATAGGTAACGCTGCAGAAGTACCTCTCCTCTCTGCCAGTCCTAGTCACACCAAAACCACAAGAGTCTTTGCTGCTATATCTAGCGGCAACAAATCTAGTGGCGAGTGCTGCACTAGTGGCTGAAAGAGAAGTTGATGAAGAAGCACCGGCAGCGGCAAGACCGCCTAGCGACAAGCCGAGATATTCCCTGGCAGGGTCTGGTGCCGACAAGGATGGATATGCGCAGTTGAATGAGATAGTTTAGAAGAAGAAGGTGGTGCAGCGCCTAGTCTATTTTGTCAGTTCCCTTTTGCAGGGGGCTAGGTCAAGATATTCTAGCATGCAGAAGTTCCCTTATGGCCAGGAGGAAGCTGCAGCATTACTTCCAAGCACATGAGATCACCATCGTTACTCGCTTCCCGTTGTAGCGGATTTTGCGGAACTCATAAGCTAGCGGCAGGATTGTGGAGTGGGCTTTGGAACTGTCAAGCTTTGGTCTCAAGTTTGAAAGCACTTCGACCATCCAGAGCAGGGACTTGGCGGAGTTCATTACAGAATGGACCCCAACACCATATGAAGAAGTTCCAGAGTCAACTCCCCCCGGCAAGGAAACAAATGACGAGTGGATCAAGTATTTTGATGGGGCTTTCTCACTGCAAGGCGCCGGTGTTGGAGTGGTGCTTGTCACACCCAATGGAGAGCACCTCAAATATGTGATACAGATGCACTTTCCCCGGGAGAGATCACCGAACAATACTGCTGAGTACGAAGGATTGCTTGCTGGTCACGGGATCGTGGCAGACCTTGGGATCAAGAAACTCATTGTCAGGGGTGATTCTCAGCTTGTCGTCAGGCAAGTGAACAAGGATTATCAGAGTCCATTGATGGAAGCCTATGTCGATGAAGTGAGGAAGTTGGAAGAACATTTTGACGGTCTGCAAATGGAACACATTCCGCGTGCTTAGAACAGCGTTGCTGATGGCCTGTCAAAGTGTGCTGCCCTTAAGTTGCCTGTGGAACCAGGAACTTTCGTGCTCCGACTGAATCAACCGTCCGTGACACCATCGACTAGACAAGAGAAAAGAAGAAAGTTGAGCTCCGGCAAGTACTTCCCGGCAGAGCTCCCAAGAGCCGTCGGCAAGGAAGTTGCTAGGGACAACGTCAGGCTTGCCGGTGAGCGTCGTGCTCCAGCAGAGCCTCAGGCTCTTGCCTTGGAAGCACACGCTCCCGTCGGGCTTACCGGGGGGCAGCACACTCCGGTGGGGCCTCGGGCCCTTGCCATTGACAAAACTGCTTCCCCAGCAAAGGATATGCCTTTAGTCCTTGTTGTCGAGCCACAGGCTCCAGCATGGGCACAACACATCGTCCATTTATTTCAGACAGGAGAACTCCCCGAGGAACAAGAGGATGCAGATAAAGTAGCCCATTGGTAAAATATGTACCAGTTCGTGGACAAAGTCCTATACAGAAAGAGGCCGAACTATGTGAAACTCAAGTGCATCTCTCAGGAGGATGGACTGGTGCTGTTGGCGGAGATACATGGAGGCATATGTGGCTCCCACATAGGATCCAGAGCACTTGCCAGTAAGTCATTCCAGCAAGGTTTCTTTTGGCCTACCGCCCTCCTGGATCCAACTACGCTAGTAACCAAGTGTGAAGCATGCCAGTTTCATTCGAAGAAAATGCATGAACCATCTCAAGCCCTTCAAACAATACCTCTCTCCTGGCCATTTTCGTTCTGGGTGCTCGACATCTTGGGCCCCTTCCCTCGTGCTACCGGGGGCTTTGAGTACTTGTATGTTGCAATCGACTAGTTCACAAAGTGGCCAGAAGTGGAAGCAATGAGAAAGTTAACAACACAGTCAGCCATCAAGTTCTTCAAAGGACTCGTATGCCACTTTGATGTTCCTAACAGGATCATCACTGACAACAACACACAGTTCACGAACCGCACCTTCATGCAGTATGTCTAAGACCTTGGCGGCATGATCTGTTTTGCCTTTGTTTCCCACTGAAGGAGCAACCGCCAAGCAGAAAGGGCTAATGCTTAAGTGCTACGGGGCCTCAAGACAAGAACTTTTGACAAGTTGCACAAGTGCGCAAGGCACTGGGTTGATGAGTTGCCGGTGGTTCTTTGGTCAATCAGAATGACACCAAATTGAGCTACTGGCAAGACACCCTTCTCCCTCGTATACGGGGCGGAAGCAGTTCTCCCCATAGAACTCATATATGGGTCACCTCGAGTGCTCGCTTATGATGAGGTTGAGCAAGAGCAGTTGAGGCAAGATGATGTGATGCTCCTTGAGCAAGACCATTTTCAAGATGCTATGAGAGTTGCACGCTACCACCAAGCTTTGCATCGCTATCATAGATGCAAAGTTAATGCCCGAAGTCTTGAGGAAGGCGACCTTGTTCTTCAGCACATTGAGTCCTTCAAGAATTCCAATAAGTTGACGCTGAAGTGGGAAGGCCGTTATCAGGTAGTGCGAGTTAGCAAGCCTGGTGCAGTCCACCCGGAGACCGAAGATGGCATCCAAGTGAGCAACTCCTGGAATATTGAACATGTTCGTTAGTTCTACGCATGAGGCACGGTTGTCGGGTCTCCCGGCAACCACCTTTTGTACAAGTCTTGCTGCTGAAGCATGTAATACTTGGTACGAAGCCAGGCACAAACCCTGTGTGTAGTTGAATAAAGATAAGTGTTCTACAAATCTAGTTGATTATCATGTTTACGTGTGTGCATGTTTTTCTGAGATATTGCATTGCATTTACTCTCGGCAAGAGCTAACAGACTGCCAATGTTCCATGTCCCTATTTTCTCTTCTTTCTTTTTCTCAACAAACGGAAGGTTACCTCGCATGAAACTTTGCTGGGGGGGATGGTGGTATGGATACCGACATGCGACATTCAAAGAAAACATTTTGCCGGAAGGAGTACCGCAAAGAAAAGATAAGTTGCAAAACCCCAAGTGAATTCTTGCTGTGTAGTTATTTTCCTTGCACGATTTCGATTCTTGTATGGAAAAACTGCATGCGAGGGAACCTTGTTCCGATTGGTTGCTCCCTTATTCTTTTCCAAGTCTTCTCAGCAGTATAGGGGGCTGCACTTCAAACACCAAGGTCTCTTGCCGGCAGCAGCCTCGCTAGCAGGCTACTAAAGTCCCGCACCTAGTGCTTGTGACAGGGGTGTGCACACCGGCAAGTCTCCAATCAAGCGTAGGGTGAATGAATACATAAAGAAATCATACAAGGAGGATAGCATAACATTTGCCCAAATCTTAACAAGTTATATTACATTAATCTCGCAACAATTCTACCATAAGATAAACTATTCTTGGCATGGATGACGGCAAGAAGTAAGGCAGCTAATCCCAGCAATCGCCTTCAACCCGCTTGACTTGGCTTACCCTATCGACGATGGGCACGACAAGCTCCTCGAAATCTTTGATGTTTATGTCCCTTGCCAAGTGGTCAAAGACGTTGGAGAGGTTGATGACGGGGTTCCTGTACGCCACCTTGATGAGCACCTTGCGGAGGATGGCAAGGCAGAGCTTGCGTGATTCACTGTTCAGATGGGATGTTCGGTCGGAGTGAAGCTGCTCTAGTGCTTCGAGCGTGCGGTCGAAGAACATGGTCACATTGGCACTCATAGACACTCTGTCATCAGAAGAGTACCTGAAACCTTCTAGGCCCATGGTGGACACTTGAGCAGCAAGCTTTTCCATGACATCGACGAGCTTCTCAGTGTAGACTTGTTCTCCATGCACATAGTCATTGTGGGCGGCAACGACACTGTTGACCAGCCCCTTCTCATCTTACGGATCCTTGACCAAGGCCTTCTTGCGGTCCCTGATGGTCTCAGGAGTATCGGCCAACGTGGCTAGCTTCGTCCTCAGATCATCAATGGGTTCGCTGGCCGAATAGAGCTGTTTGATCTTGTCGGATATGGTGACATGCATCACCATCAGGCTGTCAAGGGCTTTGTCTCTCTTAGTATCGAGTGACGAGATCTTCTCGCCATGACGCTCAAGACCTGCCTCTAGCTCCTTCACCCTGTCCTCCAGCAAGCTCTTGGCGGCCCCTGTGGCCTCGGCAGCATCGACGGCCTTCTTCAGCTTACCGACATGATCGACAGCCAGGTTGTCAAGTGCTTCCTTGTGTTTCTGCTCCAGCTCATGGGTCCGCCGCGCGACAATCCCATCGATCTCCACTTCCTTGCCCCGAAGCTTGTCGGCGAACGCCTTCTCGCGAGCGACAAGGTCTTCCTCATAGGTGCCAAGCCTGATATGGCGCTCTGACAAGCGAGCGTCCTCTGAAGCAGCCCATTGCATGGCCTCCTCCTGTGCCTGCATAGCATAGGATTGCTAATGAAGAGTTGGCTATAGCCTTGCCTTAGTTGCTCTTGACCAGACATCAGCTCCTAGGAAGGTTGGGCGAACCAGGCCTATGTTTCTACGACATGCTTTTGGAAGTTGGCCTCAGTTGCTCTCAAAACTGCTGCCCTGGAGTCCAGTTTCTCCTTTTGGGTGCGGTGAAGCGCTTGGAGCTTTCCGAAGGTGTCGCCCATGGTTTGGAGGAGTTGCTCTTCTTGGGATTTGCTGCTGCTGGCACTTGGTTCATCAACAATCTCGAGCCCGACAGCAGTAAAGATCCCCTCTTAAAAAAATCCCCTTCAGATGGCACCCAGTGCTTGCCATGCCGGGGATGCTGACGAACAAATTATCGCCAACCCTGAGGTACTTGCTTGACGAAGCAGCCTCGGATGTGGGTGGTTGGTCCTCGACAGCCGCCTCCCAGGGAGCTGAAGACTCCATGGTCAGCGTAGCGCCTGGGACTCCTGCGGTAGGAATGCCGTCAATACAGTCACAGGCCTCATCACCGGCCTTCTTGACCTCTTCCTACACAGCCTTGGAGGCCTCAGCACTAGCGGCATCGGTGGCAGCAATCCTGGCGGCTTCAGCGGCCTCGGCAGCGAAACTCTTGATGGCCTCCTCAGTAGCAATCCTATCGGCCTCAGCGGCAGAATCCCTGGCGGTCTCCTCGATGATGGTATCAACATCCATGCCCTCCATCGAATGAATATCTGAAGGGCAAGAAAACAAACCAAATGAAGCTGAGGTGGAAGTTCAAGAAGACAAAAAGTGGAAAATAACAAAGAATACCTGCACCGACGAAGGTTCCGGCGAAGGCCTACCGGTGCCCGTGCTTGTGGGCTCTCCCTCGTCTCGATAAAGCGCTCTTGAGGAAGTCCTCGCCGGGGATCCATCTCTAGGTGGCGTAGATGATGGAGGTGGCATATCAGGGACATCCTCTGATGGTTCTCTTTGTCGCCGCCCTCCTCGTGCACGTCCGGTGATGTCAGCAGTAAAGATGCACACCCAGGCACTTGCTAACAGCAAGTGAGTAATGGGCTCAAGTTGGGGGCTGCGCCGGGGACCGAGATCGAGGACTGCGCCGCGAGCTGGCCTCCAGGTTGACGGTGATTGTAGCTAGCAAACCTAAGGTGCTTGCCTGCAACTCCTTACCCATTCAGGTATCCACTCACTTTGCCACCCTTTGCGCAAGTGTTTCCACATCCCTGTGGAGACAAGCCAAGGCAAAGCAAATGAGTTAAGTAAAACCAGAAATTCAAAAGACAAAAGATGCGGAAAGGTCCGTATTACTCCTCATATTCTTCTCTCGAGCTAAGGGCAGAGAGGTCGAAGGCTACTTCTGGCATAGTGCCCACAAGGGGAGGTGGAGGAGTACTCCTGGGTCGTTTGACCGCAGGGGGTAGAGGTTGTTAATGAGCTTCTTACCACCGCGTGGCCTTGCCGATCGCCCCCTTGCTGGAGAATGCATTGCTCAAAGGAGCTTGGCGAAACGGAAGCCCAGAGGCAGCGCTTTGAAGGACACGCCTCTTCCTTGTCACAAGAGACGGGTCCTCCTCGAGCAGTTCCTCCTCGGCTATGTCTACAACAGGATGGCCTCGGGCAGATGTGTCGCCTTGTTCCTCGGCGGTCCCGCCCTGCCCGGCAAGATTTTCATCCAAAATTGTTCCCCTCCATTGGTTTCCTCTTCCAAGAAGCTGGCGATGCCGGCCTCCGCTGCAAGATCCGCTTCCTCCTCCCTACTGGCTATGTATGCCATTTCTTCCTTAGTGGTGTCACGGATGAGGCCCTCTTCCTTGCGGTTGGCCATCTCCACCAAGTTATCAAAGAATTCTTGTGCCTGCTCTACAGATGGCTAAATCCAAGACACGTCAAGGTTGTGGGCATCAAACACCGGCTTCATGGTGACGATTCTACCTAAAGCAGAGTTGTTGCACGATTGTACCACGACACTCCTGAACAGTTTCTGGCAGAGAGCTCCGTTATGCATAACAGTCAGATTGTGGTCTAGCCCAGGGCACAGCCTCTTGATGTTCGCCCCATTCCGGAATTGCCAAGCTAGCCTCCCATTATTCTGCAGGGGAGCAATGAACTGGCGAAGGAAATCGACGCCTATCATCCCAACGGTGAGGCCGGCGTTTTTAAGGCGATGAATCCAGGTGGTCGCAACTGTGAGCTTTCCATCCTTAGGGTCAAGGCCACTACACTCATCGCCATGCACAATCCTGGTTTGTCGAGGCAAGCAGAAAGGCTGGAAGTTCTCCTCCTGAATCCAGCACCATTTTCCTCACCACTCATCCCACCTCTCGCATTAGGCCCCGTGTGGGTAGACCTCCTTGGTTCCTTGCCGTGGAATCAAAGCGACGACACTAGAAAAGGCTCGGCCTTGTTGGATACGGGGATTAAAGTAATGGCGGAAAAGGGCGGTGCTAGGAACTACTCCGGCAAAGTTTTCGCAAAGATGAGCAAAAACTGACATACACGTCACGACATTCGGTGTAAAATCCAAGAGTTGGATGCCATACGTGAACATGAAGTCGTTGAAGAAATCGGAGAAAGGGGGCAGAGCCTGCAGGAAAAATAATTGGCAAAGAAATGATATTTATCTGGGCCTCATCGGAAGGCCCTGGGCTCACGCGGGTGGCGGGATGCGCTGTCGTCTCCCTTGCCCACATACACCGGTATCACTCCCTCGGAGCGCTCGCGTCAAGCCCGAGCGGAAAGACGATGTCCTCCTTCCACATCCTCACTAGCTTGTTCTCCGAGGCGGTCTCCGCATCCTTGCCCTTTCTATATTTAGGTGGCATGTTGGTTATGGAGGTAGGGGCTAAGGGCGGAGAGGGCGTGGAGGCGTGGATGAATGGGAGGAGCTCTATTTCGGGCATGAGGAGGAAGACGGTGGCGTTCTCAGTTTGGAAAAGACAAGAGGTAAATAAGCACTGCCTCTACGATTTCTATTTTATGGGAAAGCGGGCGGGGCTGCCTCTTTACTAAAATAATATAGAAACGCTTCACGGGCGCGCTGCTGTAATGGCCACGTCGTGCATGTAGTCCATGTCCCGCATTCAATGGGCATCGTGGGGAGGCGCAGTTTCTTCTTCCATAGTTTCATACAAAATATTAGTCTCTTCTTGGGCAGAGGACAATTTATCCATAAATCGATAAATATGGTCATTATATTCATAATTAGTATAAAATTAACGAAGCATAACCAAATTTTCAGATCGGTAAGAAGCATCATCATTATCATCACACTTTTTAAACCCAGCTTCAATTTCATCAGCACCCATAAAAGCAACAAACTCTTCTATTTGTTCCACATCATAGTAATTATATATACCATTAGCATAATAAGCCAAGGTTTCATTAGCATTAAATTTACAAGAAAAGGGAAGGTGATTAGCTTTCATCCTAGAGCAACAAGTAATATCATAACTCAAGCATAGATCCCAAGCATACCATTTCAGCATATGAATTTGATCCCATAATAGTTTCCCTTTTTTAGTCAAGTGATAATCCCTAAAGTATTCATGTTGATCCAATGCGTCTCCCATTATAAAATTGAATGGGGTTTTCTCAGGATTATTAAAGAAGTGCATAATATTTTCCACATAACGAGCATCGAGGGTTTTAGGAGGTTCCCCATGTCCATGAGTAGCAAGTACACCTATTTTTTTGGTATTTCATATTCCATATCCATAACTAAAGATAGAGAACAACTTAGAACAACAAATAAATCTACTTAGTGATATAGCAAACAAGCACACACGAGAATATTCACGCCAAGCTATCTCTCCCCGGCAACGGTGCTAGAAGAAGGTCTTGATAACCCACAAGTATAGGGGATAAGTAAGAGTGTCGAACCCAACGAGGAGATAAATGTAGGACAAATATTCCCTCAAGTTCTATCGACCACCGATACAACTCTACGCACACTTTACATTCGCTTTACCTAGAACCAGTATGAAACTAGAAGTACTCTGTAGGTGTGATAGGATAGGTTTGCATGATAATAAAGAACACGTAAATAAAAACTAGGGGATGTTTAGATAAAGAAACAATTATGTTAGTTTAACGAGTGTGGAAAAGTGGTGGTAGGAGTTGCGGAATTGTCACTAAGCAATTGACTATGTTACTAGACCGATAGCAAGTTTTATGTGGGAGAGGCCACTGCTAGCATGTCATCCCTTACTTGGAATTCTATACACTTATGATTGGAACTATTAGCAAGCATCCGCTACTATTAACATTCATTAAGGTAAAACCCAACCATAGGAATAAGATATATTGGTCCCCCTTCAATCCCGTATGCATCAATTTCTATGCTAGGCTGAAGCTTCTATCACCCTTGCCCTCCAATACATAGTCCTATCAACATACAACTAACCCTATGGTGTGATCCCCACGCGCGCTCATATGATGGGCACCAAAGGACAGCAACATAACCAGAAGCAATTTAAACCAATCATAGCAATTCATCAATCACCAATAGGACAACGAAAATCTACTCAGACATCATAAGATGGCAACACATCATTGGATAATAATATGAAGCATAAACACCATGTTCAAGTCGAGGGTACAGCGGGTTGCGGGAGAGTGCACCGCTGAATATAGATGGGGGAAGGTGATGGAGGTGTTGGTGAAGATGACGGAGGTGTTGGTGTAGATCGTCGTCACACGATGATGTCCCAGGCGGCATTCCGGTGCCACCGGGAGAGAGGGGGAGAGAGCCCCCCTTCTTCTACTTCTTCCTTGACCTCCTCCCTAGATTGGGGAAGGGTTTCCCCTCTGGTCCATGGTCTCCATTGTGACGGAGAGGCGAGAGCTCCTCCGATATTGGATCTCTCTCTCTGTGTCCTTCTGTTTCTGCGCTCCCAGATTCTTGCCTTTCACTATTTCTTAAATTCCCGGAGAGCCATAACTCCGATCGGGCTCAAATTATGAGGGGATTTTCCGTACAAAAATATCTTTCCTACGAAGAAAGAAGGGCTCCAACCGCCTTAAGGGTTGGTCGCGAGCCTGCCAGGCGGGGCTGGGGGTGTAGGGCGTGCCTCCTGGGCTCATGACCCCCTCGGGCATCGTTTTGCGTTGATTCTTCTTCCCAAAAATCATAAATATTCCAAAAAAACCATAGGTTTTTTATTGCGTTTGGACTTTGTTTGGTATGGATATTCTACGAAACAAAAAAACATGCAACAAACAGGAACTGACATAAGGCACTAGATCAATATGTTAGTCCCAAAAATAGTATAAAAAGTTGCCAAAAGTATATGAAAGTTGTAGAATATTGGCATGAAACAATAAAAAATTATAGATACGACGGAGACGTAACACGTATCAGCATCCCAAACTTTAATTCCTGCTCGTCCCCGACTAGGTAA
The DNA here is from genome assembly GCA_022496015.1 of Hordeum marinum. Taxonomy (NCBI): domain Eukaryota; kingdom Viridiplantae; phylum Streptophyta; class Magnoliopsida; order Poales; family Poaceae; genus Hordeum; species Hordeum marinum. The sequence continues at coordinate 454,283,814 of CM039672.1, read as the reverse complement.
ATGATAAAAACAGATTTTTTTGATGTGCAATGCTTCCTAACATATTTATCCATGTAATATTCTTTATCGTGGCATGATTGTTCAGATGCATAAGACTCAAAACGAAAGCTTAATGTTGACATAAAAATAGTAATATTTCAAGCAAACTAACAAAGAAATTGTGTCTCTTCAAAATAACATGGGAAAAGAAAGTTATCCCTACAAAATCATATAGTCTGGCTATGCTCCATCTTCCCCACAAAAAGGATTTATATCACGCACAACCCTGATGACAAATCAAGCAATTGTCTCATTCCTTTTATGTTCTCAAACCTTTTCAACTCTCACACAATACATGAGCATGATCCATGGATATAATACAATAGATGGAATAGAAAATGGTGGAGGTTGTGAGGAAAAGGAGAAGATAGTCTCACATCAACTATGCGTATCAACGGGCTATCGAGATGCCCATTAATAGATATCAATGTGAGTTAGTAGGGATTGTTATGCAACGGATGCACTAGAGCTATAAGTGTATGGAAGCGCAAAAATAAACTAAGTGGGTGTGCATCAAACCTGCTTACTCATGAAGACCTAGGTCATTTTGAGGAAGCCCATCATTGGTGAATATACAAGCCAAGATATATAATGAAAAAATCCCACTAGTATGTGAAAGTGATAAAATAGGAGACTCACTATCATGAAGATCATGGTGCTACTTTGAAGCACAACTATGGAAAAAAGATAGTAGCATTGTCCCTGCTCTCTTTTCTCTCATTATATATATATATTATGCGGGCAACTTTGGCCTACTTTTATTATTTGGGCATCATTGGCCTCTTTTGTTTTTCATAAAGTCTGGAGTCTCATCCCAACTTGTGATGGAATCATAGCTTCCATCATCGTTTCCTCACATGGGACAATGTTATAATAATGATGATCATCACACTTTTCTTTACATACAACTCAAGAATTAAAACTCGATACCTAGAACAAAATATGACTCTATCTGAATGCCTTCGGCAGTCTATCGGGATGTGCAATGATCTAGCATAGAAAATGATATAAAAAATTGACAAGCCATGAAAACATTGTGAAAGCTATCTTACGATAACACAAAGCAATATAAAATGATGGTGTGTGTCATAATAAACAAAATGGTGGAAGTTTCATGTCAATATATCTTGGAATGGCTATGGAAATGTCATAATAGGTAGGTATGGTGGCTGTGTTGAGGAAGGGTATATGGTGTGTTTAATGCATCGGCGAAAGTTGCACAGTACTAGAGAGGCTAGCAAAGGTGGAAGGATGAGAGTGCGTATAATCCATGGACTCATAATATGTCATAAAGAACTCACATACTTATTGCAAAAGTCTATTAGTTATAGAAAAAGGTATTAGACGCATACTCCTAGGGGAGAGGTTGGTAGGAGTTTAGCATCGTGCGCTCCCGACCCTCGCACAAAGGATGACAACTAATAAAAAATCATGCTCCGACTTTGTTACATAACGGTTGACCATACGTGCATGCTACAGGAATCACAAACCTTTAACACAAGAATTTTTACCAATATACAATTACTCACTAGCATGACTCTAATATCACCATCTTTATATCTCAAAACTTTATGCAAGGAATCAAACTTCTCATAGTATTATATGCACTTTATATGAAAGTTTTTATTATATCCCTCTTAGATGCCCATTATATTAGGACTAAATTCATAACCTAAACTAATTACCATGTTATTTAAAGACTCTCAAAATAATATAAGTGAGGTTAGAGAGTTCAATTATTTATGTAAAATAAAACACCACCATGCTCTAAAAAGATATAAGTGAAGCACTACAACAAAATTGCCTAGCTCAAAAGATATAAGTGAAGCACATATAGTATACTAATAAATCCACGATTAATGCGTGTGTCTCTCAAAAGATGTGTGCAGCAAGTATGATTGTGGCAAACTCAAAAGCAAAGACTCATATCATACAAGATGCTCCAAGCAAAACACATATCATGTGGTGAATAAAAATATAGCCTCAAGTAAATTTACCGATGGATTGAAGATGAAAGAGGGGATGCCTTTTAGGGTGTCGGTGTCAAAACCGGCGGATCTCGGGTAGGAGGTCCCGAGCTGTGAGCCCAGAATCAATGGTAAGAGGGGACGAAGGAGACGAAGTTTACCCAGGTTCAGGCCCTCCTATGGAGCTAAAACCCTACGTCCTGCTTGATTACATTGATGGTATGAATGATACATAATTGATCTACCCCAATATTGAATAGCTAAAATCCTAGACGAGTTTCTCTGCCCTACATTCTGAAACCGTCCGACTTATATAGACGCCAGGGGTTACTAGGGTTTACACATGGTCGGTTGCACATCGAAGGAAAAAAAACATGCCTATCTAGTGTCGAAAACTTGGAGTACACGCCACGACTCCATGAAGTTTCCACCCCGGCGACGGGGGCTTTGATCATCCAATGCTCAGCCAGCGCCCATATAGTCCAGCCCATAAGAAACAGGCCGGCCATCTGAGGACCTCTTAAACAAGGACTCCCTTAGTAGCCCCCGGACTACCCTCCAACGCCGAGGTATATCCGGACAACCTTGCGCGTCGAAGTCTGCGGCTTGTGAGGCAAGTCCCTCTATCCCTTCTTGTTTGGCAACCATCCTGTCATCGGCGAAATCCCAAGAGTCACAAACTTCCAGGGTCCATTGTAGTAACTGCCAGCACTTCTCGATCTTCGCACACCGAGGGGAGACGAGCGGTTCAGCAACTTTTTACAAGACTGGCCCTCCCACAAAGGAGGCACCACCCATTTAAACAAACTGAATCGTGGTCTAGGCCACATCCTCTTCTTCCTGTCCATCGGAAAAAACCTTCAGTGAGAGATCACAACAATAACATGGCAAGCGCCCCCAGCTCTTCTTCGCAATCTTATAGCTCCTGTCCCGGGGATTGGACAAGTTGCTCTGTATCCCTCCTTCAACTACGCAACCTCGAGACCCAAGTGTATCATCCTTCCTCGGATCTAGCAGTTACCCACGCCAGTTTGAATTCATTCAATGGAAAAGCCTTCGCGAAAACTTCCCCTATCCTCAAAAGGGGGAGCGTGTATGTTTTGTGCCCTTCCTATTGCGGGGTGTCGGGTTCCCCATTCATCCATTCCTGAGGGGATTATTGGAGTTCTATGGGATCCAGCTCCATCATGTCACCCCAGGGTCCATCCTGCATATCTCGGGCTTCGTCGCCCTTTGCGAGATGTTCCTGGGCTGCGAGGCACACTTTGAATTGTGGACCAAGTACTATACCTCGTCCCTCTCACACGGGACAAGACAATTTTAGAGGTCGGAGGAGCCGAAATATGCCAGATAGAGGGGACGGGGTATCTAGTGGGAACACCGAAGGAGTCTGAAGAAATGTCTTTGGAATGGTTCTACATCGAGGACGTTCCCCCATTCGATCCAGCTCGGAGGGGTTTGCCCGAATACTCTAATGCCCCCTTGAAAAAAGATATAAGTGGCGACCGAAAAGCTCATCCCAATAGGACGACAGCAAAGTGCAATGCTTGACTGCACACGTGAGGCTCCTAGCTCATCATAAGTTAACCATGATAGATGTGATGGCCTCCGCCATCACCCGATGTGTCCAGCCCCTTCAGCAAATAATACACCCTTTATAGTGTTACAATGGGACAAGCGACTCCACTCTCTCTCGACGGCTGGGCCCCGCCAATCAAGAAGCATTAGCAGCCGCACTTGCCAACCTATACAAAGGGGAGAAAGAAGCCTTTGTTCGTATACCGACCAAGGAGGGCTACTCAAGTCACAATCCCATCGAACAGGGGAGCCTTTCAACTCTGTGACCCAACTTCCGATTGTACATTTTATCCCTTTCTGATTGAAGCCTTTAATCTATGTATATAGGAATGGAGGAGCTTTGTCAAGACAGTTAACTTTCCGGCCCCCCAACCCGAGAACTATTCTCCTGACGATGATCTAGGTTTCATGACGACCCAAATTTATCAGTTGAGTTCAAAGACGGGGTCTTCTACCAAGAGAGACTTGACTGCTCCAAGGTCTCGATCAGAGCCGATTACCCCGGATCATTCCCTTCCCTTACTATAGGCAAGAAGAAGAAAAATCAGTACTGCAAAAGGCAAGTATCCTCCAATGACCCAAATGCGCCGGCTCCTGCTCCGAAGCGTCGTCGGTCCGCGCAACATACATCGGCTACGGCGACAATGCTTGCACCGGAAAGCAACAGGTATCCATCAAATAAGCCAGTCATGGGGACAGGCCCGACCACTCGCTCATCTCAAAGGTACTTTCTTCGACTGCTTAATTTATCATTACAGTCGATAGGACCTCACATGAGATATCATGTTGAAAGACTTAGGCAACAATTTCAGCCATCTCATGCCAAGGATGTTGGCAGGGTGTCCGCAATGCTCACGACTCCAGATCCTCGACTCATGATGAACCCGATGCGGAGGTCCCTATGGTCAATAAGGCCCCTGAAGACTCCGAGGATGTGGTATCAGTTAGTAAATCCGAGGCAAAGAGCGCGATGGGTCACGGGCGGCGACGAGAAGCCCTGCTCCACCTAGCGTTCTCCGATCAAGAGATCAATGCCCTACACTCAGCTGACGCATACATCGGAGCTGCCCGAGTTGCGTTCAGGGAGGCCATGAAACTGATATCGTCTAGCTTGCTGGTGAGTGGTCGGTTATAAGAATCCGAACACACCTATAAGGCAGTAGCCCTCGAGACTTGAATGGGTCGGAACGACCGAATATAAGGGTCTGTGTAATGCTTTATTGATGATGCAAGCCTCTAGGGAGCAGAATGAGTAACTGTCCAAGGAATTGATGGCAACCGAACACAGGTGGAGACCGTGAAAGCCGAACTTGAGAACTTGAAGAATTTTACCCGAGAGGCACATGGTGAGTATATCTGTTCTTTGGATCTTAGTATATAATCCCATGTTGAAGCAAGGGTACTTTGTAGCAGCTGAATCTATTGGGAAATTGCAAAAGGATTTAGATGCAGCGTGAGAATCTCAGATGTATGCTGTGTCCTAGCATGAGTCCGGCTGTCATTCATTGCGACCAAACCTTGAGGAGAAGAACTGCCTCCAGGCAACAAAGAAACAACAGGCCGAAGAAATTGAGAGCTTAAAGACTCAATTGGCCAAGGGCCAAGAAGAGAACCAGAAGTTGTAGAGGGGCATGTTCGGTAAGTGTGATTCTAACACCAGACGATACTTCTAATACATGAAGTATAATGGACATGCCTTGACTCATGTATAGATATCCTATCTGGGCGGCCCGAAGAAGAGATCGGATCCTACCCGGGAAGCTATCTGAAGGAAGTGCCGCCCTTCATGAACGAGCACGGAAGGCCATGAAGAGCACGATAAAACCGCTATGGCCTGTCGAGCAACCTCTAGAGGAGATGAGCAAACCGGTTCATCGATTCAAGGGAGCCCGAAGTCGGTTCAAGCTATGGAAGACATCGGCCTGTCGAGAGGGAGCAAGAGAGGTGTGGGCGATGATCAAGACTCATTATACCGGCCTTAACCCTGAGCATATGGCTCGGGCTGGGCTGGTAGGGTCGGATGGGCAAGAAGTGCCGCTTCATCTAACGTATGACCAAGTGATGTCCGCCGCCCGTTTCTTGCAAGAAAATTGATCCTTGGACACCTTAATAGACAATCTCGACCAGCAGCCAGATATATGATTATATGTAACTATGTACTGATAATCAAGAAATTGATCCATCTGTGTCATAAACTTTGTCTTAACCAGCCATCGACTTCGACCTCCCGTGCTAAGAGCTTGGGAGAGTTACTTATAAAATATCACTCGAGAAGTGTGAATTATGTTTGAGGAATGAGGCAATCCGGCCATTTGGTGCGAACGGACAAAAAGCACATAGGGAGATATGTTATATTACGGCTTAGCGCCAGAAACATCTTCCGAAGAAAATAGTACCTCTGTCGATACCTTTCTTCAGGGTGCTACGTAAATCATAGATAATAATATCATATACTTGTAGTACGCAACTAATTGTTCTTTTTCGGAAAAATAAGCATGAGGAATGGCGATGATAACCATATTTTTTGTTGTTTTCGTCATAGCCAACCAATTTTCTGCTAAAGATAACTAGCTTTTGGCTTCACCCATATGAGGTACGTATCCGGATAAGCCGGAAGTAACAATCGCAGAGGTGCTCCCTTTATTCTCTAGCCGAACAATCGGGAACATAGAGAGTAAACACAGGAGCAAGGCAACTCAGCTTGGCAACAATCTTAGTTCGAATTGATGCATAGAATGTCTTAAAAATCGACAAGGGAAACATGCATACAAAATAAACGTGGATAGATGCTTAGAGTATAAAGGCATTGGCTTCGAGAAGAAGCCCTGAGGGTTTGTGTTTGGATTGAGCAGTTAAGGATGCATGTCGAAAATCTTAATACAAGATCGGTTGAACTGAACATAGACTTGGGAACAAAATGGTAAAATTCAAAGCTGCCAAAAATCAAGGTGGGAGGGAAAGTAAATAAATAAATAAAAAGGAGGTAAAAGGGTAAAGGGTATGATGACACCGGTTTATTCGTAGAAGCACCAAAGACATGCTCCGTTCCATGGGTTTTGTTCAAGGCGGTTATCCGACGGGTTTCGAAGACAGTAAGCCCCACCCGTGAGTACTTAGTGGATTATGAAGGGTCCCTCACATTTGGGGTTGAGTTTATGCTTCTACTTCTCCGGGAGCCGTAAGACGACTTCCCACACATTATACGCTTTCACCCTGACCTACCTGCTCTGGTAACGTCAGGCCTGCTATTGATAAAAGACAGAGTGAGCACGAGCTATGTCGTGCTCTCCTTCTAAGGTGTCCAGGTCATCCTGCCAATCTAACTCAGCCTCCTTTTCCTCGTACATGCGCACCCTTGGTGCGTCGTTAATAATGTCACAGGGGACGACTGCTTCTACCCCATAGACCATGAACAACGGTGTGTATCCCGTTGATCTGGGTGGTGCGTAGGCCCTATAGAATGGACTCAAGCTCCTCTACCTAATGATAGTGGGACTCATGAATAGATCGGACCAAACTTGGTTTAATGCCACTCATGATGAGGCCGTTTGCTCATTCGACTTGTCCATTGGTCTGCGGGTGATACACCGATGCGTAATGGAGCTTGATGCGCATTTTTTCACACCAGTCTTTGACCTCTTGGGTGTGAAGTTGGATCCGTTGTCCATTATTATACTATGCGGGATGCCACAACGGTGTATCCCGCTAGATATAATGTCGATTACTGGTCCGGACTTGGCTGATTTGAAAAGTTTTTCCTCTATCCATTTCGTGAATTTGTCAACCATGACCAGCAGGTATTTATTCTTCTTGGTCCCCCCTTTAAGTGCTCTGACCATTTCCAGCCCCCATACCTCAAAGGGCCAGGTAATCGAAATAGTCTGAAGAGCTGTTGGGGTCAAGTGACTTTTATTTGCAAAAATTTGACACCCCACATAGTGTTTGACAAGTGACTAGGCGTCCGCTCGAGCAGTGGGCCAGAAGAAACCAGCCCGAAAGGCTTTGCTAACTAAGGGTCTTGCTACAGCGTGATGGCCGCCCATCCCTGCGTGGACTTCGGCTAAGAGCTACCATCCTTCTTCCTTAGATATGCACCATTGTATTATTTCCGTGGTGCTTTTCTTGTATAACTCACCCTCGTGAACTTTATAGGCTTTAGATCGCGAATTATGCATCGCACCTCCGTCTGATCGTCTAGGACTTCTTTCCAAAGATGATAGGCGAGGAAGGGCTCGGTCCTTGGCGTGATTATTGCCCTTACCTCATGAGCCGAAGGCGTTTCGTCCATTACGGAGCCACTAATGATTTGGTCGTCTGGTTCGTTTGCAGGGGGAACAACCTCTTCCGCGCTGGTGAGACCGGCGCCCTTATTATCGTCCTCCCAAACCACTGATGGCTTAAAGAGCTGTTCTAGGAAAGTATTTTTTGGGACAGGGTCGCGTTTGGCCCCCATGTGGGCTAGTATGTCGGTGTCTTGGTTGATGTCTCTAGCGACATGGTAGAATTCTCGCCCCTCGAACCGTGCGGATATCTTGAGGACAGTGTTTCTGTATGCCGCCATCATCAGGTTTTTCGCATCGAATTCGCCGTTGATTTGGTCAATGGCCAGGTTGGAGTCTCCCCGCACCTCTAGACATTGTATGCCCATTGATGCTACCATCCGAAGATAGTGGAGGAGTGCTTCGTATTTAGCTGCACTGTTGGAATCGGCATACATGATCTGCAAAACGTATCATACATTGTCGCCCATGGGGGATGTGAGAATAATTGCAGCCCGCAGTCCGACCAAAGTTTTGGATCCATCGAAGTACATCATCCAATGGGAGTATGTACTATATTCCCTCGGGATCTCGGCCTCTGTTCATTCCGAGAGGAGATCTGCCAGCACCTGAGATTTAATAGCTCGTCGTGGCTTGTAGGCAATTTCACAAGGAAGGAGCTGAATGGCCCATTTGGCTATGTAGCCAGTGGCGTCCCTGTTGTTGATTATATCGTTCAGGGGTACTTCGGGTGCCATCGTCACCGAACACTCTTGAAAGTAGTGTTTTAGTTTCTGTGATGCCATAAATACTTTATAGTCTATCTTCCAGGTTTGCGGGTATCTCGACACTCACTGCGTTAGTACTTCTGACACGTAATAGACATGCTTCTAAATCCGGAATTTATGTCCCTCCTCCTCTCGTTCAACGATGAGAACTGCACTAACGACTTGGTTCGTGGCCGATATGTATAATAACATGGGTTCACAAGTGCCTGGTGATGACAGAATGGTATTACTTGCGAGCGGTGTTTTAATTGCTTCTAACGCAACTGCTGCTTCATCGGTCCATTTGAAATTGTTGGTCCATTTCAACAATCTATAGACCTGTAAAGTCGTTTCATCGAGGTGGGAGATAAAGCGTCCTAACGCCGCCACACAACCAACCAACCTCTAGACATGATCTAGCTCTGTGGGAACTACAAGTTCTGATAGGGCGCGGATCTTAGCTGGATTAGCTTCTATTCCTCTATGGGAAACGATGAGTCTGAGCAGTTTACCAACGGGATCTCCGAATACACATTTTTCCGGATTGAGTCGTATATCGTACTCACGTAAGCTGGCAAAGGTTTGCCTTAGGTCGTCAATTAGCTGGCTGATGTGTTTGGTTTTGATTACCACATCGTCCATGTAAGCTTCGACTATTTTACCAACTTGTTTTGTGAGACAAGTCTGGATCATTTGCTGGTACATAGCCCAAGTGTTTTTTAGCCCAAAAGGCATCGTGTTGAAATAGAATGGCCTTTAAGGGGTGATGAATGTGGTGGCCGCTTGGTCAGATTCCTTCATTTTAATCTGATGGTATCCGTAATAAGCATCGTGGCAACACAACGAGTCGTGTCTGGCTGTGGTGTCAATGATCCAGTCTATATGTGGTAAGGGGAAATGGTCCTTAGGGCAGGCCTTGTTGAGGTGTTTAAAGTCGACGCACAACCGCTCAGATTTTTCTTTCTTTGGTACCATCACCACGTTTGCCAACCATTTGGGGTGCTACATCTCGTGAATGAATCCAACCTCTAGCAGTTTGGCTAATTCTTCACCCATTGCTTGTCGTTTGGGCTCGGAAAAGCGGCGCAGAGTGTCCTTAACAGGCTTAAAGCCTGCGATGATGTTCAAACTATATTCGGCCAGCCGGCGTCGGATTCCGGGCATATCAAAAGGATGCCAGGCGAAGATGTCCCAATTTTCTTGTAAGAATGCTCGCAGCGCTTTGTCCACTATGGGGTCCATCTGAGCACCGATGGACACTCTCTTATTGAGGTCTCTTGGTTGTACCTGGTATTTAACGATTTCATCTGCAGGTTTAAAGGACGTGGGTTGGGTCTTTTGCTAAGGATCACATCGTCTTTGTCTACTATTGACCGAAGTGCAGTCAGTTCTTTTGAAGTGAAGGTCTCAGCTAGTGCCTCGAGGACGAGCACTGTTGTTTTGTTTTCGTCTCGAAGGGCTATATTCGGATCACTAGCAATTGTGATTACCCCGTTTGGTCCTGGCATCATGAGCTTCATACACCCATAATGTGGTATAGCGTGGTATTTTGTGAAGGCGTCATGTCCTAGCAGGGTGTGGTAGCCACTTGGGAAGGGCACAATATGGAAGAGAAGTTCTTTAGATCGGTAGTTTTTGGGCATGCCAAACACTACGTCCAGGGCGATAAACGTCTCTTTCCCAGGAATGATCCCCCGAAATGTCGTGTTGCTATGCTCAATGCAAGATAAGGTTTAAACCACTATTGCCATCCATTAGCACTTTGTGCAACCTGAAGCCATCGGCAATGGGGTTTACGACCAGTGCGGCTGGTGTATGACCGGGACGAATGGCTGGTTGGTTAGTATCTCTAAAAGTGATGGGTATGTCTACCCATGCACTTGTTGCTCCCACACGGTAGACCTATTCGAGTTCTCTAAGAGCTCTTTTCCTCCTGTTCCTTGAGGGGAACGTTTTCTATATCGTCAGGACTTCGGCATTGTATTCTGTTGGCGACGTGGAGCGCCTATTCGGCGGTAGTGCCTCAAGAATGGCTTCACCGCTTTTTGCGACCTGCCTGACAACCCAGCAAGCTCTAAGGTTGTGAGTCAGGCTTGTTTTCAACAATACAGAATGTAGAGGGCATGGTTTATCCAATAGCCCATCAAGGACGGTTCTGACCCCTTTAAGGGGCGTATTTCTCTTTTCGGCGCATTCGAGTTTGGCTGGCCGCTCCGGAGGTATCCTATTTTTCCAATCTCGTCTAGGGTAGATGGTACAATTGCACAATATGTTTGTACCAATTCCGATAGCTCGGTGGAGTCACGAATATGCCGACGAGCCAGGGCGTTGAGAATCCCTTCGTCATGGCAATTGTGATTGAAGGTTGCCATTATCTCCTGGTCACTAAGACCTCATACTTTGTTTCTAGCGAGGAGGAGTCTAGCCCAAAAATGATGAACCGACTCTCCTGTTAATTCTTTAACATCCCGTAAGTCCGAAGATTTGGACTCTGCTGCGATGGTTGAGTGATAGGCTTGGGTGATGGGTGGGAACTTTTTTGATTCCATGCCACGATCCAGTAGGAGTAACACGTTGGAGCAACAAGGAACCTGCACAAACACAACCAAGGTATCGCAAACTTGCACCCAACGCGATAAAGGGGTTGTCAATCCCTTCACGATTACTTGCAAGCTGAGATTTGATAGTGATAATTTGTAAATATAAATAAGTAAATAAAATTGCAGCAACGTATTTTTGGTGTTTTTATGTTTATATCTGAATATATAATATGTAAAATAGACCTGGGGGCCATAGTGCTCACTAGAGGCTTCTCTCATGATAGCAAGTATTATTGTGGGTGAACAAATTACCGTTGAGCAAATTACTGTTGATCAATAGCGCAAAGTCATGAAGATATATAAGGCAATGATCATACATATAGGCATCACGTCCGAGACAAGTAGAGTGATACTTTTTGCATCTACTACTATTACTCCACACATCGACCGGTATCCAGCATGCATCTAGTGTATTAAGTTCATAAGAAACGGCGTAATGCTTTAAGTAAGATGACATGATGTAGAGGGATAGATTCATGCAATATGATATAAACCCCATCTTTTTACCCTTGATGGCACCAACACGATATGTGCCTCGCTACCCCTTCTGTCACTAGGTGAGGACACCGTACGGTATGAACCCAAAACCAAGCGCATCTCCCATTACAAGAATCATAGATCAAGTTGGCCAAACAAAACCTATAACTCGAAGAGACTTACAAGGATATGAAATCATGCATATAAGAATTAAGATTTGACTCAAATAATATTCATAGATAATCTGATCATAAATCCACAATTCATCGGATCTCAACAAACACACCGCAAAAAAAGATTACATCGGGTAGATCACCATCAAGATCATGGAGAACTTTGTATTGAAGATAAAAGAGAGAGAGGATACCATCTAGCTACTAGCTATGGACCCGTAGGTCTGATGTGAACTACTCACGCATCATCGGATAGGCAAGGGAGGCAATGGTGTTGATGAGGACGGCCTCCGGCGTTGAATTCCCCTCCGGCAGGATGCCGGAATGGTTCCCGATTGGTTTTTGGTGGATCTGGAGGTCTGCGGCAGCAGAACTTGCTATCTTGATCTGTTTCCGAGGGTTTTGGTATTTATAAGACCATGTGGCGGAGGAAACATGCGGAGATGGGCCTTGAGGAGGCCACGAGCCCCCTAGCCGCGGCCTAGGGGGGCGCCTCCCAAGATCATGGCTCCCTCGGCCCACTTCTCTGGTATTTCTTCCTTCAGGTATTTTCGATATTTTTCATAAAACATCACGGTGAAAGTTTTTTTCCATTTGGACTCCGTTTGATATTCCTACCTGAAAAAGATCAAAAACACGGAAAAAAACAGGAACTGGCACTGGGCACTGAGTTAATAAGTTAGTCCCAAAAATCATATAAAATAGCATATTCATGCATATAAAACATCCAAAGTTGATAATATAATAGAATGGAACAATCAAAAATTATAGATATGTTGGTGACGTATCAAGCATCCCCAAGCTTAACTCCTACTCGTCCTCGAGTAGGGAAGTTATAAAGAACGAATTTGTTATGTGGAATGCTACCCAACATATTTGTTTTATGTAATCTCTTTATTGTGGCATGAATGTTTAGATCCATAAGATTCAAACCAATAGTTCAATATTGACATGAAAACAACAATACTTCAAGCATAATAGCAAAGTAATCATGAACTTTTGAAATAACAAGGCCAAAGAAAGTTATCCCTACAAAAATCATATAGTCTAACTAAGAATTTAAATCATGCACAACCTTGGTATTGGCCAAGTAATTGTTTTCACACTCTTACTTTCTAAAACCTTTTTCAACTCTCACACAATATATGAGCGTGAGCCATGGATATAGCACTATAGGTGGAATAGAGTGTGGTGAAGGTTGTGAGGCAAAAAGAGGGAGATTGTCAAATCAACTCGGAGTATCAATAGGCTATGAAGATGCCCATCAATAGATATCAATGTGAATGAGTAGGGATTGCCATGAAACGGATGCACTAGAGCTATAAATGTATGAAAGCTCAAAATGACAACTAGTGGGTGTGCACCCAACTTGCTTGCTCATGAAGACCTAGGGTAATTTTGAGGAAGCCCATCATTGGAATATACAAGTCAAGTTACATAATGAAAATGTGCACTAGAATATGAAAGTCACAAAACAAGAGACTCTCCATCTTGAAGAACATGGTGCTATTTTGAAGCACAAGTGTGGAAAAAGATAGTAGCATTGCCCCTTCTCTCTTTTTCTCTCATTTTTTTTGTTTGGGATCTTTGACCTCTTTTTTTTGGTGGTCATCTTTGGCCTCTTTTATTTCCTCACATGGGAAAATACTCTAATAATGATGATCATCACACTTTTATTTACTTACAACTCGATACTTAGAACAATAATGACTATATATAAAGAAAGTGATGGCACATGTCATGAGACAGAACGGTGAAAGTTGCATGGCAATATATCTCGGAATGGCTATGAAAATGACATAATAGGTAGGTGTGGTGGCTGTTTTGAGGAAGATATAGGGTGGGTTTATGCACCGGCGAAAGTTGCGTGGCACTAGAGAGGCTAGCAATGGTGGAAGGTGAAATTCATCTATACCATGGACTCAAATTAGTCATGAAGAACTCACATACTTATTGCGAAAGTTTTATTAGTAATCAAAACAAAGTGCTAAAAACATACTCCTAGTGGAAGGGTTGGTATGTGTTAACCATCGCGCGATCCCGACCTCTACACAAAGAATGACAATCAATAAATGCATTATCCTCCGACTTCCTAACATAGCAGTCCAAGGGATAAGAAAGCTAGAATGAAGTAATTAATTTTGAAGATGGCAATACATGTAACATGAAACACTATTGTTTTCATGAGATTATGGAATTAAATTTTGGAACGGAAATCCTTGAGATTGTAATAACTTCATAAGTCAATGAAATTTAATGTGTCATGATTTTTTCCATGTTGGTATATATGAGTTTTACTCTATGAACAAAGATCGTCGGCCATTTTCGAGGATATGAGAAAAATATGGTCTATGCAGGCATATGTTCATTTTAGTTTTAAGTGTGGTAGTAATCGGTAAAATCACATGTTCCATCGAATAAGAAAGTTAAATATTGCCAAGGAGTCTGGATCAAATGAAATCAATTAAAAGTAATGTTGTACCATATCAAACTAGGTGGTGACAACATTTGTGAAAATGTACTTTTGAAATTGGAATATTGCGAAAAAGAATGATTGTGATGAAACCATACCCTAGGTTAAACATACCAATGGAAAGGAAAATGAATTCCACAAAGTGGAATCCAGACAATAATAGTTCTATGATTTGTAACCTCAAGGGTATGATGGAGTGAACTGAAGGTAAAATTGGAATATGGAATGATAGTAACCCCAAGGGTGAGATGAAGTTGTTCATGTATTCAAGTGAAACACAACTCACTAACCTCAGGATTGATAAGGATCAAGCCCTACCTTCGTCAAGGAAGAAACTTGGAAGAAGCTGTGACTGATCAGCAAATGTTTTCTTAGGAGTATATGATAACCTGAGAGTTGTGTAGGAACGCTAGATTTTTTTTGCTCATCTTGCAGGATCAATGGAATTATCCGAATTTCGTTCGTTGACAAGAGAAATTTCTGCAATGCTTGTGAGGAAGCCCAAGTGTTAGAATACGAGATTAACTAAACCTTATACAAGGTAATGATTTCAGTGTGACATGGCCTGGCCACCATGACGACTTACTCTTATCATTTTCTTGCTATTCGGATTGGTAAATCTGAGTGACTTACCCATAGTAAAGAGACGACGTTCCATGAAAGCTTTTGTTTAAGCCTTAGAATGGTATGATGAAAACCCCTCGTACAGGGCAGTTGCTGTCCCACGTTGGAATTTTACAGTGAGGAATGAAGCCAAGACTCATTTCACTACAGGCTACCCACTAATTGTAGACCACCATGAGATCGTCGATTAGTTATTTAGAATGATCACCAGACCTGTCAGTTAGGAAGACCCAGTATCGGAGGAAATACATTTTGTTATGAGAACACAAGATTTCGATTTAAACGGAAGAGCACCACCGAAGGAGCTATCATAAAGTATGTGAAGAGACAGAAGCACCCAGAGGACGGTCATGATTTTAAGGGACCAGTAACCCTCATTTTAAGTGTGCTAGACCCCACCTTCTTGGTCAATGGTTTTGCTAGAAGATCCCAACCCTAACCTATTCTTTCTAGCCCTTTCAAATCTCGAGGACGAGATTCATTTTAAGTGTGGTAGGTTTGTAACATCCCAAATTTTGGAATGTTATAATAAATATTACAATGATTGTTTGTTTGCTTGAGTGATTGAATTGAGTGAAATTTGAAACTTTTCAAAACTTTTGAATGAGAGGGAATAAAATGACTTTCCCCTTTGTGTTTGATTTCAAATTAATACTTTTCAAATCAGTGAGAGAAGATGACATGACTTCTTCAATATAAAAAGATTCGGAAAGTGAATTTGAAGACTATTTGAAAATTCCTGAAATGGAGTTCTTTTCATATTTGAATTTCCAATTTGAAGTTTGAAGGAATTCAAACCCCTTGACGAAATTTGAGAGGAGTAATATGACGCTCCACACCAGGGTCATTTTGTGAAGTTTTGAACCATAAAAAACCCAAGGGGTTATTTGAAAATTTATTGCAAAAGAATAAAAATCAAATTAGGCATTTTTCTGAAAAATATTTTTTTGAAGTATTTATTTTGGCCATGGAAAAATGTTCATTTGAATGAATTTAATTTCCTGGCCATTTTGGTATATAAAACTTGAATTTATGGAAGTTTTCTAGTGGCCATAAATGAGCTTTCCTTTCACTAGAATTTAAAAAAGAAAGGAATTAACATTTTCATATAAACCGGCCGGCCCACCTGGCTTAACTCCCTACCGAAACTCCTCCGGATCGGCCACTGACGCCACGCCCCTCTCTCTCTCTCACTAACCGCGTGGCCCCACCGACCGCTCGCGCCATCACCGCGCCCGTCTCCCTCCTCTGTCTCCACCCCTTACCACGCTGGCTATCACCAGATCCACCACGATCTCCCTTCTCCTTCCTTTCAGATGACGCCGAGGCCACCTATAAAAACCAGCCCCTCCTGCACCTCATTCCACCCATTTCCCCCTCGTCCGACCCCCTACCCTCGCCGGAATCGCTCGCTGGAGCAGAGATGCTGCCGCCGCACCTTTGCTCTCGTGCCGCCCCACCCCACTGTCCCCAAGCCACTCTGAGGCCACCGTCGACCTCACCGCTCTCATACACATCGCCTGGTGCCCTCGCCTTCTCTGGAGACCCTCCGGAACACCGTGCCGACGCCACGTCGGAGCTCCACCTCCATCTGAAGCTCTAGGAGTTCATGGACCTCGCCCCTGTCGTCTCCAGCCTCAACCGACGCCACCAACGGACGCCGGAGGTCCGCCGCCATTGACAGGACCTCTCAGACGCCGTCTTCGACCACCGGAGCCACCTCCACATGCACCTCCGAGCCCCTCCCTCGCCGGAGAAGCCCCATCGTCGGCAACCCCCCTGTAAGCACCCCACCCCCTTCTTAGACCGTTAGATCTTGATCCAACGATCCAGATTAGAAGTTTTAATATGCCGAAGCGTTTTCCGTTAGGTATTGGTCGTCCGCCTGAAACCCTCGCTCATGCACACCCTTTAGCCAATCAGATAACGCCACGTCACCCAGTCCGTTAGTTAGAGTTTTCCCTTTTTCTGTTTTCTGTTTAAAAAAAGAATAGTTTTGTTTTTATTTTCTTTATATCTTTTATGTTTTTTATTCTTTTCAATTTATTGTTTTTGCATTGTGTCACATATTTTATGTAATTTCTGCAGATACAAAGTTTGTCCATTTTTGAATAACTTAAAATTGAATTCAAACTAATTTGATTCAAATATTATTTTTTGAATATATTGAGTTTAAAAATTTATTTGGAGTTTATTCTTTTTGCTACTTGTCACTAGTGACCTTAGTTATCAATAGGTAAAACTTCATAATTTTTAGAATAATTTAAGCTAGTATTTCTAACAAAACAGTTTCTGATTTAGTTCTTTTAGATTTATTTCTATTTCTCTTGTTTTAAATTGTTTTAATTTGTTTTAGGTTATATTAGTTAAATTTCTTTTAACTTGTTTTCTGTTAGTTAGCAATATTACGTCAACCAAATTTATTTTTATATTATTTATTATATTTTATAGCATCAAATCAATTCTAGTTTGACAATAACTTGCAAATTGATTTCATTGCTAGTTTAAATTTCCTATTTGAAAATATTTTATAAATTGTTTTATAAGTTTTACTTTTTGTTAACTTAGTCGTTTTAATACTTTGTTTTCTCTTATTTTTAGTATTTTAATGTTTTTATTGTTGTTAAGTTTATTAGGCAAAACCTTATGTTGTTTAGTGTATTATCATAGTTCTTAGTTGTTTTCAAAAGTAATTCCTATTGCTAGTAAAATATTTACTAAAATACTTTTTTATATTTTACTTTGTTTTTGTTTTGTTACTTTTGAAAAATAGTTTATTTGTAGGAAAAACTACACATGGTTGATTTAACTTTTGTCTTAAGTATTTCCTTCATCACAACCTTGTTGTTTTTAGTTTTGTGTTTATTATTGATTATTAGAATTGATTGCTAGTGTGATTGATTATATGAATGGAATGTTTGCTTTCTATAGATTTTTCAGCGGAGAGTGACGAATAGTTCTATCAATTCTTTTCTAAGTGTGATATTTTCCTCTTCATCAACAGTACAGGCAAGTTCACTTTGACCATCTTATTCATACCTATGTTTTATTGCATGTAGTGACATCATTTCAACATACCCCTCTAGTAGTGTTATTGAAATTCTTGTAGTTGACTAGAATGCAGGTGGTAGGAACCCACCACTTGATACTAAATCCCCGGGAACGCTAGTTTGTTTAATGCTATGCTAAAGTAGACAGGGTCTGGAATGAGTGTTCGTGAGTGGTTTAAGAAGGAGGACTCTACGTCAAGACGACAACTTCATGAAAGCATCGTCAAGTCCTACATCTTCAAGACATGAAGACTTCGAGACTCGAGAAACTAGTTTTCAATACACACTACTGGGTGAAGGATGGTTTATTGGGCATCCCTTGAGTGAGCAGTGGATGGCCGGGATGCATCGAGAAGCGCCATGACATCTTGCGGAAAGCTTCACCCAGACTCAAAGAGACGGATGAATACTTCAAGCCCGGAAGCTTACCTGTGTAGCCACAATTCATTATGGGCTCTAGCTTGGTTGATCTTTGTTGTGACTCTTGCTGGGCAGTGCTATGAGATGTAGCCGACGTTAAGAACGGATGGGCACTGACAGAGGTCAAGGAAACACTCTGAAAGACCATATTTCGTTCGTCCTGTTCTGAAACACCCGGCAGTGCGAGGACTTACCAGGAGGGAACGAATCTTGTGGGTAAAGTACACAACACTCTGCAGAGTTAAATCTAATCGATTAGCCGTGTCCCCGGTTACGTACAATTTGAGCTTCTAGACTTGGATCTATCTCTGAAATCTCAACACTGGACTGATAATTAATTGTGGGCAACTTATGATACTTGTGGGCTTTTAGACATTGGTTGGCGGAACCATGTCATGTTAGGTAACTCTATAGTGAAAACTCCTAATATTCCTTGTTGTAGGAAAAATAAATAAAACCAGCTTTTCTACAAAAACTCAGACGCAGAGCCAAAAAAATCCTTATTGCATATAGAATAGTATTTATCTTCTGTTCTACTATGGTGATCTTGCCAGTACATTCAATGTACTCACCTACACGCTGCAACGTCTTATGTTGCAGATAAGCTCTACGACGGGTAAGAGTACGATTCAGGGTTAGGGTCCGCACTCAACTTGCCATTGGTGTTATTGGCACTCCACCCCCGTTCACCATTTCCGCTGAGGTTTTCAGGTATATAGTAGTTTTACATTAAATTACATGTGATTGCACTTTGATATATACATTGATGTACTGTGTGTGCCAGCATACTGATCCAGGGATGGCACAGAACACACAGAGGCTTGACTCGTTTTGAGTCGAGTCGCTACAAGACTTACTAGGCATGAAAGTTTCACTAACACCCTTCGTACACTTCCTTTCTCATTAATTTGTTGTTTTATTCACCATCATCATATGATAGGCGTTCGTTGCGATCCCCTCTGATCAGTCTAATGCATAGTAAAGACCTTTACTAATAGTTTGCAAACAAACATTACTTTGGATATTTCATATCTTTCAGCCTTTGTTTGTATCTGAAAATTAATTCTCAATCCCATGAATATCATATAACTATCCAAACTTTCGAAGTTCGGGTATCATGGAAGCAAACATACCAAACTTTGACCGTAACGGAATTCTAGGTTTTGGATCGAAGGACGAGAGTCACATCATCCATAGAATTAGTGGGAGAATACCGAAAGTATCCGATAGGACAAAGTCCTTCTCGACACTCTTTAGGAGAATCCTCACATTACGTTACCAATCGTAAAGCTTTAACCAGATATTTAACATCTTATTCAATTTTAACAGGGAAGGAGGAAATGTGAACCATTTATCCTACAACTATTATGCAAATCACACTTAGACATTGTTCAAAATTAATTGCACTAAGAATTGAAAGAAGTAATTCTAAAGTGCGCTCCCACTCAAATCAATATCTCTCATAACTAATTATGAGTGATTCAAGATAGGCATTTCAATTCAACGCCATTGATGTGGACATCACTGATGACGAGAATTTTAATCGGTATGCAAACTTGCCAATCACATCTCTATGTGAATCTTGTTCATCTTTCGATGGGTGTGTTCCGAGCTCAGGACTATCCTGCCTGCAAGTCAAAGACAACCAAGTGATCTTGCTATGAGGTCTGACCTCACCCGCCTCATTCCTCTCGATTCGTTCGTACCCATGTGGACATGGCGCACCCCGAAAAGATACGAATTTCAGAAGGTGCTACACTTGGGTGAACAATAACTACTTTGATATTTTAAAGTGAAAGCTCACCCTAATAAAAACGACTACCGAGCAATCAAGAAGGATGCATCATAAGGGATAAACATCTCAGGCAATTCATAATAGCATGATATGGTATAGCCCTTTCTGACGGAGAAGTCTTATTTCTTCTGGTTCGGCATTCCCGTCGGTGTTCACCTTCCCGAAGATTGCCACCAGCTTGTCGATGCACCAGATAATATTGCTATCCCTATCCCTAATAAAGTAATGCATTAGAACAAGGTTGACGTGCAGGTCATTAAAGTGACAATCATATGGCTCCAGCCATTATGCCGAATCATGACACACAGGTCATGATAATCAATTTACATCATATAGTCATCTCATACATAATCAAATTATTAAGAGCACTGCTATACCACATCATATGCACATGCAAACCATCTTGCAAAAACAAGTTAGACGCCTCTAATCCGTTCAGAAAAAACTTGTTTTACGTGGCTTCTAAGGTTTTGAAACAAACCAAATCTACCAACGTCCATCATCAAGTATGATAATTAAAGTTTCTACATTAACTTCGCAGGGTGTATGAAACACGAGATACTAAAATCTCGAGCCCCATACTGAACTTCGTCATATGTTTGACCCCCATGCAGATCATATCTGCATTGCCCTTTCATCTGTGAAATTTCAACTTTCTTTTTAACTACGGTGGAATTCAATGAACTGTTAGCACTTCGTTGATCAATCAGGATTGCGGACTATAAGAACATTGAAACTCCACCATGCTGTTATCAAGATCAAAAGTATGATAATTCCAGGTGTCGGCGTACTAAAGTATGGGCTTTTTAGTACTCCATACTTCTTCACTGACAGTTGTAGGCATACCTATGGCAAGGACTGCCGGGGAGCAACTAAGAGCAAATACAACAATAGTCAAGAAGGCATTCAAGTCAACAGACCAAAGACCGAAGGCTGGGACCCCAGCAAGATCTTGCCAGGATGGCTGCTGAGCCCCGACAAGAGGTGCACCCGACAAGGCCCCGCCATACTGTCTGTCATAGACCAGGTTTCATCCCACCTGAGTACGTGTCGAGACGACAGGGATGGAGACGGCTAAGTGGCGCTGATGGAACAGGCTCCTGTCCCGTCCCGTAGATGGTCAGGACCGCCTGACGAAGCATTAAGTACATTTCTCTTGCACCATGAGTGTTAGGTAAGACAACACTGTAGCCTTATACACCTCGTGTACGCATTGTACGCCAATGTTGGTGACCCCTTCGAGAGTATAAAAGGAGGCCTAGGGCATTACAGCACGTGTGGAATAATAACACTGCAACTCAAGAGACGGAAGGCCGCCATCCAAGACACCCACAGAGGTGCACATGTCGCGACCTTCTCAGGGCGCGTGTGCTGAGCATCGCCGTGGTGTCGCCGGGTCCAGGCGTCCACACGGAAAAGCTCCTGCACATCGGTCACAAGATGCACGGGACCAGCATGCTAGTGGGTGTGGTGTGCAATCGCGAGACCACGACGGAGATCCTTCTATCACGGTTAGGAGTCAGAGCACTTCGCGTTCTTCACGCCGTTTAATGCCGACCATGGCGGAAGAAGCAATGGTGCGAGTACAACTACTCCCGAACTTCCCTCCTGCTGCGGAGAAGCTTGACGAGTAGAAGTCCACCATCCAGAGCCTCCTCAGCCTCGCCAACAAGTTTCGATCCACCGAGTCGGCTCGCACCAGTGGCGAGAAGACCAGAGGCGGTGCGACCATGGCGCACTCTCCTACATAGCAACAACGTCGGTCACCAACTCGATGAACTAACGCTTGCGATGGTTACTCGACGGCGTTGTCTTATCCACAGACTCGCCGCGATCGGTGTCAAGTTCTTCAGGAGCGAGGCAAGGAAGACACTTGGACTACAATCGAGCGGCGGTGGGAAGCGCGTTGTCAGTCCGACAAGCGCGGAGGACCTAGTGTAGACAAGCCAGCGCCTGGGTATCCTATCGATTTACCTTATGAAGTGGGTTGTCCAGCATTTACCTGTGAGGTGCGACGAGTCCAGCGGCCCAATTCCCGCACGTTCAAGCCGAAAGTCCGAGAGAAATATGACGGCAAGACTCACCTCTCACAGTTCTTGAGCATCTACACCATTGTGGAGCAAGCTGTCGGAGCTCACGACGAAAAGATACTCGCCAACTGCTTCCCGTTGGTGCTTAATCCCAACATCATGACTTGGTGGATGCACTTGCCGGAAGGATCCATTTCTTCCTGGGAAGACCTGTGACTTGATGTTGTTCGGGCTTTTATCGGAGGTCATCAAGCTCCTGGTCAGGAAAGTGATTTACATCTCATCCCCCCAGAAGGAGGGCGAGACTTTGCGCAAGTAAATCTAGAGGTTCAGCGGTATACACCACAACATACCAGACGTTCATCCTGCCGCTGTTACCAGCGTGTTCCATCAGAACCCACGCAATTGTAGGATTCGAAAAGAGTTGGAGATAAAAAAAGGTCAGGGATATTGCCGAGCTCAATGCTCTGGTGGATAAATGTGCTCGTGATGAATCAGGGAGGAAATTCCCCGGCGAAGATGCTGGTGCAGGGGTCGACTCCAAGGATGAGGACACCGCCACCTCGGCAAATAAGTACAGGCGGCGTAACATGAATCGCAAGGACAAGGCCGTGCTTGCCGTAGAGGGATCCGACACCCCCGGCACCGCTAAGAAGGCCAAGGCTAATGACACAAGCAAGGATGTTGCTGGGTGGGCCTCCTGTCAGGCTTTGGCGGCTGCCGACAAGCCAAAGTGCTCCGTCAAGCAGTATTGCAAGATCCATCGCACAAAATGCTACGACTTCCAGAACTACCTAAAAGTTGACAGCTTGCCGAGAAGAAAAAAGACGAGTACCAAAGGCGAGACTAGGAGAAGGGAAGGATGGTGCGGAGGTGTCCGGCAAGAAGCACGTTGGTCGAGAAGGTAGCCGCATCAAGGGAAAGCAACAGAAGGACAAGAGAAAAGAACATAGTTGAGTTCTGGGAAGTATTTCCCGGCAGAGCTCCCAGAAGCCGCCGGTGAGGAAGTTGTCGGGAACGACGCCAGGCTTGCCGATGAGCGTCATGCTCCTGCGGGGCCTCAGGCTCTTTCCGTGGAAGCGCACGTTCCCGCCAAGCTTGCCAGGGCAATACGCTCTGGCAGGGCCTCAAGCCCTTGTCGTTGAGAAAAATGCTTACCTAGCAAAGGATATGCCTTTAGTCCTTGTTGTCGAGCCCCAGGCTCCAGCTTGGACACAACACATCGTCCATTTCCTTCAAATGGGAGAAAGCCCCAAGGAACAAGAAGGAGAGAAAGTAGCTTGCCTATCTAATATGTACCAGTTCGTCGACTATGTTCTGTACAGAAAGAGGCCGAATGGTGTGAAACGCAAGTGCATTTCTCAGGAAGATGGACTGGAGCTATTGGTGGAGATACATGGAGGCATATGTGGCTCCCACATATGATCAAGAGCACTTGCCGGTAAGGCATTCCGCCAAGGTTTCTTTTGGCCCACTGCTCTCCAGGATGCAACTGCACTAATAACCACGTGTGAAGCATGCTAGTTTCATTCGAAGAAAATGCATCAACTAGCTCCAGCTCTTCAAACAATCCCTCTCTCCTGGCCATTTTCGGACAGGGGGCACGACATCTTGGGTCCTTTTCCCCGTGCTACCAAGGGCTTTGAGTACTTGTACATCGCAATCCACAAGTTCACAAAGTGGCCGGAAGTGGAACTAGTGAGAAAGCTGACACCACAGTCAGCCGTCAAGTTCTTCAAAGGGCTACTATGCTGCTTTGGTGTTCCCAACAGGATCATCACTGACAATGGCACACAGTTCACGAGCCGCACCTTCATGCAGTATGTCCAAGACCTTGGTCACAAGATCTGTTTTGCTTCTGTTGCCCACCCAAGGAGCACTGACCAAGCGGAAAGGACGAATGCTGAAATGTTGGAAGGCCTCAAGACAAGAACTTTCGACAAGCTACAAAAGTGCGGAAGGCACTGGATTGATGAGCTATCGGTGGCTCTTTGGCCAATCAGGACGACACCAAATTGAGTTACCGGCTAGACACCCTTCTCCCTATTATATGGGACGGAAGCAGTTCTTCCCACGGAACTCATATACGGCTCACCTCAAGTGCTCTCTTATGATGAGCTAGAGCAAGAGCAGTTGCGGCAAGATGATGCTACACTCCTTGAGGAAGATCGTCTTCAGGCTCCTGTGCGAGATGCACGCTACCAGCAAGCGTTGCGCCGCTATCATAGCCGCAAGGTTCATGCCCGAAGTCTTTATGATGGCGACCTTGTTCTTTGGCGCATTCAGTCCGCCAGGAATTCGGAGTGGAAAGGCCCTTATCGGGTAATACGAGTCACCAGGCCTGGTCCAGTCCGCCTAGAGACCGAGGATGGCATCCCAGTGAGCAACTCGTGGAATATCGAACATCTTAGTAAGTTCTACCCATGAGGAGCGGTTGCCAAGACTCTCGGCAACCACCTTTTGTACAAGTATTGCTGCTGATGCATGTAATCCTTGGTACAAAGCCAGGCGCACACCCTGTGCATAGTTAAATAAAGTAAGTGTTCTGCAAATCTTGTTGATTATCATGTTTACTTATGTACATGTTTGTCCAAGGTATTGTATTGCGCTAACTCCCGGCAAGAGACTAACGGACCGCCAATGTTCCATATCCCTATTTTCTCTTCTTTATTTTTCTCAACGGACAGAAGGTCACCTCGCCTGCAGCTTTGCCGGGGGGAATGGTGGTATGGATACCGACATGCGATGTTCGAAAAATCATCTTGCTGGAAGGAGTATGGCAACGAAGAGATCAGTTGCAGAAACTCTAGAACATATTTTTGTTTGGTTATTCTCCTTCAACTATTTTGACTCTTCCATGGGAACCCTGCACGCGAAGGAACCTTGCCGCGATCGGCTGCCCCCTTTCTCTGTTTCGAGTCCGCTCAATAGTTTAAGTGGCTGCGCTGAAAACATCAAGGTAGCTTGCCATGATTGGTCACACGCTTATTTTGTTTCGATTCCGCTCAACAGTTTAGGTGGCTGCACTAAGAATGTCAAGGCATCTTGCCAGTAGCGACACCGCCAGAAGGCTGCTAGGGACCCACTCCCCAAAGCGGTCGCAACAGTGTTTGCATGTGCCGGCAAGATTCCAATCAAGCGTAGGGTGAATCCATGTAGAAAGAAATTAAGAAAGGGGGATAGCATAAAATTTGTTCAAAGCATAACAATTTATATTACATTAATATCGTTGCAATTCTAACATAAGATAAACTATTCTTGGTGCGGTTCGCGGCGAAAAGTAAGGCAATTAATCTCGGCAATCGCCTTCAACCAGCTTGACTTGGCTTACCCTGTCGACGATGGGCGCGATAAGTTCCTCAAGCGCCTTGATGTCTACATCCCTGGGCAAGCGGTCGAAGACGTTGGAGAGATGGATGTCGGGGTTCTTGTATGCCACCTTGACGAGCACCTTGCAGAGAACGGCCTGGCAAAGTTTGCGTGACTCGCTGGCCAGATAGGATGTTTGGTCGGAGTGAAAGGGCTCTAGGGCTTCAAGCGTGCGATCGAAAAACATGTGGATCTTGGCGCTCGTTGACACTTTGTCATCAGAAGAGTACCTGAAGCGATCCAGGCCCATGGTGGACAGTTGTGTGGCAAGCTTCTCCGCGATGACGATGAGCTTCTCAGTCTAGACTTGTACTCCATGCACATACTCATTGTGGACGGCAACGGCACTGTTGACCAGCTCCTTCTCATCTTGGAGATCCTTGACAAAAGCCTTCTCGTGGCTCCTAGCGGTCTCAAGAGTCTCGGTCAGCATAGCAAGCTTCGCCTTTAAATCATCAATGGATTAACGGGCTCAAGAGAGATGTTTGGTCTTCTCGGCTATGGTGACCTGCATCTCCATCGGGCTATGGAGGGCTTTGTCTCTTTTATTCTTGAGTGACTAGATTTTGTTGCCATGATCCTCAAGACCTGCCTCCAGCTTCTTCACCCTCTCCTCCAGCAAGCTATTGGCCTCCTCTACAGCTTTGGCAGCATCGACGGCCTCCTTCAGCTTACCGGCGTGATCTGTAGTCAGAGCTTCAAGTGCCTCCTTGTGTTTCTGCTCCAACTCCTGGGTCTGCGGCGCGACAAGCCCTTCGATTTACGATTCCCTTCCGTGAAGCTTATCGGCAAGCGCCTTCTCGTGAGCGACAAGGTCATCCTCATGGGTGCGAAGCGAGCATCTTCTGTAGTAGCCTGTTGTTTAGCCCCCCCCCCCTGTGCCTGCTCGATGTCGGAATGCTTCAAGAAGAGTTGGCTCCTGCCTTGGCTCAGTTGCTCCTGACCAGACTTTAACTCTTGGAAAGCCTGGGCGAACCAGGCCTGCCTTTCCTCGACGCGCTTTTGAAAGTCTCCTTCAGTAGCTCCCAGGACTACTGCCCTGGAGTCCAGTCTCTCCTCTTGGGCGCGGTAAAGCGCTTGAAGCTTTCGGAAGTTCTCGCCCATGGTTTGGAGGAGTTGCTCTTCTTTTGATTTTCTGCTGCTGGCACTTGGTTCATCAACAATCTCGGGCCCGACAGCAGCAATGGTCTCATCGTAAAAAAATACCCCTTCAGATGGCAACCCCAGTGCTCACCGTGCTGGGGATGGTGACGAACAAGTTATCACCAACCCTGACGTACCTGCTTGACGAACGGCTCCCAGTGTAGACAGCTGGTCCTCGACGGCCGTCTCCCCGGCAGCTGGAGGCTTCGTGGCCGGCGTAGTGCCTAGCGCTCCTACGGCAGGAATGCCGTCAGTACGGTCAGCAGCCTTCTCGGCAGACTTCTTGGCGGCCTCCTCCCACCCAGCCTCGGCAGCCTTAGTGCCGGCGGCCTCGATGCTGGCGTCCTCGGCGATAGCTGCCTCGCCGGCCTCAGGGACAACATTCTTGGCGGCCATGGCACTGGCGGCCTCGGCGGCGACATGATACATCTCCAACGTATCTATAATTTTTTATCGTTCCATGCTATTATATTATAATCCCTTGAGAGAAAAGGATGATGGAAGCCATGACTCCCTCAGAAGTTGGGATGAGTATCCAGACTTTACAAAAAATAAAAGAGGCAAGCGAAGCCCAAAAAAAAAAGATACCAAAGAGGCCCACCAAAATTATATATATATAATGAGAGAAAGAGAGAAGGGACAATTGCTACTATCTTTTTCCACACTTGTGCTTCAAAGTAGCACCATGATCTACATGATAGAGAGTCTCCTATTTTGTCACTTTCATATTACTAGTGGATATTTTTGCACGACCACTTAGTTTTATTTTTGAGATTTCATACACATATAGATCTAAGTACATTTTTTTCATGGCAATCCCTACACACTCACATTGATATCTATTGATGGGCATCTCCATAGCCTGTTGATACGCCTAGTTCATGTGAGACTATCTTCTCCCTTTTTTTCTTGCACCTCCTCCATATTCTATTGCATTTATAGTGCTATATCCATGGCTCATGCTCATGTATTGCATGAGAGTTGAAAAGGTTTGAGAACACCAGAAGTGTGAACAGTTGCTTGACTTGTTCATCGGGGTTGTGCATGATTTAGATACTTTGTGTGGGGAAGATGGAGCATAGCCAAACAATATGATTTTGTAGGGATAACTTTCTAAGGCCAAGTTATTTCGAAAGGACACGACTACCTTGTTGGCGTGCTCAAAGTATTACTATTTTTATGTCAATATTAGACTATTTTGTTTGAATCTTACGGAGGTGAATATTCATGCCACAATAAAGAATATTACATGGATAAATATGTTAGGTAGCATTCCACATGAAAAATTCTGTTTTTATCATTTACCTACTCGAGGACGAGCATGAATTATGCTTGGGGATGCTGATACGTGTCAAACATGTCTATAATTTTTTATTGTTCAATGCTATTATATTATCTATTTTTGATGTTTTATATGAATTAATATGCTATTATCATTACTATTGGGACTAACCTACTAATCTAGACCCTAGTGCTAGTTTCTGTTTTTTCCTTGTTTGAGAATTGTAGATAAGGAATATGAAATGGACTCCAAACGGAATAAAATCCCCGGATTTATTTTTCTTGAACCAGAGGAAAACCAGGAGACTTGGAGATGAAGTCGGGAGAGCCACCATGGGGCCACAAGCCCTAGGGGCGCGGCCAGGTCGGTAGGGCGCGCCCCACAGGCTTGTGGGCCCACGGCAGCTCTCCCAACCCTATTTCTCGGCCTATAAATTCCCAAATATTCCCAATATACCATAACAAGGGACGAAAACACTTGTCCGCCACCAGAAGCCTCCGTTCCCAAGAGATCCAATCTTGGAGCCTTTTCCGGTAATCTTCTGGAGAGGGATTCAATGACGGAGGGCATCTACATCAAGTAGGGGTAGTTCACCACAGACCTTCGGGTCCATAGCTAGTAGCTATATGGCTTCTTATCTCTCTTTGCTCTTCAATACCATGTTCTTTATGATCTTCATGGAGATCTATCCGATGTAATACTCTTTAGTGGTGTGTTTGTCGAGATCCAATGAATTGTGGGTTTATGTTCAGATTATCCATGAATATTATTTGAGTCTTTTCTGAATTCTTATATGCATGATTTCATATCTTTGCATGTCTCTTCGAGTTATTGGTTTCGTTTGGCCAACTAGATTGGTAATTCTTGCAATGGGAGAAGTGCTTAGTTTTGGGTTCAATACTGCGGTGTCCTCACCCAGTGACCAAGTAGGGGTAGCGAGGCACGTATTGTATGTTGACATAAACGATAACAAGATGGGGTTTTCATCATATTGCTTGAGTTTATCCCTCTACATCATGTCATCTTACTTAATGTGTTACTCTGTTCTTCATGAACTTAATACTCTAGTTCAAGGCAGGAGTCGGTCGATGTGTGGAGTAATAGTAGTAGATATAGGATTATTTCAGTCTACTTGACACAGACGTAATGCCTATGTGCATAATCATTGCCTTGGATATCTTCATAATTATTCACTTTTCTATCAGTTGCTTGACGGTAATTTGTTCACCCCCCGTAATACTTGCTATCATGAGAGAAGCCTCTAGTGAAACCTATAACCCCCGGGTCTATTTTCCATCTTATACTTTCCGATCTAAAACCAAAACTACCAAAAATACTTTGCTGCATTATTTTTACCTTTTTTTTACTTTCCGTTCAAGAAATCTATCTCTATCAGGTCTCATCCTTGCAAGTAACCGTAAATGGATTGACAAGCCCTTTATAGCGTTGGGTGCAAGAGATTGATTATTTGTGTACGTACACCTATTGGGCACTTGCTTGTATCTCTTACTGGATTGATACCTAGGTTCTCAACAACTGAGGGAAATACGTATCTATTTTGATGCATCCCCCGTTCCTCTTCATGGAAACCAACGCATTCTCGAGAAGTAGCACGACACTCTAGGTGGCTTCCTCAGAAACGATCCTATCAGCCGCGACGGCAGCATCCCTGGCGGTCTCCTCGATGACGGTGTCACCATCCATGCGCTTTGTCGAGGGAATGCCTGAAGGACAAGAAAAGAAACGAGATGAGATTGAGGTTGAAGTTTAAGAAGACAAAAAAGAAGAACATAATAACGAGTACCTGCACCAACATCGGTTGCCGGTGTATACCTACTGCTGCCTGTGCTTGTTGGCTCTTCCCCGTCGTGATAAAGCGCACTATAGGAATTTGTTGCCGCAGACCCATCTCTTGGCAACGTAGATGATGGAGGCGGTGTGTCGGGGATGGCGTCTAATAGTTCTCCTTGATGCCACTCTCCTCCTACACGTCTGGTGATGTCAGCAGCAAACATGCACACCCTAGCACTTGCCAGCGGGAAGTGAGTAATGGGCTCACGCTACGGGTTGCACCGGGGGCTGAGTCGAGGACTGCGTTACGGGCTAGTTTCTGGGTTGACGGTGGTTGTCTCTGGCACACCTGAGGTGCTTGCCGGCGGCTCCTCACCCGTCGAGGTCTTCGCCCTCTTCGCTACCCTTTGCGCCAATGTTTCCGTATCCCTGTGGAGAAAAGCCAAAGCGAACCAAATGAGTCAAGTAAAATAAAAAATTCGAAAGGCAAAAGATGCAACAAGATCCTTACTCCTCATCTTCTTCTTCCGAGCTAAGGGAAGAGAGGTCGAAGGTGACTTCCTCCATGGTGCCTGAGGAGGAAGGAGGAGGGCTGCTCCTCATTCGTTTGGACGCGGCGGGCGCAGGTTGCCGATGAGCTTCTTGCCGTTGTGTGGCCTTGCTAGCTGCCCCCTTACCGGGGGCTGCACTACTCGAAGAATCTTGACGGACCGGGATCCCAGAAGCAGTGCTCCGAAGGACGCGCCTCTTCCTTGGCTCAACAGTCGGGGCCTCCTCGAGCAGCTCCTCATTGGCTATGTCTGCGGCAGGACGGCCTCTGGCATATGGGTTGCCCTGATCCTCAGCGGTCCCCTTCGCTGGCTTCCTCTTCCAAGAAGCCAACGTCGCCTGCCTCTGCAGCAAGATTTGCTTCTCCGTCCTGCTGGCAATGTAAACAGCTTCCTCCTTAGTTGTGTCGTGGACGAGGCCCTATTCTCCACGGATGGCCCTCTCTGTCAAGTTATCAAAGAATTTGTCGGGACCCCGATCCTAAGTCATATGATTCCATACTGTAACAGGCCACATCACTTTGCGGCCTCACGCACGGTACTCCACGGCTGCCACCCTACCTTGGCCGGGACCGTTTGCGTCTTTTGTCTCACGTATGTGAACATGTCACTGGCAACCACGTAGCAAAGAACACAGGCCGACATAACTAGTCATAGAACCCAAGTGGCACATCCGTACGGAAACAGGCATACATAACCCAGCAATGCAGGTGTCGGTCTCAAGCGTGTGTAGACGAGTCATAGCAAGTTACAAGAACTCCATTACGTCGCGAGACACGAATGTCATCGCTGCACATAGACGAGTCGTAACAGGCTACAGGGACTCCATTACACAGCGAGACATTTCCCCAAAGGGACAGACACAGCAGCAAAGAAGGATACATGCCGGTCAATCAATGTGTCCGGAGCAGTAGCAAGCTACCAAGGCTCGGTGGAAGCACAAAGAGACAGTTTCCCGTAAGGAGTACTGCTAAAGGCACACAACTAGGTGTCGGATCCCATACATATCATTGCACGTCACGCGTACGCACGACATGCCCGATATGCATAGATACAACTATGGCATCACAACATAACCATACAACAACATGACTTTTATTTAAAAGACCCAGTGGAGCATTGCATGATATGTTCATACAGATAGGGGTCACATGACCCGGCACTCAAGTCATACAAACAAGTTCATACAAGCCAGCGGAAACTTAGAACTATCCGAGTACGGACAGTGAAAAGGCAAAGAGGCACATGGCCTGACTATCTACAGCCCACCACACGGGCAAGATCGTAGCTGGGACACCAGCTATTCGGTATCGTCAACGCCTAGATAGAACCCACCTGATAGGTCCTGGTTTTCCTCTGCAACATTAATTAAGCAAGGATGAGTACAATCGTACTCAGCAAGTCTTTTAAAACAGACCTAGTCTATTTATGCTCATGTATCAACAAAGGGGTGGTGGAGTTTATGCAGAAGCCAGCTTTGACTCATGGCTAACCCACACTACTCAATTTTACCTTCTTTGTTACAATTTTAGTTATCGCACACGAGTCCACTAACTCCATCTCAATACACCACCATGGACTCACCTTCCCCTCCCGGAAGAGTGCCATCCACGGTACTCACACCTGGCTTGAGAATTTTAGAAGTATCCGCTTGATTATCTATGAACAGCATAAGTTCTCCAAGTAGTCCATATCCGAGGACGCGGCTATTCGAATAGTTTCATATCCCTGCAGGGGTGTACTTCTTCACACACGCTCTCGCCACTTTTCGCTGTGTGCCATAAACCATGCACCTTGGAAACCTTCAAGCGGATGCCGAGCGAGGGAGTCGGCCACGACCGTCAATCACATAAGACCTCTAGTCCAGGCTACCGCCTATTTGAGACTGACCCACATGGAAGTCCGGCCGAAGTTTCCACTACGGTCCCGAACAATGTGCGCAGGGTTCCCAAGCCCACCATTCGGGTGACCCTTGGTACACCGTGCCACTGCCTACCGCGTCGTAACCCACCCCGAGGGTCAGGGCTACGCACGGCCCCCAGCATGCTATAAACACCAGAAACTAATTGCAATACCTGGACCAAAGACTAAGCGACTGATAAGTCGAGCGGGGTCATATTTCAGGGCCCAGCATGTGGTAGTATCTCGTCTTGGATCACAAACACGGAACCCAGTTCCTAGGAACGGTCCCAATGAGACAACCCACTATGTACTCCTACATAGCCTCTCATCGCTACCTTTTACCAGAACAGATTAGTTATGAGCTCATCACCTCAGAACATCACAGTATCACTCTGGTTCATCACCCAGATGAATCAGACCTGACACAACTCTAAGCATAGCAGCATGGCATGAAGGTAAGCTAAGCACATCACGACACAAGCATCTACCAGGTATGCTAGGTTGCATGGTTTAGCTATTTACTGTGACAAGATCAGGTCATGCAGAAGATTAGGTTCATCTACCATGTACGACTGTCATGTAACCATGTCCTAGTGCAATAAACAAGAGCAGGAGCGAGAGAAAGGGGATGTTATCGGAATGATCAATGGGGTTGCTTGCCTTGCTGGGTTGCGGAAGAGTTCTCTCCTTCGTCAGGGTACGGAGTAGTATCCTCCGGATTAGAGCCTACCGCAATGCAGATGAAAACATTCAATACAAGCAGATGCAACAATATGATGCATGATCATGGCATGAAAGTATGCATGGATGAGCTAATGTAGTTAGTGATCATGACAATTTGAAATGTATTTGATTATAGGTTCAAAGTATTCTCATTTCAAATTCTATATATTGTCCTAATGCTAAAATGTCCATGTTCACCTATTTAGGTTGCTCTATCATGCATTAGGATAGCACCATTGGATTCATTGGATTTTTTTGATAAATTTTCATATATAAATTATTTTCATCTGACTTACAGATTAATTTATATGATTTTTCAAAGTTTTTAACTATTTCTGGAATTATTTTTAAATAAGAAATCTGACTTATTGCATCAGCATGATGTCATGATGACATCAGCTGGTCAGCTGACTCGGCCCAAAGTGAAACCTGACATGTGGTGTCCACATGTCAGTGTCTGATTAATTTAGTTAACTGATTAAAACTTATCCTGTTTTAATTAACTAACTGGGCCCACCTGTCAGTGTCTTATTAGTTAACAGATTAAGTTAACTTAATTACCGGATTAACTTAATAACAATTAGTGCCGGGGCCCACCTGTCATTGACTCACGGAGTCAAGCCAGGGGTCCACCCGGGTCAAACCCACAGGAGGTCACGGGGTCACCGGAGTCGACGGCCACGTCCGTTTTGGCGGCGGCCGGAGGTCGCGACGACGGGGAAACGGCGACCAGGACGCGGGGGGGGGGGGGAACTGGTGGCGGCTACGGGCTCCTGGGGACGCACGGAGCACAGGCACATGCTCGGGTGTGGGCTGCGGCTGCTGTGGCCACGGCCGTGCCATGGCCGGCGGCGAGGTCCCCTCGGGCGTCGATAGCTAGCAGGGATAGAGGAGGGGAGGAGCAACGGGGAGAGGGGGAAACGAACCGGGGACTCACCCCGGTGCTTCTGGCGGCGACGAAAGGGTCGGGGAGGCGTCGGGGGCAACGAATCGACGGCGAGAACGACGTCGGTTGCCGGGGAAGGAGGAGAGCAGAGGGGGGGAAAGCGAGAGAGAGCGGCGACCACGAGGGAGAGAGGGAGAAGACCTCGGTGACGGCAAGCTGGCGCGCCCTGGGGCCTCCAGGCGGGTGACCAGGCAGGAAGGAGGTGGAGGCCTCCCGGCGACGCGCGACACTTCGCCTCTGCCTACTGGCAGAGGTTGAAGATGACCGCTTGGCCCTGGTGGGCTGGGCCATCTCCTTCCTGGGCCAGGTAAGCCCCTTCTGGCTTTTTTTTGTTAATTTCTGTTTTTTGTTTTCTAATATTTATTTATTTCCTTTGCAGGTCCAATGACTTTTATAAAATGACCCACATATTTTCTAAATTGTAGTTTGAATATTCCAAACTTATAATAATAGTTTCAGATTATTTTGGAAACAATGATAATGATATTTTCTTTATTTGTCATTTTCCAGGGATGTAAACCATTAATTCAAATTATTTTAAATGTTCAAATAATACAAATGTCCCCTGGTATATCCATGTCCCTATTTATCAGACATAGGGGACATTTTTTATGGGCATTTTCGATTTGTTGAAATTTCATTTATCTAGAAATCCTTTAATTCATTAAATGGGTGGGGTTTTCTTCTTCTCCCCATTTCATATTGATGCATAGATGATGATGATGATGCAAACACAATACTAGCCTATGACTCTTACTAGGGTTGTGACAACTCACCCTCACTCAAAGGAATCTCGTCCCGAGATTTGAAGTCACCGGAAGAGCACGGGGTACTCTAGTCGGAGACGATCTTCTCTTTCCCATGTCGCCTCTTTCTCGGAATGATGTGACCACTGAACTTTAAGAAACTTGATGTTCCGATGTCGAGTGGTACGCTCGGCCTGGTCGAGAATACAAACAGGATATTCTTGATAAGAAAGGTTATCTTGGAGATCAGGCGCTTCGTGGTCCACTTCTCGGACAGGGTCCGAAAAGCAACGCCTGAGTTGAGAGACGTGGAAGACATCATGAACTTTGGATAGATGCGAAGGAAGTTCCAATTGGTAGGTAACCTCTCCTCGTTTAGCAAGAATGCGAAAAGGTCCAATGTAACGAGGAGCCAACTTGCCTTTGATACCGAATCGATGGGTACCCTTCAGAGGTGTAACCCGAAGGTAAGCCTTCTTGTCAACTTCATAAGTCACAGACTTATGATGGCGATCATATTGACTCTTTTGACGGAATTGGGATGTTTTCAACTTTTCACGAATAATGCGAACTTGCTCCTCTGCATCCTGGATCATGTCCGGACCAAAGAGTTGCCTCTCCCCGGTTTCTGACCAGTTAAGAGGTGTTCGACATTTTCGTCCATAGAGAACTTCAAAAGGGGCTTTGCCCAAGCTTGATTGATAACTGTTGTTATAGGCGAATTCAGCAAATGGAAGGCAGTTCTCCCAATTCATACCGAAAGATATAACACAAGCTCGAAGCATATCTTCAAGAATTTGATTGACTCGCTCAACTTGACCACTTGATTGAGGATGGAAAGCGGTACTAAAAGATAGATGAGTCCCCATGGCAGTTTGAAAACTTTCCCAAAATCGAGAAGTAAAGATACTTCCACGGTCTGAGTTAATCTCCAAGGGAACACCATGAAGAGAAACTATTCGAGAAACATATAACTCCGCTAGCTGACTAGCAGTAATGCTTTCCCGAACAGGAAGAAAATGAGCCACTTTGGAAAGGCGGTCAATGACTACGAATATAGCATTGTTCCCTCTCTTGGTCCTGGGAAAACCGGTGATGAAATCCATACCGACCTTATCCCATTTCCATTCAGGAATAGCTAAGGGTTGAAGGATGCCAGCAGGCCTTTGATGCTCCGCCTTCACACGACGACAAACGTCGCAGTTAGCAACATACTAAGCAATTTCTCTCTTCATCCTAGTCCACCAGAACCTCTGACGTAGGTCCTGATACATTTTGGTACTACCCGGATGAATTGTGAGAGGAGAATCATGAGCCTCCTTAAGAATCAGCTGCCTGAGATGTTGGCTTTTAGGAACCACTAAACGGCCCTGAAAGAGCACTACACCTTGATCATCTGTAGAGAAGTCCTTAGCGAGACCGCTAACGAGGTTCTCCTTGATCCGGGAAATTCCCTTATCACGCTTTTGGCCAGCTATGATTTGATCCTTAAGAGTAGGTTTCGCCACCAAGTTGGATAGGAATCCTTGAGGAACAATGTGGAGATTCAACTTCTGAAATTCCTCATGAAGAAGTGGTTGACCTTGTTGTAACATCAAGTTGTTACAATAGGACTTACGACTCAGTGCATCAGCCATGACATTGGCTTTTCCCGGGGTGTAAGTTATCCCTAAGTCGTAGTCCGAGATCAACTCTACCCACCGTCTTTGCCTGAGATTCAAATCCGGCTGGGTGAAGATATATTTTAGACTTTGGTGATCAGTGTATATCTCGCAACGATTACCCAGAAGATAATGTCACCATGTTTTCAGTGCATGGACTACAGCTGCAAGCTCAAGATCATGTGTGGGATAATTATCCTCATGTGGACGCAACTGTCGAGATGCATAAGCAATCACATGACGATCTTGCATGAGAATGCAACCTAATCCTTGTCGCGAGGCGTCTCAATAGATAATAAAGTCCTTAGATAAATCTGGTGGCACCAGAACGGGAGCAGAGGTCAGTCGTCTTTTCAACTCCTGAAAACTATGCTCGCATTGTGGAGTCCACTCGAACCTTTTATCTTTCTTGAGAAGTTCAGTTAGAGGTTTCGCAACCTTGGAGAAATTCTCAACAAAGCGGCGACAATAGCTCGCTAAGCCAAGGAAACTCCTTACTTGCTTAACCGATTAAGGTTGAGTCCAATCAAGGACGGCCTGAACTCTCGCAGGATTGACAGCAATACCTTTGCCAGAGATTACGTGACCCAAATAAGTCACTTCCGGCAACCAGAATTCACACTTGGAGAATTTGGCATATAGACGATGCTCTCGAAGTTCCATCAATACCAACCTTAGATGCTCGGCATGTTCTTGTTCGTTCTTCGAGTAAATGAGTATGTCATCAAGATAAACCACGACAAATTTATCCAAATACTCCATGAAGATCGAATTCATCAGTCGGGAGAAGGTGGCTGGAGCATTGGTTAAACCGAAGGACATGACGGTGTACTCATATTGGCCATAACGAGTGACAAAAGCCGTTTTAGGAATGTCCCCGTTTCTAATTCTTATTTGATGGTATCCCAACCTCAAATCCATTGTGGAGAAGACAGAGGATCCAGCGAGTTGATCATACAAATCGTTGATCCTGGGGAGCGGATACTTGTTCTTGATAGTGACCAAATTCACTGGTCGGTAATCCACAACCATTCGATCCGAGCCATCCTTCTTCTTAACAAAAAGGACAGGGAAAGCCCAAGGAGAAGAACTAGGACGAATGAAACCTTTCTTCAAAGCTTCATCGAGTTGGGTTTTTAGCTCGGCTAGTTCTAAGGGTGCCATCTTATAGGGTCTTCTGGCTATTGGAACTGTCCCTGGAATAAGTTCTATTACAAACTCGACATCTCTGACAGGTGGAATACCTGGCAGTTCTTCTGGAAAGACATCCGGAAAATCACGGACTACCGGAATATCTTCTAGCTCAGGGAGAGGGCTAGCATTTAGAGAATAGAGTTGGCGCTTGGTTGTTCGAGTAGAGACATTAACTATCTCTCCCGAGGGATGTGTAAGTTGAACATTCCTAAAATGAGTATCAATCTTGGCATAGTGGGCTTTCATCCAATCCATACCTAGAATGATATTGATGTCCGAAGACTTAAGAGCTATCAAGGATGCTAGGAATACTAGTCTATCCACCAGAATTTTATTGTCATGGCTCACTCTAGAAGTTTGCCATTTTGATCTAGGAGTCTGAACTACTAAATGTGTGGGCATGTCACAGAAAGACATGTTATGCAACTGTGCATAACTTTCTGAGATGAATGAATGAGATGCCCCAGTATCAAATAGAACAGATCCTGGATGGCTATTAACAAGAAGCGTACCTAGAATGATATCAGGGTCTTCAAGAGCTTCTTCAGCAGACACATAATTAACTCGCCCACGGGCAGGAGTTGGCTTCACATAGAAGGCTTTCCCTGGTTTTCCGCGTCCAGCGGGCTTGGCATTGTTCTGGGGACATTCACGCGAATAATGTCCCGGTTCTCCACACTTATAGCATACCACTGTAGCACGAGGGGCAACATTTGCTTGCGGTCCTCCAAATGGTCTGGGTGGAGGGTTGGACTGAACTGGACGAGGTGCCTGGAAGGATGGCCTCGCAGTGTACCTTGCCGACATAGCTGCATTGGGTACCCATATTCGGCGCTTGTTGGGTCCTGAACCCGATGCAGGGTTGACGTCACGGTTATGCCTCCTTGTGGCCTTGTAGTCAGTCTGTCCGGACTCAGCATTGATCGCTTTATTGACGAGAGCTTGAAAGGTGGCGCACTCATGCAGACAAAGATCTCGACGAAGCTCAGCATTTAGTCCCTTGCGGAACCTAGCCTTCTTCTTGGCATCGGTTGAGACCTCCTCTGGAGCATAGCGAGCAAGGTTTCCAAACTCGCGGCTGTATGCATCCACTGACAATCTGCCCTAGGTGAAGGCACAGAATTCCTCTCTCTTGCGGTCCATCAGCCCTTCCGGGATGTGATGGAGACGAAATGCGGCGCTAAACTCTGCCCAGGTTGGCGCGGGTCCTTGAGGACGCATGGCTTCATAGCTTTCCCACCACAGGTTGGCGGGTCCCTCTAGGAAGTATGTTGCAAAGGTCACCTTGTTGTCCTCTGAAACATTTGCAGCTCGAATCTTGCGTGACATGCTGGTTAGCCAATCATCCGCATCCAGGGGATCGATCGAGTGATGGTACTTAGGCGGACACAGCTTAATAAAGTCACCAAGTGACACTCCATCATGGTGATCACTGCGGGGAGCATGTGCGGTGTTCTGTTCAATCCTCTCCAACAGCCTGTTGGTCTCCCTCTTATTCCTTTCGGCTTCTAGCATCACCTCTGCTAGAGATGGTGCTCGTGGCAGCTCTTCTTGCCTTGGCTGGCTACTCTCGCCTTGCTCATGAGCATGCACAGGGTTGTTCCTGGTTGACACCATCTTGGGGAAATCAATCCATAGCTTAGACATAGCGAGCAACAACTCTAGGACAAGAATTAGGAAATGCTCTGATCAGCATGGCATGTAGAATAAACACCAATCAACATGGTAAAACAACTACCATATGAACATTAGGTTTCATACACACCATGACTTAGTTCAGTACAAACCCAAGCTGAAAACAACTATGGAGAGATGACACAACTCATCGGAGGCATTACAAGCATCCTATACATTATCTATCTACACCTCCGGAACTCAACTCTCAACCTTGATCATACCCCACAAGACACACAGGACTGTGGCGATACGTCTACTAGCTTACTAGGTCTAGCATCCTCGCAGTCAAACATCACCGTAGAAGGCCTCGTACAGGTTACCCCCATGACCTGGAAGCTGAACCTGCGGATCTGGAAACACTCTAGCCTGGAATCCCTGGAAACCATAAGGACACGGGTGTGGACCTGGTCCCCTTGTCGGTGGCAACAGCGGTCCTCGAAGAGGGGTGATGCCTCCAACATCAGGCTAGTCTACGTGTGCTGGCAAATGAGTCCGCGATGGAGTCAGCATCTCCATATCTCCATAACCTGTTTGCACAACAGGTGCCAACTGCGTCAAAGCTGTCCAAAGACGGGCACGGGTAGCATAGAGCTCCATGCGTAGGGCACGTGCATCACGGTCCCTATTCTCCAACATCTGAGCGGTCACCTGCAGTCTAGGGTCTTCGTGAGAATGATCAGAATAGGCTGCACTGAGATATCCATCCTCTCCTCCAATGGAAGCAGGAACATAGCAGAACTCCGTGTTCTGAAGCAGACCATGGTGAAACCTCATAATAGTCAGCATAGTATAGGCGGCTTCCTGAACTGCCATATCTATGGTAACTCCCAATCCATGAGTCCAGTGAAGCGGCTCTGCAGCTCCAAGATATGAAGGGTATATCCTAACAGTACACAGATACTGACTCTGGTTGAAATCTCGGTACTGCTCCTCCATGGTGTACTCCGGGTACCAACGATATCCCGCCTCCATCATCACTCTAACCAACATGGCCGTGTGACCCGGCACATCGATGCACCTGGTCAGACGGACCACCTGACGGAAAGGACGAGACGGCATCTGAAACAGAGAATGATGCAAAGACATTAGAGATCCTAACGGAAATCGAGCAGCATAACGGCTGTAATTGCCCAACAAAAATTTTGAGACAATTTAAAGGAGATTGGAAAGGCATGACCACTCGACTATCTAGACTCAAATCTCTTCTCCATCTGTTTGTCACATCAACAACACTAAAATAACCACACTTACTCACAAACAAGCTAGTTATTGGT
Organism: Hordeum marinum; assembly: GCA_022496015.1. Lineage (NCBI taxonomy): Eukaryota > Viridiplantae > Streptophyta > Magnoliopsida > Poales > Poaceae > Hordeum > Hordeum marinum. Next base: position 454,243,306 of record CM039672.1, on the reverse strand, counting down.
CCATGGCTAGTAACTCGTCATCCTAGGCAATAGATGAGAATCCTAGTACCTATCCTCGTAGATAAGATGAGAATGACCCAGCATAGAATAACTTGGGAAGAGGAGTAAAAAGATTCTTACGTTCCCTTCCACAATCAGTTCCCCTACTTATCTATAGTGTTTCTAGACTCAACTTCGACCGGTTTGGCTTGGTAGTCCTACAGTCAGTCAGGCTCTGATACCACCGCTGTCGGGACCCCGATCCTAAGTCATATGATTCCATACTGTAACAAGCCACATCACTTTGCGGCCTCATGCACGGTACTCCACGGCTGCCACCCTACCTTGGCCGGGACCGTTTGCGTCTTTTGGCTCACGTATGTGAACATGTCGCTGGCAACCACATAGCAAAGAACCCGGGCCAACATAACAAGTCATAGAACCCAAGTGGCACATCCCTATGGAAACAGGCATACATAACCCAGCAATGCAGGTGTCGGTCTCAAGCGTGTGTAGACGAGTCGTAACAAGTTACAAGGACTCCATTACGTCGCGAGACACGAATGTCATCGCTGCATGTAGACGAGTCGTAACAGGCTACAGGGACTCCATTACCCAACGAGACATTTCTCCAAAGGGACAGACACAGCAGCAAAGAAGGATACATGCCGGTCAATCAATGTGTCCGGAGCAGTAGCAAGCTACCAAGGCTCGGTGGAAGTACAAAGATACAACTATGGCATCACAACATAACCATACAACAACATGACTTTTATTTAAAAGGCCTAGAGGAGCATTGCATGATATGTTCATACAGATAGGGGTGACATGACCCGGCACTCAAGTCATACAAACAAGTTCATACAAGCTAGCGGAAACTTAGAACTATCCGAGTACGGACAGTGAAAAGGCAAAGAGGCACATGGCCTGACTATCTACAGCCCACCACACGGGCAAGATCGTAGCTGGGACACCAGCTATTCGGTATCGTCAACGTCTAGATAGAACCCACCTGATAGGTCCTGGTTTTCCTCTGCAACATTAATTAAGCAAGGATGAGTACAATCGTACTCAGCAAGTCTTTTAAAACAGACCTAGTCTATTTATGCTCATGTATCAACAAAGGGGTGGTGGAGTTTATGCAGAAGCCAGCTTTGACTCATGGCTAACCCACACTACTCAATTTTACCTTCTTTGTTACAATTTTAGTTATCGCACACGAGTCCACTAACTCCATCTCAATACACCACCATGGACTCACCTTCCCCTCCCGGAAGAGTGCCATCCACGGTAGTCACACCTGGCTTGATTATCTATGAACAGCATAAGTTCTCCAAGTAGTCCATATCCGAGGACGCGGCTATTTGAATAGTTCCATATCCCTGCAGGGGTGTACTTCTTCACACACGCTCTCGCCACTTTTCGCTGTGTGCCATAAACCATGCACCTCGGAAACCTTCAAGCGGATGCCCAGCGAGGGAGTCGGCCACGACCGTCAATCACATAAGACCTCTAGTCCAGGCTACCGCCTATTTGAGACTGACCCGCATGGAAGTCCGGCCGAAGTTTCCACTACGGTCCCGAACGATGTGCGCAGGGTTCCCAAGCCCACCATTCGGGTGACCCTTGGTACACCGTGCCACTGCCTACCGCGTCGTAACCCACCCCGAGGGTCAGCGCTACGCACGGCCCCCAGCATGCTATAAACACCAGAAACTAATTGCAATACCTGGACCAAAGACTAAGCGACTAATAAGTCGGGCGGGGTCATATTTCAGGGCCCAGCATGTGGTAGTATCTCGTCTTGGATCACAAACACGGAACCCAGTTCCTAGGAACGGTCCCAATGAGACAACCCACTATGTACTCCTACATAGCCTCTCATCGCTACCTTTTACCAGAACGGATTAGTTATGAGCTCATCACCTCAGAACATCACAGTATCACTCTGGTTCATCACCCAGATGAATTAGACCTGACACAACTCTAAGCATAGCAGCATGGCATGAAGGTAAGCTAAGCACATCACGGCACAAGCATCTACCAAGTATGCTAGGTTGCATGGTTTAGCTATTTACTATGACAAGATCAGGTCATGCAGAAGATTAGGTTCATCTACCATGTATGACTGTCATGTAACCATGTCCTAGTGCAATAAACAAGAGCAGGAGCAAGAGAAAGGGGATGTTATCGGAATGATCAATGGGGTTGCTTGCCTTGCTGGGTTGCGGAAGAGTTCTCTCCTTCGTCAGGGTACGGAGTAGTATCCTCCGGATTAGAGCCTACCGCAATGCAGATGAAAACATCCAATACAAGCAGATGCAACAATATGATGCATGATCATGGCATGAAAGTATGCATGGATGAGCTAATGTAGTTAGTGATCATGACAATTTGAAATGTATTTGATTATAGGTTCAAAGTATTCTCATTTCAAATTCTATATATTGTCCTAATGCTAAAATGTCCATGTTCACCTATTTTGGTTGCTCTGTCATGCATGGGGATAGGACCATTGGATTCATTTGATTTTTCTGATAAATTTTCATATATAAATTATTTTCATCTCACTTACAGATTAATTTATATGATTTTTCAAAGTTTTTAACTATTTCTGGAATTATTTTTAAATAAGAAATCTGACTTATTGCATCAGCATGATGTCATGATGACATCAGCTAGTCAGCTGACTCGGCCCAGAGTCAAACCTGAAATGTGGGGTCCACATGTCAGTGTCTGATTAATTTAGTTAACTGATTAAAACTTATCCTGTTTTAATTAACTAACTGGGCCCACCTGTCAGTGTGTTATTAGTTAACAGATTAAGTTAACTTAATGACCGGATTAACTTAATACCAATTAGGGCCGGGGCCCACCTGTCATTGACTCACGGAGTCAAGCCAGGGGTCCACCTGGGTCAAACCCACCGGAGTTGGCCAGCGGCTTGACGCCGGTGACCACCAGAGACGGTGGCGTCCGTCGGGTTTCTTCTACAGGGGGTTATGGGCTCCTTGGGAAACGGCGACCAGGACGCGGGGGGGGGGGGGGGAACTGGTGGCGGCTATGGGCTCCTGGGGACGCACTGAGCACAGGCACATGCTCGGGTGTGGGCTGCGGCTGCTGTGGCCACGGCCGTGCCATGGCCGGCGGCGAGGTCCCCTCGGGCGTCGACAGCTAGCAGGGCTAGAGGAGGGGAGGAGCAACGGGGAGAGGGGGAAACGAACCGGGGACTCACCCCGGTGCTTCTGGCGGCGACGAAAGGGTCGGGGAGGCGTCGGGGGCGACGAATCGACGGCGAGAACGACGTCGGTTGCCGGGGAAGGAGGAGAGCAGAGGAGGGGAAAGCGAGAGAGAGCGGCGACCGCGAGGGAGAGAGGGAGAAGACCTCGGCGATGGCAAGCTGGCGCGCCCTGGGGCCTCCAGGCGGGCGACCAGGCAGGGAGGAGGTGGAGGCCTCCTGGCGCCGCGCGGCACTTCGCCTCTGCCTACTGGCAGAGGTTGAAGATGACCGCTTGGCCCTGGTGGGCTGGGCCATCTCCTTCCTGGGCCAGGTAAGCCCCTTCTGGCTTTTTTTTTAATTTCTGTTTTCTGTTTTCTAATATTTATTTATTTCCTTTGCAGGTCCAATGACTTTTATAAAATGACCCACATATTTTCTAAATTGTAGTTTGAATATTCCAAACTTATAATAATAGTTTCAGATTATTTTGGAAACAGTGATAATGATATTTGCTTTATTTGTCATTTTCCAGGGATGTAAACCATTAATTCAAATTATTTTAAATGTTCAAATAATACAAATGTCCCTTGGTATATCCATGTCCCTATTTGTCAGACATAGGGGACATTTTTGATGGGCATTTTGGATTTGTTGAAATTTCATTTATCTAGAAATCCTTTAATTCATTAAATGGGTGGGGTTTTATTCTTCTCCCCATTTCATATTGATGCATAGATGATGATGATGATGCAAACACAATACTAGCCTATGACTCTTACTAAGGTTGTGACAGAATTACTATGCCTGCTCTTTGGGTGGTTCAATCCAGCTCGCGTCAAGGCTATGAGCGTCAAACGCCGGCATCATGGCGATGATTGAACCTAAAGGAGAGTTATTGCACAGGGGGATTATGCTTGTCGGCATCTTACATACCACACTACCCCTGAAAAATCTCTGGCAGAGAGCTGCATGCTGCATAAATGTCAGATTGTTGTTTAGCCCGGGGTGCAGCCTCATGATATCTGCCGCGTTACGGAATTCCCAACCTGGCCTCCCCTTGTTCTACAAAGGGGCGATATGCCGGCAAAGGAAATCGGTGCCTATCATCTCTACTGTGAGACTAGCGGCTCTAAGGCGGTGAATCCTCGTAGTCACGACTGTGAGCTTTTCATCCTCAGGGTCGAGGGCACTCCAGTCTCTGCCGCGCGCCATCTTGGTTTGCCGCGGCAAGCAGAAAGGCTGGAATTTCTCCTCCCGAATCAGCACCATTTGCCTCACCACTCATCCTACTTCTCGCGGTAGGCCCCGTCTAGGTAAACCTCCATGGTTCCTGGCCTTGGGATCGAAGTGATGGAACCAGAAAGGGCTTCGCCTTGTTAGATGCGGGGAATGTCGTAATGGCGGAAAAGGGCGGTGCTAGGAACTACTTCGGCAAAGCTTTCGCAAATGTGAGCGAATATTGACAGGTATGTCACGACATTCCGTGTAAAATCCAACAGTTGGAAGTCGTAGGTGAGCATGATGTCGTTGAGGAAATCCGAGAAGGGGGGGCAAAGTCAGCAATAAAAATAATCGGCTAAGAAGAGATATTTATCTAGGCCTCCCCTAGGAGAACCTGGACTCACGCGGGTGGCGGGATGCACTTTCATCTTTGTCGCCCACATGTTCTGGTATTGCTCCTTCAGAGCGTCTGCGTAAAGCCCCAACGGAAAGACGACGTGCTCCTTCCGCATCCTCGCCAACTTGCTCTCCCAGACGGCGGTTTCCGTATCCTTGCCCGTGCTGGCCTTGGGCGGCTTGGTGGCTATGGAGGCGGAGACTGAGGACAGAGAGAGTGTGGGGGCATGGATTAATGAGAGAACCTCTGTTTCGGGCTTTGAGGAAAAAGACGACGATGGTTCTTAGATTGAGAAAGACAAGAGGTAAATGAGCAGCGCCTGTGCGGTTTCCTTTTTATGGGGAAGGCGCGGGGCAGCCTCTTTACTAGATTATTAATATAGAGACGCTTCGCGAGCATGCTGGTGTGACGGCCGCGCCACGCACATTCCTCACGTACTGCATTAATGGGCATCATGGGGGTGAGCATGCGGTAATGGGATGATTACAACAGCAATTAATCCCTACGACGCGTGCCCGTGCATTGTTTGGGCCTAGCCCAACAATGCCTCGCACCGTGTATGGCCCAACCCCGAGGGCTCCTGTCGGTGTACTAAAGTATGGGCTTTTTAGTAACCCGTACTTGTGCACAGATAGTTGTAGCCATACGGCAAGGCCTATCCGGGAGCAACTAAGAGCACATACAGCAATAGTCAAGAAGGCATTCAAGTCAACAAATCAAAGACCGAGGGCCTGGACCCCGGCAAGATCTTGCCGGGATATCTGTTGAGCCCCGGCAAGAGGTGCACCCGGGAAGGCCCCGCCATCCTGCCAGCGCATAGACTAGGTGTCATCCCATCTGAGTACGTGTCGAGACGCCAGGGATGGAGGAGGCTAAGTGGTGCCGATGGGATGGGCTCCTGTCCTGTCCCACAGATTGTCTGGATCACCTGACAAAGCATTAAATGCGTTTGTCTTGCACCGTTAGTGTTAGTTACAATAACACTGTAGCTATGTACACCTCGTGTACGCATTGTACGCCACTATTGGTGACCCCTTCGAGAGTATAAAAGGAGGCCCATGGCGTTACGGTAGAGTACTTTTGACTCATAGACTTTTTAGACTGTAGAGGATCTTCTCCAGCCTATTCTGCATGAGCAACAGATGCGTACTGTAGCGCTGCCAGAACCTGAGCTAGAAATCATCTAATACAACCAAGCAGGAGTAGGGTTTTACACATCTTAGCGGCACAAACCTGGGTAAAATCCCGCGTGCTAGCCATCATATCTGCTCTTTGTGCTAACCTTCTTACTCGCCGCATCGAAAAGAGATCCTCCAGACCCCATAGGTGTCTTTTCCAGCGGCACCAGGGAAGCAACAAGAACATGGGGCAGTAGATTTCATCTGCTACCGCACAGATAATTTTTAGTAATAGAACTCATCTACTACCTAATTATATTGTGCAACACACATACATCTCTATGTATTCTCGATCACAACCTGCAAGTATGCATAGCACGGCTCATGATACCACTGTAGGGAAACGCAGCAGAAAACAAAAAAAATCGATCTACGCGCCAGCCCAGGACCACTATAAAGAATGCATACAAGGTTTGATTATTTTCGTTACGGACTCATAGCGCAATGGAAGTAGAGTCGATAACGATCGGCGGTGCAGATGGTCGCAGTTAGGATTTACAACCTCCCAACCACGAGGATTTATACCCTCATCTACACCTCGGACAGCCCTCCGGGAGGTTGTCGTACAGCCCCCCGGACGGTGTCAAGGATAGCCCTTCGGGAGGACCTTCGAAACCCGGACGGTCACTCCGACAGCCCTACAGGAGGCACTCTGGAACTAAGATCGATACTGCAATCTCTCTATAGAGTTGCACACATATGGTGTCATCTAACTGGTAGGGCTTCACCGTCCAGAACTAGTTCCCACTAGAACCCAGACAACCTTTCGGCACTACGAAACTATTTCGTGGGAGGTAGAGAGAATTCCAGATCATGCATGGCTTGTGCGAGAGAGTTGGATTCTGGATGGAGAGATCCTATCCACCTCCTTCTATAGTGGTGGCAGGGGTGAGGGGAGGCTGAAATTCAGCCCACAAAACATGCACCCACCAAACAAGGAAAACATGTTCCCACCAAACATGGAGAAAACAGGTTCCCTTGTCAATAGTATTCCCTCATTAGGCCCCACCTTCCTCCCAACACTCGCCACCATTTGTGGGGGATGCCACCCACCATGGGGCGGGAAACACTTTGTCCAACCACACGAGGGCTGCCCCCTAAAGGGGGCGCCTCCAAAAACAGCCCAGAACAACGCCCACGTAACGTGGGATCTTGTCCCCTCACGTATGGACAAGATGTTTTCCGCGACTATTACTTCTAAAAAAATCTGGAAGGTCCCAACAGATTTCTGGCACCCTTTAAAATTATCTGGACAAGCTCCGGAACATTTCTAGTGTGGTGGTTTAACTTAAAACCATCTTTGTTTACCTGATAAACAATTCTGACAGCTCCGAAACTTTTTTCGGTTTTCTCTCCGAAAAGATTCTAGAAATTACCTCACCAATCTAGCAACCTCCAAAACATTCCCAGTGCTTGCCCAAACCTTTTTTGGTTAATGGTTTCATCTGAAACAACTTTTAGGTTTTAACGAAACTTTTTCAGTGTTCTCTCTGGAACTTTTCCATTGACTTTCTCTTGGACTCCTTGAGTAGTATTCAGCAGATAGATGTCCCTTAAGCGTGTCACCCTATAGGTTCGGTGAATTATAGACATGACCCGGAACCCCTTCTGATCAATGATCAACATCGGAGCCGTGGACACCCATATTGAACCCTATACCCACAGGAATGAATATTCGAGTAAACCTCCAGTTGTCGTGTGCTATTCCTGTTGCTTCGCGATTTGTTACAAATACCCGAGGTGAGACATGTTAGCATCCTTGTGGATCAACACCTTGTCCACTGTGCCATTTACCTCGTTACGGCTATTTTTTCTCTTTTCTCGTTCCCGTGTTCTGGCAGCCCCGTGATCAAATCACAAAGTGTCTGGCCAGAGGATGATGGATACCGTAACATCGAGAGGCCCAGAGATATCTCTCCATCGTTGGAGGAGCAAATCCCAATCTTGAGCTATCAAGTTACTCGACATACTTTTCCATGAACCCTTATGCCACCATAATAGCCACCCATTTACGGATGATGTTTAAGAAACCCCACAGTTCATGAAGCAAGCAGGAAGAAACTTGATACTCTAATGGTCTAAGGAATCACGCAAACGTTAACCATCTCTGTGTTATTAACCATTTAACTTGCGACGAATGTATCTCATAGCATAACATCAATTCGGGTTGATTCAACACAAATATTCTTCTAACATTGTACCCTGAGAGTGGCTAGCATAGACATGCCCATGATCAGGAAAATAGAACCATGATGCAACACTTGAGCAAGTCTTAGAGGCCAGACTAGGAATAGATTTTACCGTTTATTATTCCACATGTGCATATGAGTCTTCCTCCGGGCATCATGGTTATTGCAGACTCGAGAACCATAGTAGTTATAACATGGAACATAAACCTAATTATGAACAGGGACATAAATAATAACATTTAGTATTGCCTCTAGGGCATATATCCTACAGCAGCTCCCACCTACGCCCATGCGGCTTGGGGTTGGAGGGAGGCCCAACCCTAGGGTTGGCGCCACCTTGCCTTGGGTGGCAAGCCACCCTAGGGCGCCTCCACCTTTGGTCGCCGCCCCAAGGTGGGAAACCATAGGGGTTGGGCGCCCCACCCCTCCCCCTATATATATATGTGAGAGGGAGGAGGGCAGCCGCACCCAAGCCATTACGCAGCCGTTACTCCCTCTCTGATAGCCTCTCCTCTAGTAGATTGATTCGGTGTGGCTTACCGAAGCTAGGTCGGATCATCTCCACCACCTACAACGCCACACCGTCGTGCTGCCAGTGAACCCATCTACATCTGTGCTCCCTCTTTCTATATCAAGAAGGAGGTGATCGTCATCGAGCTGCACGTGTGCTAAACGCGGAGGTGTCGTCCGTTCGTCACTTGATCGGGAGTTCGTGGGACAGCTTGCGATTTGGATCACGAAGACATATGACTACATCAACCTTAATTTTTATGCTTCTGCTTAACGATCTACAACGGTATGTGGATCCAATCTCTCCCCTCCTAGATGCTCATCTCCTAAATTGATCTTAGTGAAGCGTAGGAAAAAATTCCCATGCAACGTTCCCCAACAGTGGTATCAGAGATAGGTCTATGTGTAGATGAGATCACGAGTAGAACATAAAAACGTTTCTGGGCTTTGATGCTTAGATTGCTTCCTCCCTTAGTCATGTTTTGATTCAGCAGTATTGTGGGATGAAGCGGGCCAGACCAACCTTACTTGTACGCTTACGAGAGACCGGTTCCATTGACTGGCGTGTAACTTCGTTGCATAAAGATGGGTGGCGGGTGTTTGTCTCTCCTACTTTAGTTGGATCGAATTCGACAAAGGCGGTCCTTGAGAAGGTTGAAAAGAAATTTGAGTATCACCGTTATGGTTTATACAAAGGTGAGAATTGTTCTTGCTAGATACCCATAGTAGCCACGTAAAACATGCAACAACAATTAGAGGCCATCTAACTTGTTTTTGCAGGGCATGTTGTGATATGTTATGGCCAAGCACATGATGAGATATATGTGATGTATGAGATGATCATGTTTTGAATAAAATATGAGAACTTGCATGTCCATGAGTACGTCAACCGGCAGGTGCCATAGGGTTGTCTTTAATTACTCTATGACCTACATGTAAATCATTAAGCGCTATGTAATGCTTTACTTTATCGCTAAGCGGTAGAAATAGTAGTCTAACCATGGTCGGCCCGACAACCCCGATGGTGACACAATAATGGAGATCATGATGATGGAGATCATGGTGTTATGCCGGTGATGATGGAGATCATGTCGGTGCTTTCGAGATGGAGATCAAAAGAACAAGTTCATGGCCATATCATGTCACTTACGATTTGCATGTGATGTTAATCCTTTTATGCACCTTGTTTTTCTTAGGACAACGGTAGCATTATAAGGTGATCCCTCACTTAAATTTCAAGATAAATTGTGTTCTCCCTGAGTGTGCACCGTTGCAAAGGTTCGTCATGTCGAGACACCACATGATGATCGGGTGTGATAGTCTCTACATTCGCATACAATGGGTGCAAGCCATTGTTGCACATGCGGAAAAGTCAGGTTAAACTTGTCGAGCCTAGAATGTACAGACATTACCTCAGAACACAAGAGACCGAAAGGTTGAACATGAGTCATATAGTAGATATGATCAACATGATGATGTTCACCATTGAAACCACCTTAACTCACGTGATGATTGGACTTGAGTTGGTGAATGTGGATCATGTATCACTCAAATGACCTGAGGGATGTCTATCAGAGTGGAAGATTTAGTAATTTGATTAACTAAACTCATTATCTTGAACAATAGTCTTATTAACCTTTTCTTATTTATGTTGTAGATCAATGGCTCGCGTAGTAGCACCCATGAATATTAATGCGTTCCTAGAGAAAGCAAAGTTAAAAGATGATGGAAGTAACTTTGTGGACTAGGCCCGTAATCTGAGGATTATTCTCATGGCTTCCCACAAGGCTTATGTCCTTGATGTAGGGCTTGGTGACCCACCTGTTCCCGTGTCATCCGGAGACATTGAAAACGCTTGGGAGGCAGGTTCTAGAGATTACTCAATAGTTTAGTGTGCAATCTTGTATGGCTTAGAACCGGGACTTCAAAGACATTTTGAACGTCATGGAGCATAAGAAATGTTCCAGGAATTGGAGTTTATCTTTAAGAAGAATGCCCGGATCGAGAGGTATGAGACCTATGATAAGTTCTTTGCTTGCAAGATGGAGGAGAACGGGTCTATCAATGAACATATACTTAGAATGTCTGGGTATTCGACCCGTCTGGCGGAATTGGGGATGCCCCTTCCGTCGCAGGCGATCACTAATAGATTTATTCAATCATTGCCACCCAGCTACAAGAGCTTCGTGCTAAACTATGACAAGCACGGGATGAACAAGTCAGTCGTCGAGATGTTTGCAATGTTGAAAGCCGCTGAGTCTGAAATCCAGAAAGAACATCAAGTGTTGATGGTTCATAAAAACCACTAGTATCTATAAGAATGGCAAGGGCAAGGAGGGTAACTCCAAGAAGGGTGGCAAATCAGTTGCCCCTCCCGTGAAGAAACACAAGGCTGGACCCAAGCCAGAAATCGAGTGCTTTCATTCTAATGGGACTGTTCACTAGAAGCGGTACTGCCCCAAGTATCTGGCTGAGAAGAAGGAGGCCAACACCAAACAAGGTATACATGATATACATGTTATTGTTGTGTACCTTACCAACTCTCATTGCAGTACCTGGTTGCTCACATTTTCAACTCAAAACACGAGCTACGGAATAGATGGACGCTGGCAAAGGACAAAGTGACAATGCGCGTGGGAAATGGTTCCAAGGTTGATGTGATCGCCGTCGGCACGCTCGCTCTTCGTTTACCATCCGGATTGGTCATGAATCTGAATAATTGTTATTTAGTGCCTGCGTTAAGCATGAACATTATATCTGGATCTTTTTAATTGCGAGACGGTTACTCATTTAAATTAGATAATAATGGGTGTTCTATTTATATGAGTAATATCTTTCATGGTCATGCACCCAATGTGAGGGGTTTATTCATACTGAATCTCGATAGTGATGACAGACATGTTCATAACAATAATGCCAAAAGATGTAGAGTTCATAATGATAGTACCACTTTCTTGCGGCACTTCCGTTTAGGTCATATTGGTGTAAAATGCATGAAGAAGCTCCATGCTGATGGACTTTTGAAGTTGAGAATCATTGTAACAAGAAGATTAAATTCCTACGATTTGATCAAGGAGCAGAATATCTGAGTTATGAGTTTGGCGGTCACTTAAGATAGTGTGGAATTGTTTCAAAATTGACATTGCCTGGAACACCACAGCATAATGGCATGTCCGAACGTCATAATCAAACCTTATTAGATATGGTGCGTTCTATGATGTCTCTTGCCGACTTGCCACTATCATTTTGGGTTTATGATTAGAGACAGTTGCATTCACTTTAAATAGGGCACCATCAAAATCCATTGAGGCGACGCCATATGAAATGTGGTTTGGCAAGAAACCAATGTTGTCGTTTCTAAAAGTTTGGGGAAGTGATCCTTATGTCAAAAAGCTTCAGCCAGAAAAGTTGGAACCCAAAGTGAAAAAATATGTCTTCATAGGATACACAAAAGAGACAGTTGGGTATACCTTCTATCTAAGATCCGAAGGCAAAGTGTTTGTTGCTGAAAACAGAACATTTATTGAGAAAGAGTTTCTCTCGAAAGAATTGAGTGGGAGGAAGATAGAACTTGATGAGGTTGTTGAACCTTTGACTCAACCAGAGAGTAGCGCAGCGCAGAAAGATGTTTTTGTGGAGCCTGCAGCAGTTGAAAAGGAAGTTAATGACGATGATCATGAAGCTTCGGATAAAGTTACTATTGAACCTCGTAGGTCGACAAGGGCACGTACTGCTCCTGAGTGGTACGGCAACCCTGTCTTGGAGGTCATGTTGTTAGACAACGATTAACCTACAAGCTATGGAGAAGCGACGATGGGCCTGGATCCCGAGAAATGGGTAGAGGCCATGAAATATGAGATGGCATCCATGTATGAAAACAAAGTATGGACTTCGGAAGTATTAGCTGAAGGGCAAAAGGCCATTCAGAACAAATGGATCTTTAAGAGGAAGACGGACACTGATGGTAATGTCACCGTCTATAAAGCTCGACTTGTGGCAATGTGTTTTTCATAAGTTCAAGGAGTTGATAACTATGAGATCTTCTCACTCGTAGTGATGCTTAAGTCCGTCAGAATCATGTTGGCAATAGATGCATATTTGTCTATGAAATTTGGCAGATGGATGTCGAAACGGCGTTCCTTAACGATTTCCTTAAGGAAGAGTTGTGTATGATACAACTGGAAGGTTTTGTCGATCCAGAGCATGCTGACAAAGTTTGCAAACTCTAGTGATCCATTTATGGACTAGTGCAAGCATCTCGGAGTTGGAATATGTGCTTTGATGAGGCGATCAAAGCGTTTGGGTTTATACATGTTTAGGAAGAATCTTGTATTTACAAGAAAGTGAGTGGGAGCTCTGTGGCATTTCTGATATTATATGTGGATGACATATTGCTGACTGGAAACAATATAGAAATGCTGGAAAGCATGAATGAATATTTGAACAAGATTTTTTCAATAAACGACCTAGGAGAATCTGCTTTCTTATTAGGCATTAAGATCTATAGAGATTGATCGAGATGCTTCATAGGAGTTTCACAAAGCAGATACCTTTATAAAGTTTTGAAGAAGTTCAAAATGGATCAGTCCAGGAAGGGGTTCTTGCATGTGTTACAAGGTGTGAAGTTGAGTAAGACTCAATGCCCAATGACTGCAGAAGATACGGAAAATATGAGTGTCATCCCCTATGCTTCAGCCATAGGCTCTATCATGTATTCAATGTTGTGCACAAGACCGAATGTCAGCCTTGCCATAAGTATGGCCGGAAGGTTTCAAAGTGATCCAGGAATGGAGCACTGGATGGCGGTCAAGAATATCCTTAATTACCTGAAAAGGACTAAGGAAATGTTTCTCGTTTATGGAGGTGATCAAGAGCTCGTCGTAAAGGGTTACGTCGATGCAAGCTTTGAGACTGATTCAGATGACTCTTATATGCAAACCATATATGCATTTCTTATCAATGGGGGAGCGGTAAGCTGGTGCAGTTCCAAACAAAGTGTGGTAGCCGATTCTACATGCGAATCGGAGTACATCGCGGCCTTGGAGGCAGCGAAGGAAGGTTTCTGGATGAAGGAGTTCATGACAGATCTTGGAGTAGTGCCCAGTGCACTGAATCCAATGGCTTTGTTCTGTGACAACACTAGTGCCATTGCTCTAGCCAAGGAACCAAGGTTTCAAGAGAGGACCAGACACTTAAAGCGACGCTTCAATTCCATCTGCAATCACATCAAGGAGGAGGACATAAATATTTGCAAAGTGCACACGGACCTGAACATCAGTTGTGTCGCCGACGAGACCCTCTTCTCCATGGATGGCCCTCTCCGTCAAGTTATCAAATAATTGATGAACCTGCTCTTCGGGTGGTTCAATCCAGCTCCCGTCAAGGCTGTGAGCGTCAAACGCCGGCATCATGGCCATGATTGAACGTAAAGCAGAGTTGTTGCATAGGGGGATTATGCTTTCCGGTAGCATACATACCACACTACCCCTGAACAATCTCTGGCAGAGAGTTGTGTGCTACATAAATGTTAGATTGTTATTCAGCCCGGGGCGCAGCCTCATGATGTCTGCCGCATACCGGAATACCCAAGCAGGCCTCCACTTGTTTTGTAGAGGGGCGATGCATCGGCGAAGGAAATCGGCACCTATCATCTCTACTATGAGATCGGCGGCTCTGAGGCGGTGAATCCTGGTAGTCGCGACTATGAACTTTACATCCTCATGCTCGAGGGCACTCTAGTCGTTGCCATGTGCCATCTTGGTTTTCTGTGGCAAGTAGAAAGGCTGGAATGTCTCCTCCCGAATCCAGCACCATTTACCTCGCCACTCATCCCACTTCTTGCGGTAGGCCCCGTCTAGGTAAACCTCCTTGGTTCCTGGCCTTGGAATCCAAATGATGGATCCAGAAAGGGCTTCGCCTTGTTGGATGCGGGGAATGGAGTAATGGCGGAAAAGGGCGGTGCTAAGAACTACTCCGGCAAAGTTTTTGCAAAGGTGAGCGAAAATTGACATGCATGTCACGAGATTCAATGTAAAATCCAAGAGTTGGAAGTCGTAGGTGAGAATGATGTCGTTGAAAAAATCCGAGAAAGGGGGGTAAAGCCTGCACTAAAAATAATCGGCAAAGAAGTGATATCTATATGGGCCGCCCCTAGGAGAACCTGGACTCCCACGGGTGGTGGGATGCGCTTTTGTCTTCGTCGCCCATAAGTTCTGGTATTGCTCCTTCAGAGCGTCCGCATAAAGACCCGGCAGAAAGACGGCGTGCTCCTTCCGCATCCTCGCCAGCTTGCTCTCCGAGATGGCGGTTTCCCATTCCTTGCCCTTGCTGGCCTTGGGCAGCATGGTGGCTATGGAGGCGGAGGCTGAGAACCGAGAGGGCGTGGGGCATGGATTAATCAGAGGAGCTCTGTTTCGGGCTTTGAGGAAGAAGACGACGGAGGTTCTCAGACTGAGAAAGACAAGAGGTAAATGAGCAGCGCCTCTGTGGTTTCCTTTTTATGAGGAAGGCACGAGGCAGCCTCTTTACTGGATTAATATAGAGACGCTTCACGAGCTCGCTGCTATGACAGCCACACCGCGCACATCCCTCACGTCCCACATTCAATGGGCGTCATGGGGGTGAGGACGCGGTAATGGGATGATTACAACAATAGTTTATCCCTGCCACGTGTGCCCGTGCATTGTTTGGGCCTAGCCCAATAACGCCTCGCATCGTGTATGGACCAGGCCTGGGGGCCCCTATCGTTGCACTAAAGTATGGGCTTTTTAGTACCAGTACTTGTGCACAGATAGTTGTTGCCATGCATGTGGCAAAGCCTGCCGGGGAGTAACTAAGAGCAAATACAATAATAGTCAAGAAGACATTCAAGTCAACAGACCGAAGACCAAAGGCTGGGACTCCGACAAGATCTTGCCGGGATGGCTGCTGAGCCCCGGCTAGAGGCTCAGCTGGCAAGGCCCCGCCATCCTACTAGTCCATAGACCAGGTGTCATCCCACCTGAGCATGTGTTGAGACGCCAGGGATGGAGGAGGCTAAGTGCTGTCGATGGGACGGGCTCCTGTCCCGTCCCGCAAATGGTCAGGACCGCTTGACGAAGCATTAAATGCATTTGTCTAGCACCGTCAGTGTGAGGTAAAATAACATTGTAGGTATATACACCTCGTGTATGCATTATATGCCACTATTGGTGACCCCTTTGAGAGTATAAAAGGAGGCCCATGGTGTTGCGGTAGAAGACTGTTGACTCTTAGACTTTTTCGACCGTAGGGGATCTTCTCCAGCCTGTTCTGACTGAGGACCAGCTACATACTGTAGCGCTCCCAAAACCTGAGCTGGAAATCGTCCAATACCACCAAGCAGGAGTAGGGTTTTATGCATCTTGGCGGCCAAAACCTAGGTAAAATCCCACACGCTAGCCATCAGATCTGCTCTTTGTGCTAACCTTCTTCCCCGCCGCACCGTAAAGGGATCCTCCGGACCCCATTGGTGTCATTTCCCCCGACACTAGGGAAGCAACAAGAACAAGGGGCAGTAGATTTCATCTTCTACCGCAAAAATAATTTTCAGTAATAGAACTCATCTACTACCTAATTATATTGTGCAACACCCATACATCTCTATGTATTCTTGATCGCAACCTGCATCTACGCATAGCATGGCTCATGATGCCACTATAGGAGAACGCAACAAAAAACAAAAAAAATCGACCTACATGCCAACCCAGGACCACTATGCAGACTGCATACAAGGTTTGATTATTTTCGTTACCGCCTCGTAGCGCAGCGGAAGTAGAGTCGATGACGATCGGTCGTGCAGATCCTCGCAGCTAGGATTTACAACCACCCAACCGCGAGGATTTATACCCTCATCTGCCCCGCAGACGGCCCTCTGGGAAGTGGTTGGACAGCCCCCCGGACGGTGTCGCAGACAACCCTTGGGGAGGACTACGGGAGGCACTCTCGAACTAAGACCAAAACAACAATCTCTCTAAAGAGTTGCACACATACGGTGTCATCCATCTGGTAGGGCTTCATCATCCAGATCTAGTTCCCACCAGAACCCAGACAGCCTTTCGGCACTACGAAACTATTTCGTGGGAGGGAGAGAGAATGCCAGATCCTGCATGGCTTGTGTGAGAGAGTTGGAGTCGGTATGGACAGCTCCTATCCACCTCCTTATATAGTGGTGGAAGGGGTGAGGGGGGCTGAAATTCAGCCCACAAAACATGCACCCACCAAACAAGGAAAACATCTTCCCGCCAAACATGGAGAAAACATGTTCCCTTGTCAATGGTGTTCCCCCATGGGGCCCCACCTACCTCCCAATAGTCTCCCCCATTTTTTGGGGGCTGCCCCCCACCAAGGGGGGCAACACTTTGTCCAGAGAAAAGGGGGCTGCCCCCTAAGAAGGGCGCCCCCAAAGCAGCCCAAAACAGCCCCCACGTAACGTGGGATCTTGTCCCCTCGCGCAGGGACAAGATATTTTCGGCGACTATTACTTTTGAAATAATCCGAAAGGTCCCAGAACATTTCCGCCACCCTCTAAAATTATCTGGAAACGCTTTGGAACATTTCTGGCTTGGTGGTTTAATTAAAAACCATCTTCGTTTACCTAGTAAACAATTCCGGCAGCTCCGAAACTTTTTTCTATTTTTTCTCCAGACAAAGTACAGAAATTACCAGACCAATCTGGCAACCTACAAAACATTCCCGGTTATTGAAGAAACCTTTTTGGATTAATGGTTTCATTTGAAACAACTTTTTGGTTTTAAAGAAACTTTTTTGGTGTTTTCTCTGGAACTTTTCCATTGACTTTCTCGGACTGCTTGCGTAGTATTCAGCAGATAGTTGACCCTTAAGCGTGTGACCCTATAGGTTCAGTGCAGTATAGACACCCATATTGACCCCTATACCCACACGAATGAATATTTGAGTCAACCTCTAGTTGCCGTGTGCTATTCCTGTTGCATCGCGATATGTTAGAAATACCCGAGATGAGACTTGTTGGCATCCCCTGTTGGGGAACGTCGCATGGGAAACAAAAAATTTCCTACGCACACGGAAACCTATCCATGGTGATGAGCATCTACGAGAGGGAGAGTGGATCTACGTACCCTTGTAGATCGCTAAGCGGGAAGCGTTAAGAAACGCGGTTGGTGTAGTCGAACATCTTCGCGATCCAAATCGCCGAGCGTCCCACGATCCCATCACGATTTGTCCCGCGATCCAATCACGATCCGTCCCGCAAACTCATCCCGATCCGTCCTGCAATCTCATCACGATCCGTCTCACGATCTTGAGCACGATCTGTCCTGCGAACTCATCACGACCCGTTCCGCGATCTCGTCACGAACCATCTCGCGATATCGATCACAGTCCTGCCGATCTAGCGCCGAACGGACGGCATCGCCACGTTCAGCACACGTGTAGCTTGATGACGATCTCCACCGTCTCGATCCAGCAAGAGGAGGTGGAGAGGAGAGAGAGTTCACCGGCAGCGTGACGGCGCTCCGGTGATGGTGGTGGAGCAATTCCGGCAGGGCTTTGCCTAAGCACTGCAGAAAACCGATCTAGAGGAGCACCGGTGGCACGATAAGCACGTGGCCGTAATTTTTGTACAAAACCCCTCTATTCCACTAGTATATATAGGAGGAGAGGAGAGGAAGAGGGGCTGGCGCACAAGTCAGCCAACCAGCCTTCTGCGCCAAGGAGGAGAGGAATCCTACTCTTCCTCCAATCCTAGTTGGACTAGGATTGCTCCCTATTGGCTGATTTTTGGCCTTTTTCTTTTAGCCTTTTTTCTCCAATGCCATGGGCCTTCTTGTGGATGATTTACCAACCCACTAAGGTCTGGTTATTATTCTCCCACAGCCCATGGACCCTCTGGGGTCGAAATACCCCTCCCGGAGGTCTCCCGGTACACTATTGGCACTCCCGGTACACTACCGATTAGCCCGACACTTTTCCGGCGACCAAACTGGGACTTCCTATATATGAATCTTTACCTCCGGACCGTTCCGGAGCTCCTCGTGATGTCCGGGATCTCATCCGGGACTCCGAACAAACTTCGGTCACCACCATACATAACTCTACACTACTAAAACGTCACCGAACCTTAAGTGTGCAGACCCTGCGGGTTCGAGAACTATGTAGACATGACCGACACACCTCTACGGTCAATAACCAATGGCGGAACCTGGACGTCCACATCGGTTCCTACATATTCCACAAAGATCTTCATCGGTCGAACCTCTATGTCAAGGATTCAACCTATGTTACTTGCCCGAGATTCGATCGTCGGTATCTCCATACCTAGTTCAACGTCGTTACTGGCAAGTCTCTTTACTCGTTCCGTAATACAAGATCCCACAACTAAAATTTAGTCACATTGCTTGCAAGGCTCATTGTGATGTTGTATTACCGAGTGGTCCCTAAGATACCTCTCCATCACACGGAGTAACAAATCCCAGTCTCGATCCATGCCAACTCAATAGACACCATCGGAGATACCTGTAGAGCACCTTTATAGTCACCCAGTTACGTTGCGACGTTTGATACACACAAGGCACTCCTCTTATATCCGTGAGTTGCATGATCTCATGGTCATAGGAACATATACTTGACATGCGGAAAACAGTAGCAAGAAACTGACACGATCACATGCTACATTTGTAGTTTGGGTCTTGTCCGTCACATCATTCTCCTAATGATATGACCCCATTATCAAATGACATCTCATGTCCATGGCTAGGAAACCTTAACCATCTTTTGATCAACGAGCTAGTCTATTAGAGGCATACTAGGGACATGGTTTTGTCTATGTATCCACACATGCATCTAAGTCTCCGATCAATACAATTATAGCATGGATAATAAACGATTATCATGAACAAGGAAATATGATAATAAATAATTTATTATTGCCTCTAGGGCATATTTCCAACATCCCCGTCGGTCAACACCTTGTCCACTATGCCATTTACCTTGTTACCGATATTGTTCTCTTTTCTCGTTCCCGTGTTCTGGCATCCCCATGATGAAATTACAAAGTGTCTGTCCAGACGACGATGGATACCGTAACACCGAGAGGGCCCAGAGATATCTCTCCATCATCGGAGGAGCAAATCCCAATCTTGAGCTATCAAGTTACTTGACATACTTTTCCATGAACCCGTAAGTCGCCGTAATAGCCACCCATTTACGGATGACGTTTAACAAACCCCACAGTTCATGAAGCAAGTAGGAAGAAACTCGATACTCTCATGGTTTAAGGAATCATGGAAATGTTAACCAACTCTTTGTTATTAACCATTTAACTTCTGATGAATGTATCTCATAGCATAACATCAATTCGGGTCGATTCGACACAAATGTTCTTCTAACATTGTGCCCTCAGAGTTGCTGACATAGACAAGCCCATGATGAGGAAAATAGAACCATCATACAAAACTTGAGCTAGTCTTAGAGGCCAGACTAGGAATACAGTTTACCTTTTATTATTCCACATGTGCATATGAGTCTTCCTCCGAGCCTCGTGGTTATTGTAGACTCAAGAACCATAGCAGTTTTAGCATGGAACATAAACCTAATTATGAACAGGGAGATAAATAATAACATTTATTATTACCTCTAGGGCATATCTCCCACAACAGCTCCCACCTAGGCCCATGCGGCTGGGGGTCGGTGGGAGGCCCAACTCTAGGGTTGGCGCCACCTTGCCTTGGGTGGCAAGCCACCCTAGGGCGCCTCCACCATTGGACGCCGCCCCTAGGGGCAAACCCTAGGGGTTGGGTGCCCCACCCCTCCCCCTATATATATGTGAGAGGCAGGAGGTCAGCCGCACCCAAGCCACGGTGCAGCCCTTACTCCCTCTCTGATAGCCTCTCCTCTAGTAGATTGATTCGGCGACGCTTAGCGAAGCTATGCCGGATCAGATCCACCATCGTTGCTACCACGCTGTCATGCTGCCGGCGAACCCATATACCTCTCCGCTCCCTCTTGCTATATCAAGAAGGCGGAGATCTTCATCGAGTTGCATCTGTGTTGAACGCGGAGGTGCCATCCATTCGGCACTTGATCGGGAGTTCATGGGACGGCTTGCAATTTGGATTGTGGAGACGTATGACTACATCAACCGCATTTTTTAACACTTCCCCTTAGCGATCTACAAGGGTATGTGGATCCAATCTCTCCGCTTGTACAGGCTCATCTCCTAGATTGCTCTCTCCTCTCGTAGCTGTTCGGACCCTCTAGTTGGCTAGCTCGTTGATCAATAGATGGTCACGGTTTCATGACCATGGACACTGGATGCCCTTGATAATGGGATCACATCATTAGGAGAATGACGTGATGGACAAGACCCAATCCTAATCATAGCAGAAGATCGTGTAGTTCGTTTGCTAAAGCTTTTATAATGTCTAGTATCATTTCCTTAGACCATGGGATTGTGCAACTCCCGGATACCGCGGGAATACTTTGGGTATGCCAAACGTCACAATGTAACTAGGTGGCTATAAAGGTATACTATGGGTATCTCTGAAAGTGTCTGTTGGGTTGGCACGAATCGAGACCCGTGTGACGAAGAGGTATCTCTGGGCCCACTTGGTAAGACATCGTCATAATGAGCTCAATGTGACTAAGGAGTTAGCAATGGGATGATGTGTTACGGTACGAGTAAAGAGACTTGCCGGTAACGAGATTAGACAAGGTATAGGGATACCAACGATCGAATCTCGGGCAAGTATCATACCGGTAGACAAAGGGAATTGTATACGGGATTGATTGAATCCCCAACATTGTGGTTCATCCGATGAGATCATCATGGAGCATGTGGGAGCCAACTTGGGTATCCAGATCCTGCTGTTGGTTATTGACCTGAGAGGTGTCTCGGTCATGTCTACCTGTCTCCCAAACCCATACGGTCTACACACTTAAGGTTCGATGACTCTAGGGTTATAGGGAAATAATGTACGTGGTTACCGAAGGTTGTTTAGAGTCCCAAAGAAGATCCTGGACGTCACAAGGAGTTCTTAAATGGTCCGTAGGTAAAGTTTCATATATAGGAAGTGAGGTTTTTGTCACCGCATGTGTTTTGGGGATTATCGGTAGCGTACCGGGACCACTCGAAGGGTTCTGGGGTTCCACCAAGTGGGGCCACCGGCACCATAGGGCTGCCTGGGCCGCAGGTGGGAGGGAACCAACCCCTAGGTGGGCTGGTGCTCCTCCACCAAAGGGCGAAGGCAGAGCAAGGTGGGAAGGGGGGGCAAACCCTGGGGCCAGATGGGCCCAAGGCCCACCTAGGGCGCCGCCCCTCCCCTCTCCCGCTCTGGCCGCCACGAGAACTCATCTAGGGTTGGCCGCCGGCCCTAGGGTGGGAACCCTAGGGGTGCGCGCCCTCCTCCTCCTCCTATATATAGTGGACGGTTTTGGGGCTGCCAGGCACACGATTTCTCTCTCTCTCTCTCTCTCTCTCTCTCGGCGCAGTCCTACCCTTCCTCCTCCTCATTCTCCGCGGTGTTTGGCGAAGCCCTGCCGGAGACCACACAGCTCCACCGTCACCACGTCGTCGTGCTGCCAGAGCTCTCCCTCAACCTTTCCTTCCTCCTTGCTGGATCAAGGCATAGAAGACGTCATCGGGCTGCACATATGTTGAACGCGGAGACGCCGTTATTCGGTGCTTAGATCGGATTCCACCACAATCTAAATCGCTGCGAGTACGACTCCACCAACCGCGTTCTAGTAACGCTTCCTCTTTGCGATCTTCAAAGGTATGAAGATGCACTCTCCTCACTTGTTGCTGGTTTCTCCATAGATGGATCTTGGTGAACACGTAGGAATTTTTTTGATTTACTACTACGTCTCCCAACAGTGGCATCATGAGCTAGGTCTATGCGTAGAATCTATGCACGAGTAGAACACAAGTTGTTGTGGGCATCGAACTAGTTAACTTGCTTGTTCTTACTAGTCTTATCTTGATTCAGCGCTATTGTGGGATGAAGCGGCCGGAACCAACTTTACACGTACGCTTACGTGAGACTGGTTCCACCGCCTATCATGCACTTGTTGCATAAGGTGTCTAGCAGCTGTCTGTCTCTCCCACCTTAGTCAGATCGGATTCGATGAAAAGGGTCCTTATGAAGGGTAAATAGAAATTGGCATATCACCTGGTTTTGGCGTAGGTAAGAAACGTTCTTGCTAGAAACCTATAGCAGCCACGTATAAACTTGAAACTACAAATTAGAGGATGTCTAACTTGTTTTTGTAACATATGATTTGTGATGTGATATGGCCAAAGGATGTGATGTGATGCATTGTGATGTATGAGATTGATCATGTTCTTGTAATAGGATTCACGACTTGCATGTTGATGAGTATGACAACTGGCAGGAGCCATAGGAGTTGTCTTATTTTATTGTATGACCTGAGTGTCAATCATAAACACCATGTAATTAGTTTACTTTATTGCCAATCGTTAGACATTGTAGTAGAATTAATAGTTGGCGAGACAACTTCATGAAGACACAATGATGGAGATCATCATGACGGAGATCATGGTGTCGTGTCGGTGACAATGTTGATCATGATGCCCCGAAGATGCAGATCAAAGGAGCAACATGATATTGGCCATATCATGTCACTATATTGAATTCATGTGATGTTTATCATGTTTACATCTTATTTGATTAGAGAAACGGTAGTAAATAAGATGATCTCTCAATTAAAATTTCAAGTAATGTGTTCACCCTGACTGTGCACCGTTGCTAAGGATCGTTGTTCCGAAGCACCACGTGATGATCGGGTGTGATAAGTTCTAATGTTCGCATACAACGGGCGTAAGCCAGATTTACACACACGGTACAATTAGGTTGACTTGATGAGCCTAGCATGTACAGTCATGGCCTCGGAACATGGAAGACCGAAAGTTCGAACATGAGTCGTATAGAAGATACGATCAACATGGAGATGTTCACCATGGATGACTAGTCCGTCTCACGTGATGATCGGACACGGGCTAGTCGACGTGGATCATGTGTCACTTGAATGACTAGAGAGATGTCTATGTAAGTGGGAGTTCATTAAATAATTTGATTATGTGAACTTAATTATAATGAACTTAGTCTAAAATTGTCTTTACAATCTATATTGTAGATCCAATGGCCAACGCTAATGTCACCCTCAACTTCAACGCCTTCCTAGAGAAAACCAAGCTGAAAGACGATCGAAGCAACTATGTGGACTAGGTCATTAGCTTGAGGATCATCCTCATAGCTTCCAAGAGATTGTATGTCCTTGATGCAGCGCTAGGTGACCCACACATTTTTCTAGCAGACCAAGACGTTACGAACGCTTGGCAGTCATGTTGTGATGATTACTCCTAGTTCAATGCGGAATGCTTTACAGTTTAGAACTGGGGCTCCAAGAGTGTTTTGAGCAACACGGAGCATATGAGATGTTCCAACAGATGAAACTAGTTTTCCAACCTCATGCCTGGGTCGAGAGATATCATGTCTCCGACAAGTTCTTTAGCTGTACGATGGAGGAGAATAGTTCTGTGAGTGAGCACATACTCAAAATGTCTGGGTTGCACAACCACTCGACTCTGCTGGAAGTTAATCTCTCAGATGACTCGGTCATCGACAGAATCCTCCAGTCACTTCCACCTAGCTACAAGAGCTTTGTGATGAACTACAACATGCAGGGTATGGAGAAGTCCATTCTTGAGTTGTACTCGATGCTGAAATCAGCGGAGGTCGACATCAAAAAGAAGCATCAAGTGTTGATGGTGAATAAGACCACCAGTTTCAAGAAAGGCAAGGGTAATAAGAACTTCAAGAAGGACGAAAAAGTTGTTGCCGCGCCCGGTAAGCAAGTTGCCGGGAAGAAGAACAAGAATGGACCCAAGACTGAGACGGAGTGCTTTTATTGCAAGGGTACCCGTCACTGGAAGCAGAACCGCCCCAAGTACTTGGCTGATAAGAAGGCCGGCAACGTTAAAGGTATATGTGATATACTTATTATTGATGTGTACCTTACCAGTGCTCGTAGTAGCTCCTGGGTATTTGATACAAGTCCAGTTGCTCGCATTTGTAACTCCAAGCAGGAGGTACAGAATAAGCAGAGACTGGCAAAGGACGAGGTGACGATGCGCATCGGGAATGGTTCCAAGGTCGATGTGATCGCCGTCGGAACACTACCTCTACATCTTCCTCTCGGATTAGTTTTAAACCTCAATAATTGTTATTCAGTACTAGCTTTGAGCATGAACATTGTATCTGGATCTCGCTCGATGCGAGATGGCTACTCATTTAAATTTGAGAATAATGGTTGTTCTATTTATATGAGAGAAATCTTTTATGGTCATGCCCCGCTGGTCAATAGTTTATTTTTGATGAATCTCGAACGTGATGTTACACATGTCCATAGTGTGAGTACCAAAAGATGTAAGGTTGGTAACGATAGTCCCACTTACATGAGGCACTGCCGCCTTGGTCATATTGGTGGCAAACGCATGAAGAAACTCCATGCTAATGGACTTTTGGAGTCCCTTGATTTTGAATCATTTGACACGTGCGAACCTTGCCTCATGGGCAAGATGACCAAGAGTCCGTTCTCCAGAACAATGGAGCGAGCAACTGACTTGTTGGGGATTATACATACTGATGTATGCGATCCAATGAGCGTTGAGGCTCACGGTGCCTACCGTATTGTTCTCACCCTCACTGATGACTTGAGCAAATATGGGTATGTCTACTTAATAAAACACAAGTCTGAAACCTTTGAAAGCTTCAAGGAATTTCAGAGTGAGGTGAGAATCAACGTGACAGGAAAATAAAGTGCCTACGATCTGATCATGGCAGAGTATATTTAAGTCACGAGTTTGGCATGCACCTAAGGAAATGTGGAATTGTTTCACAACTCATGCCGCCTGGCACACCCTAGCGAAATGGTGTGTCTGAACGTCGTAATCGCACTCTATTAGATATGGTGCGATCTATGATGTCTCTTACCGACTTACCGCTATCATTTTGGGGATATGCATTAGAGACTGTCGCATTCACTTTAAATAGGGCACTGTCAAAATCCGTTGAGATGACACCATAGGAATTATGGTTTGGAAAGAAACCTAAGCTGTCGTTTCTAAAACTTTGGGGATGCGATACTTTTGTGAAGAAACTTCAACCTGAGAAGCTCTAACCCAAAGCGGAAAAGTGCGTCTTCATAGGATATCCCAAAGAGACTATTGGGTATACCTTATACCTAAGATTAGAAGGCAAAGTCTTTGTTGCCAAGAATGGATCCTTTCTCGAGAAAGAGTTTCTCTCAAAAGAAGTAAGTGGGAGGAAAATAGAACTTGATGAGGTAATCGTACCTCCACTCGAACCGGAGAGTAGCGCAGCATGGGAAGTTGTTTCCGTGGAGCCTACACCGCCTAGAGAGGAAGTTAATGATGACGATCATGAAGCTTCAGATCAAGTTTCTATTCGAATGTCCACTAGGACATGTTCCGCACCAGAGTGGTACGGCAACCCTGTCTTGGAGATCATGTTGTTAGACAATGGTGAACCTTCGAACTATGAAGAAGCGATGGTGGGCCCGGATTCCAACAAATGGCTTGAAGCCATGAAATTCGAGATAGGATCCATGTATGAGGACAAAGTATGGACTTTGGTGGAATTGCCTCATGATAAGCGATCCATTGGAAATAAATGGATCTTTAAGAAGAAGACTGACGCGGATGGTAACGTGAATGTCTATAAGGCTCGGCTTGTTGCTAAGGGTTATCAACAAGTTCAAGGAGTTAACTACGATGAGACTTTCTCACCCATAGTGATGTTGAAGTCCATCTGAATCATGTTAACAATTGCCGCATTTTATGATTATGATATCTGGCAAATGGACGTCAAAATGGCATTGCTTAAGGGCTTCCTTAAGGAAGAATTGTATATGATGCAGCCGGAAGATTTTGTTGATCCTAAAGATGCTAACAAGGTATGCAAGCTCCAGCGCTCCATCTATGGGCTGGTGCAAGCATCTCGGAGTTGGAACATTCGCTTTAATGAGGTGATTAAAGCGTTTGGGTTTATACAGGTTTATGGAGAACCCTGTATTTACAATAAAGTGAGTGGGAGCTCTGTAGCATTCCTCATATTATATGTGGATGACATATTGTTGATGGGAAATGATATAGAACTCTTGGAAAGTGTAAAGGCATACTTGAATAAGTGTTTTTCAATGAAAGACCTTGGAGAAGTTGCTTACATATTAGGCATCAAGATCTATAGAGATAGATTGAGACACCTCATTGGTCTTTCACAAAGCACATACCTTGACAACATATTGAAGAAGGTCAATATGGATCAGTCGAAGAAGGGGTTCTTGCCTGTGTTACAGGGTGTGAGATTGAGTACGACTCAATGCCCGACCACAGCAAAGGGTAGAGAAGAGATGAGTGTCATCCCTTATGCTTCATTCATAGGCTCTATTATGTATGTCATACTGTGTACCAGACCTGATGTGAACCTTGCCCTAAGTTTTGTAGGGAGTGGAACACTGGACAGCGGTCAAGAATATCCTGAAGTACCTGAAAAGAACAAAGGACATGTTTCTCGTATATGGAGGTGCCGAAGATCTCGTCGTAAAGGGTTACGTCGATGCTAGCTTCGACACAGATCCGAATGACTCCAAGTCACAAACCAGATACTTGTATATTTTGAACAGAAGGGTAGGCAGCAGGTGCAGCAGCAAGCAAAGCGTCTGTGACAGCCCAAGTGTTGTCCCTACCTTTTACAGCATGTGTCTTGTATGAACCTTGTTGCCATGAGCTTAATGAAATAATTTTGCACCTTGTCATACCATGTCTTGTTTTTGCATTCATGCATAATGCATCATTTCATCCATCATGCCATGCCTTGCTATTGTTGTGACCTTCTTGTGGTTGAGTTGCCCTTGTGTTGTTGGTTGTGGTTTGAGTGGGGGTGGTGCATCTACTTCTCCTTTTCCTCCTCTTTATTTGCTTCTCAAACAACCGTTCCAACTACCCTTTTTCTTCAATGTTATTTTATCAACAGAATTAAATGGTTAATTAAATTTTTCTAAAACGTTCAGGAGTTAGATACTAATATTTTAATCATGTGTGTGTTGGTCTTTTGTTGTTTTGAGCTTTTATGAATTAGGGTATTTAAATAACAAGGGTTGTCATTTTATAACAATATTTAATTGTATTGCTCTAAAAATCAACATAATAATTTTATTAAATAGTTCATGTTTTCTCTGGTATCATTGTATTTTTGTTTTGTAATTATTCCATTTCTTTCACCCTGGGGTTATTTGTGTTGTTTACTTTTATTTATAAAACAAAACCCTCCTTTTCTACTGTTTTTTGCAGAGAGTGGGCTTGTGAGAGTGGGCTTGGGACAATCCTTTGCAGAGAGCGAGTGAGCGTCGTGTCCACTTTCCAACTAGGCAGCGCCCGGGCCATCTCGTCAGTCTCTTCTCCCCCCCCTCCACCCACCTTTTCTTCCTCCGAGCACCCGGTCCTCCTCTATGGAGGGGCGCACATGGCCAGCACAGCCATGCTGAGCCTCCCCTCCCCTCCTATTTAACCCCTAGGCGTCTATGCCTTCGCTAGGGTTCCTCCTCGTCGCCACCTCTCCATGCCTCTCCCTCCTCTCTAGTTTCCCCCCGTCAGGTAAGTCTCCGTAGCTTCAGACTTGAGAGAGAGCAGCCACCATCGATTGCCGTCGTCCTTGCCGTAGGAGTCAAGTCGTCCTTGTTAAAGATGTCGCGAGTGTCGAGGACCTCTCCCGCATCCCCCGCGTGGGAGGCTTCAAGCGTCGTCTTCTTCCTCGGTGACGCCATGCTCCCGAAGCTCGTCGTCGTCTCCTTCCTCGTCGTCATCGTTCTTCCTCCTCTTCGTCGTGCCCCAAGCCGTCGTCGTCTCCCCTCGGTGAGCCGCCGTGATGCCCTCCTGTTTGTCGTTGCTTAGCTCGCCGTCGCCGCAGAGCCGCTGTCGCTGCCGTTTCATCCAAGGCAGTGCCTTGAGGGCTCGCCTCCGTCCCCCTTGTCGCGAGACGAATGGGGGAATGGACACGTCGTAGGAGCCGCAGCTGCCGCCAGTGCTTCGCGTCGCCGTTGAGGCCAGTGGTCGCCGGCAATCACCGTCGCCTTGCCGCTGTCGTCGCCGGGCTGTTCTAAGTTTAGTTTCGTCAGAGGTTGCTCGGTATGGTAGTATTAGAAGCGTATAACCCTCCTTCTGTCATGATACATTGAGTGGCGAAGTGGTAGGCGTCGCTGCGTTCGATCGCCAGGTCTGGGGTTCGAGTCCCATGAACCCCTCCCCCCTTTTTTGTTGTTTTCTTTTCTTTGTTTTATTTTTGTTTCTCCATTGCTAATTTCATGTATGTGTGGTATGCAATATGCATGTATGTTTGTGTTTTCTTTTCTTTTCTGCATATATATGAGTATATATGTTGCTTATGTGTGTATGTGTGTGCTAATACATACATACATATGTGGTGTGTAGGGTGGTGTGTATGTATGTGTGTTGCATAGTGTTGGAAATATGCCCTAGAGCCAATGAATAAAGTGTTTATTATTATATTTCCTTGTTCATGATAATTGTTTCTTATCCATGCTATAATTGTATTGATTGGAAACACATTACATGTGTGGGTAAATAGACAACATACTGTCCCTAGAATGCCTCTAGTGAACTAGCTCGTTGATCAAAGATGGTCAAGGTTTCCTAGCCATTGACATGAGATGTCATTTGATAACGGGATCACATCATTAGGAGAATGATGTGATGAACAAGACCCAAACTACAAACGTAGCATATGATCGTGTCAATTTATTGCTATTGTTTTCTGCATGTCAAGTATGTGTTCCTATGACCATGAGATCATGCAACTCATGGACATCAGATGAGTGCCTTGTGTGTATCAAACATCGCAACGTAACTGGGTGACTATAAAGGTGCTCTACAGGTATCTCCGAAGGTGTCTGTTGAGTTGGCATGGATCAAGACTGGGATTTGTTACCCCGTGTGACGGAGAGGTATCTCAGGGCCCACTCGGTAATACAACATCAAAATAAGGCTTGCAAGCAATGTGACTAAGTGTTAGTTTCGGGATATTGTATTACAGAATGACTAAAGAGACTTGCTAGTAATGAGGTTGAACTAGGTATGGAGATACCGACGATCGAATCTTGGGCAAGTAACATATCGAAGAACAAAGGGAACATCATACGGGATTAACTGAATCCTTGACATAGAGGTTCGACCGATAAAGATCTTCGTAGAATATGTAGGAACCAATATGGACATCCTGGTCCCGCTATTTGTTATTAACCGTAGAGGTGTCTTGGTCATGTCTACATAGTTCTCGAACCCGCAGGGTCTGCCTACTTAAGGTTTGGTGACGTTCCCGTAGTATAGAGTTATGTATGGTGGTGACCAAAGGTTGTTTGGAGTCCTGTATGAGGTCCCAGACGTCATTAGGAGCTCCGGAATGGTCTGAAGGTAAATATTTATATATAGGAAGTCCTGTTTTGGTCACCAAAAAAGTTTCGGGCTCATCGGTAGTGTACCGGGAGTGCCGGTAGTGTACCGGGAGGCCTCCGGGAGGGGTATTTCGACCCAAGAGGCTTCATGGGCTGTGGTAGAGTGAATATCATCCCTTAGTGGGCTGGTGGAAACTCCCACACAAGGCCCATGTGGGTGGAGAAGAAAACCAAATTGGAAAACATGGAAAAAGGCAAAAAAAAGGAGCAATCCTAGTCCTACTAGGATTGGAGGAGGAGTGCTCCTCTCCTAGTAGGTTCGGACGACTCCAAGGAGCCTTGGCACTTGCGCCAAGCCTCTTCTCCTCTCCTCCTATATATACAGGTGGGTTTTAGGTTTTTCACTAGTTTTTTCAGCCACATACTATCCGTTCCTCTAGTGCATAGTTTCTCCTCTAGATCGGATTTCTGCAGTGCTTAGGCGAAGCCCTGCCAGAATTGCTCCACCACCATCGCCGGAGCATCGTCACGCTGCCGGAGAACTCTTCTTCCTCTCTGCTCCTTCTTGCTGGATCAAGATGGCGGAGATCTTCATCAAGCTGTACATGTGCTGAACGCGGAGGTGCCGTCCGTTCGGTGCTAGATCGGAAGGATCGTGATCAAGTTCGTGGGACGGATTGTGGTCAAGTTCGCGGGACGGATCATGATTGGATCGCGGGATGAACAGCAATTTGGATCGCGAAGACATTCGACTACACTAACTACGTTACTTAATGCTTCCCGCTTAGCGATCTACAAGGGTATGTAGATCCACTCTCCCTCTCGTAGATGCTCATCACCATGGATAGATCTGCATGTGCGTAGGAAATTTTTTGTTTCCCAAGCAACGTTCCCCAACACATAGTGTGGTATGCATATATGTATGTGTGTGTTGTCATATGCATATGCATAAGCATATATGCATTGTGCATATGTGTGTGGATGAACACCCACACACATGAGCATGTATGCTTGTGAGTGTTTGTGCCCATGTGCACTTGTGCATGTGTGGTGGTGTGTATGTGCCTATATGCATTATGCATATATGGTGCATGTGTGTGTGTGTGGATGAACACCCCCTCATAGGTGGTATGTTCATGAGTGAGATTGTGCTCATATGCCCTTAGGCATATGGAGTGGTGTGTGTACAGTGTATGTGTGTGTGGGTGACAAGTGGGTCCTTTCCCCCACTTGTCATACCCTTTGTTGGTATATGCATGTTTTGTAGGTTTGTTAGTTAATTTCCATTTTTAGCTAAGTTTCCAAATCTGGTTATGTCCATTTATGCTCATGTGCATTTTAAGCAAGTTTTGACTTATAAGAGAGGTGATAGTTTTCCTAGAATAGTTGTGACATGTTGCTTCACATGTATATATGAGTATGACACATGATTTTTGTATAGAAAGAGCCAAGGAATCCATTGGTGCAATCAGATTTAACTTTTGAGCAAGTTTATAAAAATATCATTTTCTGTTGTGATGTTACTTTGTCATTTTTTCATGATTTAATCCATGCTTGCTTTGGGGCATGTGCCAACATGGAAGTGCTAGTGTTTTATGTCTATCATGCCATGTATTTTTGTTTAACATGAGAATCACCCATATAAGTGGAAACTTGTTGCAAAGTAGCTAACTTAATATTTTTTGTAAGTCTGAGATCTGCTGTTATTTTTATGCCATGAAGAGTGGTTTTCATCTTGTGATATGTTGAGAATTAGCTCATGCTCAGTGCTAGTATTTTGGAGTAGATGTTGTCTACTACCATCCTGTTAATTTTCATGCCAAAAGGTTGTCTCTAACACCTTTAACTTTTGCTATCAACATGCTACCTGATTAACTCAGATTCCAGAAAACTGTTATTTTCACTAAGTCCCAGAAAACTGTTTCATCATGCCAACCTGATAGCTTCATGCTTATTGATGTGTGCCTCCTTTCCAGATTGTGTACTTAAATAATTTGATAAGCATGTTATCTAGTTTCTGTCAATACCTTGTTTGTGGTTGTGGGATTCATGTAGCTCAAGTTGTGGGTTGTGAAAGTTGCTATGTTGCTGTTTTGTGGCAGATTGTTTGTTTTAGTGTTTTGTGACTTGTGGGAGCTATAATCCATGGAATTGATTGATATTTGGCTCTATTGTGGTTTGTTTTTCATTACCTAACCTGTGGCTACCTTGGAATGCCATGAACTAGCCCATGGCCTTCTTGTCTTGTGTTTTGCCTTCGTACCTTGTCGTGAGCGTATCGTGAGAATGGTAACTCCGTTTCTTAATGCATTTTCATCGTTTTCACATGATGCATCCATATTTGCCATGTTCATGGATATCTAAATAAATTAACATAAGATTCTGTCCATATTCATTAATAACCAATCCTTGCCTGTGAAACATGACTACTTAGGATTGCCATGTTAAAACTCTTCACCTAAGCATGCATCATTCTTGTTTGTGAATTGCACCATGGTTGTTTGTTTATTCTTGCTATTTATTTTGGTTAGACGCGAACGTTGAACCTGAGTACGACGAGCCAGGCGAGTACAACTACGAGGATCCCGCTACTTATTCCACTGAAGAACCAACAGGCAAGATGATCGTACCCGGACCCCGATAATATTTTCGCTTGCTAGTTTCTTGCCCTTATAGTTAAAATTGCGCTAACTACCAATTGAATATCAGCCTCCCAATTACCATGATAGTCTCTAACCCTCCACATCCTAGCAAACCTTTGATTGGCTAAGTTACTGCTGCTCAGCCCCTCTTATAGCGTTCTTAGTTGCAGGTTCAGGTTGTTCCATGTGATAACATGGATTGGCATATCACAATATTATCTGTTACTTAATTTAATGCACATATATATCTTGGTATTGGTGGAAGGCTTGGCCTTTTGCTAGGTGTTTTGTTTCACTGTTATCGTCATAGTTTCTTGTTACCGGTGTTATGTTTTCCATACTTTACGCTCCTAACATGCTCGGGGTTTTTATGGGGACCACCTTGTTTATTCGGTTGAGATTAAAACTTGTCTGGAAAGACCCAACATTGGTACTACATTTTCTTAATAACTTAATAAATTTTGCATAGGGGTTTGCAACCCCATGGATAATTAATCAACCCCCGGCCCAGTGCTCCTCATGAGTGTTGGTCCAAACTAGAGCATTATGCAGGGACAACCCAGGGCAACTTGGGAGATTTCTATCAGGCCTCCGTATGTGTAGATTATCTGTCGTGTCCAGAGAACGAGATATGCGGCTCTTATTGGGTTCGTCGACACGTCGGGTGGTCTTGCTAGATTTGGTTTACCTTTATCGAGTGTCTTGCGTGTGGACTCTGACTTTCTTCGGGTTATCTCGAGGTGTTGGAATTCCTTTGGAGTTACCTATAATGATCACGAGATCCATGGTCGAGGCTATTCCTGTGGAGTGTGGTTATTTGTGATGGACTAGTTGGAGCACCCCTGTAGGGTTAAATCTTTTCAAGAAGCTGTGCCCACGATTATGTGGCAACTTGGTTATTTGTTTAACACCCGGTTATAGTAAACTTGAAGTAAACTCTAATAAATGCACCAACCGTGTGAGGAACCATGATCATCTAGGCTCGTGAACATGATCCGAGAGACAATGCGGTGGGGTTATGTTTAACGTTAGTAAGTGTTCAGGATCTCACAGAGGTCACTCTAGTTTCGATCGTTCATCGTAGGCCACTCATAATTTATCTTCATGTTATGTAAGATAGACACCATATATGCTTAGTGTTGCTGCAAACTAAACACATACGCAATCCCTACCTTGAGCTTGAATAGTCTCGGTACTCGAGCGCTTGATTGTTGAGTCCTTGTGGCTCACAGATTACTACAACACTCCAATGAGAGTATGACGAGGAAAGAGGCAGGATGTACGTGACTTATCCAGACGAGTAGGTGACCATGGTTGTGATATTTGGGATAGCGAGATAGTATCATTTGCATCTGCTTTATCGTTTGATTTCATCCGTAGTTGGACCCTGTCTTCATCTTGATTATTTGAAATCCGTGTGGAATTGTAATTCAGTATGTGCTGAGTGTAAGCCAACTTGTATTCTCATCTCTCCTGTAATGTATGATGCAATGATGCTATACTTCCGAATGCGCCTCTATCCCTTGTGAGGCCCTCGTGCCTTAATATGGATAGGCACGCATCTTGGGCGTGACAGTGTCGTTGCGGCATCTACATGTGAAGCGGAGTACATAGCTGCTTCGGAAGCATCAAAAGAAGGAGTCTGGATGAAGGAGTTCATCACCATCCTAGGAGTGATTCCCAGTGCGTCGGGCCCGATGACTCTATTCTGTGACAACACTGGAGCTATTGCCCTTGCCAAGGAGCCCAGGTTTCACAAGAAGACAAGACACATCAAGCGCCGCTTGAACTCCATTCGTGATTACATTCAGGAGGGAGATATAGATATTTGTAAAGTCCATATGGATCTGAATGTCACAGATCCGTTGACTAAACCTCTCTCACGAGCAAAACATGATCAACACCAGAATGCTATGAGTGTTCGATTCATCACAATGTAACTAGATTATTTACTCTAGTGCAAGTGGGAGACTATTGCAAATATGCCCTAGAGACAATAATAAAGTGGTTATTATCATATTTCCTTGTTCATGCTAATTGTCTATTGTTCATGCTATAAATGAATTAACCGGAAACCGTAATGCATGTGTGAATACATAGACCATAACATGTCCCTAGTGAGCCTCTAGTTGGCTAGCTTGTTGATCAATAGATGGTCATGGTTTCATGACCACGGACATTGGATGCCGTTGATAACGGGATCACATCATTAGGAGAATGATGTGATGGACAAGACCCAATCCTAAGCATATCACAAGATCGTGTAGTTCGTTTGCTAAAGCTTTTCTAATGTCAAGTATCATTTCCTTAGACCATGAGATTGTGCAACTATCGGATACCGTAGGAATACGTTGGGTGTGCCAAACGTCACAACGTAACTGGGTGGCTATAAAGGTATACTACGGGTATCTCCAAAAGTGTTTGTTGGGTTGGCACGAATCGAGACTGGGATTTATCACTCCGTGTGACGGAGAGGTATCCCTGGGCCCACACGGTAAGACATCATCATAATGAGCTCAATGTGACTACGAAGTTAGCCACGGGATGATGTGGTATGGAACGAGTAAAGAGACTTGCCAGTAACGAGATTGAACAAGGTATAGGGATACCGACGGTCGAATCTCGGGCAAGTATCATACAGGTAGACAAAGGGAATTGTATACATGATTGATTGAATCACCGACATCGTGGAGCATGTGGGAGCCAACATGGGTATCCAGATCTCGCTGTTGGTTATTGACCGGAGAGGTGTCTCGGTCATGTCTACGTGTCTCCCGAACCCATAGGGTCTACACACTTAAGGTTCGATGATGCTAGGGTTGTAGGGAAATAGTGTACGTGGTTACCGAAGGTTGTACAGAGTCCCGGATGAGATCCCGGATGTCACGAGGAGTTCCGGAATGGTCCGTAGGTAAAGATTCATATATAGGAAGTGAGGTTTTGGTCACCGGAAGTGTTTTGGGGATTACCAGTAGTGTACCGGGACCACCGGAAGGGTTCCGGGGGTCCATCGAGTGGGGCCACCGGCACCAGAGGGCTGCTTGGGCCATAGGTGGGAGCGAACCAGCCCCTAGGTGGGCTGGTGCGCCTCCACCAAGGGCCCAAGGCACAGCAAGGTGGGAAGGGGGGCAAACCCTGGGGCCAGATGGGCCCAAGGCCCACCTAGGGCAGCGCGCCTCCCTTCTCCCTCTCTGGCCGCCGCCAAAACCCATCTAGGGTTGGCTACCGGCCCTAGGGTGGGAACCCTAGGGGTGCGCACCCTCCTCCTCCTCCTATATATAGTGGAGGGTTTTGGGGCTGCCAGTCACACGAGTTCTCTCTCTCTCTTTCTCGGCGCAGCCTACCCTTCCTCTTCCTAGTTCTCCGCGGTGCTTGGCGAAGCCCTGCCGGAGACCACACAACTCCATCGTCACCTCGCCGTTGTGCTGCCGAAGCTCTCCCTCAACCTCTCCTTCCTCCTTGCTAGATCAAGGCATATGAGACGTCACAAGGCTACACGTGTGTTGAACGCGGAGGCCTCGTTGTTCGGCGCTTAGATCGGATTCCACCGCAATCTGAATCGCTGCGAGTACAATTCCACCAACCGCGTTCTAGTAATGCTTCCACTTTGCGATCTTCAAAGGTATGAAGATGCAATCTCCCCACTTGTTTCTAGTTTCTCCATAGATGGATCTTGTTGAACACGTAGGAATTTTTTTGATTTACTACTACGTCTCCCAACAGGCGTGACAACCCCGATGGTGACACAATGATGGAGATCATGGTGTTATGCCGGTGATGATGGAGATCATGCCGGTGCTTCGGAGATGGATATCAAAAGAACAAGTTTGTGGCCATATCATGTCATTTATGATTTGCATGTGATGTTAATCGTTTTATGCACCTTGTTTTGCTTAGGACGACGGTAGAATTATAAGGTGACCCCTCACTTAAATTTCAAGATAAATTGTGTTCTCCCCGAGTGTGCACCATCGCAGAGGTTCGTTATGTCGAGACACCATGTGATGATCTGGTGTGATAGACTCTACGTTCGCATACAACGGGTGCAAGCCAATGTTGCACATGCAGAAAACTCGGGTTAAACTTGACGAGCCTAGCATGTACAGACATGGCCGCGGGACACAAGAAACTGAAAGCTCAAACATGAGTCATATATTAGATATGATCAACATGATGATGTTCACCATTGAAACCACCTTAACTCACGTGATGATCGGACTTGAGTTGGTGAATGTAGATCTTGTATCACCCAGATGACCTGAGGTATGTCAATTTGAGTGGGAGCTTTAGTAATTTGATTAACTAAACTCAATATCTTGAACAATAGTCTTAGTAACCATTGTTGATTTATGTTGTAGATAAATGGCTCGCGCAGTAGCACCCCTGAATTTTAATGCGTTCCTAGAGAAAGCTAAGTTGAAAGATGATTGAAGCAACTTTGTGGACTAGGCCCGTAATCTGAGGATTATTCTCACGTCTTCCTAGAAGGCTTATGTCCTTGATGCAGGGCTTGGTGACCCACCTGTTGCCATGTCATCCGAAGACGTTAAGAATGCTTGGGAGGCAGGGTCTAGAGATTACTCAATAGTTCAGTGTGCAATGTTGTCTGGCTTAGAACCAGGACTTGAAAGACGTTTTGAATGTCATGGAGCATATGAGATGTTCCAGGAATTGGAGTATATCTTTAAGCAAAATGCCCGGGTCGAGAGGTCTGAGACTTATGATAAGTTCTATGCTTGCAAGATAGAGGAGAACGGGTCTATCAATGAACATATACTCGGAATGTCTGGGTATTCGACCCGTCTGGCAGAATTGGGGATGCCCCTTTTGTCGGAGGTGATCACTGACAGAGTTCTGCAATCATTGCCACCCAGCTACAATGGCTTCGTGCCGAACTATAACATGCACGGGATGAACAAGTTAGTCATCGAGGTGTTTGTGATGCTAAAAGTCACTGAGTCTGAAATCCAGAAAGAACATCAAGTGTTGATGGTCAATAAAACCACTAATGTCAAGAAGAATGGCAAGGGGAAGAAGGGTAACTCCAAGAAGGGTGGCAAAGTAGTTGCCCCTCCCATGAAGAAACACAAGGCTGGACCCAAGCCAGAAGCTGGGAGCTTTCATTGCAATGGGACTGGTCACTCGAAGCGGAACTACCCCAAGTATCTGGCCAACAAGAAGGAGTTCTACACCAAACAAGGTATATATGATATACAATTTATTGATGTGTACCTTACCAACTCTCGTTGTAGTACCTCGGTATTTGATACCGGTTCGGTTGCTCACATTTGCAACTCAAAACAGGAGCTCCGGAATAGAAGGAGGCTGGCAAAGGACGAAGTGACGATGCGCGTGGGAAATGGTTCCAAGGTTGATGTGATCACCGTCGGCAAGCTCGCTCTTCGATTACCATCGGGATTAGTGGTGAAGATGAATAATTGTTATTTAGTGACTGCATTAAGCATGAAGATTATATCTGGATCTTGTTTATTGCGAGACAGTTACTTATTTAAATCAGAGAATAATGGTTGTTCTATTTATGTGAGGGGTATATTCATATTGAATCTCGATAGTGATGACACACATGTTCATAAAATTAATGCCAAAAGATGTAGAGTTCATAATGATAGTACCACTTTCTTGTGGCACTGTCGTTTAGTTCATATTGGTGTGAAATGCATGAAGAAGCTCCATGTTGATGGAATTTTGGAGTCACTTGATTTTGAATCACTTGACACATGTGAACCATGCCTCTTGGGCAACATGACTAAAACCCCGTTCTCTGGAACAATGTAACAGGCAAGTGACTTGTTGCAAATCATACATACTGATGTATGCGGTCCGATAAGCACTGAGGCACGCGGTGGATATCGTTATTTTCTCACCTTCAGAGTGAAGTTGAGAATCATCGTAACAAGAAGATTAAATTCCTGCGATATGATCGAGGAGGAGAATATCTGAGTTATGAGTTTGGCGGTCACTTAAGACAATGTGGAATTGTTTCACAATTGACACCGCCTGGAACACCACAGCGTAATGGTGTGTCCGAACGTCGTAATCGAGCCTTGTTAGATATGGTGCATTCTATGATGTCTCTTGCCGATTTGACACTATCGTTTTCGGTTAATGCATTAGAGACAACTGCATTCACTTTAAATAGGGCACCATCGAAATCCATTGAGGCGACGCCATATGAAATGTGGTTTGGCAAAAAACCAAAGTTGTCGTTTTCAAAAGTTTGGGGTTGTGATGCTTATGTCAAAAAGCTTCAGCCTGAAAAACTGGAACCCAAAGTGACAAAATGCGTCTTCATAGGATACACAAAAGAGACAGTTGGGTATAGCTTCTATCTCAGATCCGAAGGCAAAGTGTTTGTTTCTAAAAACGGAACATTTCTTGAGAAAGAGTTTCTCTCGAAAGAATTGAGTGGGAGGAAGACCGAACTTGATGAGGTTGTTGAACCTTTGACTCAACCATACAGTAGCGCAGCACAGAAAGATGTTTCTCCTAGGCCCATGTGGCTAGGGTTGGTGGGAGGTCCAACCCTAGGGTTGGCGCCACCTTGCATTGGGTTGCAAGCCACCCTAGGGCGCCTCCACCCTTGGCCGCCACCCCAAGGGGTAAACCTTAGGGGTTGTGCTTCCCACCCCTCCCCCTTTATATATGTGAGAGGGAGGAGGGCGGCCACACCCAAGCCACACCCAAGCCACGACACAACACTTCCTCCCTCTTCGATATCCTCTACTCTAGTAGATTGATTCGGCGACGCTTAGCGAAGCTCTGTCGGATCAGCTCCACCACTGCCACCACCATGTCGTCGTGCTGCCGGCGAACCCATCTACCTCTCCGCTCCCTCTTGATGGATCAAGAAGGAGGAGATCATCATCGATTTCCACGTGTGCTGAACACGGAGGTGATGTCCTTTTGGCACTTGATCAGGAGTTCATGGGATGGCTTGCGATTTGGATCATGAAGATGTATTACTACATCAACCGCGTTCTTTAACGCTTTCGCTTAGCGATCTACAAGGGTATGTGGATCCAATCGCTCCTAGATTGATCTTGGTGAAGCGTAGGAAATTTTTTCTTTCGCATGCAACGTTCCCCAACAATTAGGTGTAACGATTAGATCTTTGCAGATGCCTATATATAGCCTTTCTCCACCACTCACTCGGAAGGGAAGCACTCAGAACAGTTCCCCACTCACTCCTACTGATTTTCTCAGAGAGAGCAACCTACTCATGTGTTGATATCATGCCATTCCATTCAAACCTTATGAACCTTGATCTCTAGCCTCCCCAAGTTATTTTCCACCAAATCAATCTCTTCCACCGTAGCCAAATCTGTGAGAGAGTGATTGTGTGTTGAGGAGTCTACCATCTTGAAGCACAAGAGCAAGGAGTTCATCGACATTATCGAGCCTATTACCTTTTGGAGGGTGGTGTCTCCTAGATTGGTTAGGTGTCGCTTGGGAGCCTCCTACTTCGTGTTGTGAAGTAAACCAAGAAGTTTGCATGGGCAAGGAGATCGCCTACTTCGTGAAGATCTACCCATAGTGAGGCTAGTCTTTCGTGGACAGAAGCAGTTATGGAATAGTCAAGGTTGCTACTTCCTGGACCCTTATGGGGGGAGCCCTCCATGGATTATCGCGACTGTTACCCTCCATGGGTTTAAGACTCCACAAATGTGGACGTACGATAGCACCACCTATAGGAACCACAGGAAAAATCTTCATGTCCTTCATGCGTTTGATCTCCCTATATCTACTCCTTATTTACATGTGCAATGTTTTTTTACTTTCCGCTGCTATACTTGATGACTTGCATGTGTAGTGTGTGCTAGACTTGCTATAATTGCTAAAAACTGCCAACCCTTAAACTTACGCTTGAGGTAGTTTTAAATTCCTTCCAGTAGTCTATTCACTCCCCTCTGGACATACTCTTATAGTCATCCCTCAATTGGTATCAGAGCTTTGGTCTCCATTGCTTTGGTTTCAACACCGTGGAGGAAGATGGATGTGTCTAGTGTGGAGAGTATGTATTGTAGAGTGCCCACTCTTGATGGAGAGTACTATAGTCGATGGAAGAATGCCATGATTGATCTATTTGATAAATTCCATTTGAGAAAACATATTGAAAATCCCTATGTGCTCCTCATTAATGAATTGCATCCCACACACGAAGAGGAAATTAACATGCTTGGTAACCTTAGAACTATCAATCTTATTGTTAGAGGTTTACCAAGATTCGTGCTTTCTCAATTGAAGAACTTTGCACTTGCTTATACACTGTGGACTGATTTGGAGAAACGATATCCAAATCTTTCATTAAGTAATCTTGATGAAATTCTTCATAAAACTGTTGCTTTTCACAAAATAAAGCCTAGTGATCCATACTTTGATAATTGCCTATTTGAGCTTCATGATCTTATGCGTGCTAAAGGACATGTCACTACTATCAACAACATTATTATTGAATCCATTCACATTCATAAACTTGAACATTGTCATGGTTATGATTCTAACGAGTCTCTTGGTTTCAATGACGAGGAGATTCCACCAAATGATGACAATGAAGAAGAAGGCAACTATGATGAAGATGAGTTGTTCGACATCGAGC
The DNA here is from genome assembly GCA_022496015.1 of Hordeum marinum. Taxonomy (NCBI): domain Eukaryota; kingdom Viridiplantae; phylum Streptophyta; class Magnoliopsida; order Poales; family Poaceae; genus Hordeum; species Hordeum marinum. The sequence goes on along the minus strand of CM039672.1, from coordinate 454,201,849 downwards.
ATGAAAAGATCATGAAGAATCTATGCCTAATGGCAAACTTCAAGGATTACATGTCCGATGGAAAAGAGTGGATTCTTAACAGTGGATGCACGGATGACATGACTGGTGATAAAGACATCTTCCAAGAGATCACGCCTAATCAAGGTCCTCGAAGGTATGTGACCTTTGGAGTCATTTCTAAAGGTAAGGTACTTGGACTTGGTAAGGTGGCCATATCTCATGATAGCTCCATTCAAAATATGATGCTTGTTGAATCCCTTGGCTACAATCTTCTTTCTATATCTGGACTAGAAGACTTCGGTTTCAATGTGTTGTTTACCAAAGTAGATTGCCAAGTGTTTCAATTTTATAATCATAAAATTGTATTTACTGGTATTCGTAGAGGTGATCTATACATTGTAGATTTCACTAAAAAGGCCCAACCTCATACTTGTCTCATTGCAAAATCATCTAAAGGTTGGCTGTGGCATAGAAGGTTAAGACATGTAGGTATGCGCAATCTAGATAAGCTCATCAATGGAGATCACATTCTTGGTGTGAAAGATGTTATCTTTGACAAAGATAGGCTTGGTAGTGCTTTCAAGCAGGAAAGCAAGTAGGTGAAAGTCGTCTGGTCAAGAACATCATGACCACTAGGACACCACTCGAGTTACTTCATATGGATCTTTTTGGTCCCAATGCTTACAAGAGTCTCGGTGGAAACTCTTATGGTCTAGTTGTAGTTGATGATTTTTCCAGATTTACGTGGGTATTCTCTCTTGATGATAAGTCATAGGTACAAAATATCTTCAAGAACTTTGCATGCAAAGCGCAAAATCAATTTGGAGTGAAGATCAAGAAGGTTTGAAGCGATAACGGACCAGAGTTCAAGAACACCCATGTGGATACCATTCTTGATGAAGAGGGTATTTCACATGAGTTCTCGGCTACGTACACACCTCAACAAAATGGAGTTGTTGAGAGAAAGAACCGAACCCTCATTGAGATGGCAAGAATGATGCTTGACGAATACAAGACGCCAAGACACTTTTGGGCAGAAGCCGTGGAAACAGCATGTTATGCCATAAACTGACTCTACTTGCACAAGCTTGGTAAAACGGCATACGAGCTTCTCACCAGTAACAAACCCCAAGTTGGATACTTTCGGGTATTCGGCTCTAAGTGTTACATTCTTCATAAGCATCGCCGTGCTAAATTTGCTCCCAAATCTCATGAAGGTTTCCTACTTGGTTATGGATCAAACTCTCACACCTACTGTGTCTACAACAACTTCACCAGAAAAGTCGAAGAGATGGTAGATGTGAAGTTTGATGAGTCTAATGGTTCACAAGTCAAACAATTGCCAAATGATGTAGGTGATAAAGATCCTTCGAAAGCTATCCAAGATTTGCCCATCGGGAAGATTCGTCCCATGGAGGTGATGGAAAGTACTTCATCCACCGAAGTGGAAGCTCCTACTTCAGATCAAGGCTCCCGACAAAATGACATGGCAGCATCCACAAGTGGTACACAACAAGATGAAGAGGACGAGGAAGTACATCATGAAGATCCACCACAACCTCCTTCACCACCACCTCAAGGAGACGACCACTTCGACAACAATGGAGATGAAGGAAATGATGAAGAAGAATAAGCTCCTCCAACTAACAAGCCAAAGCTACCTCGAGTTCGAGCTCAAGTGACCAAGAACCATCCCCTAAACAAAATCTTTGGTGGTATAAAAACAGGGAGGATCACACGCTCTAAAACACGCTTGGCTAACTTTTGTGAGCATTATTCTTTCATTTCTAGCATTGAACCCTTGAAGGTTGACCAAGCTCTTGAAGACGCGGATTGGGTGAACACTATGCATGAAGAGCTTCACCACTTCGAGAGGAACAAAGTGTGGACACTCGTGGAGAAGCCCAAGGACGAGCAAAAAATCATTGGCACAAAATGGGTATTTCGGAACAAGCAAGATGAAGACGGTCAAATCGTCTGCAACAAGGCTCGCCTCGTAGCACCAGGATATATGCAAGTCGAAGGTATGGACTCCGATGAGAGCTACAACCCTGTTGCTAGACTAGAAGCTATTCGAATTCTTGTTGCTTATGCTAATCACCATCATATCACGCTTTACCAAATGGATATTAAAAGTGCATTTTTAAATGGTGATATTGAACAAGAGGTCTATGTTAAGCAACCACCTAGTTTTGTAAATCCTAAGAAACCTGACCATGTTTACAAACTTCGCAAAGCTTTATATGGTCTTAAGCAAGCTCCTCATGCTTGGTATAAATGCCTAACAAAGTTTTTTATTGAAAAAGGTTTTGAAATTGGTAAAATTGCTGCAACCTTATTCACAAAGAGAGTTAATGGTGAATTATTTGTGTGCCAAATTTATGAGGATGATATTATCTTTGGATCTACTAACCCACAATTTAGTGAGAAATTTGGAAGATTGATGTCAGAGAAGTATGAGATGTCTATGATGTGTGAGCTGAAACTCTTTCTTGGCCTACAAATCAAGCAAACGAGAGAAGGTACTTTCATCACTCAAACAAAGTACACCAAGGACCTGTTCAAGAAGTTCAACATGCAAGAGTGCAAAGGTATGAAACCCCACATGCCCACTAGCAGATATGATGATCTTGCTAATAAGGAGGGTGAACCCGTTGATCAAAAGGTTTATCGGTCGATGATTGGTTCATTGCTATATCTATGTGCCTCCCGTCCTGATATTATGCTTAGTGTGTGCATGTGTGCTAGATATACAGCTGCACATAAATAATGTCATCTCAAGACTATGAAACGCATTGTGAGATACTTGATATATACACCAAAATTTGGTATTTTGTGTCCCAAGGGATCTTCTTTTAATCTTGTTGACTACTCCGACTCGGACTATGCCGGTGGCAAGGTTGATCGAAAATCCACCTCGGGTACATGTCAATTTCTTTCTAGATCTTTTGTGTCTTGGTCTTACAAGAAAACAAAACTTGGTATCTCTATCTTCCGACAAAGTTGGATATGTTGTTGTTGGATCATGTTGTGCACAATTATTATGGATGACACAAACGCTTAAAGATTATGGAATCTATGTTAAAATTGTGCCCGTACTATGTGACAATGAAAGTGCTATTAAGATTTGTCATAATCCTGTGCAACACTCTCGAACCAAGCATATTCAAGTTCGACATCATTTCATTCATGATCATGTTGCCAAAGGAGATATTAATCTTAAGCATGTTCGTACTAACAAGAAATTTCCCGATATCTTTACTAAGCAACTTGATGAAAAAGTGTTTTGTCATTTGAGGAATGAGTTGAATATCATTGATGCTTCAAACTTGAGCTAAGATCACTTGGATGTATGAAAGGGGATGAGCTTCATTCTGTATTCCATGCTATTAACTTGAATATCATATATCTTGGAATTCTATGCTCTCTTGTCTTGCATCTAACCCTTTTGTAGGTACTTGGAAGAACAACAACTCCACAAGATTCCCAACAACTCGTATCTTAAGCAATCTTGTCATGACCAAGTATCCACAACCTCACTTTGATGATGAAAGGAAGAAGAGAACAAAACATATCCTTGACATATATTTCTCAATTGGTGAAAACTCACATTTGGTATCTTGACATTTGGATATATCACGTTCTTCCTTGCGTGACTAACCCATGTATGTGAAAAGAGAACCAAAAGAAGGAGTGCTCCTAACTCAGGATGATCTTCATGAACCTCAAGCATCCTCTTCAAGTTCATCTAAAAGCTACGTCAACAACACCACTCAATGGTATGTACTCATATGCTTGATATAGCTTTACTCCAAGTCATGAGATAAAGCAACTCAAGTGATATGAAGACATTAAAATGCTTAATCGAAAAATGGTAACCCCATTTTGAGCTTAATGATGAGTATAACCTATGATCAAGTATTCTTGTTTGGCTCCTAAGTCAATATACTCTAATATAGGTGACCTAGTCACCACCCATCATCTAGTTAAGAATCTTGTTTGGTTAATTCTCTATTACGCAGTTTCTTAGAACCATTCAAATCTTTTCTATTTGATACCTCTTTGTAAATTATCTGCAATTGGTATCCCATAATTTGCAAATCTTTTGCTCTTCTTCCCTAGTTGACTTTCATTTACTATTTTGTTTCTTGTTACAAATTTTGACATTTGCCAAGTTTGTGTCATATGGCTTGGAGCCTCCAATACAAAGGACTCGGTTCTACTGATTCAGAAGATTAGCTGCATAACATTATATCGGTACCACCGACAAATTTGTCTCGAAGCCACCAACCTTCTATCATATTTCAAACTTTGTTTATATCTGTAAAACTTTGAGTTTCCTTCTGTGATTTGAACATTTCTTCGATGATCCCTTCTATTTTAAAAAAGGAGAAACACATTCAAGGAGGTAGGGGTAGAAACACATTCAAGGATCCCCAACTCAAAGGAGGAGAAATTCTACAAATTTTCAGTTTAGCCAAAGGGAAAGAAAATATTTTTAGTGGTCCCCTCATTTTTATCATGATTTTCATATTCTATGAATCCTACATTCTGTGACCCTTGTTTTAAAGGATCCCTTCTTAATCAATGATCCCTGTATCTGACCATATATCTGGCCTTTTTGGAAATTAATGCCAAAGGAGGAAAATACAAAAGCTTTAATGCTAAAGAGGGAGATACATGCTTATGCGAAGGGGAGATATAATTTAGGTGGATAGAAGAATATCAAAAGTTTACACTTGTATAAACAAGGGGAGAATACCAAAGTAGGGGAGAAAATTATGTTGTGGAGAAAGATGTGTTTTTTGCATTTGATTTCTAATCCAATATCTACATGCTAAGATCCAGGGGGAGAGGATGTCTTATCATTTTCATATCTAAAGGGGAGAAAGTACCAAGATATGGTATTTACTTTTCAGTTCTATTGCTTTTTATTGGTAGAATACTATTGTGTTTCCTAACATTGTCTTCTCAAGTGTATCTATACTACTAGAATGCTCAAGAACTCAAGCTAAGTATATGGATCATATCTTTGATCAAGATGATCTCTTGCTTCTTGCACATATTGTTTGCAAGAGTGATGTATTTAACAAGGATACACCACATTCATATTCATTTGATGCATATGGACAAGATACACATGACTTATTATATCCCTTCCACTACATGTGTGTCCATGCATTCCAAAGCAACTATCCTTTAAAGGGACTGCACACATTTAGGGGGAGCAAGTCTAAGTCATGTGGCTCCCAAAGTCTTCATTATATACATGCATATCTTTATTTTAAGCTTTGTTTGTATGTTGTCATCAATTCCAAAAAAGGGGGAGATTGAAAGCACAATATGCCCCCTTGGTGTTTTGATAATTCATGACAACATACACTATCACTTGGACTAAGACCTTCATCTAGTGTATTTCAGATAAAGTCCATAGAGAGAGATGGCTGATACGTCTCCGTCGTATCTATAATTTTTTATTGTTTCATGGTACAACTTTCATATACTTTTGGAAACTTTTATTGTTTCATGGTACAACTTTCATAAACTTTTGGAAACATATTGATCCAGTGCCCACTGCCAGTTCCTGTTTGTTGCATGTTTCTTGTTTTGCAGAAAATCCATATCAAACGAAGTCTAAACGTGATAAAAACTAACAAAGATTTTTTTGGAATATATGTGATTTTTGGGAAAAATAATCAACGCGAGCGATGCCCAAGGAGGTCACAAGCCTGCTAGGCGCGGCCCACCCCCTGGCCGCGCCTAGAGGGCTCGTGGCCACCCCTTAGGTCAGTTTGAGGTGTCCTTTCGCTGAAAGAAATATATTTTTATAAGAAAAATGCCCTCAAAATTTCATCAAGATCGGAGTTATGGATCTCCGGAAATTTAAGAAACGATGAAAGGCGAGAACCAAGGAGCGCAGAAAAAGAAGGAAACAAAGAGAGATCCAATCTCGGAGGGGCTCTCACCCATCCGGCGCCATGGAGGCCATGGACCAGAGGGTAGACCCTTCTCCCATCTAGGGGGAAGGTCAAGGAAGAAGAAGAAGGAGGGAGTCTCTCTACCCCTCTCTCCCGGTGGCAACGGGATGCTGCCGGGGCCATCATCATGATGACGATCTACTCCAACAACTCTGTCATCTTCACCAACACCTCCATCACCTTCCCCCATCTATCTATAGCGTTCCACGCTCCTGCAACCCACTATACCCTCTACTTTAACATGGTGATTTATGCTTCATATTATTATCCAATGATGTGTTGCCATCCTATGATGTCTGAGTAGATCTATTTTGTCCTATTGGTTGATTGACGATCATGATTGGTTTGAATTGCATGTTTTATTATTGGTGTTATCCTATGGTGCTCTCCATGTCGAGCAAGAGTGAGGAATCCCCGTTCTATGGTTTGCAATATGCTTATGATTCGCTTATGGTGGGTGGCATGAGTGATAGAAACACAACCCCGAGTAAGTAGGTCGTTTGCATATAGGAGTAAAGGGGACCTGATACCTTATAATGCTATGGTTGGGTTTTACCTTATTGATCTTTAGTAGTTGAGTACGCTTGCTAGAGTTCCAATCATAAGTGTATATGATCCAAGTAGATAAAGTATGTTAGCTTATGCCACTCCCTCACATAAAATATCAATAATGATTACCGGTCTAGTTATCAATTGCCTAGGGACTATTCTGCAACTCCTACCAGCACTTTTCCACACTTGTTAAACTAACTTAGTTTTTTATCTATCTTAGCAGCGCCTAGTTTTTATTTACGTGCTCTTTATTATCTTGCAAACCTATCCTATCACACCTATAAAGTACTTCTAGTTTCATACGTGTTCTAGGTATAGCAAACGTTAAGCGTGCGTAGAGTTGTATCAGTGGTCAATAGAACTTGAGGGAATATTTGTTCTACCTTTAGCTCCTCATTGGGTTCAACACTCTTACTTATCGAGAAAGGCTACAATTGATCCCCTACATTTTTGGGTTATCAAGAAGTTTTTCTAGCGCCGTTACCGGGGAGCAATAGGGTGGTGTGAATATTCTCAAGTGTGCTTGTTTGCTTTATCACTAAGTAGCTTTTATTTGATGTTCTAATTTGTTTTGTATTTTTAGATATGTGTAGGAAATGCAAAATACCAAAAAAATTAGTTGTACTTGCTGCTCCAAAACTTGAGGAACCACTAGTGTTCCATACCACCGAAGAATATTACTTGGGTCATTTTCGATCCATTTGTGCTCGTGTTGAAAACCCAACTAGCTTAGTTGAGGGAAATCATTAAATTAGCATGATCATTATGTGCGACACCTCATATATCAAAAAGGGAAACTCTTGTGGCATCAAATTAATACTTTGTGTTGCTATGCTTGGAATCTATGTGAAATTTATGATTTTACTTGTTGTTCTAAAGAAGCTAAAAAACACCTTCCCTACCAATGTGTGTTTAGTGATAATGAAATATTATCCTCTTATGCCAAGGAGGCCTATTCCTATAAAGATGTTGAACAAATTGAAGAATTTTTTGCTTTCAAGGGTACCTATGAAATTGCTTCTTTCATTAAAAAGTATGATGCTACTCTTTAGGAATATGAAATTTTTGCCATACTTAAATATTGCTGTGAAAACTATGTTTCTAATGCTTTTGTTAAAGAGTTTATTGAAAGAATGACCACTGCCTTGGAGGAGACTAATATTTTGCAGGAATCTACGAAAGAAGAAATTGCTAAAACTGTGAGCTCATAAGATGAAAATGATGAGGAGGAGAGCGAAGAACAAAAGGAGGAAGAGCGGATTAGCTACCCATGCCCACCTTCTAATGAGAGTAACTCTTGAACTCATACACTGTTCAATTTCCCTTCGTGCTTACCGAAGGATGAATGCGATGTTGATTTCTATGATCTCTTGGATTCATTTGAAATATCCTTTTTGATGAACTTGATGCTTGATGTGCTTGTGGCCATGATGCCAATATGAAAGATGCTTATGGACATGAACTTGCTATAGTCCCTTATGTTAAGAATGAAATTGTTGCTATTGCAACGACGCATGATAGTCCTATTTGAAAGGTAGCAGGTGCATTGCATAAACCAAAAGGCATACATCTATAAGCAAAGGTACCAAAAGGGCAGGTAAAGGTGGTCTTTTCTTGGTCCTTGTTTGGCACAGGTAATTGAGAGAAACCAAAATAACCATCTAGAAGGGAGAAATGTGTGTGCTTAGATAATCTTTCTTTCATTTGATCAATAAAATGTAGAGGGTAATGATCTTTTCTAGTAGCTTTATTCAATTTCCTAAAATCAATCACCATTCCATATCTTGTAACAATTCTTTGCGGGATCAATTCATGTTTATCATTAGGAACTATTGTAGTAGCTCCTTTCTTTGAGACACAATGAACGAGACTAAGCCATCTACTCTCAGTAGTAGGACAGATAATTCTTGCCTCCATAAGCTTTAGTATTTCATTTCTTACCACTTCCTTAATTTTAGGATTCAACCGTCGTTGGTGATCAACAACTGGTTTAGCATAAGGCTCCATTTTAATTTTGTGCTGACATAGAGTGGGACTAATGCCCTTAAGATCATCAAGAGTATATAAAATAGCAGCACGGTGATTCTTAAGAGTTTTCAATAATCTATATTCTTCATGCTCTAAAAGGTTAGCACTACTAATAACAAGATATATCTTCTTTTCATCAAGATAAGCATATTTCAAAGAATCAGGTAATGGTTTAAGCTCAAACACGTGATCACCCTTTGGTGGAGAAGGATCCTCAAGTATTTCAACATGCAAGTTTCTTTTCATAATAGGATGTTGATCAAAGAAAATCCTATTTATTTCATTCCTTTCATTCATATGCATGTCGTTTTCATGGTCTAGCAAATACTGCTCTAAAGGATCTGTAGGAGGCACAAGAATAGAGGCAAGGACAATAATTTCATCCTTACTAGACAATTCTTTATCATGGGGTTGTCTACGAAATTGAGAGAAATTAAACTCATGAGACGTATCCCCAAAACTTACGGTAACTGTTTTCTTCTCACAATCTATCCTGGCATTAACGGTATTCCAAAAGTGTCTACCAAATATAATGGGAAACAATTATCCTGTGGGGAACCAATAACAAGAAAATCAGTAGGATACTTTATTTTCCCAGACAAGACTTCAACATTTATAATAATCCCAACTAGTGATATAGTATCTCTATTAGCAAGTTTAATTGTAAAATCGATTTCCTCTAACTCAGGTGGTGCAATATCATTCATAATCTCTTTATATAAGGAAAAGTTAATTGCACTCAAACTAGCACCTATATCACATAAGCCATGATAACAATGATCTCCAATTTTAACAGAAACAACAGGCGTGCCAACAAAGTGTCTATGTTTATCTTTAGCATCAGGTTTAGCAATTCTAGCAGCTTCATCACAAAATTGAATAACATGCCCATCAATATTATCAACCAAGAGATCCTTAATCATAGAAATACCAGGCTCAACTTTAATTTGCGCAGGGGGTGTTGGTTTTCTAGCACAGGTCTTACGAACCACAGTTGAAGCTTTAGCATGATCCTTTATTCTAACAGGGAAAGGGGGTTTCTCAATATAAGCAGTGGGAATAACAGGATCAATATTATAAGTGATAATTTTCCCTTCAACTTTAATAGGTAGGATGATATTGGAACTAGTTCTCCTTAGGGAGATCGACATGAGCAGCAAAAGATTCACAAAAGGAAGCTACTATCTCAGAGTCAAGTCCATATTTAGTGCTAAATTCACGAAAGACATTGGTGTCCATGTAAGATTTAACACAATCAAACTTAAGGTTCATACCTGACTCCTTACCTTCATCGAGTTCCCAACCTTCAGAGTTGTGCTTAATTCTTTCCAATAGATCACATTTGAAGTCAATATCCTTCTTCATATAGGAACCAACACAAGAAGTATCGAGCATGGATAGATCATTACGATAAAGCTGAGTATAAAAATTCTGAATAATAATTTCTCTTGAGAGCTCATGATTGGGGCATGAATATAATATTGAATTAAGCCTCCCCCAAGCTTGAGAAATTCTTTCTCCTTCACAATGCAAAAAATTATAAATATAATTCTGATCACAATGAACTAGATGCATAGGGTGGAACTTCTCATGAAATTCCATCTTCAATCGGTTGTAGCAACATGATGCAGTATCATCACATAGCCTATAGCATGTCAATGCCTTTTCCTTCAAAGATAAAGGAAAAACCTTCTTATTAACGTGATCCTCAGGCAGACTTGCAAGATTATATAATCCACAAACTTCATCCACATATATCAGATGTAAATGAGGATGTAGTGTTCCATCTCCTACGTAAGGATTAGCCAGCAGTTTCTCTATCATACCCGAAGGAATTTCATAATAAATATTTTTAGTAGGTTCGGTAGGTTGAGGGACAACTCTTTGTGTTTCCAGTCGAGGTGAAGATACCCCTAACAAGCCCCTCAAATGATTACTTTCCATAGTGACAAGTGATAGTAAATGTCAGCACGCTATATAAATTTTTCCTTACCGGGTTCCACTTACCAAAGGCACTTCACTCCCCAGCAACTGTGCCAGAAAAGAGTCTTGATGACCCACAAGTATAGGGGATCTATGGTAGTCCTTTCGATAAGTAAAAGTGTCGAACCCAACTATGAGCAAAAGTAAATGACAAACGGTTTCCAGTAAGGTATTCTCTGAAGCACTGAAATTGTCGGTGACATATAGTTTTGTGAGAAGATAATTCGTAACGAGTAACAAGTAACAAGTGTAAGAAAGATGCAGCAAGGTAGCCCAATCCGTTTTATAACAAAGGGCATGCTTTAACAAACTCTTACATGAAGCAAAGCACTCCCGAGGACACATGGCAATTTCTGTCAAGGTAGTTTTCATCACGCTCATTTGATTTGCGTTTGTTTACTTTGATAATTTGATACGTGCGTGGACCAGTGCTTGGGTGCTGCCCTTACTTGGACAATCCTCCCACTTATGATTAACCCCTATCGCAAGAATCCACAACAACGAAAGAAGAATTAAGGTAAACCTAACCACAGCATGAAACAGATGGATCGAAATCAGCCCCTTACGAAGCAACGCATAAACTAGGGTTTAAGCTTCTGTCACTCGATCAACCCTTGATCTACTTATTAGTTCCCAGTGCCTTCCCCTAGGCCTAAATAATGGTGAAGTGTTATGTAGTCGATGTTCGCAGAACACCAATAGAGGAGAGACAACATACATCTCATCAAAATATTGAACGACTACCAAATTCACATGATTACTTATAACAAGACTTATCCCATGTACTCAGGAACAAACGAAACTACTCACAAAGCATGATTATGTTCAAGATCACAGGAGTATCAATTATCATAAAGGATCTGAACATATGATCTTACACCAAGTAAACCAACTAGCATCAACTACAATAGCAACCCACAGGTACCAATCTGAGGTGTTGAGACAAAGATCGGATACAAGAGATGAACTAGGGTTTGGAGGGGAGATGGTGCCGGTGAAGATGTTGATGGAGATTGACAACCTCTTGATACGAGGATCGTTGGTGATCATGATGACTTCGATTTCCCCCTTTGAGAGGGAAGTTTCCCTGGCAGGACCACCCTGCCGGAGCTCTAGATTGGTTCTGGCCAAGTTCCACCTCGAGACAGCGGCGCTCCGTCCCGAAAGGTATCCTCTGATTTTCCAGGTCAAAACGCTTCATATAGGAGAAGATGGGTGTCGGAGGAGCCACATGGGCCCCACAAGCCTGTTGGTGGCCCCCCTCTGGTTGATTCTTGTGCTAGTATTTTTTATTAATTCCAAAAATATTCTCTACATATTTTCAGGACTTTTGGAATTGTGCAGATTAGGTATCTCAGATTTGCTCCTTTTCCCGTCTAGAATTATAGGTGCCGGCATTCTCCCTCTTCATGTAAACCTTGTAAAATAAGAGAAAAAAGGCATACATATTCTACAAAAACGTGTAATAATAGCCCATAATGCAATAAATATCAATATAAAAGCATGATGCAAAATGGATGTATCAAACCTCCATGTCAAGGATTCAGTTAATCCCGTATGTTGTTCCCTTTGTTCTTCGGTATGTTACTTGCTCGAGATTCGATCGTCAGTAACTCTATACCTAGTTCTATCTCTTTACCGGCATGTCCCTTTACTCATGTATAACACTTTATTAACTTTGCTTGCAAGGCATATTGTGATGTTGTATTACCGAGTGGGCCCTGAGATACCTCTCCGTCACATGGAGTAACAAATCCGAGTCTTGATCCATGCCCACTCAACAAACACCTTTGGAGATACCTGTAGAGCATCTTTATAGTCACCAATTACGTTGTGACATTTGATACACACAAGGAATTCCCCCGAAGTCAGTGACTTGCATGATCTCATGGTCATAGGAACAGATACTTGATGTCTAATACACAACCTTCCTCTTTTAGACTCGTGTCGGGCCTCCAAGCGCAAAATTTTGTGGGACAATGCAATTTTCCATCAAGTGGATGACCTAAGGTTTATCAAGCCGTGGGAGGTGTAGGATGAAGATGGTCTCTCTCAAATAACCCTGCAATCAAATATAAGAAATCTTATAGGTGCATTAGTTCGGCGAAGAGATACTGATACAAGTGCAATATGGATGGTAGATATAGGATTTTGTAATATGAAAATATAAAAGCAACAAGGTAACAAGTAACAAAAGTGAGAAAAAAGGGTATTGCAATGCTTGAAAACAGGGCCTAGGGTTGATACTTCCACTAGTGCGAGTTCTCTCAACAATACTAACATAGTTGAATCATATGTAAATACCTCTCGTGCGAGAAAGAGTTCACTGTAAAGTCAACAATAGCGGAGAACAAACGAAGAAATTATTGTAGGATACGAAAACACCTCAAAGTTATCTTTTCTAATCAATCTTATGAGCTATCCCTATAAGTGTCATGAACAGCCCTAAAGTTCGTAATAAAATAACACCTTAAGATACACATCAACCAAAACCCTAATATCACCTAGATACTCCAATGTCACCACAAGTAACCATGGGCTTGATTATACGATATGAATCACACAATTTAAGATTCATCATGTTCAACCCAACACAAAGAACTTCAAAGAGTGCCTCAAAGTTTCTACCAGAATGTCAAGACAAAAACGTGTGCCAACCCCTATGCACAGATTCCCAAGGTCACGGAACCCGCAAGTTGATCACCAAAACATACATCAAGTAGATCAATAGAACATCCCATTGTCACCACAGATATGCCATCACAAGACATACATCAAGTGTTCTCAAATCCTTAAAGACTCAATCTGATAAGAACACTCCATATGATTCATCTAAATCAAGGGGAAAACTCAATTCATCACAGGAAGATAGAGAGGGGAAACTCCATATGATTCATCTATATCAATAAAGCTCGCGGTACATCAAGATCGTGCTATCTCATGAACACGAGAGATACAGAGAGATAAAACACATAGCTATTGGTACATACCCTCAGCCCCGAGGGTGAACTACTCCCTCCTCACCATGGAGACCGCCGGGATGATGAAGATAGCCTCTGGTGATGATTTCACCCTCTGTCAGGCTGCCGTAACGGGCTCCTGATTTGTTTTCCACAACTACAAAGGCTTGCGACAGCAGAACTCCCGATCTAGGTTTCTTTTTGGCGGTTTCTGTATTTATAGGAATTTTTGGCGTTGGAATCACGTCAAGGAGGTGCTCCAGGGGCCCACAAGCTTGCTAGGTGCGACGAGGGGGGGTGGCCGTGCCTAGCAGGCTTGTGACCTCCTCGTCCACTTCCTGGCCCAGCTCTTCGCTCCAGTATTTTCAGCCCATTCCAAGAACTTTTATTTCTGAACAAAAACAACACCACGGTTGTTCTACTGAAAACAGCGTCAGTCCGGGTAAGTTCTAATAAAATCATAACAAAATCATGTAGAATTATTGTGAACATGGCATCAATACTTCATAAATTATAGATAAGTTGGACGCGTATCAGCATCCCCAAATTTAGTTCCTGCTCGTCCTCAAGTAGGTAAATGATAAAACAAATAATTTATGAAGTGTGAATGCTAGCAAGTGCACAAGTTTGATCAATGATAATTCCAAACCCTTTTTCTATCCTCATTATATATCATAAACAGTAGCTCATCTCATAAAACTTCTCATGATAAAGTAACAAGCTATCCACATGTTAAAGTATAGACTAACAAACTATGCTTTCAGTCACCAAACAATTGCAATTCATCTTATTTTCAGAAAGGGTCTATGTAAGACCTTTGATTTCGCAAATTACACATACTCAACTATCATATAGTCTTCCATGATTGCTAACACTCAAAGCATATTTTTAGAGCAGATAGCATTCATCGAACACAGAGAAAGATAGGGGCTTAATGTTTTGCCACCCAACTAATTTATGATATAGATAATTGTCAACAATAATAATTCATGGTCAAATATATTTGAATGGCCATATATGCTTGGATATTTCCCCGCCACATGATGCTTGGCAAATAAAGAATAATTGAGGTTGAACTAAAAAGGAATACTATTGACGCTTGCATAAAAGTAAATACATGAAAGGAAAAGATAGGACCTTCACAGACAGGAGCAGGGATTTGCATATGTGCCAGAGCTCGATCTTTTAAAACAGAGATGAATAATAATTTTGGGCGGTATGCTTTCATTGTCACCATAGAAACCGAGATACATTATAGGCGGTTCCCAAATAGAATGGTAAAGTTTTTACTCCCCCTCCATCAAACAATCACACTCCACGGTGAGCCAAATCCACGAGTACCGTACATACCAACAACATTCCTGGGGGAGTTTTGTTAAATTATTTGCATCTTGTCTTTGATTTCGGGACTGGGAATCCCTATTACTAGCCACTTTCTCGTGAATGATAGTGAATCAACACATATCGTGAGAATAACCCACCTAGCATGGAAGATACTGACAACCCCTAGTTACTATATGAGCGACTTGTGCATACAAAATAGAATTTTATTTGAAGGTTTAAAGTTTGGCACATGCAAATTTACTTGGAACGTCAGGTAAATACCGCATATAGGTAAGTATGGTGGAGTCATATTGAACAAATTTGGGTTTAACGGTGTTTGGATGCAAATGTAGTATTTCTACTTGGTGCGGAAGCTTTTGCTAGTATGAGGTGGAAGAAAGCAGCACATGTTGGACGATCCATAACAATATAACTTCTATGCACATATACGCAACCATAACTCATTAGGTTGTTTTCCTTGTCCAACTTCAAATAATTTGCTCAAGTTTCAAAATAATTAATAGGTAATCACAATCATAAAAGATATCCAAGATAGTATATTTATATGTGAAATCTCTTTTCCCTCAATATTTTTTGATGAATGGTTCAAGTGACTAATGCGGTGTTTGCTAATTCTCAATAAATTTTACCACCTATGCTTCTTATATGTGAAGTCATTACTCCGCACAGGATAAGCATCTAAAACATATATAATTTCAGGTTTATGATATTAAATTCATTCAACCATTTAGTCACAGGATATAAGTGAAGCACGAGAGTAAATGACAAAACTACTCCAACACATATAAGTGAAGATCAATGAGTAGTCAAACAATTAAGTAGCTATGCAAGGACTTCTCTCTCTCTCTCTCTCTCAAGAAAGATTTTTAGATATGAGTATTTTATTTAAATAGCTAGCAAAATAAAAATAGCACTCTAGGAATAGCACATATCATGTGGACATATAAAATTTAGGCTCAACATAGGCTAACCGATAATTGTTGATGAAGAGAGGTGGGATGCATAGCATCACCAAGCTTAGGTGCTTAAGACTTCTTGAAATATTTACTTGGGGTACCTTGGGCATCCCCAAGCTTGAGCTTTTGTATCTTATTCATTTCTCTCATATCATCGTTTCACCTATTCTCAAAATTTTCATCCACACAAAACTAGAAAAGAACTCGTGAGATAGGTTAGTACACATAAGAACAAATCAACACCTCATGTACTGCCAAGACAAATTGAATAATAGTTTTCAAACATTTGGTACTATATAATATCATTTACACAATTTATATTTACCAATAGGCTATGGAAACTATAGTTTAAGTAGATAACAAAACTATGACAGCAATCTTTCTAAACAGAACAGTTTGTAGAAATTTAGGAAAAAAGTGTACTTCTGTAACTGAAAAAACTATGAAAATTCAGTAAATTCTATAAAATTTATATGAAAATACTGTGTAAAAATTTCCGAAACTTTCCGCGTTACAGTAAAATATGAAAATTCAATCACTACAGCAGAAATTTTTGTTTTTACACAGCACACATCATACATGCAATTCAATCATCCTAAAGGCAATTCCTGGAACTTTTTATTGAAAAACAAGATTATAGATAACACCTAACAGAGAAAAACAAAATAAAATTATGCTCCAAGAGAAACTTATATAATGTGACAAATAAAAATATAGCTCCAAGTAAGATATACCAATAATGTTGAAGACGAAAGAGGGGATGCCTTCCGGGGCATCCCAAACTTAGACGCTTGAGTCTTCCTTGAATATTACCTTCGGGGTGCCTTGGGAATCCACAACCTTAGGTTCTTGTAACTTCTTATTCTCCTCATATTGGTGTCTCACCCAAAACTTGAAAACTTCACTCACACAAAACTTAACGGAACTTTGTGAGAAGGGTTAGTGTAATAAAGATAGATCATTCACTTAGGTACTGTCAAGACAAGATTCATAATTATTACCACATTGTACAAACTGTATTACATCATTCCTGCAATTTATATTACTCAATATAATCTATAGGAACACGTGAAACAAGCAAGCTATTCATGTAAAACAGAATCTGTCAAAAATCGAACAGTCTGTAAAGATCTGAATCATCACCAAATTTCGCTGACTCTAAAAATTATTAAAAATTAGGAAAACTCAAGTAATTTGTATATAAACTTGGTGTAAAATTTCCATAATTATTTCTCGCTCCAGTAAAATCATATAATTCATTTACTGGACAATTTTTTTTCTGTTTTTGCACAGAATCAAACAAGCATGTATCCACACCATCCCAAAGGCTTTACTTGGCACTTTATTGAAATGAAAGACACAAAACATGATTAATACAGTATCTTAATCATGTGAACACACAAAAGGAGAAGGTAAAAGTGTTGGGTTCTCCCAACAAGTGCTTTTCTTTAATGCCTTTTATCTAGGCATGATGATTTCAATGATGCTCACATAGGAATAGTATTTGAAACTTGCAAAAGAGCATCATGAATCTCATGACAAGCACATTGAAGTCTAACCCACTTCATATGCATAGGGATTTTGTTAGCAAACAATTTATGAGAACAAGTATCAACTAGCATAGGAAGGGAAAACAAGCATAACTTCAAAACTTTTAACACATAGAGAGGAAACTTGATATTATTGCAATTCCTACAAGCATATGTTCCTCCCTCATAATAATTTTCAGTAGCATCATGAAAGAATTCCACAATATAACTAGCACATAAAGCATTATTTTCATGATCTATAGACATAGAGTTTTTATCACTCTCCACATAAGCAAATTTATTCTCATTCATAATAGTGGGAGCAAACTCAACGAAATAACTATCATGAGGTACTTCTTTGACATAACCACTTTGAATACTAAAATCATGATAACAATTTTCATGGTTACTATCACTCTTTATAGCATACATGTCATCACAATAATCATCATAGATAGGAGGCATGCCAACATCATAATAAATTTGCTCATCTAAACTGGGGACACTAAAAATATCATCTTCATCAAACATAGCATCCCCAAGCTTGCGGATTTACATATCATTAGCATCACGAATATTCAGAGAATTCATACAAAAAATAGTTAAATCATGCTCATCATTCAAGGATTTAGTTCCAAACATTTTAATAACTTCTTCTTCTAACACTTGAGCACAATTTTCCTTTCCATCATTTTCACGAAAGACATTAAAAAGATGAAGCATATGAGGCAACCTCAATTCCATTTTTTGTAGTTTTCTTTTATAAAACCAAAATAGTGAAAAAAATAGAAACTAAAAGATTTGATTGCAAGATCTAAACATATACCTTCAAGAACTCGCCTGCCTGGCAACGGCGCTAGAAAAGATCTTGATGTCTACTACACAACCATATTCTTGTAGACTCGTGTTGGGCCTCCAAGCGTAGAGTTTTGTAGGACAATGGCAATTTTCCCTCAAGTGGATGACCTAAGGTTTATCAATCCGTGGGAGGTGTAGGATTAAGATGGTCTCTCTCAAATAACCCTGCAATCCAATACAGGAAATCTCTTGTTTCCCCAACACACCCAATACAATGGGAAATTGTATAGGTGCATTAGTTCGGCAAAGAGATGGTGATACAAGTGCAATATGGATGGTAGATATAGGTTTTTGTAATCTGAAAATATAAAAACAGCAAGGTAACAAGTAACAAAAGTGAGCACAAACGGTATCGCAATACTTGAAAACAAGGCATAGGGCTCATACTTTCACTAGTACGAGTTCTCTCAACAATACTAACATAGTTGAGTCATATGTAAATACCTCTCGTGCAAGAAAGAATTCACCCCAAAGTCACCGATAGTGGAGAACAAACGAAGAAATTATTCTAGAGTGTGAAACCACCTCAAAGTTATCTTTTCTGATCAATCTTATGAGCTGTCCCTATAAGTGTCATGAACAGCCCTAGAGTTCGTACTAAAATAACACCTTCAGATACACATCAACCAGAACCCTAATGTCACCTAGATACTCCAATGTCACCACAAGTACCCATGGGCTTGATTATATGATATGCATCACACAATTTTAGTTTCATCATGTTCAATCCAACACAAAGAACTTCAAAGAGTGGCCCAAAGTTTCTACCGGAAAGTCAAGACAAAACCGTGTGCCAACCCCTATGCATAGATTCCCAAGGTCACGGAACCCGCAAGTTGATCACCAAAACATACATCAAGTGGATCAATAGAACGTCCCATTGTCACCACGGATATCCCATCGCAAGACATACATCAAGTGTTCTCAAATCCTTAAAGACTCAATCCGATAAAAAAACTTCAAAGGGAAAACTCAATTCATCACAAGAAGATAGAGAGGGGAAAACTTCATATGATTCATCTATATCAATAACGCTCGTGGTACATCAAGATCGTGCCATCTAGAGAACACGAGAGAGACAGATCAAACACATAGCTACTAGTACATTCCCTCAGCCTCGAGGGTGAACTACTCCCTCCTCGTCAAGGAGAGCGCTGGGATGATGAAGATGGCCTCCCGTGATGATTTCCCCCTCCGGCAGGGTGCCGGAATGGGCTCCCGATTGGTTTTTCATGGCTACAGAGGATTGCAGGGCGGAACTACGTCAATGAGGTGCTCGAGGGGCCCACAAGCTTGCTAGGCGCGACTAGGGCGGTGGCCGCGCCTAGCAGGCTTGTGACCTCCTTGTCCACTTCCTGACCCAGCTCTTTGCTCCGGTATTTTTTTTTATTTCCCAAGAATATTCTCCGTAAATTTTCAGCCCATTCTTCCGAGAACTTTTATTTCTACACAAAAACAACACCATAGTAGTTTTGCTGAAAACAACGTCAGTCCGGGTTAGTTCTAATAAAATCATACCAAAATCATGTAGAATTATAATAAACATGGCATGAATACTTCCTAAATTATAGATACGTTGAAGACATATCAATACTTGACATGCAAAAAACTATAGCAATAAACTGACACGATCATATGTTACGTTCATAGTTTGGGTCCTA
Organism: Hordeum marinum; assembly: GCA_022496015.1. Classification (NCBI taxonomy): domain Eukaryota; kingdom Viridiplantae; phylum Streptophyta; class Magnoliopsida; order Poales; family Poaceae; genus Hordeum; species Hordeum marinum. The sequence goes on along the minus strand of CM039672.1, from coordinate 454,182,000 downwards.
GACATCACATCATTCTGCTAATGATGTGACACTGTTATCAAATGACATCTCATGTCTATGTCTAGGAAACCTTGACAATCTTTGATCAACGAGCTAGTCTACTATAGGCATACTAGGAACACAGTGCAGTCTATGTACCCACACATGCATTTGAGTTTTCAATCAATACAATTATAGTATGGATAATAAACGATTTTCATGAATAAGGAAATGTAATAATAACCACTTTATTATTGCCTCTACAGCATATTTTCAACAGGGGTTTCCTGTGTCATCCTGAATATTGTATGTTTACTGGTTTGATCTATACCTACTAATAAAGAAAATAGGTATTTTTAATCCCTTATGCTATTTTGTAGAAAAACCTCTGATGTTTCTGACATTAAATCCACAATACATATCAAATGGTTTAAAAAAATACTCATATCTTCTAAATCATAACTCCAAATTTAACATGTTATATATGGAATTTGATTAGAAAAATATGTGGAATCTGAATTTTGTTATTTTACATGTTAACCATTTAAAAAATACTATCTAGGGTGCAATCTTAATCAATAATGTTTTATCCCTCTTTCATAACATACTGGTACTGATTCGGATTAGGGATGAACACCTCCGCAGAATCAGGATTGGAGACCAAATTAAAGATAAATTTGCTAGATACACCAAACAAATAAGGTCATACATGACAAGGAATAAAAGAAGTATCCAATAAAGGTGGGATGTCCACTATAAAATAAATGGAAGAAAAAATGCAAAGGAGATCCGCTAAAGATGAGATTTGCGCTATTACTCCCATATATAAGAAGAAAAAAGAGAGGACATGCATTACAAAAAATAAAAATGAGACATGCATGACAAAACATAAAATAAAAGACATGTTTGATAAGATATAAATAGCGACGAATCAGGGACCAATACCTATGACATATATGACAAGAAATACTGATGAAATAGGGGCGCAAGTACCGGCATCCATAGGAGTTGACGAAAATGTTGTTTTAGAGAAAAAATCTCTCTTTATGATTAAAAAATCATGCACTGCCTCTGTAAGGTAACATAAGACCTTTTAGTTAGATTACTAGAGTACTAATCTAAAATGTCCTATATTACTTTATGGAGGGAGTATCTTTTTAAAAACTCTTCATGTATTTAAAATATGCATGTGAAAAAAGGTGTTCAAGAGTAACAACAAAAATAATTGCACATACAAAATAAATATATGTGTAGTTTCAAAACAGATGAAATCATAGGTGTAGACCATATTAAATGTAGCACTCTATTGCGATTGCTAGGATTGAGGACAAAAAATGTGACACAAACATCTTCTTTCACACATGTTACAAAAAAACAAGCCAAGAGACTCCCTAGAAAAGAGGTGGATAAATTATCAGAACGAAGATGTTGGCGAACCAATTTAGGTGAGCATAAGGAGGCATGAGGAATTCTAGAGTGAAGCGAGGATGAGCTTGGGATAGCGGCGCCGCGAGGATGAGCTTGAGGTCATGAATCGGAGCCAGGAGCTAGAATGATGTTGAACGTGCCCTAATTAAGTTGGTGATGCATAAATTGCAAACCGCCCTTGATGCACACATGTCTTTGTAATGTTTTAATGTTTCATTGTCTATTTTTGTCATTTTCCTTTACTGGTCCGTAGTAACACCCCGTTCCGTACATGACATGAAAAATGCCTTATCACTTGCCTATTTCTTTGTATGGATTAAATCTACATGCAAGTCGTGTTGAAATAGAAGACCTGTGGAATCTTGAACTGCACTTTTGTATGCTAAGACCATCTTTGTTTGGGCCGTAGCTACAAATTCTCAGATTATAGACCATTTTCTGTAAATTAAAAGCGTGTTTTATTCTTTTCTCCCGTTGAAACATATGGGCCATTTTGCTAGTTAATATTCTCACACATAACATTCCAAGCATGGGAAGTGTTCCAACTGTGGGCCCTAATTATTTCCTAATAAACACTCCCCCCCCCAACCTAATCTAACCATGGGGCCCGTGGCCTTTTCTCTAATAAATATGTTCTCCCCTCTCTTTTCCCTTGAGATCTCCTTCTAATCCCCCCCCCCTTCAGGGTGTGTGTGGCTGCATGCACTGTACTTTTGTTTCATGGGGACTTGTGTTCATGGTTTGCATGCAAACTAAAAAAAGGAAGGGGAACTACACATGAAGCCGCTTAAGTCTGGAACATCAGGCTTGTTAGAAAGCGAGCGCTAAGTAGCAATACCCGAATATTTCTTCTTCCACTGAAAGAAGGATAGAGATCACATACATTCCAAAAGGTAAAAGGTACGACCTAGAGTAACTAAGTGAGAAAATGTATACGAGGACAACATAAATTATTAGTCATGAACGTGTAATTTAAATATTCAAGATTCCCAAATGTGGGACTACACCACAAGGCAATGCAATTTTATTGAAAATATTTTGTACATCACAAGAATATAACAATGATGTTCATCTACAAGAAATGTACAAACTTACTAAAAACAAGTTGTCTAAGCCAACTAAAATAAATTTCCGCCAAAAGATTGTAGTTACTCAAATCGAGAGAAAATTTCTGCCCAAGAGAAAATTTCAAATGATTTTCAACAACATTCTTTTCCAACTCCCTTCTTATGTTTAAAACAACCACTTAATTGTTTTAGTGTTTATCTTCTTGAAAACTGAAAAGTGTGAATTGACGAAAGTAATCACCATTATAATAACAGAAAATATATTCATAGCCCGCCCAACTGATGAGTTAATATGCTTTCTATCAAAATTATGCATGTCATTTAACTCCAAGGAATACTTATAGAAATTTCCCATCATTCTTCTTTTCGAATTTCTCATTATTCTTTATTTCCAGTTCCATATACTGTTTTGCAATAACGGTATGAGCTATGATGTTATTATCACTTATTATCATATACAAATTCATGTAATCTAAATTCAAATTCATCCATGACAAATCTCTAAAAAATAGGCATCTAACTTAACACAAGAAGAAGCTTATAACGGAAGAATTAGGAAACTATGCTTGGCTGAAGTTAGTCCAACACATGGACAACCAAATATATTTTCTGTGACTCACTGGGTCTCTTTGAGATTATGATTGCTACAATAATTTCAAAGGATACATCAGATTTCCTGGCCAAAACTGCTCATATTTATCAATAGTTCATCGGTCAAGAAGGAAATAGTTATTGACAGCATGTACAACTATTCATACTTACATTTTATCAATACGTAAGAAAAAGAGAGTATTTGAGGTCCTTATAGCAGGCTGGCATTGTTTTGAAGTTTATGACAGTTTCAGAAACATGTAACGCGTGGACTTCTACAGTAACACGTGGAATTGTACAGTAAGATACCAAATGCATCTGACAAGTAAACTTCCAAGTACTTGTCAATCCCCTCAGGAATAGATGTCGTAAGGTGGATGGATTTGCAATAGCTACACTTGGGACTGAAGACACGGCAGCATGCATTAAATTTCAGTACCAATCTCCGTTGTCTTCTTAATGTCTTGTTACAATACAAAATGTTAATGTATTCCTTGGTAATGATGTGTTTGTATTCTGCGGAACATTCGGGCAACTTCTGAGAAGAGAAGCTACATAGTGAACATGGGCCTTCACATACATATATAGTTACAAGAAGAATTACAAGCACTGGAGGGAGCGAGGGGAGCGCCACACCAGACTAGAACCATCGTCGATGAAGAGATCGTACACCAGAGTGGTAACATGAAACCTGTAACGACATGAACGAACACAAATGAAAACAAGATGCCAATTACATTTAACCAAGGTCAGAACTAACTGAATCCCATGACATCCGACGAGGTCAAACCTCCACACGCTTTCCGATGAGGCTAGATACACAACCAGAACAAGAATCACACATGAGATACATTATTCCTACAGACGAATGATGAATGGAACAAAAAGGAAATTTTGTTCGTACCGACGGTGGGTGGAGATATCCTCCACACCTTCAACACCCAAAGACCATCACCGGCGCGATGGACTGGAGCAAAGCCGGCTAGTGTAGGACGAATACTTCTATTAGGGACGACGAGACACAACCACAGATTGGGATTGTCATGTGTTATCCCAAAATATTTTACATTTACTGGTATAATTAATATTTATGCTTAACACATCACACGTGAATATTTCTTCATCCAATGAAAGAATGGCAGAGATCACATTCATTCCCAAAGGTAAAAGGTACGAGCTAGAGTTACTCCAAGAGAGAATGTGTATGAGGACAACATAAATTGTGAGTCATATACGTGTAATTTCAATATTCATGATTCCCAAATGTTGGTCTACACCACAAGGCTATGCAATTTTATTCAAAATATTTTTTACATCAAAAGAATATTACAATGATATTCATCTACCGAAAATATATAACCTTACTGAAAACAAGTTGTCTTTGCCAAATAAATATATTTCCCCCCGAAAGTTTGTAGTTACTCAAAGCAGTAACTTATAGGCCCAAGAGAAATTTTCAGTTATTTTTCACAACAACATTGTTTTCCAACTCCCTTCTTATGTGTTAAAATAACCACTTAATAGTTTAATTTTTTATTTTGTTGAAAACCAAATAGCATGAATTAATGTAAGTAATCAAAATTATATTATCATAAAATATATGCATAGCACGCGCAAGAAATGAGTTAATGTGCTTTGTATGAAAATTATGCAGGTGATTTAACTCCAAGCAATACCTATATAAATTTCTCATCATTCTTTCTTTAGAATTGCACATTATTCTTTATTTCCAGTTTCCTATACGGTTTTGCAATAAAGGTAGGACCTGTGATGTTATTGTATCCTATTTTATGTACGAATTCAAGTACCCTAAATATGAAGTCATCCATAATAAATCTCTCAAAATTATGAATATGACTGAACACAAGAAGGAAAGCCTATAAAAACTTACAATGGAAGAAACAGAAAATCATGCTTGTCTCTAGTTAGTCCAACACATGGACCACTAAATTTTCTTTTATGTGATCCAATGGGTCTCTTTTAGACTATGATTGCTAAGACAATTTCAAAGAATACACCAGACTTCCTCGCCAAAACTGCTCATACTCAATCTGTACTTCATCGGTCCAGATGGAAATAGTTACTGACAGCATGAACAACTATTCATACTTATATTTTCTAAATACTTCAGAAAAATTAGAGTATTTTGGTCCTTATGGCAGGTTGGCATTGATTTTTCGTTTATGTCAATTTCAGAAACATGTAGCGTGCGGATTTGGACACTAGGATAGATACATACCAAACGCATTTGACAAGTAAACCTCCAAGTAGTGGCCAATCCCTCTGACGAATAGCTACACTTGACACTCAATAATGACCAGGCACCATGCATGATATTTCTGTACCGATCTTCATTTTCTTCTTAATTTCTTGTTACATTACCAAATGTCAATGTATTCCTTGGTAAAGATGTGTTGGAATTCTGTAGAAACGTCGGGCTACTTCTGAGAAGAAAAGCTACATAGTGCACAAGGTCCTTCACATAGACACATAGTTACAAGCAGAATTACAAGCATTGCAGGGATCGGAGGGGGCTCCCCCATCTTCGCTCCTCCACCATCGGAGTTAGGAAAACTTTATTGTAGTACACAACAAGGAAGTCATCGTGCGTCTGAAGAACTAGCACACTAGAGTCGAACCATCATAGATGAAGAGAGTCGTACACCAGACTTGTAAGATGAAACCAGTAAAGAAATGAACGAACTCAAATGAAAACAAATGTCCCAATTACATTCACGGAAAGCAAACACTGACCGAATCCAATGACATCCAATGGGGAGAAATGCACCACCAGGACAAGAAACAAACTTAGGATACATTATTCCTTCCGACGAACGATGAATCCAGAAAAAAGAGATCAGGGTCCGTCCCGCTAGTGAACGGCCTATATCCTCTGCACCTTCACGGGCCAAAGACCATTAGAAGCGCAAGGAACCGGCGGCGAAGCCGACAAGAGTAGGAAGAAGACTTCTATAGGAAGAGATACAACAACATATGGGGGTGTCATGTGTCATTCCGAAGTATTCTATGTTTACTGGTATAATTAATATTCATATTTTGCACATAACACGTGCATATTACTTCTTCCTTTGAAACTAGGCTAGATATCACATACATTTTAGGGTAAATGGTCGGAGGTAGAGTAATTCAAAGAGAAAATATGTCCAGGGACAACATAAATTGTTAGTCATAAACTTGTACTTTCAATATTCATGATTCCCAAATATTGTACTACACCACAAGGCTAGAAAAATTATTATAACTTACCTAAAATAAATTGTCTTAACCCACAAAAATGTATTCCAGCAGCCTAATGATTTTTGTTAACAACTTTCTTTTGAAACCCCCTTCATATATGTTAAAATAACCACTTGATTGTTTAAGTGCTTGTTTTGTTGAATACTTAAAAGCGTGAATTAACGTAGGTAATCACAATTATATTACCAGAAAATATATGCATAGCCCACGCAAGCGATGAGTTAATATGTTTTCTATCAAAATTTAGAATACCTATAGAAATTACCCATCACTCTTTCTTTAGAATTTGTCATTAATGTTATTTCCAGTTTCATATATGGTTTTTCAATAACGATAGGATCTATGACATTATTGTCGCTTATCATTATCTAAGAATACAATTATTCTAAATATGAAGTCATCCATGAAAAATCTCTCCAAATTATGCATATGACTAAACATGGGACACAAAGCCTATGGAAACATACAACGGGACAAACAGAAAATCATCCTTGGCTCTAGTTAGTCCAACCCATGGACGACCAAATTTTCTTTTATGTCATATAGTGGGTTTCTATAAGACTATGATTGCTATGATAATTTCAAATAATACACCAGACTTCCTGGCCAAAACTGCTCATATTCTATCAGTAGTACATCGGTCAAGACAGAAATAGTTACTGACATCATGCACAACAATTCATACTTAAATTTATAACATCGTTATTAGAAATAGAATATTCCAGGTCCTTATGGCAGGCTAGCATTGTTTTGTCGTCTATGTCAATTTCAGAAACATGTAGCGTCTGGATTTGGACACTAGGATATATACATACCTAATGCATTTGAGTAGTAAACCTGCAAGAAATATATAAACATACTAAACACAAGTTTTATTAACATGCTATGATATATCCCCCCCCTAAAGATTGTAGTTACTCAACGGAGTAACTTACTGGCCCAAAAGAAATTTTCAATGATTTTTAAGAACACATTTCTTTTGAAACTCCCTTCTTAGATGCTAAAATAATCACTTAATTGTTTAAGTGTTTATTTTGTTGAAAACTGAAAAGCGTGAATTAACGCAAGTAATAGCAATTATATTACCAAAAAATAAATGCATAGCCCGTGCAAGCGATGAGTTAATATGCTTTCTATCAAAATTATGCATGTGATTTACCTCCAAGAATACCTACAGAAATTTCCCATCATTCTTTCTTTAGAGTTTCTCATTAATCGTCATTCCCAGTTTCATATATGGTTTTGCAATAATGGTAGGAGCTATGATATTATTGTCACTTATCATTCTCTTCGAATACAGGTATTCTAAGTATGAAGTCATCAATGAAAAATCTCTCCAAATTAAGCATGTGACTAAACACAAGAAAGAAAGCCTATAGAAACTTACAACAGGACAAACGGAAAATCATCCTTGGCTCTAGTTAGTCCAACACATGAACGACCAAATTTTCTTTTATGTAGTTCAGTGGGTCTCTGTCAGACTATGATTGCTACGATAATTTCAAAGAATACACAAGACTTCCTGGCCAAAACTTCTCATATTCTATTCGTAGTTCATCGGTCAAGAGAGAAATAGTTACTGACATCATGCACAAATATTCATACTGAAATTTATAAATTGGATGGAGAAAATATAATATTTGAGGTCCTAGTGGCAGACTAGCACTGTTTTGTCATTTATGTCAATTTCAGAAACATGTAGCGTGTGCATTTGACTAATAAACCTACAAGTACCGGTCAATCCCTCCCAGGAATAGCTATCCTTACGGTGGATGTATTTGAAATAGCTACACTTGAGACTAATTAAGGATCAGGAACCATGCATGGAATTTCTGTACCAATCTTCCTTTTCTTCTTAATTTTCTGTTACAGTACCACATGTCAATGTATTCCTTGGTAACGATGTTTTGGTATTATGTAGAAAATCCAGGAAACTTATGAGAAGAGAAGCTACATGGTGCACATGGTCCTTCACATAGACACATAGTTTAAGAAGAATTACAAGAACTAGAGGGATCGGAGGGGGATCCGCCTGTCATCGCTCCTCCATCATCGGAGTTGGGAAAACTTTATTGTAGTAGACAATAAGAAAGTCACCATGCGTCTAAAGGACTAACACACCAGAGTAGAACCATTGCCGACGAAGAGAGTCGTACACTAGAGTTGTAACATGAAGCCAGTAAAGACACAAATGAACACAAATGAAAAAAAATCCCAATTACATTCATCGAAGGCCAACACTGACTGAATCCAACGACATCCGATGCGGACACCCCACTACACGCTTTCAGATGAGGCTAAATGCACCACCAGGACAAGAAACGGACGTGGGATACATTATTCCTATTGAGGGACAATGAATCTAGAAAGAAGAGATCGGGTCCGTCCTGCCAGAGGGTGGCCGATATCCTCCGC